>JAVFKF010000004.1:53505000-54755000 GCA_036926295.1 Pachydiplax longipennis
AAGGAATATGTGAAACTTTAACTGCCATTCAGCAATAAACATGCAAAATTAAACTTTTATTGTCACCATTTTCCAAAATTATCCTTGCATTCCCTATCCTTTCAGAATTAAATATGTAAAAACAGATACCATAAACACTGCGAGAAGAAGGGCAATCAAACCAAAAATGCAGATATTTTAATTTAGATAATAAATTACATAAAAATTCTTCAAGTAAATTTAGAAATAACTAACAATGCTAGGTTGACTACCTAGCAATTATCAATGAACAAATGAACAGAAAGACAGTGGCCTTATTATTTAAAATAGTAATCATCAAGAAAAAGAAGAAATTGCTCCAATTAGCGTGTATCAACAATACCTCGACCAGATACTTCTCCTAAGCCACAGAAACCAAGTTTAAACAAAATATATCTGCAATATTGTCAATGACGATTACACAACAAATAAAAATTAATATTTTTCTTCTTTGACAATGGCTAACATTACATCCTTAAATGTCCATGTTAAACATTCTTTGGTTAAAACATTAATTAATACAGAAGGATGACTGGGTGAAGAATCTTCCATTGTTTACAACATACATCTCATAAATGATTTGAATTATGCTGTAATGCACATTTAACATCCATATGGCATAAAAGAAATGGCAAGACTTAGCTTTACTGAGATATTTCCTACCTTACTGCATCTTCTGCATCAAGATCATTTACCACAAGATCTGCCTTAGATTCTATTCTGATGCTCTTTTCTGGGCCTTCCTTAGCTTTTTCCACTCCCTTCTTATCACAGTCACCACTTGAATCTATAGTTGGGTTCTTTGAGAATTCTAGGGCACAAGAGTGCCTTGCTGTGTCTGCTTTACCACCTGAACCCTTGGAATTCTGCAGATTTCTCTGCTTCACCTTGATGTTGTCCACTTCTGAATCAGAAAGTGATGATTCTTCCCCAACTTCTGCATTTTCCTCACTGTTGGTATGATTATCTTGAGTAGAGTTCATCTGTCGGATACCATCAGATGGAGTATCTGACTCAGGACTTTGAGCTGTTACTAAGGTACTCCACCAGCTAGTTAATGCTCCTTTAGCCTGGGAAATTGCACCTCCTGAAATTTAGCAAAGGATTCCAGCAATTATTATGAATATTAACTTCTTAGAATCACCATTATCATCTCTCCTATCTACCTTATCTACAACTAATTTAAAAATAATTTTTGAGCTCAATTACACAATCAGTAAGATTATTGTCTTATAGGTTTCCATCTTGTAGGAGTCTTATAGATAAAAATACAAATTAATATACACTAAATTTAGTTTTTTTATAAAAGATTATCAACCAACATAAATATGACAATATATCTTCCTCTTTTATTTCTACCCATCTAAATCTTCCATTAACTTTAATCATTGGTCTGATGACTTTTTCAAAAATGAAAAGATGTCTATCAATAAAAACCAAATAAGATTTAGAAAATATATTTTGAAAACAGAAAACTTCACAATATTCAGACAACTTTTAATGTATTATGATTTATATTCATGATTTAAAACCAATGAATTGACTTAAAAAGATTTTAAACTGCATTCTGATATATTTTATCATTAAATATAATTTTTCTACAGCTGTAAATTATTGGGTATCTTTTAAAAATTAGAGGAATTAACACTGAAAATAAAAAACAGAGTATGCCTTTGCAATGGATATGTAATTTTAAGTTATTCGAATGATAATACACTGACTATTCTTCTAAACAGTCTTCACTATGCTGAAAAGAAGGGCACCCGATAATTTGGTCCTGGGTAATTTCAGTTCTACAGTGATTTAGAGCATTTTAACTGGTTTATTGGGTATAGGATGAATCTTATGTTATAATTAATTGTTATTATAATTGTTTTATAGAAAGAAACAAGTTTCTGTAGCATTTTTAAAGCTTTAACTCCATATCTTGAAAACAGATAACAGTTTTTCCCATTTTTTAATTGATAAAATCAAACATTCTTTCAAATTTGTATGCAGCATGCATAAATCTAAAATGAATATTAAAAATGTTGATAGCTGGTCAACATTTTTGTGTTGAATTTCCTAATATTTTGTTGTGGGTTTATAAAAAAAATACTGCAAACAATTGAAAAGGGTTATAACTTATTAGTTTGGTACTGCTATTGAGAGGGACAATGAAAGTAAGACAGGAACAAAATTATTCAATTACCCGTGATACAAGTCAAGATGTGGCTTTATATAAAAATTCACTCTTTGAACTGCACATAGCTGGCTACAAACTAGCAGGAAAGCATTCAGTATCTTGTTGTTTCTTTTGCAAATATTTCATATAATAACAATAATAGACAGGAATTCACAAAATTTTAAAAATTGACATTGCAATCTTTAATGGCTGATCCATATGCCCATAATATCAGGAAATTTTTAAATTGTTTAAGTGTCCCAGAACATGGGATTTTACAAAGGAATGTTATACCCAAGTGCTAGAGACACTGCACCATCACATTAAGATACAGCTGCAATAGAACAGGAAAGCATAATCAAATGGTTTTTGATGTAGATCAATAGAGACAGTAATTTTATTGCTAAGAATTTAAAATGAAGATTTTTAAAAACTCACAACACTGTTGTGGCTCATGTGAACTTGCTACCTTAGGTTATTTAACTACATTAAAACTCATTCAAGACACTCCTGTTTAAGATAATAACCTACCAAGTTGTAAACATATCGAATAAACGACAAAGGGAGTACATTGATTTATGGGCTGTTGAGCATAGTCTTCATAGCTCTGTGATACCCTCTGATCACTTGCTAAATTCTTTCTTAATCAAATTGTCTATAGGGTATAAACTGTTTCAATGTCCAGTTAACAATTATTGATGTTATCCAATTAACAATGACTTGTTTAAGGGTCAATCCAGTTAACAATGATTAAGTAACTAAGGAGGACATACTCTATGTACCTAAAGCCTTTCAGCTAGTAAGGATGAATTTTGTTTTTCACAATCTCCTCCAGGGACAGAAATTTTAGAGAGAATTTTCACTGAAAGTGACTTATAGATATCTAAGTAGGACTGTTACATTATAGATAAAAGAAGTAAATGTATTTTCTGAGTAGTTATGTATTCACCAAAGAAATATGTATTTCCAGCATGGTTTTGTGACTATTGGAAATTCAAATTGACTTAAATATTGAGAATTTTTTATGATAGATTGTGATACTAGGTGGATTCAATAACATCTACTCAGATAGGCTATTATTTTCAGTTGATATACATTCCGTTTAAATTGAAATTTTCAAATCACTTCTGCAAAGTATTATGGATATTACGAGTCTGATTGGCTGAGGGATTTGCCATTAGCTACTAGTTCCTATCTAGGGAAAATGCAGACCTGATTTGATCAAGACTGAGTGAAGCAGTAACTCCACTTAATCTCTTAAAATGAGAATACTTACCCATTGCTCTTCCAGTGTGAGCCACTGCCCTTCCAGTACTAGTCATTGCTTGATTCAACTTCCTTCCACCTTCTGTGTTCTGCATTGTACTGAAATTAAAAGGGGTATTTTTATTTTTTGTACATTTAATAACTCTTCAACTTTTCAAAGAGCTAATAATTATTTTATAATTACTGAAAAGTTTGAAATTAAACTGAAAGTAGTTGTAGCTATAGTGGGTACTGAAGTAAAAGAAATAGAGAGACATCAATGTTATAGGACCAATGAATGAAAACAAAGCTTTAAAAATAAAAGATACAATATGAAAATAAACTAATGCTAAAAAATATAAAAAACGGCAATATTCATAACTGACACAATATATTTCATTGGCAATGTATGACTTACTGAGAAAGCCTAAGTTTCATGTCAGCTACCGAAAGTTGTCCAGAAAATGGATGACCAGGAACTACTTTTAATATGTTAGGACTATGCTGACTCTCCCATAGTTTGTAGTTATTTGTAGCTTTCCAAGCTGCCATGAAACTTGAGTTGAAATGTTCATGTTCTTTACTTCCATCTAAAAGGAAATTGAGTTAAAGATCATTACTGAGGATAGAATATCTGGGGGTCATGGGAATTTCTAGAGTATTTACCTCACAAAGGTACATTAATTTTAAGAAATTAATATATAAACAAGTACGATTTGTTTCAAAATTTTTACTTTTACAAGGATTCTCAAAAGATATTAAACACAATACCAACTGCTTGTGTTTTAGGGCTAGTAAAACAAATCAATTTTAAAAGTATTTTGCCATTGCTTAGCAAGCAAATATGCAAATTTTAAGCCCAATTATAATTTGATAGTAAAAAAATTACTTTTTGAGTGACCATATTATGTATGTTATATTGAAGATTATGTTATAAAATTTGCTTAAAAAAAGAGATACATTTTTGGAATACAAAATGTAATATCTTAGTTCATTAACAATATTTACACACTCTCCCCTTTGAATTATAATATTTTGAGAAGAAGAAAAGTGAGATCCTGTTATAGCCTCCATGAGTAAACATATCATCAAAACCTGTAGCAATTATAAGGTAATGGTTTATTTCAGCTCAGACACATTCATTTGAACTATACATGTGGTTGAGTAAGATTCAAGTTTTACTTCAAAATTTCACATATACCGTAGAAGTCAGTTATAATGAGTGTGGTATATAATGAGAGTTGCATTATGATTTGCACATGATTTTTTGGCCCTTCAGTTCAACTCTGCCGCATTTGCTGCCCTTTAAGAAGACATATTTAGTATTCTGATATAACAAGTATGCTTCATAACAAATACTTTTTCAATTTTTGTCAGCTCTTGTTAGAACAGACTTCTACTGTACTGAGCTGAGAAAAATTCTTTACTGATAATGATATAAATAAATTTTCCAAACATTCAAATATCAACAATGTTTATGACCCAATATGCCACCAGTGCAAGGATATAAAATTTTTATGGGCAGTATCTCTATCAGCAGATCATGCTAATATGACTGTGATAATAGGTTGTGCATAAATACAAGATTATGGCAAGGCATTTTGGCATGAGAGGAAAGACTTAATTGGGTCCAAGTCCTAGATAACACAGTTTCTTCTGGTTAGAGGATGATTATGCATCTTCAATAATAAAAATTACTAGAATCAATGTAATTGGTATCTCTGTTTTCATTAAAAAAGTTATTAATGAAATGACATTTAAGATAAAAATCTGCAAAATCTGTGTTAGCAGAATGAGTGTAACAATAGCTATAAACCCATTGCTATCTTTGTTGACATGCTGCTAATTACAATTGACACCATGTGTTTTGAAAAACACAGAAAATTCTAACGCAAAATTAAAAGATAATTCTCTAGAAGCTTTAAGCTAAACTCAATAAGCAAGATGTATAGGTGATTGCGATGAATTAATTTGCAAAGGTGGCAAAAATATTTTTTAAATATTAAATATTTTATTTATTTGGATATTTGGAAATTTGAATCAGTATGTAACAACCATTAGTACTTCATGATACATTGTATATCGAGTGATTTAAAGATAAAAACAAATCTAACCATTTATCTATGAATAAATAAAATATGTAATCTTAGGCTGAAAAGTGAAAATAATCATTACCTTCAAGAAGAGAAGTTCTTAAAAGACAGATAAGATAGAGCCTAAACTGGGCCCGAATCCACTCATCACCACCTTCCCAACCAACTCCATCTAGGAACACATCGTACCTCTCTTCAGAAACTTGTCTCACAATGTAATCAGCAAATCGCAAATCTTGGGTAGTTAGATGAAGCTGCCTCCTAAGTTCCAAGTCCTGAGTTTCTATCCTCAAATCATCTATCTGTAATCAATTAAGAAATTTGAGCATAAAAATAAATAGTTCATTATAAAACATACTATATTTGCATAAAATCTAAGGCAAAAATAATTTTCAGAAAATCTATCTTCTTGTGAGCTCCACAGATAAATTAATTAGCCATAAATATCAATGTTAGAAATAAAAATAAAACAGGGCAATTAACATGATTTAACTGAACATTTATTTATTATAATTTTTGCTGCAATTTTGCCTTCTGGCCAGGAGGCAACACTGGAAGGGAGCATAATATTTTAATTTTAAAATTGCCTGGCATTTGCTCAAAGTTGGGAGGTAAACCCCTCCAAAAATTCCTTTAGGGAATAATATTTAGAATAACAACAAAAAATCATGCATCTAAATATACTTTGTAATCCCAGTTTGATAATAGGTTGGGAAACTAAAGATGGATCAACCATATCAAATTTAAATTAAGATCTCTTGATAATAATGAGTTTAGAGCATCATTTAATGTGCATGCTCAAAATAATTAAATAGAGCTTGTGTTGCTGATAAAATTTGCAATTCCATTGTAGTTGATCATTCTCTGTGCGTTTCTCAGATTAACTACCTTTGAAAGCCCAGATGAGAAAACACTTATTCTTAGATGCACTCAATTATGGTATTAAATACAACAGCAGAAGCTTTGAAATAGAAAATTTGAAAAATTATGTAATGGAATATTTTTGGGTTTAAAGTCTCACCTCAACAATTACATCGGCAATTTGCTTTTTCTGCTTAAACAGAACATTAGTTGCTCCAATTACATACCCACGAACATTTACATCACTCAGAAGATCAAGGTATGGCAATGAAAGATAGGGATGGCAAAGATAACCCTGAAATCAATGTAATATAAATTAACAGATATTAAGAGTCACTTACTAGAAAAACCTCCATTTTTATTTTAATCTAATAATTAAGCATGAAAATACACTGGCTAGCAATCTTAATATGAACATAAATAATTTCACATGAAGTACAGAGCTACATCTCTGAGGATTCAGATCTCAAAAATCAATTTCTAAGATTAATATTTCTTATCCAAGAAAGGAATAAATGATGACTAAATAAGTTTAATGATTTAAGCAAAAATTAGAGTAAAATGGTGTATAATTGAAAAGTGAATTATATACAATAATTTAGCAGATAAATAAAAATGAAAGAATTTAATTTCACAGAGCATTTTATTTCAGCAGCATTTATATAATGCATAAAATTAGTATTTGAAAATGAAATTCAGTTAATTGATTGATTTAATGTATTTTATCAGTTGAGACAACCATTCATTCCCGAGTAGGAAATGCTATAACCACATTATAACAGAATTTAAAATTGAACAGACAGGGGTAGAGAGACAGTTCTGGGAAGATACTCCCTCCCATGAATATAGCATATTAAATATAATTTTATTGTTGATTTTAAACTACAGATATGATTCCCTATGAAAATATAAGCTGCTAATTTCAGTAAAATATTTTTTAAGGAATCTTTCCAAAATGCTTTTCCTGGGTTTATGGAGAGTTATGAACTCTCAGCCTTTAAGAAGAAATTCAAATCTATACCTTGGTAAAGATTGACAGAGGGCAGCCACATTCTTCTGAACTAAGGTTTGTGATGGATGACATAGTTGGCTGTGGTTTTGATACATCTCCATTTCCATCTAGGCTCTTCTCCTGAGAAATTGATGTAGATATGGTAACAGTTTCCATCTCTTCAGCTAGTTCAGCCTTTTCTGGACTGGGAGACTTTTCCCGCCCTGCTGACCAATAACTTATAGCTCCTGATAAGCGTCCTTTCAGGGAACTGGAAACCATGTTCAAAGCACCTGATGGCATTACTCCAGATACATTATTTTTGGGGACTTGATCAGGGTCAGAACCAAGCTCTCCTTGGGTTGGTGTAGGGCCATTCATGTCCTAGGGAGAATAAAAACTTGGAAGCATCAAAAAGTGAAATTTATAAATTTTACATTTAATGTAAATAATCAAATTAATCCAAGGTATGAAATACCCTCCCCAGTTCACAAGGTGGTAAGTATTCCTATTAATGATGAAAAATATTTTTTTATTGGATCAGTATTTTTTAAATGAGTAGTTTCAGTCAAGTAATATCAAGTTCCAATGATAAAGTTATGCCAAGCCATAATTAATTTTATGGAGAAATTTGGTAAAATTTATCATTGTTCATAATTTCTTTGTTAAAAATCTGGCATCTAAGATAACATATATTAATCCTACATAGGTATAATATATATAAATGTGAAAATGTCAACAAAAAAATTTATTTTGTTGTGGTTTATATGTAAAGCTAAAGATAAAGGGGAAATTTCAATACAAGACATTAAAATTGAATCACTTCAATCCATTACACGTCAGTTTTCATGCTAATTTCAAGAAAAAGCATGAAAACTGAAGTGAAAAGTTTGAGTTTAATATAAGAAACAATAGAAAAATATCACACTCAAATTTATGGAATAAATCATTCAAAATATTGTAGAAAATTTGAAGCCAAATTTTCTTCCTTATTTTAGTTTAAAGAGTAAGAGAAAATAACAGAAAATAAATGTTCATTACAATTTTAACCAACTTATCTTTACTCTTACTGGATGGAAATATTCTAAGTGTTAAACCAGCTAGAAAAATTAGAATAATAGTTAAATAGTAAATTAGTAACCAAGTTTCAAATTTTCCAAAATTTGCATAGTTCCCTGCAAGCAGATCAGTTTATAACCAATAGTTTTCCTTAATTCCAAATTATTCAGGGTCTAACCAAAATTTTGATTTTACAATACAAAAAGCACATTTTTGGTTAAAAAAGTGAAACAATGCCTGAATAAGTAAACGTACTTGATAGGACCACATGTCAGGATTTACTAATTGAGTAGCACAACTTTTTAAATACTAATACCAACCTTATTCAACTGGTCATCTTTCTGATCTGCAATATTTTCTTGGCTTAAACTGTTATCAATTTTCTTCTCTGATGATTCTATCTTATCCTTGGAGTCAGCCTCGATTCGTACTTGCTGGTTATCTTTTGTTGAATAGCTTTCATTCATGACTGGACAAACTTCTGATCCTTTTTCTTGGTCAGGATCTTTGACTGATGAATTCAGATCAGGATTTGACAAACTGAAATACAAAGGTATTTTATGAGTGAAATAATTTTTGAAAAAATATGCACTTACTGCATTCCTCCAAAGTAACACGTGTCTGCAACTCTCCTGGCCATTTGGATAAAATGTAGGTTAAATAAGGAGCTTGCTTCGTTTTCTGTTATGTCTAGAGTAGAGCTTTCTAAACTGTTCAAAGGTTACAAAGCAGAGGAGAGATGGTCACAAAAATTTGGTAACCAGAAATTATTAGAAATTTAAATACTACACACAAATATAAAATCAGACAAACACTTAAATTAAGGCTAGGCAGCATTGTGCTGTTAAATTACTTTATTTAAATTACCTTTAAATATTTATGCTATTATATTACATAATGAGGAGGTTAAATTTTCTCAGACATAAAAGGGATGTCATTAGAAAAGGTTTATGAAACCTAAACAAAAATAAATTTCTTCTAAAACATCTTGATCTCCTTTCTATTAAAACTTCTCATACTTTCTGCAAGATTGATTTCCTATATAATATTATTAGTAACAAGGTTGATTCCTAATTCCTTCTTTCTCTTTTCAATTTTTGGGTCCCTTCCAGAACAAGTTGCCTTTCTGATAACTTCACTTTGAATACTCCACTTCTATCAGTGATAAAACGGTCTCCCTTTTTTAGAATACCTTAAATTTTCAACTTCCTCTCTTACAATTACACCTTTGATCCTTTGTATCTTCCTCTTAACTAATCCTCTTAATCTAAGCGTAGTTGCAAGAAATTGATCAATTTTCTGATCTAAAGTTTAAACCCATTAATTAATTTTGCAATGCTTGTTTTATTTTCATACTTTACATGCTTGTTTAATTGTTAATTTAATGTATTTATTTTATCATCAGCTGTGATTGCCCTCGTGCTGTATGTTGATGCTTACTCAGTCAATAAATAAATAAATGAAAACTTTACATGGTGCATATCTCTCTCAGTACTTCAATGCTCTTCAGCTCATCCCTTCTACTAAGCAAATAAGAGAAATAGATGCTAGAACAAGTCGATTTAAGAACTCATTCTTTCCGCGAACAATACACGATAGTAATAGGCTAAAAAAGTAGCTCAATCGATTGGTGTTTACACCCCTGCCACACGCCAAAAGGCGGCTTGCAGGGTATTCATGTAGATGTAGAAGCAACATAAACACAAAAAATACAGTCCTTACGATAACTACAAGATAGCAGTCATGCCATGAAAATAAAACCAAAGTGAAAGTAATCTATTGGCTTCCTTAGTATCCAAGTATTACCCTGAGAAAGTATCTTCTGAACTATTAACTTAAGGGAAATAAATAAAGACTGCATTATATCAATAATATATATTCAGGATTTGACAAACTGAAATACAAAGGTATTTTATGAGTGAAATAATTTTTATTAAACTTTTTTTATTAAATAATTGTTATTAAAAACTTCTTCTTTCTAAATATATATTCCTCCGCTCTGTTTACCATATAAATATTTTTGCTCAGAATAGCAGAATGCAATGGAAATAATGAAGTAACTAACTGTGATATACCTTGATTTTGACACCTGTGCAGTCTTGACCATTTCATTATCTTCAGTATCTCCAGTATAATTAGGGATGGGTGACATGGGACGTGATGGCCTAAAAAGTAAGGTCAAAAATACATTAGCGCACACACTTAACTAAACTACTGCCACTGAAAAGAATTATTTAATTAATGAGTAAGAGATAATTGAATGAAAATATATGCTAACAATATGAATATTTCCATTTTAATCATGAGAGAACTTTTGTTTACCACCTAAAACCTTTGAACCTTTGATAAAATTTTACTGCCAGATGCATTTGATGGAGGACTATTACTTGAATGTCAGAAAGTTAAGTAATAACAGACAACTAGGTGTAAAATTAATTTTTTTAAGAGGATAACTTTGGAAGGTTGGGAGTGAAATGAAAGGGAAAGATTATAGCTGGCAATGGATAATATATGAAGAAATGGGAAAGGAAGGATTTGGCATAAGAATTGGTAATTGTTTGCAAAGAATAAAAAAGTAGAGGAGAATGCCGAAGAAAACTTGATAAGAATTAAATAAAATATAATGAAAGAAGCAAAAGAATTGATTGGTTATGTTAAAGGTGTGAGGAAAAAGAAACCATGGGTGACAGATGCCATGATAAAGAGAATGGAAGAGAGAAGGTAAGCTAAGAAGAGTATGGATGACGAAGGAAAGAGGAAATACAGAAAACTAAATAATGAACTGAGAAGTGAATGTGAAAAGGCAAGAAAGGAATGGCTTGATGAACAATGCAATGAGATAGAAGAACTAGAAAAGACAGGAAAGTATGAAGAGGCTTATAGGAAAATAAATTGTTCCAAAGGAGATGAAGGATCAAGAAGCAGTAGTAAATGGATAGAAAGTGTGCAAGGTAAAGAAATTTTTGGAGAGAAATCACTTGAAAGGCAGAAAAAGTATATAGAGGAACTATATCATAAAAACGAGAAAGAAGAATAAACAGAAATAGAAGATGAAGTAAAAGTGAATGAAGGTTCAATAGGATACAGAATATTGGAAAGTGAATTAAGACAGACTTTATATGAAATGAAGAGAGGGAAAGCACCAGGGGTTGATGAGTTGCCAGCAGAGTTGATGAAGAATCTTAATGATAAAGGCATAAAAAATTTAGTCAGTCCATGCAATAAAATATATGAAACGGGAGAGTGGTCTGAAGACTTCCTGAAGACTGTCATGGTGCCAATACCCAAGAAAAGGGTACTAAAAATGTGAAGAACACACCAACCATCACATCCCATACTGCCAAAATAATACTAAAGATATTGAAAAGAAGGATGGTCAGCATGATGGAAGGAGTAAGAGAGGAACAATTTGGATTCAGAAAAGGAAAGGGGACAAGAGACACCATAGGACTTTTAAGAATAGTTGAAGAAAGATATTTAGAGAATGAAAGAGTGATACATGTTTATGCTTTGTGGACCTCGAAAAGGCATTGGATAGGATGAATCGGAGGAAACTGACAGAAGTAATGAAAAGGAAGGGAATAGAATAGAAAGAGAGGAGATTGATTCAAAGACTGTACAGAAACCAACGAGTGGCAGAGAGATGTGGTAGAAGTTTCAGTGAATGGCGTGAAGTGAGCAGAAAAGTCCAACAGGGATACTGGAAAAGGGGAAAATGGAGGGGCAAAAGGATAAAATGTATTAAGTGTGCAGATGATATGGCGGTAATTGCCAAGGATCCTGAGACGTATAATGGAGAGAGTTAATCTATGGTGCGAAAGATATGGAATGAAGATAAATAAAGGAAAAACCAAGACCATGAAGATAGGATGTGAGGAAAGAATAGGAATGGTTTTATATGTAGAGGACATAGGGATTCAAGTATCTTGGAAAGCGGAAGTGAATGGAAATGGGGAAAAGAAATTAAAGAAAGAATAGGAATGGCAAAGACAGCATTTAATAGGATGAAAAGGTTATTAACAAACAAGTTGGATATGAAATTGAGATAGATAGTGATGAAATGCTACGTTTGGAGTGTTTTTTTGTACTGGCCTGAAAGGTGGACAATTAGGAAAATGGATAAGAAATGAAGAGGCATTTGAAATATGGACATAGTGAAAAATGGAAGAGATTTGGTATGATAGAGTAAGGAATGAGGAAGTATTGTAGCATGTGGGAGAAAACAGAATATTGATGGAAATAATTAAGAAGAAGATGAGTAATTGGACTGGACACTCTTTGAGACATGAAAGCCTATTGAAGATGGCACTAGAAAAAGTGGTGGAGGGAAAGATAAAGAGAGGAAGGAGAAGAAAGCTTTAGGACAAAGTGATACGAAGAGAGGACTATGCCAAATTAAAAGCTTAAGCCTTGGAAAGAAAATTATTTGAAATAAAATGACACCAAGGACCTGCCACTTGGCAGAAAACCTCATGATGATAGAGAAGTACATTCTTTTAGCCAAATCCAAAGAAATCCATGAGAATAGGCTTAATTTTGCAAAATGGCAGGAAAAAATTTCTATGCCCATAAATTAAGTCTCTCTTCAACTGAATTTACTAAATTCATCATAACCCTCGGTAGAGTCACTTTTGTTTAAACACCAAAAAGAGCTGTAATTACTAAGCAATCCTACCACATTTCCCAATTGCTTAATTTACAATCTGTAGTAAAAGGAATGGGATGAGCTAAATCTAGAAGTTACAATCATACTTGATGGAGTAATTTCTCAAAATTCTCCCACTATAGTGACTGATTTTTTCACCAAAATGTCTTGGAAATATGGGATTTACAATGCTACTCGATCAAAATATAAGATTGAAGGTAGTGTGCTATAAAAGATAAAACTACACCTTACTGATATGAGTGACAAAAAGGAGATTTCAATTTAAAACTTTAAATAAATCATAAGCATTTCTGAAAAAAATTCAACCAATTATTTAATTAGCCTTGTAACTGGGGTAAGTATCTAAAGGAATGCACCTGGGACAATCCCATAATGAAGAGATAGTTTACTAGAAATATTATTTATTTGGAAATAATTAAAAAGAGAAAGTTTTATGGTATTAAGAAATTTTTAATGTACTCGAAGAAAAAACTTGCAAAATTTATGTTAAACCACAAGTTTGACCCATCACAATAATTGCTGAGAAAATCAGTCTCCATTTAAGTGTCTGTTAAACTATTTTACCTTGTGGCACACTCTTTGCTGGTTGGGAATTTGTTTTGTGGCTTATCAATTGATTTCATTTTAGGTAAAGCAATTTGTAAATCAAATCATACTTATGGATAATTGCTTGCTTGTCAAAATTTCATGATGCTCAAGTTATTAGGAATGTCTCCCTTGCATGGTAATGTTGCATTGACACAAAAATCGACAAACTTTCAGCAGTTACAAAAAGTTTACTATTTGTACAATTATTTCTATGCATTTATTATATCAGTTCATCAATAGACAATCAGTGATAGTTAATAAAAATCAATTGAAATTTATAAGAATCAAAGGATGAAAATTTTTACATTTGTACTAACTACAATTGTATGGCACAAAATCTAAAAAGGATTTTGCAAACATTTGAAGTTTCAAAATGAAACTAATGCCAGATTTTAGCAGGACAGTTACTATGTCTTGTGGCACGTTTGCCACTTCCCATGGCACACAATGCTGCAGCTCACAGTTTGGGTTTACAGAATCCAGATATTGCACTTAAGTCACTATTAACATTCTTAACAAGTCTAACCTCTATAACATCTGCTCATCCACAGAATTATCTAATGATCATGCATTACAACTTGAAAAAAAAACAGATGATAGGTCAATCTGATTTTGCAATTTTAGTTTTCCTAGAAAGTCGATAATTTTTCTCTTGATTTGTAATACTTATTGGAGATATCATTCATGTATTGAGTTGTACTAAATTATGATGGGTGTGAAAACCCCACAGTCTTCCCAGTCCTCTACTTCATGGCAGTATATATTATTCAATCAACTGCTATATCTAAGCAGCCCATGCCTTTGGAGTTGTTGCTAATAGTTTTTCCACCTATTGTCATTGTGCTCATTGTTTTTCATACCCTAATTAACTTAAATAAGTATCTATAATAGGTATTTTCCCCCAAATTTTAGGTCCTTAAACGATGACACATTTTATATATGGGACCTTTTTATAGGCAGGGAAATAGAGTAAATCAATTCTAATACAGCCCCTCTGTTGTTTTATACACCCAAAATAATCTTTATCCAAGTTTCTAGATGTCTGCCTTTGTGCGAAAATCACTCATCCACTGAGACTATTTGTAAAAAATCATTAAATATGATTTTACAATGCAAAGAAGATTTATAAACAATGTAAAATATTCCATATGAAAATATTGTTGATAAAAAACATATTTATCAGAAGAAAATACAAACTGAAAAATAAAAATAAATTTCAACTCTTGGAAAGTTGACTTATGTGAACTACCATACATTTTCAAATCTAAGACATACCCAAGTTTTAGAAATCATGTAGGAAAAAACTGCTTTAAAGTCATATGTTTCAGCAAATGTAATACAAAGCTGAGATGTACCTAATGTTTGGAAAGTCTAGATTCAAAAAAAGGTGTCTAAGATTCAAGAATGTAGGGTTATAGGTCATCTTCTGACTATGATAAGAATAAGTCATCATAAAATTAAAATTGAGGGCTAGTATTAAAGTTTGAATAATGCTGGGCTAGACTGGAATCCTTCTATCAAGATATCAGTCCATTAGAGTGGTTCCTACCCATTGGTGTACAAACTTAAAGGCATGGGCACTTGAGGCTAATGGGCTAAATCAACAATGAAAAGTAAAAAATCAAAGGAGTATATATGGAAATAAGGTAATCACTTTTGTATACATGTAAGCCAAAAAGTATGTGAAATGCTGCCCTAGCTTTCCAAATTGCTTGAAAAATAAAAACATCAATTTTAACCTGCATGTCTATAAAAAAGGTGTTACTAAGAATTTTGCCTTTGCCTTATTTTATGTTTAACAACTCCAAACAAACTTAAAATGACAATGACAGAAATTCTTCTTGAAAAGTTAGAAATTACTTACTTGACACATGCTGACTCCCTGAGTCCTTTCTCAATCATTCCAGGATGGAGAGAGAGCAGAGAAAGAATAGTAGAACATAGATGCTGAACAGGAGACTTGAAGAATAGAACTTTCCTTTCCAAAAGCATTAATTTGAACATCAATAGAGCTTTGTGCTTAAACTGCAACACAAGATCGCGTGGAGACAACCCTGAAAAAGAAGGGATATTGTCTAAAATGCTAACAAAATTCTTAACAAACATATATTTAAGATGTAAATAGATATGCATTAAATGAGCCTGTTTCAAAATTCCACACAGCACATTGTGTCATCTATTGCTCGTAACACATGAACTTAGAGGATACTGACCCACAAATAATTTTTGCTGGATAAACTGACATATAATAAAAGTGGTGACAAAATTTTTGCAATAAATAAGCAACTTAAAAAAATTCTAAAAGCAAAATTGATGTGAAACAGTATTTGTAAGAAATTCAAAATTTTCATGGCCTTTCAGAATCATTAATTTTACTATATAAGGAGAGTAACCTAATTACATAAAATGTTGAATATCTAAATAAACATTCCTAAAAAAGAGGAACTAATATATTGTAGAAGTGACACGCCACATTTGTGCACAGAAAAATCCCTAGCAGTTTGATGAATGAGAAATGTCCAGAAAATGACAATTTTCATTAACTTTGTAAAAACATTCAAAATCTGTTCACCTTTAGTACAGCATTATTTAATGCTTAAATTCATTCATTGACAGCAACTTCAATGAAAAATAACATTAACAATAAAATATATGAGAAAAGAACTGTTTTAATTAACACAAATGCAACAATATTTGCATCAGAAAATATTTTGAAAGACATCATGATTGAAAAATCAAGTGATTAATATGAAATTACACTTACCAACGAAAACCTGAGAAGACTCCAGCATTTCTTCATTCAAACAGTCATTCAAATTAGTGTACGTATCTTGAAGAAGGGAAACTTTACTAAAATCTCCTTCTTGGAAGTAGGCATGGGTAATTAGTGCCATTTTTACTTGTATATGACCATAAAGGGGCAATGTGCTTAAAACACAAACAGATTTCTGGACAGTTCCACGGGTAATGTCTGCAGTTCGATTAGTAACTTTCTAAAGAGTGCAGAAAGTGAAATATTAGCAAGCCAACATCAAAATGTTCAATGAAACAATAAAATATTCAAAGTTACTTGGAAGTCAGAAAACTTACCTCAACTGGTATCTGACGAAAACAAGATATACCATAAACAGTTTCTTTAGGGTTTGTTAGGCTTGGGAGATGGAAATAAACAGTGTCTTCTTCATAATTGTGAGAACCATCTGGTAAGGCTAACGTAGGTAAATATTTCCACCCAGGTGGACATTCATTTGAATCATATGTGCCGCCATCAACTAAGGGTGGAAATGAATACTCCACCTGTAAACATAAAAATTGAATGAGATGTAAAATCAAATAGTTATAATGAACTTAGAGCTTTTAAAAATAATGTTACAATTTTTTTTGAATAGCTTAGAATAAAACATAAATCTTGTTTAACTTTTGATAACTTGCTGTTAACAATAGCTCTTGAGTTGGCAATACCAAGTACGTCATCAGAGATAGTGAGTATAAAATACCATACCCATGTACAGAATAAAGTTTATGAGACAAATATACCAATGATAAAAACTATTGATAAATTTTACTTGTCTGAATCTCATTAAAAAAATATCTCAAGAAACTATTCAGAATTAACTACAACACAAGAGAAGCTTCTCCTTTAAAACTTTGCATACTACAAGTACTGGGACTGTGTAAACTCTCCTGATATTAACAGTTAGTACATTCATTTATTTTATTCATTATTCACACTAAGAGCTGCTGTCACCCACCACATAGCACAACCCTACATAATTACTCTAGTTTAAAAGTACCTATTTGTAAAACATGACAGTGAAATTTCATATACTAGAGTATAAGGTATGGTCTAAAATTGGCTGATTTTCTTAAATTTTCATTACAAAAATAAATATGAAATGCTTAATTTTAATGTTAAGCAACTTATGATGCCAAGCTCATACTCCACGATTTCCCAAAATGAAAAATCATTAAAACGTATGAGAAAATAACGCAAGATTTCATAATTACCACACTAAGTAAACAAATTGCTTAATCTACCTTAATATATCAATGCTATAATATCTTCCACTGAATAATTTACTAAACTCTCAAGTCTACACAACAATAAATAATAGCTATAGTTCCATATAGTTTAAAGAATGCATTTGAACAAACAAGAGGAAACAACATCGATTATACGTAAGAAATTAATATTATATATCTCAAAAAGTTCGAAGTAGTCTAGTTTGACCTTTTCACAAGATATAAAATTAGTCAATCAATAAAATCTTCGAAATGCCTAGCTCTCCAAATCCACACAATGACAAAACTTGTCATTAATCCATAAAATGAAACTTGAAAACCCAAAACCACTACTTGAAATGTTAATCGCCTCTTTTTGCAACAGTTACCGTAGGTGTATTAAAGCGTCAATATCAACATAAGGACAATGTAGGCCTAAACAAAAGTTGTATGTGTTTCCCAAAATATTGGTAACAAGCGATTTTCAGTAGCAGGTACAAAATAATAAATAGAACTGCTGTCGACGTGATTTGTGAGATTCAGAAGTGTCCTACCTGACATCCTTTTTTATGATGAAAGCCGACGACAATAACGTGCAGAATCGGTCCTCTGGGGTTTTTGATACTATTCTGTTCATCAGTCATTTTTTAGATTAAATCAGCCAATACATGTACATATTCCACGATTTTTATGTTCCACATAAATCAGCCATCACAACTCAGACAACTATCCAGATGCGTTTGGAACAAGTGCAGTCTGCTGACTCCGCTGACACCACCAAAGCCGATGGCGCGGATAGCGCGATTGCCGCGATAGTTTTTCTGGTTTTTCTCAGTTTCGAATTTCTTGCCTCATGCGTTTCAAGCAGAAGATGTCTCTCGATTAGATTTCCCATTTAACATGTATGAGTAAAACCGGTGAATTATAGAGTTACAGGATTTTATAATTAGGAGGATTAGATGAAAATGGCAGCCATTATATCTGAGCTACGATCTACGCCTAAACTTTGGTTTAAACTAAAAGATAAATTTTCAGTCGTCCTTATTCGGCAGTTGCGGACTATTACCGAAGAGAAAAAATTGTCCGATGATAGTATTCCGCAGTTCAGCCTTAAGAAGAAGGTACTCTAAGGTGGAAATTTGTGTATATACACAGTAATTTAATTCATCTATTCCTCAAAATTGTTTTTATTTTTAAGGCCGTCATTATAGAATGCAAAAGACCGGAATTTAACCACTGTAAAGGACAGATATATGACAAATTTAAACCCATTCCTTTGGCTTCTAAAGGATGGTATCATAAAAAATCCAAGGGAGATTATTTTATCATCAATAAAATTATCAAGGTATTACAATATCTGCTAAAATAATGTAAGTTAGGTGTCACAATAACCAGCATATTCCACAAATAACAAGTATATGTTTTTCTGGTAGGATGATGTCGATATCAAGACTGAACGTATAACATTCGAAGAAACTGGCTTAGACTCTCGTATCACCAGCGTTCTTACGAAATTTGGATTTAGTCAACCTACGGAAGTTCAGGTAATGTTCGACAAGTTTATTCTATGATTGGACTTTTGTGTCTTTCATTTACTTCAGTGTTTAGTACAATCAATGTACCAATAAATAAAATTTTTACAAATGAGGCGCGTGTTCAGTATAAGGATTAAAGTTTTTTTTTTTCAAGTTTCATTCTAAAGCTCAAGGTTTTTATCATATCATATTTTTAATTTTTTGTAGTATGAGATATTTTTTGTTTAGGATTTTGTGAACCAATATTTCAATGCTCGTTCTCAACAATAAATGGTTCTGAGGAAATAATTTATAATTGCATTCATAATAATTCAAATAGACTTTCATCAAATTATAATTGTATAATGATCTTTGATTAGGAAAGGGGAATTCCATCTATTTTACTTGGATGCAACACCGCTCTTGCTGCTGAAACAGGATGTGGGAAAACACTAGCTTATTTACTACCTATAATGCAACATATTTTGAAATGGAAAAAATATATGGATCCTCCCCCCATGAACTGCCCACTTGCTCTCATTCTTTCTCCTAACAGAGAGCTGGCTCAACAGATACATGTAAGCATTATGTAACTAATTTTATGTGTATTATTTAAGAAGTGAATGTTCTGTAGAAAATAATTTCATGCAATAATTATTGCAAATCAATTAATGAAAGCGGGAAGGATTACCTAGGTAGCAATGTTTTAAACATTCATTTAATGGCATATAATATACCCTAAGTTTATATAGACCACCAGTCAGAGTACATAAATGGATAAGGTTTTATTTTTTTCAGTACTTCAATTTTTTTCCTTAGATTCTACTTTCATTTTAGGTACAACCTTCATTCTTTAGACTATTCATGGTAATTTGTTTAAAGAATTTATCCAGATCACTCAAGTAGTTAGTCATTAGTCCCTCAATTTTCCTCTACCTTTCAGTCTTGATACGTTCCTTATTTATAACAGCTCTGTTATTTATCTCTTCTTTTCTCTGTATTAATGTAACTCTCCCCCATTTTCTTATATTGCATATTCTTCTGATGAGACAAATTTTCATGTTTTTGCATCAGGGTAGATATATGCACTATCATCTTCACAGCCATTTCCTCCTTTCCTATTTCCTGTTTTGTTTATTTCTATAACTTAAATGCTGAAAGCACACTACACACAATTGATAACTGAAATTA
Source organism: Pachydiplax longipennis (assembly GCA_036926295.1). NCBI lineage: Eukaryota > Metazoa > Arthropoda > Insecta > Odonata > Libellulidae > Pachydiplax > Pachydiplax longipennis. The sequence continues at coordinate 53,525,393 of JAVFKF010000004.1, forward strand.
CTTACCTTACAATCTCTCTATCTGTTCCAATCTTTAAAAAAAGATTCACCATAAGAATCATCCATTGGTTTCCATTTATTCAACATATATAATAATTTGATCTACTTACTCTAAAATATTGAGTTCTTTATGGTAATATCTAACACACATGAAGCCATCACTGTCGGGCAAGTTGAAACAGGAGTCATTCTTCATCAATGTGGCTCAGTACTCGCTTGTTGCTGCTCTCTCTATCCACATAAAATTCAATGTCAGAAGAGTATGCCCTGTATAATCCAAAATGTCATAGTATGACATAAAGGTTTAAACTCTATCTATCTATCCTATGCTGATATTGAGCCATTTGAATCTATGAGGTATAGACCTACTTTTCCTCTTTATATTATGACTTTTCTCTGACTTAGCTTGTCATGACACTTCTAAATGTGGAATTGGAATGCATGGACTTGATTCTATGGTTTGACTCTTTGAAAGGAGAAGTACTAATGCCTCCTATCATTATAATTCATTGTGGTGATTCCTAGTAAAAGGAGGTATTATTTCAGAGGTAGAAAAATTGTAAATGATGGACTAACCACTTTTGACCTCTGATGTATCATCCTTGGCAGTTATCCCTAGCTACGGCAGTTTTTACGCATTTTATTTATGATTTGTCAACTATAGTGTTTATTTAGTTTGGTTACTATTTAGTGGCTTAAAATGAAAAAAATGTGTGACTTCTTAGTAATCATTCCAAAGTTCCAAATTTTAATGCTCAAAGTAATTTTCTTTTTCAGCAGAGAGGAAACTATGATTAGGAGGTACTGACATCTCTAGAATTTTTAGAATTTTCTAAAAGAATAAATAATGGCAGTGTTAATGGTAGAACAGTTTGGTATACTTTGGTATACTAATAGCAATCCATTAAACCTGGTCTAAATCAATGCTGAAAAAAGGTATTTTCATATTATTCTTTTTTCTTTCAGGATGTGATTCAAATGTTTTCAGAAGAGCTTCAGTTAACTTCTAAAGTAATTCTAGGTGGTCATACAAAGAGGATAATTCTCAATCCTGAATTCAGTGATGTCGACATATTAGTTGGCACTCTGGGGGCCATCAGCAAATTGACTACATTCGGTAAATTTAATTTTAATACTTAAATTAACTAAATTTCTATTGTCCTTTGTGTTAACAGAAGAATTGTTATTCAGCAGAAATATGTACAGATCAAAAACTATCACTAATGTGTTACAATTGAATTAGAAGAATTCTTCTATCAGATTGTCTTTAAAATTTTCAGAGTACAACAAAGTAATCTTCATCTAATAATTTCAATTTATCTCCTTATAACAGGAAAGTTTTGAATAAATAAATGAAGCAAATGAATATTTAAATATTGCTGATAAATTATATCATGATCAATTTTCATGTGATGGTTAGATCAGCCTTTTTTTTATTAATCAAAATAAATACTTGCATTATTTATTGATGGATTATGTGAATGCTTTATGAGTTCTGACTGGTATTTATTGGTTTCATTTTCTCCTTTAGGAATTTATAAAATGCCATTTGTGAGACACGTTGTCTTAGACGAAGCTGATACCTTGCTGGATGATAGTTTCAATGAAAAACTCAGTTACCTTCTGAAATTTTTTGCTGTAAGTTGGCAATGAGTTATTCTTCTTTCATCGTACATTTACTAATATATTATTGAAATCCAAGATTTTTACATGTGTTCATATTTACTTATCATTATCTTCCAGTTCAACTATAAAACCAATCACTCATCTGGTCTCTTTCCAAGTGGATCACAACTAACCCTTGCAAGTGCAACTATGCCAAGAGGAGCTACTGTAACCCTTGAATCAGTTATACCTGTGAGTTTTAACAAATACTGGCATTTAACCATGATCTTAATTTCATAATGTTTCAATATAAATGGACTTATAATTAGAGATTGTTTGCAAACCACTCACCTTGAATTAAAAGTGAGTGGTTTGTATATTTTGCTTGACTAAATGTAATTTCATACACTTTTCTATTATCAACAAATTTTTTTGTAGATAGGCTTACTGTATTAAAGTGCCTGTATTTAATTTATACTCTACCCCACAGTTTCATCAATGCACTAATATCCTTGAAGAAATGCTTTTGTACACATTTATTCAACTATTTTCTTCAACTCACTTTTAAAATTCATGCAAAGGTGTTTGAAGGTAAACATTACTGAAATATTTACATTCTTATTTTTCAGACTGAATCTCTTGTTAGCATCAAAACAAAAAACCTTCACCATGTTCTCTCAACTGTGAAGCAGCATTTTATGCGCCTCAGTGCAGCTCAAAGGCCACAGGAATTGTTGAAACTGGTTAAGTATTCAAAAGATAAACCTACTATAGTTTTCAGGTAAGCTGAATTTCTTTAGGTGTGATTAATTCTAATTGATGCTATTTGTTATAACTTTTACTTGATAGTTTACCAGTGTGAAATTAGTCTAGGAGTGTCTATTATATAGATATGCAGTAAAACCCAGTTAACATGTTTTAGAGAGACTATTCAAAAACCAAGTGTTAATTGGATAACATTATGACTGGTTTTTGTCATGCTGGTTGCATATTTTTAAAGAATGATCTGTTTTTCGTACAATGAAAGCATCTCAGTTACTTAAATTTGCTCATTTTTCACTCTACAATGAAGCAGATTTTACCGGATAAAATTATCATAGAATAATGATTTTTAAACAGCATTGGTGAGACAGCATCACAATCTCTCTGAGACTACAATCAATAGCCCACAAAATACTCTTTCTCTGATTTAAAAAAATATTTTTACTTATTAAGATTGCAATGTAAGGAAACATTGAAAAGTGACTTTTTAATACTTTCTGCAGTGATAAAAAAGTGACAGAGGAGATCTCATTCTAGTTTGTATTAGCTCTGATGGTGGAATATAGCTATCTTATCTCACAATATCAGTCATTTATAAAAAGAAGTTTACAGGAAACCAATCTATGGTAAAGCATGGGAAGGATGACGTGGATGATGTCAATAAAATGTGCTCTATTGGATGAGGAGAACAATTGTCTAAAGTGAATTGCAATACATCTGGGGAAAGTAAAAATCTGCTTCTTAAGTGGGAAGGAGGGTGTTTAAGGTGGTAATCTTGCATGCGTTTTGTATTAAAGGAATTGGGGCCATGAGAAAAATGCATCTTTTCAATTCAATTCAATTTATTTTCATTCAATGATCAATACATTGATATAGAATACGTCAAGACAATAAATAAAATAAAAATTAAATAAGAAAAGTCAAGACAATAAATAAAATAAAATTAAATGGGATAACCTCTTAAGTGGGAGTGTCTTAGATGGATTTTACTTTATTTAAACTATAATTATGTATAAGGTAGACTGTAAGGATATAATCTCATCTACAGGACACGATCTTCAGGTTATCAGGGAAAGCAATTAAAACTTGATTTAAAATATATTGTATTCCTGATTATCCGTGGCCACATTAAGGATTTTTTGTACATGAGTTTTTACCCCTTGACAATATATTTTCCATGACATTAAAAAAATTTCTAACTCTAAAATCATGCAGGTATTTTTGCATTTAAATAGAGGCCAGACTTGCATAAGATCTTTTCTATGGAGCAGTGAGAACATGACTACAATTACATTACTGTTACTAAAATATCAGTGGCTGGGTATAGAATGACTTAATGACTCCATGAAACAATGTAAATGGCCCTCTATGTAAGCAAATTAAAATAATTTTTTATTCATGTAAGTTTGGAACATTATAAAAAATAAAATTGAAAGTCTGGGTCATCTGTGTTTTCTGATTATTCATGAATCCTCTCCCCTTCATCATTCAAGATAATTGAGTTTTCTCTGTATTAGTAAATGTTCATGTCTTGGTTACCCTGCTAGGTTGTGTGAATTCATTAATATTTTGATGATATAAATTGATTATTCGTGGTTTATCACTGAAAGCTATGTGATATTATTAAAACGTTTTTCATCCTAAAATACATGGTTTTCCTAGTAGAGTTGAATCTGTTTTCTGATTTTGGATAATATGATACTAAAATCTGGATAGAATTAGAGCATTCTAATTGTCTCCAAGACAAATTAGAATAATATAACTCATTACAATATAATACATCGATATAAATACATCTATATATTGATATTTCTTATGGTTTCTCCACAATTATTTTTTTGCTTTTGAAATTGTTGGATTTAAAGTGCTAAAAAAGAGGTGATAAGAATGCATTTTCTCTTAATTTTAGATTGTATTATGTGATTCTGATCAGTTCTGTGGATCTTTGTAAATTTTTCAGCACCAAAACTGAAACAAGCCAGTGGGTCTCACTATTTTTAAATGAAAATGGGATTGACTGTCTGAATCTTAATGGAGAAATGACTGTGGAAGCAAGAGCTGGGAAATTTGCTAAATTTCAGAAGGGTTTGACAAATGTCATATCTTGCACTGATATTGGTTCAAGGGGCTTAAACACCACCCAGGTAAATCATCTATTAAGCATTTAATGAAAAGATCTGTAAAAGTGGTAATGCTTATGAGTCAATGAATTTTGTGTGATTATGACAAAATTTTTATCCTCCAAAATTTATATTTTTGTAGGTAAAGCATGTTATAAATTTTGAATTTCCTGTATATGTTGCTGATTATATTCATCGATGTGGGAGAACTGGAAGACTAGGTAGCTCTTCTGATTGTAGAGTGACTAATTTTGTAACAGGTCCTAGAGAAATAGAGCTGGTACAAAAAATTGAGGTAAGATTTTGAAATTTTCAACAGGAAGATTTTGAGTGATTTTATTCTCACAATATTGCATTCTTATTTACTAGAATTTTACTTTGAGTAGTTCTTATTATCATAACCTAAGTTGCAATATTAATTTTTTCAATCAAAGTCTTCTTTGATGAAAATGAAATTTTCTCGTTTATGTCATGGGCAAATTAAGAGAAAATTAAGTTGAAAAAAGGAAATTAAGATTTAGCTTCAACTGGCTATTGCATGGGATATATAAAATTTTTTTATCATATATATGATGTTTATACTTTGTATATTTACATCTTTCATACAATATGTATATGTAATATAAATGTGTTTTTCATTATAGCTTTCAATTCGAAGCAGAACTGAACTTCCCAATGTCAACGGAAATATTAAGAGACTTATAATTAATCGAAGATGATAATATTATTTGTAGAAATGCATTTTAAATATTTCTATGGATCTGTAAATATGAAACCTGTAATAATTTTTTAAAAATATATTGTATGTAAATATCTTTTGAATCTGTCAAATTTTCATTTAAATTTCTCAATAGTTTATCTTCATATCTTACCTCTCAATCAAATTACTATCCCAATGTTGTGCTTGCATTTTTATGTTAATGACAGTCTTGCTATTTACTCTGATTTCATCAAATTCTGATGATTTTTATAAAATTTAATTTTCTCTAGAAATTTCCTACCAAGACATTAGAATGACATATTTGTTAAACGTGCTATCTTTCATAATTCTCTTGTTTGTTCCATATCCTGTAACTTTGCTGCATCTAGTTCTGTAAATTTAATAATTGAAATAGACGATAATTTGGTTATCCTTTGTTTAGAGGGATTTTGTGCTAACATAGACTTATCAGGCAAGATATTTTTAGGGCTATCTACTGTTAGCATTGAATGGTATATCTTTCTTACTTAGAGGAGCTGTGAAAACTAATTATAATCCTTTCTATTGCTATAGAGGCAGTGTAATAAAGCTGCAGTAGTTGAGGAAAGTTTGAGAACTATGAAACAATTCTTCTAAAACCCAGTTTTCAGAATAGTTTTACTTTTTCTTGAAATGGGAAATTAAATGATAATTTCTGGCTTTAATGATAAGTACTATAAATTAGTGACTTACTTTATTTCATAGCTTAAGCATAGTTACATCAAGCTAATAGATATCTCCCAATTGGTCAGCTACACTACCCTCATATTTCTCAATTATGATTAGACACTGGAAAGCTCAATAAGAGCTCACATGAAAATTATTCCACGAAGGAACTGCCTCTCTTTACTAAGTGAGTGAATTAGCATAACTCCAGGAAGGTAATTAATATTTTGCTCTGAAGTACTGCTTCACTGCAAATTAATTTTTAGTAATAAAGAAAGGAATATATTCCATTTTTCCCTTTAGTTTATGAATTAGGAATTTAATACCACGATTCCACACATTCTCTTGGCAAGAAATTCTCATTCAATATTGAATATTTTGTAAATTTAATTTTCCCCAGATATGTGCTGTACTCAGAATATCCTTCCTTCACATCTCTAAAAACATTTTTTGTTGAAACTGCATCCTTTCCATAACATGTTCTTTGGATAACTTCAATGCAAGCTCTCAATTATAGATGAAGTTAAAACCTAATGCTTGGGTCTTAACTTTTCAGGGGTGTAAAAGAAAACAATCTTTCAAATTAAAGGATATTTTATTAAAAATGTAAATTAAACAATTCATTAATTTTGCCAAAAATGAAAAATTATAATATTACAGGAATGGTAAAATCTGTGTTTCATTTCACATTTAACAATTATTTTATCCAATTTGAACACAAGCCTTTTCGCCTGGTATATCACTAAATTTGTACAACCAGGTTAAATACTTATATACATGATGAGATTTAAAATAAAAACTTTGAATTGAAAACTACTGAAAACCAGAGGTGAATGGAAGTTACAAAAAGCCTCCACTTAGTGTTTTACAGAAAATGTTATAAAGTTCTTGTTGCTCATTCTTTGAATACAATCTTTTCTTCATCAGAAAATATTATTTCCAATCCAAGTTCAACCAACTCTTCATGCATTAAATGCACCCAACAATCATAGCTTCTTACAAGAGCACAAAAATATATTTTAATCACATATTGAAGGCATAGCAATTTTCATGACTCATTTACAAAGACCTTACGAAAACAGAGCTGTGTGTGCACACAAGTAAATACCTCTTTTCCACCTATTTGAAAAATGTGTTCCCTGACTAGAGTGCTTATAGATCTATGATAGTAAACAATGCATATTAACAATATAATACTGGCCAGCTGAAAATAAAATGATCTACTTGTCCTGCAAGCAAACAGGACATAGATGACAGAACAATGATAGTCCAGGTTAATTATCCAAACTAATGTGAAAGCAATTTGTGTTCTTTAAAGTGCAACTACTCTGATGGCAAAATAAAACAATTTTTGTAGTGTCAGATGCTAATCACTTACGGCCAGCTTTGATGAAGAGTTAAATTATATGAAAATTCAAATCATGTTAAAATTAACCTTGAGACTACAACATTATTATCTTTAGAGCAATAGAAAATATCCCTTAACCTCATAAATTTTTTGGTATCTAGGAGTACTTAAATTCATAATTCTGAAAAAAAATGCATTTAACTGCAATATTCAAACTAAGCATTCTCTCCAAACAACTGATTTTTTACCAATTCAAAAATCTTATTTATAATATCATTTCACTGTCATTTCACAAAAATTCACCAGTAGAGCATCTTCATAACTATATCACAGATGTAACTTACAAGAAAAGAAGTGCCCTTTGTTATGCTTCCTAATAAAATGTTACTTTTTTACAACCTATCAATAAACTAGTACTCATTATTAAGTAATAGTGTTCTGGGTAATGAAATTGGCACATTTGCTCATTTTCACATAGTGCTGTGAATGCCAATAGAGACTGTTCAAGCAACAAGTAACCATCATTATCCCACAAAAAATATTAACTATCTGGTTCAAGTCTCATTTCAAACCTGAATATTTAAATAATCTATACCGCATATCTGAATGGCTTGGAATATCAATATACTTAAGTAGCTGAAGTAATTTCAGTCATCAAATCAATTGCATATAATCAGAGTTGCAATAGCTTACACTGTGGTATGACATTTAGAAATAAATGCATAAATCTTTAAATACTATGAAAGATAACATGTAACTCTTTATGTTCAGGTATCCATTAACACAACAAACTCAACATTCATATCCCAATCAGAAATTCTGCATTTTCTACTTTGTGATGAGATATTATCATAGAATATGAATGATACTTCTATAGCTGCTAATCTGATACATTTACCAAATCATCAACATAAAAAATATGTTTCACAACATTATATCTCAACAATAAGTTGATCATAGAGTCTATGTACATAAAAATTAAACCTCATTCAGCTGTAAAATATTCATCTAACATTCAAATACATATGTTAAAAATAAATTTGAGCAACTAATAGCAAACAGCTGAAAATGATTCTATAACATAATAGGCATAAAAGTTCATTGCAAGAGGCTAACAAGTAAAACCTCAAATAAAAATATACTAATAACAGGCATTTAGCTCTGATGCTTCTAAAATTCAATAAAATTGAAGTTCTTGTAACAGTAGTGCGTATCAAGGACAGATTCCTCAATCACAAATATTGCAACAAATAAAAGAACTGATTTACCTAAAGATGTTTACCTAGGATTCGACTGGTTCTTTACATTGAAATAAACATTTTTAACATGACTAGCATTGAATCTTAAATATAACCTTACATTTCAAATATCAAATAATAAATTTAATTATATTGAAGAATAAGCCAAGAATGTATAGCCCATTCTTACTACTTACCCAGTAGACAAACTCAAGTGTGTAAGTCATTAGTGGGTTTTGAACCCAGAACCCCTTCATTACCAGGCACACATGGTACCCCCTCTTCCAAAAGAGCAGTCAATAAACAAAGAATTACTCAAAAAATCATAAAATATCTTTAGATAAAGAAAAAATACGTATCAAAAATGGCAAGAAAATCTAATATGATTTCATATGTTTGATTAGACATTGCTCAAATCAAATAATCCAGATGTATACAACTAAAAATAAAAACAAACAATTCATTTTCATGCTAAAATAATAGTTAATACTGTGATTAATCAACAAAATAAAAATCAAATGATGATAGCTTCACATGAAACATCCTAACAACTTGCTTCAACAGATTCTTTTTTTAACTAACTGTATCATTTAAAAACAAATGTCCTTTTCATTCTTTGTTAATTAGTTTAAGATTATTATAGCTGTGTAACTGGATTATATACATTAAGATAAAAATGTCTTTCTTCAACAAAAATTAAACATTTGCAAAATAACTACCTGTACATTCACAACCTATTTTCAATATCACTCAGAAGTAATTAAGTGAATGATGCTATTAGCTTCAAACAACATTTGGCCTAACACTTTACAATCAACTCTGCAATCTTTGAACAACAGTTGGCATATGAATGTCAGATTATCGATAACTCAAACTCTTTAATTTTTAATAAAAATAACCAACAATCTATGATATTTTAATTAAAGAGGAAATTGATGATACTTTCTAAGTTTTTTATAACAATAATGTTCCTATTGCACAAACAGTAAATAAAACCTTTTAATTAAAATTTCTATAGATTGGCTTGGATACAACTAGAACTTTCTTATCATTGCCAGTTATAATCATTATCCAAATGCCCATAAGAATTCTGAGTAGATGTTTTACTCTCATCAACACTATAGCCTTGATAAGGATGACATTGCAACTCATTTGAATGCATCAGTTCCGTGCTGCCATAGGAATGATTGATCAAACCCTCATTTGGACTTGCACTGGAAAAGGAGATGCTACTGTTACTTTGAGGGATAGGAGAGCAAGAAGTCACATCTGCAGGATCTCTAAAGCTCCCTACCCCCAGCAAGGAATCTAGTGAGTCCTCCTTGCTGGTAATGTTTCCATGATAACCGGGATAAAATTGATCCCTTCCAGGCAACCTACCCACAGGAGGTGAATGGCCAGGTGTTGGAAAGGACTGAGGGTACAGTCCATTTGTGTAAGGAGGAAGAACCTGCTGACTCTGACTATGGATGCTTTGTTGAGGGTTGTGACAAAAGTTATGACTTTGGTGAAGTTGATGGCTCTGATGCTGTTGTTGCAGGTGATGATGAGGCTGGTGATAGTGATGTTGAGGGTGCAATGCAGGCAGAGGACTTGATGGGCCAAGTGATGTTGGGAGATGAGAAGAATTTGTTGCCTGACTCATTCCAGCTTGGGAAGCCAAAAAGTTCGTTCTGATTGGTGGAGCAGGTAAAAGTGATGTGTTGGGTGTAGGATTCCCTCCTGAGATTCCTGTATCAGAGGAATTGCCCATGTCCATTTCAAACTGAGAAAGAAGACTGGTCAATATTTCTGAAAGTTCCGAAGGATCCAATGATCCTGGATCAAAGTCATCAGCTTCATCTCGTGATCCACTAACTGCTGGACTACCTTTCTCTTCCTTTCTGTCAGGGCTGAACATATGCATTTTGCAACTATTGTTGTATTGGTCATAGTTAGCTCGACTGGTTGTGCTCATGCCCTGAAAATTAGCATATTGGTCCCCTGTTTGACAGAAAAAGGGAATTACCTTTAAAATTTATTCATCAGTACTTTATCAACATATAATTAATATTTAATTATTGATATTAATAATTGTACATTATCTTACAGAGCAAGATAATGTAAAGAAATTGGACGACAAAATACAGAGCAGATTAATTTCAAAATGAATGAAGATGTACTTGTTTACATGTAATTGTATATAGTACATATTTAGTGTAAGATGGAAATGATTAAGAAAGCATGTAATATGTTAAATAGCTAGGAAAAATTGTTTTACTTTAAGAAACATCCTGAGAATAACATTTAGTTAGATATAAAGACATAATGAACATGCAATAGAAATTAGTGTATTAGTAAGAGTAAGATATAATAATTATGAAGCTTTATGCCTATAAACCATCACTTACTATCATAAATAATGTAAATGAATAGTAAGTGATGTTCAACCAGTCACTCTTATTCATTAAGATACTATGAAGTCTTATGTGCAAGAAAATCTTTCATGAAAATTTAACTTATTCACAAGAAAAACATATTCTCAAAAATTGAATATACTTTTCTCAAATCATCTTAGATAAATAATATATTGAAATAAAAGTATACTGTCCCCTGAATCCTTCAGGGGCCTCATGAGGGAAACTCATTGATATACTGAGAAAATCAAATTACAGCAGCTATTTCAATGAGATAAAAGATATATAACATAAAAGTTCAAGTAAATTACTACTATTAACATCCTTAGGTATGTCTTGATTATAAAAATTTTGGATTAAGTACTTATGATGTACTTTATAAACAACTATTATGCAATGCATAGATTTATCTTTGTAACTGGGTACTGTCCGTAATTAATGATTAAATCAATTTATAAATTGATTAATTAATCTACTCCACTATGGGAAATACTGTTGAAAAAACAGGAATTATGAAATGTAGTTGAGCACAAAGTAAGGTGAGACAGAAATTATGCATGTGATGGATCCATGCTCCGGCACAAAATTTCTCTGAGAGGTCCTCTAACTATTGGGTCACGAATTGATAGTAATATATCTTTGAACCATTTTGACATTTCACTTTAGTCATTTGAACACCATTGCATGGGATAATGTAGAAGGGAGGCAAATGAAAAGAAATTAAGGTTTATAATGAGATGAAACTGTACACTGGAAGTTTGAAAAAATACACCTAAACTTGACCTAATTACATGTATTTTACCATTTGAAAAATCTTGATTGCCCTTTTTAGAAGAATTTTCTGGGATGGAATTTAAATGCATTCCCCAATCAGGCTCCACATTTACTACTGACTGATCTGGTACCCTGGTCTGGTTAGCGGTAATTTTAGAACCATGCTGAGCAAACGGATTGCAATCACTACTGTTGCTACTACAATCAGGGCTATAGGGGGAGACCTGAAAAAGAATGAATTGTCATAAGTGAAAAATGACTACTGAGATTCCTTCTCCAACTTAAAAGACTTCCTTTAAGAATGTCTTTATTGAGCCATTGCCCTCATCATCTCAAGAATAAGGACTGTTAAATAATAGTAGCAACTTAAATAGGTCTTAGAACTGTATAAACTGAATCTCAATGCACAAATAAGCTTTCTTTTTATCTTTGAAGACAACTAAGTACTATGTTAAAAATATATATCTCCTGAGAAAAGAAACCAAAATTGAATACAACATATATAATATTAACAACATCATAATTTACTATTTAACAAAATACTTGCCCTAATCATTTGAATGCTTTTCTTTTTCTTAGAGAATCCATCATCTTGACTATAACTGTAATCTATTTCCCAATAGCTTCCCTTTCCTGGGTCATCCTTTGATCTTGGAATTTTAGTAAAGCATTTATTTAAAGACAGATTGTGGCGAATTGAATTCTAAAGGGCAAAAATGTTTTCATTAAACCAAGAAAATTGGAAATTCAACATTCAAATTTGAGCATTTTACATACCTTCCACCCAGTTCCTGCTTCCCTGTAGTATGGGAAATGGTCGATGATAAATTGGTATATTTCAGACAATGTCATCTTTTGCTTTGGAGCATTACTAATGGCCAATCTTATCAAACTAGCATAGCTGTCAGAAAAATTATTAAAACAAAGAATGAAAATAGAACTATCAAAGATTAATAAAAGCTACAGAAAACTGAATCTACCTGTAGGGTGGCTTTCCATCTTTAGATCTAGTAGTTAAAGCTGTTTCCTTGATCATTGCCCGTCCATTATCTGCAACGCTCTCAGATGAATGGGAATTTTGGGTTACTAAACAGGGCATCCAGTCTATTGCTATTAGACTACAGTCTAAATCTGCCATAGTAGGTCACATTTCCTCATTTAATGAATGGCAGTAAGTACATTACATCCCATCAAATCTGTAAGAAAAATTCTAAGTGAGATGAAATATTCTTCCAGGAACACTTATCTTGGTCAATAAAATAGAGTACTAGCCATCGCAGCTAAAACCAAATAACGTCAATTCTAAAACGCAAGGGAAGACTTACGAAGAAATATAAATATTAAACGTAAAACAGAAAATGTCAACAATCCATTGTGATCATGAAAGATAAGGAGCTCAAATAGTGAAGAGATAACATTTCTAATCGTTATAAATTAACAATAAGAATAATTCACAATCGATATAGGAATCAGTCAACAATCTTACCCGAAAAAAGGATGTCATGTTTACCACCTTTCTAACCACCATGGTGCATCCACTAGGTATATCATATAGTCCAAAAGGTATCTTATCATTAACAAAATTTAGAATTCTCTTCTGGTTATAACATTTACCTAATTTTATTTCCTTCCAAATTTATTAAATGCATGTTAACATTAGGGACTATGTTAACATTGACGAAACTAATAACAGCTGATAATGCATGCACCAACTACAGAGCCACGTATGGAAGTTAGAGACATCTAGCGGCAAACTCGAACACATACAACGACACACCGAAATTGAAGCGGTAAAATATGGTGGTTACGTTCTGAGAATACTTACATTTATAGCATAAAAATGCATGATCGATAAAATTATTGTGGAGAGATAGTTATAAATCTATTATAAACAACTTTGCTCGATTTAATTGTTTCAATTTACGACAAAGCACTTTTCATCTTCCTTACTACACATCTTCAATCATTTTAGTAATCTTAATTTGATGAAAGGAAACAGAATGAAAGTCATAGAGGTAGTCTCTATATACTTCAAGCGTAGGGTTATTTCCAGCCGAGATGTTCATTCCAAAATATTTATAATTCAAGAGTTGCAAATTCTGGGAGACTTTTTCGAGTGATTAAATGCATAACGTAGAAGTTATATCTCACTTGTTTTTATTAATGTGTAAGTTAGTTTTATTTCAAATGATTAACTACTGTATTGTGTTTTAGCGGTTCAACAATAATAATGGAAATGATACTCCTGAATATCCTACTCTTTTGCCTGGCGGAAGGCACTAAATGAGCATAATTCCGGGGAAGGTTACAACCCTACACAAGCGCCTCATTTATCAGGTACTTCCTTATGCATACACTTTAAAATGTAGTAATTGCCTAGAATTGTCTATGGTATACATCAAAATGAAAATCTTGATGTGTTATTTATTTGCGAATCACATGTTGATATTTTATGTGTGTATTTTTGAGAGGGTAATGAATATAAGGGACCTATGATTCAAGGATTATCTTCTCCTTTTATAAACCCTACTATTACAACTCAATTAATTTTTCTCTTCTACTAAAGATATCTTTTAAGATGCCCTGCTACCTTTTTAAACCACATATTTTTCTTACCCTAGATATACTTCCTGGTATAGCCAATCGTTCACCTGATAGACCAAAAAATGTTTACATTACCTCTGTCCCCATCCTCTCTCCTCTCTAAAAGGTTCTTTGTGAGTTTCTTCTTTTGAATGACTAATTTTGTGAGAATAAAATGAAGATATCACAAAACAGAGCAATCTATATTTGTCCATCAGAGCCAATACAAGTTCTCAGATAAAAGGAGATCTTCTCTGTCACTTTTCTCCCAGGACAGAGGATAGATTAAAAAGTCACTTTTTGGGGTTTCCTTTTATCACAGTCTTAAAAATTAAACACATCCAATTAACCAGAAAGGGAGTGTAATGTATTTTAGGCTGTTGTGCATAGTGTCAGAAAGATTGTGATGCCCTCTCACCAATGCTGATAAAACTGTGTTATTCTTCTCTTTATCTACATGTCTATCTGGTAAAATTTTTCATTATAGATTAATGAAAATGACCAAAATTAAGTAATTAAGATGCTCTTTTTATTCAGTCCAATTCAACCATCTCAAGTCCAATAGTGTATATTACTACCCCCTTAACTGTGAAAAGTATTGCTTACGTGACATAATAAAGAGAATAATAAGAAGGTGATGGACAGTAGCAACTACAACTTAATGCGATTTATATTGCTAAAACACAACTTCCTCCTCTCACTACTTTCCACATAAAGAGAGAGAAGTCCCACTCTTATCCCAGGTTAAATACTCTCAAGAAAAATGAGCAACATAAGTTGGAAAAGCAATTGAAATCAAAATACAATAATGGAGGTACATAACAAATCCTCCCTCTTCAACATCACCACTAAAATACAAATATAAAAAGTAAATCTTAATGTGCAATAATGTGAGCTCAGATTTATAGCTGAGTTCTCTTCCCCTTCGCTATTCACTCCAAATTGAGATTATGAGCAAAAAAGATCTTTTAAACATCTTGGAGGCCTTAATTACCACCTCTATGGGGATGCATTTAGATCTCTCCACAGTAATAGCTGGAGGTGATATTCTCTCAGTATTAAAAGAGGCCTGAATTGAAACTGGTGGTATCCTCCAGCCCATTGAAGGAAGGCAATGGTACAGGTAGTGAACATCCTGAAAAAAATCAGAAATGAAGCTTTTATTTAGGGATTGGTCATGCCATTTCAGCAGCTAATTTAAGTGCTTCCTCTTGATGAACTTATCCTTGGTCAACACTTTATTAGTGTGAGGTTCCTCCTCAGAATTCTCTGCAGGCAGCCTGAGTTTATCAGAATTGTATTTACTGAAAAACAAATTATCACCTACTGGAGACCCAGGTTTGGAAAAAATAGAGGGTGTTGGGAGGATATTTATTGAATCTTCTTTATATTTATCTTATCCAGAAAGACTTTCTCCGACAGTGTTTTTAACCAACTTCCCACCAGAAGAACATTTAGCGTAATACCTGTTGTCATACTTCACAGGGACCTTGTCTAAAAGATATTTTACTGTTTATATCATATGGTTTGCAAAGGCATTAAACAAGGTTTTGTTTGGAGAAACACTATGGTGGTGGTTCACTATGAGATTATTCCATAGAAATACCCTAAAAGCTTCAGAACAAATTCAGGGCCATTGTCTGTTACTACCTTATCTGGAAACCTGTAGTGTTGCAACCCACCTCTTTAAATGAGTGCTTGTTGCTGAAAACAAATGTGACTTTTGAGTGGGAGCCAAATGTCAGCCCAATGAGACATTGAGTCTATGCAAATCAGGAACTTATGTCTTTCATGTCCTGTAACTGGACCTGTGTAATCAAAGTAGAACCACAGCCATGAATGTCTGGGGATGCTCTTTGAGATGACAGAAGCCTTCCAAGGGTTGGATTGTTCTGATCCACACAGAAGACAGGGTTTTAGTAATCCCTCAACATCATTATTGATATTTGGCCAACAGACTTGACTACAGCTCAAGGTCGTTACCATACTATGGTAGTTTTGTGTAGCAATTTCAGCACATGTTGTTGTAGAGTATTGCAGATTATGACAAGTGTGCCACAAAGTGTACAGCCTTTAATCGGAGTGACAGTGCCTGGAAGGGAGTACTCCAGGTTAATTATCAGAAAAGACCCAAACAATAAGCAAAACCTGATACTGTTGGAATGGACATAATCCTTAGATATGGTAGTAACAATTTTCCTGGCCTCCCCTGAGAGACAAATCTGTCCAACTCGGATTATCTAAAAGGTACCTGCTTAGAAAATCTGCATTTGAATTTTTACTCGTAGACATATAAAGCAATCATAATTTAATATAATCAGACTCTACCTTAAAACGTATGTGAATTGCAGGTAGTGGCTTCTTATGTATCAAAATGGATGCAACTGCTTAACCATATGAGAAAAGTGTAAATTTAATCCCTCCCTAATAGTCAAATTCATGTAAAATTTCTCTATTTTAAAAACTGTTGCCAAAACCTCTTGATCCACTATGGAATAATCGTTCTCATCTGGTCTCAATGATCAAGATCCAAGGAAGATTTATCTCTCAAAACCATCGGGGAAAATACACAGAATTGCAGCCCTATGTGGCAAAAAATTACAGCTCCAAATGAGAGAATAATTATAATGCATTAAATAATCAGTGGTAAAGATCTTGTTTAGCAAAGTCAACACCCGTCTTATGCTCATAGGTTCAATTTAGTAACTTTTTATTAAATCATATGGAGCATATAGTTCTGCGACTTTAATTAGAAGAAACCCACCGCAGTAGTTTAATGTGCTAAGACATACTCGCACAACATAGCCAGGACAATAGTCGAAAAGCCAGTGTCAAGCCTGTTACTTCTACTAACAAACTGAGATGCTTTACATTTGACCATCTCTAAAATCGAATAGCAACAACCCTAATTTATGTAGATACCAAATCGCGCAGCATTGTTTGAAGAGGTTAAATGGAGGAAAATAAAGCTATTTATTTGACTCTCTGCGGCGCGCGGAAACGATCTTTGAATGTAATTTGAGAAAAAGTCTCAGCTAAGGAATAGAGTAAAGAATGGTATGTAATGGTGCATTATTTCTCGGCTATATACGAAGAATTCATCGAATTCTTGAATTAATTACATTTGATTTGACTGAATTTGGAGCTATATATGCCGAACGTTTATCATTTTACTCATGAAATAACTTATAATTTGAAATAGCCGCCAAAGTATGCATGGTTAATGAAACCGTAGTAAGGTGAATAAGATTCTCTTGATGGCATTGTAGTTCATAAGCCTTTAGAATGTGGCGCTAATGTAAGGAGATGCGATGGAAGCCACCGTCGGTTGTAATTCATTCAATGGCCGTGTCTGCGCGCTGCTGTAATTTACCGCCATTTTGCATTTTCATCCCCGGATGTGAAACATCGCTGAAGGTTCTGGCGCGTTCGTAGTTGAAAGAATTTGGCGTAAAGCTAATTATTTCAGTGTTAGTTACATGGTAAACAGTCAGAATGTCTGACAATCAGGTAAATTATCACATATTTTGTTATCTAAGGTGTTGAGGATCAGTAAATTGTCCGCAAGTGGCTATTATTAGAGCGTATTCCTTAATATTTACACGGTCACTTACATTGCTCTTCAGGAACAAAAGCCAGACGCCGGTCCTGGAGATGCAGGTTCAGAATACATTAAACTTAAAGTTGTGGGCAACGTAAGTAATGAAAATTTTGGCTTTATATGTAAAGATATTTTCTATCTCGTTTTATACTTCTAAATTTATCGTGAAAGATTACCTTTGACATGTGCTTGGGTATATTTGATAGTTAGTATCTGTGTTAAAACAGCTTTTTATTGTTAAAGGTTACAAGTAATGGACATAATATTTTGTTTTCTCATGCAGGATTCCAATGAAATTCATTTTCGGGTCAAAATGACGACACAAATGGGAAAGTTAAAAAAGTCCTATAGTGAGCGTGTGGTGAGTTACTCAGTAGTAGAACGAGAGGGTATTGCACAATTTTACCCTCAAGTTTATTGTTCTAATCCGCCAAATGTTGTATTTTCTGATAGTTTCTAGAACTCAGATTTGTGAGTTTTTCTTGTATCTCGTATTATTCTCTTGTTTTCCCGCCATGATATTTTCTTTGTAATTTCGGTATCGCCATTTTTAAGGAAAAGGTATAAGTTACCTGCTTTTATTTATTTCTATTTCACGCATCTTTAAGCTATACGTAATTTCGATTTCATGGCAGTATAATGTTAAATTTTTGTTTGAGAAAGATTCGTTGGGTTGGGTATTTTTCACGTAGACTGTCATTTTATGTTTTTAGGGAGTTCCTGTTACATCTCTGAGGTTTCTGTTTGATGGACGACGCATCAACGATGACGAAACGCCGAAACAGGTATTCTTGTACTCTTAGTGTACTGATTTGGAAATTTATTATCTCTTGATCCTTATGCCCGATTTCATATTTCATTTTGCAGCTGGAAATGGAAAACGACGATGTCATTGAAGTCTATCAGGAGCAAACGGGAGGAAATTGATTATTTTTAGAAGGCAATTTTCGATGTACATGCAGCCTAAACTTTTATGCGTTGTATAAATGTTGTAGTAATGACTTCTGGAACCCTTCAACCAGCTTGAAAACTATGGTTCAAAATAGTTTTAGGTTAGAGAAGTCGCTTCACAATATAAAAACATTCCTTATCTATGCTCATCTTGTGTTCGAGGAATCCGTAAGACTTTTATCATCATCTCTTTAGAGTTATCTTGTTAAAGGCTGCATAGTATGCATGATTTTTTTAAGATCCGGCAGTTTATACTAATAAGCATATAAATTCAAGATTCCAGTTAATTTTTTGTATTGTTTAATGTGTAATCCAACTTGAGAATCCTTCAATGCAGGAGATCATTTGGAAGGCAAATGTAATGTAAGAAGTATCTTGCATTTAATAAAACTTATTTAAATTACTAGGTTTTCATTGAGCTTGGTCTAAATAAGTATGATAGCTTATTTATTGTGACGTGAAGGTTTTTGCATCATTTGTGAAAGAATGGTATGCTAATAATTAAGGTAAATTGTAGACTAGAACCTTTAATACCTGATGGAAGTTTTTGTTATGTGTCTGCCCATAATTTTGTCATGATTTAGATTAGGACACTTGTCATTTATAAGGAGTTTGTTATTTTCTTCAATTTCATGTTCTGTTTATAGAATGGCATTTCATTTGGACGTAAGATTGAATCAAGTTGAATGTTACAGACGGTGTTATCAGTACTTATATGTATATGAAAATTCAATCACCTCTTGAGTTTGATGGTTTTAAGTAAGATTTAAAGGGTGTACAAACATTTCCCTTTATCTGAGAAGGTGAAGTTTTTGACAACACTAGAGTGGCAGCATACTTTTAGTACCCTGTTGACCTCACCTAAATGCATTTTTACAATTTTTGTATCAAATCGATAAAGTGTTGCTGGTAAAGCCAGTGTATATTTGTGATGAAGGATTGTGGTAGGCATTAAGTCACAAGGTCAGTCCATGAAGTATGTTTTATCATTTTATTATAAACTGGAGAGAGAATTTTGGAAATTATATTGATGTAATTGAAAATTAGCATCAGTCTTTTCTTTGGAAAACATTGTTTTAAATAATCTATGTAAACATGTTTTGAATATTCTTTGGATGCTATGCATAGCTTACTAGAATTTGACAAATGCTTTTGATGCAAACAATTGAGAACTTAAGAGTGAAATGAATACATGCTGGTCATTTTGGGTTGCTCAGAGTTCATTTCCCTGGAAAAGAAACTCAGCTGCTACAGCAACTCTGAAATCTTTAATTTGGTTGTTGGTTTTTTTCATGTCAGAAATTTAAGTACCATGGATTTTACCATTTATGAATAAATTTTCAGCATTTCATTAAGAGAAAGTATGTTAATTTGTGAAGTATTCAAGAACATTTATTACTTTAATCTGTTGAATGATAATTGGGCTGAGTGCTTTTCACTTTCAGTGATGGTAATTCTATTTAACTGCTCTACAAATAAAGCAAGAATAATTGCGGGGACCAGTCATGAACTTCTCTGAGATTTCTGGACTGCATTTCTCAAAATCCTGGGAAATTTCCCCTTCATATCTTTTGATAAATATAGCATATATAATGCAGTTGATACATTAATCACAATTTTTGCAAGAACATATCCTCTGAAGAATTTTTTGTAAATGGTTGGTGTTATGCTTGAGGAGGAATTGGTCACTTGAGTTTTAGAAGTTGAGGAGCTAATTGGTAACTGTTTTACGATTTTTGTACTTAGTATGTACTTTTGAGCAATGGCATTCCACAAAGCATTCATGATTTTTTAGTGCTGGTTACAAAGATGGTATTTCATACATAAATAATCATGGAAGCAATTTTTGAAAACTAATTTCTTGCATAGACCTGTTTACTCATAAATTGGTAGTTTGTTACTGATAAAATGCAGAGAAGTCACCCATCATCTTGAAGTGCTTTGGCTTTTACTTCAATTTTTGGAAGCAAAAGTAAAAGCATCAAAAGATGTTTAAAGGCTGATACATATACATTTAAATCAAAGTGTTGCTTCATAATGGTCTATGTTCATAGTGTTTATCATCTTTTGTAATCGAGTTAAGTCACTTCACTTTCCATTCTGGGTCATTCTTTCTTTTACCTTCATTATCATTGCTATCGTTTTGTCATTTTCTGAGATATTTCTTCATGGCCTAATCGTTAAGCCATTTAAGTTAAGCCCTTATAGTATTACTCACTCCACAAGTAAAATCACCTGATTCTCAAGGAATAGACCCATTGATGGGTCTGCATCGTTTGGTGGGTTGACAAGATATATCAAATACCATCTACCATGTTGGGCTTTCTCACAACACACTGGATCTGTTGTGTAAATCAGATATTGCAGAACTCTGTTGCTGGATTACATTAATTTTCTGTGGAAATTAACCCAAGACCACTTGTAATTTAGGCAAATATATTTACATGTGTTTACCACACCTGCAGAGATACTGCAATTGCTTTTCAAGAAATCCTGCTGCGTCAAAAGATGTATGAAGAGCAGATTATAGTGCAGAGAAAAAGAAAAACCACATTTTTAGCTGGAATTCACGGTTGCACTGTAGGTATTAGGTGTTCAGATGATGGAGGAGCAGAAGTAGACAAATGTCAAAGTCTCTGTGAATTTTGGTTATCTAAGTTTTTAACCTGTAACTCTAGTGCAATGACAGCATGAAACTATGCTCAGATGATACTTTATGTAGTTATATGTTTTATTGTCTCTAAGGAGGCTGCTTGAGATAGTGAGATTCAACAGTTTTGTTTCTGGGCATAAAATCGGATTATAGACATGCTTGGCAATGTTTCCCTTGGTTGTGTAAATGCCAAATAGACTGAGTAGTCCTATGTTTGATTGGCTGTTGAGTGTAGCCCTGGAGAGGATGCACTCTGTGATGGCCTCTCACAACCACTTTTAAATAATTTCATTCTTCTTAAAAATATGACTAGAAGGCAACAACAGTTTGCAGACTCTAGACATCTACAGCTGTGACAGTTAAATAAACTAAAGAGGACTCCTTTTTTAAGGTGTAATGTACTTACAGAGTACATTAGTCATTGAGTTAAGTGATTACGGCTCCAAAATGAGAAAGGGAAAATAGCACCATTTGGTCTCATTGTAACTAAAATTTGAAATGTTTCATGACTGAATAATTGCATTACTTTTCAAGTCACATTCTTACATAAATTTTTTCCTTTTTGATGCTGTATTATTTTTTGTAGAACGTTTAATGTATAGTAAGGTATTGCCCCAATGAAATGCACCTGTTGCCCATTAACTAACTAACTTCCTACATAACTTAATCCTGAACAGTTATTCTTTTTATAGATAAAGACTAATTCTATAGATGACAGTGTTTTGAGATCAATGTTGAGAAGGGGTGAGCGATTTGGTTGTGGCATAGGAAGTTGTAGAAATGTGACTCTTTTCTAAATTGCCATGCCATGCCTTTCATTTATAGTGATACCATTTTTCCCCTTAAATAGTGTCGTGGGTGTGAGTATATCACATCATGAATAGCATCAACTTTTATCAGGTTTTGTTTTCCGATTGAGAAAGGCCATAACTAAAATAAATACACATCTTACAGAGAAATTGATTGGGCAAATAGGTAAGTTGTAGATTTCCCTGAACCTA
Organism: Pachydiplax longipennis; assembly: GCA_036926295.1. Taxonomy (NCBI): domain Eukaryota; kingdom Metazoa; phylum Arthropoda; class Insecta; order Odonata; family Libellulidae; genus Pachydiplax; species Pachydiplax longipennis. The sequence continues at coordinate 53,547,829 of JAVFKF010000004.1, forward strand.
TTCACTTGTACTAGGTAGTAAAATTATCAAAAAATGTTACAATACTTCATACAATTGTAAAAAAAGGAGCACTCGTTATTGAATGTAGATTTTTACTTAGGTGGCATAACAACAGTATTCCTTGAGACTCAATGTTATCTTAAGGTTTAGCTCCTGATTTTTTCTCCGTTTTAAATGATTATTTTCCATACCACAAGTTAAAAATTTGTGTGGAAGAAATTTCTGAAACTTTAATGAGAAATTTAGTTCTGTGAAATTTAACCATTGGCATGGAGATGAAGAAAAGGAAACAATGTTTTCATAGATGGTTAACTAAGATACACTAAGTATGCTGGGTTATGTTGTATATAAAATGTAGCAGCATGATTTTTTATATATTATTTCTTGTGTCTTTAAAAATATTTTGTTGTGACCGTCTTATTGGGAGATGAAGGACTTTAGTCATATGGAGTTAAGCATTGGAAAAGAAAGTTTCATGTACTTTCTGAATTTTTTTTCAGCTGTTCAGATAATTTTATTCCAAAAAATCAATACGTTTAATAAAAAAATAGGATTTAATTATGGTAATACTTATAGCTTCATATGATCATTTCAAGCAGTAGATGAAGTTGGGTGACTACTTGTTATCGACAAAAATGGCTTCGTTGGGTGAGTTAGAACAATTTTAGGTAAGTTAGTTTTGAGTTATCTCAAAAAATATTGAAGTTTCAATTACTAAAAATTACATGTATAGTAAATTATGTTTAAATATAGTCAGAGCCATACAAAGTGAATTAATATCCATTTTATTTCTGAATAATTGAATTTTAGAGAATTTAAATGTTTGGGTTCATTAAATTGAGTGGGACAAAGTCTCTTATTCCATTTCACCTTTAGATTGAAATTAATGTATGATCAAAAAGCATTGAATGAATTTAAAGGCATCATAATTCACGCCACATTGGTATGTTTTCTGATGGTGTTATGTTTTTATCAAACCATAGTTTCTTTTTAATTATACCCACTTATAGAGTGGTGACATTCAGAGACTGATGGATAGCTATGAGGTTTTTCCTTCTATGATAGCAGTGCTGGGTGAAATTCTGAAGTGGTTTTGTGTTAAATGATCTCAGCTATCAAAGCACTTTTATAAAATACTTCAAAATGAATGACTAATTCAAAAATTTTCTTAGATTATGCTCGAATTAGCAGACCCATGCTGGACAGACTCAATGATTGTTCCTCAGGAAAGGTGCCTCCAGAATAGAATTTCCAAATCAGTATTAAATAATTATTAATAATAAACTGGAAAATGTTCTTTTGTATAATATTATGTATTTTATACCACAGCTCCATTGCTCGGTTAGGAGGAATTTTTCCATTCTTTCAGCATTACAGAAATATTGTGCATTTTTTGTAGTGGTAGATATAGTATGGTGAGTAAGTTGCTGGTCATTTTGTACCATTTGCTGATTATATACATTGTAACCTTTCTGATGGATTTCTTGTAGCATCAAAGTGACTACGTTATGAAATTGAGAGGAGTTGACAATGTGTGTAAAGTTAAACTGTCTTGGGATGCTAAAAATAGCGTGATTTAAAAAAATGAAGGGTGAGGTAGATTAAAATGTATCATTTTAAGTAAATAACTTGTTTAAGTTGTACATACTTATGACTCTTAAAACATGGGTAAAATAAATTCCGTTTCATATATGTATTCAAAGTTTATTAAGCCCAATTCTTTTAAGAATGCATTATACTCCCAAGAGATTGCTGTGATGGTCTCTCAGTATTATTGCTATATACCCTGTGATTCTTAATAAGCTTCAAATTATATCTATCACCCCAGCAGGGGGAGTAGACCATTAAAGAAGATAATATGGTTGATTAAGTAAGAATGATTGTGTTAATACACCCCCTGCCATATGCCGCTGGTGAAACATGGGGTATATATGTATCTAAATCTAAAATTTCCTATATTGTGGTTAAATGGCTTAGTCAGTTGGTGTCACTATCAGTATTTGTAGTATATTATTTCTCAGGATTACATTGTAGTGAGGGTATATTTCAGAATTAATACAAAAAGGGAAGATGGGTATTTTCTTCCCAGAAATAAATTGCCAAACTTCAGTCTTTGTAGATTAATGATAGGATGAACATAAAGGAGAGAATGGGATATTTCTCTTTGAACTTCAATCGAGTTCAGATCAATGGAGGAATGGAACCTTTAACTTCTATCTAACATTTTACCTTCAATAAGAAAGTGCAATTACCCTATGAAAGTCACCCATGCATTTCTAGATTTAAGCCATGAGTATATGAGCGTTGCTTATTCATGAAAATTGAAATTTCCCTCTCCGGATTCCAAAACTTCAGCCTTTGGCCGTCGGAGGTACCAAAGTCTGTCTGGATTGTGCTGCCACCATACTGACAAAATGCAAGGCTTCTGGTTAATTTGTGTCTTTGCTGCCCTTTCCATCATGTCCTTGCACGGTGCTGCCATCGTATGAATAAAGACACAAGTACACGGTGCCAATTTTAAACAAGATGTTTTAGTACTTTAAAGAGGAATAACCTCATCCTGTAATTCAGGAAACCAAATGAGTTTTCTTTGGAAGTCATGGTACCATAGTCAATGATGTTTTTGAGGATTAGCTTCAACCTTACTTTTGATCACCTAAGTTCACTTTCTCTTCTGATTTGTTGTTGAAACTGAACTCTTTCTCTCAATGTGTATAAATAATTGGGCATCACAAGACTTAAACCTAGGTCTCTAAGTTACCAGGCAAATATCTCAGTTTTGAGGTTTTCATTATTTTGTTTATAAGACAATTTATTCTAAAAACTGATATTGTAGGACAAGGTAAGTTCAAAGATGGATAAATATTCAATTAGTTCCTTTAATGTGAAATGTACAACTTTCCATACAATTTTTACGTACATAAGGAAAACAGGTTTATATAATTACAGGGTTTGATAGCAGGGAGATGAAAGAGTGCTAACAGTACCAAATATTTCTCACATTTTAGAAGAAAATCATGTTTCATTCAATGAAACTTTAATAACATACAATGAAATAAAACTTTCAACTTTTCCAATTTCCAAACTGTGCATATTGATTGTACTTTAAAGTGAAATAATACCATTCAAAGAAATGGGAAAAATCTTTCACTCAATTCCTGGTACATAAAGTAAGACATCTGCAAGATTGCAGTTCGTTGTGTAAGTGCATCACTATATTTCAAAGTATTTACTATATGATATTGTCTCTGTTAACACCTTCAAATCCTTTTAAAGGGATGAACAGCTCAAGAAGATACAATATTAGTATATATCACAGTGCCTTTCAATTAATGATTAATTTTAGGGTTAATCTTGCACAAAAGTTTGAGAAAATGATCTCACGCTTTCCCATTGAATTGGGAATAGGAAATATCATCAGCTTTCTAACCACGTCAACTCTTGAAAGACTGCAGTTATCTAGGTTTCTTTCTCTTAACTTATCTTCAGGAAAAGTAGTTAGCTTGGTATATGGGCTGATGAATGAGTGGGAGACAAGTCAGTCCGCTAACCAATTAACAGTTAAAGAGTATATTTTGCTCAATGTTAAGTCCATGGCAAAATCACAGATCTACCTGTATACTAGATCTACAATATCCTATAGATGCACACAGAGAAAGAACCAATATATCAGCAGTCTATGAAGGATTAACATGCTTAGAAACCTAAGAATGGTTCCTCTCAAGTTTGAGCTGCTCTTTAGGTAAGGTGAATTGTAAAAATTTGCAGAGAATCAATTCATAAAAAAACCAGAAAATTTATACCCTAGTTAAGCTGTTGGATTACTAAGTGTAAATAATACTTAGGCATGTCATTTGGCATATTCTTATTGACACTCCAACCATGTCAGAAAACATCTAACTGCCCTGTTTTCACTAGGTAATTTATTTAAATATTAGTAAATAAGGGGATTGTAAAATTTGGTTTCCTTTAAAAACATCAAAAATAATATACACAATGACAGTAGTCAAGAGTATAGCAGCAATCTTATAAAGACACTGCTTAAATTGACTATCACCAAATACGAAGTATTTAGAAAACCTAACAAAGCATGTACATACATATCAATGATAACAACACAAAAAATCAAACCATGATTTTTTCATCACTTTTAAACTAAGCAACCATATCTGTGCGTTGAAATATACCTGATTTTTTTTATATTTCTTTGTGGCTAATTTTAAATACAAAGGAATAAAGAAAACTGGCAGGTAAGATGTAGATGTTTCAGCACAGATTTATTTTAACAGCAAACTAATCATAAATAAAAAATGTGTTCTTCTAAGCTTGAATTCTATAAAGAGTATTTTTCCATCTCAAATTTGAAAATTTATACAAGCACATAAAAGGACTATACCACCATTTTCATTAAAATCCTTTTTACAATTTTAAAATGCTTTTTTGGCTATTTTTCCTCAAAGGTATTAAAACAGACATGCAACAAATAATAAAGTTCGTATAGAGATAATTAGAGGGAAACAGATGAGAAGGTAAAGTTAGATAGGTGCACATAAGAGGATACTGGTGTACAGTATGGACCTGACAGTTCAGGAAGTAAAGTTAGCAGTCATGACTTCCACTGAGCTCTGCCTGAAATGTTTTAATAGCAGTAGCTCTTACATTAGCTGTCACACATATTAGTTTCCATGCTTCCAGCAGAGCCACCATTTAATAATACACCTTATCCATCACAGGCCACCATGATGCCAGACCCACTTCTTATTGGTATGATCAAAGCGGTGGGCAAGCCACTGTTGTTCAAGAAGCTGATAACGTCCTGGACTTAAATACAAAGGTTTTCCTCTCCTGGAGAAGTAAGAAAATATAGAAAACACAGATTTTACTTTCAATCCAACACTAATAGCCTGAAATACATCAAATTCAGTTTACTTAGCCATATTTCTACTACATGAGCTAATTAAACATTATTCGGAAGGAATAAAGTATTCAACTCAAAACTGGTATTGATTTCAGATACTTACTTTAAATCACGATCCTCTTCTCCGAAACTGTCGAGGTATACCGATCCCCAAAGGCATGCACGTTTGCCCCTAATAACCATTATTAATGAAGAGGTTACAACTAAATACATGGCAGTGCCAGCCCCACAGTCGATTGAGTGCTGTAACAGAAATAGGAATAATTAGATTTTGTGGAAATCAATAATATATTCATAGACGTAAATCATAACATCATAATAGATTATCTGCAAGTGGAAAGTTTTCGATTGGTACCATTGGAGAAAAAAACATTTCAGTGCTATACTATACAATTATTAGATTGTTTTAAACACAAATTAAACCTTTTTATTTTATCTTCCTTTACATTTTTCTTGTATGAAGAAGTTTTCAAAGCGAATTTTATAGAATAAATATATAAATAATGCTAGATTTCTCACTACATTTTCCTGATTGGTAAACAACCAAACAAAATTTCCTATGGTATTTTATAAAATGTAAAATCTTCAGATGCCTTCAAATGATAACAAATATCATGCAGAAAAATTAAACTATTTAAATACACCAATATGCTATAAAGGATTTACTAAATATTTGCTAGGATTGGTTTAAGGGCAATGATTAGTAAAATTATCTAATTAAATATTACCATAAAAAATTCTAAGCACTGTAAGATTAATTAATTCATTGATAATACAATCATTACCAATTTCATGAATCTAATGATTTAATTATGAGCTTTAATTCATATGATGTTGTATATAAACAAAAGAAACAAATGCTAACAGATGATGAAAAATAGTTAAAAATTTTTGTAAATGAAGAACATACCCGAACTACTTCACAGACATTCTGCTCTTTACAACAAGGCTCCTTTAGACACACAAGGGTTCCACACAGCAGACACACAGTTGCTTCTCGTGGAACCGAATGGCACTGCCCACACTGCTTTCCATGATAATACTGTAAAAAGTATGAATATAGTATACTCAACCAATCACGTAAAATATTCAAAGCAACAAAAAGAATGTACCACTGATGATAGCAAAATGTATAATAAACAGCTCTAACTTAGATTATTTGGGTGGGTGAAGTCTTACTCTCAAATCCCTTCAAGCAGATGCAAATATTAACAATCACAGGCACAAGGACCATTTTAAAACCCTTGCTAAGAAGTTATTCACCACAATAGAACAACGTTTTCCTTTAGGGTGCCTTAATGTCAAGGCCCAAAGCTAGCACCTACTGGTAAATCCATACTTGCCTTAAATGGAACGATTCCCACGAATTTTGGAGAAACTATCCGACTCTTCGGTTGTTTCAACTAAAAGACCAATTACTATTTATAGGCACTATATAAGATATACTATTTAAGGCTCAGGGATGGATAACTCATTAAGCGCAAGCTGATAGCACTTCTGATGAAAAGTTCACCACCCCTGCCCTAGCCAGTCTCTGAGTAAGATGTTCGAATGATAAAAATTTCAGAGAGATTTTATTTCAAGATTTGATTAATGAGTGCTCCTCAAAATCATTCAATTCCAGAATATTCTATTATAAAAATTTGGCATACATTTATTTCCAAGAGCAAGTAGGAACCTTTTTCTGGTTTAACATCATGGTGCTTCTCAGGTACCCGTGTATCTCACATGCATCATGTGATAATATCCTAATACATAAATTACATGGTGTCCATCTGCACAGCAATGATGGATCTTGGGGGGGCTGAATAATACTTTAGCTCAAAATAAAAGATGATTGATTGAAGTACTTTGCATACCAAGAAGCATTTGTGCCACATCCATAAGATGCTTGGCTTTAACATTTTGAAATTTATGACCTAAGAGGGCTCACATGCTTATGTGACTTAAAAGAAAGCTAACTGATCCAGCAACAACAAAATTCATGAATAAATAAAGTCAATCAAGATGAAACAGCATAATTTCACAAAAAAAAAATAATTTTTTACCACAAAAAGTTTCTTAAATAACATTTCCTTGAATAGAACCAGTACATCACATACCTGAAAGACCTTGTCATACAGATTAGGAAGCCTAAGAAGCCTAGGTTGCTGCCACCTGATGTGCTGTTCAAGAAGACTTCTGGCAGCAGCAATGCGACCTCTGCCAGCAAATGCAGACAGTTCTGAGCACCATCCACTAATAATTTCTTCAGGCCTACCGGGAAACTCTCTCCTATCACTTTCTTCACTACAAGCCCAATTCAAGGCTACAGCTGCGTTAAAACGATCCAGTGGCATCCCCTCAGTAACAAGCTCGAGGAAGTAGACAAGACGAACGAACTCACTTTGCTCCTGGTCAGCTCGAATCTGTAATAGGCAAAAGATCACTTTCATAAACCAGAAATATGAGAGAGAGACTTTAAAGTATATTTTCCAAAACACCAAAGTAAAATTGGAATCCCTTTTCTTCTATGTTGGGATTCCTTAATGGAGAGTTATAAATTTCACCTCCATAAAAAAATTACACCATACTACAAACCTTCATCATACCGCAAGTAATTCATTTTCCATCCCATTTAATTAATTTTTCTCTTCCTGAAGTGCAGAAATGAAAAAAAAAACAACTGATTAACATAATCCTGGAAAGTTCAAGTTCTTTTGTCTAGTACATACAACAAAATTATTAAATGATTGATGTAAGGACTGAAAGAAAAGTCTTCAACCACTTTTACTTTTTAATGTGAATTGTGAGGCTAATGCAAGGTGAGATGCTAGGGGGAATGTGTAAATAGGCTGCTTGCATGGCCATTTAGGTTTTTACTCCCTGTGCACTTTCCCAGTTTTCCTTGAGAGATGAGTTTCTACTCAATAGCATTTTCATTCATGCACCCTTTTACAAATCTAATTCATTCAATTAGAAATCAAGTATCTGAAATGTAGTATTATGAATGTCATGATGTTATATAAATGAAATCATGCTACTGCATTTTGTATATGTAATAAAATATTGATAGAACAATAATACATTTCAGTTTGTGAATGCATTGGCAATGAATCTACTGCTTATGGTAATTAAACATGGATTATATAACTTGGAAATTCTGAAAGGGAAATATTTGTAAGAGAATGGTGAATAACATTCACTAAGATTTTCATTAAGAGAAGGATCAGTCAAAATATTTCTCGTGCAGAATTTAATTTTTATTTATTTATTTTCCAAATCCCCCACAAATATCCATTGCTGGACAATTACAGAGGTGGTATATAACTTCCACAGGAGACAACATACACAACCATTCCCTAATCACAGAAATCCTGGCTAGCCGGGACTCGAACCAAGGACCTTAGAGTTGGAGGGCTAACCACTCTGCCACCATGGCCAGCAGAAAAAAATTAATTACATTTTCTAGAAGTTGCAAGTCAAGAAGGTAATTCTCCCCTTGCCTCAATTTCTTGAACTGAACTAAAGGCTAAAGTGTAAATGGGAATGTGAATGCCATTCAAGAATGAGTAAAAGTGATCTTAGGACAGAAATGAAGAAGACCACGAAGAAAAATTTAATTGGAGAAATTGATTAATGGGAATTATAACTAAAGAGAAAGCTGAAGAGTTCCAGAAAGCAGCAACAAGGCTGAGGCTTCAGATTATAAGTAGATTGCATACTAATATCATGTGTTAGCTCAGATAGTGAACTTAGGTAGAACAGTCCCTGAAGCTAAATTCCCTGCTTATGAAAAATTCTCTCTCTATTTTACACAAGATTAGCTCAGTTGAGTTTACAGTATATAAACCAACAAATTATTCCTTTAGATTCCTCACAACACCAAAAATATGTCTCTTATTTACTTAAACAAGAGCTTCTAATAATTACTTTATTTTAACTGTATTCTAATTTCTCTCCTTAGTCATAAGCTGCAGAAGTTTCATTTTCGATTCTTTTTCCAACATTCTGAATATTCAATTTGTTGTACAAAATCTGTTAATTAAAGGCAAACTCTACTGATTCCCTGTCTTGTAATTAATTGCTCTCCCTGATAATTAGTGGTATTGGTGAACTGCTTTGAAAGCTAAGGCTGTTTTGCATGTGGTCTCCCACCAGGAATTGAACCTGGGACTGCTTTTGTTTAAGTGGAACTTAGGCTATCTACGAGCCTTTGCCAGGTGATTGTCCGGTAACATTGTGCAACAACTAATTGAAACAATCTGCAAGATGCAGTTAGAGAATGATCTGGAAGCTGTAGTTAAAGACATTGACCCTGCTATATAATCTGGGGTTAATTAATAACATTAACATGGGAATCAAGCAAAAATTACCTGGCAATACTTCATGCAGTACCTTTGATCTTGCCTCAAATGTATCTACATTTCGACGTGACTTAGGATTAAGTTTTAAAAACAAACCTCAGGCAAAGATTCTCCATATAGATGGTGGCGAAGCAATGCTGCGACTCTTAGGAAGGGTAGACATCTCCACTGCACCTCCAATTCTATTTCTCTCTTTCCCCATTCATCTCCAGATGACGAAGTTCCACATTTTTGAGAATTAGGAGAAGAGCCTGAAGAAGTTGCTCTGGACGGCTGCGGCCGAGGCCTTGTCCCTGGAACTGCTGAAGATGCTGCTGATGTTGTAGGCCATGAGCTCATCCCTGCTTCCCCACTTCTAAAAAAATTTAAAAGTTTTACTCCACACATGTAATTTTTTCCTTTTAAAAGTGACTTTAAAATATAGTAAAAAACTATTTTGCATGCCACACAGCTCAAGTAGTCCCTTAGTAGTAGTCCCTTTTATGGTTGGAAGAGGTCAAGCCTTAACAGAGTAAATTCCATGACAATGAGTTGAACATGAATCATGGACGTAAAATCTGACTAATACTCTAGTAATCCATCCAGACAAAAGCTTTCGTAGGATATAAGTTTAATTCAATCTGATCAGAACAAAATATAATTATTTATTTTTCAAACAGTAATACTACATGGTTCCAATGGCAAATTTGCCTGTATATGAAAATTCTGGATACAAACTTGACAAAATAGACTTGGACATTACATGGCGAGGTCTGAACCATTTCAAATTGCTAAATTTTTTATTTCACAACTTGTTTTTCAAAGAATCAGTCAGTATTCAAATCTAGCATGGCTTTTTTGATGCCAAAATCTTCCAAAACTTAAATTAAATTAATCTTTCACCTCTTAAAGTCAGCTGATAGTAATGACCAATTAAGTATCATTTTCTTTGATTACATTTGGATTGATTTGACCTTTAGTAAAGTCCTCAAAAGAAATTAATTTAAAAATTAATCAGGTATTAATGAGAGCATAATTATTTAGAACTAAAAGAGAATTGACTGGATTAGCACTTGAGGGTACTATTTCAGGAAAAGTTTCTAAGACATGAGCACCAGTTATATTTTTTAAATGTAATGTAGTAGGATACCAGCTTTATAATGTACATACACTATATATAACTTATAAGCTGAAACACATACAACATTAATATTAGCCAAGGGATATAAATTTTAGCTTAATTTCACTTCAAATACAAAATATACTTAACAAAGGGCATTTAAACCAGACTTAAAATATTTTATAATAGCAACAAAAATATAATAAGTATAGTTAATTTTACCCTGAGATAAAGGGTTCCTTTGTATTATCAGATCCACTAGTTCCTTCTCCCTCTTCCTCTGGTGTTCCACAATCTGAGTATTCTTCCATGTAGAGTTGACCCTCTTCCAACATGTCAATAACTATACCAAGAGTACCCTCTAATGTATTTAAGCCAGCACCACTGTCTGCTGTATAACGCCAACAGGCTCGTCGTCGCTCTGGCATCTTGCAACTCAATTGTGCCAATACTTGGAAGTACAGCAGATTATAGAGAATTTTCACTATGCATGTAAAGTACCCTGAAAGAGATTCAAGACAAGAATAAGACTTCATAACAATGATACTCAACCCAAACAAAATTCATTCCAAAATATTTCATAACAATTGAAACGGAAATCATTTTCTTAATTATAGAGGAATCTCCCAAGTAAGGAGGAAAGTATTAGTGAATATCTTTTTACTATGTAGTAACTTAAAATATCAATATTAGGAACTTAATGTATTTCTAGCAAAAAGATAATTTTATACTTATTTCTGTTGCTTATAGATGAAAAAAAGAAAAAATTTAAGAGGGAATTTAAAAAGATATGGACAATAATACCTCACCAAAAGATAGCATTTAATATAACTGAAAAACAAAAATAGAACTATTTTTGCCTAACTGAAAAATGAATTGGCTGATTTTTTATTCTCATCAAGTGTAACAGTGGTTAAATTTACCGTATTTACTTGAAAATAACCATCCCATTTGTTTTTGGCTCATAAATAAAGGAACAAACTAGAACGTGAATATAAGCACCCTTTCTGAAGTACTGTTAAGGCTGTTTCACACTATAGGGACAGTCATTTTGTGCTCTCATGGTAATATTGATACAATGCAATTGAATGAGAGTGGAGCGCACCTCTTTGTCCTATGTCTCCCCCATACAGCACATTACCCTCATCAGCAGAAATCAGAAAAGATGTGACATTTTTCTGATTTAATAAATGAATACATAACACAATCGTATAGTTATGTACAAGCCCATAATTTCTCTCTTCTCACTCTATATCAAGTGTACGTTAAAAGTGATTTACTCAAATACAACCACCCATTCTGTTTTTAGGATGAAAAATTTGGCAAAAAAGGGGTGGTTATTTTTGAGAAAATACCATAATAAACACTGGGAAGAGTGAATGTAACTTGCTGATTATCATTAAAATTTAGACAACTGAATTTATTCCTTTACACCTTTTATATGAATTGTTTTATTGAAAAGTTTTATTAACTTCTATTTTAGGACCACATATAACGTAAACCTTGCCCAGGGATTATTGTATCAGAGCAAAAGAATTGTTTGAACCAGTTTTACAGCTAGCAGAACCGAAACAAAACTTGTTTTCATTTCATTTTGGTAACAACCTCCACGAATATAATTATGGTTCAAAGCCCCAATTTTAAGCCAAGCAAATAATATATAACTTATAATCCTTTAACCTGGTCAACACAGGTCGCTCAGACTGTACTGCTACTTACTTGTTAGAGAATCAACCACGGATATTGTAAATGTATCATTCATAACAGATGGATAAAAGATTTCTATATAGCACTTACTTAATTCCAACTGAAGAGGAAGTAGAAGGATAAACTGAGTTAGCAATGCGGTGGGATCTCGTAACAACAAGGGAACATCCCTCTCCTTAGGTGACAATGCTAGAGATTCTTCCAGAGGTTGCACAGCTAGAGTAGATGATGTCCCTTCTGCAGGCAATGGTATCTTCAAGGGCAATTGTACAGCACACGTTTCTCCTGCGAGCAAACTTGAGTCAGATTGCATTCGGTTGAGGTGACGAGATGAAGAAGAGGGGATGGGGGGTGAGCATGAAGAACCAGACACACCAGATATGCGCGTCAAAGTCTGCCATGCTGGCCAGTGAGCCAATAACCTTGCATGAACTGCTAGGACATGAAGTAGCGGCACTGTAATAAAGTCCAATTAAAAAGATTTTAATAGTAAAACCAAATCATACATAAAATTCTATGATATTAATAATCAACAGTGAAGGCAAGAGTTTTTCATTTCAGTATACAAACATAATAGAATAAGTTAGAATTGAAACCAAACCAAACAGCTACATAGCAAATTAATAAAATCTCAGAGATTTACAGATCCCTAATCTAGATACCAGTCTTGGACTCATCAGTTATGTACACAATTTATTTTTCATAGATATGGAGCAATTGATGATATGCAAATTAAAAAAAAAACATTACTTGGAAAACAAAGATTTACCATCCATTTTCAGCACTTGTTAATCAAAATTTATAAAAAACAAGGCATCTCTACCAACGATAAAAAAGGATCAAAGAAGATATGGAATAAATTAAAATTACCTAAACAGGATCTCTTTGGAATTAAAGATGTAGACAGTGTTGAGCTAGTTGAGGCAGAAGATGACCCATTGGCTGGTGTACAGAGAGTTCCACCTCTCTGTATAATTTCTACCTCAAGGTTTGTTCTAGCAATTGAGCTCACAACAAGGAAGATACTCTGAGGACTAGCCTGCTGATGCGCAAATTGTGAGTACTTCCTGTAAGTGCTGTTTGTCATATCTTCCATTGCTTTTGCCATTGCATCAGTTAAATTTGATTGTGACTAAAAATAGCAAGAGAAATGTTATAAGTACTAATGTTAGAAACCTTCATCCTGAAGATGCATTAGAATGAATTAATTGATGCTAATATTCAGCATCCTGCATTATCCGTGCAATTATATTACAATAAAATTATAACATTTTTAAAGGGTATAATAAAGAAATTCAAAAATTATACCTAATTTAAAAGTAGAATTAGGATTTTAAAAAATTATGCCTACAAGAATATATATTAAAATATTAAAAATGTTTCTCTACGCTAAAGTTTGAATGGCTTAGAAAAGCCTTATTGCTAGAGATATTAAAATACTTATCAGGGATTTATAATTGATAACCTAAATATATATACAAAATCCACTAACATTCACATAAATCAACATGATGAAATATTGCAAATCAAATAGCACAAGCATGCAATAATCAAGAAATATGGCAGAGAAGATTTAAAAAGGATCATCAATACAAGTTAGATTTAACAAAATTTATGTTCTTAGTTTAACTTCTCTGAAAATGGCCGATTAATATCTTTTCATCAGTTGAAATAAATCAATTATTCAATTGAGATAATATTGGTGCCAAATAATGGTAATCAGGAAGTATATTAAATACATGAAAGTTGAGTTTTAAACCAAATTTAAGAATAAATATATAAATGATGTATTACGGGAGTAGGAGGATTTTCCTTTAAAAGGTGGCAGAGTTCTGAAATGATGCAGGACATTGAAGAGTTCCATGACCTAGCAACAGCAGCACATTCCCCAAGTTGTGGTGAAAGAGGCAATACTGAGTTGGCTGATTGGCGACACAAGGGGCATAAATATTCTCCCCTAAAAATACAAATTCAAAAAACAAATATAACTATAGGCTCTAATATATATGTATTATAAAATATGACTACTTTTGCTGATGCCTGATATTCTCAAAATTATCTGAATTCAGAGTACAGAAAAAATTAAACAAGCAAATCACTAAATATGAATACATATCATCAATGTGTTTATAATTTTTATCGAAATATTTAGAATCAGATGCATGATGATAAGAAAGACTTAGTCACTACATTTTTAGTTGCTCTCTAACCTGTCGGCAGCAAGATTTTGCTGTCGTTGTTGTATTCGAAGAATATGAAGGTAAGATTTAAGGCAGTCCAGATGCAAATGGTGTCCACATGTCTGGACATGGATTCCTCCTTCGCAGCCAATATTAACAGACAGCAACCAAGAGCTCTGTGGATGATTCAGAGGGCTGAATTTAGTTAAATAACATTTTTAAATACTGTAATAGCTTATTAAAAAAATTAAAGTGATAGCAGTAGAGATAAGACTAAATTAGTGAAGGTAGCATTATAAAACACGAGTTTTAAATATTCTTTTTGTTTTGCTGCTCTGCTACTTTTGCCCCCGAATTGGTTTAAGTCCTCCTAAGCTCTACAGAGCTTGTTAGGAGGTGCTTAACCAAGGGAAACAGTAACAATGAACGAACACAAACAACCATTCCCTGATCAGAAAAATCCGATCCCAGGGCCTTGGGGTTGGAGCGATACAGCTAAAACACTAACCACTCGGGCACCAAAGCCGACTTTTGAAACTCAAAAAGTGAAGATTAAATAAATACTATCCTTAACCCAGAAGAACACCAACTGCACCCAGATAGGCATGTAGTTAAAAAATATTGGGAACCTGAATTATTCTTCTGAATGGTCAAGAAGAGCTAAACACGGTGGTGTGGTGGTCAATGTACTAGCCATGCCTTACCCACATGGAATGCAGCCTGATCTTATTCCACAAAAGGATGCCATACCATGGACTTAAATTTTCAACAAATTCAACATTTTTAAGAATTCTTTAAGGCAAATTAACGATAATGTAATACTTACACTTGCAAAATGCCTAGATAATTGTAAAATTCTTCTGTCAAATTCAGATGCTAAGCTGTCATGCTGCCTAAGATTCAGCTTCTCTTCATCGTTAGTAGGTAATATTGGTGCCTCTGAGAGCTTCCTTTTATGACCTACAACACTTGTTGCCTGTTGAGGAAAAGATCATTGAAAAACAATTATAATTAACATTACATGTAAAGAATTAAAATACTTAGAGTCATAACGATGATTATGTGCAATGTTAACTAATCAATTTATGCCTTTTTTCTATAATTAGATTAATAGCAAAAGATCACTTAAGTTACCTATAGTAATCTTAATGCAGTAATAAAATGATCTATTTGAACTGGATTAATAAAACAGTTTCAAAGGTAATATACATCTACATATTATATATACATATATACGAGTATATATGAATTAACTTGCAGGCTCATACGTTAGAAGAAGGGAAAATTAATACCTGGACTAGAACACTAAGTCCCATTGGCCTGTCTTCTGTGCTGGGAGAAGTTTGGCCACAAATAACACAGTCATATTCTTGTTTACTGACCAGAAGATTACCATCTTCACTCCAATCCATCGCTGATGAACCATCCTCTTCTGAAAAGATAAATCAATTCAGATAAGATTCAGTCAGTCAGAGATAGGGACATCATCAAATAGCATTACTTTTCAAAAATCCTTCACAAAACAAGAAACAATGTCTAGCTTTTTAATGCATAAGAACTATTTCATTAATATTTTTAGTTCTTCTGATATATATCTTAAGTGCTCTCCCTTATAAATTGTACAGCCTTCAACTATTTTCTGATCCACATTTAGTTGACAGTATTGTCCTTATGGATAACACTGTTGCCAAACTTACCTTCCATCTACTTGCCTTGTGATTACTCCACTATATTTCAATTGGCTACCATGGGTATTAACAATAAGCAAATCGAAAATTTCCTAAAGTAATGTTTTAGAAAAAGACAGGATTTATATGCAACATTTAAGGCGTGCTAAAGATCACAGTTCTAAACACCATGTGAATGCTGCAAAACAAGGTATTTCATAGAATACTAATGGATTACTGGCAAGCATTAGGCGGTTTACTTTATATAAAGATCACTTTCTAAAGAGAAGATGAAAATAAAATGATAGAAGGTTTAACAGGTGAAATTTGAAAAATCGGAAAGTAATGAAATAGCAAACTGCTTTACAAGAAGTATGAAGTACCTTTTATATCCTCATTTATAAGGGCAGCAGGAACAATTTTATTACTATTCTCTTAACATGCATTCATACTGACCATATTTTTGCTAGATAACTAATTTTTAAATATAAAATATGATTTCATTTATCTATAGATTCTTTTATGGAGTACAAAATGTCAAGCTTGTCACAAGTAAATCACTCATTTTCACATGGCAGTGCAATCTTTTTAGTTTATAATGGAGCAATCATTTTTTCTTTTTGAAGCCTTATTCCCAACACTTATGGGGTCAGCTGATGAGTGATGGTTGGGTGGTGAAGTGGCCAGATGCCCTTACTATCACCAACCCTGAATGGCAAAATCAGACTAACATACACAACCATTCCCTGATCAACCGGGACTCATACCCAGAATGTTGAGGCTAAAGGGATAGCACCTTAACAACTCAGCAGCCAAGGCCAGTTCTAATGGAGCCATCAATGTGCCTCAATATGTCTTTCTTAACAGGTGACCAATTATTGGTATTTGTAATTCAAAAATTTCAGTTCAAAGGATCTTATACATGTTATAGGAAGTGCTCAAACATCATAATATAAATAAAAAAGTTTACCAGAACTTTTTACAGAAACTAAGGTGTGAAAATATTTTTGTGTGAATTTTGTGACGAAAGAAAGAAGTTTGTTAACAACAGCATGATAAACATTAAATGAAACATTTAAATCAGAAAATCGTCTTTCCATGCAAAAAAATGACAGAAATTGTATTTAGAAAGATATCGAGAAATAATTTCCACCACTCAATGCATTGCTTATTTTTACATCATGAGAGATTTCTTAAATCAACAAACTAATTTCTAGCAACGTTTGGCAACATCCTGCCTTGCTCCTTAAGGGCAAAAACATGGAAAACGAATCTCTATATGAGACTTGCAGTCAACTAAATGTGGAATGGATATTTGATGGGTTAAATGCAAGGCAGGACACGCAAGTCTCAATACTGCCCACATTAAACATGAGCAGTCTATTTGAGACAGAAAAAATCGCCATAAATTGCCACGCAACTGCATCTAATCAAAGAGCTGAAAATTAAGAAATGAAAGAGGAACATACCAGTCTCCATAGCACTTTCCATGAACTGCCGCTGCCGAGTAGCAAATTCAGCCATTAATTTCTTTTGTCTCTCTTTCGCTCGCCTTCTCCTCTCCTCCCTTTCTTCTTCTTCTTTAGCTATTCTTTCTTCCTCTAGATTTTTCCTAGACCATAGCTTGTTCCTTGTTTCCTTTATAGTTGATGAGCAATGGGAATCAAGCATACAAATCCTATCCAGCAAACGTCCAACAAAATATGGGCCATCACCAATGCGTCCAGTCTCTCCAGCTCTTGCTTCAGCTCCATCATAATCATAAGAGTCAGGTACTCCAGAAAGATGGGAATGAAGCTTCAGCAGGAGGGATATAATGCTCTCATTCACTTCTACAGAACTGGGTGTTGCGTTGTAATTTCCTTTACCCTAGAAAATAAAGTTTTAAACATATTACTGCTAAATATTTAAAGGGCATATCTTTATAAAATAAGAACCAAAATGAATTACTACAGATATGCTGAAAACTAAAAATTTATTTGAATTAAATAAAATGCAAAAATTCTTTTGCCACTTCCATTTGCATTGGCCTGACTGATGGTATTTTTTATTCTGTTACAAATAATTATTTGATGCTCATATTTTGCATATGATGCAATTTTATGAGAGCAGAGCAAAGTTACTGAGATGGTTGCACCTCTTTCTTTCTGATTGTTCTTCTTCAGTACGAGATAACTCTTTCTATAATCTTATAAACAAAAACACCAAGGGGTAAGGACACAATACTCAAGAAGTGACCCATAAAATGAATCACTCCCGTTTGACAATCCCTTACTTTACTAATTTTCTTTTCTCACTCTTACATTCTCTTCTAATATTTGAAATAATCATTCTGATTTTCTCTCTATTTTAAGGTTTTTTCACCACCTGATCTCTAAGAGATTTCCCATGACAAAGATTATTTCCTCTATGCAGATTTAGTCACAATTTTTTCCCATACCTTACTCTCTTTTAAATTAACTTTTCATTAAGATTATGATGGACTAAAAGGTTATTGGGAAGGAAAATCTATACAGTCCTTATCATGCCAAATATAGCCAATCCATCTAATCACCATTATCTCACAAATACAGGTAGTTACAACTAGTTACCTTCACACAGATTTATCAGTACATATACATATTCCTGCAGCTTTCTTTCCTTTGCAATTATTTAATATAAATTAAATGACATTTTAAACAGTTTGGAACCTTGATGAATTTTAGTATATATATTATGTTCTGATAAATATGGAATTAAAAAAGAAACAATTTACTGCTTAATTTAAGATTTGAGATTGAATATCCAATATAAACAAATAATTGGGCCACATCAAGATGATTTGATGTTATGAAACTGAATGTTAGGAATTTGAAGAAACCTTTTATGCAGCTTTTGCAATATCCCTAGCAAAATGTCGAATTATAGGTAATACCTGTACATTGGCCACCAAAAGAAGTTTATAAATTTGTCACCATGAAAATTCAAACCAAAAAGTGAATGTTGGTTAGCAAGCAAAATCAATAGTAAGACATCACCTTGTTATACCAAGAAAACAAAGATCCATCTTTTTCCTTGGGATTCAAGGAAAATCAATTTCAACCAGAAATTCATATTTAAACAAAGACAGGGACATTTCTATTGTTTGTCCAATATATTTTCATTAAATATTATTTGAAAAATGTGGTATTTCAATCCTGTCATTGCATCTGAACATTGTTTTGTTGGATTATGTTCAGGAAAATTTAAAAAATGAGTAATTTCTTACCCCAGAAACAATGTCTTGTCTCCTCTTTTTCATTAATCCTCTCTTCGGGTTACTTGATGTAGGAACAATTTCATTGCCAGAAGTTAAAGCTATAAAGGAATGGCCAGTTGAACTGCGGCCTGGCACGGATGAAGAACGGGAACGGGAAGATATGAGCGGTCTAGAAGGAATACTAGTGACTGTTGTTCCACCTCCTCTAGGAGGCGGAACATCAGTGACCACCACCACCTCTTGCATAAGTCGATCCAAAATCTGGTTAAATCCTGGAGTGGCTCTTTGACGATCTTGATTATGTTGTACTTGGTGACTTGCACTACCAGACCCTGAACTTGGATGAGCGACTTGTCCCACAAGAGGGACCATTGCTGATCCAGTAGGTGTTCCAGTAGGAGTGCTAGATGCACTGGCTGTTGACATAGAAACTATTTCATTCCCTGCGAGAACTGCTGGGCGTTGGATGGTCGGTGGTAGAGATTGCTGGTACTGAGATACATTTGGTCCACCTAAATGGATCAAAATGAGAATACAGCACATTATAACTTCCAAAATTTAGACTGACAAAATGCATAATATGGGAAACTTGGAAATGCCTAAATGTTACTATAACGGTACCATATAATGATAACCACAAAAAAATATTAAATAAGAATATCTTAAGTATATAAGTAAAATCAGGAAGGATAATGAAATTAATTTTGATTAAAATTGATTTTAATACATATATTGAAAGAAAATGAAACAAAGGTAATGGTATCAACAATGAGACATTGATTAAGGGAGTGAACCTAAGTGTAAAGGCATAAATCAAATATGATATAATCCTTTCAAAGAAACTGTTTAAAACAGCATTCATTTATATCGTCCCCTATTATCATAATGCATCACTGTCACTAATCATTTACTTTAAATCACTGGTTCATTTTGATGAAAACTAGAAGTAATTTAATATTCAACTAGCATTTGCTTCTAAACAATCTCCTTCACTCTACTTTACAAAGCTCAGATATTTAAAAGTAAGTTACCATTTTGCATACATCGCTCACAAAAATGGTAAGGTTTAGGCAAATGAGTCTTCTCTTGAGAAAAAAGATGGAGGAGATTGTTTGCTGTGGAGGCTTACTTAGAGTTTTTGGACAATTTGTTGATGTAATTATTACTTATACATTATATATTATATACATTATACATGGTTGTACATGAATTCTCAAAGTTTTGCAAGAAATTATGCAACAATTTTTCTTATGCCATTAATCATAAGTAATGCTACATACATTTTATAACAAACTCTATGATAAACCTTGTTAAATCAATAATTTTCTATCAAGTTGGAAAAATATATTTTTTAACATTCACTTATTTATACACAAGGAAAATATTATGAAATAGTTATCATCAGCATTAATCTGATATCCTAATTGGGGGTTAACAACAAATAAATGTGTATATGTGAAAGATAAAAATTAAAATGCAAAAATATTAAAAATATATTATTATCTCAAGAACTGAACCAAGAATATTCACAGAGGATATTTAAGTAAACTCCTGAATGCTTAGATTTTTGCAATTGATTAAGGTGCAGCATTACGCAGATAATGTTTTTTTTTAAAGCTGCAGTATAGGGAAACTGCAATTTTTTGGGAAATGGTAGAAAACAGATTCAATTACAGCAACTGAAAATGAGCCATAAGCAACTACACTAAAGAAGTTTCATCTTAAAAGAACTGCAGGGGTGTCCACAGTATCCAATACAAGTGGAGGGTTTTGAATATTGCGATGGATCAACTCACCGCTAGAGGGAGCTACAGGCACTAAGGCATTTGAGCCTCCATCATAGGTTGTTAAAGAGAAGGATGATGATGCAGAACCAGAATTTCCTCCTTCAAGCATGAAGACAGATGCGATTTCTTCCTCTGCACTCTCAGACATCTCTCCATCAAGCTCTGAGGACTCCCATTCTATTTCACCTGAAGATATAACATAAAGTATGATTCATAATGAAGTTGAACTATTGAATGGAAGATATAAGTCTAAGAAATCTATAAAATTTAAAATGAACTCATAAAGATACATTGCTTCTTAAAAATCTTCATGAAACTGCAAAATTCAAAGGAAAAACTACCTCAAAGTGCAATTTGAGAGAAACTTTTATTTTGTTTATAAATGATTATATCAATGATCAACCTGATAAATGAAATGGAATTTAATTATAAAAGAGAAAGTAAGATATTTCCACAATTATTCTGAGATAGAAATGGAGGAAAAGCAACTGGCCAAGTTTTATACATAAACCACTATCATTACCTACAGTTACTAACTTACTGAATAGAGATAATTATAATAAGAATATTCTTACTGATAATGGATAGCTAAAGATAATACCCAATAAGTCAAAAAAATAACATTATGATAAATTTAAGGGAGAAGCATTTATCGTTATCAGGAATTTTTTAATATTAAGTTATAATAAAACAATTGAGAAAGACTACAATAAAAACAAGAAAAATTAGAACTCAAACAATGGAAAAATCAATAGTTATGCAAGAACCTTGTTAACTCACCTTCTGAATTCTCTGAACCTTCTGAACTATCAAAGCTCAAACGTCGCTCAGGATTAAGATTCACCTTCTTAATGACTGTGCGTAGATTTGAAGAGAGCCAATCAGATTCATACCAGTTGGAAAATTCCAAATCTCTTCTATCCTCAGGCTCCTGTGATGCTGATGCCTGGCATATCTTCAGAGATAGAAACAAGTTAGAACAAACATAAACATAGCATATGCAAATAAAATTACACACCTTCCAAAAAATTGAAGGAATGAGTGAAATATTACCTTTTTCAGGGAAGAATGGCAAAATTTTTAAAAATAACAACAGTTTTAATATTTTTTTAAGCTATATGGACAGGAATGGTAAGTAAAATTCTGAAACATCTTATTACTTCAAAACAAGCAAAAAAGGGAATATTTAATAAAAATTTTTTTACATTAAGAAATATTCACGTGATTGATAATATTAATTACAGAGATGAAAATAAACATTAATAATATGAGAGCATGAAATTATACTGTATTTGTATTTATATAGGGTGGACCATCAGCCAGTTTCTTTTTAAATTACATCATTAAAGGAAATTTATAAATTATAATGAATTCAAATATTATTTATATTATTTAATAATTTTTATATTAGATTTTATCATTTATATTATGAATTAATGTATAAATCATTGAATTGTTATTAATATAATAAATTGAAAATATTAAAAATAAACTTTTAAATGGCCCACCCTATATATTTAATATTACTACATAATTCAAGAATTAATATCACAATTTTAGAGATGATTATTTAATAAAAATATTAATGGTTGAAATGGCCAAAGTGTTTAACCATGCTGATAAAAATAAATAAAAAAATTAAATCCATGGCTGGACATCTTATAAGGGCTGTCCTACCAGATAGCCTATGAGCTATAATTTCAGTATAACATTAAGTGTGACTGAAAATAAAAGGTGCTCAAAATGAAAAAATTAAATTACTATTTTGTAAAAAAAAACAAAAAGATCAATATTATGTTAGCCAACACTGACTTGAAACATCAAATATTTTCCATTACCTCATTTTAGTTTTAATCTTAAAAAATTAAACAGTTACTACTGACCTGTCCTTCTTTGTTTTCAGTAGGTTTGGTGAAGGAAACAGCCACTTCCAGAAGATAAAGGGTGAGAGCAATAATGTACTCAGAGACTGACTGGCCATTAACAGCTTTATACAAAATAACAAACGCAATTGCATGGAAGAAACGTGAACAAAGAAGGCGCTGAGGATCCTTATACGACGGATTCACAGGTCCTGGTAAACGGAATGGTGGCCAAGGTGATCCATTCCCTCTAAAGAGGCCACTTGAGCAAGCACTGTTGGAATAACAAGGTTAAACATTAACTGGAATGTAGTAATTTAAATCAATTGACAAAATAATCCATTTATAAAAATAAAACTATAAGAGTCAATGATTAATATATTAGCAAATTAAAAATTTGATGGAATTCCTTAAATCTTCCCTGAGAAAGAAATACATATGTATATATATTGTCGTTCGTCACAGGTATACTTTACTGATTCTTTTACCTTTGGTTTTAAAGATCAATTCATTGAATTAACCAAAATAGGTTTTCATTGAAAACAACATCCTACAGCCTTAAAGACTGAAGTGAAATAGAAAGTGGATGGAGACATGAAAAGTATGTTATGATATGCTACTACATTTCAGTTCAAGTATAGAAAATTATCAAAATTATTTGGTGATAGCACATAGTTCCATTGTGCTTTTGTGGAGGACTTTTTCAATTCCAAAAAGTTTTTATTTGATGAGCTGTTTTCTAAGTTTTGTTATGCACTACTTTACTTAAACTCTTCCATTGTAAGCAATTGTTTGGAATGAATTAATTTTTAAATGCAAATACTTTTAAATACAATGTACTGATAATTTTAAAACATTATTAATATTTCAAAGTTTTTTATATTATTTTTCTCAAAAAATGCAGCTATCTTATGAAGTGCATTCTTTCTTTTACTGGTAATTTTCCTTCTTAACTTTTTACTTTTGAAACCTCATAATGCACAATGTGATTTAAAACATTGGATAACAGTTATAACAGGTCTTTGAAATGTAGAATAGTGTTCTGCAAGATATTTCTCTTAGTTTTTTTTTGGGATATATTTTGTAGACATTTCTTTGATTTAGTTTTTGTTGCTTTCTTCTTGCCCAAGCACTTATGAATATATGCCCTAAATTTATTATCAACTGTTGTTTTGAATTCATTCCAAAATAGTGATATCACTGAATGTGAATCTGCTCAATAATAACTCACAGAAAAACTAGTATTTGAGAAATTATAAATTTTCTTCACTCACTATGAAGTGAATTTGTCCATTGATGCTTGGTAATCACGCCTATGGACTGCTCGCAGTGAGACATGGATGGGGTCATACATCTCCTCCCACACTTTTGGCTTTGGTAGATACATTCCTTGCTGCATGTTGCCACTGGCTTCCAGGTTTGGTTCATGGTAATCAGCCACCTTAAACATTATTTCCAATACATTTGTATTAAAATCAAACTAGATTAGCAGAAAAACATCGTTTTCTTATGATAAAGAGGCTACATTATTTCAAATGATAAGATATAATAGCAAATAAACTCAAAAAAAGGGGAAATTTCATAGTTTTAAATTACTCTACAATGAGAAACAACTCTCAGAATTCCAATAAATGATTTAAAAGTTTAAAATATATACAGAGTAGAATTTTCTGAGGTATAAATTTACTATATTAAAATGCATACATATACCACAACCCTAATTTGTTACTTTTTAGCAACTTATACAGTATATTCTTAAAGAAATATCTTCTAAAAATCTATCAATATAAAAATATTAGATTGCTGTGATTGAAAATCAAAGTAACCCTAAGGTTGCCCTCACCTCTGCTAAAGCAGACTCAAAATCTCTGCTTTGAGAGGTTCCACATTTTTCTGGCATGAGTTCGATAAGCTGACTGTGAGTTTTGGCTCCCATGCATAACAATGTCACCATCTCCAATTGTGAAAGAGGTGCATCAGGCATGCCTGAAATAAGTAAAAAATACACAACTTTTTAATATACAAAAAATAGAAATAGAATAAAATCATTTTTTCCTTTCAAGATACTCTTTATTTCCTTGAAATATCTGAATTGAATTTAAGAAATTCAAATTTACATATTATAGAGTAACTCTATGCACTGACTGAAGCCTTAAAATTATAAAAAGTATCACATATTATTCAATATAGTAGAGAAATTCATAGCTTTCCAACTTCAAATTCAGATAAACAAGGAAATGAATTTCCCAGATTTAGAAAAATCAAATCTCGATTATAAGGAAATAAATTTTAAACAATATAACAATGTTTAAATAACAAATTTATCATTTAACTTATTTTATAATTACTCACCTATATTGGTGCGAATGTCCATAAGTGATGCTAAGAATGTAAGACAGCTCTCAAGCATTGGCATGTCATGCTCACTCTCCAAGAATGAGTTGGCTGCGTATGGTGCTAGACTCAACATGTCCATTACGTGAAACCTTGAATTATAAAATGCAATCACTCATTCAAATAGTTTCATTGATTATAACAAACTAAGAGTCAATGCAGACTAATAAAGTACAATCCAGAATAAATTTTCAAAAACTCTTTGTAGAGAAATTAGGTTCTCTTTAGAAAAATTTTTAATTTAAAATAAATTGGCATCCCAGAGAACAAGAAATCACAAACTTAAAAAGATAATTTGAATGAAGAGTACTCACTTTTCAAAGACAGTATTCAGGAAAAGCTCAGGAGGAAGTTCAGTAGCACAGATTTGGAGCAAATATAAATCAGCATCCACCATTGAGTTGCAGAAATTGCACTGAATATATGTCATAGCTTGTCCTTTGATTTGTAGGCCATTCCGGACCCACATACCACACTGGATCTCGTAGAAAGCAACCTTAAATGATGAAACCATTAAGAATTATTCATAGGCTATCAAACACTTGACACATCAAGCAGAAATTGCTGCTACAGAAAATATATGAGAAATGCATGCATCTAAACATACTATATTACTTAGTACAATAAACTTGAAATATTTTGTGTCTTGTTAAACATAATTAAAACCATCAACATCTTTCATGATATTCAGCAGGAAAAAACATTAAAGCAACCAGGAATATGGAAAAAATTTCATCCCTCTAAAGTATTTGGTACTTTATTCATTTCAAACACTTCAAACAAAAATAAAAATGAACACTTCATTAAAGGTTAAGACTTAAATTTTAGAAATAAAATGCTAAGCACTCCTATATAGTATATTACTGTCTATAGCTTTTCTGGAAGTTAAGCCTTATCAAAAGGAGTAGTATGCTCTGTTAAGTTTTCATCATTAACTAAAGATAATTGGCTAATACCATTATAAAAATATTGTTTTGCAACAAAAATTGCTAGTTTTCAAAAATAAAAACCCCTGCATTGCCTCGTAAGGAATCATCTGATAAAAGTTTGGGAAGAAGAAAATCATAAGTATCATTTTCTATGAGACAAAATAATGACCAATTAATGTACGATACTGACAAAACAAACAAGGTACAATGAATATACATATTTCTTCATGTTTATCCAACCTGCTACAGTACTTTCATAAGGAATTATCTTTACCTTAAATTACAAAAAAAATGTCAACCATTTCATAAATTTAGGGAACTATAGTTATAGCCCGTCCCTTTTTATGAATCACTTTTATGTTCCTCAAAATATGTATTTTATGCGAATTTGGAATGATGGAGATTCATGGTAAAGGAAGAGAAAAGCAATATGTACATTCATAATTGAAAATTTAATATTCAATAATATTGCAATATAGATTATCAAAAGAGAAGGGATCAATAGGTGAAGATATTAGTTTAAACAAAAATTTAATACAAAATTAACAGAAAAAAATGAAGGTAAAATGAAAATTTAATTTGTCACACAATAAGTACCAAATTATTAACATACTAAGGAGATGCTTTATTTAAAAAAATGACAGATAATTGATGGAAAAATTGACCCAAAGAAGAGCTTATGATTAGGTTATTAGTGGATTCTCATTACTTTCAAAAGAAAGCAAAGCAATTGGAAACATTCACCTCAAGAAATCCCAATCTATTTCCAAAGTCAAGAATTTTGGCTGACAAGGAATGGCTAACCATGCCTTTATAAAGAAATACAGCTCATTGGATAAAAATTACAGGAGGGGTAGCAGTATCCAATAGAGAAGCAAGAGGCACAGCAAGGGGGTAAGCAGAGTTCATAAAATTTGAGTAAGATATGACATGAAGCTTGTGGGCTAAAATTTTAACATTAGAAGTGCTTATTAATAATTTTTGTTAAGTTGCAAATATTAGAGGTGAAAATTTCTGGAAGGGAGATACTGGGAATTTTCATGATATTAAAAAGAATTCAATGTATTCCAAAATAAAATTTTGTACAATCTGTAGATTCGGCCGAGATGTGGTGTAAATACATAACTGAACACAGATTTTTACTTTTCCACAAAAAGTAAAAATCTGTGTTCATAAAAATGTTGAATGTGTAGGAACTAAATATAGGTGGGCAGGCAGGGGGCGCTTATACAATTTGAGGGGGACGATCTCCCTTTAGCCAGTTCGGCGTTGGCGTAAAATTTTTAACCTCAACCAGCTCTTTCATCATCTCTTCGCTGTCATAATGAATTTTGACCTATGGTGATAGAAGCCCTTGCTCGGGATGATGCGAATGAACAGGACCAAATGAAGCGCTTGGGGAGGATGCCTACGACCTGATAACGGAGCACTTTACCACTCTCGCTTGAAAAGGGCAAAGGGATAACAATCATAGAGGTTTGAGAACGAAGAATGGAAACCATTGGAACGCAGAATATTTTGCTCCATGTCGGATAGATAGGTCAGCTACTCCGGAAATCAGACCTAATCTTGAAGGTTATTCCTTGACAACCGAAGACTCCCGACAAGTCACGAAGATTTACGAATGCACTTAGTGAGTTTCGGACGGTCAGTTGGTCTTGGGATGTTAGGCTGAGATCAGTGCAATCACACGTTATCCGATGAAAGAAAAACGTCGTAGGATCTGCCAACCATTAGTGGAAAGTTTCTTCGGTTAAGCAAGTACCAGTTACCTAAACACCCGTGATAATGGGTTACTTTCATTTTGAAAAATATTTTATTTTCTTCGCGATTCTATGTGTAGCCGACGCTCAGTTCAACGACATATCTGATGTGGCGAGTGTTTATAAAATAGGAAAAGAAGTGTTTTCTTTGATCTCTGATTCCTGGACCTATGTGGATTCGAATGATCTGGATATCGAAGAGAGGCCCGTATCACCTGAATTCTATCTGACGGGATCTAGTTCTCGCAAGCAAAGGAAGCTCCTTAGTGAAATATCATTAATATCGCGAAAAACGGAGTCATTTGCAACCTCTCTTCAAACTTCTTTGGCGGAAATAGGTAATTTGGTAAGGGAAATACCGAGTAGACTGCGCTGGGAAGTGAGGTTGGACACCCTGGCAAATGCCATTCGCCAAGTGCTGGCGGCGGAAAAATCAATGACAACATATTCAAGGGTGGCTGAAATATGGACCAGAAGAGGGGTCGAACTCGAGACTTCCACCCTAGAGGATTTCGCCGCTTCCACCGTTTCGCATGGTTCCCAATCGGTGCGAACCCTACTCGAAAATATCCATGCAATGGTGGTACCAAAGGATATCGCTCTTGGAAGAGGAATCTTCGATCTTCTTCTGGAAACTTTACAGGTTTGGGCGAGTAGGATTAATATTAGGGAAAGATAATAATCATTCTTTCAGGGGTGGCTTTCGGTGCTCAGGTGCCCCAGAGCAAGTTCTCACGTCTCCAACACGTGAGTGGTCTTACCCAATACCGTCTAGAGTAGGGGTACCCAAGATTACTAATGCTTTTATCAGCCACATTAGTTGCTGGAATTCGAGTACCGCAAACTATTTCAGTTTTTCATGTCAAAATTTGCTTATGGATTGTTGTTGAATGTACGATTTTACAGTAACATTTTTAGTACTAAGGTCCAATCTTAGTGCTTGATTTTCATTTCCATTCTTTGTTCTCACTCAAGTTATTAATCGCCAACGGAAATGTGTTTGAAGGGTAAATGAAAGGTCTTATTTGACGGGGAAGGGGCTGCAAAGAATTAATGAAAGGGCCGCGGGTCGAGGACCCCTAGTCTAGAGCACAGAAGTGGTATATACCTAGTCCTTTGAAGGCGCATCTTGTGTAACTTTCCGTAAAAACAGTATAAGTAAAGATACTCAGGGGGGGGGCGATGCTTCTCTTACCTCGAAGAGCCTAACAAATTCTTGTTTTGCTTATCTAGTACGACCATAACATTGCGTGAATAACGTTACGCGAAACAAATATAATTATATTCTAAAGAATGGACGAAAACATTTTGATTATTAGGGTTCTAATAATAATCCAAAGCTTCAAAGCAAGGTTTATATAATGTATGTATGTGTTAAACGTTGTCAGAAGGGCACTGCACATGATTGTCGATGATTACCTTTAGATTCCTAACATGTTTCCATCGAATTTCAAAGTAACCCATATTAATGAAAAGCAAAATGTAGCCTAAATGTAGCAAAATGAAGCCAAAAAATCTTTCGTACTTTACCCATCTCAAATTCCTTTGGCTTTAGGCTGAGACGAGATAAAACTTATAAAACTCCACTTTTTAATGTACCTTCCATGCTTGCCCATTAGTTTAATACAGAATGTAAATATTCGATAACTTTAGCGCATTACCCGTAGAGAAATTCATCCGTAAAGATGATGGTTTAACAGTAAGACCAAAGATAACCTTTGGTAGAAATCAAATTCACCTCGAACTTTTTGATTACCAAGGAAGAGGTTATCTCCGACTTACAAAGAAAACTTATGACGGCACAGCAATAACTCCAATCCAAAAAACTAGGAAGATACAGCTTCCGTTGAGCGCAAATCTTCTAAATGTTAATCAAAATAAATTCGCATGCCATTTCCTAATTCTCTATCAAAGATAACGCTGAACCTTTTGCAGATAACAGTTAAAAATATTTAGGCGTCTCAAAATCGACGTACAATCAAAAAGTTATATTTTCCGCGTAGGAGTAGAATGAATCAACTCAGATTGACGAAACACCAGCTATAAGTTAAAACAAGGCCAATTTCCCTAGCATTCAATGACCTTCCATTTGGATCTAAAAAAGTACCGCTTCATATGAATCAGTCATCATCCGAATGACATCGAAAAAATGGATGGCTCGTATGAAACGAGGTTGCAGCGCCAATTAAACCTACAGATAACTATGCTCATACAAATTGTTTTCAGATATGTACATTTTTGACATATGAATAAATATTTGCAAAATGATCTCGAGGGAATTTTCAAATTTTAGAGAAGTATTTTCAATGTTGATTAATGGAACATCTATAAGATAAAATCTATTTCAGGAGTCTGCAAATGCAACGATAACGATTTCAATTGCCACTTTTGCTCGGGATTGCGTATTTTAATCGTAAATAGAGCATGGGTAAAGAGATATTTCTGTTCTATTTTGCGGTTCAAATGCTCTTACAATAGGCTCTTTCCATTTCTCTTTCTCAATACCTCTTTTCATAGCAGTAGCGTAAAATGAATACGACCTTTCTCCGTCGATTTAAGTAGCGAAGATAACACTAGTGTAAAGGGTAATAATAAAACTTGGTATTTATCCTCAGGTTGTTTAATGTGTGACTGGTTTCGTAAGGTCCCTAATTCCCCTGCATGAAGACAAGCAGGCTTGCGAAACCGTTCGCACATGAGACAACCAAATGAAAAAACTTAAGTGTTTTAAAAATAAAATACTACTGTAAATAATTTCTTTTCAAGAGGTCATGTCTGCTGATATCGCTTTTATTACCGTGTAATATCGATTTCTTGCGATATGAACATATTCCGAATCCTTCTATTTATCTATGAATGTCACTCTAAAATGAGGATTTAGACATAAAACCCCACTTTCAATAAATGTGTAGGCTTATCATTGTTTCTTCTCACATAGTCAAAAATCCACATACTGAAGAATATACTAGTTTTTATTATTTTCAACATGAAAGTTCTAAAATATAGAACCTTTCCCCGGAAATTTTCAATAATTATCCACGGCATGCGCACCAACGTTAAACAAGCGACGGGTT
This sequence comes from Pachydiplax longipennis, assembly GCA_036926295.1. Lineage (NCBI taxonomy): Eukaryota > Metazoa > Arthropoda > Insecta > Odonata > Libellulidae > Pachydiplax > Pachydiplax longipennis. The sequence continues at coordinate 53,578,793 of JAVFKF010000004.1, forward strand.
TAATTTGCTGTCTAAAATTCACAACTACCTGAACTCATCGCTTTCCTAACATTCCTTTAACATAAAGTTTCCGGAGCTCATAAAAAACGCTTACTCTCACTTCGCAGCCTATACTCTGTGCTTCGGAATCATGACGACTTCGGAAAGGAATGTATAACCCAATTCGAACTAAAAAATGACAAATTCTATCAGAGCAGTCTCCTAATAAACTTTGATATGGTTCCAAAAGTATAATCTAAGGTTATTTACCACCTGATGGAACTATCGGGTGGAAAATAAACGCTGACGCTAAGAAACTCGAGTAGATGTACCAATCTTGTGGAAAAGCAATGTTCAGCGTAAGGCAGGCTTCTAAGGAAGTGCATTTGAATCATAAACAGGCATTAAATTAAAAAAATTGCAAACAAGCAGGAAGGATTTTATTTTAAGAGTCAACTAGCGAAGATCATAAAATGGCCTTGTGAGAGCTCTTTTCTGCCTGATTTTCCATTCGAGGTTAAACATAAATGACGCAAAAGCTTTCCGTGCTCGCGACAATCGATCGAAAACTATTCTAGCAAAAATTTCCAGGAATCTTAAGTAACTGCAGAGAAAGCAGTAAAATGAGTATTTTTTGAACGAAAACTTTGAGGCTTCGAGGATAATGTTCCATAACACACAAGAATAAATAGGATTAAGATAAGAAGCATACTTCATTCTATTAGCGTTCATTAACCGAGTCTACTTAGAAACAATTTTATGTAGTAAGAAGAGTCTGGGACATAGATTCACAATCGTTAATGGAGAAGAAAGGTAGGACAAACGAATTGATTCTCCTGGCATGGTGATAGATTCCCACATCAATTTCGATCATTGGAGGGTCTTAATCAATTGATAAAGGCAGTAACTGTTCGAGGACATCAAGGTCAATTACTCACATGCAAGAGAATTGAACACGGTAATGATAGTCGTAATAATAATAAAATTTTCTTTCAATGTATCGGATGATCATGTCCAAAATTCATCCTATGCCAATGATCGCAAGAATCTCTCCCCTCATTATTTTCAACTTATTTTTCGACAAATACTAAGAGATAATCATATACAATAGAAATTTTGATTTCATAACACTAAGAGCAGAATAACGAGCAAATACGCAGGAAGGATATTTTGCGCCTTAGTTCCATCAATTAAATTCTAGTACCTGAAATTTCACATTTTCTATATAAAAGATAGAAATAATTTTTAGAAGACTTACTAAAATAACATTAGGCGGCCATAATTTTTGTATTAAAGATGACTTCATCGGGATTTAAACGTTAATATGCAGCCACATTTATTTACGAAGTAAACGAAGATTCAGGCGTTATGCAGTCAATTCAACTTCGAGATCATGATACTTATGAGTAATACAATTCTTTTAAAGTGATTTTGAAGATATTTTCAACATAATTGCGTTGTTTGTTGTGTAAGCTGATGGATAAGTCTCCTTGAACGGTCCGCTTAGAAATAGCAAGTGATTTTTTGGTTTTGGTGGAAGCAAAAAGTCTATACTATATGAAATGATTCCCCAAAACAAAAGAATTTACTCACTCTGGAGTGAGTAATAAAAACGACTAAGTTCCTCGATGACTGCCTCGTTATCAACAAAGGATGTGAAACTGCGTCAACGATTCTTGCAATGGATGAGGTCGTTTAGGCTACGTTTCTTAGAACCCGGAAATGATAACTTTTCACACGAAGGATTAGGAATCATAATTGTTTTGCTTTCGCCAATTCTTAGAAGAATCCGCCATAAACATCCACAAGAAAGGGATAAATCCTTTCCTTGACTACGCAAAGAGTTGGGAAACTATGAGTTCCTTTATGCCCTTGAACAATGGATTTCGTTATTTCCTGAGAACTATACCGCGCTTATTTAAAACTGAATGAACTTTCTACAGCTGAATAGAATTCTTCTTCATATTATCAGTTCATGAATCAAACCAAGCGAATGATATTCTGGAATACATTCTAACAGTCCGTGAAAAGTAAATTGGTTTAAGAAGTATGATAAAGATGAATCGAAATTTAGCCGAATTATACAAAGAATAAAATCGGCTGCAGTCTGATAGAAGCGTAATCGGCGCCTCCTCTTTTAATGGCTGGAGGCGATTGGGTATAATTTATTAGTAATTACAGCAGAAAAATGAATTATTCAGAAATAAATGTAATTTCTAAAATTTGTTCATCGAAAGACGTAATAAAATTTCGTAACGATTTTCATGGTAAAACAAATTAATACGGTTAGTCACAACGGAGCATATATGCCAATATGAAGTTGAAAAATGGAATTGAAAAAAGAAAGAAATTCGCCAAGTGGAGGTAAACGAGCTGAATTGGGGGCCCGCGCTTATAATTTTATTCAGCTAACGCAGAGATCCTGACGGAGGAAGGGCCGGGCCCCAAAATCCTCTCCCAAGCCCTGGTGACAGCTGCCTCAAACGCTGTCCCTTGGAACCCCCACCGACTGTCCAAAAACAAACAAAACGGATGAATCCAACATAAGTCTGAACAAATTTCTTCTTCATCTTAACCTTCTAACACAGCCTCTTGAAAGAATCTCATGCCAAATTTTAAACGGTAAAACATCAAACCATGCTGCATAGTTATCATCCGTGAGATACGCCCCTCTCAAACCATTCTCACCATAAACCAAACGACCATTGTGGGGCGTGACTAACTAAAACGAGCGACCCAATTACCCGAAAATTTCACCATCCCGATCCAGTCATCACACTACCGAATTCGAACCCAGGAGACCGAGAGTATGTCCCGGATTTCCATCCGATAGCGGGATATACAACACACGCGACCATGGGCAATGCTGAGCTTCCGGGGCGAGGGACGCGGAGAACGGGACATGAATGGAGGGGAGAGCGGGGAGAAACGAGGAGAGAGACGGAAAAAGTGACGTCGTGCTTAGGAATTGAGAGTGCGCAGTGCTACCAAGCGGGCGGCGGCGCAAGAACGGCTCACCTCTTGAGTTACCGAGCGGACTTCACCGAGAGAGGTGAACTTCAAACTGCGCTGAGAGCGCGCACTGATAGTGCGAGGGATCGATTTCGGAGAGAAGGTGGACGCCGACGCCAATGGATAGAAGAATCATCCTGGCCGCCATGGCGGTCACGATGGCCCTCATCCTAGTGGACGCATCTCCCCACTTTCGGAGAGAGACCAACGATTTGCTTAAATTGTACGCGGATCTCAAAAGCATGGTGTTGGACCTATGGGACGACATCGAGGATCCTCGCTGGCACGAAGTCATGGCTGCGAACAAACTGACCGACCCGGACGAAGAAATCCTCAGCTCCTTCGCACATTTCGGCGACCTACTGGCCAATACGGTGTCCGATAGAGAAATCAGAGAGCAGAGAAAGGCGCTCCTCTCTAGCGAAATGGGCGATCTCTACGCTTGGACGTCCTCCGACGCACAGATTGGGACTGTGGACTCTCTTTACCAATCGTTCCGAAGGTTTCATATCAGCCCCGCGGCCGCAACGGCAACTGAGGAATCGAAGAGAGCGTTCACGGAGCTCGCAGAGACCATTCTACGGAAAGACGCTAATTCTTTGACGGCCGTTTTGTCGGATCTGCACGAGCTGGTGACGGATCATAGGGCGGGAGTTTTCGTGAATGTACCCAGAGTCCTGAAAATGGTATCTAACTTCTCTCTTCAGATTTTGCTTCAAATTTTATTGCATCGTGAGAGGCCGTATCGAAAAACGAAACTAAAGAGGTTGGGAATATCGACCTACAAAACTATTTACAGTCGGCTCGACACTTTTCTCGAGGGGTCATGTCATTCAATTTTTCGAGTTGCAGTGAAAATAATCATTCCAGTAATAAATAAATCTCTAAGAATACATGTTCACGATTTGTTGTTTTCACTGGAAGAATGGCGTTTCATTACCGCTTTGTTTGGAGTGAACGGATATAGATGTCAATGTGGATTTTCTCTTCATGCATAGAAAATAGGGCCGCGAAATACACATGACTCCTCGAACATCAAATTAAAGAGTTAATTTTCCACAGGTTCTCACTTCACTGATAATATTCGCGAATGAAATTCAAATTGTCGTACTCTTTGAACAAACAAACAGGGAATAACATTAGATGATCGCAGATGTCGCTAAGTTCTAGTGTGAGGAATTACTTATCAATCATTTTCCATATATCACATTATAAATGATAAAAGCCAAAACATTCAAAGATCAGTAAGCAACAAAATTTTCTTGAGCAGGCATCAAACCATACCAATTAACTTAATTGATATAACATATCTAAGAATAAAGAGTAGATAACATAAAGAGTAAAGGGCCCTTCAAAAGTAAGCAAAATTCTCATAATTGAAAGCAATATCACTCGATTTTGGGTATTAACACACAGTTTTCTATTGATACTGAATTTACTTAAAAGAGCGCTACATGGTAAATATACATATTGTGATCATTCTTCCCTCTACTTTTTTCAATCTTTAGGCTGCAAGAAAATTACTCTGGGCACTTAGTTTACAAGGCTGCATGACTACTACTATAGAGCAGTTATAAAATCAATGCAATTTTTTCTGTTTTCTTCATTTAAATTACAATAGGAACCATGCAATCTCACTATGTTAAATTATCAGTGCATTTGTAAAAACTGAAGCTAATGGTTGTCTCATCTTTTATAAGCGGTGACCATTTCACAAATTAGTTGAGTGAAACTTTGAAAAGTAATGCATAGGTGCCCATGCATGTATATTAGAAGGATCCCCGACAATGATAGTAGATGTAACATAACAAACTGTGTGCAATAGACTTCTACAATTTACATTTCCAAGGACATCTATGCCCTGAGATAACTTGAGCAGTCAATGTTCTAAATAGGATAACCAAAAAAAGCATACACATTACCAGCATTATTCCAGTAACATCAGCTCTTTCAATGTATAAAATTGTTAAATAGTTTCTCAATTTTTCTTAAATACCTCTAAAATGAACTCATTTGTAATCAAATATTACAAAAGTCCACTGAAAACATGTACATCATCATAGGAATTCTATTAGGTGCTGCCTAGGTTCAATAGCAAAGATATGTCAACAGGTGAAAGTAGAATTGTAGAACAAGATTTACATCCAAAGAAATATTTATGATGAATGTCCAAACAAATATTTATGAGGTAACAAATATCAGGACTGCGGTAGGGATGTAAATAGGAAGGCAAAGCCCCAGTAGTATTAAATATTGAAGTAATGCCTTTAAACATTGAGCAAAGATCAAATCAAAACTTTACCTAAAATCAGTAGGAGTGCAGGTTTTAAATCCAAAGCCAGATACAAAAGCTAAAGAAATGGTACTTTTCTTAGTAACATGCTACAGCTAAATAAGATGATCGCATGCTTCCCTAATTAATTTTAAAAGTGAAGGATTCTCAAGTTTCAAATCAGGTTGTATCTTTATAGAATGTTGGAGTTTCGATTCCTGCTTTTGGAGTCATCTTCAGAAGGTCTGGAGACTTCAGACTTCATTCATCAAAGAAACAACCCAATTAGGAACTCAAGAAGCCTTCATTAGTGAAAAATGCTGATTTTACTGCAGGATATTTCAGATATAAAAAAATAAAGTCGAAAAAGTTAACTAATTATAACATACATCAATGTGATTTCATAATCATCATAAAATCTATTCAATGCCTTCTGCCTACTTGTAACATAAGTACTAATAATAATATTATCTCATTAACAGGATGGAGGAAATGGACAATGTAGCATTCACCAATCACCAAGGCAGCTAATTTACAACCTATACAACATGGTGACCTTGACAGAGATCAAAGGCTATGCAATGATGCAGTTTTCATGGATGCTTTTAAAACTGTACAACAAAGGTAAGAGATGAATGACATTTGCATAACATTATATACCTGTTTTTATAAGTAGTTATTAATTTAAAGCTGTGGTAACATAAAAATGTTCATGTACTAATTTATTTATCTCCATTATTGTAAGTTAAATACAAGAGAAATTGTTACCAAACAAATATCAAGATTATTTCAAAACGAGGCATTGATTTTTATAATTAGAAAGTAGTAAATGTTGACGTTAATACAAAATACTCTATGACTAATAATTTATGAGTTTCATATGATGAAGAAAACTACATATAAAAACTTATTAAAGGATTGAATAAATCACTGACAGGTAACTTCACCTTGGAGGCTGAGTTAATGAGGGAAAGAGTTGAAGCAAGAATGGATGAGAAAATTAAGGCAGCCCAAAGATCCATGGAGAAAGCCAGTCCAGAATTTTGGGTGTGTGATCCAAACCACCATGAAGAAAATGTGACTTTTGTGCAACTAACAAAACTTCTACAAGGCCATGTTGTGAATGAAGTTGATCTCAATTCTAAGGTAAATTTAGTATACTGGAATTCCAACTGATAATCATAAAAAATATGTAACTTTTTCAAAAAAAGATACATATTTGTTAATCACTAATATTCCACAACTCACAGTTAAATTGTAGGTATTTATAATTTATATAAACATAAATAACAGGATCTATTTTTAGACAAGTCTTTCTTTGTAATGAATAAAATGATTTTCTAAAAGATAAAAGGAATATGTTTAGCACTGTGCAACAACAATATATTTAAAATGTAATTGTTCTATGATTTAAAAACGCAATGAATTGGGGATTATCTACAAATTTGTCATTTCACCAATCACTAAGTTAAAAAAGTAATGCTGCTAAATTTAAGTGAAAGTTAATTGTCAGAGGTAATTTAATTAAATGTTCAAAAAGAAAAGTATAATGAAGGATAAAGGAATGCATCAAGTCATCAACATATTGGGAACAGACATTGAAGCAAATTTCAGAAAAAGCTTCAGTCTGCAGCATACAAAAAGTGCTGACTCAAGAATTCTTTGAATAATTTCATGCCAACCATTAATATCATCCAAATACTTCTCAATAGCAAAATCTAATATCTTTAATAGAACAATGAAATTAATCAATTACCTTTTTTAAGGAATGCTGAAAACTAACATTAAAAAATTGATGAAATTGAAAATGAAATTATAAAATAAAACAGTATATTAAATAGATATTTAAGAGATGCAACACTTGAGTAAATAAAAATAAATTTTTAAAAGGAGTTTGCTCTAAACAATTGTCGTTCTTTTACTTTGCAGGGCTCATGTCGCGAGAACTGTGCATACTACTCCTATGCTCGCACTCATGGATGTTATCAAGGACTTTTCTGCAGTAAACAGCCAAAATGTAGTGGGCGTTTATTTGACTGTCGTTTCATAGATTCAGACTCTAGTGTTTGCTTGTCAAATTCAGAGAATCGCAAATATGACTGGATAGAATATGAGAATGGACGCATTCTAGGAAAGAAAGCATCTTGTTCACGTGGCTCGACAAAAGTTGACAGCTGGTGGCGTTGGTTATTTTGGCATTGCTCTTACTGCTTTTGCATGTGTGATGAGCAAGGGCCAAGTTCAGATCGTTACTTTAGCTTGCATCCTGCAATGGCAAAGGGAATAGAGAGTGAGGGAGGAAAGTCAAATCGTGCAGTCACTGGTCTCAGATTTGTTAAAGTCAACAGAGTGATCCACCTTCAAATCCAAGATGGGATTGTCCTGCCTGGAGGGATGATTAATGCATCTACCTTAGAATGGCAGCCAATTAAGCCATTCAAACCTAGTGATCCTGGTATCATAAGGGGTGTGGATTTCCATATGATGTCCTGGGAACAGAGGGCTATTGATTTGGATGACCTCAATGCTCCAGAAGGTAGTGTGCTAACTGGTGTAAAATTGCGCATCATTGGCTCTCACTTGAACCTTGAAATCCTAACAACTCCCATCAATATTACAACTGGTGAACTTTCTACAAGTAGTTCAGTATGGGTAGGAAATGACAATACTCCAGCATCCATGATTGAACCTAGGAAGCAGGTTACTATCGACTCCCCTGACGTGCCTACTAGATGCCCAGTTAAATCTTCTAAACTTTCTCACTCTGATCAGTTCATTAAATTTACCCACTCTGACATAAACACTGATGTGGCACAAACAACAGTGCCATTCATTGATGCCCAACCAGTGATTCTTAACCCACCAAGCTTGCTTGTTGGGGCTGGTATATTCTACAAAGGTAGAAAACACTGTGGAGGTTTTGTGACTCCTAAAGTGATAACTTATGACTACAGTCGGCATTTGATGCTAAACAATTAGTGAAAATTTCATACAGTGGTTTTTCAAATTCCATTGATGCTGGTCACTATACATGTTATGAGATTTGTCTGATATATTGTGATAAAGTGTTTCAAACAATACAACTTTGACTTAAGTCTTCTATTAATCCCATTAACAATTCGAATTTACCATTTTTTCTAGATCAAGTAGAAGCAACGAATTTTGTATAATAATATGTGAAATAATGTAGTTTCTGTGATATTTTTAATCTATATTGAAGAATAAAAACCAATTTGTGTTAATTGCCTTATTTCTATGCATCAATCAAAATAAACAGTGAATGATAATGTATATTATATAGATAGAAAAAATAGTATCAGTAAAATCTTAATTTAGTAGCTGAATTAACAAAGAGATGTTGAAGGATCAACTTTTGTGCAATACAAGAGGAAATATAAAGCATTCTAATGCCCAACCCCATTTGATAAAATCATCTTCCTTGACAGCCTGCACTTTCACCTTTGCCCAGAAGGTTATCACTACTCTTAGTTTCCCAACACCAGACGTCAATCAACGACAGACAAAAGAACATGTTGTGAAGTTAAATTCAAAAATTGTATTATAATGACTACACTCATAATTAATATTATGAAAAATCCTGAGTTACTTATACGCTTTTGTTCACCATAGTTATACGCTTTTATTCACCGGGGTAATTAGCGAATAAATCAAAGAAAATACGGAGGTGAAGTTTTTATCCTTTCGGAAGAGGGTTCCTAACCTTCATCTAATGATACTACAGGATATGTTATCCATATCAACTTTTTTGTATAAGCTTTAATTTGAAAACTTGAACTTAGAAAGAAGATAAGACAATCTGAAATAAATTTTCGTACTAAATATTTGAACATAGCGCCAATCCGAGGCAAATAAAGATTACCCTAGTCCACCTAGTCATCAAGCAGTGACTCATACCTATGAGTAACCCTCAACACAATAGGAAGGAATCTGCGCTGCGCGTGTAACATATCACGAGAAAGTAAACAAAAATATTGAAGCACCGTCGGGAAAACGCCCCGATTCCTTCGATATAAGCTGACGTGAGTTTAAAATTCCGACATGAAGACGCTTACAGGCATAGTGGCGACTCAATAAGAAAGTGAGGAGAAAGGCTGCCGAGTGGTGGTAGAACGTCGAAGGGCAGGAGGAAGGGGAGGAAACGGTGCAGTTGGGGAGGAAGTTCGAAAAGAATCTTGGGAGAGGAAAGCGAGGGGGGAGACTAATAAATCCACACTCAGCTAAAAACATCGGACAACGATCGAGGAGTGAACAGTGCTGCGACTGAGACGACAGAGTGAACGAAGGCATTGCCTTACACTACAATGGCCAGCAAATCAACACTGGTCGCCATCCTTCTGGCGATGGCAACAGTGGTACGCTCGAATTCTGACGATACTAGATTCGAGCAAACGGAGCTGGAAAAATTACACGATGAGCTGAAGAAGATGACTGGTGAATTATGGGGAAATATCAACGATCCTAGATGGTATGCCGCCTTAGCCTTCTCAGCTCACCGGAATATTATACCACCTGATCAACATATCCTGCAAGCATTTGCGAGATTCGGCGATAAATTAGAAGCCTCGGGACTGGACAGAGAAATGAAGATTCTGCGACAGAAGTTGTTGTCGGGAGCAATGGGAAATCTGTACGTTTGGGCGAGCTCAGACGCGCAAATAGGATTGATTGATGCTCTTTACGAAGCTTTCAGAAGATTTCAAGTAAGGACGGCGGGAACGGCGATCTCCGAGGCCACAAGGAGGGCCTTCACTGACCTGGCGGAGACGATCTTACAAGACGATCCAGATTCCGTGCCAACATCTTTATCCAAACTACATGACCTAATGACTCTCCAGGAGGGTGGCGGAGTTTTTGGCAATACCCCACGAATTTTATCAGAGGTATTTACATGCAACAATTATAAATTTTGCGACAGCTTCGACACAATCGGTGAAGTTTGCTTATTTTTGAGTCTTGCTTAAAAAATATAACTTATTTTAAGTAGAATTACTTAAAAAACAGGAGATATTAGATGGCTGGTATAGTATCTTAGACTACAATTAAAATTAGGCTGAAATTCAGTCAATACTACCTTATAACAACTATTAACATGGCGAAGAGTATTCAATAGTTGACATTTATCACTATGATATCCATAAACCGATAGTAAAATAATAGAATATTAAAAGCACAAGGCTAATAGGAAAACTAATGTCCCTATAAAACCAGGGAAAACTGTTTGGGTGGATAAATTAGTTTCAATCTGAATTACGTATTCACACGCCACTTGAATGTTGGCCGATACTATTCGGCGTGAATACAAAATACAGGACGATTTGAAAAGAACTTGTAAACGTTGTACTTTTGTATGCCTAAATTCGGACAACTTTCAGATACGGTGTCATTTCCTTGCAAACTACATTAAGTTTCTTACCAAATAGCTGGAAACGTTAAATGTAATTTCCATTGGAAATTGGTAGACAATCATAACATAACATTAAGTTGTGAAGCCTTTGTTGAAGCATCTTGTACTGGTAATAACTGTAAGTTCACAAGAAGGAAATTACCGGATTATTAAATCCGTATTACTCTTGCTGCGGTCAAATATGTAAGGTAATACTATCCATTTTATATTTTAAACAGTGAATAAATTTCGGAGAAATTTAAATTGAGGAAAGAATTTACAATCCGATGATGATATCTACGGGGAAGGGAGATTTAAAGACAAACTGACCTCTGCAAGTTTTATATTTAATGATAAAAATAGCATGATTAGCATCATGAAATATATCTTCTAGCTAAAGAAATTTCCAAAATACTTGATCGGTGATTCTCTAAGTTTTCTGAGAGCTCAAAAGAACAAAATAAAGATTCTAATATCATGAATGCTGTAGAGTAGGAAAGGAAAAATAAGAACCCATTTACAGAGGTGAGCTCTTATAAGAGGATATATAAGCAATAGAAATGTGATGTAAGACTGAAAAAGTTTTAGCTAAGCAATGGACGGCGTAGGGGAAGAATTAGATAAGGAACCTAAAACTATCAACGCAATGACCTAATTATAAATAGAACATCAAAAAGATCAGCATTTAAAGATTCAGAAACCACATAAAATGTTATCTTCCCAGAAGCTTTTACAAATTTTCGACCGCTCATTCAATGCTAGCGTCAGTGAAAGTATCCAGAAAATACCCAATACCACATTCTCATCCAACCGAGCCTCTCTGCATTTTATTACTATTGTTTGCCGTTACTATAAGTGTCTCACAAAATAACTGTATTGAATATGAAATTTTGAGCTGCGTGAATCTTACGGAAAGGAGCAGATCACAAATGACGTATTTCTCCGACTTAAGAAGACTGATATTGATCTATAAGCATTAAAACACTACGCAGCTTTCGAATCGACAAGATAAAACATTCTGAGTACTCCCATAAAATTAGTAGTAAGAAAAGCATTTGCAATCAATGAAAAATAAAACGGACACGAGTGCCGCTTCAGCGCAATCCTTTCAATACACATGAGTCACATTTTGCTTCAACAAGTTTCTTGTTCACTATTTATTCTTCAAGGTATGGCAACGCCGCAGTTGCAGTTATATAGTATTAAAAATAAATATCTATCGATTTAAAGTTACAGAATGAAACCAAAGAGAATAAATAATTAACATTCATCGAGATCTTACTTCTGCGAACACGTTTGAAATTTTTTTAACATCTATAAATAGGTTAGCGGAGGAGGAAGTGCGCTATGAAATCGCTTTTAAAACAATTTATTGCCTCTCTTTTTCCCCACAGTTTACAAAATGATTGAATTTTAGTTAATCTGCGTTTGTTAGAAAAACCAAAAATTAATCACGGTGAAGAATTTGAGAAGAAAAAGCGCTAATACATTATTATCTAATAATTTGCCAATAGACGCAATTACGTAGGCAACATATGAAACCAGCAGATAACTAATACCAGAATATTTTGCCTTAAAATCTTACTTACGAAATAGAAAATTACTAGTAGTGTATTGTTTGAAACAGCTACCTTGAAAAAAAATAAAAAATGAACGAAAAACAGCAAACTTATGATGATAGAGTACTCTTTTCGTTAAATTATGAGACATAAACTGAATGGGGCACCGCAAATCTTTACTTAATTCAGTTTGCCCTCTGCAATTGAATTTGTATTCTATGCCTCGTTTATGCTACTAGGTAAGACAAACACGACATCTTTTTCCTTCCTTTGTACGCCTACATTGTGTAATATGTTAAAAAATGCAATATTTTAGGCACCAAAGTGAATATTCTGGCCTTTTTTGATTCCCCCACCCTCATGGATGAATCTAGTAACATCCAGCAATCATCTGGTATTTGTGATTGAAAGTATCCCTAATCTAATCACACACATCAATGCTCACATTTAAGTCTACATCATGCAAGAGCTTGATCAAAAGAGGCAAAGACAGAGGGTTAATTTCTGATAGGAATAATTTAAATTTAGGATAAATTAACTTGTTACGTAGTAATTATAACGACTGAATACATGATGCACACATTCATGAAGCAATTTTTTTGCAGAACAATGGAATTAATGCCTGTGACATGCATCAGTCACCACAGCAACTAGTGTATAATATTTATAATATAGCATCATTGGCAGATCTTAAGGGACATGCAATGATGCAGTTTTCCTGGATGCTGCTAAGCTTATATAATATAGGTATGTATCTTTTGGTTTCCGATATTTTGGTCCATTTTAGAAAGGTTTTCTTTACTTTTCTGATTGTAGAGGTTTTCATTATCCCATAAAATATACTACAGCACCAATGTAAATCAATGCATATTAGAACTTTTTCATGTTTTGATCTTTAGGTAACTACACCATGGAAGCCAGGGCAATGGAGGACAGAATGAAAGCAAGAATGATTGAAAAAAAGTCAGCACTGCGTCGTGTGATGCCCCAATGCAGCAATGAATACTGGAGATGTGACCCACTCAATTATGCTGAAAATGTCACTTATACGAAGCTTACTAACCTTCTTCAAGGACACGTTCAGAATGAGATCGACATGAGCACTGAGGTAAGTCAAATCAAAATTACTATAAGAATAGCATCAATGCAGCAAGTTGGATATGATACCTTTTTAAGCTCATTTCTGAAATGAAGGCAAAACAATGAAAAAGTGATTCAGTATGGAGATATATTACACTCTCAAGATTCCATCTATGTAGTTATTCAATTATTAGTGGCAATGTAGAAAAACTGTCAAAAAAATTTAAAATTGATCGAGTCTTTTACTTTGCTTTACAATAAAACTGAGAAAATGTTCATAAAAAATGTGGTAAAAATATTCATAGCTGGAAGGTCAAAATACCACGACTGACTTTTTGAAAAAAATTATTTCAATGACACACATAAGAAAAGTTGTATCTATTCTTTGCTTGTATTTCTAACTAAGTTTTGAGCAACAAAGAACTAAATAAGATAGAATATACACATTGAACTTCAAATTGAATTAACTGCATGAATTTCAATGCAATTCTTATGCATATAAAATACAGCATTCTCATAAATTATTTGAATTCATTAAATTTGATAGGAAGTTGATATTAAGGGTAACATTTTCAAGCTACTTGCTCTCTATTCCTGTAATGTCAATAAGATTTTACTAGCTACCTTCCCGAAATATCATCTATGATTTTATAGTTCTGGAGAAAATTTGTTATTCAAACACATTATTCTAAAACTTAAACGCAACCTTAAACACAAGTGTAACCTCATTTGATGAGTAATTTCACCTTAAAGGTAACCAGCAAGACTCTCTATCAGCTTAAAAATTCTTCCTTTTAAATAAAAATTTATTAATAAATTGATATTTTGTTGAGGCCATACAAATTTGATGCATTACAAAAATTTGTAGCTGAGTAAAACTGCATAAATATTTATCTTAAATTCATCAGCATTAAATTTAACAATTGGGATACAAAAATATGACCTACTATTCTCACAATATTTATGAAAGTACATGAATATTTTTGCACCAATAGAGATGCCTAATAAGACACAACTGAGTAATCCTTCATCTAATATACAGAGTATGGTTTCACAATTAAGTTTTTTAATGACAATTTTCCTTTTAATAAAGGGAAACTGCAGAGAGGACTGTCCCTATTACTCAGCCCAAGCATTTGTGCGTGCACATAGATGCTACCAAGGATTATTCTGCGCTCAACAACCAAGCTGTAACGGTAGATTGTTTGACTGTCGGTTTGTGGATGCGGACTCTAACATCTGCTTGAGTACTAACACAACTGAACGAAAATACGACTGGATTGAGTACAAGAATGGAAAAATACTCGGAAAAAAGAAGCCCTGCAGTAGAGACCCTACAGCAGTGAACAGCTGGTGGCGTTTTCTCTACCACTGCTCATATTGCTTCTGCATCTGTGATGAACAGGGTCCAAAATCTGATCGATATTTCAGTCTACACTCAGCAATTGCCCGAGGAGTGGACAAAGATCATCCAAATTCCAACCGCGTAGTCACAGGTTTGAGATTTGTCAAAGTTAACAGAGTGATCCATCTCCAAATCCAAGATGGAGTGGCTTTGCCAGGTGGTGCAATCAATGTATCTACGCTAGAATGGAGGCCAATTCAACCATTCAAACCAACTGATTCTGGTGTCATAAGAGGAGTGGATTTCCACATGATGACATGGGAGGAAAGATCAATCGACCTCGACACACTTTCAGGACCAGAGGGTAATGTTCTAACTGGTGTGAGACTGCGCCTCCTTGGGCCCCATTTGAATCTCGAAATCCTGACAACACCTTTCAACATCACATCAGGCCAACTAGGCAATTCAAATAGCTCTCAATGGATAGGCAATGATAACACCCCAGCAGCTGTGCAGAAGCCACGGACGGAAGTAGTATTAATTAAACCAGAAGTCCCAACAAAATGTCACAGAAAATCGACCATAGATTCGACCAAAGACCAATTCATCAAATTCACTCATTCTGATATTGATAGTGATGCAGCACAAACCACAGTTCCATACATTGATTCCCAATCAGTGGAACTAAACCCACCCACACTCCTCATAGGGGCTGGGATATATCATAAAGGTAGCGTTAACTGTGGGGGATTTGTAGCTCCTACGGTAGTTACATATGATTTCAGTCATCATCTTTCTCCTTAACCAGCATTAATATAATGGTTGAAAATGTAGATAAAATCAAATATTCAAAGTTCTTGTTTGAACATCAACTTAATGCTGTGTATTAAATGTCATTGATATTATTGTACGAGTTTACCTAATTTTCTCTTGTTTTATACATACGTTTTAATAAATATTTTGAATTCAATTTTGCATGAAATTCTTTAGAATCTGTAGATAATAACATTTGGCAATTAACATCTTGGTTCTCAGTTTAATCTTGATAACATTTCATTAGCTTTATCCCAATTAGAATGCTCCGCTATCAGAGAGGATCAGGTTCCAAACTATAACTCCAGTATTAATAAATTACAGCTACAGAGCTATTTCCTGCACAAAAATTTCGAGTAATGGCTCTATCACATCCACTATATTTATTCCACGACTATACCTGAAACTATTTTGGAGTTTCTTCAGACCTTTGATTTGCAAAGCCTGAAACTTCTCAAGTAAATAGGAAGAGTAAGATCCTCAAGCTACTGCCATTTATTTTGAAAACACTTAAAATAGCTTTCTCACAAATATCAAGTTTGCTATTGTAGGTATCGATAACTTTTACCGATATAAAACTCTCTCCCAGAATGCATCCAAGTTTTCCAATCATATTCTACCTAAAATAAAATATTCATCTTTCACGTAAATCAAATGAAACGAAGCAGTTTAAATACTGAATAATTAATCAGTAATACAGATTAATTCCTGCAATTATTTATTAGATTGTAAATAAACTTCCATTTTACAGTCTTTCTGATTTATACGTAAGTTTGCCTAGTAAGTTTGATTAAAAGCATACATGCCCTGAATGGAATCTTCTATTCAAATGGGAAGGGATATAGGTCTAACTAGTTTCCTTAAATGGGACTACTATGATAAAAAAAGCAGGTAAGCTGTTTAGAGATACCCTTTGGATGTAAATGTGTCTATTAAAAGATGCTTTACTCAGTACATTGGTATCTTGACTAATGAGAACTAAGATATTTTCACTGTTATCTAGACTAAGGCTTATAAATATGGACAAGGCAAAAGAATGTTTACAAGGATGAACATAGAAGTGGGGAGAACTGAATGAAAACACAAATAATTTGATTGCTGCTGTCATTGAATAACTATGAAATGTTTTTACTTATCATTCTATCCTCGGTGCATCAAACAGATGAATGAATGTATTCAGTTATTAACTTGCTCCTCCCCATCACGTAAATTATTTGATGGATATAACATTTCACTTTCTCCACTTCCTCAAGAGAAAGAATAAATATCAAGAGCAGAAACAAGTCATTGATCACTTAATTAATCTGGAAATTAGGAGGGATATAAGGAAACAAAACAAGGAAAATATGCATTAAAGTAATCTTATAGAAATTAAGCCTAAAATGCTTTATTTTAAAAAGGGAAAATATTTTAAACTATGCAAGATTTATACCGCTTTAGGCCTAAACATTGATATTGCATAATATTGTGAGCAATATGTAAGCAAGTGAAATTAACTTTAATCTAATGTCATGGACCCAATGCCAGAAACTGAAATGTATCATACTTGGCAATTTGCTTGAATTAACAATCAATAATTTCTCATAAGAAAAAAAACTGCATCAGGAAAGAAACAAAATACAACTGCTTTTACTTTAATAGCTCATAGGTGAGAAGAGACTGTGTGTAAAGAATTACAATAATGCTATGTTTTTTTATCACGGAAAAGATTGTCATAAACCCATTTCTTAAGAAAGAAATGCATTCCTTCACTGAGATAATTTTCAATGCGTTAAATATAAATCTACAGATAGATTAAAGAAATTTTCCATGGAGTTAACAGAAAATTGATTAAAATTTGCTGTTTCAATAAATCAGCAAACATTTACAAAATTTTGAAAAGTCTTCTTAGTAATGTTTAAAACAGGAAGCAAGGAACATTTATAACAAACAGGAAATTAGTTATTAAAATGTAACAGAATTTTTTACAGAAAATTAATGTTATGAATAAAAGAAAGAACAGCTTGTACAAGTTGTCTATTCATTTAAACCCTGATCTAATACTTAATATCTTCTAAACATTGCAAATTCTCTATAAAATCACAATATTCACCTTCAAAATGTAAACTTTCAGCAGTTTTATGTCTTCAAATAGTGAGATTTCTATACTAAATAACCTGCTTATGTAATTGAATGAAAAATCAGTTTTGACTTGTGCTAATTAAGAAGTTACTTATATAATTCCTGCGTAATGAGTAATAATTCTGAAGGAATCAGCAAAAGTAGCCATGAAAACTATGGATATACATAAAAAACGAAACCAATGACAAAGGTGTGATTTTGCATAAATAATCCTAACGCTGAGAAGAAAAACAACCCTACACCAATTTCAGCAACAGGCCTGCCTCAAGCCTTAAATCCTATCCTTAATATGTTTATTGTAATCAAGTTTCCTTCTGTTACTGCCATATCTTCAACAATCTTTTCTACATATAAAAAAGGTATATCTCTACTTGTGGGTCATTGAATGCTAGGAATATTTTTGAAGGTTTCATGTTTTTTATCAAATAATTTACAGTAACTGAGAGATTTTGTTACATTGGCAAGGGAATCTCTAAACAATATAAAATATCCCAAAAAGTACCAAGCTTAATTTGGATAGGTCATGTTCAAAGTAAATTAGAATCAAATCATGATCTTGTAGATTATGTGGTGTGCCTCACTCACTCAAGTACATTAGTTTTTGCAGTGGCACATCTTGGGATTTGGTGTAAAAAGAGGGTCCTTTTAACCTTTTATTCCACGATTGTATGGTGTCATGAAAGAAACCCTCTCTCTACCAATGTCTGTTAACATTGTTTTCCTGCATTTATGAAAGAAAGAATTCAGTGGGGGTCATAATATTAGGAATGACAATAATATTAATCTCCAATTTCTATAGAATAAATATAGAAATAAATATAGAAACGTAAAATCCAGCATGTGAAAAGCGTTTATAAATAGCTAACATATGCGCAGTTAGCCGTATCTCCAATAACTCCTTAGTTCAATACCAGAGCTTCGTTTCGATTCTATCATGAATTTCAAATGGGGATTATTTTAGGACCTTCACGATAAGATATTGAACTGAAAATTTGGAACAGGTCAGAATGTCACACATTAATATAATTGTCTCTCACAAACAGGTTCCAAGTTCAACACCAGGCAGTCTTTTATACAAATTCTAGAAAATCTTTCCATGTAGGATAGAGAATTCAAAATCATGGATGTCGCACGTGACATAGTCTTCTATAGTGCTAGCGTAAAGAATGTACCCAAATGAGCGTTGGTTTTTGATGCCAGGTTGCTGCAAATTATTTTCCTTTAAAATGCACTGCAGTGATTTTTAAGAATATTTCAGAATACTTTCCCAATATCATGGAAAAGTGAAACCCAGAATGTAGATATTGGTTATAAAAACCTTTCAGACACAGTTTACAACATCCATGATGCGCCTTGCTTTGACGATAGGGCATCATTTTGATTTACCATACACTTTTAATGGGGAATCCTGAATTACAGTTGAGAAACTTCCCGATAAGATATAGATGTGAAATTTTAGAAACGGTCATGGTTGCCCCATCTAAACAGTTATATGAAATCTTATTTTACAAAAAGGTCCTGGGTTTGGCTCCAGGCGGTCTTATTTCTCAGATCAGAATTCACAAATCACAAAAAAAGAAAAACCTTTAACATCATTGGTAAGCAAAACTGTTCTGAACCTAAACAATAGTAAAACAAATAGTAGACTTACCTGAACCCGCAGTGGATGCATCATCATGAGGTGTAGCATATCTGGGCCTGGGAGAACATCCCGAAGAGCAAGTCCCTGATGTTTGATGGCTTGACACATAAAAACTGAGAAATATCGATGCAGTGGTAGATGAAATGACACTTGTAAGGAGTCACTCTGAAAATGTAAAGAAAAAGAGATTAGTCTTTAAAATTTCAGCAAAACCTCAAAGGTTACAAGATCTGAAATCCTTTAAATATTTTCTATAGGAATTGTCCTATAGGATACTATAGAGATTACAAGCTTGACTACATGAACAAATAAATCTATTAATTAACTACATTAATTTACATATAAATTTTAATTGAAATAATATTAGTAATAAAATCAGCTAAATAATAAATTTAAGATCGTAACAAATCTTTGCAAATTTATTTCTTATTTTGACTACAGAACATACTTCTATTTATTGTGTCAACATTCTGTATAAGCTTGCAATGGCTAAACAATATTTATTTTATGTTTAGCTCATGCCCTCACAAACATTCACTTTTGGAACAATACAGGAGAGACAATAACAATAGACTATATGATCATTCCCAAACCAGAAAAATCTAATTAGCAGGGATTCAAACCTGGGACCACACTGTGTGAGTATTAGCATTCTACTCTGCCATGTTGGTTGGTAAATTACAATTTACAGACATACATTACAACAAGCATTTCTTATTTCATCCCAACAGGAGGAAGTAAAACAAGTATTTCTTGCAAAACTCCATGTGGTTCATTAAGCCAATTGTTTACTTTCATTCTAAGTATTAGTTATAATGAAAAATAATTGCAAAACCCAGCAGTAGTTTTTCTGCCTTCATTAGGTTGCCAGTATAGGAGAGTTACAAACTATTCTTCTTCAATTTGTATAATGTGAAAAACGCAATAGCTTATCTCTTCATTTTTTCCAACAAGTGTTTGTATTAGGGTTGTCCTAAAACTCGAAACGCTGGATTGAACAAACCCCCAGGAACTGTGGACATGTCTTAAGACTGGTTCTTGATACTTATACTTATTTATCCCTTTTATACGTAAGGAAGAGACTTTAAATTGCCATAGAGCATTTTTAACATAATGTGTCATTGTTCAGGAAATAAATATTCAAAGAATTTTATAGTAACAAGTGACAAAATATATTGTTTTTATATAATTTATATAATCAATTAACTACATTGTTATGTAATAAAGGATTTCTACAGCTATTACCAAGTACAATCAATGCTGGCTAGCTGCCAAAAACATTGGCCTAAACTATGTATAACAAATACGTGTCATGAGTTTCTATAGGACAAAAAGCCCCCTCTGCACTTTTAGTTATTTCTGATATTTATTTAAAAAGTATACATATAGTCACCTTGATTATTTTCCAAATGTACTACTTAATTTTATATAAAAAGTCAAAACGTCTCACTAACCTAAGAAAAATATTAAACGAAAGAGAATACTTCTTTTCAAATGGGACAAAAATGTCCCATCCCACTTCTGGTATGATGTTAAACTCTATTAAGGTCAGGGAATCTGTGAAACCATATCACATAGACTTTGCAGCTCCATGGAATGACACATGAACAGAAGTGGAGGTTCAGGAATCCCAAAAATCTTATGACATCATTTAACGACAATCCCATGGACCAAAATTTCATATTTGAATCATATTCTTTGCTAGCTCGGATAATGTCTCTTCTTTGGTCAAAAGCTTAATTTATGTCATTTTCATCTAAATGAGACCAGTAATCATTGTAAAATGGGAAATGTCCTGCCAAAAGCTGAACCTACCATTGGTGCAAAGCGCTAAATTCACAGTGCTGATTTACTAAAACACAGATTCCACAAACACTTGTCTTGTGCAATTAAGTACCTATTTCTTAATTCATTCTGTCATAAAAAATATTAATAGAATTACATTACGGAAAACAATTTTTTCAGGTTTGGTTTGGTTTGATAAAAGTGGTATCTAATCTAAATGAACCACCCCAGTAATTCTCCATAAGACATCTTACAACCATTGATTTATATATCTATCAAAAATTTTATTTGGAACTATTGCCAATATATTAGATTATAGGGTAGAGGACTCTACGAGGACAATTAAGTCATTAATACTATTTCTATGATCTAGATTGGAAATCAAATTTGAACATATTTGAATCTATCAGAATACATTTCCAGCAACTTATTTCACCAGATCTGTAATGTACTCAATGTGTATAAATCATGTGTGTCATAGGAGGAATACTTATGATACTGGCGATAAAAAAGTCCCCCGTAGTATACTATAGCCTATCTTACAGAGCAAATGAGTTAACAAAACAAAAAACTACAGAAAAACCCAGCCAAGAAGACACTTTTCAGGGGACCAAATGAACATACATTCTAGCAGGATAGTGTTTTAACCTAGATATAACAACTTTTTATTTTCTTTTGTGTTGTCTAAAAAGGAAGAAATTTTTGGTTCTTTAATTTTTAGATAAGTACTTTACTTAAAATGGCATCTATCTTAGTTTTATTATCTGCCAGAGTTGTAAGTAGGGTTTATAGAGAATGTGCTATAACTATTGGTGACTAATATGGATTATGAATCTTGTCCTAATTTCAAAGAAGGGTCAGCTTTTCAGACAAAGAGAGCACCTTTCTTTGTTGCTTCATCTTGATCAATTTTCACTCTATCTTCTTCAGTGAAACATTTATTAACAAACAGACAATTGAGGAAGAATGACAGATTTTTAACAGCAGCATGATCACTCAAAGGCTAAAACCAATAAACCACAAAACACTGACCTGTGACTGTTTCATTCGTTTACAATATGAGATTGTGACAAAAGTAAGCTATGCCAAAAGATGCTTGAGTATGACTTTCTGCCCTAAAATGAGATTGATGGGGAAGTTCCCATTTCCTCTCAAAGCTAGTATTGGCCCCTACAAAGGGATGGAATTGGGATGGATATCTCTTAAACATATACATCTCACAATGTTAGCCATTGCAAACAAGAGAATCAATAGGAATGTCCCTTAAGAGACATTGAGGTAGAAGAGGAAAGAGGACAGCAATATAGAGTATGTACATGAATTTTCATCTATCAAATGAAGTGGATGATTGGTTATAGCAGGTTGCAGTTAATCAAGAGACTTGGAAAATTCTTCTTGTGAGGAGTTAAGAGAGCATCTTAATTGATATTTTTACCGTACAGTTTGTGTAAAAGGTACAGAGAGAGAGAGAAAAAAACTAGGTATTTAACAGCGTCTTGAGTAGGAGCATTATAAACAGGTTTTACTGTACTTCACCAAGATTATTACTCATATTGATACATCAACTTTCATAAAAAAATCATTTACTATATATGTTTTCATTAATCTCATTCGAGTTTATCTTCTATGGTATGAACAACAACGGGACCAAACTCATCTTTGTTTTTAGTCTAGTCAATCTCTTAAAGTGAAAACACATAATAGATGGAGGAAAATATATGTATTTAACTAACCTGAAACAATCACACCCACCAATTTTCATCAAAAACTAGAGATGATGTGCATGGAAAAATGTTGACTTGGAATTTCTAGTTCTAAATTCAGTTCAAACTCAATTGTTCCCTCTGAGAATTACAAACAGAAATTTATAAACAATTACTTACCATGTTAGCATCTGTAAAGTTTATAGCATCCAGCCAATCTTGTATAGCAGAGAGACAAGCAATGAGAACTCCATGCGTAAGATGGACTGTGGAAGGATTTGTTAGATGGGCTACCAACGTCCACATTGGATATGCACAAGCTTCTAACTCTGCAGAAAATGCTGCATAATAAGTATGTGGCTCAAATTCAACATGCTGTTTCAATTCTCTCTGGTTTACATTCATTCCTGAAAATGCAAACAACTTGTTAATAACAAGGAATCATAGCACTGATACACATTTAAATAAAGATGTAAACACAAAGAAAAAGTGTCAAATTAAATATCATACTGACCTTGGAACATGGACATAAAGGCAAACCACATTTCCAACAAATTATTATCAGACATAAATTTCACAGCAACAGATTTATGTGAGAGCACATTATTTAGATCAGAAACTAAAGGCCAGTAGGAATGTTCTTTCATCACTGGTCTTGAACAATCAGCCACAAGATGGAAATTTTTCCCAGCATCTGAAAAATTAAAATGAATCATCTTTAAGATGGTAACAGGTACCTTAACAAATATGGTACATGTTGTAAAAGGTGAAATTAATTATTCTAACATAAAATAGGTTCAATTTACATTCTTAAGGAGTGATAGGATTTTTAAAATTTTGAGAGTAATACGGTAAGTAACTTTTACTAAACGTTTTTGTAACTCAAATAAACATTACTAGCATGAACATATAGAAGTAATTGGTGGGATGACAGAGAGAAAAAAACATTCTAAATCGAACCAGATTAAATACATTTGCAAAAAATGAGGAGGAAATTCAAAACTTTTACGTTTAAAACTATATATATCAATATTTTCATAAGGGATGAGAAATATATTCTATACAGAGATAAAATTATAGGTTATTTTTGTGGTTCATTGCATAACTCGATTAGAAGTCAAGTTATTTTTAAACTCAAAGTTTAAGTATTCTTACCATGCAAGGTGTTTTGAATGAGGATCTTACTCATCATATACTTCAGGGAAATGACCATGACATGCAGAAGATTCAGACTATCTGCCATTCGTGATGCAAGCCCTTCATTAGAAAACAACTGCACACTGACATGTACAACTCGATTTGAGAGGGTGTCTGGGTCTTTGGCTTTCTCAAGCATCATTGAAATTCTGCTATAGTGAAGTACAAATGCACGTGTCAGTGCCTCCTGTAAAACATACAACATTGGATTAAATATCAGCACACAAATTAACAGTTTTTAAAAGATGAAAATAACATTGCTGTGTAACCCCACCTTATAATCTGGATCGGATAGCAAGTTTAGTAAAAAACATGCCAGCTTCTGAGGGAATTCATACTTAACAATCCAGAATACCAATTCTTCTATAAATGTTTTATGAACTAGTTGCTCTTGAAGCGATGGGCAACCTAAAATACAAGAGGAGACTAGAATCAATTTAAAGTTAAAAACAAGGTATTTATACTTACAATGAACTATTGATAAATCTAAATAAAATAATTATTTTTTAAGATTCGATTATGCAAAGGAAAATATGAAATTTGAAAATACTGAATGTCTAAAAGTTGACATTAAAATACAACATTTTGATGAAATACATCATGTTGGAATATATATAAGAGAAGTAATTAAAATCAGTTAACTGGAGGATGCAATTTGATGTATGAGTGAAACTTCTAAAATGTCTCTTTTACAGATTAATATTTAAATAATTTACACTAATGTTGATTACAGACAACACAACATCAAGAATAAATATGTAGACAGAAATATAGCGAACATAGGAAACTCAAATTTGGACTAAAAATTTGGGGACCAAAATACACGGGTACAACAATATTTCAAAAATATTAGAATATTATAATATAGAATATTACATTCACGATGACTGTGGAATTTTTTTGACAACAGATATTCAAGAGAACCTTACTAGTGATCTTAATATGAGCATACCCATTATTACAAAAAGATAATAGATGACTGCAGAGATGAACTACAAAAAATGAAAATAAAAAATTTACTTATGAAGTAACTTTGTCCATAAAAAAACTACAATGTTCCTATAAACATCAGGTGAACAATTTCGACAACCTGATGGCATAAATTAAGGTTTGATGCATAGTATATAAAGGCATCAATTTTGGAGCAGCCAATCTCATCATTAATTATATTGCATCCTATGGCTACATAGAAAGTGATAGATAGTGAGCTCCTTATGACCTCTCCACTGCTGAATTTACCAGCCTGACAGCAAAAGGAATTATGATATTTTTCCATGGAGTTTTCCTAGATGAGTTTCAGCAAATAAATACTATGAATCCTAAAAATATCAAAAAGAAAATAGCACTGTCACTTTCACCATCAAAAACAACCAAATAGTTATTGGAGCATTGAATGAGTCTTACTGCTACTTAATGCAGAGCTGTCTATCTAAAACTGTTTGGGATGGATAAAGAACAGTAACAAAATATGGGACTGCTAGGGAAACTCTCTCATGTAACATGGACATAATGCAGACATCACCATTTCTTTTATTACAAAAATTTATGACCCTCATGCTTTTCATAATGGCAAAAGTATGCCTCCTCTTAATTATGGCTACTCTATTTCAAAAGATTGTTAATTATTGATTCATACATTGTAGAAGATTTATGGCTCCTTCAAATTCACATCATTCACATGTAAATGCTGGAATCAATTGCTATCTTAAGATACATGAAATTAAATTCATAGTTACCAATACTTTTTCCACAACAAAAACCTAAGTAGCATTACCCTGCTCAAAGTCACTTTGTGCTTCTTTAAAAGTTAAATTATATCTATATGGCAAACAGCTCCTGAAAAGCTACAGCTTAGCCAAATAACTTTTGAGTGAAATGAATGTGGTAAGTGTATCAACTCCAGGGCTGTCTCATTTGCATTTATATTCTATCATATATTGGAAATGAACCATGTACCACTTACACAAGAAGTAGGAATTTCAAAATTGAAGGTGATGATAAAATATGAAGGGATTAAAAAATGTAAACTAGATAAAAATTTGCTTACTCAAAAAAGTGCCATGACATCAAAATAGTAAATTAATTTCGGCTGGCTGGGTTTAATTTACTGGCTTTGATGGCCAAATGATAAACAATAAAGAGCTATCGCTCTGACCCAAAGGTACTGAGTTTGAATCCTGACTGATCAGATTTTTCTGATCAGGGAATGATTGTATGTTGTCTGCTGTTTATGTTACCATAGTTAAGCACCTCCTGATGAGCTCTGTAGAGCTCAAGAAAACTTAAACAAATATAAGTGGCAACAGAAGTAAAAAAAATAATGCAAAAATTATACTTAAAAAATTAAAATGTGTATAAATGCCAAGAGCATTTGTTGATGTTATATTAGATGATTAAAAAATCTATTTGAAGATAAACATTTCAAAACATTCTATGCAGTTAATCATAAAAGGGAATCTAATTCAATTTTTTGAATTTATATATCATAAAGAAAGAATGGTTTACTGAAATCAAGCTTTACAGCAAAATCAAACAATTATAAAACTGGATCTACAAATCTGTAGGCTATTAACTTCTTTCAATATTATCAAATCTGTAAATATTTTGATGTCACCTTAACCCATCAACAGCCTAAAACTGGGAGTAAAATACACCTGCTTTGGACACTTATTACCATGCTTCAAAGTTTTTATACTAGCAGCAAGCACTTTTCTAAAAATTAGAAAAATAATCATACCTGGGTGAAACTTGTTATACATTGGCAAGATGCTCATGATATTTTTATTACAATTTGGCATTTCTCAAGATGAGTTGGGAAAAGTGGTGCCGGGAATATTGAACTATAGCTTAGTATTCAGTAGCAACTTGATTCAATAATCAGCCTCTAGATTCAGTCAACAAATTTTGCACTAAATGAAAACATGCAAGGTATAAAAATTATCTTTAAAATATATTTTTCAACTTTATAAATTCTCTTGACAAATCACCCCTGGTTGAAATATAATGTCTTTGAGCAAGTACTTCTTGGTGTTTTTGCTTTAACCAGTCAATTTCTTAGAATTACCTAGTTAAATTGCTATAGAATTCAGAAATCTTTGAAGAAAAAGTCTATTTAGTTTTCCCATCAAATAAGTCCGTCATCATCTTACCTTTATATTCATCAGGAGGCTCAGGATTGGGCAATGATTTCAATGCATCCTCATAGATTTTCCTGCTTTGAAGGTTATACTTTGAATCATCTCCTGGTTTGATTTCAGTCAAGTCTTTATAAATCTGAAAATCAGGAAAAAATTTCAACACTGTAGATATTCAAAATATGGAGAGAATTTTAAACATTGTGTCGTAATAAACAACTTTACAATTTAGACAACAATACTACAATTACCAGACATGGAATACCTAATTTCAATTAAGAGAATTTCAAATTCAGAAATAAATTCAGTTCGTACCTGTGGATCAGTGAGAGCACTAGTCATCACTTTTCTCATAGCAGCTCCCATCTCACTAAAATTGTGAAGCATGCTTATAAATTGATCACTATCCTGGATACCAAACATGTAGGCATCTGGAGCTCCAGAATGGCTGGAAGAAAATTCCACATGATGTAAGAATGATACGACTAAGCTGATAATAAAGATTCTACCTTATTGAGAATATTTAGGGAATTTTTAAAAATTAAATTCATTACATTACTATCATAAACATTAAATCAGAATCGATCTGGAGATAAATTAAAGAATAATTTTTTAGCAATAGCTGGGCAAGGACAAGAAAATCACTTTCCAATTCATACTAACTTAAGTTTCATTCAAACGTGAACAATTAATCCAACTTTAAAGCAACAAAGCTAATAGCAAAATCCAAAAACCCATTTTACTACTAGATAAAAGCATTGCCTAAAGTTAATATTCAACATAAGTTAGATGGCCTATCCTTAAACTCAATGGATCAGACTTCCCATTATAAACTTACACCATTAATTTGCTGACAGTTTCGATCAATGGAAAAGAAGCAGTATTTACAACAGTAATACTATAAATTCCAATGATAGATAACAAATTTTCCCCAAAACTTTGCAGCCAGAGATTGTGTTTCATTTTAATTCAAAGATTTCAAGAAAGACTGTTTGTATACTTTCTTGCGTGAACATTTTAAAATAACTTTGGCTTCCAAGAGTTAATACATGATTATTTTCATCAATTGAGAATAAGAGCTTAACTGATACCAGTCAAGAACAGGATAGAGTAATCATTTGACTGGAACTTGATTCTTTTAAGATGAGGAAAACTTAGATGTAAAAGGAAGTATCCATAGATATCTCAAGAGAATTATCCTAGAATTGCAACAAAGTAAGATAAATGACAAAAAATCTATAGTTACACCTATGCTCTTTTTAAATACTTCACCCTTTTGAATAATTAATTTCATTACAGCCCATACTTGGAAATATAACCATAAAAATATAAAGAAAGCCAGATGCTGTTTATAAAAGATAGCTCTTTAGCCCATATGTAGTTTTAAGGTAATTCATGATAATGATGATTCTTCTCCCCATTTGATAAGGAATTTGCCAAAAAATATGACTAAGAGCTAAAGTCATAAAACTTAAGTATGGTATTAATAAATATATTTTAATGATTATTGGAGTTATGAATTGGAGTATCAAATTAAGACATTAGATTCAGAGCAAGACATTTAACATTATTGTTCCCTAAAGAACATAAAGAAATCATCCTTAAGTGTCCCCTCCACTGGCTAGATGATAAATTTACTACTTGATAGTATCAACAACACACAGCAAAGGTGTGTATAAAATTGGAATAGATAAATACTGTTGACATAGGAGATATCTAAAATCACCATAATAAATCAAAGAGTTGGAAATTAAAATTTTGTTGGGTAGCTCATTTGCAGCTCATAAAAACATTACGTTTTAAAAATATTGCACAAAAAGACTGGCTTAGCAAAGACAGGATATACAAAAACAATAAGAATATGTTTATGCACCCACTTCTAAGCTTTCCAAATGTTTCATAAACATAGCTAACTGCATGGTAAAACATATTTAAAACCCCAGTGGTAGGTGGTAAAAAATAACAACACAGTCTACAATCGATGCTATATATACCAACGATTTTATGTTGTATGTAACAATAAAACATTAAAGTTTACTACTAGATCCATACCTGACTTCTCTTAGGTGCTGGATGAGCCTCAAAATAAGCCGAGGCATCATAGCCTCGGCTACACACATGAGATCTGATGGTGCTGATGGTTTATTAACTTTTGCTTGTGGACCATGTTGATTGCAAAACCTGTTAAAAAAATTCAGAGATTTACGTTACATTGAGTTCAGTTTGATTTTTCTTTTGATATTTACTATGTATATCTTAAATATTTTGAGTTACGATCGAAAAGTTGACAGATAATTCGCATTTTTGCACAACTAGTCAAGAAACCCTTTAGTGAGGAAAGAATTGGTGAATACCCAGGGCAAAATATTCTTATAGTAACACCCATGTGAAATCCGGATTGAGATTCGACGTTTCGATGGCTTTGTCGGCTATCATCTTAATGATTCGGATGAGACGAAAGTCAAAAACCGAGGAAAAGTAAGTTGCAGGGTAGCTATTTCACTTCCATGAATTCAACTGAGAGAAAAACTAAGAATATCTCCGTTGACCTTACAGTAACTGAGATTATTTCCTTCATTGTTGAATATTCGTAATTAAATAATGCGCGTAAAAGCAATTATTTAAAGATGGGGAAAATTTTTTGAAAAAGTATTTACCAAACTCAACCATACCAAAAAATTATTGACAATTGCGCTATTACCCTGAATCAACAAAGAACTTGATTCAAATGTTACCTGAAGTAACATACTACAATAAAAGTTCAAAATCCTGTAGAAAAATCTCTATATAAACTGCTATTTAACAATGAGCATAGAAGATATGATGACAGAAATGATGAATGCGACAATATAGGCAGTAGAATAAGGATGAAAAACGAAATATTTTCCACTTACCCCGATTCTTTCATTACCGAGGTATCACCACAATCACAAACTCCGCCGGCTTGACTACGAAACATATTAAAATCATGCCCATCATGATTACCCTGTTGAAAACACTTGGCGCAAAGTGAAATACAAGGTGAAATGCCACAAGTTCTACAACGATAGGCAATAAAATTAGCAGTCCACACAAGCCCACACGTAGTCGCATTGTCATAGCGCCGAACTGCAAAATTAAAAATCATGATGTCACGGATAAACAATTGATGATTAAAGTGATGAGAGAATCATTTACATCAAAATGATGACATTGCAATTTTTAATTTCACTATTTTGGAAATATAACGGCAGATGGTTGTCACAGTATATTCATTTCAGATTTTCTTATATTCAAACACCAATGTTTACATACCAGTGTTCGCAAATTCGTCCGGAGTGGAACCTCCAGCCATTAACCATTTAAACCAATCGATAGTTTCCCATTCATCAATGGCCTTCTCAGGATTCAACAACTTATCCAATAAGGAATTCAAATGAATGGGTGAGGCAGTCTTAGCACACTCGGCCTTTACACAAGCAGCAGCACCACGTTTACCCTTTTTCATCAGCACATGGGCACTCAAGGAAGCCATGATTCAAATTTCACCCTATATTTCAGCACATAACACGATGAAATCAAAATTATTCGCTACCATTGCAAGTAAATACGAATTTAACATGCTAGGTAGCACAACAAGAGAGTGTACACTTAATAGGTTAATGTAAGGACCTGACAGTTCCTCCGAGAAAAGGTATACGTTTAATGCTATGGACACAGCCAATCCTCATATAAGTTTTTCACAAGATATAAAACATCCATGAGTCCAATCATCCATTATAAATAACAGAAGAATGTTTTCGGCGTTATCAATCTAGAGTAAAGCAAAATATACTAAATATTTCGCCGAATAACCTACTGAAGAGGACCATGACTACTACACACTGAAGAAATCAAGGACTAATCAGGACTAATGAACTATTCACGTACAGATGGCACTATAGGACGTAAGCGAAAACAATTGAATTAAGTCCTGCAACCTCCGCAACCATTGGGTTCAACCGCATATATCTTAGATTTATTCAGTAGATTTTACGAGATTGAATTGAATACATATTTCAAAAAAGATTACTACTGATATATATTTATTCACAGAGCCAATAAATAAATGTGAACCATTTTTGTATATCTTGTTAAGTTCTACCTCAGACATTGTTGAATGAACATTAAATTTTAACTCAATAACCCATAGCTTAATTCTAAACCATTCGTCTTGGAAAATATTGTTATTGCATATGTGACATGAAAATTTTGAAACTTGTTAAAATTTCATTAATATCCCTTTTCTTAAAGCTATGTATAATACTTACTCTCCGTATCAGCACTCACAATTCGTTCTAATAGTTTAATCTTTTTGACCGTATGACAAAAGTCTGTAGTAAAATATCTCAAAATTTACTCCGCAATCTATTACTTTACTTCTTCTGTCATGACATGAAATTTTCTTGACGCGTAGGAAGTATACAGAATCCTTAGTCGGTACATGAATATTTTTTTGGTAAGTTAAGAAAGACGAGGAAACATTGCCCAAGTAATTCTCTAGATGTTATATGTCAAATTAATTTTAAAGAAAATTAAGCGATTTTTAGCTAACAACATTTAGCGAATATTCCTTACATACGTCATTACAAAAAATTCTTCCATGGAAGAATATTAATTTAGTTCAAGGAGTTTGATTTTCAGTAAATTTCAATCATTACTTTTCGAAATCTATTGCGCTATATTACAACAATTCAGCAGACCGCATCGAAACTTTCTATCAAAATTCTCCTACTACTACGTATTTCAGTATAAAAACTACTCCGTACGTGGTTGCTAGATCTTATAATCGCTTAATTTCCGGGAACGTTTTTTTTTTCTTCGTACATCCGGTGGTTTGAAGGAACGGAAATTCACAGACCTGACCATGGCAGCCTGTAGTGAACTATTGAGGTCTGAATTTCCCAGTATTGACGATGATATGTACCACTATGTTGAAAGTTAGTATATTTACTTTACTCAGAATGCTTTGTAGATATTGTTCATCTTTTCATTTTCTTAGTATTCCGTGAAATTAATGTATTGGCATGTGATAATCAAAATAAATTTCGCTGACATGTATATGTGTTGATATTTGAGGATTCACTCTATGTACAGATATTTTAAAAAATTCAGAATGACTTTTCATTTTATACCATGTCAGGTATTATATCCAGTGGAGCTGATGACTTTGAAGATAGCGATGAATTGTATGATGCCATCGGAGAATTTCTTCATGAAGTGGCAGAGGATAAAACTGAAGTGGATATTAGGTATTTATTTCATAAGTATGTGCTACTACATTTCGTAACAAAAATTTGAATAAATTATATTAATTAATGCCTTAAAATTTAGAAACATCTGTGGGAGGCTGATGGAGATAATGAAGCCGAAAACTAAGTGTCTTATGAACAATGGTACTGCGAAAGTATTAAATGCTCCGATACATCTGGGTAGCATGGCAGCAAATTTAGAGAATAATGTCGATGAAATTAAAAGCATATGGGTTATGCAAAGAGATGATGCATTAGTAAGTAACGTGATTTCAATAATCTATATCACTGTGTTGTTATAATGTAAAATTTTCTGGATCTTATTTCTGTTTTGTCTTATTATGTTTAGAAAGTGGATCCCAGAAAGCTTGAAAAGGCAGAAGCAAAACTTCAGCAGAAACAAGAAAAACGTAGCCAAGATTCTGGTAGAGCACCATCACTAGTTCCTAAGTTGGAAAGCGCTACAGCATCTCAAGTGATAAATAAAAAAGAGACTAAGATGGAAGCAAAGGGGACTAATCGTTCTCAGGATATAAGGATAGAAAATTTTGATGTTGCCTATGGGGACAGGTAAAATAAAGAAAAAATTATCAGAAGTGAATCAGTTATTCTCATGAACCTCAATTCTTATGTAATTACTTTTCAGAGTGCTTCTGCAAGGAGCTGATCTTGTTTTAGCTTTTGGGAGAAGATATGGTTTGGTTGGACGTAATGGTTTAGGGAAGACCACTTTACTCAGGATGATCTCAAAGTAAGCATTAATCTTTCCAAGGTTGAAGAGTGACGTTTTCGTCTTGATGACATTAATTTCTTGTCTTAAAATTTTCATTGGGAGTTATTTTACTGTATCTAAATTGGCAATTTTTCAAGATATTCCTTTAACATTGAATATAATTAGTGGTTTTGAATTATTTCCTTTTTTAGTGGCCAGTTAAGGATCCCATCACATATATCGATTCTTCATGTGGAGCAGGAGGTGATTGGTGATGAGACTCCTGCTCTGGAAAGTGTTTTACAATGTGATACTGTTCGTGAAAACTTGCTCGCTAAAGAGAAGGATGTCAGTGCTAAGATAAATTCTGGGTAAGTTAGAGCAAAATATTATTCTTCTCTCTTGGCAAATTTTGAAGCACAATAAGTGAGCTAATTTTTTTGCCAAGTTCTCTTAAAAGATTTTAATATCTCAACCTTGTATGTTTATAGAGGAAGACTTCGTTCCACAATGGTACTTAAGTTACTCATGGGGAATTTGCATCTGTTTTCATAATACTTTACTAAAATATGATACATATAAACTGAAATGTCTATATGTATAAAATATGAGAAATTAGAATTGAGAACCTGGGTACTTACGTTTAAGTTGCAAAGGCAAGGATTAAATATATATGTTGTAACTTTGTATGGTTGTAAGTTGGGAACCATCAGTATTTAATTTTGACCAGTTCTTTTACAAAGACTTCCAATTACCATTATTTCCATTTGGTAGTTTGATTGATTTTAAATTATTTTGACTTCTCATTTAGCATTCATCGAAAAATAGTTTATGGATTTTTTGTTCGGCAACTTTTAAGAATTTATGGAAGTAATTATTCACTATTTAATCTGTTAATGAAGAGGTAAAAGTTGGAATTGAAAATAGCATAAAGATTTCAGAAAACAAGGCATTTAAGGATAGCGATTCCAACAAAAAAATAGAGTATTAAAAATGTGAAATAAATTTTTAGCTAGCAGTTAATTTGTTTTTCCTCTTTGCTGGGATAGCATTTGAATTATTCAATAAATTATAGTAAAAACCATTTAAGACATTCCATCTTGCAATACTATCTCACTTAAGTGATGGTTTTCTCACAATTTTGGTCCCTTTCATGCAAAACACATGGTGTAGATACTGCTTAAGATGTGGATTTCTCCTATTCTCAGATACCCTGCTTTTTGCATAACTGCATCAGAATAAAGCAGGGTTAGACTTAAAAAAATTTTTCAAGTCATGCAGGAAAAGAGAAAGTGAATACAGTAAAATTGGTTTAATGTGCTATCCCGCTTATCCGTGTCCTTCACAGGAAATGCATGTTGTAGATATTCCCAAAAGTGCTCTGCTACATGCTTAAGACCAAGATTTTTCCTATTCCCAGATACACTGCAGCCTGTTATAACCAATCATTTGCCTCAATTATAGACTAAATTTTCTGTGCCCCTGTCTTTTCTCCTCTCTAAAAGACTTCTTTGCAAGTCACTTCTTTATAATGACTAAATGAAGGAAAAAAGAAAAGTGAAGATATTGTAAAGTTGAGCTATCTATATCCCTCCATCGAAGCAGACACAAACTTTGAGATATAGTGAGATTTTCTCTGTCACTTTTTCCTCTGAGTAGAATTTAGATTAAAAAGTCATTTTTCCTTTTGTCGTAACCTCAAGAAGTAGAAATATTGAAAAACCAGAAAAGGAGTGTTTTATAGGCTGTTGAGCTTAATCTTGAAGAGATAGAGATGCCCTCTCACCAGTGCTGTGAAAAAATTGTTATTCTTCCCTAATTTTCTATCTGGTAAAATCTGAGTCCTATTATAGTGAAAAATTACTAAAGTTAAGTAACTGAGATGCTCTGTTTGTGCAAAAAGATCTTTCATCAAAAATATGATGTAATGATACCAGTATTACACAACCTGGTTTAATGCTATCTTGCTCAACACAGGGTTTTATCTTGCTCTTCAAAGAGGGTCTTAACTGGGTTTTACTGTAGTATTTGAAAATAAAATTCAGTTAGTTTATTTACATTACTTTTAAGTGCTTCATTTATCTGAGGTGAAAATGCATTTACTACATAATATTCAAGTTTAAATGGCTCATGAATATGGAGCTTGGTTCCCTAAGACCCTCAATGATATACATCCTATTACTCTTATTATTTAAATTAATGTATCCTTTAGTTCTTGGTGTTAAGCACCAATTATAATTTCCAAGTACTACATGAGGTATCAATTTCAGCATTGTTTTTTATGTGTTTGGAGACCAAAGGTCCATACTCCAGGTGTTGAGGGAAATTCATCCAATTATATTGGAATAGACCCTCTCCTTGCTAACAACACCAGTGGAATGTTTATATCATGCTCTTCATTTCTGTAATTCATCCAGGTCTAATGACCCTGAACTGAGTGTGCAACTTTCTGAGATATATTCTGAGTTACAAAACATTGAAGCAGACAAAGCTCCAGCCCGTGCCAGTATAATTTTGGCTGGTCTCGGTTTTTCAGCCGAAAGTCAGCAACGCCCCACAAAGGAATTTTCTGGAGGTTGGCGAATGAGGCTTGCTCTTGCCAGGGCTTTGTTTTCAAGGTAAAAATTTAACCTCCCAATAAAGCAGCAATTTATATTTTATAATTTGTGACCTAATTAGCCCAGCTATGCTATCTTAATTTTTGAAAGGTGAATATAAGGTCTCTCTAATTCACCACTTACTGCATAAATTTATGGGTAAATTTATATTTTACCCCAGTACTAATAAAATATACTAAAGGCTACGTGATATATTATCTGAATATATTATTCTTGGTTACTGTGTGGCAGTTCTATAATGTAATTGAAATGTTTAACCATAACTCAATGGAAAGATTTGGATGTGTTCGTCTATAAGAACAAATATTTCTTGTGTTTTTCTCTTAACAAGTAAATTTATTCCAGTGAGAGATATTTTACTATTAGTTTCATCGATTAATTGCACTGGCATCTTTCAACGAAGATATTTTGCCAAAGCTAATCAGAATGAATTTCTCCATAGCAGCTCCCAAGTGTTTTACTTTGAAATATAATTCCTTAAAATAGTTTTGATCTGGCCCTAAATTACCACCACTAGCACCTAATAAAATTTAAGTTTCTATATTTATGTCTAGAATTAAATAAATTTGAGAAAATTTTATATCATTCATATTTTGTTTTTTAATAAAGTTGTATTAAATTTTCCAATTTATAACTAGATATTGCCTGGAAGCAACCGTTATCTGTATATTCCTCCAGACTTTCCTTGTTGGATTTTTGTGTGGGTAGATGTTACTAAAATTCCTCATAATTTAAATTGATTTTTGGAAGTTAAATTATGATTCCTTTCTATAATTTCCAAAATGTTTTTTGGTATTTTTCTTAGCTTTTTGGTAACATCTGTAGTATGAAACTAGAGTGTAATAAAGATCTTAAGCTTTCCTGGTGGATACTGCATAGAAAGGATTCTCAGGTTTTCATCCTGGTTGGTCTTGGTGTTACATTAGTCACCAACGAGCATCTCAGAGTAGTCCTGTGAAGGTGACTGAATCTGTTATCGAAATGATGGCAACAAATATGTCACCAGAACTACCCTGGTTGGAAAACTGAGAATCTTTTCTACAGAGTGCAATGGAGTTGTGAAACTTTTTGAGTAATCACCCAAAACTTAGCTGTTGTAATGGAATCTACTCTTTGCTTAGGTTTATTAAAATTATGTCTTGCTATTCTATACTTCAATCAGCTTCAGCGTTTGTGGTATTCTGAGAGAGGGGAACAACTGAATATTTTAAGCCTCATCACAAGTTGCTTTCTTTTTGTCTTGGGGGCATAGGAATTATTGTAATGATGACTTAATCAATTTTTAGTTTTAAAAGACAACTCTTACTACTTTGGAGTCACTCTGTTAAACAACCATGTCTTAACTAGCATTCAAACCCAAGTGTTACTGGGATAACATGCTAACTCCTATACTACCAAGACTGACTGGAATAAGTGTAAGCTTATTTAGGCAGTAAATCCTTTTTCCAACATTGTGATTTGAATGTGTCATTCAAATGTTAAATTTAAGAGATATTTTAGCTATTAAAATTTGTCCTTGTAAGGCATCATTATTTAAATAATGTACATGATGGAATGTATTTTTAAGAATAGGCTTTACATGATGTATTTCCTTGGTTTCAGGCCAGACTTGTTATTGTTAGATGAACCCACAAACATGTTGGACATAAAAGCTATCATTTGGTTGGAAAACTATTTGCAGAATTGGCCTACAACTCTTCTAGTTGTTTCTCACGATCGCAACTTCTTAGATACTGTACCAACAGATATCCTTCATCTGCATACTCAAAGGATAGATGCTTATAAGTAAGTATCAAAATTATATTATTTCGATATTGTTGTGTAACATGCACAGCTGAGCACACGGTGAGGAATAATATTAATTCATTTGGTTTATCAATTATTTTCATGATATACATACTGTAAAACTTCTGTATTCCCCCATTTATAAGATGTCCTTTGTTTCATCAATTTAAATTGTTCTACAGCTATGATTCCCACTTTTTGTGTTTGATGGTCTGAATTCATAGTTTTATTATGGTTTTACAGCGCATTTGCACTGTTGCGCATGCCTGTCTTGCTTTTAATTTTCAAGCGATATCAGCTTTTCTGACGTAAGAGAGTTAATAATAAGTTTCTTATCAGAAACATAATCTTATTGTTCTCTCAAATTTGAAAGAGGCTATTTTTCCTCATTTATGCTTTCTTGATCCAAACAAAGAAAAACTTCAAAACAATGTAAAAGATCTTAATGAGTGTTCTAACTCAAGTTGTAGAAGTCAACTGCAATCCTTCCACCAAGGTTCATGTGAACATTATTTCTTTTCTGTAACATATTTGCTCCATATGTTTATTTTTATACATATAATTTCTATCCATAGAATTTATAAATAACTTGAGTGGTGTTATCCTGCATATTTCTAGAATTTTTGTTATAATTCTCACATAATTCCTTACATTTCAACAATTTAAAAAAGATGAAAGATAAAAAGAAAGCTTCCTTTTTGTATTATTTTTATCCTCTTAGTTTTTATTACCTTCAGCATTGGGCCATTGGACAATGGTAATTAATAACAATTATGATTGTCATATATCTTTAGGTTTTGTTAGTTTTCAAGATTTGGAATTAGTGTCTCTCATACCTCTGGTATGCTTCCTAGCTCATGGTTAATGTTGGTAGGCTCACAATAGCCAGGTGGGCAGTGTGTTAGACTATGACAAAAGTGGTCTAGGTTGATTTGTTTTGGGAGCCAGCATGTGCAAAATGACCTAAGCAGTCAAACACTGTTAACTATACTACTACTATTATTGTTTGTCGATCAATAATTACAGGTGTTTCTGCTTGTCGTGTGTTTTCTAAATGTCCTTACCATTTACCCTTGAGTAGGCAAAGAAGACAAGTAACAGTAGTAATTGGGATTCCAAATGCTTATAAATATTCTGTGAAGACCCCCAACATCACTGGGCAGGTTGGCATACAGTCCTAGGTGCCAGATAATAAAATGTATTAAGGATGATGGTTCCCTATAGCTGCTTGTACGGTTGGCTGTATAATCTTAAGTGCCACTGCACTAATTTGTTAAGCATACACTGTCAGTTAAAAAAAGACTTTTGCCTAAGTTTTCACAGATGCAGGAATAATTTTGCATTTAATATATAGAATTATGTATATTATTTTGTCATTTAAATGAAAATCAGAAACTATGCATTTCACTTTGATTTTGTATACTTCAACAAGATTATTTCGTTAACTTTCAGGCTAGATGTAATAGATTCCAAGAGAAAAAGGCAAAACAGCCTTCTGATTTTCAAAAACAGATAATAGAAACTAGCTGAAAACATTATTTGCAGTATACTCCATTTTAACTTGGTGCTCATTTTCCCACTGGGATTTAATTGTAGCAGTTCTTCATTTGCAGCTGTCTAGCTGTGTCTTGGACAGGGATTTTTGATGATATTTTGAGACTCTTATCATGGAATCATTGTAATTCAGCATATCTGAAGTTAAATATGGGAGCATTTTACTTTATAGTTTCGTAAAATTTTATACTTGTGGTTATTTAGAACTGTAAGACCAACATTTGATATATTGAGTTTTTGATGAATTCTTTAATTTCAAATGGAGATAATATTGTGTAATTTAGAAAGATAAACCATGTGCAATTTGGAGAAATCAATTAGAATTTGTCCCCAATTCACATTTGCAAGTTACAGTGTATGGTTGATACAGTATTTTATTTACGCCATAGACTAGTATACTTTATTATTTCCCTCATCTTCAACTCTGAATTTCTACTTTCAGGGGTAATTATGAAAACTTTGAAAAAATCAAAACTGAAAAGTTGAAGAATCAACAGAGGGAATATGAAGCTCAGCAGCAGCATCGAGCTCATGTGCAAGAGTTTATTGATAGATTTCGTTATAATGCTAACAGAGCATCTAGCGTGCAAAGCAAAATTAAGATGTTAGAGAAACTGTAAGTATTGTTCAGTAATCCATCTTATCTTCCGGCTCTTGCTTTTATATCAGTCTTTTTACTCTCTATTTTGTCTTCTTTTTACAGCCCTGAGTTGAAATCTGTGGAAAAAGAAGTAGAGGTAGTTTTGAAATTTCCTGATGCTGAAAATTTATCTCCTCCAATAATGCAGTTGAATGAAGTCACATTTGGGTATTCTGCTGATAAACCTATATTTTCAAATGTTAACCTAGGTGCTACTCTTGAT
This sequence comes from Pachydiplax longipennis, assembly GCA_036926295.1. Classification (NCBI taxonomy): domain Eukaryota; kingdom Metazoa; phylum Arthropoda; class Insecta; order Odonata; family Libellulidae; genus Pachydiplax; species Pachydiplax longipennis. The sequence continues at coordinate 53,618,641 of JAVFKF010000004.1, forward strand.
TCTCGGATATGTATAGTGAGTACTTTTCTGAGTAAATTTTTTCCTTTGATTAATATTAGTTTTCTCATTTTGATCATGTTTTATTGCTTTAAAGGTGGGTGATAATGGTGCTGGGAAAACTACTCTACTTAAAATAATAATGGGTATTTTGGCCCCTACATCTGGAATGAGGCATGCTCATCGTAACCTAAAATTTGGATATTTTAGTCAGCATCATGTAGATCAATTAGATATGAATGTTTCATCAGTGGAACTTCTCCAGTCTAGCTTCCCAGGTATGTTATTAAGTAAGAAAAGTAAAGTTTGTGGCTTGGCATCTCTATGTGAGATATTGCCTAGCTGAACAGCATTTACATTTGATGATATATGATCAGCACATTGATTTTATCGCTGTCTTATTAGCTTCTCTTGGATCACTTGGATCTGCTGCCTATTAATTCAAGTAGTTTCCCAATTTTTCATGCTGGGTCAACTTTAAAACCCTGAGTGGAAATAACCTTGGACAGCTTTAATCAAAGGTGAACACGTTATCCACTTGGGTATTTTGGGGATCAGTTTTTAACGAATTTTTAATATTGATATTCAGTAGGTTCACCTTTTCTAACAAAATGTTGTTTATTGACTTCAGTGGTTATTTCCTCCAATATGACCAACAATATGCCTAAAATGTGGATTGAGAAGCAAACATTCCCCCTTTTATGCTGATCCTAATTGGTCGATCATATTCTCTCTGTTCACACTTAAATCAAAGAATTGATGAATATAGATAGAAATTCCAAGAATTCCTTAGAAGATCATCTTACGAGTACAAAGTGTTACTAAATAACTTTGTTGCATTCTTCTTATGTTACTTCTTAGGAAAGCCCATTGAGGAGTACCGTAGGCAGCTTGGCAGCTTTGGAATATCTGGGGATTTAGCCTTACAGACTGTTGATAGTTTGTCTGGAGGACAAAAATCAAGAGTAGCATTTGCAAGAATGTGTATGGGTAATCCAAATTTCCTAATCCTTGATGAACCTACTAATCATCTGGATATTGAAACCATTGAAGCCTTGGGAAAAGCCATCAATAAGTACACGGTGAGTGTAAAGATAATAGTTCTTAGTTTTACAGATTGCGTAATTCATGGATAAAAAAGAAAAAATTCTTTGTTAATAATAAATGAAGAAAATCTCTCTTCTGTTTAGTTTTAAATCAATACTCTTGTCATGTTTCTTTCACATCTTTTAGCTATTACTATTCTTTACTACTATGTATACTATGTGCATTTATTATGTTTATTATCATGTATACTGTATCTTTATTCATATTTTACTATTATCATTCGTTCATTTAATAACTTTGAAGGTATCCATATTCTGATATCATTTCCTACAGTTATCATTCAGAATGTTACATGTATTGTTTACATAATTGCAGTTACTAATATTATTATTGCAGTCAACTAATGTTGAGAATATGAAATAAAATTTGACAGAAAAATTTTGTAGAGTAAAATAATTATAAGGAAAATGAACAACAATGAAGAAATTATTATTAATTTATGTGTAACTAGCAAGGAATCAGCAATAAATTTTACAGTCAAGAAATATGTATGAAACTACATGTTTGTAACCTATAGGATGAATATCAAACATTGACATCCTTGTAGTAATAGAAGATGCACACATCATTAATATTGGATGTCAGATTTCTGAACTTTGTTGGTGTAAGTAGTAATATTTTTTTATTTATATGCAAGTTTAGATTAAGAAAGGAGTCATGCCATCCAAAAACTAAAATGACTACAAATATTAAAAATCTAATGTAGAATCTGTTTTCAAGCAATATTTCAAAATAAGGAATAGGGTAAACCAAAGCTAGAAGAATATCAAAGGAAACATGGAAGAGTAGCATTTGAAACTACAGGCATATGTTGAGTATAAAAATGAAAAGCAAACATAAAAATGTGCCATAGCTCTGCAACAAAGTCTCAAAGATGAATATAGGGCAAAAAGCTGCTTGCTTAATTATCAGCCAAGAACTCCTGAAACCAAGTCTAACAATGGTAGTACTAAAGTAAGTACTGAGATAGCTTTTCAAGAAGACCAGCAAATAGCTTCTACAGTCTTCTGGAGCAAAATTGTAGAGTGAACTAAAAGTATAGAAAGGAGATTAATAAACTGATTATAATTAACTATTTTCCTTTGGGAATATTGATAATTACTTAACTGACCTATTCAAATGACCTGATTTTTTGGATCAAAGAACTATGTGATTGAAGATAAATGAGTGGTTAAAAGCTCAGATGATACATATTCAGAGATGAAGGAACTAATATTACAAAAGTGTTTCATAAACAAAACTATATTTAACCAAAAAAATACCTGAGATGTTGAGATATAAGAACAGCGATGGAGTACAAGGGTTCTATTTAATAAATCAAGTTATACTTGTTAAATAATAGAAGTTTTAATCTTATGGATACAGGGTTTAAACTTTTAACAGAATAAACTGCCAAGAAAAGGAACATCATTACCATTTCAGAAGAATAGCAAGGCTTTCAAGCTATAAGATGATGCATGGATGCAGTCTTTACAGTGATAAATACGATTGAGAAATTTATCAAACAGTAAACCTGTCTATTTTTCTGTCTATCTCTGAGTTAAATTATTTGTTACAAGTTGTATGTTATTACATTTCTGTGGTCATAATTTTATTAGAAATTATGGAATTTTATGAGACCTTAATGATGATTAAATTTATTCTGATTTTACACTTAATATTCTATAATGTTCTTTATAATTCTTGCCTATAATTTTCTTCTGTTATAACATGGTCCTAAACATAATAAATGACTTCTTAAATTGTTTTAGGGAGGAGTGATCCTAGTCTCTCACGATGAAAGACTCATTCGCATGGTTTGTAAAGAACTCTGGGTGTGTGGAGGAGGAATGGTTGGAAGTATTGAAGGTGGTTTTGATGAATATCGACAGATAGTTGAAAAGGAGCTAGAAGCTCAAATGAAATAGTGCCCAAGTGTTAAGAGTGAATGGGATATTTGTGTAATTTAAAGACATCTATATATGAGGAAAGAATAAAGTGTTTATATATTTATTGCAGACTCTTTGGCATTTGCTAACTAGAGATATTTATAATGAAAATTGTTAAATGCAGTGTTTTATATATTAAAAGCAAAACTGTACATAATAACAAAATTACAACATTACTTGGCTCTTATGTCTAGTAATTTTTTTAAACATTCCCATCTTGGGGAGGATGCTGTTGGAGAACTATGTTCTTATTAAGTATAATTGTTTATTCCCCATTCTATTTAAAATTAATTTTCAACTGATCATTAATATATCATAATTTGGTGTTATGTGGAGTGAAGGATAATTTTGAAGTTTCTGACAGAATGCTGATAACTTTGTGTTGTTGAATCTTTCACTATAAAAATATTGTTTTATATTTCACAAAGCGCTCTTTTTCATTTATTGTACCTGGAGAATCATCCCAAAAGGTCAAGAATCATTAATTCCTTAATAATACTGCCACTGCTAATAGTTTTATGCTTTAATTGATTTTATATGGTAAGTAGTATCTCAGTTCCTTGTAGACATTCCTCTCCAACTGTCCACTGCCTCTGGTTGCATTTGTAGAAAATACTGTAGAGGATCTTTCATTTTCATCATTTGCTTTAATTATTTTAAAAAATTTTTGTTCATGATGTTTTTAGGGAGTTATAATTTAGTAATCAATAATAAATATTTTTTGATTTCATATCAAAATTTTGTAATGCTATATATATGTTAGCACCTCATTGTATCATATATAGAATATATTTATAAAATGCTATGTATAAGTTGTTGTTTCCTTATATTTGATGTTATAGGTTTGATTATTTTCCTTATTATTACAATATATTTGCTCGGTTCTTAATTCTTCTGTAGATCAGTGTTTCTGAATTAGTACATGGCAGTTTAATTTATAAGTAGTGATAATTGAAGATAAATAGAAGGAGAGATTTAGCAAAGTTACATTTCGTATTAATGGAATATTCTTGCTGTTTGCGTGTTTGAAGACAGCAGTTTTTAGCACAAATATTTTATTATGTTCTTGAAATAAAGTACAGTTTAACCTAGATAAGCAAAGATTCAAGGGGCCAGCACATTTATCTTGCTTAGAAAGACTTCTTGCCTCAATGATTTAGGAGCAGTTCCTCTCATTGATGTAGATTTCCATCAACCTTTAAACATTTAATTTATATCCTCAGAGACTGTCTATTTTCCTTTATTTGAACACAGCACATTCTTGCAAAATTTCAGTAGCTATTACAAACATTTAAGGTTTATTCAGCAAGATTGTACTACTGTCTCTTATAGAGGTGTAAAATACAGGGAAACAGATTGAGGAATGCAGTAGTAGTAGTATTTTTAAAAGTTCTTTAACATCCAAGGTTATTTTGCACATATCAGGAAACATGGAACTTCATCAAAGTTGAATGGTTGCCCACTCAGCTATCCATGGACCATGAGAAATGCACAGAGAATCAAGAAGTTATAATTCAATCTGTGATTATCAAAACCCTTTATTTTGTAGAAATGTTTAACACGCTCAAAGAAATCTGTCAGAAAATGTAAATTTGTTTTCCACTTAGGTATATAATTTGAACATGTTCTTCAAGCTCTCTTTATTAAAAATTGACTGATCAATATCCTTCATCTACTTCAGTAATCAAGACTTGTCTGCTGATTTGTCTTTCTGTGCTAGTTAGTGCAAACTTGACCCCTTCATATTAACAAGTACCTGCTGGCCTATCTAAATAAACGTATCTTTTATTTTATAGAAGAAACTATGGAAAATTCTACTTCCAATCTTTTTGGAGTTTTCAGCGGTTGAAAATGACAACACCCGGTAATTAGTTTAACATCCTGAGTTTGAATCTTTCAGTTTTAATAAGGTTTTAATAGATTACATAATTATAAATCAGTTGAATTTTTGAAGATTCTCTGACTCAAATGAGCTAATGAATATATATCACATACCTGACATAAGACACGAAATTATTGTGCTGGGAAACACTCAAAATACACAAAGCTGAGTTGTAAAAACAGGTAATTACAGGGCATGGAGTTTATTTTAAACTGGATGTTCTAAACCACATTTTACTTATAGATACAGCTTGAGGGGTGAAGGGTAAAGTCAGTATCACAGTGCAACTCATTTTATTCAGTTTTGACAAGGGGATTAGACATTTGCTACATTGTCAACTATGTGAATAGCTTATGACTAAATGTGAGATAAGCTCAGTATTGAGGTCTACTGAAAGTGAAATGCTTTTCAATGCTAGAAGTATGACACAAAAATGACCATGAATCTGGCAGAATGAATTATCTCCAAGAGCCTTATTTTGAAGTATCATAGATGTTTAACCACCACAACCACATACGTACATACCACTGATATGAGGTTATTAACAGTTAAATCTTCCCTTGCACATCAGTTGTGAAACACTACTTGTAAGCTTGAGATAAAGCAGTCTATTTCTGCTGCTGTGCCTTTATCACCAAGTTGTATACTAATATTCTTTGTGTTTTTCCTGTATTTATGAGGGGTATTTATAAAGGAGGCATAAGGTAATAAATAAAAAACATTGATCCTCAACCACTAACAGTTCCATAGCAACTTCCATTTCTACCTACCCTTTCCACATCCATAAGTGCATACCCCTTCCTCTGCTTGCCAATTCTGTTGTCATTACCCTAAATGCCTTTACTTCAGTTAGTGGTCACTCATAAATCCCAGTGGGAAACGTAATTTTTAATATTGTACTGCAGTATATTTGTTTGCTGGTATTTTGATTTCTGATGCTGATAATTGAAAATTTGAAAGCATTTTGGCAAAATGATGAGATATTAATCACAGTGCTTCTCTATGAGATAAGCACAATATTTAGCTTAATTTTTTAACATCACTCCAAACCCTCCTATATAATGCATATTTTGCATCAGAAACATCCAGGTGTCTTTCTATTCATTTTCTAGTATATATTCACATCTCTTAAGATTTGCATTTGAACAGCTTTTCCTTGGTATTCATCTCCGTTATTATATACATACATCAAGCACCATCTTAATCACTCAACTACCATGAATCCTTTCCACAATTCAAAACAAACTTCAACATTACATTGTTGAAATATTTTGAAAATTTTCCAGTTAAAAGGGGGGTGAGATTTGATATTTTGGTGTCATAATCTCATCCTTTACTTTTGATTTGCCTATTTATTAAAGGATTTTAAAAAATTCATACTAAACTATTATTCTTACTTTTAGTTCAAATTTAATCATTACTCAGACATTATCAACCCTGTCTTGTCTGTTTTAGCATCTCATATTCCTCATAATCCTTTTAAACTCTATTCCAAACTTATATACTTCTCCGAATGCACTTTGTTATTGCAACCAGAAAAGAAGGTGGGAACCAAGACTCAAATTGCATTGCTGTAAACTACCAAGGATACCCATGTTGGAGGAATGATGATTATGACATGTATTAAAGTAAACATAAGAAAGTTGTTGTTTTGAAACTTTAGTGTCATATAAAGTTCACCAAAACCTTTAATTATTTTGGAATAATCAAAAAAGATCATATCTGACTTCTAAAATCTTTTTATTCAGCCAATACCAACTGTATAAGTTATATAAAGTGCAAATTTTTCATGTATTATAGATAATGGTCAATAAACTCAATAACATTCAAAACATAAGAAAGAACACAATATTAGTCAACAATTGAAAACTTTAAGAACAGAAATAAAGTATCGGGTCAACTTCAAACAAACAAAATAATTTATCATAAATAGGTATATATAAAAATATGGTGACTGAGAGTTTTCAGTCATTGAATATAATAACTTGAACAAAATAAAATTGTTTGTGTATTGTGATGACTCATATGATAGGCATGATAAATAAATTATTTCATCTACACAAACCTTTGAGGTAATAATTTTCAAAATTATAAATATAGTAAGCATTATGGAACAGAAATATTTTCTCAACATAGCAGTTAAGTGCACTTTCTGATACAAACAGTTCCAAGTATTCCATTGACAAAATGATCAAAAGAATACCTTGATTGGATGCTGATGAATTTAATGGCAAAAGAAACATTTATTGTAATTCATAAAACATCAGGTTTAAAAAAAATCTCCCTGCTGATAAATTAAGTTTCACATGAGTGACATAACTTGCCGTAGATATGAATAGTACATTTAGGATGGAGATGGAATTCAAGTACTATGAACAAATATCACATGTATATTGCACAATATTATAGGTCTTTCAGAACACCAACAATGTATTATTCTTCGAAGAAACCACAATTAGGAACTTAAATAATGCTCATCTATGAATGGCTTGAGAAATTCAAATAAGAGTAGATGAGAAATGATAAAATGCACATCTCAACTTTACAGAACTATCATGGTGCTACCTTGTAGCAATTGTGCATTGATTAATAATTGAAATGAATTGGATAAAAAAATACGATCAACTTTAAAAAACTAATACATCTGTAAAATATTAAAAGTAAAACAAATTGAAAGTTAATGATGTTCAAAGAAAGACTTGATAAAATCATCAGCACAGGATTTTACCTCGGCTTCTAACTTCTCATCAAGATCTTCAGACTTACAAAATATATAAACTTCAAAGAAATGCGCCGCTACAGCTCCACTGCAAACAAAAAAAGGGTCAGTAGTAGAAATATTTGTAATGTTGATATTAAATATAATACACAAATAACATTAATTACAGTCTGATTTAAAATAAAATAATCATTTATAATTTAATATATTTCTTTAATTCAGGAATGATTTTAAACACCTGAATACAACTGATATCCCTATTGAAATATGTACCCGTCTTTTGAGTAAGTAGTTAAAATTTGGAAAATAGGGCTTCCTCAATTTTATGGTCGTCCTACATTTATTAATTCAACTTTATTCCAGAATTTTCCAGCCTCTCTTGGCTACCATCATGAGCTCTGTAGTTTGTTTATACAAAGATGGTATCATTCAGTACAAGATGCAAATAGTTCCTACTGTGGGTTCATTGCAACAGTGTAAGTGCAAAGAAAATATTTCGACGTGCTTGCAAGAAACCAGCACCTCATCCGAAGAGAATTAATTAATTCTGACCAAATGTCTCCACAATCAGCGATCATTCATAGTGAAGTTTTTTTCAAGAACCAGAGGTTGCAGATATTTTAAATGATACATTACTAATAAATTACAGGTTAGTCTATAGAATCAGCAAATGCAATTTAGTTGCAGCAATAAATTTTTTTGGTGGAATATGTGTATTAAATCATATATAATATTGTAGAGATATGAAAAATTAGGAAACTGAAACATAACAGCAAAATTTCTCGTGTGACATTATAGTTTGCGCTGATCTTTCAATCGCCTAGAGGAGGATACCTTTGACAACCTTTATTTCTATCATAAGACAGGAATATAATGCTATGTTTAATTCTTATGACCTTGATTTAGCATTAGAATCTAGGTCATATGAATAAATTCAAATGGTACTGAGTAAAAGTTATGTTCCTTTCCTCTCTAATCACGGACAGCTATCACAAAGTTGAGGCAGAAACGGCAGTTTTTATTTCCGTCTTAACAATGAAAAATTTTCGAAGTGATTTTAGATGATAATTGGAAATAGATTTATACTGATGAGTATTAAGGTATTATGAAAGCAAAACCCTTCATTATCCATAAGGAACTTACTTGTTAACTGGAAAAAGAGCAATTTCACTCCAATCTTTCTCTTCTATTTCTTTGGGATTTTTCTTGTCATAAAAGTAAACAGACTTGAATGGATCAGGTACACCAGAGCCAAAGTAAAAGCTAGAACTTGCAACAACATATTCAAGTTCTTTGTCATGTTTCCACCTGTCGTTAAGCTTATTCTCCAGATATTTAGTTAATCCATTTGGCCAAGTTGGATTTTTCTTAATAAAATCTGGGGGCTATAATTCAAACAAAGATTTGTATTAAATAGAATGATAATGCCTAAGAAATTTCACAGAAAAGAAGGACTCCACTTACTGGTGAAACTTTCTTAGATGCAATAAACTTGTACAACTTCCTACATAATATGCGCTTCAAAATATTTCGAGCAAGATCTAAATCCTTAGAGTGGCTCCACATAATGTCATAAAAAATGTTATCTGTAAGTCTTGTCCAGACATCTAGATCTGTATGAGCTTCAGATAGCTTTAATCTGTGAAAAGAATAAGATAAGGAATTTAATTCAAACTTCTGAAAAAAACTTATTAAAATATAATTGCTATCTTTGCATAAAATATTAACCTCATCAGAAAATGGAGACATTTTTATAAAAAAATTCATTTGCAATACAAAGTAATGTAAATCTTTATTTTAACAAGTCTTTAAATTTTACATCACACAAATATTCCTTTACAATAATTTAATTAAGAAGAGATATTTTAGAAATAGATCTGTAGTTCAGCATTGCATATAGCTGGTGCAAAGATTTAACTGCCAATGTATACATAAGCATTTTACCTTAATGGCAATATTCCAAAAAGTTTTAAAAATATATCACTTACCCACAATTGTCATCCAACTTCAATGAATAAAACTCATCTGCTGCACATAGAGCGTCTATGATCCTGCCATTAATAATAATTATGAAATTTTCATTTGAAATAAACCGATGAGCACATTTTTCTTTAAAATTTAAGATGATAATCACGATGAAAGTTAAGTTAGGCTTACTTACATTCGATTGATTACTAATGACACTCGATGTTGGTAAGCTCTATAATGTAGTGATGAGCGTACTAAAAACATTTCATAAATGTTGTAGGACTCCTTGCTTCTGAAAACAATGTGCATCTTTTCATTTCCATCTTCATCCTCCTTTTTGAGGACTTTGCAAAACTGAAGTAATCGATGATAATCAAAATTAACTCTCAAGTTCAAATGCAGCCCATCGCGTAAAAAATAGTCCCATTTGTCCACATCTATGCTATTAGTTTTGTTAGATACAATCTGCAAAATATATTGAACAAAATTTCCATTCAGAACAAATTATTGTAAGAATTTGTTATAATGTGAAATAAAACTTTAAAGGAAAATAAATTCAGTAAGTAAAGCTAATCGAGAGAGAGTTCTGCTGTTTATTTTACAGGATAATGACATCAACATGGATTGAAATATTCCATTATTTTGTTAGATACAGTTTTTTACTTCATGATAAAATTATACATAATATTAAAAGAAAATTTTAGCAAGAGTTTGAGTGAATATTTGAAAATGGGATTACTTGCTTGGAAGAGAACAGCCTTGCATTGATGGAAAGATTTCAATTTCAAATATTTTCAAAGAGACACTAAATCGAGGATTTTTTTTTTAAATTGAAATACTTCCCTATTCATGACATTAAAGATGTGAATCAGCACAGATCCTATTGAAAGTTTAGCATTTAAAACCTAAGGAAATTAGACAACAGATGTAACATGAAGATGAATTAATACGGATTTATATAAAATGATTAAGAGATGGATGTTTATTACTATTACTAACAAATAAAATTATATTGAATAAATTTCTATTCATCTTAGGATTTGAGAAAAATTAAGCAATAATTAATAATTAGGCAATGAAAAGGAAGGAAAAAATAGTTTGTATTTATAATCATATTCTCTTAGTTCAGAGACATGTGTAGCATATGAGCTTCTTTCATGGTTTTGCATACAGTTTGCAAGAATACTAATCCTTTCATTGTTCCAAATCCTAGAATGGCTTTTGCTGTCATGTACTGCTTACACTTTGCAGTTTTCATACCTTGAGGAAATTCCATACTCAGAAGCTTTAAAAGAACTACACTGGATATTCATCACATCTTTTTTATATAAAAATAATTGATGTCCATCTTTATTTCATCCTCTTAAACCCTTTTCTTGACTTTGTAAACCCTTTTAAATTATTTTGCTCCTTCAATACCTTCACTACATGACTTCTGTCAACTTTGCAGGTAAGCTGAACATACATAGTGGTAGTGATAACACTCTAGTTATTTTTCCTGTACATATACATTACAACCCACATAAAATTGCTAAGCCTCAACAAAATGACAATCAACTTAGGTGCAAATAGCAAATTGAATGACAGTGCTGGGGTATAAAAGGTGCTACAGAGGAGAGATAAAATAATGTATTGATGATAATAGCATTACAACAAATCCTTTACTGTACGAAAGTATGACTTTCAAAGATACCTTTGATGACCCATGAGATGCCTTCAATCATATTAAATTTGAGCAATACCAAAGTTGCCAGTATATATCTGAAATTTCTTTCCAATTAACTGAGATAAAACATAAATTGATAGGCTACCTGATAGCCATATGGGCAGCTTGTTTGACTTTGGTAACAGTGGTCCTGGGTTCAATTCTCACTGGAAGCCCATGTGCAAAATGACCTTAGCTGTCAAAGCACTTTTAACAGTATTAATACTAAATAAATTGATTATATAAAACCTAAGTAAATTATATGTACTTTTAAATAGCTTCATAAACAAATGAGGAATTTCAAGATTATTTCCATTTTGTATATACTGACATTAGGCTAATTATGGTATATTTCCTATGAGACAAATAAATCAATCTTAATTAAACTATCCTTGGTTATCGTTTAAGGAACAATAAATAAATTGTTTCCTCACAAACATCTTAGAAGACTATGCCTTCTTTAGATTAATTTGGCTAATATTATAGAGATTTCCTTACACAATGAAAGTTATCAGCATAGAATGAGAACAATTTCAAATTCCAATATTTACTCTACTTAGTGTGATTACCTTACAATCCAACCCAAGAGCTTCCCAACTTGAGGGACCTATACAACAGGTAGAACTTACATGTCTGTATGATAGGACTTGAGAGGTTGATATCTTTCCATTTTATTTCTTTAGATGCTTTTTTTCCCCAATACAGTGAAATATGTCTTAAGCAGTGCCTAAGTAAAGCAGAAAACTGTCATATCCAGAAAATATATAGGTCCTGGCATACATCCATCACTAAAATCCAAGTCTGTATTATCCAGAAAACTGTCTTATCTGGAAAAATTGAGTTCCCAATGGATTCTGTATTATTCATTATATTTTCCTTTATTGAAAATAAATTCCCTTGGGGTTGGCTGTCATTTGTTGGTGTACAAAATATTCACAAAATATAATTAGGTCAATTATAAAAATAAATTATGAATCATAGCAGGACTTAGCTGTCCTTAAGACATGGAAATTGGACTTTCAGATCATAAAGGTTGGGAAACACTGCCTAATAATCCCAAGATGTATTCCAATAAATTGTAAATATGAAGGATCATATTGATAAAATTAAACATATAAACATACAGGTATTCTCTGACAATGTTATTAATATAAATATTTTGGGGTTTCTCGTCTTAGATTGTCTAAATATGATTCCAATGTTTTTTATTAGCAGCTACCAGACATCATTAAGAACATTAAATAGACACTTTATTTCTAGCTGAACGACCTTCTAAGAATTTCATTCTATTTCTAATCAATAATTCTAAGAAATTGAAGAAACACCCTTCAAAATTTAATGACAGGCACAGTTTCTTAAGTTTGTTGATCATGATGAATGAAAATGATTTTAGGCTTACTCTGATAAGTTCTATGATTATAATATCATATATATTTTAAGTTAATCTTAACAGATATTATGAATACCATATATTTTAACTATCAACTAATTACCTAATTTTCCCAACTAAAAATCACATAAAGGAAAGTATATATTACCTGAAACAAAAACTTTTTGTTTTCATCGCAATTTGTCCCTTCTCCTAAAATCAGCTCTGTGATGAATTTCCTTTTGGTTTCATCTATCCCACGTTTATCAAATTCTTTAATTAGATTATTATTTTTTATTAAATAATTAAACATATCAACTGACTGGTCTTCATGCTGGAATAAGTAATGGTGTAATACACATTAGGAAATGTCATTCACATTGTGAAGTATTTCTAGTCAAGTTTATAAAGTTAGTTCTTGCAAACATGAAAAGATTGCAATAAATTTTTATGATTCTACTTCAAAATAAATTATTTCATTTACCAAGAGAAATCAAAAATGGTCAGAACTGATCCAGTCAAATAAATTATCCTGTTACGGTGAGTTAATGTTCAAAGGAATGAGAAATATGAGCAGTCAGTTACTAAAACCTTTCATTTTAGATAAGAATGTTTCCAAAATCTACATCAGCTGCTGAGCTTTTTTGAAGAATTGAAGGACTAAGATGCCACCTTGCAGAATTGAATATCCTTTTAGTAGACCAATATACCAAAACAATCATGACCATTTTCATTTCATAGTTCTGAGAATTTATGATTTCACAAATTGCACTGTTGATAAACTAAATTTAGTAACGGCTAGAGAGCCCAATAATTAGTAATGATAAAAATTCAGCACATACATTCCATTTTACTCCTTTTCGTTCAAGGAAACCTTCCCATAAATGAGAGAATGGCCCATGTCCTAGGTCGTGGCAAAGCCCAGCAATTTGGACACACAATTTATCTGTAGGAGTTATTCCCAGATCACTATCATTTCTTCTCAGCGCCTCTATCATCTCACCAGCTAGATGACACACTCTGGAAAATATATCAGTTGAGAAGTCTACCCATTTATACTGCTATTTCAATATGGATGATTATATTTTAAAATCCTACCCTAATGAATGCTCAAAACGGTTGTGACTAGCACCAGGATACACAAAATATGTAGAGCCGACCTGTTTAAGATTTCTCAAACGTTGGAATTCAGGAGTATCGATGATTTTGATGCATAAGGGATGGATTTTAATGTGCCCATGGACACTATCATTAAAAACCTTAAATTCTTCATGACATTCTGTGGATGTAAATTAATGTAATTTAAGCCATAGTTTTAAGGCATTCGAAGGATTTTATTTGTAATAAATCTTTACTTACCTTCCATTTGATTGATGGACATTGCACGAAGTTTAGATTTTACTTGCTGAGATTGATCTGAAACGAAATTCTTCTTATATAACTAAAATATCTCATAAATGGCGATGAAAAGGTAACAAGGAATGCATCTTGGCTCTCAGTAATGACAGAATAGTAACTTTAACATTGATTTGTGAATCTCTCCATAATATTGGAAGGTATTTAATGAAGATATCAAAATCATGCTTCTGCTAGGGTTTATTAAAATAAATAATCCTCTTTAAGTTTACAGTTTAGAGATGCATATGTATTGTGATGAATATGAATAACAAAGGAAATTTTTACGTTCACATTCTTATAATAATATAATGACAATGAAATTATGAGACTAAGATTTTGGAGGAAACCTGAGACTAGTAAGTTATTATTAAACAAAAGTCTATCAACAACCATTATTTAAAAGTATCATTAAAACTAATCATAGTTCATATTAAAACATTACAACCCATTAAAGTGCTCTGTCTTTGTAAAAAAAAATCCTTTAAAGTTACATTATGCTTGAAGTGCGATTCGGAATGTAAAAAACTCTTCAAGGCACGAAATAACGCTAGTTTGTCAAAGTAGCAGTCATACTTATAAGGCGAAAGAACAGAATGAGTGTTTATACGCATTTTAACGAAATATACAGCAATATATTCTAAAAATATGACAATCTCTATCACGGCATTTCAATATTTCACAAGTAAAATATTTCATTAGTAATCAAAAGCTTAGAGATTCATTATCGGACCAATGGATTAAACGTAGCAGATTTATTTGATGCCACATTTCATCATCGATACCTACAATATGTAAGGGATCTTTGGCGAATACATCATAATTTATAAATTTGTGATCAAACTAAAACAGACCATAGATCGGCAGGGCTCACCTCACTCACTAATACGTTTTTGGAGAATAAGTGAAGTAACTGCTTTGGGATAAGTTAATTGTCCAAAAACTTTCTATACATTTCTCAGCAGTCTCGCAAGTCTCTCACACCTCACGCATTCCATACTTTCCACGTACGAATGTGGGAATCGTGGAAACGTAAGAACATCCAACGCTTTAAATCTAATAACCCTATGAAAAATCGAAAAGCAGAATAGCGATAATAATACACGTAAAACGCCGAGCGCTTGCTCTAGATATTTTGATACGACATCGTTAAGAAGATCACTGGGTTTTAGTTGATACTGAAAGGCAGCAATATTGAAGCTAAGGTGCCGCTCACTAAATGCGATTAAACTTCTTTCTAACTCTTGGTAATTGCAAGCTTAGTATTAATTTTTTCCAATCGAAATAACGGCATACAAGCACCCAACTCTTCAAGCCTAGAAGGTTTGCATATTACACAACCAATACCTGATTGAATTAATGATAACTTACATGACCAAACTAAGTTTTAAGACGACACCCCGGTTTCACCCACTTCAGAATTTGATAAGTCCCGGTTTATTTCCATCAGAATACGCATAGTAAACCTAACAGTGTATATGAAGAGCAACAACGTAGCCTATTGACAGGAAACTTTCTTCGGAATCTGTGGAATTTTCAAAATCGGAAGCTAACGAGTTAAGAACTTTACGGAGTAAGAATATCACGTTCAATAGTATATCCTAAGATAAAAATGAAACGGTGTCATCTGACAATGAAGCGATAGGCGATTTGTGGAGAGAGAAATGTAAACGAGTCTCTTAAAGATTGATATGGTCAACATAAAGGTTACAAGATTAGGTATAACATATAGGTGGGGTTAAGGAATGTAATTAAATTCACGGCTAATGAAAGTAAAAGAAAGAAAAATAATACTAAATATTTTCATGAAAAATTGGTGTCAGGCAACTATGATGCTCTCTCAGATGAATCTGGGACTCGAGGAAAGATCCTAGGGAAGTTATTTGAAAGATGAGATTGAACAAAGAAGGATATTAGAAGAAACTGATCACACCGCAGGGTATGCGTATGTTATACCTCAAGTTGTGCAGGAGTCTTCAAAACGGTGCTCCGAGAACTATCTGCTATCAAAATTGTCATGTCATATAGTCAGATATATCTTCACAGTACCGTTTCTTCATTACCTAATGTCATACTTTTGTTAACGGAAATACTTCCTTAAATATATGATACTGAGTTGGGTTTTAACGGGTACTCTATTTATAGCAAAGATCGTGTCGCGTTTCCCAGCTGTGTTGGTGGTGAAGTTATTCACTCGTAATGAGAATCTCTTGGTCCTTTAAAATGATAAACATACATATGAATAATATGATGCAGAGTAGATTTATGACAGAATTCATATTGCCTTTAAAACGCTAATAACCGGTTGTTTATATGAAACTCCAAGATCTGAAATTCTCCATTATAAAAACCTAAATCTCAAGTACGAATTTTTATTTGTGATTATTGCTCTCTACCACTGTTTCCTGGATCCCCCTCCTTAAATTGGATCTAACCGCAACCTGTCTTGCCATTCCTAATATTATTTTAGATAAATTTTATAACTAGAGTAGGAGTCAAATGAATAATGTTCAAAATGCAACGAAATCTTGATTTAATCTTTACTGGTAATCTAATTTAATGATATTTCATCCAACATGATATGTGTGCTCAATTTCTTCTTCAATTCGACTACTAAAATTATTAATTAAAACAAGAAGTTAGTTATGATCCTGATTTAGACACGATCATTACATTTGATTCTCCAAAAGTCTTTTTAGAGTACGATTATTTAGTATCATTATGTAGGACAATATAACCCGGTCAAGACTTTTCAAGGTATCGAGCGAAATATAGGCGGGGAAGCGTTATAACGTATATATAAATGTCTTTTACATTATGGACGAAAGAGTAGATCTCTTTGGCTCTTTAATTTTTAAACAAGAGCCTTACATCTTAAAAACGAAAAGGAATCTATTTTGTTTGCCTTATTTGCTACAGATGTAGATATCAAAAGCCCGCCTTGTCAACTATTGTTATGTTTATTATGCAATGCTACTCTCATTTTCTCGTCTTCTGGTTGCCTATCCTTCCTTATTAAGAATGGTCTACCTTTCTGACGAAGAGAACGTCTTCCTTTGTTACTTCATATTTATCCTTTTCTACTAAACATTAACGTAAGCTACCTTTACCGGAGAAAAAATTATGGCAGGATAACGAATTTTTAACAGGAGGTATCCTCAAAGCTTGATATTTCCGTGGCTGCGCTGCACTGCCACTCGTAGTTTATTCGATATATTAACAATCTGAGGTTACGACGAAAGGAACAGCGAGCTTTAAATCTTAATTCTGCTCTGAGACTGATAAGGAAGATAAAAATCTACCACAGATGTGGTGTCGGCTCCCACAGTGAGATGAAGATTGTTCTACTTCGCGATGTCTTCATTTTTCTCTCACAAAATTTGTCATTCCCGACAAGAGCGTCAAAATGAGGCGAGGACGACGACACAGACAATTTCAAAGAATTTTGATCTACCGAATGAGGCTGTCAATTGGCTGAAGCGGGTTGCACTACATATGGCACTGGAAAAATCCGCGCTATAAGCGGGTAGCAAAGCGCCTTAAGCAGTATTTTTAATATGTGGTTCATGAAGTAGGAACCTGGACAAATCGTGTATTAAGCGGGATAGCGTCTTTAACAGGTTTTACTGAATTTATTAGTTGGCATGCATGGCGCATGCATCTTAGTTAGGTATGGTTATAAGTGCCATATTTATTAATAATTGATTGATTAGTTACATTTACTTTCTACGCAGAGTAGTCTTTTCGGCGAGCGTATTTTCGCCGAAGTGTCTCTTAGCCAAATAGTCCTTCGCTGAGTAGTCCTTGCTCCCAGTTGTAATTTGCCTAGGTGATACTGAACCGTCTGAATGGTTGTCCTTGGATATTGTCCACAGAGTAGGATGGATGGCCACCTGAAAGAATATGTGGGGTCTGAAGTCTGGGAAAGTTTTATGTGGGGATCTAACGTTTGGTAACAATGCTATACCACTTGGGTAAAATTGGTGAATGAATTACATATGTTATTAAAAAGTATGGCAGCAGCTCTTAAGTGAATGGAGCTGAAGAAAAGGGGAAGTGAAATAAAGGCTGTTGTGTTTGACAGAAAATTGAATGTGTGTATCTTGAGCATACATGTTGGGAACATCAGATAGTTGGATTATCTCATCCAAGCATGGTTTTATGATACTCAAGAATGAAAGTGAAGGTTGGAAATAAGAAGAGCCTGTGAATGCCAGTCAGAGAGTAACAGCCAGAAACTAAACTATAGGAATTGTTGGAAGAAATGAAAATGGCAACTCTATAAGTCTAATTGCACCTACCTTGTTGTATAGTAGCAAAATTTGTGTATATGGAGAAGCATGTTACTAAACTAAATTCAGATGAAATCATTTTTATGAGGAGTATATATCACAGAAAGAGGATAGATTAGATAGCTCATTTATTTGGGTAAGATTAGGATCAACAGTCATCTCTGTAATTTAACCTAATAACATATAAGGCTCAAGGTAGCGGATATTAAGCAATTAATTGTTGGATATGCGTTCTCAATTATTTAATTTTTGTTATTACTGTTTTTATACATGTTCTGAGTGCGATTTCTGTTTTTCTAAAATAAAGTTGTTTTCGTTTTGTTGCTTCTTCCGGAAGTAGACAATCGGACGTGTTCTCAAAAGGAGTGGTAGTGTTAAGTTTTTGTCCCGCCACCAGTATCCGCGTTTATGGAGTAAATCCTGACATTAATAATAAAAACAGAAGAGATACTTGCTACAGAGGGACAAACAAGGTTATGTCTAGAATAAAACTTAGCTAAGAAGTTTAAGCAAGTATAAAGTAATTACGGTTATTGCAGTAGATTAAATTTTGTGAGTAATAGGTTAGCACAAGGCACATTATTATTCAGAAGTTGATACACAAATATGACACCTTAATGTTTCTGTTAAGCATAAAGTTAGCGAAGTATACAAATATGATAAAATATTTTGTCTGGATGATTTAGTGTTATATTGGATGTATAGGGAGCAGACATAATGATAATCAATTTTCAGTCGTAGAAGAAAGAAAATTTATGTAGAATTATCTCACGAGTTCTATCTTAAATAAAAATGCACAAAAAATGTATATAGAAAAAGTTTAATAGTATCACATGATGTAAAAATAATACTTTAACAATATAATAAATGTAAGTAATATGTGGGGATCAGGTTGATGGAAAGATGAAAGAAATAATTACTAAATCTGCTAGTACTGATGAAGTGCAAAACAGAAATTGAAGGAAAGAAGCTTTTAGAAAATGCCAAGATATTAATATGGGTGGCACATTTGTCTATTGTGATCCCCATCCAGAGGTTGATTCCTGCTGTTAGTCTGTGTTTTAAGAGATCTTAGCTGTGACGGCATTATGTAAAATACTACCACCAATGTAACTTTGAGATAAAAATTGTAAGCAAGTATAAAGTAATTACGGTTATTGCAGTAGATTAAATTTTGTGAGTAATAGGTTAGCATAAGGCACATTATTATTCAGAAGTTGATGCACAAATATTACACCCTAATGTTTCCGTTAAGCATAATCTTAGCAAAGTATACAAAACTGATAAAACATTTTGTCTGGATGATTTAGTGTTATATTGGATGTATAGGGAGCAGCCATATTGCAATATTGTCTTCAATGTTTTAGGGATGAAAGTTGTTAAATTTATTTAAACCATAACAATTCTCCTTAAAATTCAATAAAAATCCATTTTCCATTTCTTAAAAGAAAACTGGACACACTAAACCCTGCCAGATGCTGAAAGGGGGCTTTCAGGATACATATGTAGATTTAAGCTATATTACCATATTCAGTAAGGCACCATGATTTCCAATCTTTCTTGAAATATTACATTTATTTATGATAAAATGGTGATGGATTGTTGGCTTTGAAAATGAACACAGCTCGTAAATCTAAAACTTAGCATAAGGAATTAATAAATTTATGAATTGATTCTAACTTTTGATTCACTATTTAGGAGTTACCTGGAACAAAAATTGCCTTCTAGGATGCAATGGCTCTCCTTTTCCTAGAATGAGGTCTTTGATGAACTGTATCTCCCTCATGCCAAGTTCATGACTTTCAAAGTCATTATATAGTTCATTCTTCTCCAATAACTTGTCAAACATTTTGATGGCTTGGTCTTCATGCTGAAAGAAGTTTCTCTTCTAAGTGGTGAAATTATTTGAAAATATTTTGTGCTGGATGCAATTCAAAGACTTGGATGCTTAGCTATACAGTCATATCTAGGTAAATGTCTTCTTTTGCATTCATTATCTTTTCCACAAGGTAAATAGGTTTGTGCAATGAAATGTAGCTATGAGGTAATGAGACTATGGACCAGTAATCAAAACTCATGCTAATATAAAAGTCGGTTGGGTTTGGAACTTGAAAATATAACTATGATTTAGAAACGGAAATAATTATGAATTTTGACTGATCAGGAGATTTGTAAAACCAGTAAATTTTAATGATGCAGTTTTATCTGTTTTTAATGTCCACAATGATTTTTACAGCAGGAAATTTCTTCCCTGTTGCCCTAAGAATTGGGGAGAAAGAACCATTCCTTATTTGAAAAATCCAGTTAGCCAGGATTCAAACCCAGGGCCAAGGAGTTGAAGTGCTAGCAATGCTCATCACTCCACCATTAGCTGGTTTCACGTTTAGAAAGACAGATAGATTTCGATTCTAAGACAGAAATCTCTTGAAACAGAAGTATTGCCCCAGTTTCAATATTAAATGCATAAAGATATTATAATCTTCAATCATATGAATATTTCCGTTGCTATTTAATACATTCTGAACAAACATTTTCGAGGAAACCTGACTATCAATTGTGAAGCATAGTTAAATGGTATTGATGACTTAAATACAGTTAACAGACAAAAGTTTATTTCTTACCTGCCAATCTATTTCATTACTTTTTAAGAAATGCTCCCAGAGATGTGAAAAGGGTCCATGTCCTAAGTCATGACATAAACCAGCTAGTTGAACACAAAGCTTTTCTACATCAGTTATATCAACTGATGGATTATTCTTTTTCAGTTCATCAATCATCCTGCCTGCCAAATGGCACACTCTGAAATTGGCAATTAAAGTATAAATTGTTAAATTACAAGCATGAAAGGATGACAGTACACCACATAGGTAGTACAACTCACCCTAAGGAATGCTCAAAGCGGCTATGGGCAGCACTGGGATACACCAGGTGTGTGAGGCCCAATTGCCTTATATTTCGCAGGCGTTGAAATTCAGGGGTGTCAATGACCTTCATACATAATGGATGAAACTCCATGTGACCATGAACGCTGTCATTAATAATTTTAATTCCTGCATGTTGTTGAAGTAGTAACCAGTCCTTTGTTAAGTACAGTAAATGTGTCATTAAGCCAAAAATTGTTTTGCCTACCAGTGAGAACTTACCCTCCATGATTTCTAAATATTAACAGTGGTTGAAAACTCTTCCAAAAGTTGTTTTGAATATTGCAGAAAGAATGGTACTTAAATATTTGATACCAGAAATTCGAGTTGGTGTACCATGCTATTTTCCTTGTAAAATGAACTTTCAATGACTGAATGTTACAGATGAAAGATGATATTGGTTATAATTAAATCTAAGTTATATGATAAGTTAAGATGCATTAAGTACCAGTGTTAAGATAAGGTGTATCTTTGACTTTAAGTTGATGATAAGATTTAACTTTATAATCTCTTAGCACAGTCTTTTCCTATGGGATATGATCTCATCGTTAATGATTAACTGCCTATTTCCCAATAACTCAGTTACTCATTGCCAAGGTTTTACCCTTCAAGCTATGGAGCCATAACTTTGTGAAACTCAATACAGGAATGGAAATACAATAACTTATAACAGAAATGCAAAAAATTGTAACTAAGTTATTGTATTTTCATTCCTGTTTCTTCTTTCTTTCCTCAATCCAAAGATTTGAGTTTAAAGTTTCAGAAGTTATAACCATGAGTTGATTGAATTATATTGTTGCATCAAACCACTCTCCCTTTTGTCCATCATGGAAGAAACGCTTCAAAAATATGTTATCTACTCTTCCTCTAAGAATATTAATACATGCTCTTATGCGACGTTTTCCATTAAATCTATTGATAGTAAGAATATATACCCTTAAGAAGTTATTTCTCATTAAAGTTCCTTATTGTATCAATTCTGCATAAACTTAGAATGTTTGAGATTCAATGATAATATTATTTGCCTGGTGTACGAGTGCTACATTGTTCTATTTAGGCTTGACTTAAAATTTATATTAGGATTTTGATTCCAGCCTTTTAGTCAGTTAAGGTATATCCTTTTACAAGATCTGACCACCCAATCTTCCTTTGGTTTGATCAGATCATCTTGTGAGGTTAGAATAGCAATTAGGCAGTCATGACCCTAAGCATGCACTGAACTCTATTTCTTTAACATTAACAAGTAACTCTATTTCTTTAACAGTGTACTGCAGTGCTATTTGGATTGTTTTCTGAGGGAGCACAATTTTTCTTCTCTTGTATCAAAACCAGTGGTGGCTGTGTATTTAGTGACCCAAATTCTGATACTGACGGCGTGTCAATTGCAATCCACCTATAAGTCAAGAAAACTATCAATGAGTGCAAAGATAAACATTGTGAAGGAGATATTCAGAAAGATCATAGGGAAATTTTTACCAAAGTTAGCAGTTTGAGTAGGTAAACTTCAGAAGTCTTTATAATAAAAAAGAATTACCTACATTCCTTCCTATAAATTAAGAATCATTATGTATTTGGGGCATCAAATCTGCAGCCACTTGCCCTCTTGTCCAGAGCTTTAGTTTCAAAGCTTTAGACATCTTCTGGCAGAATATAAAAAACATTTGCATAATTTATAGCAGCCCCTTCTGTTATGCTGTATGCTATTCCTTCCAAAGTAACTATGATTTAAGCAGTAATTAGGAAGAGTAAAATTTGATCCCTGACTTTTACTCGCCCAATTAATTCCCCTGTTAAAATAAGCAATATTTCCTGCTGTTACACCCCTACTTTTCACAATCCTTCTTGTTGCTTCCTCATCATATTTCTTGGAATAGTTTGCTTTTTGGGCAAAGTGAACAACTTTTTGTCAATTTATATGTATCCATTTTCACTGTATAATTAAGCAGTCTTAAGCACTGTCAATTATGGCAGAGTAATAAATTTTTGACAGAAGTAGTAAGAGGAAATTTCCTCAAGATTAGGCTTCGCAGAAACACTACATTATCATTCTTATTGTTTGACATGTTTAAAACTTGATATTGTGACAAAAGGAAGGCAGTTTATCTTATGTTCTGCCAAGAGATTGATAGGGAAGATAACACTGTCTCAGGCCTAGTATCAGTTTCCACAGTGAGATAAATCTCCCTTGTGATATCATCATATTTTTCTCAGAAATTTGTCATTCCAAACAAAAGAATCAAAAGGAACCTCCTAGGAGACTGGGCAGAAGAGGAGGGAGGAGAGCAGAGACACAGATAATGTAAAACATTTTTGGTCTTTTGAATGCAATGGTTGATTTTTTATTGCAGGCTCAGTGCATCTTGGAATGGGAAAAATCTATGAGCAGATTGTCACTGAGCGTAGGTGGCAATTTTCCCATGAGATTAATGAGGTGGAAATTGGATTAAAACTTTGTACTAAAAGGGATAGCTTCCTAGGGGGAGCTGCTCAAAAGGGTTTTACTATATTAATATTTAAAGGAATGGAACAGAAAAAATACCTCTAAGTGAAACAATTCAAATTAATTCACTCCTCTGAAATATGAAACAGTGGAGAAATTGATAATTTTAGAGGAAATCTTTCAATGCAGCACTTATTGATGGAATATGAACTCATGATTTCAAGACCACCTTTATTCCCAAACAATCAATTACAGATTTACAAGATATCGTTGCCATAGTATTAAGTTTTACTTGTATATGTGAAATGCACATACGAAACATTTACACCTATCATTCCTACATACTACTCTTTGTAATCCATGGTGTCCATATGGACTCAATGAATGAATCCATAAGGACTCAACCGCTTTCCAATTATCCTCTTGAAATCTGATTTGATGAGATTTGCATCATTCTCATTTATATTCAGTTTTTTGGAGAAGATGTAAACTTTACAGTGGGGTTTTGGATCATTATCCCTGGGAAGAAAGAAAAAATTAAGAGAGAGCATAATTATCTTGGCTGAACTGTACAGAAAACTGAATAACAAGATAAGAGATTTTGTTCGTGTTTTGAGTCTACTGAAAGAGAGCTAGGTTTTCTTTACTCCTTGCTTTTGCTTGCTCTATGCAGAGGAAATTCCAAAATATCTTCAGAGATGTAACCCCCACCTGATATTTTTACATGAGGGGTTTCTCTCTTAAAGAACCTCAGAATGATTACTGGTTCCACTTAGTCTTTTGGAATTCCAATAGAAGTATTTCTCTACATAATTCTCTGCACTAAGAGCTCCCTCAACAATACTTAAAATTAATTCTGGTAACCACAATTATTCCACTAGAAATCTTGAAGTCTTTGAATTAATAACTCTTACTTTCATGATTTTGAAAGTATATTTAAACTGTATCCAATGAAAGCAATTCTGTGATAAATGTTCATTTATATTGTCGATGAAATTGTGTCTCTAAAACAGAATTATTAATAAAAATGATATATTTTGCTTGTCATCAATTTGATGCTTGCTGTAACATAATATTTGTAAAGGCATTTCTGTATTTGCAATTATTAATTAATAAACAGAGCCAGACAGGATTATAGTAAGTCCTATAGAAAGGTGTATAGTAGTTTATCAAGTCTGTTTTTAAAAGCAAGAAAATCAAAAATAACTCACTCCGGTGACCGGAAAAGATCAATCTCATTCCATCTTTTCATCACTAATTGATTAGCATTTCTTTTGTCATAAAAGAAAACTCTTGCAAATGGGTCCTCTCCCATTGAGGTGAAGCGGAACCAACAGTATGAAACAACTAACCCAAATGTAGGAAACTGCTTTGCTAGATCATTTTCTAGATGTTTTGTCAAGCGCTCAGGATCATCCACAGGAACCTAGAAATTTTACTATAGATGAAAATACCAACATGTCCAATGTTTTATCTTCTTGGAGGTAATGCATGATCTTATCAAAAATTTTATAACATTCATTCTGGATTATCCAAGGATATAGGATATGTAGAAAGGGCAACAGCTTTACAATAAAGCCTTAAGTATTCAGAGAGGAAGTCTGATAAATGAATTGAAAGCCTACTCTTCTCTTTAAAATTCAGATGATGGGGCTATCATTGAATCCATTCAAGTGTATGTTAAGTATTGGTGGCTATTTAAATAATGAATTTGGTTAGGGGAATTTTGGATAAGTTGTACATATAAGGTGAATGTTATTTTAAAGAAAACATAGTAATCAGAGTAGCAGTTATACCTACAGAAGACACTTCCTCAAAAGTGATGAATTGGTAGAGGCGTCGCCTTACAAGATTATAAAGGATACCTCGAGATGGAGCCAATGGATTGGATGCGCTGTAGAGAATGTCAAATAAAATGTTGTCTGTTAACTTTGTCCAGGTGTCTAAATCCTTATGAGCCTGAGAAAGTTTTTTTGACCTAATAGATGAAGCAGATGATGTAGGTCATAATATATAGTTTTCAGACTATTATATTACATGTGAAAAATAATTTATTTGTAAGGTATACTATAAGCACTCTCATAAATCTGACATATGGAATGTGTTGCAGTACCCACCCTGGCAGAAAGTGATCATCTGCAGCACGGAGGGCATCTATTAGCCTGAGAAGGTAAAAGGAAACAAGTTATCAAGGGCAGAATTGCTTGTTCAAATTTACAGCAAATATAATGTTTCATATTAATCATACTAAACTGGATTTCCCTGGTGCTTACATTCTGTCTAATACCAGAACTACCTTGTGTTGGGCAGCTGCAAAGTGAATTTTTCCCCTAACATTGAACATTTCATAAATGCTGTATGCCTCTTTAGCTTTGAAAACTAGGACTTCCTTATTTCCCTCATTCTCAATCGGCATGATTCTTATGAATTTCATCATCCTTTGATAGTCAAAAGATAGCTTTAAATTTAGATGCAATCCATCTCGCAGATAGTAGTCCCATTTGTCTACATCTATGTCATTGATTTTATTGTTCACCACCTGAAATTTAAAAAGTTATGCATAATAAAAATAATTCCTGAAAATATCCTCTGATTATCAGTTGCTACCTATGATTTTTCCTGTGTTTACTAATGTTGTCAGCTTGGAATTGATTGTTTGATGTACGTGGTCTTGAGTAGGGTTTTGCCAAGCAAATATGCCAACTGAGGCAAAGTATCATACTCTCCATTTTTTATTTGTGCTAATTCTTTTTTTTACTTTAGTGGAATTAATAAATGAAAAATGGCAATGTCGATAAATCTCTAATGGTGTTGCAATAAAATTTCAAACATTCCTACTTGGTGAGTCTCTTGAGAGGTGGCTGAGCCATTTGTCTCAATATCTCACCTCCTGGTAAGGCCCTCGTTTTGTGGATGGGTTCACTTTAATGTGTACTTGTATATTATACATACTATGGTGACATTCATGTGCAAATTGACTCGTAGGTTATGTTATCAACATTATGGCAAGTATGTATTTCCTTAAATTGATCTTTTACAAATAGATTGTAAGCAATAGTTAGAAATGAGCAATGAGAATCAATTTTCAGTCCTAGAAGAAAGAAAATTTATGTAGAATTATCTCACGAGTTCTATCTTAAATAAAAATGCACAAAAAATGTATATAGAAAAAGTTTAATAGTATCACATGATGTAAAAATAATACTTTAACAATATAATAAATGTAAGTAATATGTGGGGATCAGGTTGATGGAAAGATGAAAGAAATAATTACTAAATCTGCTAGTACTGATGAAGTGCAAAACAGAAATTGAAGGAAAGAAGCTTTTAGAAAATGCCAAGATATTAATATGGGTGGCACATTTGTCTATTGTGATCCCCATCCAGAGGTTGATTCCTGCTGTTAGTCTGTGTTTTAAGAGATCTTAGCTGTGACGGCATTATGTAAAATACTACCACCAATGTAACTTTGAGATAAAAATTGTAAGCAAGTATAAAGTAATTACGGTTATTGCAGTAGATTAAATTTTGTGAGTAATAGGTTAGCACAAGGCACATTATTATTCAGAAGTTGATACACAAATATGACACCTTAATGTTTCTGTTAAGCATAAAGTTAGCGAAGTATACAAATATGATAAAATATTTTGTCTGGATGATTTAGTGTTATATTGGATGTATAGGGAGCAGCCATATTGCAATATTGTCTTCAATGTTTTAGGGATGAAAGTTGTTAAATTTATTTAAACCATAACAATTCTCCTTAAAATTCAATAAAAATCCATTTTCCATTTCTTAAAAGAAAACTGGACACACTAAACCCTGCCAGATGCTGAAAGGGGGCTTTCAGGATACATATGTAGATTTAAGCTATATTACCATATTCAGTAAGGCACCATGATTTCCTATCTTTCTTGAAATATTACATTTATTTATGATAAAATGGTGATGGATTGTTGGCTTTGAAAATGAACACAGCTCGTAAATCTAAAACTTAGCATAAGGAATTAATAAATCTATGAATTGATTATAACTTTTGAGTCACTATTTAGGAGTTACCTGGAACAAAAATTGCTTTCTCGGATGCAATGGCTCTCCTTTTCCTAGAATGAGGTCTTTGATGAACTGTATCTCCCTCATGCCAAGTTTATGAGTTTTAAAGTCATTATATAGTTCATTCTTCTCCAATAACTTGTCAAACATTTTGATGGTTTGGTCTTCATGCTGAAAGAAGTTTCTCTTCTAAGTGGTGAAATTATTTGAAAATATTTTGTGCTGGATGCAATTCAAAGACTTGGATGCTTAGCTATACAGTCATATCTAGGTAAAAAGTCTTCTTTTGCATTCATTATCTTTTCCACAAGGTAAATAGGTTTGTGCAATGAAATGTAGCTATGAGGTAATGAGACTATGCACCAGTAATCAAAACTCATGCTAATATAAAAGTCGGTTGGGTTTGGAACTTGAAAATATAACTATGATTTAGAAACGGAAATAATTATGAATTTTGACTGATCAGGAGATTTGTAAAACCAGTAAATTTTAATGATGCAGTTTTATCTGTTTTTAATGTCCACAATGATTTTTACAGCAGGAAATTTCTTCCCTGTTGCCCTAAGAATTGGGGAGAAAGAACCATTCCTTATTTGAAAAATCCAGTTAGCCAGGATTCAAACCCAGGGCCAAGGAGTTGAAGTGCTAGCAATGCTCATCACTCCACCATTAGCTGGTTTCACGTTTAGAAAGACAGATAGATTTCGATTCTAAGACAGAAATCTCTTGAAACAGAAGTATTGCCCCAGTTTCAATATTAAATGCATAAAGATATTATAATCTTCAATCATATGAATATTTCCGTTGCTATTTAATACATTCTGAACAAACATTTTCGAGGAAACCTGACTATCAATTGTGAAGCATAGTTAAATGGTATTGATGACTTAAATACAGTTAACAGACAAAAGTTTATTTCTTACCTGCCAATCTATTTCATTACTTTTTAAGAAATGCTCCCAGAGATGTGAAAAGGGTCCATGTCCTAAGTCATGACATAAACCAGCTAGTTGAACACAAAGCTTTTCTACATCAGTTATATCAACTGATGGATTATTCTTTTTCAGTTCATCAATCATCCTGCCTGCCAAATGGCACACTCTGAAATTGGCAATTAAAGTATAAATTGTTAAATTACAAGCATGAAAGGATGACAGTACACCACATAGGTAGTACAACTCACCCTAAGGAATGCTCAAAGCGGCTATGGGCAGCACTGGGATACACCAGGTGTGTGAGGCCCAATTGCCTTATATTTCGCAGGCGTTGAAATTCAGGGGTGTCAATGACCTTCATACATAATGGATGAAACTCCATGTGACCATGAACGCTGTCATTAATAATTTTAATTCCTGCATGTTGTTGAAGTAGTAACCAGTCCTTTGTTAAGTACAGTAAATGTGTCATTAAGCCAAAAATTGTTTTGCCTACCAGTGAGAACTTACCCTCCATGATTTCTAAATATTAACAGTGGTTGAAAACTCTTCCAAAAGTTGTTTTGAATATTGCAGAAAGAATGGTACTTAAATATTTGATACCAGAAATTCGAGTTGGTGTACCATGCTATTTTCCTTGTAAAATGAACTTTCAATGACTGAATGTTACAGATGAAAGATGATATTGGTTATAATTAAATCTAAGTTATATGATAAGTTAAGATGCATTAAGTACCAGTGTTAAGATAAGGTGTATCTTTGACTTTAAGTTGATGATAAGATTTAACTTTATAATCTCTTAGCACAGTCTTTTCCTATGGGATATGATCTCATCGTTAATGATTAACTGCCTATTTCCCAATAACTCAGTTACTCATTGCCAAGGTTTTACCCTTCAAGCTATGGAGCCATAACTTTGTGAAACTCAATACAGGAATGGAAATACAATAACTTATAACAGAAATGCAAAAAATTGTAACTAAGTTATTGTATTTTCATTCCTGTTTCTTCTTTCTTTCCTCAATCCAAAGATTTGAGTTTAAAGTTTCAGAAGTTATAACCATGAGTTGATTGAATTATATTGTTGCATCAAACCACTCTCCCTTTTGTCCATCATGGAAGAAACGCTTCAAAAATATGTTATCTACTCTTCCTCTAAGAATATTAATACATGCTCTTATGCGACGTTTTCCATTAAATCTATTGATAGTAAGAATATATACCCTTAAGAAGTTATTTCTCATTAAAGTTCCTTATTGTATCAATTCTGCATAAACTTAGAATGTTTGAGATTCAATGATAATATTATTTGCCTGGTGTACGAGTGCTACATTGTTCTATTTAGGCTTGACTTAAAATTTATATTAGAATTGATTCCAGCCTTTTAGTCAGTTAAGGTATATCCTTTTACAAGATCTGACCACCCAATCTTCCTTTGGTTTGATCAGATCATCTTGTGAGGTTAGAATAGCAATTAGGCAGTCATGACCCTAAGCATGCACTGAACTCTATTTCTTTAACATTAGTGTACTGTAGTGCTATTTGGATTGTTTTCTGAAAGAGCACAATTTTTCTTCTCTTGTATTAAAACCAGTGGTGGCTGTGTATTTAGTGACCCAAATTCTGATACTGACGGCGTGTCAATTGCAATCCACCTATAAGTCAAGAAAACTATCAATGAGTGCAAAGATAAATATTGTGAAGGAGATATTCAGAAAGATCATAGGGAAATTTTTACCAAAGTTAGCAGTTTGAGTAGGTAAACTTCAGAAGTCTTTATAATAAAAAAGAATTACCTACATTCCTTCCTATAAATTAAGAATCATTATGTATTTGGGGCATCAAATCTGCAGCCACTTGCCCTCTTGTCCAGAGCTTTAGACATCTTCTGGCAGAATATAAAAAACATTTGCATAATTTATAGCAGCCCCTTCTGTTATGCTGTATGCTATTCCTTCCAAAGTAACTATGATTTAAGCAGTAATTAGGAAGAGTAAAATTTGATCCCTGACTTTTACTCGCCCAATTAATTCCCCTGTTAAAATAAGCAATATTTCCTGCTGTTACACCCCTACTTTTCACAATCCTTCTTGTTGCTTCCTCATCATATTTCTTGGAATAGTTTGCTTTTTGGGCAAAGTGAACAACTTTTTGTCAATTTATATGTATCCATTTTCACTGTATAATTAAGCAGTCTTAAGCACTGTCAATTATGGCAGAGTAATAAATTTTTGACAGAAGTAGTAAGAGGAAATCTCCTCAAGATTAGGCTTCACAGAAACACTACATTATCATTCTCATTGTTTGACATGATTAAAACTTGATATTGTGACAAAAGAAAGGCAGTTTATCTTATGTTCTGCCAAGAGATTGATAGGGAAGATAACACTGTCTCAGGCCTAGGATCAGTTTCCACAGTGAGATAAATCTCCCTTGTGATATCATCATATTTTTCTCAGAAATTTGTCATTCCAAACAAAAGAATCAAAAGGAACCTCCTAGGAGACTGGGCAGAAGAGGAGGGAGGAGAGCAGAGACACAGATAATGTAAAACATTTTTGGTCTTTTGAATGTGGACATCTTTCACTGCAGCACTTATTGATGGTATATGAACTCATGATTTCAAGACCACCTTTATTCCCAAACAATTAATTACATGCTTAAAAAATGTCGCCATAGGAATAACTTATACTTTTATATGTGAAATACACATGCATAAAATTTACACCAATCATTTTTCATACTACTCTTTGTTATCCATGGTGCTTAATAAGGACTCAACCCCTTTTCGAGTATCTTCTTGAAATCTGATTTGATGATATTTGCATCATCCTCATTTATATTCAGTTTTTTGGAGAATATGTAAATTTTACAGTGGGGTTTTGGATCATTATCCCTGGAAAGCAAGAAAAAAATTTAGAGAGAGAATAATTATCCTAGCTGAAATGTACTGAAATTGAATAACAAGATAAGAGATTTTGTGCATGTTTTTAGTCTACTGAATGATTTGAATTTTTTTCATTCTAATTGTTGAAACTAGCCAACCTCTCATTAGATTCTGCCTCAAGAAGGAGAGCGAGTGTGTCCTACCTCCCCCTCATCATTACTGGCAATTCTCATTCCCTCTCCAAAGGGTTAAGGAAATTTTGCCAGACATCCACATTTATCATCCTTGTGATCACTGTATTAATGACTCTTTACTTTCAAGATTTTGAAATTAAACGGTAACTACTGAAATCATATCTGTGTTTACATTCATATGTATTGTCAATGTAATAGTATCTCTAGGGCAGAGTCATTGATTTATTTGATACACACATTCCTGTTACTGTAACCATTAGTTAATAAGCAATAAAAACCAGAGGAATTTATAGTAAGTACATACTATTGCAAAAAAGATAGTGGGGTTAAATGGGTCTGTCTTACTTGCAAAGAAATACAACAATAACTCACTCTGCTGACCGGAACAGTTCAACCTCATTCCATCTTTTCTTCACTATTTGACTGGGATTTATTTTCTCATAAAAATATACTCTTGCAAATGGGTCCTCTCCCATTGAATCGAAGTGGAACCAACAGTATGAAACAACTAACCCAAATGCAGGAAACAGTTTTGCTAGGTCATTTTCTAGATGTTTTGTCAAGCTGTCAGGATCATTCACAGGAACCTAGAAATTTTACTATAGATGAAAATACAGACATGTCCAATGTTTTATCTTCTTGGAGGTAATGCATGATCTTATCAAAAATTTTATAACATTCATTCTGGATTATCCAAGGATATAGGATATGTAGAAAGGGCAACAGCTTTACAATAAAGCCTTAAGTATTCAGAGAGGAAGTCTGATAAATGAATTGAAAGCCTACTCTTCTCTTTAAAATTCAGATGATGGGGCTATCATTGAATCCATTCAAGTGTATGTTAAGTATTGGTGGCTATTTAAATAATGAATTTGGTTAGGGGAATTTTGGATAAGTTGTACATATAAGGTGAATGTTATTTTAAAGAAAACATAGTAATCAGAGTAGCAGTTATACCTACAGAAGACACTTCCTCAAAAGTGATGAATTGGTAGAGGCGTCGCCTTACAAGATTATAAAGGATACCTCGAGATGGAGCCAATGGATTGGATGCGCTGTAGAGAATGTCAAATAAAATGTTGTCTGTTAACTTTGTCCAGGTGTCTAAATCCTTATGAGCCTGAGAAAGTTTTCTTGACCTAATAGATGAAGCAGATGATGTAGGTCATAATATATAGTTTTCAGACTATTATATTACATGTGAAAAATAATTTATTTGTAAGGTATACTATAAGCACTCTCATAAATCTGACATATGGAATGTGTTGCAGTACCCACCCTGGCAGAAAGTGATCATCTGCAGCACGGAGGGCATCTATTAGCCTGAGAAGGTAAAAGGAAACAAGTTATCAAGGGCAGAATTGCTTGTTCAAATTTACAGCAAATATAATGTTTCATATTAATCATACTAAACTGGATTTCCCTGGTGCTTACATTCTGCCTAATACCAGAACTACCTTGTGCTGGGCAGCTGCAAAGTGAATTTTTCCCCCAACATTGAACATTTCATAAATGCTGTAAGCCTCTTTAGCTTTGAAAACTAGGACCTCCTTATTTCCTTCATCTTCAACCTTCATGATCCTGATGAGTTTCAACATTCTCATCAATCGGTTATCATCAATGGGTAGATCCAAGTTCAGATGCAGGCCATCACGCAGATACTCATCCCATAGTTCTACATCTATATGATTTATTTTATTGTTCACCACCTAAAATGTGGAAAGTTGTAATAGAATAAAATTTAATATTTTGGAAAATATACAATGTGTTGAAATTTAACTTATATGATGAATCGTTTACAAAGAAATGTTATCTAAAATTTATATTGTATATATTTGTTTCGTAAATGTGAATGTTTAATGTATGAGGTGATGGTGTAGGAGTTTACACTTGCATATGGTATTCTAGGTAATATCTTGGAGAGTATATAATTAAATTCTTGGAAATCATCTTCCTCATATTTTAAAAATTGTTTAAAATTTAATGCATAGACTTAGTTACCTGAAACAAGAATTGTTTTTTCCCATTTATTGGTTCTCCTTCTCCTAGAATTAGGTCTTTGATGAACTGTATCTCTCTCTTGCCAAGTCCACACCTTTCAAAGTCATCATGTAGGTCATTCTTTTCCAATAAATGTTCAAATGTTTTGATGCTCTGTTCTTCAAGCTAAAATAAATTTCTCTTCTGAATGGAGAAACTATTTGAAAAATTTTTGAGCTGTATGCAATACAAAGACTTGGATGCTTAGCTATAGCTTTATATAATCAGTAGGAAGATTTCTCATCAACTCATTTTTTATCTTTCCAATGTGACTATAGGGAATATTTTATAATGTAGAGGGGTATAAGGTCTCTCTGAATGTAAAAATAGACAAGTCAAAGAAATTCAATCTATCTGTCTATTCATACATAGTAAATATGTAATAAATTTTGTAAAAAGTTATTGGTACTAGTCTTTCTATTGGATTTTAGGTTGAAATCAATTGATTTACTTTAAATATTCACAAAATTTCTAAATAAGCCAAAAAAATTGCTATTTGAAATTTCTTCTCCTTTAAGTGATACAATTTAAATAGGAAAATTAAATATCAATGAATTATTTATTTCATACACAATTGATACAATGGGTAAATAAAATAATATTAAAAAGAAAAAGTGAAAAAATGGCTTTAAATTCAGGTCAAGTACTGAGTGGAAACAATCCACAAAACAGTCTTTTTTAGTTCCATCCAAGTAATGTCTTAGGCCATGTGAGGTTGCATCAAAAGTTAAATAATCTTGCAATTAGTTTTACAGATTAGGTTAAAATTAAAATTATAGCCAACAATTCAGGAACAGAGCATTGTAAACCTATTTATACTAGATTAAAGATAGATAGTAATTATGTTAAATGTTTCAAGAAGCAAGGTCATGTCCCACAAATGGGCTACCAATAGGAATTTAACTTGAGATTGCTTTCACCAGAGGCAAATGCACTGCTTAATAGCTTATTCATATCTGAAGAACTACTTCCTGTTCTTCCAGGAGAATGAGGATAATAGCTGAATGCCTAAAGATGATGCTATCTTCTGCCCAGCTGGAGAGCAAGCAGGATTCCAGATGGGTTTCATTTCAACTCATCACTCAGCACTATGGACTATGTCCACACATTACAAGTAATCATCAGCAGAAGGAATGAATATGAGATGCCACTAGTACTCTGCTTCACACATTTATATTTATATATATGTGTGTGTGTTATATATAAATCATAGCTAAGGAAACCCTACATATATTTTTAAGATGAGGCCTGATTTTCATAAGTATGACACAAGATGCAAAATAAAATGGTTGTATAGTCACTAAAACAAAAGAAAATAATGTTATAATCTGCGCATAAAACTTTTCAATGAATAATATCAAATGTTAAAAAGTAAAAACATTACTTTGTACAATTCAATAATCTAGCATCTAACTAGTTAATCGCCAAACAACTATATAAAATACATGATGCTTTTATTGTAAAGTTAAGAGATGAATTTTCTAATTCCTTCATGTGTATAAACATTTTGATGGTATCTATAATGCTGATCAATTTAATATTATTATTATTACCATCCTAACTACTTAAAAATTATTCCTTACCTTCCATTCCTTTTCACTCCTTTTTAAGAAATGCTCCCAGAGATGTGAAAAGGGTCCATGTCCTAAGTCATGACATAAACCAGCTAGTTGAACACAAAGCTTTTCTACATCAGTTATATCAACTGATGGATTATTCTTTTTCAGTTCATCAATCATCCTGCCTGCCAAATGGCACACTCTGAAATTGGCAATTAAAGTATAAATTGTTAAATTACAAGCAAGAAAGGATGACAATACACCACATAGGTAGTACAACTCACCCTAAGGAATGCTCAAAACGGCTATGGGCAGCACTGGGATACACCAGGTGTGTGAGGCCCAATTGTTTTATATTTCGCAGGCGTTGAAATTCAGGGGTGTCAATGACCTTCATACATATTGGATGAAACTCCATATGACCATGAACGCTGTCATTAATAATTTTAAATCCTGCATGGTGTTGAAGTAGTAACCAGTCGTTTGTTAAGTAAAGAAAATGTGTCATTAAGGAAAAAATTGTTTTGCCTACCAGTAGGAACTCACCCTCCATGATTTCTAAATATTAACAGTGGTTGAAAACTCTTCCAAAAGTTGGTTTGAATATTACAAAAAGAATGGTTTATAAATATTTGATACCAGAAATTTGAGTTGGTGTACCATGCTATTTTCCTTGTAAAATGAACTTTCAATGACTGAATGTTACAGATGAAAGATGATATTGGTTATAATTAAATCTAAGTTATATGATAAGTTAAGATGCATTAAGTACCAATGTTAAGATAAGGTATATCTTTAACATTTGACTATTCACTGACTGAAAGGTAATGATGAAAGATGATACAGTGTAATGAGTGAATGTCTTTCTTGGTACTGATGATAAGTAAACAGCTCTGAGTACCTAAATTAAGATAAGGTGTATCTTTGACTTTAAGCTGATGATAAGGTCCAATTTCTCTATCATGTCTTAGTACAATCCCTTGCACTGAAGAACAATCTTAATATTTAAGAGGAACATCATTTCCTAAAACTCATTAAATTTGTTTCAAGTTACTGGTTAGCATCCTCCTCAAACAAAAAGATACCAAAAACATGTTCAATTGTTTCTCACACAACAATAATAATACTTTTCTCGATATAATAGATATACATATATATGATTAGATGTATTATTATGTATTGAATCAGTAGTTGCCTAACTAGTTGTAGGAAGCAGTAAGTTTTCAGTTGGTCATTTTGATGATAATAAGGGATGATGAATGGCAATTACATTGATACAGCAATGTAATGAATGTCTCCATGCTGTTAACTGTATGAATAAACATTAATATGATAAATATATTTATTAAATTTATTTCTAACAGCCCGAAATTAAGTAATTGAAATGGTAGGGATATTACACTGTAAACAAGAGTACTTTGGTGGATCATAAGTTACAAAAGGTTGGCACCCACCGACTTTTATTCATATTCAAGGCAATAAAAAGGATTTAATTATAATGATAATTAATACTCTGAAGTGCATTGCACAATGTTGAAATGATTTTGAGATAGCTTTCAAAGGGTGTAAGATGACATGTATCCCTGAGTGATAAGACTGCTGCTTCCCATGAACATAGCAAATTCAATGTGTGCCATAAAAATTAGCTCCAATAAATACAATGTCCTTCCACCATCTAACTTGAGAATCTTTAAATCATTGAAAAACTTTAACACATCCTTTTTAAAATATATTTGCCATAAAAGACTAAAGGAATTTAAAAATGTATCTACCTTTTTGAGAATATAACTAATTTTATTCTTTTTCTTGATTATTCATTTTCTCTAACATGTTAACTACAGAACATCATTTCTGCAAGTTATGGCCTCATATATGTTTGTCTATTTTATTTTTCCAAAAATTCTATAAAAATTTATTTCATTTTGATGGTATAACAATCTGGCATGATAAAAGAAACCACATTTTTTTGCCAAGCATTATCCTGTTGTTTCTTTGAATCTTTTTTAACTTTCTCAGTGCAATATGAAGAATTATGGAGTTTGAAGTTCTCATATTTATTTTTTATTTGCTGGGCTTACTCTAATATTTTTATTAATGTACTCGTAAATTAATATTACCACTCAGTCTCTTTCCCCCACTTAATTTTAATTCATTAATAATTGAAATATCATGGTATATTAACACCAGAGTTTATTTTCGCCAAAAAAACATACTGTTCCAGAATCAATTGATATAGAGTTCTAACGGCCTAAGGATACACCTTCCTGTATTGCATTCTTATGCATAGGGGTGCATCCTTTGAGTGTGAGCAGTGTACTATGCATTTGGACAACAAAAATGGCATAAGACTGGAGAATAGATCAAAATAAAAGTATTCCATAGATTTATTAGTAGTATTGTTAATAGTGCTTTCACAGTTTAGGTAAGTTAACAAATAGCCCCCAGCAGGAATAGAACCTGGGGCCGTTTTCACATTAGGTGAATGAGCTTGTCCCATTTGTCTATCCTAGAGCTCTCCATAAACGTAGAACATACACAGCATTCATAGTTCAAGCAATTTTTCATCATCTGGGAAGGAAAAGGGTAGACGAGGTAATTGGAGCAAAGCAGTACAGGTAGTAAGAAGTATGAAATAAAGCTAGGTATTTCATTATCATTGACCTCAAACGGTTAAAAATGCCGAGGACAATTGACTTTATATCTTTGCATAATAATGAGTTCTGAATAATCCTAGTTCTGATGAGTTAGTATTGATGTCCCAAAAATCTTGTTCTTTCTTTTCAAAAATCATTTCCTCTTAATTTCCTTCAACAATACTTCATTTCTTTAGATTGTCTTTCATTATCATATCTTCTGATACTTATATGTACCATCATTAGCTCAAAGACTGTTGGCCCTGAAACCATTGACTATTAGCTACAAAAAGATGTATTGATAAACGAGCAATGGAAAACGTAATTAACAGTGCGTCTTTACATTCCAGGATGACCTTAAAGCGATCTGCTTGATGAAGTGTTTCGAAAGAAGTCATCCGACCTTCGACTGGAATTACATAACTTGATTGACTTGTTGCATTCTTCGGACACAACATGGCTTTCACAAGTATAATTTAAAGTCCTTAAAATTCCGTTGCATCACTTATTCGCCTGAAAGTCGGATAAAAACGAATAATTTCAGAAAAATTCTCTCTCAAAATAGAAAGTTGCTAGAATTAGTTACCAAATTTACGTATTAAGAGAGCATATTATTTTAACAGAATCACATTCTCCAAAGCGGGAAAGTAAATGAACTATTTTTCAACTAAAGAGATGTCCATTACTACACAAGCTTCATAACAAGAATGATTGAACTCACAGCAGCAAGGATTTTAACCCCGCTTCAATGCAACTGTGACCCCCTTATCAACATTGCACATAGGTCAGCAGAGATCACGTCATTACGAAAATTCTCGTGCATAATCAAAGTATTGAACTACTCTCAGCAATAGTATATGGCAAGATCTTGTGTGAAGTCTGTATTTGTATTTTGAAGACATTGACGCAGTATTACGTTTCAGCGTGAAATTTAGTCTACCTGAACTCGAATCGAATAGAGGAATAACGATTATCAAAACTCAAGCGATTATGTATTATTTTGAAATGACAGCTTCTCAGTAGCTGTTAACTGAGATTGCCTTCTCATTAATTGATAGGGATATTCCGGCGATATCGTCACTTAACTCCTTTCTTAGATCCTACTCCGACCTTTGGCTGTGGTCAAGAAGGTCGCAGACGATCTCATTGAGCGGTGTTCAATTCTTTCTTGCTAATGCAAGTAGTATCACCTACGCGGTCACCCGGGATATTGTGCTTACAGAAATTACGGAAAATTCCGTAACTTTATTGGAGTCTACGATCTATTTAGGATAGGATAGGTCTCCGTTTAAAGATATTTTGTATTCAATCTTCAAGATATGGCAGAAAACATCCTTGTAATTGGAAGTGGAGGTAGAGAGCATGCTATTTGCTGGAAACTAGCTCAGTCTAAAGAGGTACCTCGTATTTCTGATATATCAAGATTCAGTTGAATTTCATTGTATCTTGGTAATGGATTTCACTCTTAAGCATGTCTTTTTTTCATTTTCTGACAGGTTCAAAATATTTACATTTCACCAGGAAACACAGGAATAACTGCATTACCGAAAGTGAAAAAGATTGATCTAGACATTAAAAATTTCGACGTAAGTGAAGGATAAGGCGTGATCTTAAGTATTATTGTTTTATTATTAATTAAACATTTTTCTCTCGTCTAGTCCGATGCTTGATATTTTTATGTGTTTTATTGAAGAAGTATATAGAAATATACTTAATCAAAGCCTAATTGCTGTATCGTTGATTCCTTAAGTGAATGTAATAAGTGAATGTATGGAAATTTAATTTTTCAGTAGTCATAGTTGAATTATATAACTGTTGTTTTTACAGACTGTCGGTGAATGGTGCCAGAAGAACAATGTTAAGTTGGTGGTCGTGGGACCTGAAGATCCATTAGCAAATGGTATGGTCGATGTCTTGTCTAATTATGGTCTAAACTGTTTTGGTCCGAATAAGGCAGGAGCGCAAATTGAAGCCAATAAAGAGTGGTCCAAAGCTTTCATGGATCGGCATGGAATACCAACAGCAAGATGGAAATCTTTCAAATCTGCTGAAGAAGCAAAGAAATTTATTTTAAGGTTTTACTTTTCTTTAGAGAATTTTCACAAATTGCAGAAACATTTCAATTTTCAGGTACATAATACCGATTGTTTTGTAATTTTTTTATAGTGCACCTTACCCAGCATTGGTTGTGAAGGCAAGTGGTTTAGCTGCTGGTAAGGGAGTTGTTGTTGCAAGTTGCAAAGAAGAAGCTTGTGAGGCGGTAGAGAGTATAGCAACAGAAAGAAAGTATGGAACTGCAGGAGATGTAGTTGTGGTGGAAGAACTTCTTGAAGGAGAGGAAGTTTCGGTAAGACTATATTAAAATTGAGTTATGGAATGATGGATTGGGGAAAGGATTTTTTTTAGTTTAAAGAGAATAACTCCAAGGGAAAATTATAAATTTAAATATATGGGAAGGAATCGTTATTAAAAAGTTGATAGAAATTGTAAATGACAAGTCCTTAAAATAAATTGTTTTTTTTTTGCAGTTAGTGTATTTTGTTTCAAATCATATAAGGGTTGCGCATTTTCTCAAAGTGACTGAATACATTCTATTTGTTGTGCCAAAAGCATTCTTATCCCTTATCTATCAGGAGCTTTATCCATGATTGATGTATCCTGAGCAAAAAATTAATGTTAATATATTCCAAAATTGCTACTTTCATGGATTGAGCCCATTTTTAAAGCCTTTGTACAATCAGAGTTGATATTTTTGGATTAAAAATATTAATTGCTACAAATGAACAGTATATGTGTCCGCTATAAATCAATAAGATCTACATGCTACATATACTATTGCTCTATTTTTGTTTTATTTCTTACTTTTTTCATAAATTTCAGGAGAGAGTGCATGCAAATTTTCAAAATAAATCTTTCGGAAAAAAATTGTACATTATTTGTAAGGAAATAAGCCTTTGTGAATGTAGCTGACAAAAATTGAATTAATTTTACATCAGGTAGATTTTCCTCCCTTTTTCTCAAATGTAGATAGACTCTATAATAATGTTTTAAGTTTGAGCATTTGTACTACAATTTGTTAATAGGGAGATAATGATTAATGCTGTAATGAAATTTAATTAAGGCATCAATATTTATGGCTGGATGTTCTTCTTGCAGCCAAGTCTTTTCAGGAAGCTCTCTCTATTTATTTTGTTCCTTAAATATTATACGAGGGTGGTCTGAAAAGTTTCCGATCCCAGATTTTTCTGAAATTTTCAGAAAACATGCCGAGAAATGGCAAAATGTCGGAAACTTTTCAGACCACCCATGTAATTGATAATTGCAAAATGACAAAATTCAGAAAGCAAGCTTTCAAACAGATACAAAGTTAGAAGGATAGGTATTTACAAAGATAAGTAACCAATATTTATAAAATTTCTTGATATATATGATACAAAATAAAAAATTGGAAATGAAGTTTTGTGGTAATTTGGATCAATTTCAGAAATACTATTAAGACTACTGACCATTAATTTACTAAAAGTTACAATCAAGTTTGTAAAGTAAAAAAGTTGATGTTATCAAAAGATTCTTTTAACAAAAAATTGGCAAAGTTTCCAGCGCTTTGGTGGAAGTTGTCCTGTGGTTTATCCCTGTCTGCACCCAATTTTCAAGACCTAGGTGGGTGGCAGGAAGGGTATCCAGCTATTTATATTTTGTTAACATTAGTTATTATCATCTTATAACTCATTCTTATCAAAAGCAATCTCTTAAAAGAAAAAAATGATACATGAGGAACAAACAAGAAAGGAAACTTGTGTGTACCTGAAAATAGATTAAGCGTAAGAATAG
Source organism: Pachydiplax longipennis (assembly GCA_036926295.1). Taxonomy (NCBI): domain Eukaryota; kingdom Metazoa; phylum Arthropoda; class Insecta; order Odonata; family Libellulidae; genus Pachydiplax; species Pachydiplax longipennis. The sequence goes on from JAVFKF010000004.1 coordinate 53,660,496, forward strand.
GAATAAATTTTAAGTAAATTGAAAGTGAATGGTTGGGAGAACCAGTTGATTTTATGGAAAAATGTTTGGAGTCTGTAGTACCTCTGGGAGCTTAATGAGTTACATGTTTGATTTGGTGAAAAAGTCTCAGGTTAGATGCCATACGACATGTACAACATTGATAATCTAACTATTAAAAAAATCTTGAAAGAACTATCCATAATTAATAATTGGTTGACAAGTTCCCAAAATGACAGTAGATTAAATGGAGGTTAAAGAGTTTGCTGAGTGTTTGTTGCTTTCCAAAATCTTGCTATAGCATGCTATGGCCTTATAAATACAGTCAAGTTATCCAATGGGTTGCTGTTCATTTATTCTTTTCAAGAAGGGCTATGTTTTAATATGTTTTATGATAAAATTTTATTTTACACAAATATATAAAATAAATTTTTCATAAATGGTGGTATGAAGAAACCCAAGCTACTTAAAGCTTAGCAGAAAATAAAACAATCTAATGAGAAATGTCAAAATATTTTTCTGAATCTTACGTTTGTATTCTAGGTTCTTGCATTTGTCTCTGGTGGGACAGTTAAGGTTATGCTGCCAGCACAAGATCATAAAAGACTCTTGGATGGTGACAAAGGACCTAATACTGGAGGAATGGGAGCATATTGCCCATGTCCTCTCATTGATGATATACAGCTTGAAATGGTTAAGAAAGATATTCTTCAGAAAGCTGCTGATGGACTTTTAAAGGAGAAAATACCTTACATAGGTAAGTTGACGACATACTAATACTCCCTCTTGTGTTTTCTGCAATGATAATTTTATTACAGTGTAATTAGTAGGGTAAAACTTTTTAGAATGGGAAGAACTCCTATCCCTCAAATGTTTTATTATCAGAGCAGCATTTTGTCTTTGGCAAAGATTGGTTGTGTGTGGTCCATTTAGAAAAATATTTTAACCAAAAAGTGTAAGGATGAGAAGTACAATGAAACCTAAATTAATAAAGGGGAAATTAAATTCCGCCCACCGAAAATTTTTATTATTTTTCTTTTGTCACGTTTTGTGACTTCTGAGAAATAATCCCCTCCCTCTATCCCCACTTTTTTGAAGTATCAGCAAGTAATTAATTGAGCATATTTGCTTCTGTATGTATCCAGAATGTCTCTTTATTAACTCATCTTTTATTATAATTTAATATTAGGTAGAAGGAAAAGGTAGGGGAATTTTAATGTGAAGGGATGTTTTGATGTGGAGGATTCAATTCGGAAATTAGGAAGGGAGGTTAATAAGAAGGCTTTAAGAATTTTGTGCAATGAATGAAATTTAGCATGGAAGAGGAAACTGTAAAAATGGGTTTTGGTAAAGGGTTTCATTTGTGGAGAGGAATTCCCTTACTTTGACCATTTTTATTCCCACTCATATTACTCTTCTCATAACAGGTCTCCTCTTGGTGAAATCACACACTAAGCATCTGAAGTGTTCACAGTACATAAAAGTAGAGCAATGATGAAAAGCCATAGAATCCATGGCCACTAGTTTTTAGGTATCAGCTCCCAACCTACTCCCTATGAAATAAATGAAGGGTTTAACTGCCTAAGTAGCCTTAGTTTTCAGCTAGGATGTAATATTAATCCAAGAATCTTGACTTTAAGTTATATTGTATGCTCAAAACTCTCCAAATTTATCTCATTATTACATCTTGCTGTCTTTATGTTTTAGTTTATTCACCTGATAGAGAGATTTCAAGTTTAGAAAAATTTCAATTTTTTCTATCAAATAATCTGTAAAATATCTTTCAAAGTTCCCACCTGGGTAAGCTAATGGAAAACTGATTTTTCTGCTGCTGACTACTGAGCCTGTTATAGAAATATCAGTTTCCCCTTAACTTACCCTTGAGACAACCCAAGAAAATTTTCTGCAGACTTCAAGTTTCATTGATCACTTTCTTTTCTGGAATTTCTGGAGATTTCTGGAATTAGGAGCCTCTGCTTTGTATGTTAATGAAAACACTTTAAAGTAATATAGCCTTGCTCTGTCAGTCATTGTCAAGGCAGTATCAGAACGTTTACCTAGATACCTAGCAAATCTAAGCTGGCATTTCTCAAGGCTGTCATTGAGATATGCTTTACTTGACATCAAATTGGAATGTCAGTATTACTAAGTACAGTGAAAAGAATGTGAACTTGAGAGAAAATATAGGTATTGTTGAAAGAACGACACATTCAGATGTTACTCTGTGGTATTCATGAATACAAAAGCTTCTTTTAAGCTTCATTATACAGCTAAAGATGAATTTTAAAGAGGGGGCTTTTCCTTCTTCCTCTTCAACATCAGAAATAATGAACTCAGAAAATGAACTCGGCTTTCAATAGATAAGAGAGACAGGAATTCATCTAGCGCCGAATATTGGCAACTGTCGGGGGCCATTCCTCAGAAAAGTATTATCACCCAGGCAGCTGTCAGTTTTCAGAAACGCCTAACGTGCATTTCGGAAGCTATGCTTCCATCATCAAGGGAGGTCATGAGAAGAAAGTGTGGAGTGTGAGGTATTTGTAACTGTAATAGCAACAAACTGTCCAACCTCCCTCATAACCCCAAAGACATTAGTGCACCAGTACACAAATATGGCGTTTGTGAAATCTCATGTCAAGATAGTGATAAAGTATACCTGGGACAATCAAAACACAAAATAGAAATGGATTCAAAGAACACTTAGCTCATTTCAGATGCAACCAAATTAATAAATCTAGTGTTGTGCAACACATACAAGAGCACAATCAAAGGATTAATGCTCATGATAGCATCTTCTTACTTCAAAACAAAGGGAAACTTATGAATGCCAACGACAGTCCCATCACAACTTCTTCATTATACTCTCTTTTGGACACCGCTCTTTGAAAGGAGTTAATCCTGGAATATCTGTTTCCCACCTTCTTCCAGTACATCACACCAAAAACACCCCACCCCAAAATCTCTCCCACAACAAACAGTTACAAATACCTCACATTCAACACTTTTTCTCATTCAGCATTTGACCCCCCTTATGCATGCACATCGGGTGTTTCTGGAAACTGGTGGCCACCCTAGTGATGATCCTTTTCTGAAGAATTGCCCCTGATAGTTGTCAATATTCAGTGCTTGGAGAATTCCTTTGTCTCTTATCAGAATTATATGTATAATACTACTTTTAAAATATTAATAGGAGTTCTTTATGCTGGTCTCATGCTCACGAAGGATGGACCTAGAGTTCTGGAGTTCAACTGTCGCTTTGGAGATCCTGAAACTCAAGTTATCCTACCTCTTCTTGAATCTGACTTGTATGAAGTTATGCTGGTAAGTTGTACATGGGCAGTATTTTTAAGTCTATAATATGAGTATTTTAAGTATGGCTGGCCACTTGAAAATCAAAAGGTGTAGTCCTTGGTGCATTAGATTGAAGGGCTTAAAATTTCAGGACTTACCCCCTTCACCCATCCGTATATTACCTCTTGACAATGCCAAATTCTTGCATACATGAGAAGGCTGCAAAGCCCCATCTGATCAGGGTGGCTCCTTTAGTGAGGTCCAAAGAAATGATACCAGTGATTAATGGGAAATTTTCAGTAGATAGTAAGGTATTATATTTTCAAATGGGCAGTGGCTATAACTTAGAAACAGATAAAACAGAAACAGATCATCTTTATTTTTTTCAAGGAGGCCCAACATTTTTCCCCTTCATATAATTTCCTGCTCCCTTGAATATTGATGACTACAACACATTTATAGAATATTATTAATTCTTAAATTGTAGGAAAAGAATTAAGATTCTGATTTGGACAAATAGCCTTAGGATAATCTGACTCAGACTCAGTGATTTCAAATAGCAGGAAGTGAATCCTGAAACATCAAATTTAGATTATGTTAGATTTATATGAATTTAAAAAGTTATAATTTCATTTTGTAGGAACCCATAATTAAAAAAAAATGTGTTGCAGTTAAAAGACTTGATCATATTTTAAAATGCATGAGGGTCAAGACTGTGCTGAAACCATATTTATATAAATTAAGGTAGTAAGATATTTATGCTACCGTTATCTTAGGAAAATGATAATAACGCAAGGCTTATTGGTAACTCAACATTTATTCTTTCTTGTTTTTATGAGAAGTAGTATTGTTAAAGGTTCTTTGACAGCTTAGGTAATTTTAAAAGTATTCTCCCATTGGGAATTGAACCGAGGACCACTTTCATCCAAGTCAAATGCACTGCCCAAATGACTGTCTGGGAGGCTTGCTTTTATTTTGGTATTAAAAGCCCTCAAGTGCTCCTTTCTGACTTATCTTAGCCTTACAATATATATCCAATACCAAGTTTGTAACGTCTTCTGTTATAACTTCTAATCATCTTCAATTTTTTCTTGTACAATCCTGTTCAGTATTAGGCTATAATGGCTACCAGACTCTGAAGAAAGGAAGCTTCCTTCTCATTTCCTCTCCAATTCTGAAAAGAGTTAAGACATTACTAGAAAATTCCGACATTATTACTTCCATTGTAGGCTAAGGAATTAGGATTGGTCCTGATGATTTAACATAACTTGAATTAAGACATGAACAGGATTGTATGAGAAAAAAATCAAAGATGACTAGAAGTTGTTGGGCCTCCTTGTAACAGATAAAAAGGAATCTGTGTCTAGCTTACAGCCACTGCCCTTTTCAAACTATAATACCTTTCTATCTACTGAAAAATTCCCAGCGATTTCTGGTACCACATTCCTTTAGACTTTGCTATAGGAGCCACCTTTGCTGTAGGTGATAGAAGGATGGGTGGAGGGGGAAAGTACTGAAATTTTAAGCCCCTCAATTGTGACTCAACTCACTAAAATCACTTTCACTTCTTGGTGATTGTCAATGGATCAAAATTATAGATCGACATTTATTATGTCTTCTTCAAGAGGTTTTTTTAGTATCATTTACTCTTGGTATAGTATATTTTTAGTGAATTTTTAGACATCTTAACTTCTTAGTAATGGACTTTCATGAAACTTCATTAATTATTTACCTTTATTGCCATAGTGTTAGAGTTTTTGAAATAATAAAGTACTAATCACTGCTATATTTTCCTCCCTATCCATCTACAATAGGACTGCAGCAAAGGGCAATTACAAAAACATAATCTGAAATGGAAAGAAAATGTATATGCTGTTGGTGTTGTCATGGCAAGCAAAGGTTACCCAGAAACATCGACCAAGGGGAACATAATTCAAGGTAATTGTTTGGAAATCTTTTGACACAACCTGAAAATGTCATACTCATGCTTAGAATTTAATTAAATCATATACACTAGTAAACTTGTGTATGGAAAAAAGAACTTTGTTATTATCCATTGTTTTTTGATGAAATTTTACTCAAAGTTGTCATAATTATTGATTATCATTCCAAAGTATGCATTTCAAAATTAAACCTACACATATCATAGATATAGCATCAAGTTCTAATGTTTATGTAAAAATGCTCTTCTATTAAATACAGGAATTGACAAAGTAAGCAGTTTACAGGATCATTTGGTTTTCCATAGTGGTACAGCCATTGGTAGTAGGCCAAATGAGTTTGTGACCAATGGAGGGAGAGTGCTTATTGCTGTAGCTTTGGCATCTGATCTGGCAATGGCAGCTGCAAAAGCCAATGCTGCTTGTCGCCTCATTACTTTTGATGGTGCTCAGTTTCGTGGTGATATTGCTCATAAGAGTATAGCTAGGTCAGTTGTTTGATGATATGGTAGTTTTTAGACCTTTATTTGATTTGCTTGACTGTTTCCTGGACATAACTCCTAAACAAACATCCTCATTCACTGTGCTATTAAATTTTTCCTTATCTTATCGTAAATAATATCAATCAGTTTCTTTGGTCATATATCATAATGTAGAAAGATTAGTTTTGTTATGTTGTTTAGGATTAAAATTTTCAATACATTTTATGAATGTAATTTTTGTTTAACGTAATAAAAGAACGTTTAGATGGTATTTTTTCAGCAGCTTATTTTAGTTCTAGAATAGTTATTTTCTCTAGAACATATTTTCGTTGGAATAACTTCATTGGTATCAAAGAATCATTGAAGCAATTATTATTTCAATGCATTAATCTTGTAGGCTCATAAGTATTTCATTTGAACCTGTTTTATTCATATTCTTTCATTTAATTGGTCGTACAAACCATTAATTACAAAAAGCATTGGAAGAGTTTATTCTTCCATAAGAATTATTGATGCTGAGAAATGTTGACTTATTTTGTCTAGTGAATATTATCTTGTGAAAAGAAATCTGCAAAAGGTGACTGTTACTCAACTGATGTGGGTTTTTCAGTATTATTCATCATTTAATGTGCAAAAAGCACTGTGTTTATGCACAGTTTTGTTCTATTCTTCTTTGAAAAAGTGTTGTAAGATCTACTTCAATTCATGAATGAAAAATTCATGTGGCAGTTGAAGTAAGCCTTTAATGAATGTAATAAATTATCTAAGATTGGTATATCTATATCATCTTAATGTTCCTTATAGTTAATATTCTTTCTAGTGTTACTCTAAAAGATCAAATACCTTTATTTGCATACATTAAGTTGTTGTTGCATGTAGAATTTTATATTTGGGTGGTATTTTGAGAGGAGCCACAGCATTCTAAAAACTTGTCAGTATATCTAAATCATTGATTATAGAAGGTTATTTTTGAAGTGATTCACTTGAGATTTTGAGTAAACGTTAACCATAAGTTAAATATTAACCAAATGCTGCATGAATCAAAATTTGATAAATAATGAAGTTAATTACACAAGTCTGCTATTGAAAAACTGCACGAGAATTTTTCACTAAATCTTTTCAGTTTATTGCATGCTAAATCCAGGAATTGCACTCAAAAATGTCGCCAAGTCAGGTTTTCTTGCAAACCAAGGGAGTTCTGTGTGGATGACCTTTTGCCAGAGTGACATCATCATAATAGACCCCTTATTTCTCTGTCTCCAATCCATTTAGAAATAATCACATTTGATATTTTCTTGAATAATATTTAAAGTGTGTATGATAAATATTTCAACTGCTTAGTTCAAATTTTGTTGAGGGAAATCTGTTTTTAATTCTGACTCTTAATTTAGGTAGACTGATTTAGGTCAGATCTCAAAAAAATAAATGGAGTATGCTTCAGGATTATAAAGTACACTTTTACTAAAGATTGGTTTTTCTGTGAGACATGTTTTTTGCTATGTAAACATGGCATGTATTTTCACAAATATACTGTTTTTTACTGAATTTACACAGACTCTGATTAAGCAGGGAATTGATAATAATTCCTAGTATGTTTTATATTAAATTAAAAATTGTTCCTTTAAGCAATTTTGAACTTGCCCTAATACAACTGCATATCATCATTAGAGAATGTGTTGAAGCCAAGCTCTGTACTATTTTTAATCCTACAATAATTCTGCATTCAATCATGTCTGTGTGGTAAATCTATTAGAATTCAGGATTGGACTCTAGTGCAACATGTCTACAGTAGGCTGTGTTATTTATCAGGAGGGTTTTTATTTTGTTTATGGCCAATGCCCTTAGAAAAAGCCATGAAGAGACAGGATTCAAAGGAAGCAGATACAATACCAGGAAAAGATCACTCTGACTCTTCCTTGGATGAGGGCTGTTTTCTCTAAGTGACTTAAACAATCATATATTGAATCAGGCATATCAAAAGAAACTGCTGAATTTTTGTGATCAAGTCTTTGGTATACAAGCCTTCCATCACCCAGAATGTAATTTTCGTGTACCATCATTTATGTATTGAGAATTCACATAGTTTTATATCAAAGAGGGAATAGCCCCTGGGCTCTTGAGATAATTTGAAATAGAATGTGAAACATCTAAATAGCGCTTATGCAGATTCTCTTTGAAAATAAGTCCTAAAACAGCAATTCTGTATAAACCAAATGAATTCATATTACTCCCATTGGACACAAAGTGCTTCAGGAGGAAAGCTATAATTTGATTTTATTTTCAAAAAATCAAGTAAAAAGATTATGGATGCAAGGTTTGTGGGAGCTTCAAAATGCTAACCATATTCTGAGAAATACAGGCTATACAAAATATCCTTGCTTCTCTTGCTTATGGGATAGTTGAGCAAAATATCTTCTTAGAAAAAACTGACTGGTCATTTCAAGAAGCTTCTACTCCAGGTGAAAAAATTGTCCTCCATAATAGCTTGGCACCTCATGAAAAATTTCTGTAGCCACTCTTTCACATCATACTGAAATACTGTCTTATGAAGGAAATTATAAAATCTCTATGAAAAAATGGGAAATGCTTCAAATTCCTGTGCTCCAAGTTCCCAAACAGCCTTAGGTAAAGTTGCTGGAGGGAGTTCTTGCAGGACTGGAAATATGTAAGCTACACTTTGATGCATCGCTTTTTAATTACAAGAATAAAAATGAGAGAGAAGCAGGGTTTACCTTTAAAGATGTTTCAGATTCAACAGGTTTCATTGTATTTGACTACTTCAGCCTTTTTGTGCGAATACTCTTATTTTTGGAAACTGCAATACATCGGTTTTTTCATGATGAATGATGGGTTCTAGTGTATATTTCACCATTGTGCAACTGCGCTGATTACCATTGTAAATGGAGATAGTCCTCATGAGGTGATTTTAATGTTTTATAATACTGTAATTATGCTTTTCCATTGAAATTCATAATGGAATAACAGAAGAATGGAATTTCTTTAAATGTATATTTTATCATTAATTTGAAATCTTTTATCTCTTAGAATTTAAAAGGGATGTTTGTGTTTGTTTTGTTGATTTTGAAAAGGCCTTCGATAGAGTTCAATGGCCAAAACTGATGGTGATACTAAAGAAAATTGGGTTGGATTGGAAAGATAGGCGTTTAGTGCAAAACTTGTATTTAAATCAGACCACACAAGTAAGAGTTGCCAATGGGGAATCGGGATGTGCAGAGTTAGGGAGGGGAGTAAGACAAGGTTGTCCTTTATCACCATCTCTTTTTAACTTATATGCAATAGAAATGATCAGAGAAGCTTGGGATGAAATAGATAAGGGAATAAAGGTTGGTGGGGAACTAGTGAAGTCAGTAAGATATGCAGACGATAAAGCTATTGTGTGCGATTCGGAAAAGGGTTTGCAAATCCCAGTTAATGCACTAAATGATAAAGCAAAGGAGTTTGGGATGAAAATCAACGTAAGAGAGACTAAGATTATGAGGTTTTCAAAGGGAAAGAATGCTAAATTAACGATAAGGGTGGATGGGGAAAAACTAGAACAAGTAGACCAGTTTTCATACTTGGGCAGTCTTCTTTCTAAGGATGGGAGATGTTCGATAGAAATTAGAAAAAGGATAGCATTAGCAAAAGAAGCTTTCATGAAACGAAGGGAACTGATGACAAAGGGACTTGATAAAGGAATCAGGAAGAGATTGGTAAAATCCTTGGTGTGGAGTGTAATGTTGTACGGGTGCAAAACGTGGACGTTAAGAAAAGAGGATGTCAAAAGATTGGAGGCTTTTGAGATGTGGGTATGGCGAAGAATGGAGAAAGTTAGTTGGGTTGATAGAAAAACGAACGAGGAGGTTCTAGAGATGGTTGGGGAGAAAAGAGTAATGATTGAAGTAATTAATAATAGACAAAAGAAATGGGTGGGTCAAATATTGAGAGGGGAGATGAAAAAAGCGATTGAGGGAAGAATGCTAGGGAAAAGACAGAGGGGAAGACAAAGACAGAAGTTGTTAGACGAATTAAGGGGTGGGATAAGTTACCGGGAATTGAAGGAGAGGGAATTAAATAGGGAATGTGGGGGCACATGAACCTACTGAAAGGCAGAACACTATATACATATATCTTTATTTTCTTGTATCCCTAGATTCAGAATTATGATGAGACATTTTGCCAATGCAAGGTTTCAATAATATTTTACCTTAAAACTGGGACATTCTGAAATGTTGACTTCTAAAACTCAGGAAATTAAGAAGAGAAATAGGGCACTTGGCTGTTGCAATTCTGTTTCTACTGCTTCCCATTTTGCTGTGATGGTCATGCTTCAGTAGCTGTTTGACAGGAGAGAATTTTCTTTCCCATCTTTGATGCACTTTTGGTGTTCTATTTTTAAGTTCCTAAAGGTTCATCCCATATATACAGCCAGATAGTCTTCAATTGTTTTAATAATAGGAGATTTAATGGTGATTAATCAAAACGAATATCTTTCTAGAGCCATCCTTCAGAGAGGCAAACTAACTTACAAAGCAAGTGGTGTTGACATAGGAGCTGGAGATACATTGGTTAACAACATTAAGCCAGCTGTGAAACTTACGCAAAGAAATGGAAGTGTTGGCTCAATTGGAGGCTTTGGTGGTCTTTTTGATTTGAAGGCTGCTGGATACAATGATCCCCTATTAGTCTCTGGTACTGATGGTGTTGGAACTAAACTCAAGGTATTTTTTCTTATCTTCAACTTGTTTAAAAACTCTTTTGTCCATTAGCTGGATGTGTCTGCATGAGTGATGTTTATTTCTCATTTTATTTTTGGCCCGCTTGTTTTATTTTCCTAATGTTTTTTCAGGTTGCTCAAAGTATTGGCAACCATAGGACTATTGGCATTGATTTAGTTGCTATGTGTGTCAATGATATACTTGCCCATGGTGCTGAACCCCTTTTTTTCCTTGATTATTTTGCTTGCGGCACGTTAGATGTTAAAGTTGCTGCAGAAGTTATATCTGGAGTTGCTGATGGTTGCAAAATGTCGGGATGTGCATTAATTGGTAAGGCATGGCATAAGTCACAATTACTTTTCAATAACTGAAGGTGGCCTGAATAAAATGTAAATATTTTTGTAGATTCAGAAAAGTAAAGTATGTTATTTGTATGCTTAACATCTTTTTTTAATTGTATATTTTCTTTGAATCTGAGTAGTTTGTGATTCAGTTCTTCTAAAGAGTGTAAAATAATTTCCCTGAGACTTAAGTCTGACTCATTAACATAATATGTATTTACCTTTTGTGATTTGTATATGTTTCACATGTACTTATTCACTGTCCAATCACATGTCTAGCTTGTGCTCAGAATATGTACTCCAGATTTCCTTTTTTACATTAACCAGAAGCCAAATATGATGGCTATTTTTTCTATCCTTAGGTTACTCTCCTACCATTGCTTGCAAGTTAATATCTTACTCTCTCACATCTTACACATTAGTAATTTTTAATCAAGTATTTTTATGATGTCTCTTCATCCAATGCTTGGTGTCAGTTGCAGCTTTTCTAATTTAGTGTGTATCATTAGGATTTAGATTGCACTATAGGATTTTTCTTATAATATTTTTACAATCTAAGTTATTTGTTTGATTTTGATTTAAAAACAAAGACATAGGCTATGAGAAGGTAAATGTAATTTCCTAGTTTGTATTAAAAATGCATATTTAGATTTCATGCTTAATTGTATATACATGGAAATTTTTTGAGAATTTCATGCAGTGTTAATTATTTAAATTCATCCATCCAATTATTTCTGAATAAAATTCACAAAAAGATTTCTGAGTTTTGCATTACTAATGTTCAATGTTTGAGTTACTTCTTAAATTGAGTCTTTGAAACCAGAGATTCCACTAAGTTGTGGTATATTATGTGCCATTTTAAAATTATCTTACTCAATAGTGAATGAATTTCTTTTATCTTGGTTAAGTCTCCTATATTTTATTGTTTGCAATTGGAAATAGAGCAGAATCTGTAAAATAGTGGCATATTGATTCAAATGTGGTTTGATTTATGTTTATTGATGTATTTTAAAATATTAAGAGAGATTGTTTATTTTTCATATTCTGCATCTTGCTGAATGTGCATTAAATATTTGCAATCGTCAATTACAAAGGTGGAGAGACTGCTGAAATGCCAGGAATATATGCCAAAGATGAATATGACCTTGCTGGATTTGCAGTTGGTGCTGTAGAAAAGGGAAAAATTTTGCCTTTGACATCTCAGATATGTCCAGGAGATGTTGTTATTGGTATACCTTCAAGCGGAGTCCACAGTAATGGATTTAGTCTGGTACGAAAAATCTTGGAGAAGGTTAAGTTGAGTTACAATGATCCTGCTCCATTCTGTCCTGGAAAAACTGTGGGTTAGTATGATAATTTACGAAGGTGGAAATATAAACACACATTATAAATATGCATTATGATGTTATGAATATGAAATTGAGTAAAAAATCTCCTATCCTATAATGATGAAATTTAATTTTTTTAATAGTGAGATTGAGACTGGTGTGAAAGATATGAGAAAATGTATCATTAATGAAATGGTCAAGACAAGAATTATTTTTCCTCTTTATATTATTACAACGATTAATCTAAATCATTGATTTCTTTGAGTATCATTTATAATTGAGAACATATATGGCTAGAATTCTATTTTACACCTCTTTACATGATATCTTATGAGGGTGTAGATGATTTATTAAGCTGTTCTAACTTGTTTAAAACTTGAAGAAATTTTAGTTTTTAGGTATTATGTTATCAGGCACACAATTTGATCTTAGCTATATTTTCATTTTTATCCAAGGGTTTTGTATGTAATCAATTGAAATGTTAATCTTCCTGCATCACAGCAGTATTAAAAGTAAATAACTTATGCATTTTACTCTCATAGAGATGTGCTCTTAAATTTTTATTATGAAAATATATGGCATGATGTTATTTTTAATATGGCTAATATAATTAGAAATGCAGCCCCAATAGTGGCAGTGGAATATTGGGATTTACATTTAGTGCTAGTAGGTGTCTACTGTTCAATTTCTTTTAGTTAATTTACGTGTAAATATCGTACAATTTTCGTTCTTGTAACATCAGTATATAAATGTTTAAGTAACAATATATTGAATGAAAAGTTAATACAATAATTTTTGCATTTCAATTTGAAGGTGAGGCTCTTTTAGAACCAACAAAATTGTATGTTAAGAGTGTATTGCCAGTTATGAAACTTGGTCACATAAAGGCATTTGCTCACATAACTGGTGGAGGATTGACAGAGAATATTCCTAGGGTTCTTCCTGATGACATGATGGTTGAACTTGATGCCACAAAATGGTCTATACTACCAGTTTTTGGGTGGCTAGCTGCAAGTGGTAAGTGAATTAGTGATCATTATTTCAAAGCTGATGAAAAATGCTTTACTATTTCCACATGAATACTATAATATAATATATAGTGCAAATATTACACTGCTCTTTGTCTGATTTAATGTGGATTTCAGATCATAATTTTATTATCTACTTTATACATCATACTGACATCGGTCAGATATGCTGATTAATTTTTTTATAACCTCCCTATATGCATTGTGAACAGTAGCTAAAACGCTGCTAACCTCATGAAAATTTAATTATAATATATTATTTATATATTTTGCTAGACTGGCATTGGGAATTTGCCTACATTCACTAGATTTGGGCTACAATCAGCTAGAAAGAACATATTGAGAAAAAATCTTTTGGGTGTATTCTAACTATCAAGTTAAAGTGGTATCTGTAAGTTTACACTTCTATAGCAAATGGTTTTCAATTGAAATTTAATCTCACAAAACACTAGTAATAAATTTGGTAAGAAGACATTTATCCTTAGTATGAATCATCAAATTCTTTCTAAAATAAAATTTTCTCTTCATATTGACTGAATATATATTGGTACAGTTTTTTTCTAGAGCATGGATTGCAATGGTATTTCAACGTTGCAATGAATTTGTATGTTCATCATATAGGTTCAACTGTCTACTTGTGTTCTGTTGTAGGAACCTTTTGATAATCTTCTGCTCTTGCTTAATAAATCATATAAAGTAGGGATTTATATTTGAAAGTCCTGAGGTTAGAGAATACTCAAGGGCTCCCAGACAGCTTAGTAGGCAGGGCGTTCAGTTTTGGTAACGGCACTACATTGTTAGATTCTGGGTGGGGTTTTACACATGAGAAATGACCATAATTGTCAAAGCACTTGTAAATATAATAAAATAAATAAATATATAATTCTATAAGGAGAATATTCAACCTTATAGGTTTCTTAATTTTTATTAGGTAACCTTTTCTCCTTTGAAGATATCATTGAATACATAGGTTTTGCATAGGTGTCACTTAGTTTATCCTCTGCAGAAGATTAAAGCATGTGAGAAAAATAAATTCATATTTCACATGAAGCAGCTAGTGATTTAAATAATAATTATAATTTTATTTGAAGGTGGAATCAACCAACATGAAATGCTGAGGACATTCAACTGTAGCATTGGAGCTGTTTTGATTGTGAGTCAGGAAAAGGAAAAGACAGTCCTTCAATCCATTGGTGAAAAATCCTATGTGATTGGTCATGTAAGGAAGAGGAATAATACAAGTTAGTACACAATATTTGCATCACTGTGTTGAGCTTCCAACTAGTTTCTCATTTCACACATGTACCATTTCTTCAAAAATTTCCACATCAAGATATCTTTTTCTCTCTATACAAATTAATTAGTCAAAATCACTCTGGAATCCTTAAAATTTTTCTGTCTATTGAGAGTTTCATACCCTTGCAAGCTATTAAGATTATTTTAGCTTTTATCATTTATTTAAAATCAATGTAGAAGTGCAAGTTTAGTCTCCTATATAATATGCTGATCAACATTAAAATTCAAGGTGTGAATGAGTCCTGAATTTTTCTCAGATACTAGCCAAGTCAGGGTTGAAAATTTTATTCCTGCCATGGAAGCTGTGATGAAGCCATATGTTAAAAGTGCAGTCAGTCAACAAATGGTTCGACGAAAAGCTGTTGGCGTTCTGATTTCTGGAAGTGGCACTAATCTCCAGGTAGGAGCTACATTTAACAGATTAAAAAATAAATATTTTCAGACTTGGTTAGTTTTATGATGATAACATCTTGTAGTTTGATTCCTGGTATTTTAATTAGATACTTACTATGATTTGGGATCATAAAGTCTTGTTTCAAACTTTAGATTTGATTCACCCACAGGCTCTGATTGATCACACTACTGATCCAAATAAAGCAAGTGCTGCTGAAATTGTGCTTGTCATCTCAAATAAGCCAAATGTGGAGGGATTGAAACGAGCTGAAAGAGCTGGTATCCCTACATTAACCATTCCTCATACCCAGTATAAATCTAGGGAAGAGTTTGAATTGGCCCTGATTTCAGCTCTTGAAAATGCTAATGTAGAGCTGGTTTGTCTTGCTGGTTTCATGAGAGTCCTAACAGGTGTATTTGTAAAACGATGGCGGGGAAGACTGATTAACATACATCCTGCACTTCTGCCACTTTTCAAAGGCACACATGCTCACCGACAAGCTTTGGAGGCTGGTGTTCGAGTTACTGGGTGCAGTGTACATTATGTTGAGGTAGGTCAGCCATGGTAACCTATTTTCAAATCAAGGTTTTCCTTAACTGTTTTGTAATATTTTACCAAACAAACAGTACATATTCTTACAGAAAACATAGCCTCCCCATTTTCAGATTGGTTTCCTTAAATGTAAAGAGTTGTAAGAAATTATAGTTATGTAATCTTGTTTCTCAAAGATGTGTAATCAGTAATCTAGACAAGGAAGAATCTTTTTGGTCTAGTCCCCTCCATTTTTGTACTAGATAAATTTTTAAAAATGTAAAATAATTTACAAACATTAAAGTTTAAATTAATTACATGTGTAAAAGATAGAACCCTCACGAGAAAATTCAGAAGTTTCATTTGGAGGTATACTAAGTTTATGAAGATTAGATAGCTGTTTTTTATTGATATTGTTTTAAGGAAAATAGAGATAGAAGATTTATCTGCCTTTCTTCCTTAAAAAATGTTTTCTTCATTTAATTCAGAGATTTATATCAAAGTGTTTATCATTGTCCATAGTGTATTTCTTTGATATTATACATTTATTTTGAGTTATCATTGATAATATGGATTGGATGAGAATTGCTTTAAAAGTGCTGGATCAATAAAGGATATACCACTTCAAATTGTCTCCAAACTGTATTTGCACTGTTTTAATTGTTAAATACATACTATAATGTTGTTTTGAAAGAGATTAATTTTCTATTTGCAGTCTTGAGATTTTCCAGTTTTACCTAATAATTGGCTATATGTAATTTTGAAAGAAGGTAATATTGTGCTATTTAAAATTTTTAACCCAAAAAACTGTGATGACTGCTTCTACTATGTATGTTGATGATAAGTTATGTAAAAAATCCTCTAGATGCTAAGATCAAAGGGGGTGATTTGTTCTGGTACTCTGAGATCCCTCAAAGGTTGAGATAAAGTGCTATACATGTATTCTGAAGATGCATGCTACTGACAGTTACACAAAATGTTGATGTCTCTTGAGCATTTTGGCACAATATTTTAAGCTTCTTTTCATTATAATTTAAAACAGAAGATATCCTTACATTTTTATGACCTGCATTTTCTTTGAAATTCCAACGTGATCATTTTATGATGCATGACATGCATACTCATTTAATTTCTAGGTAAGTCATCTTTCATATATCTTTTAAAAAACCTGTTATTGAAGCTTTCCTTATAAACTTTCAGGAGGATGTTGATGCTGGAGCAATTTTGGTGCAGGAGACTGTTGCAATTGAAATTGGAGACACTGAAGAGATTTTACAGGAGAGGGTAAAGCAGGTTGAACATAAGGCTTTCCCAAAAGCTTTAGAACTTATTGCTCAAGATAAAGTATGCCTTAATGAAAATGGAAAACTTATTTGGAAGTAGGGAAAAGATGTTTTTTTTACATAAATGCAAATCACCAAGTACTAATTATGAATCTTTTGTTATCATTTCAAGTAAAATATAGTGTCATATGTTTTTCACATTATTTGCCGAGTTTTATGAAAACAAGATAAAATAAAAGATTGATAGACATTTTTATTTCAAGATTTTATACAGTATATACATTAAAATTTACATCTAAAAACATTTTGATAAACTATTATTGAAAAATGTCATGTATGTACATGCATATTTTTCTATAAAATAAATATGATTATCTAAAGATAGATGTCAAAAGAGATAGCAGATTTTGATCATTAGAAACGGTTTTTCTCTGTTCCTTGACTTTCTCTATATCATTCCTACCCATTTTATTATTATTGTTTACATTCTCTGACTTGCCTTCCATCAATATTTTATTGGCTTCTTTCTCAAGGTTGAAGAGAAACATTTGCTTCTCTAAGATAGGTACAAGAAGATTAAATTTGACAATCTTGCTGTTGAGTTGCTTTACAGCTCTTTCATGCTTTTTAACTGTCAAAATCCATTGTTTATCTTCATTAGAGTCCAGTGGATTTGGGCCATAGTATGATCTATCAATTGAAATACTTTCCAGAATGGCTGCTTTTTCTTCTGCAATTTCCTTTTGAAGAGTAATCCACTCGGGAGTAAATCCATTTTCTATGAGAACTTGATTTATTTTATGAGTAACAAAATCAACATAAGGATTATAATTTTGTTGCTGCAGAGGTTTTCCTTTGCCACTTAAGTTATCAAATTCCCCTTTAGCCATGGATTCTTGAATTAAGTCTTCAACTAAACGGTCTATCCCATACCTGAAAAAATGTGCCAATTGATACAATGGCATTCTCTTTGCATATATTTCCTAAAAATATATTTGTGCTCTAAGAATTTATACGACTAAATTCTGGATAGCCCTTACTTTAATAAATGCTCCATACTAATATAGCTATTGAATAGCTAAAATAATTTAAGAATTTTAGAAAAAAATTTATATGAACACTTCCTCGTGAATCTTCATTCAGATATAGGTTACCTATCAATCTGATAGTCAAGAATGTATGTTAAGTGCTTCTATTAATGCTTCACATGTGAGGCTTTTTTTGAAGTATTGCTTAACATATGGATTCTGGTAGCTAATTTTTTAATTCCTTTCAGGTAAGATAAAATGGTACACTGCTACATTGAATAAAATTATGGAAAATAATAGCCACTTATTCTAATCAAAACATATACTGTACAAACAAAATTCTGACATATACAGTGGTACCTCGAGATACAAGTTTAATTCGTTCCGTAACCTTGCTCGTATGTCAAATTGCTCGTATCTCAAAGCAATTTTCCCCATTGAAATTAATTGAAATTCCATTAATTCGTTCCAGGCCCCAAAATGCCACCCCAGTTGTTGAGAGAGCTCCGGAGCTTAGAAATTATTGTAACGCCCTTAGCTGGCGTTATACCCTTTATTGACTCCTTCTGTTTAAGCACAGTACATATCGTTCAAGTACTATGCCCGTACTACCTCGCCAAGTCAGCTACTCGCACATCTCGCTCATTTTTTCTATGATTTCACGCTTTAATTCAATAGGCATCATCTTCTTCTGAGCATTGACCTTTCTACTCACTTTCTTCGGACCCAAGGTATATATAGTGGGTAGGTGTATAAAAAGCAATGTGATAAAGTATTTAATTGCACAAAAAGCACAAAGCCCTAGAAAAACTTATCAAAGATGCTTCGACAGCGAGGTAAACAAGTATACTGGGGGGATGCGTGGGATAATGCGAGACGCACGAGGCACAGTAAACTGGTGGGTGGTGTGCAGCTGGCCTTTCCTCATATCTCAAATTTTGCTCGTATTTCAAAGCAAAACTTGGCTCGCTCGACGGCTCGTATCTCAAAAAACTCGTATGTTAGGGCACTCGTATCTCGAGGTACCACTGTATCTTTGAAAATCTCTAGAGAAGTAGCATGATAATAGCTTTTTGATAAGTTTTGCCAGAATTTTCATGTAACATTTGTTAAAAAAAAATATATATATATACATAAAATAGATTTCTTTCTTCAGATGAACATTGAAATAAACCCTTAAAATTAACTATCATTTAAGTAAAATTACTATAAAACCCAGTTAAGATACCTTTAAGGGAATCAAGCTAAAACAGAGTTGAGTGGAATAGATTCATAAAGTGGATATTAAAAATTTCTATCTTTTTGTATTAGAAGACGACGTACTGGCCCCACCCCGTAGATGCCAGAATAATTCAGACATCGACGCTAGCTATCATGGGTTTGATACCAGAATGTCCCAAAAATAGCAATTTTCCCATAAGAATGCATTGCACGGATTTTTGAAAATTATTTTGAGGCACTTATTGGTAAGATAGAGGAACCAAAATCTCGGAGGTTGAAGTTGAGGTAGTTTTCTATGGTTCTTATGGAAGAAATGTTGCAAAATGACCGTGAGTTCGACTCCAGGTAGGTCCAAAATTCTTCCATAAGAAATGCATTGCTGCAATTTTTGAAATTTTTTCTCAATGCCTTACGGATAAGCTGAAAAGATAAAACCCGGAATGGTGACAGAGGCGTTTGAAATCCCTCTTTCACGAGGTTCAACATTTCTTTAGTGGTCCTTGGTTCGATCCAAGAGCGTCATTCCGATTCCACCATGCATTTCAAACGGGGAAAACAGAATCTTATTTTAGGACCTTCCCGATATGATACTGAATTGAAACTTTGAAACACGTCAGTGTGGCACTTATCTAACATTCGTATGCCATTGTCTGTCACGAACGGGTCCTGTGTTCGACGCCAGGCGGTCATCTGCGCGAAGTTTTGAACATTGTTTTGAGGCCTTTCTTGGTACGACAATGCATTTAACTGATAGCTTGCAGCAGTATGCAAGCAACTTTTACTCGTGTGTGTGTGTATATATATATTTAAAAAATCTGTCATGGAACTTTGTACAGTTTATTTCTCCTGTTTCATATAAAAAGTCTTTTCATGGTCCATAGCCAAGTAAGAGGGCATTTCACAAACTTCAATAATGTTTGCTGCCTTGCAGCATGGCACTTCTCTTGGTTGATCTTTTCATATGGAGAAATCAGTGACTTAAAACATTTCAGTTAATTATTTTTAAACTTTGAGCCCTACAATCACTAAGGTTAAAATCCTTTACATCTTTAACTATTTTATGTACATGTTGGAAAAGTTAAGGATGATTCTTCCAATTAACTACTTCTGCAGGATTTTCAGCAACATCTCCTCAGTCCACTTCCACAATTTCCTTTCGGAACTCAGCTTTGGAGCACAGCTCCATCACAGACAACTCTGTATTATGGGCTTTCACTAACTCCTTCACTTTCCAGCATAACTTGAAATCTCTCCTATTCAATATTTCTACCATAATCTAGGGGTCATAATTTCACCCACTGCAGTAAATGAATGTTCCAGGTAAATTACACTTATGCCACAATTTTTCCACGTTGTATTTGTTGTCATTCCCTTCTGTATGTATCAGAAAGTTGGTTAATTTTGCCCATGTACATTTTCAAGAATTTCTGTGAAAAAGCATTAGAGATCATGATGCTTGAATGTGGATATGATACTCTGATTCGTGGACTGAATAAGGTACATTGTAGCTGGTGGTAGGAAACAACATTATTGGAGTAGTGAACTAAGTAACGAGTAAAAAAAATGAAGGATTTTAATGCCTATCAAAAAGTTTGCCTGGATCCTGACAATGTTTTCTCTTGAATTTTTTGTTCCTTCGACCATTAACAAATACCAAAGAGAAAAATCTAATTTCTGATAGTGCAGTTGTAAAGAATCCGCTGATAAAAAAGGATTCCAATAAAAAGTTTTAACCGGAATTTCATCATTAGCGGGAGGTAAGATGTTAATAGCACTCACCTAGTTTTGATTTTTTTGGCTTCCTTTTTGTCTTTCACTAGGAGTCCGTCTTCCATCTGATTAGCTAGTTTATTGATTCTATGGTTATAAACATTTTCTGCAGCAGTTACGGCTCGGTATTTTCGGTACTGTTTTTCCCTTTGTGCTGGAGTACCCGCACCGTATCCACCGTAACTTAAATACTGTCTGTGTTGTGGAGCCGTATGCTAAAAAGTTGATGGATATGAGCAACTGATACTCGAGCCAATTATTAAGTGGCAGGTAAAAATTGACATACCTTTATGTCGAATTCTTGTGCCTCTTCCTTTTCAGTGTAATATAAGCCATATTCGCCGGCACATTGTTGATGATTGTATC
Organism: Pachydiplax longipennis; assembly: GCA_036926295.1. Lineage (NCBI taxonomy): Eukaryota > Metazoa > Arthropoda > Insecta > Odonata > Libellulidae > Pachydiplax > Pachydiplax longipennis. Next base: position 53,681,510 of record JAVFKF010000004.1, read on the forward strand.
GTTCTTTAGACATCTTCCTCTGTAAGTTACGGTAAGCATTTTCCACCTGTTGAGATAATTATTGTAGTGAAATGGCTTTATTTATGAAACAATTTCATGAATTGTGGTCAAAAACGATAAGGAACTCCCAACAATAGAATTCGTTTGTGGATCAAGTTGGGTACTAAATATCCAAACTGTCCCCGAAATCTGCGTACTTCTTGGAATACGACGGAATCTGCCTCTGGCGATCCGCTGTCGGGATGATATTTCTTCACTAAATTTAGGTAAGATTGCCTTAATTGCTCTTGATCACAATCTTCCGGAAGATTCATTATTCTGTAATATTTCTGAGTGCGTAGAAGAGTAAAATTAAAGATTTCATGGGAAAGTATTAAAAATAAATCAGTATTAAAAGGTAATTTGACATACAGAGAAGTTTGCGGAATCAGAATAGTTTCTCTTGCCATTTTTCAGCACATAAGCAGGTGAAACCAATCTAACGAACACTACTTGCTGAGGAAAGTCAAGTATCAACGAACGAGACATTATGAGAGCTTACTTCAGAATGACACTTGGATAGAGAAGGCTACTTCATTCTTTCTTCCAAAGTGAACTAAATGATAAACGCGGTCTAACAATTCGTGTCACTTCTACTTTCTTTGATTTTAAGTCAGAAAATTAACTCACGTTTGCTGGATGCTTTTAAATCATTTAATTTTTCACTTCTTTTGTTTCTCTAAAATAAGGTGTATATCGTGTATATAATGAATTAGGATGATTAATGAGTATTCTTTCATTTGATATTTGACGGTGATGTAATTTATCATAGAAAAATTATCCAAATTATTTTATTTATCTTTATTTCTGCTAATGACCCTTTAGAAAAATCATGTAATGTACCCTTGCGGATACTCATTTGGTGCATTCAGTAGTTGACAACATGGCTGAGAAACGGAAAGGCAAGAAACGGAAGGAGGTATGTTGTTGCCATTATTGGTGGAAAAATGCGCTAACATTGCTAAATTTGCTTTCTCATATCTGCGTTGTCTTCTATAATGGTAGAGGAACAAAGAGAAATGCCATCTCCTTCCTCGTCGCATTTTTCAACTTGCATGATTACCTTTGTTGACGTACACAGTTAATACGTTATATTATTTACATATGATATTCATATTTACAGGAGTTGGCTCCAGAAAAAATAGACAAGCCGGCGAAGGAGGAATATGCCGTGGCGAAATGGCTTCGTAAAAATGTACCTACTAAGAGAACAAAATTTCTCAACCACAATGTCGAGTATTTTACTGGTAATTAAAGACTTAATGGCTACGTAAGAATATTATATTCAATATCGCATTTCGGATCATTTTTCTACTCATTTTGGAGATATTTTAATCACTCATTGAAACCATTACATTGTGTCGTTTACCGTTATTTTGACATTATAGCATGCAAAGCCATAGATGCGCTAATGTCATCCCATTGGGCTGAAGCTAAGGAAGGAGAAGAACCGCTGTTTCCTTCTCGACAAGATGTGGTCGACTTTATGGATAAGTAAGAGCTGTCAAATTTTGCGGTTTCTTTCGGCTATTTAGTTCTATTTTGCGATATTGTATTGCCGTTTCGCATATGTCTCTTTTTTCCGATGTTATGAAAGTTTGCGGTAATTCGGAGCTACTTTTGTTTACTTTATATTTTAATCTGTATCCGTGGAAAGAGACTTACTAGTTTCTATAAAAGAATTTCTTAACCACTCAAACAGTACTTTGATAGCAACTTTTTGTTATTCCGCCTTTCGTATTTAAAAATATAAAATGTTATTAACATACTGTTTGGGAATGCTCCCTAATGAGGTATAACCTTCGGTGAGGAATGAATATCATGATTTATAACATCTTAAACGTCTTTTATTTTTGAAGAACAGTAAAGTTAATTAATTTTTTATTAATGTCAACTCATTTTCTTAGAGAGTTGTATTTATTTTCCCGGGGGAAGCATACAGATAAAAATTAATTGGTTAACGTAAATCATTCAGAGATTGTGTTGCCTTGGTGACGCTAGAAACTAGTTTCATGGAATTAAATACTGATAAAATTTTTGATAATCTCGGAAGTATAGTTTGTGTGAATTTTTCAGAACAAATCGGAATAGGCACCGTAGGGGGCTTCTTTAAAGCCACATTATTAATAAAAATTTCTTAATCTTCTTGATAATTATAGCGTCTTGGATTAATTCAGTTTGAGTAAGCCCTCCAAGATAATGTGTTTTTTTCTTATTTTTCTTTTCTGATTAGGATGCTACGACATAAATTCTTCCATCGAGCTAAGAAAGTACCTGTTTCAGAACAGGAGTTGAAGGCTAAATTAAAGAAAAAAGAGAAAGATAAGAAGAAAGATGATGATAAGAAAAAGAAGGAAGAAGAGAAGAGAGAAGAAGCTGAAAGCAGTCACACAGAGCGAGATAAAAAAGATGACAAGATGGTTTGTTCACTGTAGATTTATAATCTTACAATTGTTTATAAATAATGGCATCCTGAAATAACTAATCGAATGTAGTTCCTTATAAGTTTAGTTTCTTCCAAAATGGACTTCATTCAATATGATATTCTTCTGTTTTATTATTTCATCTTCTATCATAAGTATGTACCATATATACAGGGGAATGGTGAGCCATTATCCCCCCTTAATTCAAGATATATGCTACATTTCATTTTATTTGGAAACCATTCCTCTTCATTTTTGTCAAAATGATTTGAAAATGTAGGAAAGTAATTTGTATCTCCTTAGATGCATATGTATTTCCCAATAAAAAATCAATGATAAAGAATGATAATATTCCTGAATGCATGAACAATTTCATAATAAGGCATTAATCTATACTTCTTATCTATTAATTTACTCATTATCATTATTAAAGTTAATATTTTATTTCAGGATGAAAAAGACAAAAAGAAAAGGAAAATTAAGTTGGAGATGCATTTAGAACAAATATTTGTGGATGGATGGGATGCTTATGTGTGGATATATGATCCTATTCCTGTTTATTATTGGTTTTTTGGAAGTCTTCTGGTTATTGGTGCAATAGCTATCTGCTTATTTCCTCTCTGGCCACCCACAGTGAGGTAAGTAAAATCATCATTATCGTTGTGCCAAGTTCCTCACATTAATTTCTAACATGATTTGATATTATTGGAAAAATCTTTTCAGTATCTTTGTTTTACTATTGATTATTTATTGACTTTACAATCTCTAATGTATCCTGTTCATCAGAAATTTGTCTCCTTAGAATAGGAATACTAGTTTATATATTGATTATGATAAAGAGTTGTCTGTCTTTGCATTAATTATTATAATCTTTTAATCACTGAACTGTTTGAAAGATATATTTGGTGAATCATGAGATAGTTACAATTAAATCCATAGCCATGAGAAATTCTTCATTTATTACATTCAAGTAAAAAAAAAATTACCTTTATTTAGCTATCCTTGTTTGTGCAGGTATTTGTTTCTTTGATAAATTATTATTAATAAGGATGATTTAAGGTGCCAGGTGATTTTTTACTGTGCTTGGGATATCTTACTTATTTAATAGTTCACATACAGCAATTAAACCATTTTATAATAAAGACAAACAAAGAATTCTAAAAAGTTAATATTAAATGTTAAAGTTATATTTCATGAAATAAAAAAAGAAGCTAAACAACAAAACATAACACTGATAAATTTACAGAAAATAAGATCTAGGCAAGAAATTATCTAGAAGAATCAATACACTGGCATTCTTTTTTGAATGCATCTTATATAACAACAGTCTTAAAGAGTCTTTGGAAGAAGGTAGAGAATTTAGTATGTTTGGAAATCTGAATAGTTGGGAACATTGTGCAAGGGATAATCTTAATGTAGGAATGAAGAAAAGCCAGTTTAGTCATCCTGATTGGAACAAGATATAAAAATTGAAAAATATTAAAACTAAGACAGGAGAATTGATATGGGCATTTATTATGTTATAAATGAATGAAAGATCAGCTTTAATTAAGATTTCTTTTACATACCTTAAGGAAAGGTATTTTAATACAGACATTTGGTTGTTTTTGGTAGATGGGAAACATGAGATTCTATGGTATAAAAAACAAATGAAAGATTTGATTGGTGATGTTAGTATTAGCAGACATGGACTAGATAGGGGAGTAATATGGAAAGACTGTGATTGCAATGGAAGTGAAATATAATTTTAAAGAGTTTGGGTACTTCATTTCTATAAAATTACAGGATTCCTTATAAAGAAAATTTCTTTTGAAACTCTGGATGTGGTCAGCAAAGTTTAATTTAGAGTCAGTCGGCCTCTGTTCCTAAATATGTTTAGGAGCTGAATAATTCTTTTCAATTGAGTGAAGTTTAAATAGTAATCAAAATTGAGGGGACTTACATAGGGAAATAGACATGACAGAACATTTTTATGTATTTAGATGTAGCCTCCACATTTCAAAACATTTATTAGTTTCATTTAATTCCCCCTGAAAGTGGTGACAATTGTCAGTGTGATCAATTTTAGTGAATAAATTGCAGTCATCAGCAAAGAATCAGTTTTAGTAGAATGGAAAAGAGTATATAGATCACGTACATATAGAATGAAAATATATGGATCAAGCATGCTGCTTTAAGGAAGGAAAGTAAGTTGATTCTCTATTTTCCTGCTTGTAGTTGGATTGAGGTAGGGGGTAGGACACTCTTATGAGGTATTGTATATATGTTGTGGTTGGACTGAGTAACTCTCAAGATCACTATACTCGCTGAATGTTAGTACGACAATGGTTTTCATGGAGACACCTTTCCAGTCAGTTGTGAAAAATGGAATTTTGTTCTTTTTTTGACTGAAAAAAAAACATATTGCCTTTGGAAAATAGCAAGGTTAGTTGAAGAGGACCAATTTGGCATTAACTTCTCCTTGAAAGAGAGCATATATTCATTCAATTGCATTATGATGGAGTCCTACATTTTAAAGTATAAAGTACTTCTTTCTGCATTAGTTGGTAATGCATTTACCCTAGTGTCGTCTTTGATGCCAGCTTTTGAGTTTCAAATGCTGGATATCAGAAAATATTTATTTTAGTAATACTGTAGCATCAGTTTAAATCAAATAGCTGTTTCAAATAACTTATACTCTTATATGTTTTAATTTATTCTAATTAAATCTTGCCAGCAATAAACTGAAGCATGGGTCTATTTGAAATAATTTTGTATACTTTGTTGGGTCCCATGAAGTTAATTTTCGAACATAAGATTTGCAGGTCTGGGAAGTATGGAATAAATAGTCCCCATGCCTAGAAAGTTTGTGGAAAGTTGGAATTGGAGAACGATGCTTTAAAATGTATTTGCTGGTCTCATAAGAGTACGATGAGGGTTATAGCTTTACTGTGTTTTGCTTAGGCCATGTGTCTTAGTTTCCATGAGCAAGATGTTATATCAGAATCTGATAAAAATTAATATATATAAAGTGTTCTACCTTTCAGTAGGTTCATGTGCCCCCACATTCCCTATTTAATTCCCTCTCCTTCAAATCCCGAAAACTTATCCCTTCCCTTAATTCGTCCAATAACTTTTGTCTTTGTCTTCCCCTCTTTCTTTTCCCTAGCATTCTTCCCTCAATAGCTTTCTTCAACAATCCCTCCCCTCTCAATATTTGACTCACCCATTTCTTTTGTCTATTTTTAATTACTTCAATCATTACTCTTTTCTCCCCAACCATCTCTAGAACCTCCTCATTCGTTTTTCTATCGACCCAACTTACTTTCTCCATTCTACGCCATACCCACATCTTTAATATCAGTACAAAAATAGCTTTCCTTTTCTCGATAACAATTGATTATGTCATTAAGTGGTATTATGTCATTTTAGTATAATTTATCTTGAGTCGTTGGAATGCAGAACTGTAGAAGTATTTCAGCACTAATGAATTCATAAGGTCTAAGAAACATGCAATTTGTTTAGTATTAAAATAAATTTTGTTTGGAAACATTTTATGGCTGTGGGGTAAGATTCCTGACAGTTTCCTGTACATGGATATGAGTGCATGATTTATGGTGATTTTTTTGATTTTAAATTACATGTACATTCTTAAAAATTCTAAAATAGAATTTTGAGTTACAATTTCATCTTCTCTAGATATGGTGTATTGTAAGTTTTAATTTAGTAAATGTTCTGTCTATAGATTGGTCTGTAGTGATCTTTCTTTCAAAGAAGCAACTTTTCATCCCAAAATAATTTTGATTTTACTCATTTAGGAAGGGAGTTTACTACCTTAGTTTAGTTGCTGCTGGCTTCCTCATTCTCGTTATTGCATTAGCTGTGATTCGCCTGGTGGTGTTTTGCTTGATTTGGGTTATTACATTTGGAAAACATCATCTATGGATTTTCCCTAATCTAACAGAAGATGTTGGCTTTCTGGCTTCATTCTGGCCTCTTTGGCAGGTAATTTCTTTGCTTCATATTTTAATTTTTGCTAAATATGTTAAATTTCATTTACTATTAAAGGAAATTTTTATTTCAGTATGAGTATAAGGGTGATTCAAATGGGGATAAAGGCAAAAAGAAGAAAAAGGATAAAGATTCAGACAATGAGGAAGAACCCTCGAATGAAGATAACAATGATAAGGATAATTCAAAGGAGCCTGATGTAGAAAGGTAAGCTGTATGTTCCTGTATATTCACTAAAGATACTGTAATGATTATAAATAGATAGTTACCTTCTTTTGCTCAATTTGTATTCATACCGGAGTATAATTAGTATCTTTAATGAAGTTTATCATTATTTGAAAAAGTGTGGAATCTAGTGACATGTCACATTTATTCTGTTTCGCAAAGTTTTGAATTTGAAGAAGAAAAGATGTACTGTGCTTTACAAATTAAAGTGTTCTATATAGTGGTATTAAAGGTTAGAGTTTGAAAATTGAGGTGTAGTAAGAGTAGTTTAGTTTAAGAGTAGTAAGTAACGCAAAAAACTGAGTAGAGTATTTTTTTTGCTTCTCTGGAATGAACCAAATAAGATTTTCATGTTATATCATTTGTACAAATCAGGCTTGAAAATAAGGGTGATTTTCAGTTTAAAATGGTGTGTAGATTTTTCAAAAGTTGGGTTGTAAATTTTGGGTATTGTCTGAAGGGACTACTATAGGTAGATACTATCTTGAATCTTGATGCCTTCCAATAATATTTACTTACTCAAGATATGTACTTGTGATATCAAATTATAGCACTCAGAAAATTTATGAGTCTATGTGATATGAATTTACAATATAGAACTAGAGGTACTTGCTTCTGTAATTCCATATTTTTTGTATCCATCATTTTGAGTAACTTAGTGTATTAGACACTTCATTTTAAATTTATGCTTGGAGCTTGGTTTTTTCTCATCAATTGTTCTTTTCTAGTAGCAGCGCTGCAGCTGAAGATGATCATTCGGAAAAAGAGCAGGAACATTCTGAGAGTGAATCTGAGAGCAGTCAGAAATCTCAAACAGGAAAGGATTTTGAAATGGTTGAGAAGGAAGAGGTGGAATCATAGCACTCCTTTTCTGCCATAGCCTTGGATCTATTCAGTAGGTCCTTATGCAACTTAAGTTATTTGCTGATATACTTTGTGGCATTTTGTAAATCTTAACAGTACATTTGTATTGTATTAAATTCATTTGCATTCTTGTGATACATGAATATATGAATAAACTTAATATATATATACTATATATAAATATTGTAGAAGTTGGTAGTACATTTCTCAGTACCTTTCCTCTCCAGCTTGTTTTAGAAAAAGTATACAGCTTTTTCTCTGCTGCTAGCTAAGTGAAAGACCTCTTAGAACATCTTGAAATCCTAGATAATCGGGTAGGTATTAAATATTTATCAAATGACAATGTAATCTACACATGAATATTGAGAGGTTAATGATTCTCAAGATTACTGCATATTTTGCACAAGTATTGTACAGGTTTTTGTTGGTGTATTTGTAATATTTTTGTGTGCTTGAAAAACCGTATTTATGTATGCATTACAGATTGGTATATTTTTGCCTCCAATTTTGTTGCTAAGTCCTGGAAGAATTATTATGATTCAAGTAGTATTTCTTCCAGTCTCCGAACTGGAGCTTGTTAATTTGAATAGCTCATCAGGGTATGAAGTGAAATGGGTTTGATGTGATTTTTTATTTTTAGAATGGTTTATATAATGAAAGATTTTGTATGATGTTGAAACTGTTGATGTAAATTGTTATGATGTAAGAGAAATTCCATTATTAATGAAATGTACTATCCACTGATATGAAGAATCTTGCAGTGGCTATACAATAAAATTGTAATAAATTCATGCAGTTATATTTATTGCTTCACAGTTCATTATTTATTGTATAATTACAAGTAGTCATTATAAAGGCAAAAATCAGTGATCATCATCATTCAACATCTCCCCTTTGTAATTTTGTAAAAACATCATGAAGCATCTTGTTGCAAAGAGCTGCATATGGGTTCATCTCGACCATCTGCAAAAAATACCCAAAAGTAATTTTCCTTTCGTAATCGTACAATGAATGAACGATTCCATGTTACAAGTCTCACCTGAGCTTTTGCAAAGTCGCTACCAAGTTTGGCAGCTTTCTCAAAATCAGATTTTGCTTCAGGATCTTTTCCTTCTTTCCTGAGTAACATGCCCCTCTGACAGTATGCTTGGCGAGCTGCATGACCTTTTCCTTGACTCAGATTGATAGCATTGTTGAGGTCTAACATTGCCTCTATTTTCAGGGAAGTAATTATATAAATTTATAAAAAAATTCAATTTGCCTATAATTTTTTACTTTTATTTTCTTCAGATAAATAAATGAAGATTTCATAAGATTATCCTGAATTTTTGAGAAGTTTAAATGGAAGATGGCTAGTAGAAAACAATGAGGATGGATGACACATCTGTGAATACCTAGCATACAACATGATGCTAACAAAAAAAAACCAAAATAAGCCTTAATGTTCACCAGATTTCTCTTGTCAAAGTGTTCCATAAATTTAAAATACATGGTATTAGTAGGTTCACCTTTGCTTTTCGAGGCATATACAAGGTTATCATGAGCAAAGCTATACTTCGATAAAAAATGTAACAAATTAATTCTTGATTTTATAAATTAATATGTATGTATGCGAGTTAAAAGTATATTTTTAGTCGCTGATATCAAAGAGCATGCAAATTTCTTGATACATATGTTTGAGTTCAGAGCCAATTCTGCTAATGATGAGCACGATTTCAGTATTGAATATACTAGGGAGCTTTGCTTTAATGCAAGAGCTGTGAATGAGATTTAATTAATTACTGTCTGACTTTTAACGGTAATGCATAAAGATTCGACCATCGTAAGTATATTACCTGTATCTTTTTCAAGCAGCCTGTAGGCTTGTGCACGGTTATTGTATCCAGAAGGCCTGGAAGGGGCAACCTGAATAGCCTTAGAGAATATGTTGACAGCTTCTACTGTTTTACCGTTTTCAGCGGCTTTTACACCTTCAATTTCAAGTTGCTTTGCCTCCTTTATGTTCTCAGATTCAACTTCACCTAAATTTGTCAATTTTCTTTCATAAAGTCGCGCTGAAGAAAGTTAATGCGCAAAAGAGAAGACCTTGAAATACAAATTTTTACCTTCCGGCTCATCGGCTGTAGAATCATCGTAAAAACTTTCCCCCAGTGGTTGTAAAGGATTGAAAATACAATTCAATATCTCTTGGTCGTGTTTGCTTGCCATTTTCTCTGGAGGATTCTTCATTTTAATGAGAGCACCTGTTGACCAAAGTTGCTCCTTTTTCATCAAAGATACTTAGCCAATGTTGCCAAGCCTTCGTTTATTGCATACCTAATCCATAGGTAAACCTGTTATGGTTTATAATGAGCGGATGAATGTTACCGGGAAAATTTTGAAGAAACTAACATCACGTAATAGGAACATTTCCTTGTATAGGAGGTTTCTTTCCCCAGTAAACAAAATATCTGAGAAACAAATAAACAAGCATTATCATTAGAAGACAGTTTGGTTAAGGGCAAATTATTTAGGTTATAACTAAACTCTCGGACTAGCAGGTTTCCTTAAAATCTATCGACTATTTTTGATACGATACCTATCGCAGAGTTACATTTCGGAAATAGATCACAATTATGTTTAAATATTAATTATCTTTACAGTCAACAACACAAAATGTGGCTAAAAATCGACTGTTGCAGACAGCTACATAATTAATTTAATTTGTTCTAATCGTTGATAATACTCGCTAGAGTATGCTACGGGCCGGTCCAACGTTCCTCGTGTTGGTGGTAATACAACATGGCAGCCAACGAAAGTGAAGTCTTTGAAAGTTGGGAGGAAATGGAAGATTCGGGGGTACGTGGTTGCCTAAGATATCATTCCTCAAAATTTTAACATTCTGAAATGGAAATTATAATGTCAGGTTGTCGTCGTTTCGTAGCGGTTTTGGGAAATGGTAATTGGGGTCGGCCGTATTTGTGGGGTACACTCGTTGTTTGCAATATTCTTAGTATGTGATGAAATTTGGGTAGATTCCTGACAGTATATTAAATTTTTGCTTCGAATTGGTCTCTACTTTATAAGTAAGTTTTAATTTAGCTTCGATTATCGTGGCCAAAAGTGTATTAAATTTCGTCTCTGTGGGTATTTCGTTGGCCAATAAGGAGCCAATGAAGCTGGTTTTGCGAAAATACTTGCAAATCGCAATTTTATTCATGTTTCATGATCTTCTATAGTTATTTACGTCATGCACGTATTACGTTTACACCTCTTCATATTCTAGGCTTTGGACAAGAAGTTGAAGAAAATGAAGCCCAAAACTCCCCCCGAAGAGTCGGAAATGAAAAAGTAAGTTATGAAGTAGCCCATGTAATATTCAGCCTATTGTTTTGTATATAACTATTCGATACTTCTATCAACCCTATGCTTTCTATTTTACTTTTTTTCGGCTTGTATGTTAAATAGAGGTTAACGAAAAAAGGTTATTAGCCTTCTCAGTATCATTTGCAGATAATAGCAATTATATCTTCCATCGATAGTGTTTTTAATTTGGCAGTTTTCATTCAAACACAAGCATTTATTATTCGAGTTGCATTCGATTTCAACCTTTGTAATAGGAGTAACACTGTTGAAGAAATCCTTGTTGTTTTCATATGTCTCCCAATTACCTGTTGATTATCTGGTATACATTCTGCCATTTTATTGTAAACTTTTGGTTCCTTTGTAAATCTTCCTATTAATTTACAAGAACATTTTATAAGAATTTTGCAGTAAATGGTGCATTCGTCTTAGTCTAGTTAATTTATATACAGTCATCTTAATACTCAAATCCTCTGTTTGTCTTCGCAATTTCAGCCCTACGATTTCAACTATCAGTACAGTTATAATACAAGAAGAAGGTTTAAGAGCTCAATATGTTCCTCCTGAACCAACAGTGAAAATTCTCAAGAGACCTGCAAGGTCAATGAACAGAAATGGTGACGGATTTCAGTTTAATGGTGATTCTAAGCCCCGGCAACCAATCAAAACTCTTCAACAAGTAAGTTCTTAACCAGGTTTGGGTGGTGTATGTGAAATGTTTCAAATTTTTCTAACTTGTCCCTTTGTTAGAGGGAGCAGGAATATGCAGAAGCTAGACTGAGAATTTTGGGTGAGGCTAGGAGCCCAGCAGAGCAACCAAATGATGATAGGTAAACATGAATTCCATTTTTTGACACACATTATCTCTCAAATCATTTTCTCACAGCTCATACCTTTTCATTAGGGTTAATAGGATACAAATGAAAATGGAAGTACTGAGAACGACTGGTTGTGAGTCAGAAAATATTGTGCGTCATCCCAAGGGACCTGATGGAACTAAAGGATTTCATGTGCGAAGGTAGTGTTGGTGCTCAGGGCTTAGAGACGAATGGCAAGTTTGGGAATGATGCTGCCCGCCCCTATGTGATGGATAAACACTTGCAGAAAAGAATCTTTTCTGACCTATTGGCAGTTTGTAACATTTCCTCTTGTCCTGCATCTCATGAAATGTTGCAAGGTTTGCTACCATTTCTGTTAGACTTATGGTTGGAATGCCACATCCTTACCTTTCTGGTGGATTAAATGCCTTTAGGACCTGGAACCGCCATGAAAAAACGTGATAAAGTGTGTGCTGTGTGTGGATGAGGTGTATGTCGTTATACATCAAGTGAGTTTATATTGGCACTGACTTGTAAATAAATATCATGAAATAGAAGAATATCAACTAACAAGACACTGAATTTGACTGTTTTTAATGTGGTTGGTGGATTATCAATAGCTTTACGCATGCAATTTGTAGCAATTTAAAGTTTATTATGTAGATTTTTGTGTGTAACAATGGACTGATCTTATCTATTTGATTTTTTTCTGAGTAGGCTTTTAATAGAGAGTTCTATTTCAGAGGCACTTCATATGTTGATGATGACCTTGTTCAGTTTGAAAGTTTCAGAATCCTATTTCCCTACATTAAAGTAAACATATTAATTTATGGCCCATTAAGAGTTACTTAGGATCAGGTTAAGAGAAATACATTTGACTATTGTCAAATTTATGGCAAGGTTACTTTATGACCATTAGAGAAACAGCTACTATTAGCTGAGAGAGATTGCCATTGCTTAACATTTAAGAGTGGATTCTATAGATTAGTGCAGCTCCCTTTTGATGTAAAGGAATGAGCTGCTGCATAAGATGTGATTTGAGGTTTTACCCAGGTCACTTATAAAGAGCAGATTTTTGCCAATCAGATATTCTTTTGGGCGTATTTATGGAAGGCACATAGAAATTGAGTTTTGGCTACCGATGTCCACTTTTCAAATGAAAAGTCTTGAAAAGTTGCACATTTAATTGTGGAATGTCTGAACATTCTTTGCTTGCCTCCTCTTTGATCCTAACATTCAAGGAACAACATTGGCTTGCGTTCCAAAAAGTATCTCTCGTTTTTTGACATTTCAAAAATTAAAGTCTTAAGTAATTCTGGAACTTTTAATGGAATTGCAGGCGATTGTCATTTTCCTTCATGTTTTTTTATTCTACATGTTTGTAGAAACACCCTTGAACTGGGAAATACAAAATGAAATTTTTATAAGTCATTTGGAATATTCAAAGTTCAAAAGTTTTATTTTCTTTCAGCTCTTGACGATCAATTACAAACTTATTTTATATTTGTGATACATGTTTTCTGCACTAAATTATGTCAAAACTGCATGGAATGAAATTAGCTGATGCTTATTGGCTTTAATTGTAGCTAATTTGGAATTGCAGTGCTGCTGATGGTTGTAAATTCTTAGGTTACTCTTCTTTCTGTCGTTTGCTGTAATATGTAAAACTTGAGCACAAAGCTGTGGTTGCTTGTTTTGCAGAAAAGATTAATTTTATGCGACCTCAATTTTAACTAAGATTCATCTGCATCAGCCAACTAACCAGAAATTGATGAAAAACTTGCAGAATGAATGCACTGAAAATTTAATTTATTTTGTTTTGGGAAAATTCATCTTTCCTTGGAGTGGGGAGAATCCAACAAGGAAAGTTATTCAGTGCTGGAGTGTTGTGCAGGATGTATATGATAAGAATGGAATGGCTCATGTCAGTCATAACAATAAGGCATTGTGCCTTATTTTCCCTCAACATGGTGGGGATATTCCATAATTTTTATTCAAAATTAGGGAAGTGTATCTCTCAAAAGAGACTTAAGTTATTTGCTTAGTCCAGTAATTCAGATGATATGATGTGATGGAAAATGAAAGTGGTATGCCGTTTGGTGCTGTAAAGACCGTCAACTACCAGTGATCGTTATTTACCAACAATGACATATTTTTACCTCCGAATCTTTGGTTGGTGATATAGTGTTGTTGAAGTTTGGGATCATTGGTATGTGTACCTGTAGTGGCAAAGAAATTCTATAGCCAGATACTATGATAATGAATGATTTTCCGTTATTTATGGTGATTGTATGAATAAAATGAGATGATTCATTGTGCACAATTTATACCCCATTATGAAATGTAAAGGAACATATTCATTACTGTTCATTTTAAAAATATCGTTTCAACCTTCCTGCAAGAAAGTCATAGTTTACTAAGTAATGTATGGTCAGCATTATGGATAATGAATGTAAATGGCTTGTTGTTATAAAACAATCATTTTTATTTTTACCAAATTTGCTTTTTTTTGATCACTCTCTAAGTTTAACTTTTTAAACAGATGATTCATCAAGCCTGCGAAGACTTCTTGCCTTTGTAGTATTCATCATATGTGATAATTAAATAAGGTATGTTTGATGAGGCCAGCATTTGAATAGGTGACATTATTGAATAGAACTTCTGGCCCAGTTTCTCCCTCAAAATGTTTGAAAATTCATAAATTTATGTGGAACGTAATTTTTGGCTGTGGAATTAAATATGATAAGTGATAGACTGGTGCTATAGCTTCCCTTAGAATTTTAAATCCGATTATTAAAGTTGACTAAGAAATTATTTTAGCTTTGTGGCATCTTCTGAAATTTTAAGGATGATACATATAAAATAAACAATATATCTAGATTATTTTGAAGCTGGTTTTTATAATTGGTTTCTTTCTCCATACAATGTAAGAATAACGCTGCCTCAAAGAAGCCTCTGAAAAGAAATCAATGCAGATGAATAAATTATGAATAATTGTGTAATTATACTTCAAAATTCTGTAATAATTCTAATGGATATCAAAATCAGTAAAGAATGAAAGAATATTAGAAGTAAAATATAGAATGTAGTAGAATCAGGAAAACAAAGCCATAATAGAGGCATGAATGTGATATTGAGTTTTAATTCATATACTATTAGCTAATGATTTTTAGGGTTCATTTTCTGCCTGAGTGAATATCCAAGATAATTGATATCTATCAACCAGGTCTCAGGATCTGTTTTCTTTGATTTTTATTTACCTACATTTTTGGACTGGAAAGTTTGGAGGGATGTATTTTTTTATTTTATCTGGGAGTGGATCATATGTATGACCTTTAGAAAATCTTAAATTTTCTGTGCGATTTGAAATTATCTTGGTTTACAAAATGAAGTGTTCTTTGAACAAAAGGAGTTGTTTCCATGATATTCAATTGTTTAAAAGAGCACAATTTGGTTAATTGGAATCATTTTGTGCTATTACCAGTTCTAACACCTTCAGCCTTCATCTTTAATCGGCTTACTGGATCTCCATTGAATGTAATCATGGCATTGGAAGGTAATTGCTACATACCAGCAAGCATTTACAAAGTTCTAAAAGTCAATTGCTATCTACTCTTATCTTATTTGCATTGAGTCAATCAGGAATATATCCAGGCTGTTATGACCATTAAAAGGTTATTTTCTCCTAGCTGTAATTTACTGACTAGGTTTGTGTACCTGAGGATTTAGTGAGGTTAAAGACAAAAATAGTCAAACAATACAAAGAGGTGATTAGAAGGTATAAAGCCAGTCTAAAAATCTAAAAACCTAAAAGTGTAAAAAAGATACGGAGAAACCACCAAATGTATGAATCGAAACTCATTAAGTTGAAGTATGGAAGAAGGAATAAACTCCGAAAAGGGAAGGTAAAAAGATCTTGGTAATAGTTTTAAGTTTTAATATTCTTTCAGTGTGGCTTAACATCATCTTTCTGACTTCTTAATTGACTTGTTTGTTTGTTGATGACCATTGAAATTTCGTCTTCTATCTCTGAAGTATTCTTCAAGTTGACATTCTACAAAGAAATGGCCTAGTTTGAAACCTGAGAAATCTTCATCCATTTCAAGGTATCTCATGGATTTAATATCTCTCACACTAAGAACCATGATCAGGGTTGTCACATGAAGTGTAGCGTCACCCTGGGCTGGTAATCAAGCAGGTTTCTGTTCCAAATGAATATTTCTTAAATTTACTTTAATATTTATTTAATGACTAAATAATTTATTTTGATACTTGACCAAATTAATCTAGAAAATATATGTAATAATCAAATAATGATTCTTAAGTATAATTACCCTAAGATTCATCTTTACAGTGAATAATCCTCAATTTATTGAGTATACAGTATAATTAGTTTATCTAAGAAATGATTATTTGCTCTATACAAAGTGTATACATGCAGTATTCTTTTTCTTCCTCTTTTGATAGACCTTGGTTCTGTTTCTTCAGAAATACTCTCTCCTACACCTGATGTTTAGGTAGAAAGATACAGCCATCTCTGAGCTTGTTTTCGTGGCTGACAGTGACATTCAGGGATTACAGTTAATGTAATTATGGGTATCTATTCTTTCCACATGGTCTCTCCAGAAGCATCTTCTCTTTCTGCTTGCAGTATCTTCCATATTACAGATCTCTTCATCCCATATTCTAACTCGTAGTGTTTTTCCTACTAATTGTTGCAGTGTTATCATTTCCATGGTTCTGAGAAGATTCATAGTTTTGGTGGTCTCTTCTCTTGTTTTGATTCCAAAAGTCATGAGAAGTTGGATGCATTACATTTGCCGGACAGTATCTCTTAGGAATTCAGAGTCAGATATTGCTCTACTTGTTTGCTCTTTGAATTCCTTATACAGATTACTGCAGCCTAATATTTCTACACCCAGTTGTTTACATTTCATTGCTTGTTCTATCAGCTTACCAATTTATACCTAAAAGGTTGTCTATATATTTTTAGGTGTTTGGTTCTTTTGGCTCATATTACCATATTATACTTCTTAGATGCTCAGATGGAATTTGTTCAGCATTTGTTGTAAATCATCCTTAGTTTCTACCTGTATGATTGCATCAGCTGCCAAACATGCAATATTTACTAGTTTTTCACCAATCCAAGACCAAGAGATGTTACTTTCTCGAAAACTTTGTCCATGATTGAATTAAACAGGAGAGGACTAAGACTATCTCCTATTTTTTTCTTGTTGTTGGAATCTGTTTGGAGAGTTCTCGATGTACTTTTATCATGATTTTCCCATTTGTGTTCATGTTCTGTATTGCCTTTATCATGGACAATAGTATGTCCTTATACAGCAGTGTACCAATTACTTTTTTCAGCAATATGCTATCAAATGTCATTCTTAGATTAATAAAACTTGCATAAACTGATCTATTAATTTCTGATGATTTTTCTGTAATCCTGTCTTACAATGAATATTGCAACAGTTGTAGATCTATTCCTCCTAAATCTCTGTTGCTCTTCCTTGTTTGCTATTTTCTGTTCGAATTACTTTTCAAGGAATCCAATGAATAGTTTAAGCTCTGTTCTGAGGAAAGAAATACTTTTTTAATTATCAGGATTATTTTATGCCCTTTCTTAAATATAGGAATTGTTATATTTGAGCCCCATTCTTCTGAGATTTTACTTGTTTTGAGGATTTTGGTGAAGAGTTTCAGAATTTTCCTAGCAAAATTATTCTTGCATAGATGAAATTTCTATGAAATGTCATTTAAATCATTTTTTTTGCATTTTCAGATTCTTTACTGCTGTGATAGTCTCTTTCATTGTAAAATATTCTAACTTCGTTGTTTTTCATTTGTTCATTAATTGGTAACCACAATTTCTATATCAGTATCTATTATTTGTGTCCTCCATTGTCCAACATTTAAACCTCCTTTCTGGCTGGGACAGTTCTTGGTTCTCAGGCAATCACATGGAAAACCATATGGTGCTTTCTTTCCACATCTATCTCCATCAATTTTGGAGGAGAACAATTGCCATGTGAACCACTAATGTATCTGAAACTGAATACTTTTCTTACCTTTACCACCATATTGACCCTGTTGTTCTGTTAAATATAGATCAAAGCTTTGTGTTTTGATGACAATGATCAAAACATACATAAACTTTGATTAATATTAATATTTTAATATAACTTTGATCTATTTCTTTTTCAGAAAAGCTGCTATACACAGCTTCTTTTTCTTGTACATCATTAGTATCAAAGAGCTATGAATATTTTAGTATTTTGTACACTGGTGCCTATGGTCCCGGTGACTGGCAGTTGCCAATTTCTTGAAAGGACCAAGGAGACAGCAGATTACTTACCTTCTGGGAAGCTCCCAATGTGCATTTCAAAGGCTGTAGCTCCATCTTCAGGGGAGTAAAAATTAGAAAGAAAAATTAAACTACTGAACTAAACTCCAAAGAAGATTTATAACAAATGACCTTGTTCATAACTACATCTATGCAGGAAGCGATCCTATTTATTATAATGTCTTACATCTCTTTTTTCTGTATCATAATGTTTACACCTGCTTCTTGCACCCTTGTAGGTATACGCACTCTTGGTTTGGAATCACTGCATTAAAGCCTGAGGTAATGTTGTATGCAAAAATTTGGTCAAGCCAATTGGTTGTTGGGAATATTCATTTATATTACTACAGTGATACTTTGGCTTGTGAGAAACCTGGTAACCTAGATATTTAGGTAACAATTATTTTTTTGTTCTTCATTGGAGTCATCAAATAAAAGTGTTAGTGGATGCCTGCACAGAAAAGTCATAAGTCACTAAAGTAAACTGCCCATTCTTGATTACTGGTAATTGAATGATTTATCTTGTATTATTTATATCTGTTTTATAATTTGGATTTCTATGGAATACTGTATTTAGGCTACAATATAAAAGTATTGGCCAGGTAAGGCAATCCCAACAAGTATTGTTTGATGTAGAAAGGCATTACAATATCATCTTAATTAATGAAGCATAACTAGTGTGGTGTTTCTTCTGAAAAGGTTTTCTTTTATTCAATACCTTTAGGGTTTATGAAGAAATGTTAAACATGAATATGAAGGATGACATGGGTTGAAAGCAAAAAATACATGTAAATGTCAACAAATAGTAATCTCATATTTTATTTACCATTCATCAATGAATTTTAAATCTCCAGTAAATTTACCCTTTTCCTGAAAGAAGCACTCCAGAGCTTCATCCACCATAAATTCTTCAAGGCTGTGAACCATAACTGCTTCAATCGCCATAATGGGATCCTCTAGCAATTCTTTTTTTTCAAACTCTTCAGCAGCATAGCTTTCAGTAAAAGCATTCTCCAGCTGTGTTACAGAACAATCTGTTTCCAGCACTAGCTCAGATGTCATATGACATGATTGTTTCTTCAAGTTTGCTGCAGAGAGCTTCTCCAGAGCTATCTCAAAAGCTTTTTGGCATACTTCTATGAGAGGAACACCCTTGTAATAAACCCTTTGGTATGCCAGGTTTTTGGATATACTCTTCCCATCCGACCAAGCTGAGCACCATACCATCGGTGACTGAAATGTTGCGCCCTCTGGAGTACAAATCCTCCCATCTTTCAAAAGGGAACCTTTAATATCATTATCCTAAAATAGAAATAGGGAAATTATTGATAAGTGTTTCCTATGAGCAGAGGCGTTATCAACATGTATTAAACTATGCCTCTTTACTCATAAAATAAGCTTGGTTTATTGTATCTTTTCTGATAATATATCCTCTGCTATTTTATGTATATTTTTGTAATTTTATTGTAAAATCCACCAACAAATAGGCATTTAAGACACATCTATCATTTCAATAGGGCACAAACGAAAAAAAAGTTTTAACAAACCAAGTGAAAAAGATGTTTTGTCATGATGATTTTTGTTTTAATAGTAACTGTAAAACCAGTAAACTATCAAAAAAAGAAGAGTAGCCCTATGCACATTTTACCTTCAATGAAGGCATCTTAATGACTCATTTGTTCTCTGCCCCTGAGGCATGACAACATGAGTCGTTCTATGCCCCTGAAGATGCCCTCATTAAAGGTGAAATGTGCATAGAGCCACTCATCTTCCTTTTGTTGGTTTACTGGTTTTACTGTTACTATTACAAGTTGTCATCAGTGGTCTTCTCTATTTGATTTTTGTTTTGTTCAAATATTATCAAGTTTGTTCCATATCTCACTCTATCTACGTTGACATTGCAGGAGCAAGATGAATGATATTCATGGCCCATCATAAGGATGAGATTAATAATAACAACCAGAATTAGAATACTTTTCAATTGAATAATAAATATGATGCATAAGTAAATATAATAGGGTAAAAATTGGTATAACTAACTATCTCAGATAAAAATAGCATTCAGTATTGAATGTTAACCCATAGAGGTTCAATCTCCACCTTTTAGGTCAAAATTGCAAGGGTAATGGTCTGTAGATAAATTTATGCTTAAGGTCGTCTTCCATAATACATCCTTTGGGAAGAAATTATGTCATCAGTAGGTTTTAGTTGTGTTCAAATACAAATGTTTGAACATTTCAGTTCAATGGATGTCCTATTAACATTCTATGCTGCCAAATTTTAAAAATTATGAATGACTATTTACTGAGTGAATTAAAAAAAATGAGATTGAAAATACTTTCAGTTCATGAGCTGTTAAGAACTCTCCAAATAATTTATTTCTCACATATTGTAACTTGTGTTGTTAACCTTAATATTGTACTACTAAATATTGTAAACTTACTTTGATTGTAAGCACCTTCTCGCCTGGTTGAATCATTCCAGCAAACATTAGTTCAATTAGAGTAGGTAATCTATTTTTAATTTTATGCTGCTCAAAAATGTAACACCAACTTGGGGCATTGAGCTCATCATTGCCTCTATTGTCTTCAGTTTTATCCATGTTGTCACTTCTCATTCCTTTCATTTTTGGAACAGTATTATGGAAAGCTGAACATTCTGTCTCTTCTTGAATTGTCTCTTTAAATTTTGATTCTTTGCAAGGGATTTTCACTGATTGTAAATCAATTGGATTATTTGTATTGTCTGATGACTCAATCTCTGTAGCATCTTCTTTGGGGAATTCATCAAAAGCAAAGTAACTTGATTCTAATACCTTGTTTATTTGCTCTTTTATATTACTTTGGTTGCTGTTTCTAGCTTGAAATGTTTCATTTATTTCATAGTTCTGAATGTTACTACTAATTGGTTGAGTTTGTGATGAACCACATTGACCCTCAATTTCTTTAGGCTCTGATGATTCCTTTGCATTATGTATGTCAATCAAAGCTATGTCATAAGAAACTGATTCTTCTTTTGAAATGCAATCTTTGGGAACTATAGGTAGATCATCAAGCTGATTGATATGTAATTTTAGGACCTCCATATTGATAATTTCAGGGGAAGGAGGCACCACATCTTCACAAAGATCAATCATGTCATGAGATTCTAATTCTTCCATGGAAATGCAATCTTTAGGAACTGCAGGTAGATCATCTACTTGATTTATGGGTGATTTTAAGGCCTCCATATTGATAAGTTCGGGGGAAGGAGACACCTCATCTTCACAAAGATCGACTATTTCAATATCAACAGAGCTCATTTTAGGAGACACTACTGAAGAGTGTTGACCACTTTCAGGGTACTCATTTTGGAGAGACATACACTGAATTTTCTCCGGATTACTATATTGGTTGGATTGAGGAAGAGTCAGATTCTTGTTTAAAGTAAGAGATGATGTAAAATTCATCATTATTCCACATGTGCCATGTTCTTGGCTGGTTGTTGTAATTAGATTTTTCTCTTGTGTTAATAAATTTTGCCCGGTTGCTATTCCTTTTCCCAAAGGTTGGCAATTAAAGACAGGGCTTTTGAAGCAAATCTCATTTTCATTTGAATAGTTTGATCTATTTCCTTCTAATGTTATATACTGTTTATTTCTATTTTTGAGTTTTTTTTTCAAATTCCAACTCTGTCCATGCTCACTATCAGCATCATCTTCATTACTGGAGATAAACCTGCATGTTAAATTGAAGTTCACCAATCATGATTAATGGTATTTATTACATTAATTGCTAGTATCATTAATAAAATTTTTTTAACTATATTACCCATCCTTGTTCAACTCTCTAGAAACAAGTGTTCTATTTTCACAGGTTACTGGATTTAACTGAATTAGTAGGGTTTCACAAATTTGGTTGGCTGAAGAGTATCTTTTATATGTAAAAGGCTTTAAGGTAAAAAAGTATATTAATATTATTTAATTATAAAGAATATTATTAACTCACATTATATTAATGAAATATTTATTAAAATACTACGTGTAAGCAAACTCCAGGGAAATAATCTAAACAAGTGATAAATTAATTTAAAGTAAAATTAATTCATAGAAATTAAATAATTTGAATTGAATTTTGTAAAAGCTCTCAAATCATAGCTCACATGAATTTGTGATCTAAAGATTTTCTTTCTCCTAAACATAATACAAAAACCTCTCTTTGGGTATACTGTTTGTACAAGTAAACATGTACCATTTACATATTTTGTTATCTTTATTTCCACTGCTTTTCATTAAAATGTAATATGAAGAATGTTCTAGATTTAGAGTTGAATGTTACCAGGTCTCCTCCTATGTAGTTTGTAAGGCGTCTGGATGCCTGATACAACTGTGTTAAAATATTTTTGATTGCCTTTACTTCCTCGTAAAGAGCAATGGCATTTTTTTTATTTATGAGCAATCCATAGCCTCCTAACTGCATTTTCACGTCATTTCTAATAGCAAATAAGCGGTTAGTCAGTATTTTCCCATGATTTTTCATTTTCACCCTGTGGTGCTCCAACTGAGGATAGATAGATAGAGAGGTTGAATGAGATTAATCTCACGGAAATTAACCTTCTTCAAAAATAATCCTTCTAAGATAAGGTTGGTATAGATGCAAAAGGTTGATCATCTTAGGAGTCGACTATAGCTCACCAGTTGTATTTTTTTAATGGATTTCGATGACTTCTTCGCTAGGTTCGGATTCCGGAAATTTTTACGCCTTTCTAGTTGGAATCTTACAGATTTTTTTGAAATCGACTTACATGATTGAGATTGCTCAAAATCCTGCGATACAACAAAATTTCGAATAATCAACGAGATGAATAAAAATATTATGTATCTTAAATTTTTAATTACTTGAGTATTGTACAAGCATTAGAGATGAAAAAATGACCTGAGTAGCTGTAGGTTTCATGAAATCATTCTCACTTTCTTGGTTGATAGAGCCTATTTTTATCTCTACATAACTTTCGCCCTCCTTTAAGGTAAGCATTTCAACTTCTCCCGCTCGAGACTTTAATTTCATTTCAGCGTCCGAGCAATAGGTGCCGTCTGAATCCGCATCGTATTCTCTGTCAATTTTTCCCGATATATCCGGGAAATTCATGTCTTCTTCTACAGTACTCTTTTATTTTACTATAGTACTTTCTTCTATATTATTTTTAGCGGTGCCGAATATTGCTTCATATTCTCTATAAATGAATTCCTTTTCTCATATTACATTCTTTAGAACTGAATTACTCAGCTAGTAACTGGATGCTTTCAGCAAGATAATATCTAGACTATCTAGTGTGGGATGGATATGAATTTGCTTAATTGGGATCTCGTAAAGGTAATTAGTGGTAAAACTTACAGATCTCTGACTTGTTTATCAACATTAGCAGTGCTAAAATTTACGGCAATTGTTATGTTGCTTGTATAATTTGCCGCAAATGAAAGTTTTTCTTTTGGTTAGAGATATTAACGATGCAAATTATTCCATACTTGCCAGGCTTTTGCCTTTGTTACCTGTATCTTTTAACGTGGACTTTTGTTAATGTAAGGTTCGAGTTCATTCAATATTTGATGATATTGGGCTATAACTGTAACGTTGCAATGAGAAACAACAACTGAGGGACAAAATAACTGCGAATCGGAAGCGTATATTTCGTTTATTATTTACATGGCTTCAGTTACGCATACATTTTTGAATGCGTACTTGGATAAACCTGCAATATATATGCATATATAAACATGTATATTTATATATACACTCACACATGAATGGTTGATAATAGGTAAAATTATTACATCACAAATTATCCTGGGATCATTTGCTTTGAAACTTCATTTAATCGTAAGTAAATGGATGAATATTTAAAAAGTAAATTCGTACAAATTTAAAACTATACACAATGTTTCACTCATTTTAGCATGTAATATTAGTTTATGGATGGATTTTTTATTGCATTCTAAGATTTTCTATGTATATTTATCAAAAAATGGGAAAATTATTCACTTCAACAACAGCCAACAGAAAGCTGAAGGCACGTGAGTTTTTTTACAAATTGTGGTGACAGTGCTTGGAGTGGAAGATTGGTGTTTTGCTATCAAATCGCAGTAACGCACTGATAGCAGGGAGAAATGCGTAAACAACATGCTATGCCAAAACTGGACGGGGAATGTAGAAAAAATTACTTATTTACATTTAAATCAGTTCATCACAATTTTAAATGGCAATAAAACTTTAGATATAGCAACCATGAGAATGGCTTACATTACTCCTTTAAGGGTTTCTTTGCAAGGAGTGTTAACCTGTTTTAATAATTGATATCTTCATTAGCTAGCTGTTCTTAAATGTATTATTGCTCACACCAATGCATTTGCATTTTCACAGACGCATTTAACTCGTATATACAGGCATACGTTGCGTTTGTATGCATTTATTTTCTTGTTTCTTGAACCTTCCTGAGTTTTGCTATCTCCTTTTTCCGATCATCTTCAAAAAGCCGACACGAGCTATTACTGAAATAGAAAGACAAATGTTAGAGAATTGAAAAAAATATTGTGAACAGCACTATGATAATCGTATTTCAGGACATTTAGGTCGGTAAAGCAGACTATATCAGACTTATGACCGGAAGGAATAGGCATTAGCACCACCCTCATCAAGCTAGATAAGATAATCTTCCAAACCTTATCATTTTAGTGGGTTCTTCAGCGAACGTTATAACATGGCGACTCCTAACTTTTCAAAATAATTCCAAAGCTTTTTCAGATTTAAGAAAGAAAATCTATAGCTGTCCCTTACGTCTGTCTCTCAGTCATGGTGCATCCGTGGGTAAAGGGTAAATACAAAGCAAAAGTTTTATTGTAATTATGTTGAAGTGGTTTTTGACGACGACGCACAGTGGGCTAGAATCGAAAAAAGCTGGCCAAAAATACGAAAACGCTTTTCTTGAGTGCGGACCTCGAAACTTCGCATGATTGATTATGAATAAATCCTGCATACAACTATGGAGGTCATTTACGCTCGATCCTTAGCATTAAATTTATACAGGAGGTCAAAGTTGACCAATTTTTGCGAAAATTTCCCGTATCCGATTTTTCGCGAAATTCTTCAACTTCGAGTCGATTGCGAACCCAAACTAGGAAAATCATCGGGTAAATATGATGCCATATTATAAGTATGTTCTTTGTTCTTCGTAAGACTTAGTTTCAATGAGTTCTGTTGAATATTTATATACTTTACATTACAAAATGGCCGACCCTTATTTTGGAACAAATTTTTACATAAAGCGAGGAAAATAGTAGATTGAGACACCGTGTGACACGGCGTTATTTACATCACGATAAGCTACAAACCTTCCTTAATGGGAATCTGAAATAAAATCTTGCCCCAATTTGCCCCAATAATATATAAGTCGACTTTTCGACAACGCTGCAAGGCCCAAATCCGCGCGGCGGAGCACCGTCCTCCGTTACGCTCTCGTGTTTTGAGAGGAACAACGAACAAATACGATTCTGATTCGTTCTTTTTGTATATTTTAAGCATTATTATACTTCGTACATATGTTAGATAACTATGTTTGTGATTTTGATACTGAATGACTCTTCACTCTCACTTTCAACTATACTGAAAATTTTCTTACAAAATCGGTACAAAAAGCCATCACTTTGTGTAATTTCATAACAGTAATGAAATATAAGTTGTGATATTATAAAAATGGTGGCATATAGCGTAGCATTTTCTTAAAATACAAAAATTGCCCACATCTGGAGTTGTTTTGGTGACCGTCGCAGTGCTCTGGAAAAGTTCGGCAAAGGGCTCGTTTTATGACAGGTAGCTGCGCTTTTTAACATATGTACGAAGTATAATAATGCTTAAAATATACAAAAAGAACGAATCAGAATCGTATTTGTTCGTTGTTCCTCTCAAAACGCGAGAGCGTAACGGAGGACGGTGCTCCGCCGCGCGGATTTGGGCCTTGCAGCGTTGTCGAAAAGTCGACTTATATATTATTGGGGCAAATTGGGGCAAGATTTTATTTCAGATTCCCATTAAGGAAGGTTTGTAGCTTATCGTGATGTAAATAACGCCGTGTCACACGGTGTCTCAATCTACTATTTTCCTCGCTTTATGTAAAAATTTGTTCCAAAATAAGGGTCGGCCATTTTGTAATGTAAAGTATATAAATATTCAACAGAACTCATTGAAACTAAGTCTTACGAAGAACAAAGAACATATTTATAATATGGCATCATATTTTACCCGATGATTTTCCTAGTTTGGGTTCGCAATCGACTCGAAGTTGAAGAATTTCGCGAAAAATCGGATACGGGAAATTTTCGCAAAAATTGGTCAACTTTGACCTCCTGTATAAATTTAATGCTAAGGATCGAGCGTAAATGACCTCCATAGTTGTATGCAGGATTTATTCATAATCAATCATGCGAAGTTTCGAGGTCCACACTCAAGAAAAGCGTTTTCGTATTTTTGGCCAGCTTTTTTCGATTCTAGCCCACTGTGCGACGACGATTTGAGTTCTGTCAGAAACAATCTATTCAAATCGACCTTTTATAGATAGCTTGCGCAGAATCATTGTATTATGATACGTAAAGATAGCAGGAAATTTTAATGTTTCAAAGTTTTTGTAATAAATCGCAATTTTTATTTCAAGCGGAAAGTACCTTTTCCATAAATTCCATCAACCTTAAGTCAAGCAATTCTGTACGTGGAATTTTATGTCTTTATTGTACTTGAACTTGTTAATCACACATTCAAGTATCCAATTCTCGTTCCTACAATTAAACTCTTCGATATTCAATTTTTGCTATTTAGCATTCTTATTTCAAAGGATGGCCTATTTCCTTCTCTTCGTGACGATTCGTGTACGCAATAATAACAAAATTTTTACCGTGAAATAAAGGAAGTTTAAATACATGTAATCAACTTTGTTTTATTACAATATTATTTGTTTTTCTAATAATGGATATTATAGAACGAAATGCTGGGCACTATCCGATTTCTTCCGCCTATTGAATGTAAACTGAATAAATGACAAAATCATAGAGAAAGACCGCCTTTAACGGTATAGAAAGGCAAGATTTTCTTAAAAGGGCAGACAAAGAATAATTGGAGTACAAGGTGACATCCAGGTTTAAGTTGCTTTTTGTTCAAAGTTTATAATATTTTTACGATATCCCAAAATTTTTCGCCAATTCATATCTGGAAAATCTTATTTTCAATTGGTGTCAGAAAAATCCCACCATATACAGCGACGATATGACAACTTTTGAGTGATCAGTTCTGATGGTTGGTAAGCCAACTTTCTGAAGTCCGTAGCTATCATATGGGTTTAGAATAGTTTAGTGAAAATGGTCATTCTAACTTATAAGTATCCGCTCCAGATTTATCTGTGTAAGTAATTAACAAAGAATTTTTACAATTATCAGTGCTAATGAATTTGTAACGCTACTAAGACGTGTTTTTCTACCAATTTGTAAATGTTATGAATAGATTTGGCAACGCCGAAATCCAAGGGTGGAAAGTTTCAAAACGGGATTTATTTTAATTCAAAGGGATTTTTAACGGGATCGATTTTATTAGCATTTTCGAGAGTAATAACAGAAAAATGTGGTTTTCATTGAGTCCACCCGACCAATCAAGGAACTTTTTTTGACGCGACTGAGAGTTATTGGTTTACCTATATACCGAATTTTCCTGCAGATTCTATGATATACATTAAAAATTCCTGTAGTATATAATGAATTTTCTATTAAGCTCCAGAATACTAACAACTTAATGCGTTAACGTAATATTTACGGCTGCGCGAGTCACTTGAAAACAAAATACATCTTACTAAAAATAGCTCACCTTTATTACGAAAATAAATTTATTCTTTTACATATGTATCTCTCTTTATCTAAATCGTTGCCAATTCTGATGGAAAATATGTAATAGGTAGAGTTTTTAAGTTTTGACTCATATCTCCTAGAAAAGAATGGTAGTCTATGGTATAGACGTAAGAGTCACCACTTCGAAGGTCGAGTTTACGTTAATCGGTGCTTGATCGTACCGAGTTTATTCCAATAATCTTGTACATTCTGAAAGTGTTAAATTATTTATTCCAAAATCGACGTAAAGATGGGAGCACATGTGGCACGTAATATTTAATAAAAAACGCTTCCACCAAACCTACTCAGTATTATATGTTATTGATAAATTATACCAGATAAAAGAATGGGCTGGTTTGAGTTGGGTAAATCAGTTTTCATTAAATATCAGTCTACTGCCATCTCTACTTCGGTATTTGAACAAACCAAGAAACTAATTTAATTTTAATGGTCGTATACCTATGCCTATTTTTGCTTCGAGACAGATGTCACCTCGAGATGAGTATTGTGTCCACTTGGGTGAGTCGCCGAATACTTTCGTCTGGAGCGCGTCTGTGGCTGGGGATCAGTGATGATACCACAGAGTGCTTCGGTGGTGGTCTTAAGCGAACTTGCTCCCTCAGGCGACTATGCGAATGGTGTCGTCCTCGACCACTTCTTTGACCCCAGACTCCGGCTGTTCCTGCAACGTTGCTTTCGGGCACACTGTTGTTTCTTCCTTGTCTTCCTCTTTTCCAGTAGTAGAGGAAACAACCTGTTAAAGGACATTGGAGTCATTATAACGAAAGAAAAGAACTATTTCATTTTCTTATATTAAAAGATTTATTGTTTACATTATTCTTACGCTGGTTTGGGAAAAATTATCCTCTGCATTTGTCATCGGTAGTAATAATTCAACTTCTATGGATTTTGATCGTTAAAAATTTGTGTCCAGTGAGACGGAATTTATCCGTGATTTGGCGTTTCTTATTTTCTTTAAACCTCCGCATTCCGGCTTGTGCGTGCTCCTTCTTTCCATTTCTTAGAGAGTGACATTTTTTTTAGTAACTAGGACATTCAGTAGTATTGGAGAATCTTTACGAAGAGCCGCGATTGACGGAATATCTGAATAACATTAATTATTGTTCGTAGATCTGAAATGATCCTCTGGTTCCATTTCTATTTACAGGTGATACCTCTATAAGGAAATTTTAAGCACACGATTTAGTATGGTAGTTGTTTCTTAGTTGGTGGGATGTGATGTTTTGCGGAGTTACGCATTTCAATAGTATGAATATATATCCAGAGTTGTATTGATTTATTAGAACAAACATGTCTGCCCGAAAACTTGTAAGAATATAGGTGGGGAAATTACTTTTCATTTCCCTTATCTGTATATGTGGGCATCAATTATTGTGCCTTGTAATCCCGATATTTATTAACATGTGATTGGAAAAATCCACATATTTATTTACCGTAATTTCTTACACCGGTGATAAAATTTCGATGCCAGAGCAATTCAGAGGCGGTGGGACTTGGATCTCTCTGGATAGATATATAGAGATTGTGATATAAATTATGCCTTTTATTATAAGATTAACTGGCATGTTGAGGTTTGAGATTTGTTAAAAAGATTACAAAAGCTGTTAGGTCAGGGATATTTTTAATGTGCTGTATTTCGTAATGTTCAGGTTGAAGTGTATGGTGTCCAACGGTTGAACATGAGACTGTCTTACTTTTTGTCACATCTGTCCCAGTGTGTGTAAAATGTCAAAATTAAGAGAAAGAAAGTAATTTATGAAGTAAAGGCGTGCTCCTTAAAATTTGAGTAAAAATATGGACTTGACTACGATTCGAACCCACTGAACACTTCCACCAAATAAATTTTTACAAGGATAGTAACAGGTTTAAATTGAGTTACTTCGCAGATATAGCAGTGTACGAGCTGCCTATAGCTTACCTATTAAGGCCCAGATTATGAAGGGAATCCATGCATTTACGATGACCTGAAGCAGAAGTCCCATGTGAAGGGTTAGGGAAATACCAGGAAGCCATGGAACTAGCGGCAACCTGAAGGAGCCCTCTCGTTCCTCATGGGGCCTCTGAGGTTGCCTAGCCACCAAAGCCAGTAAAAGGAAAGCTACGAAAGACGATGCAGTGGCTAAAGCCACCGCGGAAGCCCCAGCACCAGAAGCAAGGAGAAGAGAAGATACACCCACTGCCATTGAGCACACCAGTAGACCCGAAACAGCCATAGACACCCTCCTTCCAGTGGCCGCCGATGGTTCCGCTTGCTCCTGAGTCAGTAATGAGTCATTGTGGCCACCGGCACTGCCGTCGATGGTAGCTACCTTCAGTCTCTCCTTGTATTCGGCCACGATAGCATCAATGTCCGTGTTGCTATCCGATTCGTAACCAGAGAGGCCTGAACCTTCGGCGCCCTCACCTCCACCGTCTTCGCTGCTAGAAGCTAAGCAACCGGCCTCGATAGGGTCGCTGTCCTGTGCAGAACTTAGAAGTGGCTCTTCGTCGACCGCTGAGGCAGTCGGTTGTGGATGAGCTGACCCATTCGCACAGGTTTCGGTCACTGGAAGGCTTTCATATACTACTTGATCACTTGAGACGTCTCTCTTGAGGAATGAGAGACTGTCTTTGATCGTTTTTACGGCCTTTTTCGCTGGTTCGTCTAAAGGCAGGTTCAGTTGAGTTTTTCGGCTGCTTTTGCCTAAAAGTCAAAGAAAATATGATAACTTAAGATCAATAATCACATTGTCGTTTTAGGAGATGTTTAATGACATGCACCCGTAAAATTTTTTTTCGGGTTCTCAGCCGGGTAATTTACTGACGTGCTGTAGAAATGTCGTGACGTTTCAGCTATCAGCCATCTTCAGGTCGACGTGAAACCCTTAAGATGGCTGCTACCCGTATGCGCAGAAACTCTTCTCAGGTTGAGAACCCGAATATCTACACATCATTCTCCCCGAAAGAATCAAATAAAGTTTTTTAGGATGATTTGCCTAACTGTAAATTAATTTAAAGTTAAAAAAAATCAACAGAGATATATGAGAAGTTCTATAGCAGTAGCTGCATATCTGTAGTATAACGATTTTATCTCGTCTACGCTTAACTTGTCAAACACTGAGGCTGATAGAGGGAAGTAACAAACGGCAGCCACTGCAAAAACCGTTATGTTTTGCTTATGACCAAAATATAATTAAAAGTATTGCTTATGATGTATGGAAACCGTTTACTTGGAAAAGGTTGACAGATAGACTGTTTACTATGAAACTCGCAGCATCAATTTCTGATAGAAAAGTAACATCAAAGCTAAGCAATTCGGATACGATCGAGTCAATGCTTTACTTTCCATTAATGCTTAATCATTATTAAGAGACATTAGTTGATTGTCGGTGGCCAGTGATCAATCTCTAAAATTTGCTAGTTGCGTAAAGTAAAATAGCTCGGTAAATCAAACCCATTCACCTAGAACTCTTATACCCAAACTTAAAAGGAGATAAAGAAACTATACATTCTATACATACATTGGATATCGGTCGAATATTTCTTTTAACAATCAGCTGAGCTAGAATGAAATGAAACTACGCTCGATTCCTTGTGACCCACCTGCGGAACGATTGGTGTTCACTTCTTCATTGTGAGGCGGTTGATATCTTCGGTGAATAAGGTCGACTGCGGAAAGAGCGTGAGCTAGAAGAGGAGCTGCTGAAGAAAGTCTCAGAAGAGCCAACGGATCGCCGACGAGGGCCAATATCGACGCTAGGAGACCCGAACTTAAGATAGCGAATGCAGGAGTGGCTGTCTTGGGATGTTCTCGGGCAAAACGCCGAGGCAAGAGGCCATCTGGAGCGGAAAGGGCCACTGTGGCCCTGTGGAGGGGTGGAGAGGCTTCTACGAGAGCCAGAGCCAAGGCTGCTATCCCCAAAGAGGCCATCACCAGACGTGCCCAGTCGACGTCGCGAACCTCGAAGGCTTGGACCAGAGGAGTTCCGGCTGATAAGGACCTGTCATTGTAAATAGTGATTGATCATTGCTTAGAAAATTGTCAATAGCATGAAAATCGTCTAAAAAAAGGAGGAATTTTTTTATAAATAGTTATGAATTTCTAAGCTCGATTGAGAGTTGTGGTCCTGATGGTGCTCCTAAATTGCGGATATCTGTGTAGGAAGTTGAATCCTTACTTAAAAATCTCGCACATTCATGGACTAGCTCCTTTTTTTCCATCACAAATTTTACTGAAAAATTAATTTTTACTTAACAGGGGTATTGTAAATTACTAGGGGTAACATGGCAACAAAAAGCATAGAATGGAGAGAAATGGGGATATCTTCATCCATCAGGTTGAAGAAGGTTACGATATATAAATATGTAAACTCAAATTTCTTATACCACGACGAATGGTATAGTTTTCCATGAATTGTGGGTTAATATGTGGGTATTGCGTTGAGGAATAAAGGTTGAGGAGCGCTGTCAAAGGAAGATAGAGACAAGAGATGGACGTAGACTGTTTTTTAGGACGTGGGCTATTGAGTTGCCATCACGAAGTTTAGGCACACGAAATTCCTTCTCTCCTGAGTTTTCTTGTGATATTCCTTACGGAAGATATTTCTTTCCTTATCCAGAAATCATCTATATCTTTTGAAATATTTTTGGATGGTTACTTCTCATTGTGGATTTTACTCTAAATTTATAGCAGGTAGATCAATTTCCAGTTCCAGAAACTTAGTCCCTTGAGCACAGACGCCAAAATTTGATGTTACTCAAGAATGTCTCAGACGGTAATGATGATCACTGCACGTAACAAGAGAAAAAATCAAGCAATGTTCCAAAATATAATAAAAGCCAATAATATAAGTGCGAATTTCAAAATTCATCTCTGCAGCATTTTATTTAATCTTTCCATCGAATGGTTTAAAATCTGATCGTATTGAATGGATATCTTCTGCTTGGGATTTGAGGTACATCTTACCAACTCGGAGTTGAGATGAGTAAATGGAGAAATAAGAGCGAATTAGGTGGGAAAGAGAAGACTTAAAAATTATTGACGGCTATATATAACTTTGTTTCCTTAAACTGTAACATTTCTAAGCCTCATAGCTTCAAATTTGTATCTAGAAGAGATAAAACTTTTGGTTAAATTCGTTAAAATATATTTTATGGCATTAATCAACTTAAGCATTCGATTACTGACACGCTTTATTTATGCTCGAAAAACACCAAGATTAAGTCTTCACCTTGCGGAGCTTATATTATATATATATATACTGAAAGATTTTGTAGAGAGAGATTGGTCTGTTATTATTATACAGATTTGTTAATGCTCGCGTCACACCAAAAATTTCTAACGTTCTCCGAAGCGTGTTTCTCGCTCACATCGATACGCATTCATTCCTTCGATCTCTGTTACTCAACCTCTTTCTGAACCGCCTAATCTCCCCTCTATACCCCTAAGTTACGCGGTTTCGGTTTCACCATCTCTGAGGTCCTTTATACCTCAGGAAGGAATGAAGGGGACACTGCGAACATCTGCCGCCGATAATAAATTCATGCCAAATCTTTCCTGCTGCGCGGGAGAGTTGTGGGAGAAAGGCAGGCTTCAAAGTGGGTACTTTTTCCCTCTGCTGACGAATTCATTCTTATCTCTTCTCTTTGCGTTCCTTTGGGCGGACTTCTGTATCGGTGGAGAAATGATCAGCAGCTGATTTTATCTTCGGGTGCTATATTTGCGTGTGCTTATATTTATATATAATATGATTAAAATACAATAGCCCTCGATAAAAATGAATTTTAGAGGACCGGCCTTCTATTTTATTATGAACGGTATTTAGTTACATCTAAAATACAGTATTTTTGCAGTACAAATTGCAGGTTTTTTGGTCGTTAATCGTCTGTATTAGCGCATTAGATAATTAATAATCTAAAAGTACCACTTGTGGGCGGTTGGGTGTAAATCGCCACTAATCGCTATTGTGCCTGTCTTTAATAACAAGAGATAGTGGGCTTCCCTTAAAGGTAGATTTTTATGTGTTGTTTTTTGACTGCTTTTTGTCACAAACACTGATCGGTTGCGAGTACTGAACCCGCAAGTATTACTCTATTAATTTACGCTGAACAACATTAGGACTCAATCCTCACGATAACGTGAGCTGATTGGTCATAAACGTATATCACGAGAATGTCTTCGGTTCGGCAAGTGAAATTAAAAACATGGAAATTATCAGGAAATCTCTATCAATTCAAATGATGATAAATATTCTTAGCAATGTGAACAATAATCCCTAAAGTCTCAAGGAAGGAAATAAAAGAGTAATACGGCATCAATATTCTTCGTTATCTACTGTTTTAGCTCAAAGACTATACATTGAAAAAGCTACGGTTAATGGCGGTATAACGAAATCCATCTGAGTGGTCAATGCCGTAAATAGCAAGCGTAGTAAATGGCTACTCGTTTGCATATTGATGGGTTCGCAGCTAGCAATAGGTAGTTGGATCGGTTTTGGAAGAGGAAAGAAGTTGTTTAGGGGAAAATGAGTGACAAATCCCAGGCTGTTGATAAAATATCCATCGACATGCGGGTTACTGAAATTCTTCCCACCAAACGCTCGGGCTAATTGCCAGGAGACACTACGAAACCCCTATCAGCAATAAAATCTTCTTATGTTATAATTTGAAGCAGATGAACAAGGGAGATGAAAATTCTCGACGAGTTACATATTTACAGCGCTAATTTATTAGCTTAGTTTCATTACATTTTTAGTTTTTTTTGCGCAGTGTGTTTTTGGATTAATGTATTTCGATGAAGTTAATAGCACAATACCAGTTTGTATGTTTAAACATTGATCGAAAAAATTGCCGAGCAGCAGAAGTGCCGCACGCAGTGGCTTTAAGGGAGGATAAACTGATGGCCATGCATGAGAGACACTTATTATGCGAGAAAGGGAGGCTAGGGACGGTGATGGCGAGAAATGCGTTAGAAGAAAATAGGAAAAAACCGGCCGAGTGACTGAAGAGCAGTTTTTCATTGCGAGGATTACGTATCGTCTGTATTCGTCAAATTCGGGACAATTAACATCTACACCATAAGAAAGACCAAGCCGAGAAATCTCTTCGTTACAGATGGGATTTCGCTAAATGCGTGATCGTCATGAACGAGTTTAACTGCATTTCTTTATCATTCATTTAGTATTTGGAATTATATTCTAAGTTCCTTTTGAAATTCAGCAGATAAGTATCCTGATTGTGTGTACTTTAACTAACAGTCAGGATACACTTTGCAGCGACTGGCACCCGGCTAGTATAGGATGCACACTCTGCATTGGATAATGGTTGATATCTTAGGTAACTAGCAAAGTAGAGACCCGTTCCTGTTTCACGGTCTTCTCACCTGAACTGAACCATCATGGTTAGGACGGTAGCCACGCCAAAGTAGGACGTAAAGGCGATAAACAAGGACGCAGTGGATGCAGCTGCGATGGCACTGGCGTTGGATACATTCCTCTTTTGGGTCTGCCTTCTGCCGAAGACTGCGTTCGCCAGCGCTCTCTCCCTTCGCCCCTCTGCCACCACGGCGTGTAGACCCACAAAGCCAAGGGTACTCATGGCGGATCCTGACACCAACTGCGAAATTAACTCATTCGATTATCTTTTGTTCACTTCTAAGTAATTGTCGAAATTGTTAATTATTTATTTATGTACGAGTATTTTCATGTTTATATATATGTATATATGTATTAATATAATGATTGATTTGGATTATTTGGGTAATTTTCTTATATTATGATTGGCACTACGTTTTGCATTTATTTATTCATTTATTTATGTATATCTTTATGTATTCTGATAATAATTAATTAGAATATCTTTGCATTTATGAATTTACGTATTTCTGTTTTTCTATTACGTGTTTATTTAATTATTTGGATATCATTATATATTTATTTCTCTTATATATATATATATATATATATTTTTTTCTTTACTCCATATATTTATGTATTAATATAATTCTTAATCTGGATATTTTTGTATTTATAAAATTTTGCATTTATGTATGAATAAATTCATGCATTATTGTGTTATTTTCATTTATTACACTTATGTATTTTTCATGTGAGCAGATTTATTTAGTATTTTCTTTTTTGCTTTTATGGGACTTTAAAGGCCCTAAGCACAATAGATTTACTAATCATTATTATTATTCCCTTAGCCAAATCGGGTGGGAGAATTTTCGGAAAGTGTATAAAAGGAATAGGGACTCAGTTGTATTGAAACGTAACAGTCCAAGTTCGAAATTTTTTTAAAGACCCTTCCTCCCCTTAAGATGACTACTTAGTAACCGAAATATGTGTTAGAAAACCCAACTGCAGGTATAGCCACGGGAATTCCAAGCCCCTTGCTACGGTAAATAAACACTGGGATACTTTGAATATCGCCGTTTCTGTTGTAAATACCGACATTTATTGATGTTAACGTAAACATTTAGTAAATTTTCTCGCGTAATTTAACGAGATATCGATTATAACAGGTATAATCTGTCGATGTTTTCACGATTTTCGATCGTAAACAAATTTCAATATGATAAACATGATCAGAATCTTTGAATGAGTTAATTTTATTATTTTTCATAAAATTATGCAGAGGAAAAAACTCCGCAACGAAACGAGAATCAGCTTTGCGGGTATTCTCTACGGGCGTCACTGACATCTGATAAAAAATATACACCCTAAAGTGATTATTATAATAGATAAATTGTGAGCTTACCCCGGAGAATCCAGCAGGAAGAAAG
Source organism: Pachydiplax longipennis (assembly GCA_036926295.1). Taxonomy (NCBI): domain Eukaryota; kingdom Metazoa; phylum Arthropoda; class Insecta; order Odonata; family Libellulidae; genus Pachydiplax; species Pachydiplax longipennis. The sequence continues at coordinate 53,718,234 of JAVFKF010000004.1, forward strand.
CCATGAGACCAATTGCTGGAATCTGCTTCGAGGGCCCCAACACCTACGAAGAAGAGGACGCTAGCCACCACAACCACGTTGAGCATAGTCCTTAGTCCTGACCAGGGCTATTGAGAAGAATAAAGATGATGGATATTATTGAACAAGTTTGATTTATAGGGAAGAGAAATATATTACTAGCTACTTTTAGATATCTGGGAAAAGCCCATTATCTTGAGAAGACGATCCCGGGCTCAGAAGCGTGACAGTTTTTCAGGCAACATAACCCGTTTAGTTATTACAAGTACATTAATCACATTATGTACATCACACATGTGCATTATTAATCACATTGGCGGAAACTCACAAGGGGACTGTGGGGGTGGCATTTCAATAAACGCCGGTAGCTGAGGACCTCGTTTTATGGGGTGCTTCTAGGAAGAGGGATAAGGCACTCTCAGTAACATTTTTTCAATTGTAAATAGATGCACTTTCACGGGTGTAAAAATAATTTAATTTATATGATTGCGCGCCTCCGGATAGCCAAGTGGGTAACGCTTGAAAACTTTTGGTGAAAGCGGTCCCTAGTTCGATTCCCGGTGGGGACTAACTGAAGAAATGATCTCAGACGTCGAAGATTTTTAAAAATACTACTATACTGATGTATTTTCTTTGTACCATTCACTGAAAGACTTTTACTCGCGATGAAGAGGTTACTCTTTCTTTTTAAAATTTTCTGTTTCCAATTCCCGTTATTTTAGAATTATTCGATGTATAAAATTCGATAAAATTAGCTCTCGGCGTGCCACTTGATATCCAGAGGAAATATTTTTGAAACTACTAATTCACTATCCTCTTTATTGATAAAGAATAAAAAAGTTAAAGACAATTTTTCATCCAGTAATAGTTTGTAATAAAGCACTATAATATTCTGTCTTTATCGATTTTGCTTCTTTTTCAATTTAAATTTAGAAAGGAGCTAATTTAGGTGGGGATTATATTTACATTTAGGCCCTGCAAACCGCCACTGGCGCATGGCAGGGGATGTAAAACACCGAAAACCCTATCTACCCTTGACTGCTGTTGGCTTCTCTAATACTTCGCGGAAAAAATGACCAGAAATAACTATCTGTCTTGGCAACTATTTCCCTGTAACGCTTCGTCGTTTTGTCTCGAAGATCACGTACGCTGCTAACTGGTATGTTAATATCAACTACCTCCTCCTCGAGATCCGTAGTGATAAATTTATTACGGCATCTGTGCTAATACCCTTATCAGCTGCCTTAACTAAGTCGTTCACAAAAAGGGCTAACTGGGTATTGCATGACCTACCCTTACGAAACATGTCAACCTCTCGCAACAGCTTTCCTATTCCATCCACTGACAACTCTATCGGCCCCATCTTTGAGACAATCCTCATAGAAAAATCGCTCGTGCGTTTATTGTCTAAAGTAAAGCTTTCCTGGTAATGTCGATTAAGTAAGTTCGCTTTACCTACCGAATCACTAACTGTTAGTCACTCGTCATTAACATGGCTAGATACTGAAGACTGACCTCCTCGAGATTCTCGGACGCAATGTAAAGATTAATGTAAAGTCAACAAATAAGTGTAGTTCCTCAGTTATTTATCTATGCACCTTGGAAAACTTAATTACTGTTCATTTCTCAAATTTTTACGATTCACTATCATTTTGATTATTAGAAAAAATATTGTCATATCTCATTAGAAATTGATTCTACAAGTTGAGATATCAAATAATTTGCCATATAGTATTATACAACCTCGTACAGGTTTTACCTGACATTTTTTGCGATTTTTCACCGGTTTATCCGCCGGTCATGCGTAAGTGTGCTACGTAAGATAGTGGGCCGATAAGGCACTGTAAAATGGTTTGCAATTTATCCTACGAGCTAGGCAACCAACGCGTCATGTGTGTAATGGTATTGCATGCCGATCAAGGATACATATGTTTTTCAGTTAGTGTATATTTATTCTTGAATGCCTTGCTACTCCTTCAATACTGCTGTTCTTTTACTGTGATCCATGACTCCTCCATAAGGTTTATAGAGATACGATACGACCTCCATTAATAAAGCCAATGTGAAAGATCAGAAAGAATGAGTTCTGAGAAGTAAGAGTTCCTTACTAGAGGTCTATTGTATTGGCTAGGTTAAAATTTTCATCATTAATACAGCCTAAAATTACCTAAAATGGGGAAGGCATCTTAAGAAATACGACTATGTTTTCGGAAGCAGCATATTTTTGGGACCATTAGAGCCAAGTGAAGTAAAGTAAGGAAGTAAATGGGATATTCAGCATACTAAATGCCGTATGTATCTCAACGGGGGACTAAAAATCGATAAACACCTCACAAAATATGACTTACTGGATTCTTAAGAAAGCAGTAGTTAATCATTTAAACAAATGATATGTGAAACTAACCATAACAAACTATTTACTTTACTGAAAGCACATTTAGTAGCTTTATTATTTTGTGATAATGTAGACAGTTTACCTGAGAATGTATAATTGGAATATGGAAACGATCGATTCAAACTGAGAGTGGGAAACAAAGACAGATTTTGATCAGATGAAGACATTAAAAAAGAATACAGTTGCATATTCTCACGGTTACTCAAACGCTGAACAAACAAGAAAATTTTCTTTGTGCACCGAATGTTGCTAAAATTCTCCCCAAGTCCCCCATAAGCTTTCTCTTTTCTATGCCTACACTGGTCTCATTTCCTCACCTTCTTGATCGTGACAAAGTAACATATAGTCCCAACTTCCATAAGCAAAAGAAGGCCTGATTAAGAAACACTCCTATTTGGGCATAAGTGTTACCTATTGATTTGTTAACGTGAATGCAAATGCACACATCTCAGAACATTGCCTCCTCTTCTTATACTTAATCATTGATTCTTATATTTATTTTTACTCAGGCCTAAATATATTCCACAATCAAAATGAGAGCTATTATTTAATTTCCCTTCTTTTGGTACCTGTCTCAATTTCATACAATTATTCTTTCTAATTTAATTTTGCAAAATGAATAAAGGCTGCAAACGATAAAAAATGAACTATAGTTGTATTCTTAATGGAAATCTGCTTCAGTGACCTTGGTTCGAACCCAGCAATATTAATGAATAAAAATATGACAGCACTTCCTTCCTCAGGTCCGAATACACACATGCAACGTGTGACCCAAATCAGGCAAATGTTGTGGACTCCAATCTAATACAAACACACGGAAATATAAATACACAGAATTTACACTTTATGTACATTGATATCAAGTCTTTTATGGGTGCATAATTAAGAAGATTATATCGAAGTTGTTCCGTTTAGAAAGGCAATTGGAAATAGAACACTGCTATTTCTGATTACCCGGCTATGCTAGTAGTGGAAAACACGCGTATTTTAGTTTCCATATAAATAACACAGGGTTTGGGAACTCGAATTTCGGCCTGTATTTAATATTTCACACAAGGAACGAGTTTCCGAAACGAGTCTCCTTAGTTAGCCAAAGTGTCACCGTTTTCCCAATGCAAGTGTCTGTCGATAGAAGTCTTTCTCGGAAGGAATGACGAGCACTTTTAAATGCCCGCTCTATTTATCATGTACCTAATCGAGGAAGTCATGCAAGTTGCATTATCATTCACTTGCCCATGCACGCCTGAATAACTTTCTGTGGACGAGAGAAAAGTCCCGGAAAGGGGGTTTTGCTGAGGAAAGGCGTGGGAACTTCGAGGGGAAGAGGACGAGTGAGGAACTGGAAAAGAGTTCTTCAACAGATAGGAGTAAAAGACGTATTGATGGAGGGGATGTCCTTAAGAGGGTCTTAAGAATGGAGCGAAATGCTGTCTCAAAGAAACGTACAGCTCTTTCACATTTCATTGCATTCGCAGAGCGGAGATTCATAAAAAAATAGCATCGTTCCCTATTTTTTTTACGAGATTCGCAATTTTATTTGCCTTCTTGGTATACAACTACTTAAAAGCTTATTTCTTAAAAGAGGAAATATTCGGCTTCTTTCGGGGAAATGATACTTATTGCATGTTACCCTTGCCAATTTAGCGTATTAGTAAACGTCTGAAATTTCTTGTTGTTGATTTCACAGAATGTAGTTTGTATGTTGCAATTCTCGGTTCCATGTCTTTTATCAATGCCTTTTTCGTGGCTACAGATATTTATTCTTAGAATGTCAAATTAAGGAAAATATAACGGAAAATATAAGGAAAATATATGAATAAATAAGGAATAAATAATATAAGGAAAATATATAAATAAATATAATATTGCACTAATATGTAGATATATAGATGTATGTGTGTATAAAAATACAAAACACACGCTCTAAAAATTTTACAGTTGCATATGCTTTGTCAATGTAAGCGGATAAATAAGCAAGTGGGGGAATTTTTGTGATGATGGTCGTGGCAATGATTTGTTAATCATAAATCCACTTAATGACATTCATTCAAACTTTAACTGCAGCCATAATCAACTGGAGAGCATTAAAAAGTTATTTATGACAAATAAAGTCAAGAAATGTAACGTAGATTAAAAGCTGTCATCGTAAAATTCGTGAAATTTTATTTGAAACGCTATGCAATACTGAAATTTTCTAGCAACATGATTGGTCGATTAAAAAAACTGAAAAATTATGATCTGCTCCCCTTTAAGTCTATTTTGGCGGAAATTGCCCGGATGTAATTACAGGATAATACAATGAGCATGAGTATCAGCGGCTCGTTTGGTAAATTTTCCCCAACAATCACGACGGAACTCTTATTAAATTTAATTCTAAGGGTATCATAATTAAATCGATATCCCATTCTATAATTTTTGTAGATAAAAATAACTATTTAAAACGAGACATATAAGTAGGATCCATAAAAAATTTACTAACAAAACTTCATTTAACCTCTCTATCATTCTTGTTTGCCATTTGGATTTATCATTGTCGTTCACTGATTTCACTTACACAACAGGGATATTTAAGGACAATAACCAAACTCTTAGTTGGACTGTAATGAGAACGGCTATTCGAAAGACCAAAATTTTACGAATACTAGAATTATTCGTTAAAAAACACGGTTGTGAATGAGGGTACTAACAGTTCGACTTATGAGTAAGAATAAGGGTTATTATTGCTGGGTTAGTATCCGTTTCGTCCGAAAAGGAACAAACAAGCCTTTAGTTGCGCCGCAGAGATCATAATTTTTCCTATTAGTCGATGGAAATTTTTTACTCCCATTCCATACCTCCCAACGACATGTATCATTTGAATAAACACCCAATTAGTTCCGTTCCGTCGGAGGCCTTCTCCGGGATATGGCTTTATCCCTGGGAATGTATTGTCTCTAAGCTGCTCAGAAGCAGCCGGCGAACTTTGCGATCGTCCCCCCAGAAGTATTTTCAAGAAAAAATATTTTTACATACTTTCTGGATTTCCCGAATCGATAGACACTGAGAGAGAGAAAGGGCAAAGTGGGGAAAGGAGGATGAAAAACAAAATTGGAGAGACGCACGTAAAGGATCGTACGGGGCGAAGCGACCTAAATGGCAGTAAAAAACAAACTGCTGGGGGAGAATAAAGGACGTAGGGGGAGGAGAATGTTTTCGAATCCGAAAGCGACTCGGCAGCAAAAATTGCCCATTCCACACAAATAATATGGCCGTGCAATAAAGCACGAATCGCAGGTTGTTTTGGGGTTATAATACGCTGAGCTTTATTCCCGTGTTTAGCTCATTCCCGCAGTTTTTGAGACGCCCTTCAACCGCTTCTTGCGAGTTGATGAAATTTATCCTCTCTGACCTGGTTTTCGTTATTTGCGAGTAGGAACCAAATGCCGTGTTTTTTTGCGGCATGAGCCACCGAACGCGGAAAATATTTCACCTCCTCCGTTTCCGCTGTTTATTTTACCTTACTCAAAGGCAGCGCAGTTCTGCAATGGTTTCTTTCGTAAACATCTCTCAGTATTAGCTCGAGAAATCCTGTTCTTCGCTTCTCTTGGTGGTTTTTCATTCTTAATCCTCAATCTCATGTTCGCCTTTATGATAAGATCATCATTGTCACCCTCCTCTAGCTAAACATTGTAAGAAGCTCTCTTGAAAGAGTAATGCAACATGCCTTGTTTCATGTCTTCATTTTTCTCTATTCTTTCCCACCCACTTCCCCACAGGAGTCCAGTACTAACTTTTTATGATTGCAGTGACAGAATGGTTGAGTTACAGAAGTTGAATTATATAAGTTTCATTCAAGAGACCCAAGGACGGTTTAACTGGGGAATTTCAATCCAGGGACGTTCCATCCAAGAATTTCCACTCAAGAACCGGTTCACTCATGCTAACCAAAAGATATTTCAACCAAAGGGTATTTCACCAAGTGGTATTTTGAAAAGCGTGCTAAAGTTTACGTATAATATTTTTATAATAATTATTATGTAAAATATTGCCACAGTTAGTCACTCGAACAGGCGGTGACGTCAGTACTATAACACAAATTATATAAAAAAATTCTACGTGTAATATTATAGAGCATATCTATTTAAAAATCCTGTCTATTAACTACAATATTTCATACGATGAACTGATTTAACATTTCAGTATCCATAATGTACATGAATAATGAAAACAAATCTACAGCAACCGAAAACACCGTTATTGTCCTTATTTTCACAGTATTGTCTTGTTTATGCTTTGCTAGCTTTTTAACATATCATTTGGTGAAATATCCGTCAGATAAAATATCTCTTTGGCGAAATATTCTTTGGGCGAATGAAGATGATTTCTTGAATGAACCGATTCTTTCGTATTTGGTGTAAAGACTGGATGAAAGTTTCCACGGTGAGACGTTCTAGAACCATCCGTCTCCTCAGTAAAATGTCTCTTGGGTAACTGAAACATACGAGCATTTCGTATTCGGGGGAAGCAAAGGGAAACCCACTTTGTGTTATTCCATTCCTTCGTAGCGGGCTAAAAGTGAGGTGGGATTATTAAGTGCCTATTTCGCCCGAAATAATGATGTATGCATGTATCATAGGTGCCTTTGCAACGTCTCAAACGTTCTATAAGCACCAAGTCTGTGTGTTTCTTTCCCCCGTCTTCCCCAGAAATTCCTGTCTAAATCCCTTTTACTTCATAAACAAAATGAGATGAAATAAAAGTAGTACGCTTTTATCGCACCCTTTATAGTTACATTTAAGTTCCTCAGAATTCATTTAGTTGTTTGATTGTTATTTTTTACGGTACATTATAGAATTTACCTATTTATTTTATATAGATTATATAAAGAGGTGCGTAAATCTGTAATCTGATTTTATATATATATATATATATTTTTTTTTTTTGTAGATATTTCTTTGCCATATATTGTAAATTTTCTTTTTACTACACCCTCGGTTTTCTAGCAATCTAGTTGTATGTTTTTGTTAAGATTATCTTCTGATAAAAAATCGACTCTTCTTAGTAGAGTTCATAAATGCTAGTTCTAGAACATAAGTTGTCCGAGAGATTACCTACAAAGGACAAACTTACCTGAATTTTCCGGGTCGAAATCAATCTAAACCAAAACGCGTCCAATCAGACGATGTAGTAAATTTGTTTCTCATTTTCTGTAGAGTCTCATATAAACTTCAAAAAACTCTTTATCGTCGAGAGAAATTATTTCTCTGTGTGCTACATCTTTAAAAGTCTTCTTTTCCTTCTCATGCCCTCTTTTTGGTTCCGTTGGTGTCGAAACCTGATCATCATGCAACAATGAGCTCTACTTTCATGTTTTATCGAACTGTTTCCTTTTGCACAAGTTAACCACCACCATTACCTGAAGATGACTCCATGAATCGAAACCCTGGTCGTCATTGTAATAAATCCCATGGAAAGTACACGTTTGCTGGTTACTTCTGCCGCTAGTTTGCTAGTTCGTGATGGCATTCACATTCCACGAAGTCACGGTCCAAGCAGTTGATTCAGTCATCGCAATTCCACCTGAGAAACTATCCTTGGGAGATTCATGAAGATGATGTATGAAATGCAAAGTAAGAGAGGAGCGAGAACAGTCTGAGGATAGAAAAGGTCGAAGGCAAAGGAAAATACGACACTTATAAACAAATCTGCCCCGCAGTATTCGCCGCAAGGAACTTTCTTGATCGGTTATTTGTTTTGTCTCTCTGGCATTTCAGAAATGAGGCATGTGGGGAAAAGAAGTAATATCCTACCGTATACATTTTAACAAAGGGTTAGTTTGATCTTTGGCTCTCTCTTTCCTTTTCCAAGATTTCCCCGTTTTCCTATCTTGAAAAATTTCTTCAACCCACGTCGGATTTACACCTCAACCAGATTCGCTTGAAAGGTCCTCCAGTATCTCTGATCGGAGTGATTCCTTGGCGTATAAGATTCTTCTGAGAGGAGGGCTGAATCCCAGATGTTAATCAATTCTTTCGCTCTCCACTTCGTAATATATATTTCATAATTTAATCAAGTGATTGATAAATTCTTGCACCTAAATTCTTTTAACTTTTAATCGAACGTTAGTATCATTGTTTGTGGCTGTTATTTTGTACAAGGAGTATTTTGGCTGCTTGTAGTGCAGTGTATAAAAGTTGGATTTCAGTAATTTTGAATACTGCTTTGCTGTATGGGAGTTGTTATGATGTTCTTGATAGTTTTAGTACTTAGGATAAATATTAGGATTAGTACTTGATGAATGATCGTTCGTTTTATTCTTGTTTAAAAATCTGATGTTTGTACGGTGCGTAGGGCGGTGCTTAACAATTCGTAAAATATAAACGATATCGCTTTATTTCTCTATGGAAGTTTTAAATTGCAGAGTGTGTTGTTTAATATACATTAGTATCGTAATAACGTTATTATAAGTTTATATTTGCAAATAATATAACAATGTAACATCCTGTCTTTTGCCTACTTTTATATAATATAGCGACTGTTTCTATTCTTGAAAAGGAATTCTGATTGAATATTGAAATATTTCCACAAGCTTCGGTAAATCAATGTAACTCAACAGAAAAATCATTGACTTTGAGCTGTGAATTTTCTCTCTCATGTTTTTTTTTATTAGTTTATTGTGATATGATGCCGATGGATGAACTTAATAATCCTAAATCTTCTTAACTTAATAATTCTTAATAAGCCTTCCAACAACCCCCTTGGTTCCATACAACGCGAGCAACCGCCCACTAACCGTCATTTATCAAATTTATCTGTATCACCAATCCGGAGAATAATAGGAAGTAAAATAAAAACTGAACTGACTAAAACATCAACTCATCCATCAAATGGCAATTTAACTGCTGTTTATAACCAAGTGAAATTTATCCTAAGGAGAAACGGACCTGAGAAAAGTGTGATGGGGCTGGGAATCGAACTCGGGATCTTCCTTTTTCCGGGAGGCTGCTTTGACCAACTAAGCTATCCGATCAGAACCATATCTCAAGCCGTTTTTGGAACTCTTTTGGCAAGGGCATATGTGGTTTCATCCGGCTGTGCGGGGACGTGACTTGGACGATGCCGCACAGTCGGACGATGCCGCATATGCCCTTGCCAACTAAGTTTCAAAAACGGCTTGAGATATTTTTTTCTGATCGGATAGCTTAGTTGGTTGACTATTTTCAGGTCCGTTTCTCCTTGGGATTTTTCCTGGGTGCACGACTTAATGTGCAGAGCCACCTTTACCCATTTCTAGGGAAATTCAGTTGAGAAGAATGTAATGTAAGATAAGTAATGGAATAATATTTTACTCCAAATGCCCCTCCCCCCAGATTATTATTTTGTGAATTACCGCTTTAAATGATGAATTTAATGTGTAGAATAGAATTGAACGTGCCAGACTGGACTTATTGGAACGAAATTATGAAATGTCAAAAAGCGTTTTAAGAAATAAAAATGATTCTAAATAATTGAAAAATTATTTTGTGATTACCATGAATGAATGTAAATTCATTCTATGCGACTAGTCTCGTCTGCAAGTAGACATCTTCAGGCTATTGGTAGACGAAAATAGTCGCATCAAGTAAATTTACATTCTTTGGTAATAATCTTGAACTCTTTTGTATGGCTCCCTTCCTCGAAGTTGACCTTGACCACATCAGATTTAAATCCAAATCAAGCAAAAATTACAGATATTATCCTGCACCCTTCCCTAATATAAAAAAATATGATTCCAACATTTCGATAAAAAGAAACACTCTCCTCTCAACTTATAGCTAATTGCACATTTCATTTGGACTTAAACCTTTCAGTTCCTGTAATATTTAAGTTCCTGGAATAATTTCCAGGTAGAATTATTATTAAGAGATATTCGGTTTTAAACTTTAAAACCGAATATCTCCGATGCACCGTATTAGTCGGCCTGTGTGCTGGAGGAGGGTATACTTACAACACAAGTAGTAGGATATAGTAGAAGATGATCAGTCATGGGTTGAATGTTAAGGGAAATAATTAAGTTCCAGTTTAAAGGAGAGATATGTATTTACCTCCAATCCAAGGACGAAGAGGAAGGTCGGAAGGGCAGCCACACCCACCGCCAGCACGTCTGGTGACGAGGCCCCCAACACAGCTGGTAGAGAGCCGAATCTCTCTTCTGAAGCCCGCCTGACTCTCCCTCCCGTGATATAGTCCATGGAGGCGCTAACAGCTCTGCACGCGGCCGCCAGCGCAGCGGCGTGTCCAAGCACGGAAGTCCAACCGCAGGCGAGAGAACGTCTGGTCGTTGGGGGACGGCGCCGTTGGGGTGGAGCGATGGACTCTTCTTCCTCAGAGTGGGGGGAGTCGGAATGGGAGGATGCGGAGGATGAGGAGGATGGTACGGGCGCCGACGTGTAATCTCTGGGCCCAGGCCGGGGCGTCTCGGCGGCGTCTTCCAATTCGGCGTGACACAGTGCTGCAAAGAGAAATTGGGAAAATTCGAGAAATGTAACCTTGGTTTGATTTGTGATTTTCAAACTATGATATTTTAAGTGATGATGAAGGATATTAGTATGGACAGTGAAAATTGGGAGTGAATGTGGAAGTGAGCGTTACGTCAGCTGTTCCGTTGGAAAGGGTTCTGAATTAGAGTGATCATTCGCCCCGCATTTTGTGGAAAAGTGTTTGACCCAGTGTCCCGCATTTTGAAGGCTATTCTATTTACAACTTTAAACTACATTTAATAGCGTTCACTGCTACATTTTTACGTAGCGAAAATCCCTTCCGCATAAGACACCCTTAAGAAAAGTGGTTTACTGATTCAAAGAAGAAAATAGGTAAATGCCATGCGCACCAACATTTATAGATATCTAAGACTAGTGTGGGTGTCGATGAGTCATGCATTTGAAGTGCAAGTTTCCATATGAGATCCTAGGTCGTAGTCACCTAATACCCCAAGGAAGAACGGAGTCTGTCCGGGTGAAGTGATTAAAAAACTAATCACCCTATTTCTAGAGCTTATATTTTTGAAATTTATTATTTGAAGTACGGACTTGTTAAATAATGTAAAAAAGGTCATAAGTTAGAACGTGTCAAAAAAGGACGTAAAAAAGATAGTGAGTCATTACAATGACTTGTGAATGTCTCAAGACATTATTTATTTATCTTACAAATGTAAGATAAATAAATTTACTCTAGTGACATATTGGGATATATTTTTCTCACTAGGTAAATTCGTTTTAAAATGATACCAATGAATTCATTTAAATCGTCGGTGGCCATCATACTCAAAGATTATCATCTTTTTCCACATAAAACCGACTTCCAGTACGTCCTTACACAGGATTATAAATAAATATGCATTTATGAATGCAACTTTTCGGTATGGGCTGTTGCATTTTTGAAACGATACTCGCTAATTTTTCCTTGTCCTACAACGAATTTATACCTTAAATTGAAATAATTCAAATTTTTGGAGAAGCGTTTGTACTGAAAATATGTATAAAATCAACCGAAAAATAATTTAAGATAAAGTCATTTTTATTTATTATCGTTTAGCATAAGAGTTGCGTTAAATCACCCCTCTCGTAGAGCACTTCGAGATTTTAGTGGTCCTTGTACAACCATTCTATGTAATCTATATAGCATTTATACCCAACATATTCAAGAACCACCCAAAACCGTAAACATATTTTCTTTCCCAAATATCATATTCTCATCACATCTCCCTTGGGGAACATCCTTAGGGAACCTTTGCATGTTGTCGACTCCAGGAATGATAGTCGTCCCGTCACGAACCCACTAAATTCCAACTACACCAAAGCGTTCGTATCATCAAGTGAGCGGGAACTATCGACTTCCAACCCATCTATCGATAGGTGGAAACGGGAAGTGTTTATTGCTGTGTATCGCTCCCGGAAGCTGAGATTTCAACCAAATGGCCCGTTTAATCGCAGCGCCACACCTACGCGGCCGTAACATGAAATGCGAAGAACGACGTGTTGAGCAACACGATTAATTCCCACTGGATTATCTCCCTACGAAGAACCCGTCATAAGGGCATAAAGGAGACTTAACGAGGCATTTTCACATTTTATCTTGTCTGCAAATAGAATGCATAGTTCTTCGACGCGGTGAAGGAGAGGAGGTTCATTTAGGACTCCGTTTGTCGCTTGCCAGAGAGTCAGGATTATTTCCCTATCGCTAAAATCTTGAGATAGAGTGCATTCGCCTCTAATCCTAGAGGTAATCTGGAAAGTTACATTTCTCGGATTGGGGTGCATGAACTTCGTAGTGGCTTCTGACCCTCGGTCAAGAGATGGTCGGGATATTTTTCTCTCGTTTTGAATTCAAAAGTTGCTTTAGAATGGAATAATTTGCATGGAGTATTTGAGCTCTTCCCTGAAAATCAGGGTTTTCTTAGGGTTGGGACCCTATACGGTAATCAGAGATTCCAGACAGTCAAGTAACGAAGCAATGTATTTGTCGTATAAATGTCTACATCTACATATACCCTACGAGTCCTCCCTTAGCGTGTGGCAGGGGGTGTATGCACATAACCCTAATACTCATACACGGAGAAAATGAGTCTCTGATGCGACTAATCCCAGCGTTTATTTCCCTAGTTTGTCTCGTAGTGTCCACTTGGAGAATATCACATGGTGGACGCATAATATCTCTGCAGTGATATCTCGGAGTACGAACTGATCAATATATGAACATTTTGTCAAATGATCATATGATCATATGAATTGAACATATGTCAAATATGGACTCTTTCCGTACTCCATTATGATCTAGAAATACGAACTTTACATTTGATATATGGACCGTGATGCATTTACAATATACATCACTATATATGCACAAGGGCATCTAGATCACCACGCAATAATCCGCTACTCGATAAGTAAAATTAAGAGTTTGATGAATAAAAATAATTCGATTTTTGTATACATACGTTCTTCTCAAAGTTTTAAAGACAGAACGGTTGAATCGGAGCCAGTGATTTACCGTAAGATATAAGGATGTGCTAACCTCTGTCTGGAATAAAGTTTGTAAGCCGAGAAATCATACTTTCGATAACTTAGGATAAGGATACCAAATGTGAAAATTATTTTTAAAATTACTTTTATTACCCAATGAATTCGTTCTAAATTGTATCTCGAAAATATTTTCTAATTCTTCATCCCCTCGGACATCGTATCTCGAAAAAAATACGTAATTGACGAAATTTGCAATTCTATTTTAGGGTAAAACTGTTCCTAATACGGAATAGCAGATGCTCTTAATTTGGAATACTAAAATCGTTGTTTAAAAACCTATGAATCACGCGTACTTGAAAATTTTGTAAAATTAAGTTGCCGAGAGTAATGAATATCATTTCAGGGGAACGTTTTGTATTAATTAATCATAAACAGTCCGGATTTATAAATAATATTTATTCTGCGATCCATGAATGTATTAACGCTTAACACTGAGGGCTGATGAAGAAGTTACCCACGATTTTAAAGAAAAATAATGAAATTTTAACTTGCCTTTGCAAATTTTTCATGTTGAAAACGAAAATTGAAACATTCCATGAATAAAAGAACGAGAATCAGAGAAAAATCGATGCATGGGTATAATATCTTTAAGGAATAAAATTTTGAAATTCTCTACTTAAATTCAAATATCAAAACATAAGTTTTAAAATAGTGTAAATAGCTGATGGCTGATAATATTTATTTCTGATTACTTTCGCAAGGTTTTAACTTGGCGATTGTTTCGTTGGTTTAACGAAAGATAAATTTAAAATATGACAGGCAACCATTTATTACAAAATCGTATACAACATAAAAATTTAATGCAAAATAACTGTGAAATGCAGAATCATTCATATACTGTCCATACATTGAATATTCCATTTTGGAAGAAAACAAAGTATTCCAAAACAGGTAAATTACGTTTCTAGTATTTTACGAGTTAGAGTATTTTAGAGTTAAAGTAGGTTTAACCACTACCTTTTCTGCGATAAAACACAGGACAACTCACTCTTATTGACGGTAATATGCTTAAAATCACACTCATCGTCTTTGGTATGAGGTATGACGTTGAAAACATCTCGCCAAAAACTGTTTAAGATACAAAACTTGAAAGTCTAAAACTTGTGTATTCCTTCTGGACAAATAAAAACCCATATGAATCCTTCCAAAACATTTTCATCGACTTCACAACGAGCTGAATGACAGCAGGACTTGTCTTACTTGATACTGTTGTTACTCACATTAGGAGCATATTCCGCATTAGGATCACCCACCCTGTTATCCTCGAATTCATTGAGTAATCTAAAATTCAATCTCTTATCCTCTAACGATTTCCATCCCATAGGGAGAACCTTGTTATAATTTTTTCTAAAGAATTTTTAGAAAACGCATAAATGTCACGTTTATACCGACCATCGAATACTTTTAAAGTTTATGGGATGTTTATGAGAAAAAAAGATTAGAGAACGTGAAGGGACGATGATTAACACACACTGTAAAAGAGACCGTACATGTCATTAAGCCCTCAAGTTAACGCTGCTAATAAATGCTCTTTGAAAGCGGAAAAAGGAACTTGAATAAAAGAGGGTGTTTTGCTGAAATCGGATCAGAAGATATGGTTACGAAAGGTTTTCACGCGGTCGGCCGGTTGAAATTTATATCGAGGGAAATGGAATCAACCTCGATTATCAGTCATTCGAGAGAGGCTTTCAGAAGTCGGAATTTATGGCTTTTCAATTTTGAAACGGTTGGACACGGAGGTAGTATTGTACGGGCACGTTTGAAGAAGCGTGTTCATCCCCATCTCTCCGGATATTTCCCACTCTGATATGATCAATCGTCCCTGGAGCAATAAAAGGAGAGGACATTCTCTGCTGCCATTAGTCTTGCGGATCCTGAGGGAATCGGAGGAAAAAGAGGTCCCTGAGAGGATCGCATGTGGACAGCGACCACGGCGGCCATAAAAAGCAAGGAAAAATGTCACGCCGTTATTTCACTCCGGCAAAAAAAAATTGGATATTCGAACATCCGCTGAAGATGATAAAAGGACGCGCAAATAGGATAGAATGGGGCTCTTTGGAAGAAAAATTTTCAGTTCGGTTCCATAGATCTTATTCATTCCTATGCATCTTTGCAAACAGACGTGAGTTGGATTTTTACCGCTCCGAAAATTCCCAACCTTACGGATTCTTTCCTCCTTTTTTGGATTCAGAGGACGTGGCGGATGTTATGCAATCGTCGATTTAAATTTAGTTGCTGGAAGGTTTAATATAATTAGAAATCTACTAGTCTCTAAGAAAGAGGATTACGAATTCTAATGCTTGAACTAAATCAGCTACCGCTAACCGGTGGTTCATGGACCACTGATGTTCTGTGAGAGAGATTTTTGATGTCTTTGAAGAAAATTTGGTATTATTTTCAATATTCATACCAATTATACCCTTTCGTGATATTCTGAATCTTATTCGTTTCTCCAACGGAGGAATTCGTTTATCCACGATTTAATATTAATGAAATCGATTTTTAAAAATGATTTTCACGTAAATTTGTCCTACATTTGTAAAATCTTAACAGCGATCCGCAGGTTTAAAAATGTTGAGTTTAGTTTTCCCTTAATGGTTGGCATTCGCTTCACTGGTAAGGGGAGGGAGTTTGGGATGAAAATAAACGTCAGCAAACTAAATTAACAATAAAAATAAAGATTATTTTTATTTTTTGACAAGCAAATTTAAAAATTGATCTATCTTTCGAATGTCTCGTGTATTCTTTTCCCTGATCAGTATTCTGCGTGCTTTCGGGATTCTTCAATCAAAGTGAAATAAATCATGATTACTTTCGATACCCTCGAAGTACAAGCGATGTGGTGGTTGAGGCCTTCATCAAATACTCTGACATGTGTACAGAGAGAAGTACTACGTTGGTTCTAACGAAAGCTTTCATGGAATGTGTTTACCGTTTGTCAACCAAAGGCTTTGATGCTTGTGGTCCTTTGTCTCAATGTATTTGTCCGGGGAGGAATCCCAACCAAAACCTTAAATGTTTCAGAATGGATCTCAGATCGTTATTTCATACACACTATACCTTTCAGAACAGCAAACTAGGTTTCCAATTGCGTTAGAAACAGTACGGTGTACGAATCCTTGGCTTGATCACCGAGGAGAATATGATATACATCGATGAAGAGTTAATAACATTTGGAAACCCCTTAAAGTCAATCATCGGGAAATCTGATACTTCTGCGTTTCTGGTCGAGAGGGAAATGGAACATTTTCATAACAAAATAACGGGGGTGTTCTGATTGCACAAAAATTAAAATTTTGGAACGAGCACATTGTCAAGGTCCACCAACATTTATTGTCAAAATGTTATAAGAATTTAAAAGTAACTCCGTCTAAATTCAAGCAAATCTACCCCATTTTTGTTTCAATTCATAAATTGTATTCGTGCACATCGATGAATCTTCATTTCAAACGTTTTCTAACGTTTAATATGAAGATTTGTGACTACCATTTGGGTTGCACTCTAAAAATACGGTTGTGACTATCGAAATGCCGTCCTGTAATATAAATATTCGATGAAACATTCAGCATTGGACCCTCTATGAAGATGGAAGCATTGTTTCCGAAATGTACATCGGGATTCTGAAGAACTGGGGCCGCTAAACGATTATCCGTTTCCCGGTAATCGCCCTTAGACGGTCGCCGCTATTTCGGCGCTTGGAGAACCTTTATCTCTTAGTATATCTGTTTAATGCTGATTCGCAGATTCCCAGACTAATAGTATCTTTCAAATAAAGCACGAGAATCGAAGGAATTTTTTTAGTTTGAAATTTCAACTGCTTTCGCGTTTTAGAGGATTTTCTTTGAAATGTAAAAAGAAGTCCTAGAAATGTGTGATTTCGTAACAGCTTTACATTGCAAATTCTCTCGTAAACACGAGGATCAATCGTGAGCCGTTGTCGGGTGGGAAGAATTGGAAGATTGTCGTGCAAGATATTCTCCGATTAACTCTTTTAGAGTGACTTTCTCCGTTCGAGTCCTTCCAATATTATACAGATGAGACAGTGTTTGTCACACCCCATATATCGCAGAATTCCACTTTTCAGGGAACCAGTATCTTGCATTTACGTGGAAGAAGTTGAAAGATATTTTAAACTGCATATATGTTTGTTTACCGCTTACACCGCTGCTGACAAGTTTCGAAATTCCATCATGATGATGAAATACGTACTTGCGGCGAAAAAGCAGTGAATTGTGATTTTATTTATTTAATGCCAGTAGGCAATAGAGTTCAGTATTAAAATTAGAAATAATTATGCTATATTTAAATTTCATAGACAACCATTGATTTAAACGGGTTTATGAAAAGAAAGCTATGTTATATGGTAGCTTACAGTGAGGGTTTTGATCTATTCCAAAGTTGATTTGATTTTAGCAAGGATATATATATATATATATACGGGAAAGAAAAACAATATTATAATAAAACATTTCCATTTCCGTGCACTTCCGTTTTTTGCCTAAGTGTTTGTGAAATATTGTTTAAACTATATTTACATGTTTTAGAGAACCCTTATATTAATTGTGTATTTCAAAGAACTAGTTTTCACGAAATGTTACGAATATTTCCATATATTCAGCTCTCAAAACGTTTCCTTAGATGTTACTAACAAGAAAAAAATTTGTATGAATTATACCTATAGGTTTCTAAGAGCTTTTCTGTTAGTTTCTAGATTATTTTCCAGTTATATGTCTTGTTGATGATGTAAAATTTCAAGGTAATTTTCGCAAATTTTCTTTTTAAATTTTTTATCTCAGCCCCTGCATTGAGCTCTCATACATGTAAGGTTATCCGCCCAAGGACTGAAATGTCAACAGAGGACCTTCTTCAACCGTTGGGCCGGAAAAGATTCCTCAGCAGAGGGAAAAATTGCATCGGACCTTGAAATGTTGCTTCATTCGAATGGAGATACTTTAACGGCTATACCTTGACTAAGGTCTTGTCAAGGGCAACCCAAGACCTTCCAGCTGTCTTCGCCCGAAGTAACTGTGAAGGGAGGAAATAGGGATGCAATACTTCAGTGTTGTCAGCAGTGCGAAAGTGTAGAAGTTTGTTAAGGAGTAAGGAGTCTGAGTAGCATTCAGTTTTAAGTGTTCAGTGTGAATGGCAGTGCAGGAATCGAGAAGCTTTTTTCAAGGTATGTTCAGCTTCTTTATTTATTACTTCATACTCTTCTTGATTGGAAAGATAGGTCTTTCTTAGAACAGTTGTAGGTACAGAAACACCTCTATAAAAAGTGGCTTTGGGAACCAATAGAAAGAGAAGAAAACATACGAAGGGAGCGCCTCGATGTCTTACTTGGCCTGCTTGCATCATTTACCCCCTTTCAAATTCACTCTCCTGCTGATATTACGCCCTTTCACGTACAAAGCACACTGTTACATTCTTATTCACTTCTTCTCTTCGTATAATTGATCCTCAAGGACTGAGCTTGGCAGAACACTGACCTTCCTGGTCATAAGATACATGATCCTGCTCTGATTACATGTATAACATCTTTCTGTAACCTTGATCAATTATTACTGGTATTAATGAACTATTATATTCTACACCTGGATAGCAAGTAGGCAGCGAGCTTGCCTTAGGTGGGAGGTGAAATGACCTCACTCGTCGGAAACAATACCACCACTATTGTTCTAAATATCCTCTGAGTTTGAAAAGATTTAAGGCTTATATGGTTGAGGATTTAATCTTCCCGAATAAGGACGTTTTTATTATTTTTTTTAGATTTTAGCGATTGTTGAGTTCACCTCTCATAGGAATATGTGGGGAGAATAGTCTCATATGAAATATATGGGAAGGAGGGCATAAATTTCATGGAAGGAAAGCATTGTTAAACTTTGGAAATTGAATTTAAGCTTTCTATTTTTAGAATAATATCACCTTCTGTGATATAAATGGTTTAAAATTATACCTCGCGATTAAATTTTCAAATTTTCGCAGTATTCGTTCAAGATAGCAGAAAAGTTTGCCGCAGAAATGAGACAACTGTATCGGCAAATGCGATATCATTTTCTGTAACAAATAAACAAATGCTATCCAGATTAATTTTTTTGTGGGCGCTTTATATAAACTTTACAAGAGATATGATACTAAGAATTTTCAGAAGAAAATAATTCGAGTCGCTTCGACTGTTTATTGGAATAAAAAAGAGAAAACGTTTGGAATATTTTGAGCGAAAAAGAGCCGCTTGCAAGAAGAGGTTCTCATTTTCTACAAAGCTTCTTATAAGCTAATCAGTGACAGCGATGGCCTCACTGGAACTCGCCGTTACGCAGGGATCGCGGCTTATCATAGCATTATTTTTATCTTCGTTTAAGATAGTTTTAATGAATATATTTGCCTTTTAAAAATGATATGCATACCAATCAGAGTTTTATCAGCTAAGGCTGGAATGCAATCGCAGGTCAAACAAAGTTCACTATTGAAGTCGGACAAACGAAATCGGTTCATTATGGTATTATTGGTCGCTGTTCACACCCCCTGCCATACGCCATACGGCCTCTCGCGGGGTATTAATGTAAATGTAAATGTCATATTATCTGTCATTATCTGGCATACACATACAGTAGCCTACTTGACCGTCCTTTTTGTTCAACCTATTTCCTTAAATGACGCGTTATCATCTAAATGGCCCAGAGGTTAGAGTGTATGGTTCCAAATATCCAAAGTTTCCAAAATATTCCAATTTTATCCTCAGTGGTTCAAATCATCTTTACAGAATTATTTTTTTCCGTCGATGCTTATGGTTACTCAATAATCATGTTTCTCTTGTTATACCTGCTGTCTCGTATGTTTAATTAGAGAACTGATGATTGTGTTTATTTTGCTGTTATACTCGTATACACGGCTTACTACTTGCGCTAGCACGATAACCACACCGCAACATGGTCAACAAAACAGTCTAAACCTGCTGCATCCCGGGGATTCCTGACTGTTATGACAGTCACTTTAATAGGCTTGCCTTTCGTCGTCACACAGAAAGAAAACTAATGTCTCACAGTCTCGAAAAATTATTGTAGAATAAGTGTATTCTTAGGAAAATATATTTATTTATTATTTATTGAAGAAAACGCTGTAGTTTGGTCTTTGGACCTGGTGGCAACGGTGGAGGGTAAGAAAGGAATGGTATGTAAGAATTACGAAATTACGAAAGAAAATATTCGGAAATATTTCTTACAATTAGGAAATGTCTTTTTGGAATAAAAATCTTTCTTCATTTCTTCTGTCACAAAGAGTTGAGGACTATCAAACGAAATTAAAATGTCTTGTACACCAGAGTCATATGCTTCATGGCTTCTCTCTCAGGCACATTCATCTTCTAGGGTAGTTTAATTAGCTCGCGCTGAATTATTAATTCGTTTTCGCCCTTTGTGAGAAATGAACGGCGGGTCTTTCTAGAAATGATCTCCTAAAGGTAGTTTTAAAAGTGTGGGATGAATTGGCTCCTTCTAGTTTGGTTCACCGCATCGTTGTACATATTGCTTCGCAAATATGCGACAGAGCTTAATATAGCAAAAATAAACGCTCATTCAGCGTGGAACGAGGAACAATCGGAGGTAAAACTACGATGAGCCATTCAGAATTAATCGCAGTAATCTGGAAACCCACTTCACAAACTTCCATAACTATTTATCAATTTCATATTCTTTTCGCAGGTTTTTTTCATCCCCTCTTTGTGTTTTCTCGCACAGTGGGGTTTTTTTATTTTTTTCAATCTTCAACAGAGAATATTTTTCCCAGGAAACCAAATCTTTTGTGTAATTGATATATATCATTTCATATTCTAACTCTAAAAATTAACACAAATGATGGAAATGAAATTTAACATGGCACATGAAGTTGTGCGGCTGAACCCAAAGTTGTACGAGAAGTGAAGAATTGTGACTTGACTGGGATCCAGTCCAGTCACAGTTTTTCACTTCTCGTAATTTCTAAAAATTAAATTTAACTTATGCATTAACTAATGAGGTTAGGTGGAAAGGAGACCAACTTGGACCAATCCTCACTTCTATAAAGAGTTAATTCATTCATCCTAATATACCTTTTACATTCTTAAAACGGTGGCAGAAACGCAAAACCTTTTTCAACATAATTCAAAATTGTGCTCTCAACGATACTGGAAGAAATTTAATGAAGTCGAGTCTGTTTTGAATGTTTTGGAAAGTAGCTCAGATTCGAGTGTTCTTTCGAGATAGACCCGGGATCGAAGGTCCCAATGGTCTGGTGGAAAAGAAATCCTTCGAAAATTTCTTTGGACGCATTAACGGACGATTTTACTTTGGCGAAAATAAAATTCGCCTTTTGGAAAATAACGCACGAATGACTACCGCTGGCACTGAGCTCCGTTAATTTAAGCGAGAGAAAGTAAATTCTTCGCTTTAAATTTCTCCCTTGCGGTGGAGAACAATATGATATGGGGAGCTCTTAAATGGAAAACGCACTGTCGGCCTGACTAGAAAAGTAAGCGATTTCATGCCGTCCTAACCTCTTTCGAGGCATTAAATCTTTCGAACGACGCATTATGGAAACCAGCGAAAAATGGCATGGATCGACATCGATCTGTCTAATTACGAATCCTGTGTGGTCGTTGTGACTGCTCCAATAAATTTCCAAACCAGAGTCGATGAGCTATTCGTCTGAGGCCTCTTGGACACTACGTATCATGGATTGTTTCCCATTTTCCTGAACTTTTTATCAGAATGGAAAATCTTGAATTGGGTTTACCGTGAAAATTTCATGACATCAGCAATGAAATCGCTGTAGTATCGCGTAATTGGCTCTGTGATTGCGCTTAAGAAAAAGTGTGTTTTACAAATCTCGGCGTAGTTAATAAGGATGTGATTGTATGGTATGTGATGTGTATGGTATGAAAGCCTTATGTGAAACATGCTTAAATTTAGCCGAAGGAATGAAGGAGAGAAAGTTCGCCGTAACAAAAGGACTCAAAATGGGAACTTAGTTATTGATGGGACGAACTGTTTTGTTGCCATGGTAGGTGTTCCATCGTAGCAACAGATATCGAAGAAGGGGTTTTACCGTCGTGATATTATTATTATTTGGAACTAGGTAAAATCCCCCGTCTACTAATCTACCCGTAAACTAAATTTAACTTATGAAATATGTATAAATATCTTCTTGATTTTCGAACATAAAAATAATCCCTCTCAAATTTAAAATAACCTTCGTGAAAAAGCATAAGGTAACGACGAAATGTTATTGCTTTTTAGTATATTTAAAATCAAATGATACAAATTTAAAGCTTTTAGATCATAGATTATACTATTAGTAATTGTATAATGCTGAATTACGATTTTCAAAGTTTGATAATATTTAAATACTCGTATATCTGTCAAATTATCTGTCATTATCTGGCATGCAGTTTTACTTATTATTCAGCCTTTTTTATTAAACTATAAACCAGGATTCCATTATCATCAGAATGGCTGAGTGAGTAGAGTGTGTGGTTCAAGTTTCCAAAATTCCCACAATTCCAAAGATTAATCCAAAAGTTTATCCTGGTTCGAATCTTGTTTATGGAAATCTTTTTTTCTGGAAAATTAAGTTTCAGGTTTGCTAGGAAGCTTCATAAGAAGAAGTTTCCACAGCTTGCTTGTTTTATTAATGCAATTAATTACATGGTAGAGCTTTTATTTATTTTCAACACGCGAAATTGTATTTATAATATACTTTCAACATTAACCCTTATTTATTACTATTAAAATTATTAAAGAAGATATAAAACTTTCAATTTAGTTCCCATTTTATCTCATTTCTTCCTTCTTGTATTACCATACGTGTATGAAGAAATGAGACTAATATACTATAAATGAGATATCCATACAACGTTAATTATTTTATAAACTTTTATTCAATAGTATGAAATACGTATATATGCATAAAATTTATAAATATTTTATATACACGCAATTAAATTATTGCATTCAATTGACAATTACTATTAATTTTGCTCTTTATGAGAATCCCGCCTTGCTTGAAAATGACTGAAACGGTGAAATATTCTTCAAATTCAAAAGGATGAATTAGCTAAGATTAAACATGTAATCATGAGCCTAAATAAAACACAACTGTTGAAATTGCGTTTTTTACATGAACCTATCGATTTTGATGATTTTAAAATTTTTTCTTGTTGTCATTTATGTACTTTAATTGCTTCAAATTTATTTACGTATTATAATTGCAACTCTCATTAGTGATTTGCTGAATGAAATTGCGTTAAAAAACAGATCAGAGAAGTCAAAGAATTTGGGTCATTCGTTTAAGAACTTATGCTGCTCCCCTTTTCATAGCTTACTTCTTTTAATGAGAACTGCTTTATTTTCTCGTATACACAATTTTACTTGGATCTGATCTTTTATCGAGCTCTTATTTTTTGTCCGTAGTTTGTACTTTTGAAACTCCCTCTCTTTCTAATTAAGATACTTTTTCCTGTATTCTTATCCACATACAGTGTTGATAATACTGAATTGGTCTCTTATTTTGCAATGCAGATAAAGCTAATTTCTTTCTTTGTGTGTAACCCGCCTTACTTGAAACTAACTAAAATTATTTAGATTGATAAAATGTCCTTCGGATTCAAATTATTATCTAGAAGTACAAAGTATAATTATAGACTCAAGTAATGTTAACGTGCCCTCATAGCATGAAAATACTCTATCCGTGTAGATATCATACAAACATATAATCCATATACAAACACTTAATTCGGTTTTTTGGTATTCGTGACTTTTTTGCAGAGAGTATCCTTCGTGGATACCGGAAAGAAGTGTTTATACCAACGATATCACATTTTCAACTATAAACCAGTTGACCTGACTATTATTGGGGAAATTCGCCGAGTAGATGAATCACGGATTGAGATTTTTCTTATGAGCTCATTGTTTTTGTCAACGGAAAAAGTTGTGTATTTGCACGTGCAGATAGTAAAATTTTTTAATGAATATCGCTTATGATTTTAATGAATCGTTCGATCACTGTCCATATAGCATATATGTAGCAAAATGTGCGGTGTATTCCGAGTAATGTTAGACTAATAGAAGACTATCAATAGTTCGAGTACCAAGAAATTACTTCTGATAATATTAAATTACAGCTGATATCCAAATATCATTTTGAGATCATTCAAAAGCCATTCAAATATTTTTATTCAAAATAAACATGTAATTGACAAAAATGTCTGCAGAAATATCCATAGATCCTGCTCCTGAATAAGACTGCCCGGGACCCCAAAATAGCTTAGCTCTCCTTAGTATTAATACCATCATAACTTCTCTTTGCACCCATACATGTTTTTCTCCTCACTGATTCAACTTAATCCCTTATTCAAATTCCTCCCTTCAATTCCTTTTGCTTTCTTTCCTTCACCTCATACCGCTTAACATAACTCGAATGGCAGCTCTTGATGATTCAAATAATTTTTAAACAACGGAGTCCTTTGTCTCGTCATTCGCATTGCTATGATGTCGCGGAATTCGGGCTCAAAACATTTCGAGAAGTTTCTGGATTGAGCGGTGGTTAGACTTCATGGATCTCAAAAAGTTTTATTCAACGACAGTGGGAGAATTCCGAGATCTCTTCACGCGTGAAAAACCTTTGTTTTCGGGATAATTTCCGACGGAACCGAACCATAATTTCGGATTAACTTTCCATGACTCTCTCCTCGCATAATTCAGCATTTTTTCAGCCTGTTTGTGAAATAGCAGGCATATTGGGGGTAAATGGAATCTGTGGTTTCTTTGTGTAAGGAAAAATCACATCTACTGCGTAACGGTTTATAAATATACGTATGGTAAAAACCAGTTCAGGCACTTTTAAGAGGAGAATGTGGAATGTGCCTTATAAGGGGACAGAGTTATACACCACAATATTATGCATGTCAATTTCTTTTACATTAGAAATAAAAGGGTAGGAGATTTTGGCTCTTTGATTTTTAAATAAGCGAAAACGAAAAGGAATCTTGTTTAGTTTACTATGCTACAGTCATAGCTATACATATCTAGAGACATCGAACAATTGTTATGTAATATTGCCTTCTCGTCACATTTTGTGAGAATGGCCTGCTTTTTGGACGGATTTGGCTTTTTTTAGGTACTTTATGTTGACCATTTAACACTCTGTAATGAGGCAATTTTTACCGAATGGAATATAAGGAAAGAATAAAGTGAGTAGTCTTCGTTCCATCGACTGAGGTGGAGGATTCGCTGTAACGGGTTGCAGTTCATTTAGGGACGTGAAAAAAACAGACTTATAAGGAAGTATAAGAGCTTCTTAAGCGGTATTTTTACTAAGCGTTTAGTGTGAAATGGACTGAGAGAAACTAAACGTGATGGCCTCATAAGAGGGAGTGTTTTAAATTGGTTTTATTGTACATGCATGTGCCTAAATTGAAGTAATTTGTGTGTGTATGAGTAAATATATTTTGAGTGTATTTTGGCATATTTTTGAGTATATTTTACGTGGCAAAAAGAGGCTCAGATTAAAATTAAATGACACATTGGAAGGCCTACATCTGACGTCGGATTGAAAACGACGGATGAATAAATAGCATCATAAATGAAAATATTATTAAATAATATATAATTAAACTTAATAATTATTATAGATTGAAAGGCAATAATTTCATCTTTTCTGCATTAAATGAGTTTATTCACATTCTTCAGACAAAAATATTCTCCCAGTTACAGTATTTTGGATTGCTTTGGAATTATTTTTCGGAGGTGATTGCATGTCACACCATAATTTACGATGAATGTTCAATATAATAAAATGTAAATTATTTCATAATTATTTTGCAGATTTACTTATACACTTTCGCAAATAATTCGAGTATTTTATTTGCAAGTAATACGGAGTAGTAAGATGTCACTTTTTTCATCATACCCAGGCAATCAATGCAATTCGGCGAGGTATCGAAAAATTTCCTGCGATTTTATTTTACTAACGACGGAAGGAAGTCATTGATAAATTTAAAAAAGAACGAGTTAGAGATGAACTTAGAAATGATCAGTTTCTCTCTTCTCAATACGCTGACCGTATTTTATTGCGATAACAGTTTCTTGGTAGTCGTTCACATGTCTGTATGTTGTGAAGGTGTCCCCCAAAACCTTCTCCAGGGTCTTTTCCGTCGGTGAGCTATATTTTCCTAAGCACTAAATGGCCTTCATACCCACAAATTATTTTTCTTTTGAGCACTTCTTTAAACTATCTATTATTAATATTATATGACGAAGGGTTAGATTTAAGAAGAGACTATGTATTCTCAATCTCCCCCGAATAAAGACGTGTTATTACTATTAAGAAACCCTAACAATATTTTATTTAGCTGTCGCATCGATTCCCTACATTGCATCTTTTTTACGGGGTCGCCGTTTTCTATTTTGTGAGTTGGTTTTCGTTGTTCAGATGTGGTATTTTTATAATTCTTCTTTGCTTTCTTATAGCGTCTTCACTGTCATTTAGCTGTGAATATTTATGAAGAGCATTTACTTCATCCGAGGGTAATAATAATAAAACGTCTTTATATGGGCAAGATTGAGACTGAAAGTCTCCTCTTCCATCTAATCTATAACCCAGGATAGGACATTGTGAATTACGATTCGGAGAATTGGAGTCATTACTTCCATTCTTCGGGCTTTATGTCTTAATTCACTCGACACCAGGTTTTATGCGAGCGAGTTCTGTCGAAAGCAAGCGATACAAAGATACATTTCTCTTTAGAACTACCCAACGTAGCGGCAACGGTTGGCTCTCTCGGAGTTTTGGCGAGGCTTCCCCTTATATTGAGCCGTTTTATCGTTTTTAATTACTTTGGAGAAGCTCTCTCAAGGATCCGCGACTGGCTTCTTTTCTTCAAACCTCTGCTTTTCGACAGACTTCCAATTATCTCTCATCCTTTTATCTCCTTAAGCTGGTCTTTTTTTTCAGCACGAGCCTCTAAGCCTATTCTAAGTCTAAGAAAAGTATTTTTTCGATACACAATTTTTAATGTCCTATTTTTTCACACTGCCTAATTTCGAGCGGTCCATCAACTTGATACCATCGATATACAGATGCTTGCAACAACCATTGAAATCTTTTTATTCACAACATACATGATACTCTTAATTTGATCGTTGTCATTAGCTTTGGTGAAAACAGCAGCAATATTAATTTTGCTAGCTTGGAACGTATATTTTTGGCTGCAGAATTGGTGCATACTTAATTTGGTTTAATTGTTTCGAGCGTATCTTAGAATTCTGCATCTGCATCTTAGAATTCTGAAAATATCATGAAGAATTTAGCGCTCTTCTTTAAATATTTAAGCCTTCTCATTAGGTTGCATCAGCAACAATGTTGTATAATTTTACTATTCCGCTGGTGAGCACTACTACAGTAGCAATATTACGTCTGATTTCATTCAATGTTATCGTTTCATTCGTTGAGGAAAACTTTATAACGATCTTTATCTGATCTCCAATTGTTTACATTTTCCTATCTTCCAAAAAAATACAAATGCGGAAGTTTAATTGAGAAAGTGAAAGTTTCCTTTATTTAAGTTATTTTCCTGCTATAAGTAAACAGATTTATTGAATAATTTATACCTGAATTCAGTTCTGTCCCTATACGTATCATTAGCAGAAGATATGAGCTAAGAGAAACAATATGACTCGTTAAAAACTATTTTTACATTTATCAATTCTCTTTCCGGAGTGCAATTTTTTATATTAAAATATTTCCCATTTGATGGAATACTAAGTTTGAGCAACATAAAACTGTGCGCCCGTGGAGCTCAAGAAATATTTAAGATTATCGCCTACAGTCTTTCGGTACACGCACGAAACCGTTTCTGAACTATGTAGATATATCGTGAAAAAGGTATAGAGTATTCGTGGTGAGCCTAATTGCATTATCAACTGATTTCGCATGGATTTTTTCGACTTAAAACCGCTTTTTCTGGCGTCTCACCTGATTCTATGAGCTGTTAAGCATTTGACTCCACCGTTTACTAAGGTCACAAACAACGTTATATTAGTTTCAGGACAGCTGCGTAGAGGAAATGTATAAGGAGTTGTGGACCTAAAATTTAGAAGCGTTCATTATGAAAGGGATTTAATATATATTACTACAAAGAAATGCGGCGAGAGTATATTAGAAAAGCAATATCACGCTTCAGGCGAGTTAAAACTTGAATCTTATCTAATTTATGATTTATCTGTTGAAACATGGGCAATGATGCTCGCAGATTATTTAAGAGTACGGGTATTAATGGCACTCTTTTGGATTTTCATCTTAGCCTTAATCCCATCACTTTTGTGATCGGGATTTTGAGTTTTGATGATTGTTGGTGATGTTGAAGAATTGGTTTTTGGTGCTGATTTTTACGGCCTTTCCAGCAGCAAACTATAGCGGGAATTCACATACAACCATTCCCTAATCAGACAAATCCGATTATCTTGGATTCGAACCCGCGACCCGAGCTGGAGCGCTAACATTCCGGCCACCCCGCCACTGCGGTCTGTTTAATTTGTCTAATTAGTATATTTTGAGATGTGTTTTCCACGCCAGAATCTCCCGATTTTTCTCCACTTTTAGTTTAGAAAATCTGAGCGTCTTAGTAATAAAGGTAGCTACAATTTTTTCCAGATATCACAACAAATGATCACTTGATAGATCCAAACATCCTATCCGTATTCTGGTCGCGTATTTATCGGACGTGGAAACCTCCACCATTCCTTACTCTACCCTCCCCGAGGAGGATCTCTTTTCTAGCCACATTTCACCAATAACTCCTTAATACTTTCCACTATCTTTAGACTCCCTATCTTGAGCAACTGCTTTCTTCCTAACTCACCTCTACAAGTTTCCCCGTACTCTGCTCGTTTCGGTGCAACTTTCTCCATTTACTTGCGATTCACTCCAGCTTCTTCCAACTTCCTCTCATTACCTTCAAATTAGGGATGAACAAGTTATCCTCACGAAGATGTGGGGATAGCTTGTTCATCTAAAGTATTTTTGGCTGAATCATAGCAGTAAATGAGCCAAAATCAGCCAGCTCATGATATTTGAATTAGTTATTAAAGTCGTTGTAATCAAAACAATATTATCAGCACGTAGTCATAAATGGATCACATCTTCAGAACGGCATTTAAATAAGTTCAAATGGATAAAGGAACCGATTAACTCAAATAAATTGCAGTCATAACCATGTTTAGATTATCAAAGAATATTTCTTAAAAAGAGAAAAGTTTTGGGAGATAATTTAACTCTTGAATTTTTATTGTAAAACAAAAATATTGACCCTAAGTGTTCTTAATGCGTCACAATGCTTAGATGTTTTCGCTACGCTTGCTTTGACGAAGGAGGAAAATTTCTTCCCAGCTGTTGATTTGAAATATGCTTTTACATTTACTCTTCTGTTTTTAAGTCTATTTGTGTGTTGTTTTAATTACGGCAACCAAAATTTGGCAAGAGTAACCTACATAGTAGGGCATTCACAATGGTAATAACAAAATCGATTAACCAGGACTTTTACATATCCATCGCTTGGATTAAACCGGGTATTTCCTTCAGTTTATCAGTTTGTGCAAAAATGTAATTGCTGGATGAAAAACATTATGAAAGGTTGTACACCGATAATTTAAAATAATTTCTTGAACTTGAAAGCTAGAAAATGTAAAAACTTCGTTCTATAGATAGTATAAAATTCAAGTCAAATTCAAATTCAAGTTAAATTGTTCATATAAAATTTTAATCTTCTGTTCCAGTGAAGGGCAAACCAATTTTAGTCATTTTTTTACACATAATAGGATGTCTTGTGTTAGTTCTTCTTAGAGACGTAAGTATTAATATATTCTTGATGCCAAATTTACGCATGGAACTATTAAAATCTCATTGGATTGTAATTGATACAGTACATATGTTACGGAGAGCAACAGGATTATGAATTACAAAACTGTTAACTCGTAATTCTATTTAACCCGTCGGCTTAGAATATTTACAATTAGGAATATTGTTTTAGGAATGATTTCATATTGATTTTTGCCCCAAGGAAAATTTTCCACTTTCTTCTCCGTTTCTGTTTTTTGTTCACTTATAAATTTGATTTTTATGCATTTGTTGAATAAATATTGGTGCATTCACCGCCTTACCTATTACTCCCTTGGAAAATAGAATCACTCTATCGAGGATATGTATTTTGAGGGCCAATAAAGATCTAAGCGATAAAAAACGTTTTCGTTCTAGCATTAAGAGAGGATTTCCTCGGTTAACCGTTTACTTAGCGCAATTACGCTCAATTTGCTTTATATTTTATTTTTTGGAATCAGATTTTGCTATATTTCTCCATATTTTGTCGAATCTGACGTAAGTGAAATTGAACAAATAAAAATAATATAAATTATACATCCAAAACTCGGTTTTTCAACGTTACGGTTCTCTAGATGTCCATCTAAGGACTCTTATTGCTCAGTACCGCTGGATATTTATCAATCGATTGTCTGTGTGATAATAACCACTGTTCTGCAGTACACATGCGACTTTTCTCCAATTTCCCCAGTCCTCCTGTTTCTCTCTTGCGATGAATTCTTTCGCTCTCCGTCCCTTGCTAATCTCTGACGCACTTCTTTTCTAACTCCCTTCCTGAGCGCAATCTTTTTTCCTTTCCAACTTTTCCCTTCCTTTACTTTCACTTACTCTTTTGCCCTTATCACCCACGTCTTTATTCTCCCTTCCCCGCTACAATCGAATTCCTTCCAGCCAAGTTTCGGACGAATCGTTTTATTTTTTCGCTCTTAATCCCTCCTTTGTTACTTCCAGAGAGCGGCTCGCATCGCTCCGGTGTGCGTGATTTGAATTTGGAGCAACTTTTCCACCTGCTTATTCCGATGGCGTTTGTAGCCCTTTCCCGTGCTCTTTCTCCTCTTTCTTTCTATCTTTCCCTTACCTTCCATCCGTGCCTTTTCTCTCTTTCTTTTTTTTCTCTGCCATTGAATAGCGACGTAAGAAGTTCCAATGACAAGGGCATTGAAAATTGCTCACGTTTTCGCTCTCGTCATCGATTTAATTCCGGTTTAGTGTCCGTGCTGTATTTGTAAACTTTACATATCCTTCACTATAACCTGTATTCGAAATATGTGTACGTTTGTTCAACCGACATAGGTAACTTCTAAAAATAATGCACGAAAAGTTGTTATTTTGCTTCAATGCACACCTTTTTTTTCTTTCGCAACATTTAATCAGAAGCAAGTTAACCGAAGAGATACCATTATTATCATTGAAAATATTCGTTCAGAAATCGCGGAAGTCAATAAAATAAAACGATTTTCTTAAAATATGCCGGACTAAATTCGTAAATATTGCCATCAATACAATTTATAGTGAACAGGAAAGGTTGCCATCATTTTTTACGGCAAGATTTCCTGTACCGAGATATAAATTGTGTTAGATCAGTAAAGTGCGAAAAGCCAGAGAACCATTGTCATCTTTAGGTAGACCCGAGAACCCAAAAGCCTTGATGAGAAACCAAATGCTTTCAGAGTTCGGATGAGAGGTCATAGTAAGGCTTGATTAGTGAGAAAGGGTTTGAAAGCTAATTTAAAAGATTCAGGTGACTGAAAGAGAACGGAGGTCTTAATTGTGATTAGGAGCTCTCCAAACATCCATGATTTGTTATCTATTCAATTCTGCATAAGGCTCTCTTTATTTTCGACGTTTCACATTTGATAATTTTAGGGGTAAATGTGGCAAATATTAGTAAGTGAAGGGAACAACTTTCCCTAGCAGTAAATATCGTCTAATTGTGGAAAGCGCTATATAGAATCACATCATGCTTGAAAGGGAAGGGGATGTAAAGGTATCCTGATGAAAGGTTAATGCCGCGGATGTTGACGGAATTCAATATTTTGAAGCAAATCTATATTGTAGCGAAGCAAGGTAACATTTTATGTTTCTTTTGGAATTTCTGTGACCCGAGGCAGTCGTTTCGCTCACCGTCGGAACCCTGTACTGTCCTCACCCTTACGATCATTTTTCTTTCTTTTCCTTCTATCTACCCCTAATCTGCTCTCTGACACTCCCTCGATATCTGCTTCCCTTTTTTCAGCCTCTCTCCTCACATTTCTCCCGCTATCTCAGCAGATTTTCCTCTGCAGCCTTCTTTCCATCTTAACTTCTCTTTTTTATGCTACCTCGCCAACGCACTTCTTTTGCCCTTAAATATGAGACTCATTATCGCCGGAGGAATTTTGGAAAGCAAACTCCCTCTGAATATGAAAATGGCCTCTTTAATTTCATTAAGACTTACTTCTGCTTTGATGATTAACATGAGCTTGTTTCTAAATGGCGGCATAATGATGCCATTTTTTTTGTTTTTCTAACTTGAGATGTTTTGAAATATTTGTTGAAAAATATTTCTTACACGAGAGAAACAAATTTTATCTCGTTTATTTTAAGGTCAAGATTTTATAATCCTAGTAACGCGATGAAGGAAATAAATTTTATAATAATGAATGTAATACAGTGCGAAGTGATGAAGGAATTTAATTTCAAAGTAACCAATGTATTTCCAAGAGACTAATGGGATTTGCCAACAGTTAAAGACATAGTTTTGCGCATTGAACGACCAACAAAAATTAAATATAATTACAAATAATTACGCACTTGAATATCAACTTAATGGCTAAAATATGTTATAATTAGAAGTGATACGACGCAATCGCTCTGAGTGAATAAATTATGCGCATGACCGCTTCTTTTACTCATATGAACATCGTATGAAGTTTCAATTGGAGAATTTTATGTTTTATATTTCTAATCACTCAAGGATGTCGATACGGTTTTCATCATTCTTTTCTGTTCTCATCATTGCAATCCATCTTACATTTAGTTTTGATATTTTTATATTCATTCACAATCAATAAGCTAAATTTTAGGATGAAACTTAGGAGTAGTTGGTTACGAGACGAAGTTACACATGTTTGGTAAACCATTCCCTAACTAAACATAAGCAAAATGTGCATTGCCGGGAACTGAGAATAGGAACGGAATAAAAAACAGTTTTCGGTTTTGGTTCGGGTTCACTCTTTCAGTGCGCTTCCGATTCGATGCCCTGACTGCAGTTAAAGGGAGGGCCATCTGCCGGTTTCTTTTCTAATTACGTCATTAAATAAATTTATTAAATTATTATTAAATATAATACTGTTTATATTTCATTCATAATATTTATAATATATTTTACCATTTACATTATAAATTTCTTTATAAAAATATATTAATGAAAAGACATTATAAAGAAACTTTACGTATGTAGATGTGAGCCCTGCTGAAATCTTTTTCCCCGTTCCACAACTTTACAATCGGTGGAAACCTCACAAAACCTCGTGTTCTGTTTTCTTCAAACGGCCTCTTTCCATCAGAATAATGCGAGCAGCGGTGCTCCGTCTCGCGAGATCCACTTTCAAAAACATGCAAAAAATGAAAGAGCGCCATAAAGAAAGAAGAGAGGCGTGGGAGACCGCGAAAATGGAAATACACAGCTTGATATCTCGCATCGCGAAAGATGAATAAAAAGTTTCCGCCAGGTTTTCCTTGTCCGTGAGAATGAGAATACGCGAGCTCGTCGAACGAATACAGAGGACATACTTAGTGGCTTAAAACGTGAAAAGGGGTTGAAGAATGCTATCCAGTCTCCTTTGTAATTGGGCATTCGCATAAAACTAGCTTCATATGCCGTCTAAAAATGACGGCAACGTTTCGTGTGCAGTGAACTGCGTTGGATGGTAGAAATCCCCAGGAAGACAAGAAGACGGACTTTTGGAAGATACAAATGCGAACCCGGGAGTCAATGATATGTTTCCGTGGATTAACACGTGAATTACCATTTTCCAAGACTTGATTCTTCCGTTCATTGTAACAAGTGTAGGATGTCCCAAAATTATCGGGTTGACTTAAAAATCGAATAAAAGGAATGTGGAAATTGATAGAATTGCGACGATTGTCGAATTCTGCTTTGGAGATCAATATTAATTTCGGATTTTTGTAGTCAATTTGGTCACACAGATTCAAAATTAGTTCCAGCTTGCCAACAGATGGAGTTAATATATGGGAGGACTAAAAGAAACGGTGTTAACACGTAGCGATAAAGTTTGCAAACATTAAATAACTATACTTTCAAAATATCCGCCATTTGCTGCAACAACGTTGCGTGTAATATTTGAACAAAATTCTAGGACAGATATTTTTCATTATTTGATATTTTTTAATAACCGTTGCAAAATAAATAAATATAATCATTATATGATGAATAATACTACTGCTAATATGGAATTAATATCTTGAGGAATATTTTTTGAGATAAAATAAATGATCTTATAATATGGAGCATTACTGCCGTTACTTAGAATATTTTTATATACTGTTTGTATATTATTTTAAGATGTATGGATTAGAAAATTATATAAGCTGCATTTAGTTCGTTCTCTTATCTCAGAGACAGTAAAATTAGCGTTCACCTTCTATTCTTCTACTTCGATGTTAATCACACAACGTATTCTACGTCTAGGTAATAGCCCTTTAGATTATCATATACTTGGTCAAAATATACAGCTAAATGTTTTGGTAAAAAAACAAACTTACTAAATGAAAGATTAAGTCTGGTAAATAATTCTTAGACTTTAATTCCGGATTTGTAGGTGAGAAAAAAGGAAAAAGCAAGTCGCGAATATACTTTTTTATGAGTATTTATATTCTTTCGAATACGTTGGTTTCGACACATACGATAGATCGGCGGCAGAGGAAAATGCCGGGAATGAAAGAAATAAATCGATTGGTTTTCAGAGAGTTAGGGGAAGGAATAGAAGATAAATATTTCTCCATTTATATCGACAGGAATAAGGCTATCCATCAGGGATTCAATTCTTTGCGTGGACTCATACGTCACGTGGTAAGCTTTCGGAATCTCTCACACGTTGGAAAAATTCGAGTGAAATAGAAAAAAATATGATCTGTCTATCGGTAGTGAGAATAATGGCTATTCCAGTAATCTTGATCGAAAAGTTTCGATAGCTTAAAGCAGGGTGCTGACATAAAACATAGCTATCCTATTATATATAACATAGGCTAAACTCCTTGTTACTCATACCTTAATAATAATGTCGTTCATTCTTATTTCAATCCATATTCGGTAACCATGTCCAACTAGAAGAAATGCAGGAATTTTAAATTTTAAGCCATTTAGAATTATTCTGTGGATATTACAGTTTCGGTAAAATACATAATCAGATGTGATTATTTTATTTGGTGAGATAGCTATTTTTTGTCGCCCTAACAATCTTTAGTATTAGATCCTGACAAGTTACTACTCTATCTTTCATATAATTTTTCACGTGATCTCTAATACGTCCGAAGGTTGAGATTTTGAGCTCCCAGCTGGTACAGAAAAGTTTCACTGTATCAGCTCGTACGTGTATATCGTGTGGGCTTGAATGAAGGCAATCCACAGGGAAGTGATAAACCTGAAATGGTTTCATCTTGTCAATTATTTTCATCTTCGATAAATTTCGATTTTTCAATGGTCGCATATTTAGTTTGGTTGAAAACTTTTAATGTGATTTAGCGATTCCATCATGCGGATGTTCAATTACTTATCCTCGCTATGAAGGCAAGGTTTTGATGGAATTTGATGCACCTTCGGGAAGAGGCCAATGTTTGAATCTAGCGAATGGAGGAGTTTTGCCACGTAACCGCGTGGCCCAGATTTCGTGGTCCGAATAATGAACGATCCTCGTGTTACCAATTTGAATAATGGTCAGGAACCACTCCGGAGCAGTTCACTATATAGCTGTGCTAGATCCATACTCCATTAATTATCTCCAAGTGCCGACAAGAGGTTTCTGCGAGCGGGGAAATAATTACTCAGAAGTAGTCAAATTATTTTCAAGTCCGTCTGAACGTTCACGAATGAAAAGAATTGAAACACTAATGAAAGAAAAAAACCGGGGAACAAGTTAACTGCGGTAGGAACAACCTATCATTGCAGGTAATAAAGGTGCTCATAGTTACCGAAATTGTTTTGAGCTAGTTTCTTAAGTTACCCTGAGATGCGCTCAAATGTTGTTGAAGTTACTGGCTAAAAATTTCTTCGTTGCGAGGACGAATCTAATTTTTAACGATGTGAAATTTCAATTTAGTGGAATCAGGTCGAAACTATTTCCAAAAACCCATCCGTACACTTAAATTCTTTAAATATACTAAAATAGTCAGGTATGCCCCTATTTTCTCTTTATTCAAAGAAATAAACCCATTCTTTCTTACAGTTTCTAGGGGAAGAGTCCTTCCACGTTCAATCATTGACTCCTGTGGTACCGTTTGAATAAGAATTTCCATCAACAAGGGTGCGATTTCATCCTTGTAGTTTAAAGTGGTTTTAAAATGAAACGGGTTTGAAAAAGACTGACAAGACAATTTTTTAGAATTTTCTCATCTCTTTTTCTCCATGGGATTCTTCTTGAGAGCGCGCCTTCTTGTGTTATAATCTTCCCTGAGACTAGTTTGTTAAAGGCCTAACTTTTTCCGCCGTTTTAGATAATTTCTAGGAATATTTTATGTTCACTTAGCACCTCAAGTAATTAGGTCCTGAGTTCTCAAACCTCTTGAACTATTTCATGCATAGTTTTAAAAGAGTTTTACTTTTCGCGAAGTTTTCTAAAAAATGAGGAAATTTCGGATTTTTTAATTAACCGCCATCCACGATGAAATACAAGTTCATGATGATTTAGAAAAGTAACAGTAGGCAATTATTTTCGGGAATGGCATTGGAAATTATTTCATGCATGCGACGTATTCAGTATTTCATCCCTCACGTTTCTTACCTCTTCGAAGCCATCGATGTGATTGATTTTCAGCCACAACGATTAGAGGACGCTGATAGCATTCGCATGCGCCGACTTATTCCAATGCAGATTGGGAGCATAAACAGCTCTTTCCGTGTTTTTTGCTCTTTGTTTGAAAATTGCGTCCTATCTTCTCGTAAGCTGGATGTGCCTTGCCTATATTTTCCCTTTCTTTGTGTTCAGGAAGGGGAAATGTTGATAAGCTCGAAGGAAGCGAGAAAGAAGTACAAGCGGGAAAGAAACTTGGGAAGGGGTGAGTGTACCCAGCGCTGTACGAGACTCTCATTTCAACGTGTTTATTTGACCCGAAACCCTATAGACCTCTTCCCATAGCAAATGGAGGGGCTTAGGGGCCAAGACCTTTGGAAGACTGAGTCATTTGGCAAATGCATAATTTTACTTGTCGGTAAAATAGCCAAAATGGATTTCGCACTGTATTTTCACTGATCTCGAGAAAGTTTTTTTTTCCATGTGCGGGTAATTAAACTGTTGTGAAGTTTTTTGAAGTGGTGAGGAACCTGTTTTCATATGAAGGATGCAATTAGGAAGACTTTGTTAAATGAATCTAATCGTGGGTTCATGTATATCCAAGTGGGCAGCGGGTTCGACTTTGGTAGAAGCGCTCTCGAGTTCGATTCCCGAAGGGACTAACATGTACGGAATGATCTCAGCTGTCTGTACACTTTTAATGATGCTACTATACTAAAGAATTAAATCGCTACGTCTACTAAATGAAAATATTTTCCATTCTATCGTCATTTAAAGTAATTAACAGGGCTAAGGAAGGAAATTAACTTCCTGAGTTCGTTCGAATATTAGATAAAAATGATTTAATTATCATCCGAAGCCGCAGTTTTCCCTACTCTGGTTGACTGTACGATGAAACCACATTTTTTTCACAAAGGTATTGATCTGGATAAAGGGAACAATAGCTATTTTAATTTCTTTTTAACTAAAGTTAAGAATTTCAGTAAAAAGGCCTTCAAATTCCTTCCCAGTGATTGATTTTTTGAATCCAATCAGTGAAACACATAGGCAGTAAAAATAAATTTATGTAAATACAAAGAGATTTGAGTTTGGGTAAGCGTTAGCGAATTAGCGAGAAAATGGCTCGAAGGACGTTTGCGCTCCCTCTCTTGCGTAAAAAGACGACTTGAGAAACACTTAAAGAACGACTGACTTCTCCGAATCTTAAGCAAAACACGTGTGCATATCAAAGTCTGTCTTTGATCATCGGCCTAATTTAAGCGATATTGGTATCTCTTTCGAGATAGCGTGGATATTCGCGAGTGATAGAAACGATCTCCTCGAAACCATCATTCAAAGAGCGGGAACGCTTTTATCAGTCGGTCATTCAGTTATGGATCAACCGAAAGAAGACGGAAATGTCGAAGAAGCAGCTCGCCGATGCTCAGATATTTCCAGATCCCACCATCTCTCTGTTGGGGAGAACTTCATTCTAAAGTTCGCAGCACTTTTGATGCTTCACTTTAAACTTGGGCCTACTCTGCGAAGCCGCAGGAGAGGAGTGAATCGCTCTGTAACTCGGCTGCAGGAGAGTGGGAGGATTAGGAGTTGAGTCGGTGTTGGTGGAAGAAAGACCACTGCTGCCTTGCTTTCCCTCCCTCCTAATATAAAGGGGTGCTTCCAGATGGGGAAACCCTCTCCTATTGCTCACCCTTTTTCAAAACTTCTCAACCAATATATTTCCCACGCACTCTTTAAGTGTCTCATTCAGCTAACTCGTCTCTAACGCTGCCCTACTTAAATGAACGAAGGGTTTCTCGAGTTATTTTCCTCGGTTACTGCTGAAAGCTCATGTGGAGTGAATTCACCGAGCCTCCATGGTGGAATTATGCGTTCAAGGAAGTATATTAGCGCGCTGAAATTTCTTTGGTGTTTTGGTTCGAAATGAGGATTTCTCTCGGCTTACTACCCGGATAGAAGGAAGAAATATTTGGGAGAAAATCAATACCGTGCTCCTATTTTCTTGAGAGACGTTTGCCTGCAGCAGCTTATTGCCATCATCACATAAGATTTTTATGTTAAATGTAGGGGTATGTTGTTTCCACTTCCATTCACTAGGAAGCGAGTATCATCTTAGTCATTAGACTTTGGCTCGGGAGAGAAGTATCCTTCAATAATTTTTGCATTTTTCTTTTTCTTGGCATCTATATTGTAAAAGCCACTGAGATATTGTGCTATTGCTTGTGCTGTAAATGGTGAACTTAGTTCGGGCGTTTTCTGTTTTTATTGAATAATTATAATCACCATCGTCATAGCTTATAATCTTGCTCAACGAGATTCGCAAGCGTTTCTTGAACAACTCTGTTTTAAAGTTGTGACGCTACTAAAATTGGCAGTGTCTGTGAAACAGGCTGTCTTAGACATGAATGTTTTCTGTATAGACCATGTGCAGTTCCCACAGCTCAAATGTTTCTGGGGATCTGGCAATTATTCTCCAAATCTTGTATTGCTCCACTATGAAACTTTAGTTAAATCAAGGTAGTTAAATGGTGAATAGGTGAATGGTGGTAGGGCATAGTATAACTGCGCTATGTTGTGATTATGTTTTGAGGAAAAGTAGTTTATAAATCAAAGTTAAAAATCTGATTTGTTCGAGAAAAGTCGGAGACTTCTACGATGTGACCTCTTAGGGTGCTAGGTTTTTCTCAATCATTCACGACACAAACCATTGCCATCTTATTCCAAAGATTTCCCGAGTCCCCAGTTATGGTTATAATTTCATGTTCTAAGGAAAAGAATCTTAGAATTCCAAGATTACAGGATTATTTGCCTTAAATTTAACCTTGAGTAACCTTAGAGTTAGTTATTTGAATTCACGATTTTCATCATCCTACCATTATAACTCGAGAAGCATAATTCCTTTAACTTGTATTTTGGTACTAGTTATAGAAAATATATCTTTTATTTATCTTTTTTATTTATATTTAATTTTATTTAGTTTTGGTTAAGGCCTAGATAATATTAAAGCTCCTGTGGTATGAATGATGTTGATTGATAGCATTCATTTTGGTTCCTTCTTGTTAAATGTCATTAAAAGTGTCATTCATAGGGTCATTGCGCTGCACTTGCGCCTACTTTTCCGCTTACGTAATTCTGGCTTAGTGAAGAAAGAAAAGAAAATCTACTTCATCTTGCCTAGGAAGTCTCATTCTCTCCCCAAAGCATGAGGTAGCTAATGGTTGAGGGTTTGAGAATCAAAGTGGCCTATGGGCTGAATACTTTACAGACAGATAGTTTCATTATTTAGCTTTATACTTCGCAAAAAAGTTTATTATTGATCACAGGAATATAATTTTTGGTGATTGGAATAAAAAATGGTGGATTTTGATAGCGCTCTATAAATTCACATTTTGCTATCCCTTCGTCTGAAGGCTCTTTCTGCTCCGTTTTGCCCCTCTTCTCTTCTAATATTGGATTCTCTGTAACTCTTCTTCCCAAAATTCTTGGCTGTAATATTATAGCCAGCGGAAGATATGCTTCCAATAATGGAAGCTCATCGAATTTACATTTTTTATAGGAACGGATTCTAATAACCTTAAAAGATTCTAACATACTCCTCATTATTGCGTGCTAAAATCTTCGATAAAGTATGTGTATGATTGATCATTAGTTATTTATTAATTTTCATATTTCATGTTATTTCTGATTTATTCACATCGTTATTAGTTTCGAATTTAATTTAATAAAACTTGTTTAGTTTTAATTAATTTAAATTGTAAATTTTGGAATGAGATCTAAATAAAAAAACTGATTTGTTTAATATGAAAGATTTAACGTTTTTGGTTTATTTTCTCTCGAATGTGCCTTATTAATTCCTTTATGGCCCTCTTAAGAGGTGATTATTTTGAAAAGTGGTCTTATTAAAAAGTTCTCATTAGGCTTTGCTTGTGATGGGCTCTCTCAAATGATTTAAAATTTTAATTTCGATAACTTGATGGACGATAAAAGATAAAATTTAACTTCATGGTAATTAATTATTACCATGATATTTAATACTACGTTTATTAAAAACATTTCGGTAACAGGATAGATACAAGGAAACCTTTCGATTGCTCTTAATGTACGATATTGCATTCAATGTCAGTAAACAAATGCAGAGGCAAAATTGAGGACATTTCTTGAGTTTCTAAGTCAGCATTTTACTTCCAATCGGTGAAACTCTTTTCAGTCTTTTATTGGCATGTTAGGGTCTGTCACTCAGTGGAAGGCCAGTATGAACGAGTAAAAAGAAAAGAGAAATACGAAGCTCACGACGCGTCGTTTCTCTCATTTTCTAAGTCTATTTCGTTCTCTGAAAAATACTACTTTCTTATCAAAGTGATCATCTCCCAATTGATACTTTCTACGTTTCTGTCCATTTACTCATCATACCCGAGAAATTTGTGCGAGCTATCGCATGGGGAACAAGAAATTTCGAGCATTTTTTCGGCTGACTCCAATGGGATGCTTGATTATTAAGGCAGAAATCACTAATGTCACTCTCTTAATAGCTCCAGATATTTCTCTGGCTTTGACGCTATATCATGTGCTATATCACATCGATTTCTTTCAGTTTCTACTATACGTAAAATCAACCTATCCTCCTTGAATACCTTACTTGCTTTAATTACTTTCAGATGGATAATGTATTCAGATTCTTCTCTGCATTTCTTATCGAGTCATAATGATCAAATACATATGACGAATAACCTAATTATCCTTATATATTATTTCTAAACATCCGCTTTCTTCGACCAACGCTTTTCTCCCTCCAAATTACATCAAAATATATAATGACAAACCATTTTAAAGAGAATATTCCCCGCTTCCTGCTACAAATAGACCAACAAATGAAAATTTTACTATATGGTTAAAAACTCGAGTTAAAATCTAAATTTTCCCATAGAGTTTCGTTACTGGATGAGTAGATATTGACATCTATCGACACAAACGAGGTATATCGAAGCTGACACTGATATAGAATATTTGGGAGTTTCTTAGGTATGGTTTAGTGTTTGTGTCTTCGTTTGTAGTGAGTGGAGAGTTTGTTGAGATTTATTTGGGTGAGGAAACAGAGTGTCAGTGTTCGTTTGCGAAATTTTCGCACGGGGCAACTAGTATCTTCAAATTATATCTTTTCGTCCAAGTGATATCAGCAATGCAACGGGTATTCGTCAGTCGATTAACCGTTCTTTATCTTCCTTTTCGTCCCGTTTCACGCATTTTAAGCTAAGGTGACGAAAAAAGTGAATGATATGCTCACTTTTGATAATTTTCGGTGTACTTGTTGTCAGTGACCCATTTTTTTAATTGTATGACAGCAGTTTTGCAGATTTGGTAGTTTGCAAACCTCTGCCATTTATGACCCCGTTTTCGCGGAGCGCTCTAAGTTTCTTGCCCTCGTTTGTTGAGTCATCACAGCATATAATTTCCCTCGCGTATCATGCTCTCTCACACGCACGAACGATCGGGATTGTTCATCCTTCCCTTATCACTAGACACCTGTCATTTGGCAGTCGAAAACTTGGAGAATTTCCGCTTCTAGGAACACTTTTCCACGCTCTGTGGTCTTGTGAGCAATTTGGCGGTGTCTTCTGCGCATCTCAATCCAGAGAAGGGCACGATGAAGTTTGGTGCCCTTAAGAGGTCTCCGTGTTAGGACCTTTCCAAAGGGCAGACAAATGCCTACGAGTGGCTTTTACCCTCTCTCCCTTTGTCCTCTCTCTTACCAATCCGTTCATCTCTCCCCGGATTGTAGTATCTGAGGGATCCTCGTCTCTTACTTAAATCTCTCTCAATCTCTCCTTTCTCTATGATTCTCGTACATGTTCCTCTAAACGAACTTGATTCTCGTCGGGATGACCTACAGCATGTTTTTATTTTTCAGAGTCGTACCGCTGTAATCGAGATTTGATACACTGCCGCTCCGTGTGCCACTACAGAGTTCGCCGATAATTAACCGTGTTATGTATCTTCATTATAAATGCTTGCAAATACGTATTTGTCGTCAAAATACATATAAACGACATATACTGGGTTACCATTATCTTCCATAAGATGTTATGTGATGTGAATGGACTGACCAAGTCCCATCGAGTTGAAGACGAGATACTTTTATCAGTGACATGGGACTAATTTTTTTGCTCGATTTTTCTTGAGGGGTGTATCCTTACTTCAATGCATATGTTATGAGGAAGAATTCCTAAACATTCCGTTCATGGAAATTTCATATTAAATAGAGATGAAGTATCCTTAGTCCTTACCCTTGCGTTCAAGTAGAGTAAAAAGCTCAGGGAATTAATATATTTTAAAGATGAAACAGCGCCATTTTTAATACATCGTTTATCACTGCAATCTTCACAAGGAGTTTTTTTGAAAGTGAACAATCCCTAGGATAAGTCCCACGAAAATGTTTGATTGTTTGTTAGATTTCAGTTATGTTATATTGTTGATCT
Source organism: Pachydiplax longipennis (assembly GCA_036926295.1). Lineage (NCBI taxonomy): Eukaryota > Metazoa > Arthropoda > Insecta > Odonata > Libellulidae > Pachydiplax > Pachydiplax longipennis. The sequence goes on from JAVFKF010000004.1 coordinate 53,762,071, forward strand.
ATTTAAGTTTAGCTATAACCGGAAAAATTAATTATCTATATTTTACTATTGAATATCACAAGGATTATGATATGAAAGTATGATTAAATTAAATTAGTGAATTATCCTTGGTTAAACGTTTTCAGTCTAAACGAAATAAAACAAAGCTCGTCGAAAAATGTTCGTCAACAGAGTCAAGTATTGTGATTTATTTTGTTTAAGTAAAAATAATTGTTTTCCGCGAATGCTTTAACGGTAAAAATTACATACATTTTTGGATGAAATGAACAGGAAGGAAGGGACGGACGTATGATAGCTATAGCTTGATTTCTTTGACACAAAAGTCATAACTAAAAATAATACATAGTTTGAGATTCTTCTGGTGTTATCCTTACTTAAGACAGGATCGAAAACGGTGGCGTTAAGCCGAGCTTCGGATGTAATATTTCGAGGGGAGGGTCCTACATTATGGGGCTCCATTCTCCATGAAAATAGTTCCTTAAGACCGGATTTTAATAACTCAGCACACAGTGAAAACAAAGAAAAAATATGAAAGGCATAGTTATCATAATTCAGCAATGTGGTTTCCTTACAAAATTAAAGTCTTGAATCTGGTATTGTTTAGAAAATGATGTCTTTTATTTCGAAGAAAGCGACTTACGAATCTTTCACAATGAGAGCTGATTCGAGGCTTCTTGGGTTAAATCTACAATTCTCAAATTGTTATGAAAGAAACAAGAAGTCTGCAACCGAGCTGAAATAAATAATTTAATTCGAGAGATTTAATGTATAAAGAATGATTCTATAGTCGACGTTACAACTAAAAATGAAGAAGATAATTGTTTCCTTATCGTCTCTTGATTATCTCACTCCTGAGTAATATTGTTAAGCTAGTTGATGATATCGACTATGGTTCTTCTTCTATGACTCTGAAAACCATCACATAATCTGGAAAAGCAACTCAGAGGCTAATGTAAAGTATGAGTTATAAGTGACAAAAGTGCAACATTTTTTACATCGAAAAGGCAGAAAACTATGATAACCTACAGAAACATTGCTTTCATAGCGAAAAATTCTAAAAGGAAAGCTGTAATCTGTAACAACTTCAGTTGATATGTTATGATAAAAATTTACTGACAAGAAATGACATGACAAGAAATTTAATGAGCTATTCGCTATGTGCACCATCAAACGAAATCAATGAGGAAATATTTTAATTAGTGAGCGCATCAACAAGTAAGTCTTATGCTTGTATATATCGAAATTTCTATATGTTTGCTATTCTTAGTGCTAAAAATCATCTTTAATTTCTTTATTTTTACTTGAATTTTCCAATATGCTGTTATTTTAACATAACCTGGCACCACCTGAGGAGCCACAATTTGGCTCAGGAGGACCGAAATTGACATTTATTCTCAAATAATAATTTTTCTGTTTTCCTAATGATTAATAATGATTCCTAATGACTAATGCTCCATTGTACACATGATTCTAATATTTGTAAATGTGCAATAAATATGCTTATTGATGTATTTAAAGAAGCATTACTTGTCATAATCGCCGTGGTATGATGACATAAAAACAGTAGTAATATGAAAGTTTTATTTTCATACTTCAGCACCTATGTATACCGGATAGGTACCCTAAGAGTATCCTAATAGCACTTTAAGTACACAAAGCAATTTACGTGGTCCAATTTCCGGGGATACTCTCATGCTCTTTCTATGGACAGTTTATGAACGAATTCCATTCTAAAATAAATGTTTAAAACGCATAGGTCTCTAAGAAGCTGTATTAGGAAATTGTATACGAGTTGTCTATTAGAGTTTCCAAGTTTTCTGGTCGCATTGTCTTCCTACCTTCCTTTATTATTGCATCCTTCATTCCCTTGAGCGATATGAACGTGAATCCATACTGCAATGCACTTGTGTGGCTTTCTCCAGTTCAGCCACGTCAAGTTCTCTCTAAATACGTTCACGTATGGGTGATGCCTTTAGCACCAATTACTTAGTTCGCATTTCGAAGTTATTCCGTTTATCGAGAGGGCATTTCAAAGCTCCATTCGGGAATGTACGCCGAAACTGTTCAATATCGAGGCTCAAACATACTGCAATTATCCTTGTTCGGCATAAGGCGTAAGTGAAATTATTATCATAGAAGAGTTGTATTAATTTTCACTGAAATTTAGATCTACAACGGATACTGACCTTAAAGGTTAAATTAAAAATCCGCGAGATCAGGTCACAATGGAAATCGATTAAGTTAAAAAGTACTAAGTTGATGTCCATATTATCGCAGCATTTGCATCCTGGGCAACAAGAATTTCGACCAAAGAAAACACGGCAGGTAGGGTAAGTTTGAACGAAATTCGACTATATTTAATTACTAGAAACTACATCGTAAAAGCTTTGGAGTAGCTGAAGTTTTTCTGGTCAAACATTTTGGGAGAACTTAGATTCCCAGAGATGGGAATCTGCGGCCTACAGGTCACATGTGCTTTTTTGAGTGTTCTATGAGGGCTTTGAGTCATTTCCTATAGCAAATTCCGTTGCATAAGTTATTTTCTTTTCCAATCACTCTACTATAATGACTCCAGATGAAAGTAAAGTGGAAAATGCTCTTTCTTTGCTTACTCTTCGAATGAATTTGTTTCTTCATACAATATGCTGAGGTTTAAACATTCGAATTTAGGAAACACGCTACACGAGAGTGACCTGATGCATGATGACTAATGCTAAATGTCACCTTAAGATTGGTAAAGGTTTCTCACCCTTGACCAAAGCAATAATCTTCTCCCTAATTCTAATATTGAGAGCGTAGTCGGTAGCGTTAAGTTTTTATCCACCGAAAACTCATACGCTTTCGTATCTTACGATGTTTTCCTCTTGGGGTGGAAAAATGAGGCAGAAAGTTAAGAGGTTATGTGGGAACAAACAGTATCAATTTCTACTGAATAAAGATCTTCGGGGTAACACTTTTATCTTGCCTTTCTCTCCATCGTCCACGCTTTCTTCTCTCGAAACTTCCTAACCCTCCCTTTAGTCGCTTCTATATCTCAAACCAAAACCCTTTTATGCTTTATTATTTTTTATTTTCTTTACAACGCTCTACCGAAACGCTTTCGTCTGCAATATAGCTATGGCTTCCTCTGTCTACCTTTCCCTCAGCCTTACCACACTTTTTCCCTTAAACTCTCTTCAACTATAATCCTCTCCCATTCTTCCTTCGCTTATTCCCTTTTCTCCTCTTTTTCATCTCCTCCTTATCTCCCTCGTTCTGCATTCCACCCCCTTTCCGCCTTATCCCCTTTATCCAATCCTTAATCCCACCCTTCTCTCATATACCCCTTCTATCTTCTACATCACAACTAAACTTCCTCCATGCTTCACCGCTCAAGCCCTTAACCTTCGGGAGCACCTCCTTGCACAGTCTAGGGATATTAACATTCCCTTTGCCCTCTTCCCCTACGCCTATTTCGCCTCACCTCACGGCATTCCCTTTACGTATACAGTTTCTTCATCTTGCGGTCAGTTTGAGCAAGGCTCAGAACCGTAATCGAATCGAAGAACCTAAATTTTTGAAATTTTTGAATTCCTTTCTGAATTTTCGTTCCGAAAATTACCACCTGAATTAAATACAAGTTGGTGAAGCTATTCTCAATATTTGTGACGGCGAATTCAAAATAATGAAATGAATACTATGAGTAAGTTTCATTTAAACATACCTAATCCTATATATATATATATATATATATATATATATATATATATATATATACATATACATTTGGAAAATATATGATATTTTAATGGTCGGAGCATAAAAAGGAGCCTTGACGTTGACTGACGGAACTAAACCAGAATTTAGTCAAAAGTTTATTTTAGACCGAATTGAAGTGAAAAATAGAATAAAAATATCAAGATTCGATGGTAATAAGTATTTCGATCCCGTTACTGGTGTTTATTATAAGTTCGCATTTCTCTGATTAAAGATTCATATTTGACAGCAATCGAAATAAACATCTGAAAGGTTCTACAATGATTTTCTCCATTTCATGTTACAAACAATGTTAATAGACCCACAGAGTTAATGTTTTACTTATATTTTACGAGTATATAATTACATATCTCTCATTAGTTGTCTCTCAGTTCATTTCTCTTCATTAAATTTGTTATTTTTTCTAACTAGCTTTGTTTATGTAAGGTATCTGATCATCAACTTCCATATTTATTAACAATGCAATGAATTCCTTTAGCTGGTTATACCCCTTTCTAAAGGATCTAAGTCACATGGCTTATTCTAAATTACATGTTAAAATAATAGTAAAACGTTACATTGGAGATTCAATTGATGCTGAATCGAATCAAATTAAGAACATGAAAAAAATCACTCAGTTAGCTGTATCTCAAACTCATAAAAATACATTTATCATCATTAATTATATCATATTAGATTATTTAGGGTAACACTTTATTTTAATTTTTTTTGCGAATAACGTAAGGAAGCTTTGGCTGCGTGAAATTTAGAATCGTAAATTTCTGGTAGTAATAAACTAATTGCCAAGTTGCACCTTGATATATTTTCTCGGACTATTATTATTCAATCCAAACAGGGACATCTGATGATAAAAATGTCCAAACTTTGACTTGAGAACGCTAACGGAATCGAAAGTCAACTGTCTTCGTGAGGAGTTCCTCGTAGTCATGTTTTTACAAAGGTAAAGAAAATGCTGTACGGTAATTTTTTTCGGTTGATAAAAAGAATCATATTTCTCGATTTTACTTAAGGACAGTTTTATCGGTCACGATTTCTATGTTCCAAATTTTATGAGATTGATACCAGATACCAGATTGGTACCTTCATTGATATTGATAACAGATATCAATCTTGATTGATACCAAATACCAGATTGGTATGGTATCTGATTCATCATCAATGTTCATTTCGATATTACATTCCCTACTTCCTTTATCAAACATATTCCGGAAATTTATTCGAGACCCACTCTCGCCGGATCTCACTGCGGATAAAGGTTGCACCTCAATCCATGCAACTGTGCCGCTGAAAACAGCGTTCGACTTCCTAAGAAATCCGTGCGTTCGGATCGAGGAACTTCACCCCTAAAAGGAAGTTTTCGTGCACATAAATTTAAAAAAAATATGCGCACGCATGCAAAAAAATTTCCGTAAAATCCCTCATTCGGAAGAGACCGATCTCCTTGAATAATTCCTCGATCGAGTTTAGAAGTATTTGCGTATCCCTTTGGTTAATCGACGCCCGAACCTCTTCGACGCCATTGAAATTACTCGCTAGGAGTCTCGAGCGTTAAACTTCATATCGCTGCCTTATGTAGGTCACGCCGCCGCATTAAGTCTTTGGCTGCGTGCGGAGAGTTTCGACACGGCCCGAACGTGCCAAACACCGCCGTTTGCTCGCATAAGGGCGTCAGACACGAGTTGGGCTCCCGAGAGCCCTCCATCAGTCGAGATTGCGCGAGTAATAATTCAACCGGGATAGATTCCACCCCTTCATCATGCCCCTCCCCCCTGAATTTACGGCGCCCGAAAAATAGAGGACGCGAATATCGAGAGCGATTAAAACGGATGCCTCATTTGCATAGAGGAAAACCCCTTCCCGAAAATTATCAGCGACGGGGTTCCGCGCTTATGCGCGGCATTCCCCGCATTCCTAGCGACGTCGTTATTTTTTCCCCCCGCCGCTCCTCTCCAGATGGAAAAAATGAAGCCGGAGGACAGGACGGGGCCGAGGATATCCGCATTTAATTTCGCGTTAACGCACGGCGAATGAGGGCGCGTAAAAGAAAATGTCTCTCTTACTTCTGATAAAGTTCATGAAAGGATCCAATTAAGGAAGGGAGAAGGTGAGAGAGAAGAGGGTTAATGCAGGAGGAGACGTGGAATATTGGGAGAGAAGTCGAAAAGGAAGATGTGGAATGGAAGGGAGAGATGTGTGACGGAGAGAGAGGTGGTTGAATAAGTGCTTCGGGGGAACGCAATGGAGAATGGAAGAAGGGAGATAAGGGTTGGAATTTGGGTTGAAAAGGAAATAAATGGACAGAGGGATGGAGATTAATAGAGAAGAAGACATGAAGACGTTGTGGGATCGGAATTAGAAATAGAGGGAAATATAAATGTTGTTGTTTCAAAAGATACCGATATTGTTTCACTCGACTCAATCTATATTCAGGAGCCAACTAGCCCTTTAATAGCTAATATTCAAATAAACACGTAAATAAAGGTAACATTACCAAGTGAACTTCCGATATTTGAATATTTCATCCTCGAATACACTTTTTTAAATATAAATATCTCTTATATACCTGTCTATGAAATGAAAGGAAAATAATATGATCTATGCACATAATTAAGAGTATAAATAAAGTTAACCACCCATAAGAAATGCATTGAGAAAATTAGTCAAAAATATTTTACTGCTCTTCCCTGTTAGAAAGAAGTATGGAATTACAGGATTCTTAAGCCCTTAATAGATATGGAAATTCAACTTTACTTTTACAAAAGTGGAGATGGCTCGAAAATATTTCTATAGTTCGTTATTTCTAAAGTTCGTTTTTAAATTTTTCAAAATTTTAGTTCTTAAAAAATTAAATAAGAAATATTAGTACGAAATTGAGATGGATATCAAAATAAGGGAAATTAAACAAAGTTTCTTATTTCGGGGGTGGAAAATCGTTTCCGATTCGAATTTGTGAGAATTTCGATGAAATACACGAAATTCCCATCAGCTAAGATGATCGCTGAATCGAATTTCATGTATTTTCTCAAAAGAATGCACGAAGATTTCAGGCACATATTGGAAATTTATTAAAATATTATAGAAATTAAATTCACGTTTGTTGGCTAAGAGGGATCGTGGCTATACCTACGACCCTTTAAATACATAATAGATATACATCATTAAATAAATTAAATTAAGTTCCGTCGTGTTTGATGGAGAAGTTCACTAGTGAAATAATGGACCCGAATTACGTTATCTAACACAATTTGCAAAAAGCTAATTGTCACAATACGTGCACAACTTCGGACTTAGCGTAATTTTTTCTACAAGTCTGATACATGTATTTAAACAAGAAATCTTAGCAAAATTTTTTATAAATCTAATATAAATTATAGGAATCTGTTTAAAAGCTCGAGAAATATTACGCTTAAATTTTTAATATTCGGTGTTGTGTTACGAAAATTGTATATGTGAAATTATATTCAAGCTTTAACTGTCAAGGCGAAGGAGATTAGAATCTTTATAAGAGCCAACTTAGGAGATCAGTAACTAGAGGGATTTTACTCCAATGACTTACAAATTAAAAAATGCATACTATAATTCGCCTTCAATTTTTCATAAGATGGTTATAAAAGAAGACGGATTAAGCGGAAGCGTACACGAAGTATAAATCGAGAAAATGTGCCAAATATATATAAGAGATCGAAAATAAAGTTAAAGTATGTGACAACGTAAGATGCGGACATGAAGGGTAAACGCTTCCATATGATCTCGAAATCAATACAAAAGATGAGATTTAACTTTCAAGTTTCTTTAATCATTTTCTTAGCGTATGACCAACTCTAGAGTTGAAGTACTAGTACACCCATTGAACTAGTGTATTTCTGATCAATTTTCCTAACGAATACGGCCAAGTCTAAGCCCTTGGTGCCACAATAGTTTTGACCACAATTTGGAATTACTTTTGTTGACCAACGCTGTAAAAACACATTCATTGAAGATTTTCCAGGGAACTAAATGATAAATTTGTAGATGTTTCGATACAGAGGATAAATATTTGATAAATTTAACAAATACATTTAGGACCGATACTTTCGTACTATGAGAGTAATAACGAGACGAAATAAAGTTAGTTAAATTCCTGATTGATAATACTTATTACCATTAGAAGACTTATAATCATTAGAAAAACAGAATCAGCTTGACAGTAAGAGTAGTGACGGGGTTTAATTAGGTGCTTCACTTACATGGGGTGTTAACATTTGCCAGCTCTGCTCTAGGAAAGGTGTTCCAAAATTTAATGTGATAAATGCCCTTAAGGGTGGATCACATCGATCCCAATAGAGTTACATCTCGTTATGTTTATGACCCGGTGGAAATCCCGGCGCTTGGCCGGATGGGACGGGCTTCGTGCCGTGAGTCATTAGGATTATTGGCACAATTAGGGAAGAAGTGACCTTTGCTAGCTACGTTGTCACGACGGCCAGGAAAAGGTCTTTTGATTTCGTCTAGAGCCGATCGTTAATCGCCTGAGTTTCCTGATTCCCGGGATTGATTTAATTCGTCTCGAATCGTCCTACGTTTCGTGACGAAGTTAAGTAACCGTGGTGGCGGTTACCGGGAGATATGTATAAGACTCCTCGAAAGCTGTCGTTTCAGCTCCATTTTATCTTTATACTGCAGCTGTTGTTGAAGCTGAAGCCCTTGCTGAGTAAGCATATCCGTCAGTCGGATGTGATGAGTTGGTGTTATCTCTTTTCGAAGGATATGTGATCTACTCGTGTCTCTAGATCTTAAAGACTGGACCAAAGATTTGTCATTGCGCTTTCCATAGATGGAGTTCTTTTCCCAAATAATAGATTTAGAAAGAGATGCAACGGTTTTTGAAAATTATTCAAACGAATTGAAATATTCGGTCAGTATTAATGCATTCTTTTGCCGATAAATAATAAGTAAGTACTTGTATTTCCCTCATTGAACTTTAGAAATAACGAAGGATACGTTCAATATACCAGTAGGGGTTTTATTTGCCAGTAAATAATAATGCTAGATTTTCACTTTTTTCTGGAAATTTTTTGGATGATTGAGCTACCAAATATCACTTAAAATGATAATTTTTTTTCGTCAGCATATTTGGTGACAAGGAGTTCAGTCTACAGAGGTTAGGAATCAATCGCAACATTACCATATGTAGGATTGTAATATATCGAAAATAGTTAATCGTTTACGTGAAAGTCAAAGCTAAGAGGAAATCGACGATGCTTGCTCCCTCTTCCTTTTATTAACCACATTCTCCTATTTTCCAAAAGGGCTTCCCTGATTTCATCGCCTCCTCTCCGAAACATTCCAAATACACATCTCTTGTAATTCTTCAGCGAGGTGGTAATCTAATTTCATTTCGGGACTTCCCAAAAACGGTAGATTGCAGCGAGAGTCTACAGAAAAGAGTCGTTACCCACCAAAGGGGGGCGGAGAGTGAGACCCGTTGGAATTCCTGCCATTTTCCCCGCGAATGAGAAAATTTCTCACTTTGCGACATTTTTAGAGGTTCCTTGGAATTGCATGTTGGTGCAGAATGGGAGTATTCAATCCTCGCATGACGTGGTGAAGGGCAATTTTACCCGATGCCATTTTATTATTCGCTTTAACCTCAAGCACTTTATAGGTAGCTCATGAAGCGGCTCTAGTTTTGATAAAACATACAAAAGCGACAATATCTTCTAAGAATATCTCTTCAATGGTCCCATTCCTGTTTTCTTTTGAGATACTGTCGGGGTTTGTCCATCAGGTTAGATTCAATACACTATACAATATATCCTAAATAAGTTGTGTGAGATATACAGATAGAAACATGCACTGCTCCTGTAAATTATAAAACCCTCGTCAACTTTTTTTCTCCATCTCCTCGCATTTTACATACTTTACAGGTTTTAACTTTCGACAAGTCTGTGTATTCAAGGAAAATCTGTCCGTTTTGACCTTAGGCGGCTCTTCTTTATCGAGAAGTAATTCCTTCGTATGAAATGGAATCGTTTAGTTCTAGAAAACTCTGAATTCTGGATAACTTTTGAAGCTTTGCAAATGAAAATTGTTGTGGAGTTAACGTCAATCCTAAATCACGATTTCTACCTTGTTTTAAAATAATAATAAATAAATTAAATTCTGGAAGCCTAACAAATCTTTTTCTTGGTCCAAAAGTGAAACGTTATTTATATTATGAGATATCAATTAGAATTTATTGTGATAAGTTTTGTAATTTATATGTTTAATTTTAAAGTACTGCTTTTCCTATATTATATACTTCCATTTTAAGTATACTATTCAAGGGTTAGATGTTGAAGAACACTTTATAGTCTCAATCTTGCCCTTAATAAAATTGATTCCCTTCTACATAGTACATTAATAACTTGTTTGATGATAGTTTCAGCCGAAAGCAATAAATGTAAACCTATAAACTTACCAAGTAATGGAATAAATTGAATTCACATTAAAGAAGACTAAATTATTTTTGAATAAAAATATAAGAATTTTTCGTCGGCTTTATTTAACATTTATGATAATTATCACTGTGAGGGTGATTATAAATGTGTACTTAAACTAATAACTCTCGGGATTTAATATCATGTATTACTTCTGAGAAAGCAAGTAAACATAGAAAAACATGATAATAATCAGAATTTTTTCGCAAAGAAAGAAGCGTCCAGAATCTCATCTTAGATTTTAGGAAGAATGTTTCAAGACTTTTAAGGTTGGATTTTCTATTTTTCTGAGTTTTATTCTCTATCCTATCAAAGGATTGATTCAAAGAAGGAATCAATATGCGATTTTATCAATGGCACGCATGGTAACTCGATTAAGAAACCTTCGAAGTTCAGATTTAGCTATTATGATTGAAGCCTTAAAGTGAGGATGAGTAACTTGTGGTATTTTCCATTATGTTTTTGGTTTCCTTCATTCATTCTCTTCATTTCCATCTCTGATAATCCCTGTTTAGTGTGTAACTCGATCAAATTTTCGGTGTAGAGAGAAAGAAAATAATAATAAAGAGATAAAACTAAACCAATGGATTGGTTTCGTGAATTGTTCTGTTTTCCGCGCCTCTAATTGTTATTCAAAATCCGTCAACAAAGAAGTAAAAGTTTTACGAAAACTCGATGTATTCATGTTTTCACGATTTAGAATATAAAGCTATATTCGACGATTTGAATTATAGTGTCTATTAATTTCCTAACTTATGGCACCCCTTCCAAATTCTTACAACTATATTATTATTATATTATTCTTACAACTCATTTCTACTTAATTTTTCCCCAAGAAAAAAAGGGCAGCAACGAAACGAAAAATCAGCTTTACGTGTACCTCTCACGGAACTTGATGATAGTAGATAAATAAATTTATAAGTATATACACGACGGCGAATACTATGATAGAGAAGTTAACGCGATTTTGTATGATGAACAGTGTTTATTACCATGCCTTCTTAACTTAAGCGCTGGAGGGTTAAGAATACGCCTCGTTCCTTACGTAATGTCTTGGAGACAAAATCCCCAGAACCGTTCCAAAGTACGCCGGATGGTAAGGACAAGATTCTAAAGCTTCCCTCGTCGGTTGCGATCCCAAGGAATCGAAATGCCGTTAGGTTGTGTCATCCTTACTAATAACTGTTTCCAGGTGGCTCTGCCATTACCCTCGGAGGAGAAGCATCGTCGTGTGCCTTATCTCCACTTGGCCTCCTTTCCAACTTCCGGTTCTCGCACCCTCAGAACGACTATCTCACCTCCTTGGCGTATTGCAGAGAGCGGTGAATGTTTTTGTCGCCGTCTCAAAGAAAATGGTTGCGTCATAATCCGTGACTTCAAATGCCTCTCGTGAACGTGCGTTGCTCTTGCGCATTGCAAAAGAGCACGAGCAGTTTCAGCTTGATTGAAAAATACTTCAATAGAAAGTATTCTTTTTCGAAATTAATTATCAACTGTCCGGATCGAAACCCCAAAGTAAACCTATTGCGTTTCGTAGTTTTTGCGCACTTCATTTAGCTCGAATTGTCTCCGATGTTTTGTTTATTTATGCAATGTATTTGTATGAAAATTTGAATTAATCCAGGCCGAATGTTTACGAAGGTTACATTTTGAATGATTCATGATCGTCTCTCTTGCGTGTTGGGATTGGCACTGAAACTACAAATGCATGAAAAAGTAGGAAAATTAAGTGTAGGAAGATAATTTGAAGCAGTATTTCACTGGTGTATGATCATCTAAGCTTCGTTCGCCAACGTTGGTGACATGAGCATTTATATCTTCGTTATGTTTATATAGTGCCGTTTATCTATTTAAGGGAAGGGAAAAATCATTAATTTTCACTGAATTCTGATCCAATGACGTAGTATTTCCCAGCAAGTTCTCGGAACTTAGGAAGTATTAAAAGAATCCATTTTATGGGACGAAAAAGCACAAAGAGTAGCACTCCAAGAAACATGTAATTAGGAATGTCAGACGACAAGTTCATTGTATACATTCAGTACAAAATAATCTCCGGTTGAACATTGTCAAGCCTTCTCTGCTATCTATATGTGAACTGTAAGACATAATTCAGACTCTAAGGAACTATTTTATTATTCTGGGATGTAACTACGATATCTATATAATATGAGAGAACGTTTTAAACGCGGATTTGTGGCAGCAATAATTTTTTTGTGTTTTCAACCGGATAATTCAAGAGAAATGACTATGACATACTTAAGTAAGACAAAAAAAAAATACCCTAAGCCCATAATTTGAGGTGACAATATTAACAATTCCCCGAGATAGGACTCGCTCCCGAGTATTATATGATAATTATAGGAATATCCCCTAGAGTGGGTCAAGCGTTCGGCTGTGATAAAAGCAGTCGTGGGTTCGATTCCCCATGCAGTCATTAATAGACAGCATTGGACTCGAACCACGACCGTAATTTAGTCTGGCCACCATGGCCCCAGTTGGCCGGAAAGTTGGATTTATATTATAGAGAAAATTAAAAACGTCTTTATTAACATTGAGACTTATTTTTCTGCTCTTTTATATTTCCCCCAAATAAAATATTTATGTTTCAGCATAATTTTACTGGTGAAAGTGCCCTTAGATTCTTAACGGGGGTAAGTAGAAGTAGGATTAAAATTTTTAATTCTATTGCAAAGAGGAGACTCATATTAGCTCAGGTCTATTGGACAGGTTATCGGAAATGATTTTTTCTCAGTCTTTTAAAATTTCTCGCAATTAGTCGCCAAAATCTACAGCCGACGATAAGAAAAAATCTTCGTAGAATTTATTTCATGCGAGTCATGACTCCAGTTCGTACGATGAATCTCTTTATTTTAATTTTGCAATATAAATAGAGACTGCAAATGTTTAAAATTAACGTTGCATGCATTTCTTACAGGAACTATTTGTTCTCGAATTCAACACAAGCATTCCTTGTCAGGGGGAGGTGTTTACGATTTGAAAATATCACTAAGTTTTCGCGCATTTTATTAAGATTCTAGCGACTTCAATCGAAAAGAATATTTCACGGCGAAAATAAGAATCCATATTACACTTATTTTCTTTTTGTTATATACTCGATTTAGTGCGACTATTATTTCGAATTTAATTTTGCTCAGGAAATAAATTCCGCAATAGATGAAAATGAACTAATATTTTATAAATATTTAATAATATGAAATATTTCTTCAACTTCAGCTTTAGGTCACTTGGAGTGAAAAGGGTTAACTTTAGATGCATATAAAGTATCCCACTATGTGTGTCGCTGACATTTGATAATATGCGAAGTTTGAAAGCCGATCAACCTTTTTGCTATCGAGTTTTTGGCGAATATATTTGCACAAACACACACCACCACCCTGCTCCCCACCCAAGTCTCTTTCGTAATATAGATATCTGGAACTCCTCCGCCATCTCTGTGCCATACCGTAAGATGCGAGCGAAAAATTCTAGAGGAAATTGGAGGGGGAAATTTGGTGACAAAGTCCGATTAATTTCGATAGGGATATTCCCGAGGAGTGACCTCGATCTGAGGCGCTTTGCAGCTCTCTCGGTGGGATTTTTCAGATTCCTACTTGACCCCGAATCCAGGCGCAAGTAATGCTTTTCAAATGGAAGATCCCATCAAAGGGAACAGTGGCTCCGCAAAGTCAGTGGCGCTCACAAGTCACGTCGGAAAGGGTATTTGTGAGGTTATCATGAAGGGGAGAAGAAACATGCCTTTCTCACTATCTCAACTCGTGCATTCGAGTTTCTTTTTCTCACCCACATTCCCAAAAAATGAGCCGATGGTCTGCACTTCCCAGTAAAATAAATACCGTATACAGCGGTCAATTAGCACTCTTCTCTAACCATCAACGTATTGTGCATTATGATTTGACCTCTAATTAACTTAATGGCTGGAAATGGAAATTTAATTTTGAGTGTCATTGATATTTACAATGGGGATTACTGTTCCATAAATGACTCAAAGAACTTATTGCCTGTTCATAATTTTAATTAGAGAAGTGTATCATTTTCAACCACATTACCAAAAAGGAGATAAATGTTATGAATCTAGCCGATGTAATATTTAAAGGCGGTCTAAAAACATTTAAAAGGGAATCGCGTGGTTCTGTCGGGATTCCTGTGTCTTGGAACTTTTTTAAACAAGATAAACGAACGATTTCAGTCATAAAACGACAAGAAAGGAATATACTAGTGGATCGCCCTCATTGAATTTTCAAGTAAATTTATCCTTACAAAATATAGACTGGCATCGCTTTAAAAATTTTTCATCCATTTACTGAGAGACATTAAACTTTGAGAATTAGTACACAATTTCCTGTCAAATACTATGATAACACTTTCTATCATTTGTTCAAATTTAGATTACTGTGGAAAGCTCAATAAGTTGTAGAAGTATGTACTATGAAGTTATTATGAAGATATAATATTAAGTTATAGTATGAACATTTCTTTGATTCTAAGAACTTGAAAATGACTCTTTTAAACGTGCGGAAAACCTATTAATAGAAATTAAACGGAGGAGCTTTTGCATTTAAATGGATGCCGTTCTCTATTACAAATGTTGAACTTGTATGAAATGTATTAGAGTTTTGGAATTGTTTTTAGTAATTTTAATTTTTCGTCGACTTGTTGACCTAAGCTATTGCCAGGATGGGCTCCCATTTCAATAAGAATTTTGCTCTTATAAAAAAATCTGGATGGAGATTTCAATAAATATTTTATCACGTTTAACATTGTACATAATAATATGCTTATTGCATACATTGGAAAAGCTGCTTCGGTAGAACCTCTGTTAAAATTTTTACTTCATATACTGATACAGGCTGAGGTCACGAGAAACTAGCAAAAACATGAGAAATGAATGTATAAATATGCATAAGAAAAATATTTTAATGCGGGCATTGGCATTTTATGCAGATATTTTTTCTCGTTTCTGGGTTTATTCGCGTCTTTCTGTTCTTGATAATCTCAGCTCGTAAGTTTTTACGCATCAAAATTTATTTTTATTTATATCCGTTGTTTTCAGTGAGGTTAATTTTCGAATCACACTCAATTTTGGTAGGAAGGCGACATTTTATAGCGACATCTAAAGGGGTCACAAATGAAAAGGACGCGTGTTTTCATAAACATCCGAAATAGCGGAGATGAAGATAAAGGGAGAATGTGCTCAATTCAGAATGAAAGCGCAATGGAAAAGGGTATTTTTATGACGACCCCTCTGATGGTCCCTTTAACGAATGTCGCGGCATTTTCAGAGAATTTTTTTGATGCCTTATTTAAGCCTGGCTCTGATATATATTTTTTTAATTATTTTTTTCGCATCAATTTTGTGGAGTGGATGGAAAGCAAACATATTCTGGCTTTTCGGCAGTGTGATATCTGTACAATTGGTTCTCGGGCAAGCGGAAACTTCACGTAGATATGCTTGTGATATTCTTGTATATATCATGTGTTTCTGTGTGCAGTGCTCTCAGTAAGAGTATGCTTCCGACTGTGTATATGTGAGTAGTAAAACAGTTATGTTGTAAGACGCGTTCAATCAGAAAATTTCCAACTGGCCTAGAGAATTATACAGTTCTTATGTCTTATCTGACAATTAGTTGAGAACAGTTTTTTATCTTTTTGTGATGCAAAGCTATTCTTGTATATCTTGACTTGACTTGATTACCTAATTCAGAGATGACAACCTTTTTTTTTTAGTGTTAAATTTGAAGAAATAAAGTACTAGAGCACCAGCTTGGGGGTAAACCTAAGCGAGATATGCTGAAATCAATCTTGATATTACGTCACATATGGCTACTGACAAAAGCCATTGTTAATTGACATAGTTCGCAACTATTGACTTTGAACGTAATTTTCTGAGTAAAGAATACATTACGAGAATTAAGTACCCAGAATCCGAAAGCAAAAATAATGCTCTTCTCTCCACCAAATTTAATATTACCATTATATGTCTGTCTTCAGTGCTGGGCACCTACAGGCTCCGCTCGATCGTTTTCATAGCGAGCAAGGTCGTTCATTGAAAAATGCTTTCTTCCTGAACCTCCCATTGTCTTCCCGCCGTGTTACCCCTGTCCATTATTAGGCGGTTTCGTTATCTTTCCCATCCCCAACTCTCTATCACTCGCTCACGGTTACCTTGGTGACAGTATGAGCTGACCTTCGTGACTCCGTCGGTTGGCAAATGTCCCAATCGTAAGTTTCTGCAGCTTTTCTTCCCCACTCTAAAACTTGAAAGTGGCTGCGAAGTGCGCTATGTAGGTTGCACCAGAAAACTGAAAGTGTTTCCTCCGTTTGCATTCAGCGAAATTGAAAATGGCAAGAATTCTGATTCGAAGTATCAGAAGGATCGCATCCAACCTGAACATGGAGCGAAATATGTAGATTACAAATTTATTCTTGTTGATTAATTAACAAAAACCTTCTCGATCCTATACGCTCTCTTAAACTTGATTAGGATCTTAGAGATTAGAGAGACCTTAGCGCTCTTCCCAGTTCATCGCCCTATCTAAATATCTCAGTATAATTAATCCGACTTTTACCTACTAATAATTGGAGTTTAATACCAGGAAAAAGTTTTTGTCGAAATTTAGAACAGACCACTCCCAAACGTGTCTGTCCTCTATTGCGTGTATCGATTATCCTTGGTTTTTATTCTTGAGTTAAGAATCTCTATTTGATTAAATCTCGTTATGACTCAAGGAGGAATCCAGAGATCAGAAAAAATATGTTTTCGGAAAATACTATAGCGTTGACTTTGTACGTAGGTATCCAGAGTAATTAATTCTAATACATGATGTACATTTAACATTAAATCTTCCGTTTCCGAGATTTTCTCAATTCGTCATCAATTAATACTTTTAATTCGGAAACTATCTCTATTTCCGTATTATATCCTGATAGCTTGAAAGCTGCAATTTTTTTTAGCAGTAATCACGCAGTATGGTTTAAATCTATTTAATTTAAATTTATATACATGTAAATTTATTTAATTCAAATTTACTAAGTTATTTTCCTTGCATTAACTGAGCGGTTAGTGACCCTTTATTGTTGAAAAAATTATAAGTTTTCAACGGCTTGCAGATTTTTGCTACAAATAGTTAAAACCAAAAAAACATTAATTATTAATAATAACTAATAAGTGTTCACGTTGAGATATGTTAGAGTAAATATATAACCTATTCAGGTCGTAACGGAGATAAATAACTCACTAGGAAACGAATAGACAAATGAAATGGTTAAAAGATGATTAAAAAGAACCTAAATATAGAAATAAAAATAGTTATTTAAATATTAAATACACTTTCATCTTTTTCTCATGCTGGGGTACTACTGCATTAGCAAAAATATCAATTTAATAAGCAATAATCGGATTAAAATACAGCCGGGAGAAATGATCATATAGCAGTAGAAGTTGTGAAGAAAATTTGAGACAAGTAACTTCATCTATTATTTCTGGGCAAGTTCCAAATAAATCGCACGAGATATGCGTGATAATTTTCATACACGACCCACTTATCGCCCTTAGTCTGGATACCGAGAAATAATTGGGTCACGGTACGATCCAAGTTGTATCGTCCTTTCAGCAGTTAGAGAAAGACATAGGATTGCAGTTTGTACAATCGAGTGCGCATATGGTCGAATCAAGCATTCAGGAACGTGTAAATTCAAATGAAAATAAACGGGAGACATTAAGACTCGCCGTCTCCTAATTGACCACTGTTTTCGATTAATTTCTCCGCTGGACGCCAAAGTAGTTCCGGGGGCCAAATTTGAATTTGCTGGAATACCGTTACATCGCCAAACAAATGATCCAACTCTCCGTAGGTGTTTCCAAAACAAGCTGGAAATATGTTGGTCATTCAGTTTCTACCGTCATCCACCCTAATACTAATCCTTAGACTGAGGACGTTGCGGTGACAATCCGTAGTTGCGTAGTTCTGTTATTTCTGAGATGATATTTAGTAAGGCTTCCTGCGCACTTAAGATCTACTGAATGGATAGATTTCGAAATTGATGCTCAACGCGCATTTCTATCACACTAATTCATGATAACAAGTGTTAAAGATCTTAAGTCATTTTTCTCTGCAGAGCGTAGTTGGATTGGACTTAGCAATGAGAGCACATGCATTAATTTCGTGAAATTTACAATTTAGAAGATCAAGACATCCTTCTGGTAGCGGCCCTGATGACGCATCGATGCCATTTTGGCTGTAAGACTTCACTCGAATGCCAGTAAATATTATTCGGATATCAATCAACGATGAAAATATCACTATCTATAAAATGAGGAAAACAATGAAACCATGAAAATAATATTCTCATTTTGAACAAGAACGATCATAAGGAACTGTTTATCAATCAAAAACTTTCAATGCATTCTCAACGTCTCTAATAATTCTTGGTTATTATTTGCGTTTCATAATTTTTACTAAAATTATATATATTTATTATAATTTACATCGAAATTGGGCTAAAATTCAAGTGGCAACGACAACATTGCTTTAATGTTCTTGTATAAGTAGTATTTGAGATTTTGAATGAACACATGCATCAATATACAACAAAAATTTGATAAATTATTTTATCATTGAATTCTTTTTCGGTACATGATTAAGGGCGCTTTCGTGAATTTCAGTCTATATTTATGGTTTCCTTAACAAAAGAATATTTTTTCATCCCCCCTTTCGTTGCGTCTCAACATATATTTTACGAGTCTGATAATTTTTACCAGTAACATTTTTGATTTATTGACCTGCCTCAGATCTATTTCCATGTCAATTTATCCCTATAAAATTGAGAGTCGACGATTGCTTGATTTGCACAACTTATATTTGTCTTCTATTGAGAACATTGACATTGAGGAATCGATACACAGAGATACGTCGGCCAAAGAAGATAATTCGTTCTAGAATCACATTCTATTGCCGAATTTTGAATTCCCCTAGGTTTCTATAGAAAATCGTTTAATTCGTTCTGTATGCTGTTCACTATTCGAAGATGAGTTTTATAAAAAGCATACTATAAAAGTCTGGGATTATCAGCGACTCCATTGGAAGTAGAAGAAATAGTGAAACGTCGAATCCATCGAATGGTTCACTCGAGAGAGACGAACAAGAGGAAAACCAAAAGAGTTATTCAGTTTCTCTGCGTGCTAAGGATAGAGTGAAATATCGAAACGTTTTATTCGAATTATTCGATGGAAATAAACCATCGAATTATTCGGTCGTTCCCACCTCCATGAGTATTAAACACTAAAGAATTCGTTTGTTTAATATATACTCTTAAGCCGAGGAAAAACTACGAAGAATCTTCAATAACCGGATTTCTTGTAAGCCAATGTATCATATATATATATCAAAATCCTTAAGATACTATCTAAATTACCTCGAGATATTATTTATACACTCATCCTGATATATAACCATACAAATACCTAGATAAATTACATGGAAAATGTCGTCGAAGGTGTCACTCGTAAAATTAATCTTTCAACAGTTTATCCTCACTAGTTCCAATCCTATTTTAAGAAATCTTTCCCGGAAAATAAAATTTTCGGGTAATTCAACTCGGAATAACTCTAACGGTTTTTACGTTAACTGCTTATGGAAACTGCTAGACATCTACGGTGAATCTAGGAAATCATTTCCAACTACTGCTTTATTTACCTACCTTTGCAGATCGCTTCGTTATCCCCAAGCTGGAGTACGAGAATCCCAACCCAATTTTAAAGGTACTACTCCTTTAATTTAGGCGGCTGACCTCTGTTTGTATTCTGTCGTTCTCTTCCTCCTCTAATTACCAGCGTTGATCACTCGGCTCACGTCTGTGCTGCTTCAAGGCGCAGCCTCTCGCATCCGTTTGCTCAACTTGTGTTATTCGCAGCTCTTATAATTTGGAAACAGGAGACATTCGAGTGCAAGACACGATCTCCCAATTTATATCACCCTGTTGAGCAGATGCGTTCAATTATGTATGGCAGCGGAAAGTTCGCTTTATAGTTTCCGCTTTTTCGCTAAGGAAATTTTAAAAGTCGGCCGTCTCTCATTAATTTATATTACTTCGGAAATTTCGAATGTCTGGGTGTAGTCATGAGTGGGAGATTCCTGTTTGAGATGAACATAAATTGATAATTGCTACACGATGTGTCCTTTCTAAAAAGTGAACTATGAGTTTATAGAATTCCTAGAAATAGGTTTTTTTAGAAATATATTCCTTGGGGAAATTCATAATGTCAAACGATGAAAAGAGCTTTTACTTTTTGCGTAACAATTTTTAATGGAACCAGACGCCCATTGAAATCTAACCATGAACTCATAACTCAATAACGTTACTTGATGATTGCGATAACTCGTTGAAATCTGGAGGTCTGTTTTCATTAAAAATAGTGGTAAATAAAAACACAAGATTTTCTAATTATTTTACTAAAATTTTATAGAGTGCGAAATTTGGTTTTTATTATATATTTTGCATTTCATTTAAAATACAAAACTTTTACAGTTGTTTTATAACCTAAAATGATCGATCTAATACTTAGGCCAAAGATATTCTCTCTTCTTATTTTTAATTTTAATTTTAGTACTTCAACGATCCTTGCTCAACTTGCCAACTTGTTCTCTAAATACATTATGTTCGAAATTCATTATGTTTATCTCTCGAACCGAAGAAAACGTAATTTTCTCCGGAATGAAAACCGAATCCGAAGCAAAATACACTCTTACATACTCTTTTACAAACTCTTTTCCTCACTTATTCCCAAAATTTGGTCCAGAAGAATCTTCGCCATTTTGCTATATATGCTCTATGAAAATTCACAATGATTACGAAAACTAGGGGCCAAGTCAAAGACAAAACATTTTATTAGAAAACTACGATGTTACATTTTCAGTTGTTCTCTACTACAGCTTCTACATAAAATCAGGTTAGAATATTTTTCCGAAGAATCGGAAATCGTTCCACCCAGTGAAATTTTGGCATGTTTGACACCCTGCATACTTTAAATGCGTGAGGCTATCGACAAATGTCGCAGAGGGCCGTATAAACCAATCCTTTTGGATAGCTGTGCAATATTTCAAGTCCCGCTCTCCAAAAACCCATTTTTGGCCTTCGGACCACCTTTTTTCGATTCTAGCTCACTGTGCATCATTGAGCTGACGTTGTCACCGGAAGAAAAATGTGCAACCTCAACTGATATAAAACAGTTATGCTAATTCACAATCATATCAGCAAATTACTTTATAATTATAAGATGTCAGAGGTAGTTTACAATCCCGATTTTATTTTTGCAATTTAAGAGTATGTACAATCGAGAGATCTTATCACGTAAACAATTTTCAGCGCAGAATACTTATGCCCTAGGACTGGATCGTATTTTGTTTCCGAGAACGTGCAATCTTCCTCTCCGAGTTCCTTATTTAGGCGACAAATCTTCCCTCGGCCCTTGTTTTTGTGGCCATCTGCTCTTAACGATGTATCCTTTTTACGTTCTTTACGATCGTTGGAAACACGTTCGAACGTCTATTCGTAGCTAATTCTCTTTCTTCGCGCGCCTCTCGTCCGACATTACTACGGCCTCTGTTGAGATTTGCCTCAGCCAATTTTACAATTTGCTCAGGCGCATGCGTGCGAGAAAAAATCAACCTAAATCATCGTCCGTGATGTCGTGTCCGTGCACCCCTTCGGAAAGTTGATGAACTTGGTGCGAGCGATTTGATTAGTTAGATGGAAAAACCGCGTCGGAAGAGAAAAAATGCGCGTGTGGTTACTTTTTTGATGGTACTTCAAACGTACCTCAAATATGCAAGGAGAAAGATTTTTACTTGATTCCCAATAATGTTTGCAAATGCGCATTCATCAGGAAGGAGAATTTTTTGGGTTAAAGCCTCTGGTCACGCTTGTGTTTTCTGCTAGTGACAGGAGATCGAACCGTAATATTTTTCGTTCCGGTTCCAGCTCCGGTACAACAAAAAACACGAATCTCGGTTCAGTTCCGCCCTCGACCTTTCTGTCAAAGTCAAACCGCTTCGAACCGGTCTTTTTTCGCTTCGCCTATTGTAACATTTTATCTTTCAGATTTTTTTTATTATTCCGGATTTTTCATTTACGTATTATTACAATAAATTTAATCATAAAACCAATAATTGGTGGATAGTTGGCAGTAATTCTATTTGAGAATTCAATTTGGCAGTATTTCTTTGAGAATTTTTGATCAACCGATTCAATGCGGGTGTCTCTTCGTTATTCTTGTACGCTTTTTTGTGATAAATTTGTATTTTATATGAAACCGTCCAAATTGTTTTTAACTGACAATCGAAACGGAATAAATACGGAGTATAAAAACGGGTTTTCGGTTTCGGTTTTCGTTTCTGTACCGGTTCGATTCTTAAGCTGAGATAATTAAAAAAAAGTTATATATAGCTGTACATCATTAAAAATGAGAACAGCAAATTCTCCTTTGGAGGGGCAAAATATTACGCGTTTTTTATATAAGGCTATAAAAGTGGGAGAGTAAAAACACGAAAAAAAAACAAAAAACGAATCATGATTAAGCCTAAATCATCCGTTTTAATTATCGAAATTTTTCGAAAATATACTCCTTTCAATTCAACGCCCATTAATAAGCACTCGTTTTTCGTTCTCAACTACAACTGGCCCAATGATTAACCCAACACTCCAAGTCTTTCCCTAATCCGAAAACTCGTCCCAAATATTTCTCCCACGAGAAACCGCGGATGTTCCATCATTGCCATGGATACGTTTTCTTTTGCTACTTCACAATACTCGGAGCTGAAATTTCTTCACTTTTTCTCCCGGAGAAAAGTAATACACATCCGGAGAACGAAACAGCGTCGATGGGGATAAATTTTCCAGGATGCAGACGAGCGTTACATAACCCACGGAATTGGCACAGGGCTGCTTTCCTCCCCTTCTAAGGGAACCAATGAAACGTCTTCTTCGCAGTCCACCCTCTCTCTCTTCTCCCTCCTTTATTGCAAACCACTTCTTCCTCTACATTCCCATCCGATCCTCCGCTTCATCGCTTTCTCCCTATATTCCTTCCTTATCGACCGAAAGGAGAGGAGAAAGAAGAGGCCTGACATAAAAACGCCTCCCACGGAACGTTTTTCCATAATCGCGGAGTTTTAGGAACGAACCAATAAAGCTCGCTTGACTGTTACTTCGTGGGGATGGTAATTGCCCTAGTCATATATGCCAATTATGGGGCATTGGTGGTGGTTTTGCCCAGGGGAGGATGGGGGACTGCCCCTATTGTGGCAATCGATTGGCTGTTAGAATTCAGCAATGGAAATGAGACCGAAGTACGTCCTTGGTGTTCAGTAATTGCTGAGTATTCATGGCACAATCCCATCAGCATGATTTACAGGAGGACGATTTACTCGAATAATTAAATTATTTTCCCTTTTATTCTCTTCCGCATCATTATTCATGAGGTTCTGTTTCTCCATGTTGGAATCGAAAGAGAAATTTTTTACATCAATATCCATACACGAGCCCCGAATGACGGATCGCAGTGCCTTGCGAACTTGCTTCCTAGGGAAGTTAAACTTCGCTGCAATAACTCTCGGTTTTTGCTCCAAATTTCACCATCGAGCTTTAAGAAAACTCAAGTACTATCGTGATAATGGTTAGTATTAATTTGAAAGTACACGATCGAGCAATAGATTAAATTCCAGATACAATGAATATCTCAGGAAGCAATGTATATATTTACGGTGAACTAAGACTCCTCTTGTATGAAGCCAATGTTTGTAAATATAACGGTACGTAGCTTGAGAATATCAAACGCAACGTATAAAATGTGCTAAAAAGTCGCATAAATACCTTATTAGCATATATTTTCTTATGGTGTTCGTAGAACTGCCACAAATAACTTTCTGGTGATTGATATTTAAAAATAGATGTAGGAAATCGTGAACATAATGGTAATTATAAAATCTCGCATCCTCTCTATCAAGTCGCTTTTCACAATTACTGTCAAAAATTGCTAACAATAAAGTCGAATTATACCTAATTAATTATCTAACTATAGGTATAACATAACCGGAATGAGATTCTTTCCAAAAATTTTTAGTTTTTTTGAAATTTTTGATCAACCGATTCAAAGCGGGTGTCTCTTCGTTATTCTTGTGCGCTTTTTTGTGATAAATTTGTATTTTATATGAAACTGTCCGTTTAAAGCATCAGCGCATATCTCGACTTAAAAAATCTATAGCAATGTTGAATTAAATCGAAAACAAATAAGTGGCAGCTAGGCGATTTCAGCATATTTCTAGTATATGTAGAGGCAAGCACTTTCATTCATCGGCAACATTCTTTCAAAGCATTACATTTATATTTGTAAATAATTTATAAATTAAAGAAAATACTCGCATACATTAATATAAGTATAAAAATATTATGAAATCTCCTTCAGTTATCAATCCATGGGTTATTTGGTTGCCACTCCTCTTGTCTTCTATCCTCCTCTTCATCCATACATATCTCCCACATCTTACATTCTTCATTATCTGTTCCAGATACCGTATATGTGTCCTTCCTTTTTCCTCTCCCCTTTCACTTTCCTTCCGTTATTAATTTCAGAAGCCTCTCGTGTCCTCAACCATGTCCAACAATCTTTACTCGTCCCCGAGCAGGGCTTTTCTCTAGGCTGCGTCTTTGCTCCGCTCTTTGAAGGACTTATTGTTTCGTCACTGTGTCTGCTCACTCAATTCTTAGCATACGCCCATAACAACATAGTTCAAAGGAACTCTCTTTTTCTCTTCTTCTAATGTCACAAGCGTATCGTAAAGATTCTCTCCAGACAGAGGTTTTAAGACTCATTCCTCTAATCTTAAGACTTGCATCAGGACGCTAAAAATGTTTTTTTTTGTCGAAGGCAACTTTTGATTGGTTATTTCTGTTTCTTAATTCGTCCCTACTTCGCCTATCTCTCATTATTCTACTTCCCTAGTAGATAAATTGGTGAATCTGTTTATGGCGTTTATTATTAATCGCAATTCAGCCTTTGCTGTAGCATGTTCCTCTTTGTCGCACACCATTTTGTCGCATACCTTTGTTTTGGATACAATAATTTTCGTATCATACCTCATTCGCATTTTCTCGTTCATCTTTTCCATCAATTTTTGAGGTCTTCCTCTATTTCTGATAGAATAGCAAAATCTTCACCAAATCTTAGCAGGTATTTTTAATCATGCGGATTGCTTATTTCATATATTTTCCTCAAACTGCGGAAAAAGGACAAATGTTTTATTTTCATTTCTTCAGTTATAATAAGCATATTTTAAAATTAACGTAAATGTATTTAAAAGCACTGAAATTTTTGATAAAGTTACTTCTAGAAGAGAGAAAAAAGGAAGCAGCATTGGACCTCCTATGAAGATGGAAGCATTGTTTCCGAAATGTACATCGGGATTCTGAAGAACTGGGACCGCTAAACGATTATCCGTTTCCCGGGAATCGCCCTTAGACGGTCGCCGCTTTCGGCGCTTGGAGAACCTTTGTCTCTAAGTTACTTCTATCAAAGTGCCTTCGTGCAATTGATGTGATATGATTCACATTATTTCCAAGCACTTCGGAACTAAATGCCTATAAACTAAACTAATTGTGCCTCGTGTCCTTCTTTTAGGAAAAAAACCCATTTTAAATAACCAAATTTTCAATTATTTCCAACTTTGTATTAAAAATAATTTAATCGATATTAGGGTAGCTGCAGTAAATTTCCTTCCACGGACCCGTAATTCAGATATCAAATTTCTGCAATTAATCAGTCTCCAATCCTCCCCGAATTCAATCAATTCGCACTCAGAAATTATTCAAATCATTCAGCATGTTGCTGCAGAACGCAGTTGATTGAGTGGGTCAGACCTCCTTTCCATTTGCAAACGATTTTCTTCTTAAATGAAGAGAGAGAGAGTGAAAGACGAATCTCACTCCCATATCCCTCATCTCATGCGCTTCCCCTCAATCCATTGTTCCATAGATCTGCCCTCCATTCCGCCCCGCCCCCCCTTTTGTATTCATCCCAGTTCATGCTTCCCTCTCTCTCTACCATTTGCCTCTTCCTCGCACCACTGCTACCCTCCATTATCTTTCTCTGATATCCTCTCTCACTCCTGTTCCATTTATTTTGGCTTTGCTCGAAATTAATATCGGTGGCTCTGGTCAAATAAAATCATCAAACGAAATAATAAATGCTGCGTTCTAAGGTAAAATACAATGCAAGGCATGTAATATTTCTGTGTTCTGAATATTCTGTTAGAAAATTAAACCAACATCCTGATGTAAAGTAAGCAATTACGAATGCCAGCATGAACTAATGTGTTCATTCAGATACGAAAAAAATACATATTTGGAATAAATCCGAGATGTTTTGAAATCTTATTGAGGGCTATACCAAATTTTAGCTCTACAATAAACTAACTACATTTTCAATCTTTCTATAAAGCATACATTATCATAACCGTGCGAGATAGTTTATTATTAAATTAAAATTAAAACGTTAAAAATGAATGGTTAGAAAGAGCAAACAGATAAGTCTAAAATGAACATATGATTACCCACTTATTGGGCATAAATACAGAGTAAATTGTGTTAAGCAAAGCATATTTAATTCAAGTAATATTAATACGGGAAGGTCTTAATGTTTCAAAGAGCAGACAATGGAATTAATTTTGGTGCAACTCTGTGTAATAAAGGACAATCACGATTTAGTGTAGATAAATCGAGTATCACGGTATGATCTCGGTTCAATTTTAAATCAAATAACTTTTATTTTAACCGTAAATTTGAGTATTTAGAAGTTAAAATGTAAATTGCTTTAACCCTGGTATTTTTCACGAACATCAAATTAATTTTTCATGTAAGGTTGGTCCGAAATGAATTTTCTTAAAGAGCTTGGTTTAGGAGAAATAGTAAATTAATTTACTAAGAGTTAAGAAACACATACTACGTGACCTATTTTATTATAATGAAGATATTACTAAGTAAGAAACTGGTATTATAAATTAATGTAATTCGAAAATATTCTACGTAGCTCACTAAGATATTTCTTTAAGTTTTGGAATAGAGAAGTTACACCAAGTAACCCCGCAACAAGTTAAGTTTAAAACATAAAATAGATTTAGAAAGGGATCAATATACGGGTGAATAAGTGTCAAGATATGCATGCAGCATTTCAACTCTAGATACTTTTGTGGACTCAAAATGCGCATTCGGACAATGAAATAATGCAGTGATGCGTAATTATCAAACTTTGAAGTTAATATCGAAACTTTTGAAAGTTTCGGCTGAAAAATTTCGATAAATAGTAAAAAAATAAGTAATAAGTAATAAGTAAAAGCAGTATTTTTGTGCGTGTGTCTTGTATATTACTCTCATCTGTCTTCCGCATCATATTCAATTGACTTGCTTCGTGAATTCCCAATTTCGAAGCTCGAAGAATTCAATGGTGAGCCTTAAAACGAATGAATTTATTTTATGTGATGCAATGAAAAACTTGATCTATAGTTCCTAACGCGAAGAGCTATTCCGAATAGATTTTCTTCGTAATCTGAGGAATGACTGCATTGTGCCTTGTGAATGCGATCTTTCATTCGTCGTTGTTTGTTCTTAACTCTTTGTATATGTCACTCTCAACACACCCTTTCATCTCCTGATGTTTCATTCATATTTTATTCTACTTAAATGAGACTTTTTCAGGCGTAACTAGGTGAAATTCCTTCATTATAATATAAAATAGAATTCCGTAGCTAAATCCACACTAACCTTCACTAACGACCGGTTTCATCGCTGTGTGACATCATCAGGTACGCTGACCATTTGAAGTTAGGTTAATTGCCATAAGGGGAGGACAGGGTGAAGAGGATAGGAAGATTGGAGGACTAAGGTTAAAAATAACGGGGGTTACAAAGTAAATTATTAACGATTGATAATTAACTTAGTAATATCCAGTAAGGGATAATGAGATATAAATAGATATTCATCAGTAATATCTAAATAATAATCTCTATTTATTCCAAAACATCGAGCCTCCAACCTTTATTTTCAAAGCATAGATTTCCTGCTTGGAAATCACTAACATGTCCATTGGTTGGTTTTTTAAATGGTTAGCGAAGTGGGAAGCCAATTTTACTTATAAAAGGAAAATCTGTGTTCCCTTGTTCTTGTATATTACTAGTAGGAACTCTTGCGGCGCTATTGCCCAATGTGGAACGCATCACAAATAAATCAATATACATTTTACTTGCAATTTGCTTTGCTTGCCCTCCCT
Source organism: Pachydiplax longipennis (assembly GCA_036926295.1). Classification (NCBI taxonomy): domain Eukaryota; kingdom Metazoa; phylum Arthropoda; class Insecta; order Odonata; family Libellulidae; genus Pachydiplax; species Pachydiplax longipennis. The sequence continues at coordinate 53,790,619 of JAVFKF010000004.1, forward strand.
CATTTCCACATTTTCTTCTATATTTCCCTCCGCTTCAAGATTCGGATTCTTTCCCCAATTTGAAACGATTTCTGTTCATCGTGGTGTACTTTCTATTTTCCCGTTCCAATATGTTCATGCCTTTCTTCTTTCGATTCAGTTTTTCACTTCTTCTCATGTTGCTCGGTTTTGTATCTTCCCCTCTCGACTCGCTCACTCTTCCTCTCCCAGATTTCTCTTTTATATATTTCCTCCTCTCGCTCGTCTCTTCATGCCTCCTCATTATCTTCTCCATCTCCCTCCAGCCCGATTACCGACGAATATTCCCCCGTCTTTTCTTCAATCCCCCTTCAATTCCGGTCCAACCGTTTCCCTCCAATCTCATCTTCCCCGCTGATTAATTAAATCTCGAAAGACTCTTCAATCCGCAAACGAAATCCTTCAAAATCTCCCGGCATTCCACTGCCTGCCTCCGCCATTCGGGATCAAGTCGCCGTTGTCTCGAGGAAGTCTGGCGTCGGAATCTCTCGACGCTATGTGTTGTCGCAGACTGTGATCGACGCCACGCTAACGTTTATTGCTCCCTCTTGAACTTTCCTCGAACATTTTCCTTCCCCGGATCGACCAAGTTTCGAACAGCGGGGGAATAAATGTCGTAAGAGTTCGATATCGCTCGAAACGATCGCAACCTAGTTGTAGTTAGTGAAATACTTCGGTTCTGATGTGAGAGAGATGCCACTTAGTATAGAAATGGTATAAAAATATACCATGATCCCTATGCGTGACAATTTCATGAGTATTAAAACATTGATTATTACACAGTAGTTTATATAATCGCGAGAATGGAATCGAATTAATTTAGTTTAATCAATAAATATTCTCTAAATGATTGGCTACGGTGATGTGAAAGAGATGTCACTTAGTATAGAAATCGTATAAAAATACACTATGATCCCTATGCATGACAATCTCATGAGTATTAAAACAACAATTAATGATCAGTAGTTTTAGCTAATTGCAAGAATGTAATTGAATCCATTTAGTTCATAAAAATTCCTTTAATGATTGGCTACGTTTGTACAGAATCAACGCTAGAAAACAAAAAAATGCGTATGCTTTGCTCGTCATTACAGTACAGGCAGTAAATGTTTCTCTTAAAGTTTTCCGTTGAAATGAAAATTAAATTTCGATTTTCGTGAGGTTTAACGTTAAATAATAAGGTGCAACAATAACTTAAAGACAAGTTTCGCTTTTTATACATGCTCTTTCATAATTTAGAATTTACAGTTAATAGAATTTTATATCGTGTGTCTTTTAAGGAGAGGTTTTGAGATAGAATTGCGATTTTGAGACGAGACCTGTTTAGCGTAACAGAAACATTCGTAGATCACTCAAAGTTCATAATCGAAGATTGTTAAATAAATCGGTAAAATAAGGTATTAACTGTCGATTTTCACACCCCGCGGCTATACGCTGTACGGCGGCTCGCGGAATATTAATGTAAATCTATCTGTCATTATCTGGCAGGTACATGCAGTATCGTACTTAGCCAGCCTTTTTGTTAATTATACCCTACTACTTGAAAGGTAGCTTTAACATGAAAATGGCCGTGTGGTTAGAGAGCCTGGTTCAGTTTCCAAGTTCCCCAATGTTTATTCTCATTGGTTCAAATCCTGTTTAAAGAAATACTTCCGGAAAATAAAGTTTTGAGGTCATTCCTTACCGGTTTCATTCCTTGCATTTTTCAACGCCGCCCTCAGTGCAACATTTGCAAGTTCGGAATCGTTTTATGTGAGCATACGTTATCCCAAGCATTACATTATTCGGTTATCCTTTACTTTCTAAAGTGGCGTTCATCTGTCCCTTTTCTCTCTTTGATTCCTTAAGTGAGGCATTCGTCATTTTTATCTTCTACCTTACGGCACAGTTTCTCTCTTTCTCAAATCGTTTACCTAACTTGCCTTCGCTTTAAAATAATTTCCAACACCTTTATTTCATTACCCTTTTTTTCTGTATTTTTCTTTTCTTATCTCGAAGCTTTCGAACATCCTTTTCCTTAGCGTCAAGGTCTCTGCTCTATGAAAAGCAATACTGCACGCGAAACACTTTCCAAGCTTCCCCTTAGGTTTCCACGTATTTTAATCTTTACCATAATCCTCTTCTCATCGAAGGCTGTTCTGGCTTATTCGAGACCTGGCTTCTTTTCTGCTACTCCATTGACTATATCGTACAGTTCCCTTTCTAAAATGACTACGTTAATCAGATTTTTAGCTCGTTTCGCTCATTTTATAATACGTCCTCCCATCTCACTCAAACTTTCAGTGGATTAGCGTATATGTTGTCTCTTATACACATAATCCGAATAGTTCCAAAAGGAAATTAAATTCAGACAGTGAGAATTTTCTACGGATCTTAAATTGTCTTCTTCAAGGCCATCACTATTTCTAACAAATTATTTGAATATTCTACTGTATAAAAATGCTGGTCGCACATTGAATTTTTAGACAAGGAAGATTTTAGATGAATTGTTCCCAGTAGAAAGTGTTATATATGGTAACAAAAATACGGAAAATGTTATGATTCTCGATAAATAGATTCATCGATCAGATAGAAAAACAGATTAGAAAAAAGAGTGGCAGGGATATATATACAATTGACTCAGTTAGATAGCAAGTTTTTTTTAATGAAGTGGTTTCAGAGATAACCAACGTATAAATCGAAGTTTCACAATTCAGTCTTGTTTAATAATTTTTTAAAATACAACAAAAATAAATTTCCATCTTTATATAATACAATTCAATTCCCTTACGAGGGAACATATTATTTGTGGCGATGTTCTCTCATTCTAGTTCAGGAATCACCGGATCTTGCAACCAAGATGAGAATTAGTGTAAAAGTTTCTTAAAAATCGATCCCAAGTAATATATTCTGTATGAATCTATTTATTGTCAGCTCTTTGTAAGTTGTACCTTTAGCCTTGAGTGAACTGCTAATGACTCTATTGAAATTGAATAGAAAATAAAACTTTCCATTAAAAATAAAAATATGTAATAGCGTTCAAATTTTTGACGCTATTTGACGATGATTTTGTCGAATTTTGGTCTTTGAAGACCTTTAGTAAGGTGGATTATATTTAGTCATCCAATCAGATACTTCTTTCCTAAAGAGGCAAAGTTGAATAATCGTGAGCTGGTGCGGAAATATCATTAGGCCAACTAAGTTCTAGCTGAGGGCTTCATTCAGATGGAGGGTCACAATGATATTGTACTTTGAAACTCACGTTAACATAATTTTCAAATTTTATAGAAACACGGCGAGTTCATAGGTTCTTGCTTTCATTTCAAGGAAGAACTTCATATATCTTATATCGTTCTAATGGCATACACCTCTTTTAGCTATTATAATACATATATGGTGTTTTATATAACTAAACTTCTGTTGTACAGGTTTGATTTACCTCTCTTTCTTTTCCTCTATCATATATCCCTTTGTATCACTGTTATCTTATTTTTTAGCTTATATTTTGTAGAACGGACATGTTCCGTAAGTAAAATAAAAAATATCTTGAGAAATTCTACACAATATATTTTTGCTGTATATTGCTTGATATATATATTTCTATATTAAGTCCATTACATTCTGAAACGGACAGAAATTCCGCAGTTATATCAATCTATAGCTTATTCTTTCCACTCTGAAACGATTTAATTTTGTACCGTGTAATCATCTATCTATTAACGTATTATCCTAACAAAATGGCAGCTTATACTTTATCACCTTAATGGAAGAGGTTTCGACTTTTGCACTTCAGATAGCGTGGATACGCACCTGACCTTCGGATGACATCTCGTCAGATATCGTCCTAACAGGCTCATCAAGAAGAACGACGGAGCATAAAAACGCGCATGAAATGGAGCGAGCGAAAGTGAGAGAAACTATTTCGTCCCACACTTTTCGTTAGAACCAATCGCTTACCCCGAACAACCGTCTCGGAAATATTTCACATAAACACTATCAGGGGGGCAGAAACGGAAGAATTCATGTGGAGAAACATTCCTCATTCCTGTCCCACTTTTCCCGGAGCCAATCCCATTTCGGGCCCTTTCCCTCGGGGCACAATTACACCGACCCGCGGTTTTTGCCTTCTTTCGCGCCCGACATCGATTTACTTCCCCACACGCAAGAGGGAGAGAGAGAGCGTGGAAAAATCATCTGGTCTCCCCTTGATAACCGTTCTCTCTCTCTTTTGATGTAAGGCGCTTTCTTTCTCTTTCTCCATTCCTCGGGACATTCCCCGAGAAATTCCAGAGCGCCACCCACAGAAAGAGACAGGCGAACGCGTAAAATATTGGAAAAAAAGGAGATTTTTTTTTTATCCGTCCCTCTCCGAAAAGGTTCTCATATTCCGCCATTATGAGCGGTATTTTTATCGAATTTGTACTCGCCAGTCGATCTTTTTAAATCGATCCATCGCAAGTGTTTGATTGCTTATTTGACGCGGACGGAACCGACGGTTGTTCAGGGAAGAGTTTACTTCCGTTAAAATGATATGGCAAATACGATATGCTTAACTTTTTATCGATTGGCACGCTAAAGAATGACTGTAAATTGCTATTTATTCTTAGTTTAGAAAATACCGAATAAATTATCTTCTCATCTTTTCGTACTTTTAAATGTTAGGATAACGAACGAGCTTTTATTCCTCTGTTGATATACCTTTCTCAAAATTATTCATCAAATTCCATTTCCCCCAATAATTAGCTCATATTTTAATATGATGTTAGATCTCTTAGAATTGTGTTACATTCAGTCATCTCCTCAGTGAGGGCGTATCTTTAATTATAGAGTAGGCTCCTGTTAATTGCGTTATTATAGTATGAAGTAAAACCTCAAAAACATAAAAATCAAATTATTTTTCGAAAAATTAATGATATTTTATGATGTTTGGGAGCTTACTTTACAATAAGGCGTACTTCTGCAACCTTCATCGTTCTTTACTTATGATCGATCCTCTATCTGTTTATATATATCATATCTCCGATGAATACTCTCTCCTTCCTTTTTCTCATGCCATATACTCATTTTCTCTTCACCAATAATTTCTGCTTTGTGTGAAACCGCAGCGTCAAAGGCATTTAGTACATCTTTTTGAATATATTGGCTTTCGAATTTTTCACAGTATTTTTAATGCTGAGTTTAAAAAGCTTGATTTTGTAATTGAAAATTCGATATGAATTTTATTTAAATTTCTTTTATTTCTTTGCAGAATGTTACCATTAAAATGATGGATGAATCATAACAGGAAAAAATTAAATATCATTATGAAATTACTGCCTTGTCACAATAATATTATTAAGATTACGAATTACGTTACGAGGCGGATAAAAATATTCATGTAGTATCGTGAAATAGAAGTTTTTTTTAGAAAGAATACTTGGAATATTATTTAAACAGTCACACCTCGATGATTAATCTGCTCACTGTTCGGAAATTGCACTCCTTTAAAAATTAATGCCCTCGATAATAAATATTGTCCACAGTTGAACTTCGTTAAATCTTTCCTTCCCCGTTTTTTCGTTTCGTTTTTAACTTGAATACCATAAAATTTGACGAATGAATGTTTCTATCTCATTCCAAGCAATCACATGTCTCATTTTACTGGGAGTGATTAACTGACCGTATGGATTCTTACAAAAATTTTATTTGTTGAGACCATAGCAACTTATATATCTACCATAAGGGACGAATTTCTACCAATATTTAAGACAAGAGTTTTTCCGGTTCCATATACGGAGTTTCGGAAAGTAGCTGCTTCATAAATCGATTATAATTAACTTCTTTGGCTTGTGAGGATCGCTTTCTTTTCGCACATATCACACCACTCCATTTCGGACTTCGATAAAACTACGCACAGCTGGCGCGTTCCTTAAGGAGAGAGTTTATCGTCTAATCCTCGGTGTATTACATCTATTTACGGACCAATCGCTTGCGTGTCGCAAACTGCAATTGCCTCGGAATCGATAGCAAACGCACTTTGGCGTGCGCACGCCCTGCCTCGCTTCCCTCCGCACCCCAAAAACTACTTTTCTCCCGATTTTCCCACTTTTCATTCTTTCCTTTCCCTCGCCAACTTTCCAAAAGTTTCCCGAAAGACGTACGAGCTCGGAGTTTTATTTCTCTTCCATCGGAGCGAGGAAGAATTCCCAACTCCGCTTTTTACCATACATTTTTAAATGGAAAAATTTGATTGACTTGAATCGCTGCGGGAGAGGATTGGTCAGGACCGGCTTCAGACGGTAAACAAGTTGAGGCAGTAACTTCAAGGTGCGCATTAAAAGGGACGGCCTGATGCTGTTTGTGGGTAGGATCGCGCATCTATTTCTCACCAATTTCGATCTCAAAGCAGAATCAGCCATTTACAAGAATATATATTTGAATAGGAGGTAGGATTTCTTGTAACCTACGAGGCGCAATCTAGTAAATTAAGTTGTCTTAAATTAAGTTTATAGTTGTCATTTGGTGGAAATTCAAAGCAACCATCTTAAAAATAAAAACTTGGTTAGTTTCACGGTAGATTTTTGATTTGGATGGTTTTGTCAATGTATTGACAACTTCATTATTGATTCCGCATACTTTACAGAACTTCCTGAAGTGTTTCTTCCCTATTTTAATTTGGTTGCTGGATAGTTTTTTCCAAGCTTTATGTCCTAGAAAAAGGGGGAAAATGATGTTTGCAAAGAATTTGAGGTGAGATTCTCCGTTCTCCCGATTGATTTCATCAAGCATAATTCATATGTTTTCCTCTGCGAAGTTTCATAATAAGCTAATTTATTTCATTTATTTAAATTAAACTATCAATACAGGAATAATGCAATGAAGAATTATCTAAATTACCCATTAAAAGGTTAGAAATAATTATAATAATATAATTAAGTGAGGAAATCTTTCTTGGGAAGTCCACCTTGCGTCCATGGGATTTCTTTTAAATCTAATTTTATCAAAAATTTCGCGACTTTCGAACCGGAAACTATCTTTCTTGAGAAGACTAAACCTTTCTAAGAAATTGCCTTCCGTTTGGTTTGTGCCTTGATTTTGAAGGTGAATAAATAAAAATTTAATTCTCTAAAAGAAAATAACACTGAACTCAGAAATAGGTGTTTTTCATCTTTATTGTAATGTGGAAACCGGAGTGATCTATCCGAAGTTTCGTGTTTATCCCGTTATGGTTAAGGCATTTTCTAACCTTGTACGGATTTATCAACCGTAATAGGCAGTAAAGTTTTGCATCTTTAACTGATAACTACAATGTTTCCTACAACGCTATGATCCCTTATTGGTCGCCTTAAAAGTGCTTATTGCCAAACTTGCCATAGTCATGAGTTTTGGTTTGAGTGCGTAAGCCATAATGTCAGTGATGATGTGAGCATGTTAGTGCTTCGGAAAGTTTCGATTGTTGATTTTACCACTATGTAAATTACACTATTACAATAGTAAATTACACTATTACAATCCATTGAAATGCTCTCCAATGAAGCTTTTCATATCTTGCTAAAAGTCACGAAATGTAATTCAAAATCTAGGCTTCGGATCCATTCTAGATTTTCTGGGAATTTATCATTAAGTTACACCGATCATCATGGGCTACTAATATATTATTAGTTCTCAATGTATTACAAGACCGCAGCGTTGAAGCATATAAGTTTGTAAGTTAGAATAATTCTTCGCAACCAGTGAGCCGCGGCGCATTTGTGATCTGTCACTTAATATGCGAGAGAGAGTATATTTCTTATTCCCCGTTACATATGCGATTTGGCGATATAATTTATCACTAAACAGGAGATCGTTACAATTATTGGAATATTTTATTTCAATTACTAAAATATTTTATAAAAATTTGCGTATTGTATGTTTCTACTCTGTGTTCACGTGTTTTATTCCCTCCACTTTTGTGAATGTTTCCCGCAACCTGGGTTGTTTCTTCGTCAAACTTATGTTGAATATTTCTTACTCTCTAATATTTCTTTCTGTTATTAACTAATCATTGTAAATATTACAACGGCATTCTAGGTTAGGTTAAAAAGAGACTCAGATAACCTCCACCAATATTTTAATCCGGTGTTTTTGTTCTAATAATATTCAGCGTTTAATGTTTAAGCTTATACTGGAGCTTACAAACTCCTGATTGAGTATGCCGCGACATATGAGTTGATATAAAGTAGTTTAGTGTGCTGTGGAGGGAAAAAGATTGTGAAGCACTGTTTGCTGCAAAAGAAAGTACCTTTATATGATAAAAATAGCGTGAGACACAAAGTAGTTGTTTTCGTAGCATTTTCTACCTATATTGCGGGACGATAAACGTATCCTTATTTTCAAATACAAACAGAATATCTAATGCGATACAGCATGAAGGGAGATTAATATTTGTGCACAGGTTACATCACGAAATGAGATACTGGTAATATTTACTTTGTATTGCGTAAGGAAAGGAAGATTTAGCTCGTTGATTATATAGGTAGCAGTTTTTGGATCCATGCTCTGCTTTCTTTATCGGAAGAAAAAAGGTGAAAGGCATTGTTGTATGAGAATTATTCGGTGTCGAGTGTCCCTATCGTGCCTTTCTCCCGTCCTCTTTCCTCATTCTTTCGGCACGCCCTCTATTCACCTTTATCATACTTGGGGAACTAGGCGAAATCCTTGAAAGGATAACGGCCTCGCGGACAGATAAGAAAGGGTAGTCCACAAGGGTGCAGAGGAATCTTTTACTGGATAGGCATTTCCTCGGGGGATCAATGACACGTGACCTGATGAGGTCGGATGCCTGGAAGGACGTTCAGTTTAATGTCACGCCCTTCCTCTTCTGACTCTAGCGACCCCTTAATTATAATCGGACCTTTCTTGAAAATGGCCCAGCGATTAATCACCACTCGCATTAGCATACTTTCAGCCATCCATCGTTCTTTCTTTGGACTAAGTATCCGAGTATGAAAGGTCTTGAAAATGCAATCCTCGGTTTAAAACCTCGAAAAAGTGGAGAATGCGCTCTTTACCTTTTCAATGACGGTCAAGAATAAATTTTTCGGTCGCTATTTTAATTAATTAGTTTAATGAAATCAATATGTTCTGGCGTTACTTGGTGGAAAGCCATAATAAATTATACAACTTTGTAATTTTCCACGTATTTTTTTAATATTGGCAACCGGTTTCGTAAGAGCTTCTTACATCTTCAGGCCTGAAGATGTAAGAAGCTCTTACGAAACCGGTTGCCAATATTAAAAAAAATACGTGGAAAATTACAAAGTTGTATAATTTATTTTTAATTAGTTCAATATTTCGATTTACGTCTTTATTTCGACGAAAATAGCTGCACGGTTGCTGTTTGTTGAGAACTCGATTTTTTCAAGAATGATATAGCTCTTTAAAATGGTTTCCACTTGAAATGATACAAATCGAATCGAATTTCAACAATTTAATCAACAAGAAAAGACCTGAAAATGTTACACTGCAAAGAAACAAGTGCCATCGATTAAATTTAAACCGTGGACATTTCACGGAGGGTTATTTCGTTATTTATAATGAAGATTTTTACCAATTGAGACCATGATATGTAAGTAATTGAAAGATACGAAAAGGTCATATAATATGAAATGAATGTTCACCGAAACTTCAGTCCTCTCACCTAATTTTTTTATAATTATTATAATTATTGAGTATAAATTATTATAAATATTATAAGCTATTTTCACTATTGATGTTCTCACGTGATCCCTTACATCCTTCTATCTGAATAATATTTTCATCTTCATAGGAGAAATTCATTCGTAAAAGAACTTCAATCTATCATATATCTATGTCAGCGTGATGCTCTTGGAAATCACATAAATGCTATTCCACCAGACGTAGACTGTGATAACTCCATCAATAACAACTTATGTCAATCCTGTAAATATTCTTCGATGAATTCTCTTTTTCGTTTTAAAAGCACCTGTTTTAAAGAGTAATACATTAAACATTTCCTTTCAGTGCAGTCAGGCAATTTCTTCATCCAACCGATGACCTGAATATCCTTTCTTTTCATGAGCGGCTTTAATCAGAACTCAGTGTATCTACGTTTCCCTCTTTACTAACGTATTTTATTATTATTCTATTAAACGCATCTTAAGGGAAAATGTGCAAGTTTCAAATCTGTAGAATAAAATATCTCGTAAGTTATTCTTGATAAAGATTTTTGAAGGAAAATTCCGGAGTTATGTAACGGAAAGAATAGAGAGAACTCTTTTTCGCCCTACATTTGGGACTGTTATTCTTGGACCATTTCTCCCGTAACAAAGCAAAAAGTGTAAGCGAGCTCTTCCCGTGCTGTGCTAGCGATCTAATGCAGTCATGCATTTGAAGCACCCTACTTCGCTTGAAAGACCTCGCCTGAATTGAACCATTGTCCTACAAGCTAGCGAAACCTTTATTTCTACTGTTCCCGTAATCAGCTCAGCGTGATATAATCCATACGTAAGTCTCAAACGAAAATAGTCATTTTTTTTAGCAAGGGCATATTTTCTGAACTTTTTGAATATATGAATATTTCTATGGTTCACCTATTTGTACTCAAATGGGATATTTTTACGGATGATGAAAAATGTGGCTGGGACATTTTCCTCGAGGTGGCATAATGCATTTCATCGTGATCAATTATTTCCGTCTTTAAACCATAAAAACGAGAAAAAGTAAATGTTTATACGATTGTCATACGTTTCCATAGTCATAGGCATTTAAGGTTGTATAAATAAAAGTTGTTGACTTTGGAGTTGTTGGATTGTTTCATTGGATTAAAATTCGCCTTATAAAGAAGTGAATCCTATTGTCATTAATCAAATTTTAATGATTATATTATTATTAATAGTAGAGTATTATTAATTCTGTTTACCAGCCTTGCGTAGGACTAAAAATTTCAACTACCAATCATAACTTAAGTCACAACGGCTTATATCATGTGTGAATACAAAAGCTGTTTTTTCTAAACTTTGAAAGTTTAGGATATCATAGTGTGAACTTATCGGTAGGTTAACATGTACACACACCAAACAGCAGAAGAATCAAAATATAATTGAAAAATTTTTAAAATGTGCATGATGACTTTCAATGGACGTTAGATATGCGAATCAAAATGTAGAGCGGTGTTGGAATGAGATACAATGAACGCTTTACACGTTTTATTTTGCTCGGTTTGTTTTAAATCTCACTGATACTAACGATTGATGGGCGTTGACCCTGGAACTCTAGTACTCGAGTTAACATTTCACGATATTTGTATTTATTGAGCTATCAGATTTAAGGAAAATTGGCGATAAATAGAGCGGATAAACCCCGTCAATTTTTACAGAAAGAGTTAATTAGGTAGCAGGAGAATGTGTTTAATAAAATTACGAAATTGAGCTCATCTTCATGATCGAGTATCTTATCGAGTAAATATCTTTTCAAATGAAATGTCTATATTATCTTCGATTTCCAGAGAATATGATACAGTTACTGTACAGTTGGCATTCTTGAATTTTCAGTACTCTCCGCCAAATTATCGATCATTATATGTTTGCACTTAATCTAAGCTTAAAACTTACACAATGTGATTTTTTCTCCGGGAAAAACAGAATGTAAGTTTTCTTACCACACCTTCAGACTTTTTATATATCCACTTCTATTCGTGGGCGTTTTTCTGCAATGGATAGACTTTTCTTTCATGAAATATCACAGATTTTTTTATTCCACAGAACGGTATTTTTCTTACTATTTAGCCTTTTTAGTGCTTGTGTTATTATATTTCATATTCAATTGCTACCTTATGATATTCTATCACAACCTAAGAGGTTTATCAACACTTAGGATATTTAAACTTTGGGGTGAATTAAAGTTGAGTGAACGAAATGGACTGGAGTACAGAGGAAGGCGGTCCCAGGAAATTATATTAAAATAATAGTTGAATAAATATAAATAATAGAAATATAATATAATCGAAAATAATAATAAAAGCTTCAACTACTATAAATACTGACGGCAAAAATTGAGTATCGTGTATCTGACGCATCTGTAACGACAAAATGGTATTTTGGACAATTTTACATAGAGACTTAATGATCTAAGGTAAAGATTATTTTAAGATATATCTGAAAATCGTCTTAAATTGCTCTCCATTTGAAATTTTTCTAGATCCGTCTCCGGACCATAAAATATCAACATTACCATAATTTCTCCATTTTTCTCCCTTAAAAATTACGTCCATATTCTTCTTATTCTCTCATAATGAGGAAGAGCCCCACGAAAATTTCTATCTTCATTTACAATTACTTTGATTTCGGTATTTGTGTGCTGCCTTGGGTTTCTATTGCTGTCGGACATGGTAAAACCAGCTAGTTCATCAAGGCAAAGTATCTGCGAACCGGTTTGAGTGGATGAATTCCGACGGAATCATTCATTCAACCCTTTTGGCGATTCACCGTTCGTCCTCAATAAATAAAAAGGCCTGTTTATTTCCTCTTTTACATTCGGAGGGAGCAAGAGTGTTTTAAAAGAGGCAGCAAAATGTGTGCGCTCGGAATAGAGAGCCCACGTTTTATTGACGTGCTGGAATACCCAATAGTAGCTTAAAAGGCGAATGTTTTCTTTGAATGGGATGAAAACGAAGGATGTTAAACGAGGTTTCACAGTCCGTTAAAAAATTAGGATTCGATTTTCCCGTGCACCAAAGCTTCCGCCGATAGGTGTCGTCGACATCAAAGTTTTTACGGCTCGTGGGTTTGCTGGGATTGTTTCTCTCACTGCGTATTTCTTCAGATCGAAACTGAGATGGGGAAGTAGTCGCTGAGAGCGTACGGAACTTCATCCTTCTTTCAAAGTTTATGCTCGCTGTTGATACTTGAGCGGGAATGCGTCGTTTGTGGAAATGGTGAAAAACGTGGAACGGAAAATGGAAAATTGCATGCGAGGCAAAGAGATTAGCCTTAAGCTAGTCTTTCTTTTTTCAATGGGACGGTCTCGGGAGAGGCCGTGACCCCTCTTGATTATTCGATTAGTGCCAGTCCCCAAACTACTCTCATGCAGATCGGTTGTCATGGCGATGGTTTTTTATTTTGCGTTCCACCGTTTTGCAAACCGACTACAGTAAAATCCGGTTAAGATCAGCTCTAACCCGATTTTCTGGGGACCGAACGAAAACAGCGATGTAATAGGGTTATGTATAGCCTTGTTATGTTATGGTTATGTTGCCTTTTCGTCATTTTTACTTAATTTTCGTTATGTTTCACTCTGAAATGAACTAATTTTTACCCAAGAGACAATTAATGAAAAATAATAATAATAATAATAAATTTTATTGTACTCTGGGACTTAAAAGTCCCGTAAGAGCAAAAAGAAAATACTAAACAAAAAATATCTGCTCATACATAAGAGAATACTGCTCATAATAAATAAAAGGATACAATAGTGCAATTTACAATTAGTTAGAAGTGACCAATGATAATTAAATAATTGTCGTTTAAAAGATGACACCGAAGTGGAGTTTTTAATTTGATCTGGTAGGGTGTTCCAAAAATTAGAGGCAACAATTTGAAAGGATCTCAAATAAACATTGGTTAGGGGGAATGGACATATAAGGTAGTTTGGGCCAGATCGAGTAGTTTTAGAAGAGACAGGATGTTTAAAGGTAAATTTAATTTTATAAACTATGGTGTTCTAATAGATAATACCGTCAAAATTATGATAGTACCTGTTTTGATAATGGATGGTTTCTGATATGTAGTGACAAATTATCGTTATATCCATATTCCTTTTTCTTTTATTTATTTTTATCGAGTATTATACATTGTGAGACATGCTTTATTTTTATCATTTTACATCAAACTGAAACATTTATAACTTTGCAGCTGAATATTTGAATATATGCCTCTGCCTAGAGATAAAATAATGCTATCTGCTTTGAATTATCGTAAAGTTTCGTAATTATGGCGTATCTCATATTTTTTCCTCTCTATTACAGCGCGTAATGGGCGATTTTCCATTGCTTAAAAATACTCGACTTAATGAAATGAAAATTGTTTGTTTAGTATATGGCAACCCCAAGCCGAAATAATCTCATGTATCAATATATGAGCGCGCAAGAAATAAACGAAAAGCTTCATTTGATAATATAAACGGGGAAGTAGAGTACTTCCCTAATTTAGCCGTAGTGCAGCCTTCGCAGATTTTAGGAAGTCATGAACGTTCCTTACGTTCACGCATTTCCAAGAAGTTAATGAAATTCCATTCATAGAAATTATACGCAATAAAAAAATCATGATCGGCCAAATTGGAGTGGTTTTGGATGCGGTAAACATTTCTCTCCTCTATACATATATCTGCCAAATCGCTTTTCTCCTTAACCAGCGCTATCCGGGATACATACGTCATCCTACAACCGGATACTAATCGTGGTGTCCATTCATGTCCGAGTGCTCCGAGGGAACAATCGAAGGGAAGAATCCGAGATTATTTGAGGTCTGAATCGTCCAACTTAGAAACCAATTTCGGTGGGACATTCCAAATAATTTCCTCCCAGCTTGCATTTCGACCTCCCTCGTCCCAGCTGTCCAGCAGAGGCCAAACAAGACTATCTCCCGCCCCCTTTTCGAAGCATTCTCTGCCCATGACAAGCAGTCCCTCCCTCGCTGTTAATTGATTCCCGTAGCCGGCGAAGATTCTGACCACAGCGGTCGCAGCTTCTACCCCGCACTCTAACCGCTTCTCCGCCATCCCGCGGCGATTCATCCATCGAAAGATCTCCGATAGGATAACCACCCTCCCACACCAAAATTTCCCCAAGAAAATTTTCGGAAACGACTCGAAGGTTATGTCCCTATCTTTCCCGATTGTTTCCCTTCTTTGATTGCTTCCTCTTCGTATAAGTTTCATTGAGAATCGATGCGAAACCTATAGCGTTTTTAATATCCGAAGAAGTTGGATTTTTTATTGAGGAGTTTAATTATTCTCTCTCCTTTCGAAGTGACCTTTATGACAAGAGCAGAATTGACGCACAGTCAGAGTTGTTGATGAATTAAAAGAGAATCCTTCGAATCGCGGAAATGGAGTATAGAATTTTTTTTATCTGCAATGATTAATTAAAGATGAGTAAGAGGATGGGCATCAAAGATCCTTTGATCCCTGATTGAATCCGAAATTCAAATTTTTTATTAAAATGTTAAAGAAGGAAACCTTTCTTTGTAAGGAAATCTGTACAAGGAGATATTTTCGTTACCAGTTATATTCTTTTGCGAATTTGCGCTGTTATTATTTAGCTGCGTATTAATTGCTGCACGTGTGTGTAGCAAGCATTATTCAATGAAATACTATAATATAAGGTTTTATCCTTTATATTGGAAGACGGATATATAACAGATGGAAGACCTTATATGCATCTTTTTCAGTGGTTTTTCACAGTTACGTTTTCTTCATGGAAAACCCAGCCTGGTAAATAATGTTCATGACTATACATAAAATTAATATGCTAATAAAGACAATTTCTCAACGATCGACAGAACCACAAATTATCATTGTCTGTTATTAATAACTGGTTACATTTATTGGCCACATTCTTATAGATTCCAATTTTCAATATTACGACCAAGAAAGCTAACAGTTTTCGTTTTTTGCCAGAATAAAAATGCGATTCGTAGAAATAATACTAATGGCGCCATGTGAAATTAGTGCAATTATTATCATTCCTCTTATCTAATTCAGACCTTTGAGCAAAGGGAGGTATGGATTAGCGGAATTCACCTGTTTAAAAATCAAACCTGATTTCAAATGATATTTTAAAGCCCACATTCAATAAATTTTTCGCAAGATATCAAAGGATGCGATATCCCATATTCATGACCGCATTGGGAAAGCTTTGGGAGAGCTTTGTTATTTGATGGAGATATTTTGACCATAAAACTAAATTTAATATCAGAGAGAAACGTTGCAAAGGAAATAAACATGGCTATCATTGAAACAATGATTTTGGAAGCTTTTTATCGTCTGATTTGAGAATATCATAATAAGCATTATGAGTTTTGTGTTGTAAAAAGTATCCCGCGATGAGGATAGACATTCATTTCAGTTAGCTTAATATGGTTCAGCTTTCAACATACCAAACGTTTAGAATTCAGGAGTGTTTTATTTGAATAAATTAATATTTAGAACTGGGAAATAGAAAAAAGTAGAGAGAAGTCAAAGTTGTATAAATCGCTAGAAATTATTCACTGCCTAATATTATAAGTTATTCTACTTCGGAAATCAAATATCTTGACTCTGTTTTCTCAGTCATTCGCGATAATTTCTCAATTTATACAAACACGCTTTAGCATTCCGGATAGACGATATGAAAATCTATTATTATATAAAGTCAATTTCTTATGATCCCACTGAAACAGCTACGTCTGATGCTCCTTGTAGTTGGGTTCATCCTTTTTGCTGGTCACATCCAATAATGCATAGACTACAGGTAATTTGTCCTATGTGTCCTATGTCAGTTAAAATTAAATCTGTAATGGTTTAGGGAAACTTAGTGAGGATAACACAGCTATTTTCCAGAGATGGTGTTTTAAATTGAAAGTAAAAACTTATTATGCTTTTAAAACCCCATAGGCGTGTGCAGCAACACAACTTAATCAACATTAGCTTTTGAACGAATTCTCTCATTGAAATATCTGTATTCCCCATCATATCCTTTCTGGGAACTTTTTCTAGGAACTGGGAGAAGTGTAAAATCGACCAGGTCAACCGAGACGATCTCCTTCAAATGGCATGGTTAGCAGACTTACTAAGAGACGAGATATTGGAATGGAGATTATGTGTAGTAGATTTGTATGATCGTTATGGGATATTATTGATTTCTCTCATTGAAATTGCTTTCGTACAGTCCTTCCCTTTCGTCAGGTTATTCGTAACGGTAACATTAATATTCAGCTAATATTTAGACTTCCGATTCCCAGTCACGATTTAGGGAAGGGAAACACTTAGTAAGATTACGAATAGAGAAGGAGAGGTGAATATTTTCGGCTCAAGAGAAGGCCTAATCACAACTCGGGGAAGAAATATGTCCGGTGGGTTTTTTCCTTGTAACACACGCTCATTTCGATCCGTGGAAAAAACTCGGGAAAAAAGGTGTGCGTATGGGAGGAGTCTCTCTGCGGGGGGTTCCAGGCCATTGGTTCCTCCAGCAGAACTCGATTCCTTTAAGCGATTTCGGATGGATTCGAAGGGAGAATTAATCTGCGTGAGTAAAATAAGGGTTGAAGAGGGCGCTGGAGAGAGATTTCTGGGCGATAAGGAGGAGACGAGGGTGGGGGAAAGAGAATGAAAATAGAGGGCGATGGGGAATTCCCACATCCCTCAGCACGTTGCTCTAAATCTTGGAGGAGAAGGGATTTTTTTTCCCGCATTGGGTGTTTTCGGAGAATGTCGGTATGCATTGTGAAGCTTAAGTGGTGGGGCGAAGCTCGGACGTTTATCCTATCCCTCCTCACTAATCATAAGTTAACTTTGTTTACGGCGGGGTGAAAAATCTCGCGAGAGTAAGAATCGACAGTAATGTTGGGAATAAAAGTTATTAAAGTTTACTGATATCACTGTTTCTGTAGCTCACAAAAATTCTGTTTTGAGCGATCTTTTTCATCGTGAGCGAACCTTAAAATGAAATCTCTGCGTATATCGATTCTAGATTGAATCGGTCGTTTAACAACGAGATAAACATCTGTGCTCGCAAACTAAACAATAGAGCTTTCAGTTTAATTTGCTGTGTATTTGAGGCGACGAATAATTGAAGGAATAGAAACGTTTTTCTTTCTCACATCGAATTTTTTCTTATCTCTTTAGCCCAAGATTTGTAAAGGCAGAGCATTAAAGATCGAAGAAAAGATATTTGAAAGGGAAGGGAGAGCTCGTGAAAAAGAAAGGGCTTAAGACGCCTGAAAATGGAAAGCAATGAATGAAAAAATGAGTGAAAGCGTCAGAAGCAATTTCAACGACAGAAAATAATGGAAGAGTTCGTTTTAAAAAAAAGACATTTAGCTAGATTACCCCCAAGAAATCCGTCATTCAAATTTTTTAATTAAAATGCGTAATCACTAAAATTAATCAGTTCATATAAAAATTAATGTTACTGCTGTGAGTGAGATTTACAGAATATTCCATGGGAACATTTCTCGCATTCAAGAATTAACGCCAATCGGTTTCCTCTAGCGGTTGTCGGATTTTAATATGATGTTCCGAGTATTGGACGGTGATCAAAGGAAACACTGCCAGTGGAGGGGTGATTTTTCGTTAAGTTCTCAGAAGACTGAATCTCTCATTTCGCAGAATAAATTAAATTCCTCATTGAGTGTCTTCCCGTAGCTTGTAACTAAAACTTATGCGATCAAACGGTTCGATTCATTTTCTAAATTGATATCGACTTAGCGTTAAAAGCGAAGGATGGAAAACCTCACTAACGGGCCAACGAACACATGAATGCCTTTTCAGAAAACGCACAAACCAAATTCTGCGGGTTCAATAGCCCCTTGTACACTTCAATTAGAAGATATTGTTAATGAATACATTTCAGTAGCTGAAACTCGGTACCATGATTTGGTGTCAGTAGACATTTATTGGGCAAATTATGGTTGAATTTAATGTGTTGGATTCCGAAATCGAGTTCCGATTATGAAAAATAGAAATAAGCCTGACTTTTGCATTTGGGCTAACATTTGGCTTTCAAAGACAGAACTTTACTAATTTAGCTGAAGTGTCCATTCAGACTATTTTCCTGCATGAAGATTGTAAGGAAAAATTAGCACATAGTTGCAGTGCAAGACTGAGTAGTGAAAACAATCTTCTTTGGGATTTCTACACCATGAAGGAATAAATAGAAAATTTTCCGATGAGTTTAAGGATAATAATTATATGAAAGAATAAATAGCTAATGCCTTCAGCTTCGTCCTTATTTGAAGTACTGCGTAAGTAAGGAAATTAGGATTCCTCGATTGATTAATCAAACCCATTTGAAATATTTTTAAAATGACTTAATATCCCAATTATACATAAAATAGAAATTAAAATATGTTAATTGTATTCTCAGAATTCCGTTTTCAGTCTATAAAGAGAAGTTAAAAATTTATTATTTTGAGATTTCTTAATTTTGTTGTAGAGAATGCAATAAAATCTGTCGATTAAATGGCTTATTTTCATATCACCTGAATATGTAGAAATTTTATAATAAAGAAAGTAACTGGGCACAATTCTGTTGCTGATTCACAATATTAGCTACTGATAGACGTTTTCCAATAATAGCTTATTTCTAAGGCTAAGACGACGATAAACGTTTTTCAAATTTCCACAGAAAATGTGCTTCATCCAAATTTCTCACGTAATAGCAATAAAATTTACTCTCGTACTGCTTCAAAGGCAATCATAATTAATCATGAACAGTTGTTGGAAAAAGTTAACTATCACAAGAAAAATTATAATTCTTAGAGTTACCTGGCCTTTTCTACCCAAAGAATGGAACTAAGAAATAGAGCCATTGAATTAGCTGGTTTTACTTTTATATCTCCAGTATTGGTAAATCGTCCGATTGAAATAATAGTTAATGGTGGCATTATCGTTATTACCGGTAATTTGGGTTTATTATGACAGGTTGTAGCATTGTTTTCAAATATCTGAGAGTAGAGAGTGGTAAATGGAGATTAAGAAGCCTTTTTTTATATCTAAATTGAGTTAAGCTTTATCTCGCTACAGTATTAGTTGCCTTTCATTTCCTTTCTGGTTCATAATATATCTGATCTGAGTATCTATTGTATCATGTTCAATTTTTATGGTGATTTTCATAATATATTTTTATTCTATCATATATCGAATTCCTCGTTATACCAAGGTGTTGTTAGGGTTTCCATTTGGCACCTTTTAGCTAATTTCATCGGTTGGGTAATTTTATTTTTGTAAAGGTTTTCTCTGATCTTGATTTTGTAAAGCTTTATTTTGTTTTCTCTACGCCCACGACCTCCTTTAATTTTACATACTCTCTCTTCTGAAAATGATTAATACATAAAATCATCATTGAGTTTGAAGGTAGCGTTGAATTTCCAGCATCATTTATGGCAAATAAGATGTTATATATTGACTTCTAAGAGCAATGATGTTTCTCGAAAATATTTCTACAACGTCAGTACTTTGCTCAAATAATTATGGGGTTTAGTCGTTCGATCAGACGAAGATAAATCGATCACTTATCTTTGGGATCCATACTTGTTGCCCGACTGTCATCTGTCGCTCTTCTTCGATACCCAGCCTGCGTTCACCCGATCCGAATTTTTATTCAGAGCGCAGGATTTGACTGAGGACCTCAAAACCCAAAAGAGAAGTTACAGGTGCACCGGGCGACACGGTCACTCGGACTAAAATATTTATGCGGTCCTATTGCACGTGCTGAGAAAGCGATTGGCTACCAATCGATAGGGTCGACTCAATGAGAACGTACAACAACTTTTTTGGCCGAACTTTCGGGACTCCCGTTTCCAATTATCAAAACGTGAGCTCGCTGTTTCATCCGAAAAGGGACAAGTTTAGTTTCACCTGCTACCTACACCGTAGAACTGAGGTTGATTTGAGACCTGCTCCATTACTCGATAGAAAAAATGTATCCTATTTTTCAGGACCAAAGTTTTATAACCCGCTGTTCTCTTTTCACTCCATCATATTTCAGGATTTTTCTCTGAAGATTATAGTATCATATCTACATGGTGTTTTCCATATCATAATTTACTATGCTGTGAAAAGCTTTTGAGGTGATATCTTTAGTATTAGAATACTTTATCTATAACTAAAACATAATTGTAGAAAATGTATACCTGTTCGACCTAAAGATTCAAAACCTTTTGCGAGATCCCAACTCTCTTTGAACTTTCAGTCGTAACCGGGAATGACTAAATCTATAGTCAGTTTACATTATCCAATTTCTGAAGAATTTGTAGGATTAATGATACTTGGATAATGTTTGGATTACATTTATAGTTTTAAAATGTTTGATATTACCTATATGGTATCTGAGAAAGTTTATACATAATGAAGAGATGCACAACATTATTCGTCTAAATATCGTGTTTCCATTTACGAAAAGCGAATGCCCTCTAAAGAATGAAGATACAATTGCGGTTGTTATCTTAATGAAAATCATGCTAAGTCACGTATGAGGAAACTGGCAAATCGGTAGGGGACAATAGAGTATGTATCTATTAAAAGGTAGCCAACCGGAGAGTTTTTAAACCCAATCATGTATGTTTTAGTTGGATTGGAGAAATCATTTTCATTTTCTTTCATATTAGTTAAGTATAGCTTTGGTTTTCACTGTTATAGAGGTATATTTCCTTTGTACGTAAGAGATTTTCCTGATAAAATGAAGAATAGCTGCATATTTCCGTCAAGTTAAATAGATTCCACCGTATCGCAACCATATAGCCTATATTCTGAAGTCATTATCTACTAACTAAATCTACATTACCATTGAAGGAAAAAAGTTTCCCAGCAATTCATTGACATTGCGGTATTAGATTCGTCTCTTTATGAAAATAGAGTAACATTTGCCATTTTTGCACTTAATTATATGACATAATTTAATTTGTTGGTTCAAAATCGGAGTTTATCGGATCGTTGTTTGAAATGTTGACGCACTGGAACAGAGTCCATACTCGGTCGCTATATCATACGAATTTCGTTAAGGCTGCGTTTATGAATCTTCTTATAAGTCAACCGGAATCAATTTAGAAGATACTTCACTATTTGGCTTTATGGAAATCATAGGAACAGTCTTCGGAGAAGAAGACCATTTTGAGAACATCATTAAAAGCGGATTCATTCATTCTTTTGATACATAGGCGACCGTATATGTTATTTATTGATAAGATGGTATTAAAAAGATATAATAGAATTCCAAAATTTCTAACACAGTATATTTGCAGATGATATATTTTTTGCTAAAATACTTTGAGCATTGTTGATATTTATTCAACGAATTTCCTCCAGTCAATCTGGAGATTGAAGCTAGATGATTATTTACCGACAAAACTTAAGATATATGTATATATTGAGGAAAATGAATGCCATAAATTTTGTGGATATGTTAGTAGGAATTGAAATATGGAATCTGCTTTCATATTGGTATTTAGACGCACTTAGATGATTCGTTAGGTGAATACTTTCAAAAATTCCAACGTCACGTTAATGACTTACTCCTCTGAAAAAGAAATAGCTACATGATTTTTATGATATAGCTTTTATCTTAAGTAAGCAGTTACAATCCAAGATTATGAGATGATTTATTCTCGACTTAGTAAATTTTTATGCTCGGTATTTTAACGCTTGTCAGGAATTGGGTTTTGGAAGGTGATCCGATGATATGACAAGGATCATGATCAATTTATGATTCCTTGAAGGTTTGAAAAATAAAATTGCTTAAAAATTTGCCGATAACGCTTTTATAATTCCTCTCGTTTCTAGCATGATAGTCAGACTTAGTTGAAATATGATATGAACGTCGACCTCCCATTTTGGAATCACAGTAATAAACATTCGGTATTCTTAAGTATGTTAAGTATTTTTTCTTTTGATAGGAGTACCTTCTTCCTTCAACGACTCATAGCATAAAATCTATTTGGGTTAACTTCGGCAGAAAGGGGCGTAGAGAGAAAGGCAGAGAGGGAGAGAGAGAGTAACGGAATTGAGTCGTTGAAGCCTTACGAGGTTTGATAAAATATTGACGGGGCTTTTAGGACCATTCCTTTTCCCATTACATTCTTCCTCAATCTGACAACAAACTTTTCAGTAACCATCAAAGTCCATTAAAAATCTCTACTTGAAAGAAGATTATACATAAAGGGTCATGATGGAGAAAGAGACGGAAAGAACACATATTCCAGAAGAGCTTTGAAGAAAAATGAGCTCCGGAGCTATGCTCCTAAGCAAATGCTTTGCCGCACCTCACTTAGCACCCTTCCACTCAACTCACCTGCTAAGATCGCGGCCGTAAACGCCAGGACTAGGGACGCCACGGCGCATGGACCGCTCACTTCCCCCGCCACTTGCCCTGTCACCGCAAACACCCCGAGGGCCCAAGGCCCAGACAGTCCGGCACCCATCAGCTTCACTACTCTGCGGCACCCACTACTCCCCTCTCCCTCCGCACCCTCTGCAGCACCTCCCTTCTTCCTCAAAAGCACGCTCCAACCCCCAATAGGGTCTGTAGGTGACGCTCCGGAGCCTCCTCCTTCATCTCCTTCAATCGTTGCCTCCCCCTCCGTCCTCTGCACGACAACCACCGGACCTTCTGGTATGGCCGTCGGAATCTGCCGTCGCGGAGTCTCCGTTTCCATCGGGAAAAGGCTCTCCGCCGCTCTTTCGTCATCCTCGTCGTCGTCTTCATCATCACTCCCCATCAACCACATCCTCTGCTCCGCCCCCGAGGGGCTGCCATCGTACCGCTCCCTCCTCCTCCACCGCCGTCTCCCGGCCGAACCTCCGCGCAAGAATGACAAAAGCGACGGAGGCCTCGGAGCTCTTTGGACGGGAGGTCGAGGGGCCTCATCCCCGACCTCCTCGTCGGCCCTCCCGAGGGCCATGTGCCCCCTCAGACCCGTGTCGAAGCCGTTCCACACTACGCTAGCGTTCGAATATGCCGGCGCCGAGGTGCCGCGCTTTTCCCTCGCCCGCACTCGCTCTGCCTCTTTCAGCTCCGCGCCCCAACGTTGCTCGCGCCGGACTGCGGCACTGACTCCGAAGTGACGTCACACAGGCGACGGCCGCCTCCACTAACTCACCCCCTACGTTCGTTCCCTCGCCGCCCCCGCACCCCCCGCTTCCGAGCATCCCCGCGGGATAGTTTGCCTTCTCGGGAGGTCCTGGTTCGATAACCCGTTGGGTTTCCACGGGACCCTTCACCCTTCTTTTTTTTTTAAAGAAGTTTCGGAAATGTCCGTCCTTTTCGGTATTTCAGACGGCTTGTTCCGAGAACTTTTGCGATGTTGGGGAAGGAAGGAGAGTGAGGAAACGAGTTGGTGCGAGTTTCCCTGGTCGGGAGCAATCGTGCTCAGAATGGTGCGACACCCTCCGTTTAATTGCTCCCTCTCTCGGTGTTTCGGCTTGAGATGACATGTTTTTGTTTCCTCTTAGTTCTCAGGGAAGAATTCGGGTATAATTTCGCGTGAGACTCTGCGGATTCCGCGATGTTTACCGAAATTGCCGCACTAAAGCTTCAACTTCAGTAAACGGTAATCGTTAGCGACGCCAGTGTTGTGCTATCATTCTTTGGCTGGGATTAAAGGAAGCAGATTTCTAGATTTGAAAGTTCTCAAAGTGCAGTCTCCAAGTTGAACGTCGAGGTTTGTTTTTTAGTTTTATAACTTTCGTGATGCTTTGTAGCGGATTTTCTCTTTTTTATTTCAAGATTTTGTCAGCGAAACAGTTTTAATATATATATATAGTAAAAGAAAAAAAAATCACTCACGGATACTAGTATAAATGTTCAATTGGTATTATATTAACTATATACAAACTGCGTCTTTATTTATTTTTTGTATTCACAAAAGACAGATGAGGCTGCGCGGAGTATACCCTATGAAGGAGGGAAACCCCATGGCAAAGCCGCAAATTATAAAACACTTTTCAAAATCCCAATTGAAGTAGCACAAATGTAAATTTCATTTATATAAATATGACACAGAAAAGATAGGAGCATAAACATTCATGCAATCTAAATCGTTTCTCCATTAGGACATTCTTTACTCCTTGAAATTTAAGGGGAAGTATTTTGTCGAATTCTACTTTAACTAATAAAAATATTCGTGAAATTTCTTTATGTGCTGCCAATATATATCTTATTTCTTCAAATATCTGAAACACTCCTTATTCTTTTCTTGGGTTATTACAGTTTAAGCTGATGTAAAAATATTCCATTTAAACTTAAGTTACCTGATCTTCCTATCTCACTTAGGATTATAAATATAATAGGATTATATACGATAAGGATTAAATATAAAATTAAATTATAAGTCTGTTATAGTATGTCGTTTTCCTCATTAATTTCCTCAGTTTATCATGAAATAAAAATTGTCTGCAACGGCTCCTGCAAGATTTTGTAGATACGAGACCGTTTCGCATATCTCTGCGTGAAAACAATAATTGCATCAGCATCCGTATACGCGTACTAGCATTATATTTCAAGGTGGGGATGCTGGAGGCGTCATCTGTTAACAATAATCCATTAAGGGAATAATCTTCATTGGAATAATCTTCGCAGTTTATTGCCTCGCGTGCTTTTCCGGCTGATTAATGTGCAGCACGAAATTCTAATAACGCCTCCATCTCATCGATCGTTCCGTTTCATATTTTTCATTTATTTTTCGGTGGTCTGCTTTTGCGGTTTTCGAGCGCCCGTTTAACGGTTTCCGCAGAGTCCATTTTGGTGGCTAGATCGACTTCGACCATTTGTTTGTGAGCGTGGTGACAGGAATAGATGAAGTAATATCCACGGCTTTAATCCACTTCTCCTCATTGCTATCCGATTAAGTTTCTTTTTCTCTCACATCTTTCATTGGATTTGGGTCTATTAGATGTAATTTTGGGGAAGAGTTTTCAAACGCGCACAATTGCTGTTTAAACGCGCCATTGCCAAATTAAAGGATTTCTTTCATTTTTAATTTTCGTTTAAAAACGATTGGCTAATTCATATCTGTTGCTTCTCGCTTCATAAGCATGAGAGCACCAATAAACATTGCCGATGTAAGAGTGGATGCCTTCATAATTTTTTACAGTTTTATCGTCCGTAAATATAAAAGAATCCACTATTTTGCTAGTTGATTCCCGCGAAATGAACCTAGGTTTAAGAGAAATTTACATAAGTGATACAAATTTTTTTATTTAATTAAGTTTTTGCGTATAATTATAAAGAAAATGATTTTTTTACTTTAATGTAGTCGATAATGATGTTCTGTTCGCGAAGGGTTATTGTAAATGTAAGGTGACAATCAAAGTAGTAATTTATGTGTTAAACGAGAAATGATTTGACAAGTTAGCACGTGGTGTATACCTCCTTATAACTTATGCATTTATAATAATATAAATATTATATGCATTTACGCATCATGTATACAAGATAAATATCAAATGATCTAATCAACAATTATCTATCTAAGTTAGATGATTCTGGATATTCAACGAATTTTACCACTGTTACAAAGGAATATGCAATTCATCTCAGAGTTTTTCAACCTTCCTTCCCATGTACTAAGTTGGCTTGGTGAGTTTAATTACTTACTCTGTAGATACGCTTCTAACTCATGTTTAGTGCGCGAATTCCTCGTTAATTACTGAGCAAATTTCTGTAACGGACCGAATTTCCTGAGAATTACTGGAGTGTGATTATTATCAGATCCTCTCAAGAAATTAATGTATGCGTGTGTACGTGTATATATTCCTACTAGTCTCTACAGAATTATTACGTTACGCAGTTTAATTATTTTACGCAGATTGTTAACGCTAACAGGCACGCTAATTTAGATCAATAAATACAAATAATTTTACTATTATTCTTAAAATATTCCACTTTACAGGTATGTACAGAAATTGGTGCCAGAGGGCAATACTTAGGCAATACGTTAGTATTAATAATAACTCACATAAATTCCTGGAAGGAGGTACACAGTGATCCCTCGGACTTGGACCGTAATTTATTTTGGGAAGCCGTTCGAATTATGGAAACCAATTTTTCTTACCCGACATTATGAAAAGGGAATCAATCCGTTACAACTAACGAAACACATTCTGTAAGGTTAAACAGCATAAGCACATGATTTAAGATACAAAGAAAATGATTCAATTTCCAAATCGTTGATGAAACTTGAAGATTATTATTGGGTTTTGTTTACTTCGTTTGAGACCGAAGTTCGACGTATCAGGACGCCTATTTTAGCGTTTATGTCTTTTTAATTTTTCTCATTTGGAATTCTCTTCCTTGTTGGATCCCATATTCAGCCCAACGTTGTTTATTTTTCAGTACTACCGGATCTGTAACAACTCGATGTCTTGGAAGGATAGAATGTATTTGGCTTTGATATAGTTCCTGAAGATTCTGATGCAATCATTTTGACTCCAGTTCTAATGAGGAAGTGATTCCCCTAAAAAGACGCGTTATCTTGTTATTAAACGTTGTTACTACTTCTTCAAAGGTTTAATTTGCGTACACCAAGCTTTTGCAAATAAACTGTACGAAGGAGATGCTTTTACAGGAAGAGAAGATCTGGCTGCACAAAAATTGTTTTTCAGATAAAAATAGTAACGCTTTTTTGTTTCTTGATTCATTTAACAACAATTTAGCAACAAGAAGGAGTATTGGTAGTGTCATTTGAATTATGAATTAAATAATAAATTCCTTCCGAATCTTACCATCAAACTCTGGAACGTTTTGGAGTCAGAGATAATTAAATTATAATTGGTATCACTCTAAATAAATAAATGATGAATTTTTTAGGCGATTTCTTTTTGGACAATTGCCCGCTAAAATATATCAACAAGATAAGGAAATGATCAGGAATACGTTAAATAAATATTCATAAGATCATATTAATTAATGATGAAAAAGGTAGGAGAGGTAATACGGGTACCTGTTTGTAAGTTTATTTTCTTTAAAAATCTTAAAATCGTTTTATTTAGTTACTTTTTAATAAAATATTTAAGTGAAATTCCCTTTTTTAGGATAAATTTCGTGATGTAATCGGCGAATGAGAACAAAACTAGTCTGAATGAATGAAAATAGCGAGTAGATCCGTAAGTTTTTCGTTGTATTTGCTATGTTCCTAGGAATTGTTATATAAGCTGAGAATTAATTCAAAAATATTTTTATCCTTTCTTGTAGTAGTTGTGCAAGGCCAATTCAATAAATTTCTCTCCTAAATTTTTGCGTGATCTAGGAACTAAAACTTGTTTACCTCTGAGCAGAACGAATAAATAATCTCTTAGTTACTTATCACGTGAACTTTCTGACCTTGAACGTGGATTGCGCAGTTTAAATAAAGTCTAAACGTTTTATTTAAATAATCATATAACAGATATTCAAGGTGTGAAGATTGAAATTTTGCGATGAAATATACAGCGACGTTTTTAAATTGGAATTTTCTCTACGATGGGTACCAATCCTTCATCCATATCTCATAAATATAACGGGAGAACTTCATTCGTATTCAAAGAGAATAGCGGGTTTGATGTTAGCGAAATGCTGACACATGAATAAACATCCTTATTCAATACGGTGATCAGAAATTCCTTGATATAGTAATGAAGCATCTGAGTCCGTCAGCTGTTTTATCGCAAGTATTTCTTGCTGGAGAGATTTTTCTGCATTATATACAGTTTATCACGGTGAAGGGTTAGATCATATTGGCGCTTTAGCACGCTCCGTAGATTCCCTTTTCGCTGTAGTCTTTGTGCTCCTTATTGATATTTGAAGTTGTGTTGGTTTCTTCGATCTTCTCTAATTACGTAACGTGGCCTTATGGGAAGACACAACCCATGGCCATTGCACTTTTATGTCTTCCTTTTCTGTGTCACGCGCATCCATTCCTTGATCCAATATATATGTGTATGCATAGTTCGAAAACGCAAGCAGTAGCTGCGAATTTACCTGTAGAATGTAAATAGCCCTTTAAGAACGTCACGGGGAATATTTATAAAACACTTTCGCGTTCCATTCCATTTAGGTCGATAAATATATTTAGTGTAGTAGTTTAGTATACTTTTCGAGTAAATTTATTATTTTTTTCTCTGAAGCCAAGCACACTTTGATATCAGTTCTATATCGCATTAGAATCGCCAAGGAATAGGTAATTACAAATAATTTCGTCGAAATATATTATGGAATATATTTTAGAAAGGAAAATGCTTGAATTATACTCAAATGCGCTCAGTAGCTCCTACTGCTTGGCTGTAAAATATACATTTCTGCTTTACATTTTACTCACGTTACACTCTGCAAAAAATAGCAGCCCCCGCGCGTTCCCAAAAATATTAATCATCTAGCTTTTCAACCCATGTAGCTTTACTGCATTGCTAATGTATTTTCGATATTTTTTATCTCCCACATCCATTGAGTTTCTGAGTGCCCTTCGATGTTGAAAAATGGCCTTTATAAAATTTTATGATTATGCGGAAGTAATATTTATCGCAGTTTGGCGGACATTCTTAAAGAAGTACCTCCGACATTATCTTTTTGTGATAGATCTGACAGGAAGTGTGTATGCTCACGCCTGTCAAGTTGAAAAATTTATCAGTGGCCATCTAAAAGTGCAACCTTTAGTGGTGTATTTTCTGATCATCTTATAAAAAATCACTGTTGTGTATATATATTTATCCATCCGATGTCAGGAACTCTTGTAAGGCATAAATGGGGGAAATATTGGGAAATAATTTCACCTACTTCCTTACGACATAGAAATATGAAATTTAAGGATTCATTAGAGAATCAGTAACCTAACGCAAATCGATATTTACAAAAATATCCTCGGCTCGATTCTGGACGAAAATGTTTTCATATGAAATGCAAGTAAAGTTCATTTTGATCAAGTGCAGACATTTTTTCTTTTGCAGAATTAGACTTAATGGTCATACGAGATTGAGAATAGTGCCAAAAGAAAGGAAATTAAATAAATATTCTTAGTTTTGTCGTGAACTTATTGCTTTCGACTTCAAATTGCGAGAATTTTTGATAAAATGAACGAAAATTTCGCGACCAGTCTCGTTGATGACCAATGCATTGTTGAATCGGAGATTATTTATTCTTATAGTAATAATTACTTTAAAAAACTATGTTACATAGGAGGAAATGATGTCCTGAGTAAAGAGAAATAGATGCTAAAGCAAGTCGGTTCTAAGATTAATTTTTAAAAGTCAATTAATGAAATACAGCGAGCGCACCCCCTGCTAATTGCCCAATAGAGGGTCACTTATGTAGTTATACGGATAATTAATTAAAATGAAAGTACCCCATCATTCATTCAGTCGGGAAGGGGATTTGCTTTGTTGAAATAAACAATCCGTGATGTATGAAGAATTGAGACCAAATTGTGAAACGTTATATGCATTTTGGAATACGAAATATACGAAAAGTATTAAGTTATTATGGATACCTATATATCTATGTGTGCATCATTAAAATAAAAAATTGCGTAACCACGTAAAGAATTGCTGTATGAAAATGCACAAGCTACAGTAACAGGTAATATATGGCAAAATTAAACAAAATAATCATGTAATATCGGGTCTAAATCAGTTTAGACTGTGAAATAAAGGTTAACATTCGAAATCTACAGGAATACTTATAAATATATTCAGTAATATTAATTATTGCTGTCAAATTAGAATAATAACGTATTTTCGTCTATGCAAAATGTTTAAATCGTTTCAGTCATTTTCCAGCAAGGCGGGATTTTCATAAAGAGCAAAAATAATAGTAATTGTCAAATGAATGTAATAATGTATTTGCGTGTATATAAAATATTTATAAATTTTATGTATATATAAATATTTAATACATTAAGTAAGAAGTAAATAAAGTAATTAACAACATAACATTGTATGCTTGTATACATATAATATATGGTAATTCATGTACTTATGAAGGAATGAGACAAATGCGAACGCAGTTGAATGTTTTATGAATTTTAATAGTACAAAATAAAGGTTAATATTGAAAATATATTGAGATATTATAAATATATTTTCGCGAATTAAAAAAAAAACTTAACCATGAAAATAATTGCATTAATTAAACAAGCAAGCTGTGGAAACTAAGCTTTTTCTTATGAAGCTTCCTAGCAAACCTGAAAATTAATTTTCTGGAAAAAATCCTCCATAAACAGGACTCGAACCACTGAGGATAATCTTTGGATTAGTCTTTGGAAATCTGGAAGGCTTTCGGAAATTAGAACCAGGCACTCTAACTACTCGGCCATTCTGACGATGGATAATTTGTGGTTATCACTCAACATAAACGTTCGTTTAGTAGACTATTGCATGCCAGATAATGAGAGATAATTGACAGACACATTTAAATTAATCCTTGTCTTATATAATAATCACGTTGTGTACATATTTGTGTAACATCTATGAAATTCTACCAATTGTCTGAATAAGCAACCAATTTCCGTGGAAGCGTTGACTAACGGTATGGTGTAGAACAAGGGCTCCCAAGATAATAGTTTCAGTGGAATCGACTGAATTGAGCAAATAATTTGAGGTAAACTCGAGTAATTCAAACATTGAGTATTTCTCGTATGTTGACTTTTACTTCCGGTGAACGTGATAAACTGGGAATTTGTAAATAAGGTATATAGATAAGCCAAACAAGAAATAGGTTAACGTTAAATCACTAAAATTAACTCTATTCTTCTGAGAAATTCCTCTAAAGATATAATTCGAACTTATACTAAGCAAGTGTTGGACCTGACGAAATTTTTAGATGGTACATATGAATTTTTTCAAAGTCTCTGATCTAACGTGATAAAATATTGTTCAGTACGTAAAAATACAGAGAGTGGATATTAGAGATCACAAACAATCTAATTCAAGTTTTATCATATTCTTATTTCTGTTTTCATATTTGTTTTGTCGATAAATAGGTGAAGAGGGTAGTTTTATGAATGTGGTTATAACCAACCATAACCCAAACTGCCAAGGGAAGGCAGAGGTCGAGAAAAATTAATAAATTTGGCAGAAACTTTTGCTGCGAGCGTAAACTGTCCTTGAAAATTTCATGTAAAACAGTCATCAGATACCAACGAAAGAGAAAATTGGCTGCTTTCCATATTCCTCCATACATTTGTTATATTCCAGAGAAGCCAATCACTGCGAGCTTTGTTTACCTTCTATCGTTTCCAAGCGAATTAATGGATGGCTTATTTAGAGCTTGTGGAAACAATCAAAATTGACTCCTATCAACTTTTAAATACCTTCGTGATTAAATCATACGTGAGTGATGTAAATGCGGAAAGGATATGAATGTCGATTCACTGTAATCGATAATTTCAAGATAGCTCTCTTTAAGCGCCAAAAATATGAATTTCTTTCAACTCAATCGCAAAATTTTCCTCCCAAGTTCTCCCAATGATTGACAAATTTCCTGCACATTAACGGAGAAAATAATTCTAATAGACATAGTTTTCGAAATGCGAAGGGCAGGTGCCGACAAATTTCACCGAAATTCAAACCTTCATTAATTTCTTTTCGAAGTAATTCGAATGCTAAAGTAGCTCGAATTCTGTAGCGACGCCGATTAGATGTCGATATAACGTAGGAATTCCCATAGATATCTTTGAATTAAAATCATGGATATGAAGATGGATTAAAATCAATAGAAACTTGAGAAAATTTATGATTCGCTCATCTGATTCAGAAACTGCGGCGATACATTTGCGACTGATCGTGCCCATTCGTTATGCATTGTTGATGGATCTAAAAATCGAGGATAACATGAAAATATGATCACTATCATAGGTCATTAATCCGAGCGTCGGATTATCGGATTCTTTTCCTGTATCTTGCCATTCACTTCATTCCAGCCCAGAAGTACTAAATGGAAGATTTACTAAATACATCTATTAACTCAAGTTAGGTTTTTCTCTATAATTATTTATTCCGATACCATTCGCGGATACTCAACCCTTTGGCTAGCAAGTTATTTTGCACTTTATTCCTCTCAAGGGTGTGACTGGGTAACCCCGCTATTCCTTTTTATTATGTGAGGCTTTGATGATTAATAAATGATTATATTCTTAGTGATTTCTTAAATAAATAAAGATCTATATCTAAAAGTTCTTATTAGCAATGATGTATCGGATAAAAAATTAAACCTCATTCAAAATATTTCCATAAGCTTTTAAATAATCATTTATATAAGACAAATTTAATCAAAATTTAAGATATTTCAAAATCTAGATACGTAGAAAATGAGAAATTCTTCCCATTTAATTGACAAATTATTTTCGTTGCACTCCAAGAAAATCATAATGACCTTATGCTCTTCCTTTCTTCCACAGAACGTACCTCTTTTCCCTCTCCTATTTAGTTAAGGTTTCACAGTTCATTTCACATCAAGGCTGGTGCGTTTTTAAGCGGACTCCCAATCATTCCAGTTAGTAAAAAACTCATTATGCAGACCCATTGGATTATTCGCACTGTTTCGAATCTATAGTAAAGCCATTGTAAGCACTCATGCGTATGCCATTAATTCTATGCGGGACTATATTCATCGATGAAATGATAATGCATACGCGCGGTGAGACTGCGACGGAGAATGACCCTATACACAACGTTCTATTGTGGAATAGCTTCAGAAGATGAAATCCAATTAATGCTTAACGCGCCCCACGATCAAAAGAAGGAAGTTTTTTTATTTGGACAGAGTTATGGGAAAACTTAGCGGTTTAATTTTATGACCGGTTTCGCAGCCTCCGATACGGAGAAAAATATCGAACAGTCCTTATTTACATTGCATTTTCAAGAATTCTCACGACGCAGAAGTAACGTTTCGGAACTTTGGCGTCGTATATCTTGACTGCGTTCCAATCTCGCATTGCACGCTACATGCAAACTTACTGTTCCCATCTCCTTGCCATAAGTTGGGAATCCGGAGAATTCGAATCGATTTCTCGCAGAGAATAGAAATCATGCAGAATATTCCACACCATGCGGTAACCGAATATTCTTTTCGTTTCCGTTAAATTATTTACCCTTCCAGCGAGGATTTAAATCATCGCGTTGTATGTTTGTTTTGGAAAGCGACCCGCTCGTATTGTAAACATCATCTTTCATCGTGTACTGTTTCGATGTTCTGCATTCCTGAGGGCGAAATGTGATTTAATAATCAAAGGTTTTGACCACTTAATTTTTGTTTAATAACTTTCAGTGTAGTGATTGATTGATTCATTCAGATTTGATGGATATCAGATAACATTATTAACATTGATTAGTATAATTTTATTATGATTATTAAGTATTATTTTATGGGACATATATAAGGATATTCAGTAAGTCTCATTGCACTTCAAACAGAAGGGGTTTCAACTATAAATGCAAATGCAAAGATTTAAGTCTAAAGCAAAGAAGCAAAGATCAAAACCAGTTCAGAGTGTTAGCTAAGATTCTATAATGCCTTCTTTGAATTTTGATCGGTATCTTTGATAAATCAAGTCGTATAACTCTTTTGTTATAGAATTTATCGTATTTCGTTTGAGATGGAAAATTTAGAAGTTAAAAAATAGGATTGTAGTGAAGGAGGAAAATGAAATACTTATATCAAATACGTAAGTAAAGAGCAAGATATTTATGAACATCTGATATATCATTGGATTTAGAGAGGAAATTTAAACATTATTACAAAGATTTTCGACAGAATTTCCATCGGAAATTCCAAATATTTGAATATGTAAATCAAAATGCGAATATATTATTACAAGGCATCTTTGTATAACAACTCGAATTTGAAATCAGCTCGTAATTTCCTCGGTGTTACAGTAGGCTGCTGATCTAGAATGCATGACATTAGAAAGGCAATTCATTTACCACGATTTTAGATGGCGCGGAATATTTTGCGAGACAATAAACGTATTTTTCTAGGTTTTACTCGATACACTCTTAATATTGACATCACATATACGCACAGAAGTTAAATTCAATGTAAAAAATAACTTACATCCAAAACAATTACTTTTCTATACGCTCTGAGAAAACTTTCTTACATTGATTGCAATGTCTTACTTTAATGTGGGATCTACTCATGGAATTACAAAGCTTAAAATATTGCTATTTTCGGAATGAACTTAACGTAGCTAATCGTAAATAATAATTCTTCTTATGAGTGCGCCTAGCATCAGTATTCAACTTCACTTAATTCCACGTCTTTATGACGTAAGGAATTTCCCTAGGTCCTTTCCCCAAATCGGGGGGTCCTTTCCTTGAGGCAATAAAGACCAGTTTTTGCCCCATTATTTTTCTTATGGGCCTCCATACCCGTATATTCTTTCGAAAGGCGAACTTAACAATGCTTCTCATCTCTAATGCGACGGTATATCAAAAAGGCAAAATTTCGCTAAACGGCGTTTTATTTTATGAATCCTTTCGAGATTTCGAGCAGAAAGCTTAATTTGATCGTAAGCGTAAAAATCTCCGCTGCTTTCCCTTTCTAATGGATTTTGAGTTTTCTGAAAGAAACCATCTGATAAATTTTTGGCGGAATTCTAAGAGGCTAATTTTGCCGAAAATAGGCACGAGTAAGATTTCTTATATTTAATGATGCAGTTAGAACAGTGAAAGTCTTTTCTTTGAATCAACATTATGATGCAGGTTTCCACGATGGAGGATGTAAACAAAGGAAATTTCTGGGGAAATATTCTTTAAATACATGTAAAATATTTTGATTTTAAAATAAATAACCGAAATGTAACCTCCCAAGGAAGTCAGTAAGTAATTTATCCAGAAAATCATACCAGTCAATATGTAATTACAAAAATCGACGCAATAAGTTGTGCGTCGGTCACATTCTTGTCTCATGTCATGGAAAGAAAGCTTCAGAATGGGTTAAGAGGTATCCTTTGCTCATTAGCTTCAAACTATTTTCTTACAAAACGGAAAACCTATTTTAACTGATCATGTTTACTTCACTACACACAGTATCGAGCATTCTTTGATGAGGTGTTTTCCACAAAAATAACAGACGGAAAAAGGAGGTAGCTCTTCCTCCTCACCTCTCCCTTACTTCTTTCTTACCTCTCCCTTAACTTAAGAACCGTACCATTTATTACCAAATCATAGCTCTGTTACTCGATCTTACTCGATCGAACTATCAATTTATCCAGCGATCAGAAAGGGTCGATCAGAAATAGTTTACAGCATTATTACGTAAGTAAATACTCATAAGGGTTATCCCCGTGATGAACTAATCACATTAACCTTTTGTATCCAGAGTCTGTGCACGTAGTGATATGCTGCAACTCTTCATCAAAAAGTTAGAAGAAATGATCGAACAGTTTTGTGACTCATTATTTGAATATATGAAAATAGAAGTAGCAATTTCCGAAGAATAGATTCCGCGTATTCCGAGAGCCGAAGGAAGTTGCTGCAGTAACTCAAATTACTTCGAAGCATTTGAATTGAATTCAACCATCCCGGCCATCCGCATTAATTATTTCTTCTATCACGTACACTCACTCCCGACGGCCATGCGTATTCACCAAGCGATCGTACGTCATCCGCTAAATTCCGTCCACCTAAGCGCCGAATCCGGCATCTAAAGCGTATCAGCATTCAAAATGGCCATCCACCAGTTTTTACCTCCGTATAACGTTTCCGAAGGAGGCACCATGACCCAATAGGGATCCGTGAATCTCTCTTATCTACACTAATACACACTCCTCGATCTCTCCCGAGCATTTTTCACGCGGGGACGCGAGATCGGGGAACGCAGGGAGAAACCAGGTCATACGTTTACTTTTTATTGAACCTTGGGGAGGTCGCAGAATGCGTGAACCGGGAGAATTCCGAATTCCACGGCGATCAAACAAGACAGAGTTTGGACCCTCCGACTGGGAAATTACCTACGCTTCTCCTTCTTCTTTGTGTGACACACGTGGAGTGCTCTGGGCATGTCCTCCTTCGGCACAGCAACACGTACGGCAGGACGTTCAATACATAAAATTGTGTGAGGGCCCTTGAGAGTGTGTCGGCAGAGGGAGGCCCGCAAACGGCACACAAAGGCCATCTGAGGGAAGAAAAGGGACTCTTCCTCTGTGTGTATCTCGTCCTCTTTTGATACTCGATCTCCCATGGCTGTCTTTCTTTGCTCCGGCCTGCATCTTTCATACGCTTCTCCTTTCTTTCATCTTCTTCCTCCTCGCGCAGAATTAAAATATTTATATTTGATTAGGTGGGGGCATCAGGGCGAGATTGAGACGGAGAATCCTCCCGCTTCTTTTACCGAAAAGCAATCATATCCTCTTCGTAATTATTAATTTACTTATTTCGGAGCCAGAATTTCGATATCTCGTCACTCGGCGAAATTTAAGTTAAAATGGGTGTCGAAAATTTTTGAACTTGCTTTTTACAGCCCTTTCAATCTTGATTTGTAAGAGTATTTGATCTTTAGTGATACGTTTTTGAATATTTAATTCTTTACGAAGATTGGCCAGCGCATCTACTGCCGCCTTTATGTTGATTGCCCTTCTCTGAAAGGCTTAGGATATTCAGGTACGAAAATGATTCACCGTCGTAACTTGCAATTTTATTGAGACTATCAAATTCTCTCACCGATTTTGTCGTTTTTGTTTTTTATACTGATGTGTAACTAAAAGTTAAGTAGAGATTTATAGAATCAATTAGAAGAGAGGAAAGAAGGAGTCAAACGTGGAAACTATCCATGGAGAAAATATATGAAGGCGACCATAATCACATTCCCGCATCAGCATCGACCTGAAAACGCCCACAGGTTAGCAGGGGAAACTGTCTTCATTTAGGAAAATCATCGCGGTGAAATTCCGAAATATTGTTTCCTAGTAAAGTTAAATACTTGAAGTAATTTGTCCTTCAGTTGTTAAAGGGGAATGTCAATAACCAACCGCATTGAACCGAAGTTGTCTCAGCGATCTCTTGGCGAGATATATCGAAATAGGGACACTGTTTTCATACACGATACGGTAGGATTACATAGTTCGCATTTCTGATCTTGAATGACGAAGAAAATTTCGTATGATTTTAAGATCCATATTACTCTCCTTACTATTTTCCTATTAATGAATTCAAATTTGACCCACTTCATGGTAAACTTATGAAATAGAATTTTCTTGAATGTAATAAATTTGCTTCGAATTTGTGGAAGATCTCCATGATAAATAATAATGAAAAGAACAATTATAACCTTACTGCAAATATGTTTTATTACACAACCATGGTTGCGATCTTTTGGCTCATTATTAGTTGAAATAACATCACATGAAATTATCCATGTTCGATTCAAAACAATAGTCATCATCAGATGAAAGATATACATCTTCTGTGGTGAAGTTTTTCTTTCCGTTATTCTTTATAATGGAGACCTTCTGCAAAGTCGAAGCCGAATTAGATCGATGAAAGCTCTATGCTATGACTTTAACCGCGAAGTCACTCAAATATAAATTCATGGGCGTACAATGAAACCTATTCTGAGATATAAGTAGAAGTTTTCTTTTCGTTATTCTTCATAGAATTTTTCATCGACTTTTCGCAGGGATTGGATTTGGTTTTTTCTTTTCAACTACCTGCTGTATTTTTCGAACCTGAATGAAAACAAATCTAAAAATTTTTGATGTCATAATATAATTTCCCATCTCAAAGAATTTCAGTGCAGATGAATATAGATGTCACATACAGGTATCAACTATCGTGACCTTTTTATGACGTGATTGTATGATGGTATCAGTATTAGTACATTAACATCTTAGTTTGAAAATTTCTTCTATCATGTTGTTTCTGTTGTCATTATCTGTCGTTAAATGTGAAAACCATTGAGAAAATTGCAGACAGATTATTTCTTGATACAAAGATGAAATGAAGGAAAGATCATTGCAAATTTTAGGAAATTTTGAAGGATAAATTTGCCAAATTCAAAAAGTCTGAATGAGCGTAAACTGAGCGAGGAGGATTTAAATTTTTAAGTTAGAAAAGATAGAGGATTGAAGGCCAACAGCGGATGGAGAATTGAGACGGCAAGAAACTAGGCACGGAAAAAAATCATGTAAAGTCGACATTTTGGGCGAAAAGAATGTCGATTATCTTTCCGGAAACAGATCTGTATGTTGTAAGAATAAAGAGCCACTGAGCTAGAAAGTTTAATTACTTAATAATTCATCGCGGCACTAAAAGATAAAATAATAGAAATTTTCGATGCGAAACGAAGGCTAAAATATACGGAAGAAGCTAATTGCAAAATTTGCATGTTGTTGGAAAAAGTACGTATACCGAGATTTTATCATTGATCATTTATTAAATGTCATTAATAATTTATATAAGTTAATTAAGATTCGTTGTTTTCATGTTAAGTAAGAAATGGCGCTAAAATATGTCTTGATTCTGCTAGAATAAGCAATATTTCCTTCAGATATCTATGCTTTTTACAGACGTTTTAAAAGTGACCATCTGAGAGAAAAACATGGAAAATATTTAAAGGTGCAATAATGTTTTTCCAGCATTAAAAGCGA
The DNA here is from genome assembly GCA_036926295.1 of Pachydiplax longipennis. NCBI lineage: Eukaryota > Metazoa > Arthropoda > Insecta > Odonata > Libellulidae > Pachydiplax > Pachydiplax longipennis. Next base: position 53,829,897 of record JAVFKF010000004.1, read on the forward strand.
ATAGTATTTTTCCTCGTTAAATTATTCCATAAATTTTACTCTATCTTTATTTTTCGATTTACCATCAGCGCAAAGCTTGTTTAAACGGTAATATTTTTTGCAAGAGAATTGAATTTAAGATAATTTGTTCAATTCAATGAAAAGATTATTTTTAAATCTCTCTGAAATATACTCGACTTGCCCATTCAAAATTAGCTTTTTCTTGCCCTCAAGTTTCATCCTCATTCATTTTACTTACCAGAATTCGACTTTTATTTTTCTATTGTTTCCCTCCATCTCAACCATCCTTTGCTGCCCCCCTTTCTTTGTTTAACCCTACCTCTGTTCGTTTATCATCACCCACATTCCTCCTCATCTTCCGCAGCTTTCTTCTCCCCTCCATCTGTCTTCCATCGCACTATTTATATCCCCTTTTCCAAATCTCTTTCCTTTTGTCCTCTGTCCCAGCGAGGGGCATTGCCGTAAGAGACACTGCAAAAGGGCTGAAGGAGATCATTTATTTCGCAGCACTTTGGGTCAAGTCGGGGGGAGAACCCTTTCTATTCTACACAATTATGCCGTCTTCGGTCAATTTTTTACGAGCCAACAAATTATTTATCGAGCAAACACGAGAGTTTGCCAATTTTTAAAGGCACAGAGCAGAAGAATGGCGGCAGAAGCTTTTCTATACTGCCCTTCGTTACGTGCGAGCGCAGCGGGAACTGTTTATCTTTAAGAATTACACTGGGAGAAGAAAAGGTCCTTTGATTTCATTCGGACATGGTATATCGCTTATCGAGATACGTATCCACCGAACAATTTTCGTTCGAACTGCATCTTGCAATTACCGATAGCATCGCGAAGAAACGAAACGATTGACGGGTGTCGCGCGGTGAGAATTTCGGTCAGATCGATGGATAAGACCCGTCAAAGGAAGGAAGATTGATGGTGTTATGCATACTTTTGCAAATTCTCGGGGAAAAAATGGGGTCTTTTCTTGATTGTGACAAACTTCTCCATTCTGTCTCCTTCGAAACTTCTCCTTTTCGCTCTTTGTCATTCATCTTTACCGTTCCACTCCCTTGTCCCCTTCTCCTTTGCCCGAGTTTCCCAAACTGTTAGTTCAAGAACCTCTTTGGAGATTAGGAGGATCAGTTTTGCAGCTTTCGGAGAAAATGAGACCGTTACTCTTACTAACTTACGATATTATGGAGACATTTCAGATGGCCTTAGTTTAGTGTGGCTTTGTGTGTGAGAGAGAGACCTGGGATATATGTAGCACATAGGAGAGGAAATTAGAACGAGTTGGAGTGGCGCAGAATTCTTTAATTCAGGCTTGTTGATAGAGTCACCCTTGTAATGTTAATTAGCAGGAGTTAATGCATGAGTTTGATCCTAATGACGATGTTTGGCTGAAAGAAGGAATAGGCTGATAGAAGGCTTGATAAAACCTTTTGGACATTTTAATCCAATATTTGAATGGCGCGTTGGGCATAGTTACGTGAGAAGAAGAAGGGATGAATGTGTTAAAGACGATTTCATTAGATGTAATATAGAGATAAAGAGACGTCGTGAGGATAAGTTAGGACTGAAGGTTTCATCCATTCATATAATCAATTCAATGCTTCATTTGACCCAACTTGCTATTACCTTCATGCGTCCATTTCGTTATCATCATTCTTAAGTATTATTATTTTAGTAATTTGAGGAATCGATTCTTAACGTAAGGTTAAAATTTTTATATACTTATGAATTATAATACCAAGCCCTGCATCATAAAGTATGAGTTATTACCCTTAATTATAGTATTACATTATTTTATTCCGTGAATGAAAGTCTTATATTTAATCTTAATCGTCGATAGTTAACAGGTTCTCTAATAGTGTAGGAATACAGATCCTTATCTCTAAAATATCATTGTTATTATACATGTTACACAATAGAAGGATTAAATAACAGGCATTTTGACATAAAACAAAGAATTAACGACTGAATCAAACTCAAAAATATTACTTACTTAGTATACAATTGTGAATAAAACTTAGAGCAAGTTTTTCAGCAACCTAATCCTTTGCTCCCACATTATTCATCTCATCACCTATTCCACTTTAAACTAAAATGTACTACTGCTATCAAAATACAGTATTTATAACAGTTTCATAAATTCAATTACTATGTATATCATAACACTTGGTCAGTAATTTTATTATTTTTCTTAAATTTCATTTCGTTAACAAGAAAGAGAGGGAAAATGTTTTCAGTTAGTGTCCATTCCAATGCAAAATGGATCTATTTAAGAATGAATATTTCCCGAAATCTCTTCTTAAAAAAAGTAAAATTGAAGAGAAATATCCTTCTGTGTCCATCGTATTTTAATTTTGTTACGGTGGTGAAATTTATTATACACATATTAGAGTTTTGTACACTTCACACACAGCAGTTTAAAATACTATCAAAATCTCAAGGATCTCTGAAAAATTGCTTTATAAGTTTCGATGTAATGCTAGGGATAATTTTGATTTCTTCTTGATGATTGATACTTGAGCATCATTTCCGAGATTCAGACGGAAATCGTTTCAGAGTTGAATGACAATGGCGAGTTACCCATTCTTACTTAATTTTATTTATTTGTGAGAAAAGGAAACTCTTATAATAAACCCCTTTTGATGCAACGAATTCACCGACTTATATTATCGATGTATCCATGTACTGTACATAAACACATGATGATATCGGGTTAATTTGCTTTACTAGTTTTCGTGGATAAGTTTCGTTAGAAGAGGGATTAAAATGAAGGCACTATTGAGCCCATGTGCACATCTAATTCTTGATAAAAATTCAGCATATCAGTTTCTATTACAGATGAGGTTAATGAGTGTCTTCAAATATTGATGACTTTCTCAATAATCGGACAATAATATTTCAATAATCACAGTATCAAAATTATTTAATTGCCTAACTCATAGTGTTTTCATACTTAACATGTGTTGCTCGTGTAACGAATCAAGTCCTCAAGTGCATAATACGGCCAGCCATCGTAATATCTTATTCCGAAATGTTTCTTTACCTCGGTACAGAATAAAATTTTCGTAGAGCTTTTAAGAATACCCTTCTAGAGTTTAAAGAATTAAAGTTTTAAAGTTTCAAAAGAATTTTGCAGTCAACTGAAAATTTGTTTCTCCCCGAAAACTTTCATTCATTTATAAAAATTGATTAGGTAGTATTATCAATTCGAATCCATGAATATAAAAATAAACAATGTCAACTATTACAAAGCATGAATTTTAATAGCTTTAAGATGTTTTGGCGCATCAATGTTTTAAAATACCTACGGGCGAGAATGAAAAATTTACGCACGATATAACACGAAAGAGAGGTGATAGGTCACAGGTACTTCATGATTTTAGGAGGAATAAAGTGGGTTATCGTGATCTCGAGCGAGCCATGGTAAACATGAAAAGGGAACAGTTTAGTTTAATTTACAGTCATGGGCCCTGATAATTACAACGATATCAACACACAACAAAAGTATTTCAATACATGAAATAAAACCAACATTTTTCGTCCCATTCTAACAGCTTGAATGTCTTTCACATAATCATTCCCAAATTCCAGTGCTACCTAGAGCTAGATGGGAACGATAATGATCAGTTAATAGAGCCGTGAGGTGAAATATAAGCCTCTGGCAGGATAAAATTGAGAGAAGTTAGTAGTAAACCAGTAGATCATTTGCGGATTTCACCGAAACTCAAGTTCTCGGCCGTTCTCTCTCCACCCGAAAGATGGAGAACCTCAAAATGAGAAGCTTTCCATCTTTTTCACTCTCGCCATTTAAGAGCACCGCACCCCGCAAATTATCCCCACTCCGTCCGCACGCGGGTGCGGTAAAAACACGTTACAGGCGTTCTTTTGGGGCCACATTATTTCCGCAGTTGGACGCAGACCTCGCTTGTTTTCCCACCAGAACGAAAGATTTTTATAAACAACCTTTTTTTGGGGCTTCCATTCTCCAAGAATTATAAAGGAACACTTTCACAATTCAACTGCGCGGTCGTAAAACGTTGCTTTTTTCTCCGGATTGTTGGGATGGCATTGTTGCGATATTCCTCAGTTTTCAGTTCGCGTGTCTAGAGGGCAGATGTGAAAATGCGGCGCTTTTTACGCCAAATTTTTCGTCTGAAGTGCCTCCCGAATGTTTATCATTTGTCAGTGACAATGAGGATTCCGTGGCTGAGTAAATTTATATTTGATGCCGTGCTTCTCCTTTGTTTTTCCTCGAGTTTTGCGTTTTTAACGCCAACTTTATTCTCGTTTGCTGTAAATACTGTTTAATTTAAAGAGCCCAGGGCAGATTATAATCTTTTGTATCACTGACGAGTTGAATCATTACGTTTTGCCATAGGAGAATGATGAATATTTTTTTGGATTCAAGAGGGAAAACTCGGAAATCGATCGTATATAATTTTCGATTCGAAAGAAGCAAATTAAGTAATTGCTGTAGCAATACCCTGATAATTGATCCTAGGCTAGAAAAGATTATCTTCATTAACGCTCGTGGGTATAGTCAATTGGTAGTATAAGATTTAAGTATGAACAAACTTTGTATATTTATTATACAATACAAAGTTTGCTCTTCTTATTTGTTCTTACTGGCGTTTCACGAAATGTAGCCAAGTCAGATTAACTTTAGATTTAAATATGCCGAAGATCTATCTCCAATAATTGTTTTAATCACTTGCTCTGTCCATAATTCTACAAAATACAACGTGAGTAATACATACACTTTATATATGTAAGAGACATTTACTATTTTAAAATCACACTGCAAATATCAACAGCAATTGATTAAAAATTCGGAGACTAAAACAAATTATGGGTCACATTTGAGCCTAAAATATTTACGTGCAATCTTATACTATATTTGAAACTTAGCGAAAGTTTCATTTTTGTAAATAATTTGCCCTATGGCTCATTAAGTTTGGGATATCTGAATTTATCAATTCGCAGAGTTTCCGTAAATTGTCCTTTGGCTACAAAATTTTTTAGGAGTTTCTTAAGCCCAGGAGGAAATTATTTGCAGTTGAACTAATTGTTGTTGCTTTAAATAAAATCCTTAGGATGAAATTTCAGTTTTTCCAGAAGATGAGATTTTTCCATGGTGACAAGATGAAGCGTGTTAATTGAGTTTTCTTCAAAATGAAATGCAAAATTTGTTAGAGAATTATTAAATTTAGCTTAAATTATGGGACCAAGGCTAAAAAGAAATATTTTCGAAAATTTAGATTTTTTGGGGCATTTTCTTTCTGGCGGACCCAAAATTTGACTGGTCCAGAGCTGTCAGCTCTCACGTAAAAAGGAAGAGCTTTCTAAGCAATTTTACAACAGAATTATAGTAGCCGTCAAATTTGGAAAGAAGGGCAAAACGTTTTTCATAACCACGTATCCAAGAGATGTCAAAACGCATAGGAGAGAAAGAAAGTAATTATTCGAGTCGTTGATGAAGGTTTTGGAGCAATGAGAAACACCAATTTGAAACGCCATGTTAAAGGGTCAATTTTCGCTTTAAAACCTGAGCTAAGAAAGGTAGTCTTCAATTACATTATAAAATCTATTAAAGTAACCAACGTTATTCTTTAAAACCTACCTCATTCTCTTCAAATACGACTTATAATGTTTTTCGAGCACTTTTATGTTGCAATAAGTGTGATAAATGCATGTTTACATGATTGGAAGACTGCCTTCTGATTTCAACTGAAACCATGCAATGGTAATAAATGTTATGGTTTAAACTAAATATTTTGGAATAGACTGATTCGGTGTTGCTAAATTTATAATTTAGAAATTACCTGCATTTAGATAAATATGTCAAGAATTAATAAAATATTAATATAGTAATTAACTTCAAAATAAGTGCCTGTTAGGTAGTTTTGCATAATCAAATGAATCATCAAGGAAGGCCTTCAGATATGATACTTACTGCGGTATGTTTGCTTTCTCTCTATTCTTTCTGTACTGATCTGTTATATCACATGCAATTTTCTGAGACTGATTCAGTTTTTCCAAGTATAGTTAATGTGTTGAAATATTTTATATTTTTTTCAATATTATACTCAACTATCAACTAATACTCAAACATTTTTATTTTTAAATTCTCTCCAGTCTTTTCAACACCTTCTCCTGGCGGATGTTTACCTACTATTTGCCATTTTCAATCTATTAGACATAACTTTTTCCTCTTCTTCATTCAAATTTATTTTTTACGTACTTTAAATGGTATAATGGACTAAATCATCCTTCGCGTCATGACATCTGGGTACATCACTTGAAAGGAATTACGAAATATTTTGATTACCTTAAACTTTTTCTATGTATGTATGAATGTCGAATCGAAATACATTGTGTAATTTATTTGATATTTTGAATAATAATTTGGTGTGTTTATACGTTTGTATTTGATGATACATTTTTACTTAATTTTCATATTTGTTTTTATCTTTCTCATTAAATATTTTACAACATCATTAAAACTGGATTAAATAATAATTAACGAGTTGAATTTGAGGCATAAGACTATTGGGTCTCAGTGTTCGCCGAAGTAAACTTATATATGTGATAAGAAATAATTTCTTTGCGGACTCTGCGCTACAAGAATTTGCATTAGCGGACCATCTCGGAAATTTCTTCTCGTCGCAGAGAGGAAAATATTTTCCCCACATTTTTATTTTTCCTATCTTTCTCTCTATCTCTCCGCAACACACTGGAGGATCGTATAAGTTCCCTGCGTTTCGCTCATTCTCATTCCTCCCTCATCGACTTAGCGCCCGCATTCATCTCCAGACGAACTGAAAAAACGCAAATGGAAAACAAATGGAAGAGGTCTTGCCGCAACATCGTTTTTTTCATTCGAGGTGACGGCGGGAGACAATCTTTTCTGCTTTCCTTCCTTTATAAATGCGTAAGAATGTACTCGGAAAACAACCTCTAGAATTTAGAGAGAGTGTAAGCGAATGGAAATAATTTGGATAAATAAGTGCCCGGGATCCACTATAGCGAAAAACCGAAAAAGAAATTGGTGTTCTAAAAGCGGAATAAATTACTCCGTTCCGAAGATTAGGAATGTTTTTTAGTCTGTTCGCATCCAGTTCTGTAATTACTATGAAACATCGTGAAGACATATTCTCTTTGGAATAAAAATTTTGAAACTCATTTATTTAGTGGTGCTTGATTAATTTACTCGTGGTATCTGAAATTGATGTTGCCTTTTTCCGAGGATTTAATTTTCCTTCATTCAATTAAAAGTTAAAATTCATTTTTTCCTTTGCTATACACAGGCACATCCTCAGAAAAATACTTCGCGTTAATATATCTCAGATTTGAGATGGATATCGGTTATATTAACGCAAAATTAATTAATTATTGTTTAAGTGTAAACATAGCTCGGTTGGAAGCATATTTAGAATCATTTTCTTACAATTTATAGCAGTTTACTAGTTACTCACTGATTGATATCTGAAATTTAATCTTTGAAATAACATCTCCAAGATTCCTGCGTTAGTGATCATTGAAGGAAATTATCGATTTTAATTTCTTCTTTTGGATCCACGACGTGAAAATTAAAGATATGGGTTTATTAATTTATTTTACTGAATGCATATACACTCCAGCATTCATTGTAAAGTCGGCTTTATTATCACATACCATTCAGCCATTAATTTATTAAGAGTTAATATCTGTATGTTCTATGAAATATAGTTTAACATAAAAGCAATAGGAGCTTTAACTATGATATATAAAACAATGTTCAAATAATCACATTTTTCACGTGCAATCATTTCTCATATGCACTGAATACTCCCTGTACATTATGATGTAAATTGCACGCGATCTAATTAGGTGATTTCCTGCAGAAAGGAGCGCGCTTACGCCCAAGTCTACGTACCTCATTTTCCCTCCACTTCAAAACTTTTTGCTCTTTTCAAAGCCGACCTGCTTCGGTTTGAATTCTCTCGTTGTGAATTTAACGGGGTCCAAGTTAAGCTGAGTGCGCGGCCCAACTTAATGCGATAATGGATTCAAATCAAAATTTCTGCGCCTGCGAGAGCTGCCCAATTGTCCCGCTTTCGCCCGCCTCTGATACCAATCCCATTTTTCTCCCTCTCAGGATATCCCCCGAGACCCAAACGGAATTCCTAATTTTTCCTCTGCCGAATTTTTTCCCCGCTTTAACTAATCCTGAGATGACAACTGCCGATTCCCTCGAGACTTTTCCTCTCCTCTTCTACTGCTCGAAAGAGTTCCAACGGAGAAAATCCTTAGCGATTTTTCGCTCTCCAGAGATACGCAAGACTGCCGAACCATTGCACAGTTTTATCAAAATTGGAAAATTCTCACCCCACGCATGAGCTGTTGGACAGCTTTTAGTTGTTAACGATTTTGGGCCAAAAAAGTATGATATGAGAGTTACCTGAGAATCTTAAAGATGCTTTTCACTGATGAATTGAATTGCGAATAACGAAGATGTATTTGCTAATTAAAAGAAGCTTATTTACGAGAATTATTGATCGTTTTTATTTACTTCTATTTTATTATTACATCAGAAAAGTGCAAGAAGTGAGCGAAAAGCAATGAAAATAATCGACGAACGACATCAATTTGTTACTGACATACTAAGCGCTAATTTTACCTTTTATTAATTATCCTAATGAAGTATCGGTAAGTCTTACATCTTCTGAACATAATATTCTGCATTCAAATGGGTAAGTTAAGCTATATTATTACACTTGAATCGTAAGCGTATATATGTATTCGGATTATACATTCGCCCGAGGTTTTCATGGTGAATATGTTTAAAGTCATTACTATTTAGAATATAAAGTGAAATCACAAGACTTTGAGTTGTTAAAAATAAAAAGGACTGAAATAAAATATTCGAAGTAATCTAAATCTAACGTACTATGGATATATATGTGTCCGATGTCCGTTTTTAATGATGCGGTGATTATGTGCGATGCTCACCATGAGGTTAGGTTTCAGCGGACAATTCAATACTTCCAAAATATAGTTATACTTATCAAGAATCAGGTCGATTAAATCAAATTGTATACCAAGAATAATGTATTTAATTAGGGAGTGACTGATGCCAACTTATCTTTTCCTTCATTTCGCTCAGTAAAGATTGCATATTCTTAAATAGAGACATGGTTGAAGTTCCTTTGATTCCTTCGAATTGTCGTTTAAATTTCTCTCAGATTTACATTTAATTCAAAGTAAAGAAGAAATGGAGAACGTGATTGCTGAAAAAAATGAAAATTTGATTTAAGTGGCTAAAGGAAATTGTTTCACTCACGCGATATAAGCTTACAGTCGACAATCAATGACGCACGTGACTCAGATAATTAAGCTAATTAAATAGAATGTTTTCACAATGTGAGATTTAGATGACTTACAATAACGGTTGAATGATTCCTAAAATAACATCTATATCAATTTATTTGCTTAAAATTCTCTTACAGTTAAATGTGATTGATAACCTCAAATATGATTCCATTATGAGTAAAAGCAATTTTTACAAATTCGTTTTGCGGTTTATAACTCATTCTGCAGATGAAATTAATCTAAACTATTTCCTGTATGTCCACACTACTTATCCAGATCACTTATGAGAGCAGCGTATGAGTGGGAAATGAAATCTTCCTAGCTATTAATTTGTGGGATTAATAAAAAATTTTACTCAGCATTTGATCACGAAGGAGATAATCATAAAGTCGGATGATAACTTGGTCGAAAGATGGAAATTTTCAATTTTCCGTTACGTCTTTAATTGTTATAGCTCTCAAAAATATTCCATCTGGATGTGGAAAATCATTGAAGCATTTTTAAGCATTCAATCGTAATGCGTCCAATTTTTCTTCTTTCAAACCTTGCAGGATATCGGGATTTCGAGGTAATAAAAATGAAGCAGCCATTATTGAGACTTAGTGGTGCTTTTTCACGGCTCGGTCGGTTTCAAAAGCATTATAAAGCCTAGAAATGAATGCTCATCAATTGAAGGATCGAGACTAATTTAATGGAAGCGAAATATTAACGCAGAATGATGAAATTGATTTCATGACTATCGTGCATATATCTGCAAATTTCCTGAGATTCGTGAGTATTTACCCTGGTAGGTATCAAGGTATATTTTTCACCAAAGATTTATTGGATGTAGTACCAGAGTATCGAAAGTTGATGTTTATCGGATAACTGACGCCGCTTCGTAAGAACAAATGCCGTTCAACCAACATATTGCCAATTGTCCACAATTCCTTCAGCTTATTTACACTTCATACATCAAGGCTTCCACTCCCTGCGTGAATTTGCGGATCCCTCGATACACACACCTCTTCGCTTTTTCAGGCCAGCAAATTTTTCATCAAGCCGCCTTTAATCTCTTGGCAGTTTGACAGAATTACTTCGGAAGTAAGCGAGAGAAGCAAATTCCTGTCCCTTCTCTTTTTTACGCCCTTCCCCCGTCGCTCCATCCGACGACTCTTTCGCCCTTCAAACCTATATACTCTTAAAAACCAAAAGCGAGAATGTATACCAAAAGAAGGGGCGTCTTATCGATTTAACTCCGACCCTTCGTAAAACCCTCTTCCATGCGCCCGCTATCTTTCTCCCCATCTTCTCTCCCCTCTCCCGTTTGACCTTTCTTCGTGACACACTTCCTTCTTTATCTCTCTCTCTTCTCCCTCTCGGCATTCCTTTTCCCTCGTGTCTGTGCTCTTCTGAAGCGCACCACTACCAACTTATTATTTCCTCAAAACCGCGGAGGCCCCGGGCGACTTTGCCCCTTCACGGTTCTTCCCTCTGAACTTTATCTCTCCCTCTCTCTCTTCAAGTAAAAATGCCTCTTCCTGCTGCTCCTCCGTTCTTCTTCCTTTCCCACCATTAACCCTCTCTCTCTCTTTAATGTTTTATCTTTTCTTCCCACGGCGCACCGTTTCTTCTGCCGGCTTTCTTTGGTCTTTTTTATTCACAGGTACTCGGATTATCCTCCGCTAAAACGTCCCTTTGTTTTGGTCATAAATCTTCGACGCAATTACGTCTTTCTATTCGACAAATCTCCGCGATAGCAGAAGGGCTTTGCGTATTTTGCTAGGTGTTTGCATTTTATAACCTTCGCATAGAAAATTACTTGGTGATGCTGTTAATTTGAGGGAAATCTCATTTGAGAATTTCGTTAAGGTGCGTCGTTAGCTTATTAGCACTGACAGTTGTTTATCCGTCAACTAGGAAAGCGTGACCAAATTATATTTAAAGAGTACCTTCGGCATATAGTTTATTTCTATCTAATTATCCACTGACAGTTGTTTATCCGTTAACTAGGAAAGCGTGGCTAAATTATATTTAAAGAGTACCTTCTGCATAACAACTTTAACCTAGACGATTATCCATGCAAACGAATATTTTTCCCAATTAAAGACTTCAAAGAGAAATAAGTGGCATGCTTATATGCAAGCAACTTGACGCTTTATCTACCGCAAACTCAAATTAAATAAAAATGTTTCCTATATACATATCGATGTATTCTTATCATTATATACCTTCGGAAATTTCCTTCATGTCCTCGGAAATCGAAAGATTTTGGATCGAGTCCCCGTAGCGTTTAACTTTGTCACTTCTTTTTATCTTCTCAGTAAGAATCATGCAGTGTGTTTGCGTTAGCCTTCAAATCTCCTTGAAAAACCGTGAGTTGGTGATATTCCTTAGGCATTTATTTTCTCAGTTTATCGAGAGCCTTGCCTCTTTTTCTCTCACCTATGTTTTCAATATTTTTACTGTAAGAAAGACCGTCATTTATGCAATTTAAGGGCTGTATATGTAAGAAAAGGTGGAAGACTCTAATATTGTATACCATCTTTAGAAAATTTCAACGAGATTCAATTTTGTACTTCACGAGTTTGAAAATCTTACCTTATTTACCTTGCGGAAAATAAAATTATTTAGGAGTATCGTGACATTTAAGATAAATGCAAACGGAAAAGTAAAATAAGCAATCCTTATATTCACCTCTAACTCTGTTTATTTTGCGTTTGAGAATCATGTCATATTTCGAGAACGTTTCTGTAAAAGAAATCCAGAATCACGATGTTGAAAATCCGCAAATTGCGCGACGAATTCTAGATCCTACTGCTAATTGCGTGTTGGAGGAAGCGATCGTGATCGGAGGCTTTTGATGATAGGATATGTCTACTAAAAATGGCCTCATAAAACGTTCTTTGAGCCAGAGACGACAACTCGTTTGTATTTTTCTGTCGTCAACCTTCCCCGACCTTCAATCAAACTTTGACGGCTTAAAAACCCTTTCGGACTCAGATTAAATGGGACAAAGATATAACTTTGTGCCTTTTAATCTGATAGGGAGGTTTGTGAAGGCTTTCAATTTCTCCGCAGCTCTCGTTTTGGCTGATTTTCGCTGACTTTAGAATGCCGGCGCAACTGGAGTATCGATTTTCCCGTTGTTATTATCGCAATCGCAACGGAGCGCCGTATTTTAGGGTTGTTAGGTCGAAAGGGGAGATAAACATACTCCTGCCTGTGAATTGTGTTTTGATGTTCCTGCCTTCGGCCAATTATGTTTGACGGATGGAGTCATATTGGCAGATAACTCTGGTCACCGCTCATGTCTTCGTTAGGCTATTATCAGATTTTATGTAGGTGGGCTCACACGTCGTTAAAATGATTACGCGTATGAAAACCGGCGATGTAAATATGTGCCACGAATATGTAAACTAGGAATTACAACCTTATGGGGTCTGTTGAGATATTTATTAGAGAGTGTGTTCTTCTTTATGGTATGAATGAGGAACTGTTATCCGTCCCGGGAAATTAACCCCGATTCGCATTTACCAGCTATTATGAATATATTAATGAAAACGTAAAAAAAAGACTCGACAAACAATTTATTTACATTTTTCAAATGAAGAATAAACTGTGTTGAACAATTAAATATCGTAAATACATGATGTATCAACGCGATTTTTTAAAATTAGAGTTTCTAGTGTATTATATTTTGATTTTGTTCTTAAAATATTATCATTATTTCATGCTTGTCACAAGCGTATAGAATAATTCTAACTTTATGTAAATTCAACATCACTAATTTTCTTGTTCTAAATACTTCTACTTATCGCAAAATATGATGAGATTGGATCATTGCATTTCTGATTTTTGTGCAGATAACAGTCATGCGTGAGTAATTTCCTAGGTTGATGCCTTATCAGTCGGTTGGAGATTGCTTTGCAACTTAAACAAAGTTTGCAACTTGCTGGGTTGCAAACAACCTTACGTTTCTCTGACCCAGTTCCTTGCATGATGAATCTGAGCAATTAAACGGCTTGAGATAGCCCGCATTTCGAATCAGTTCCGACTGTAATCCTTTGATCTGTGAGGCCAGTTTTCTGATAAGGGTCATGCACATTTCGTTGATTGGTCTCTCCTTTAAAAATCTCTTCCAGAGATATAAATTACCACCTTCCCATTTTTGTTTCTGATTGAAGTGTGCGATAAACTTAAAACCTGGGAGTTATCAGATATCCTTATAAAAGTAAACATTGAACGTTTTAAATACCTACCATAAATTCATCCCTCGATATATTGGAAAAGTTTTTATTAATACAGCTTTGATTTCACTGAGTATAAAGTGCTCAGGTCACGAAATATTCCGAAAAAAAAACATTTAACTCAATCGAGTGATTCGCAAGTCAATAGTCACAGTTCATGAAATCCCAAGAATCTGAGTTTTCATTCAATTTTAAAATGTGCGTATTGATCAAACGAAATGCACGCCTGTGAGGGCGACATGCATTTATTCATGCCAAAAATCCTTTGTGAAAATTCTAGTTGTTTCCACATAAATTAGGTCGAATGCATTTGTAAAATGTCATACATGTGTTTATCACGGCATTACAGTCGATTCCTGACGAATTGATGGCCGCAGTTTATCTTTCCCTCGAGTGTATATTCCATACTCATAAATAATTTATTTTATGATAATCGGACGCTTTTAGAACCGGTGCCCGTTCTCGAATTCAAATAATTACGATATTTCTTGTCAGCTATGAAAACTAACTTTCGTAGCCGCGTTCATTAAAATGCGAAACACTGCTGAAAAATCGCGGGGCTCCCCATTGTCGTCGCGAGTGCGCTGTTTTGCATAAAAGTTCCCTAAAAACGCAAATTATCCGTACTTGACCGCAATTATTTTGCGAGAGAGAGCCGTAGTTTGGAGGAGGTAAGTGGGAGAAAGAAGAGGGGATTTTACTCAAGGATAGATTTATATCTACCTCAAGTCTCGCAAAATTTTCTTCGAAAAACGTCGCCCTAGCCGACTCTTTTATCCTGTTGCCTCCATTTTATGCCCCTTGGCGAGTACTGGAAAATCAAGGCGTTGCTCCCCGAGAATCCATTTTATCTAAGAAATACAATCCTCTCCCGGATCCCATTCATCCGGAGGAAAGAATGTTTTCTGACTCTATGCAACCCGAAGTTTGGTCCGAACTTCGGATAGCACGCTGTGAGAAAAAACTCCGCTCACCTTCCCACCGAACAAACACACCCCCATTTCGAGCTATCCCTTCTCTCTCTCCCCCCACTTCGACGCAACCCCGGCCTCCGCCCCCCCTCGCGGGATGAGCGCCCGATCTGGAACCGTGGGTGCGAGGCACAGAGCTGATCGAGTTTGGGCACAAGTTATTTAGGCATCTGGGAGCAGCGGTGCGGAATGGAGAGGGGAAAAGAAACGGGGAGAAAGAAACCGAGGTGAAAAATCCCCCGAAATGTTACACTTTCGCAGATGGGTTCCGAGGAGGAGGCGGTAAATTGGGCGAAGCTAACCAAGGATTGGTCAGATTTACTCGTGAAACGGTAGCGTAGCAGATATGCCGCGAAGTTTCTATAATCCGTTTTAATTATTATTATTATTATACATATACTGCAGTTAGGATACTGCCCGGTGGTAGTCCCTATACAATGACAAGTAAGACATACACAATATATACAAACACTCCAGGACTACCGGATAGCCGTGTAGACAGCGCGTTCGACTTCAATGAAAGCCGTCTAGGGTTCGATTCCCGGTGGGAGCCCACGTGCGAAATGACCTCAGCTGTCGAAGTACTTTTCATAATACTACTACTACAAATACTCCACAATCTCTAACACTGGAAGTTCCACGAGTACCAAAATTCCAAAATAACATTACAATAGTCACCAACAGTGCCAGAATACACACGAAAACAGTAAGACTCAATCCATAGATCATCTCTCCGTTATCGACTCATCCGCAACACACTTATACCTCATAAATCCTACGATCACAGTTACCGCACAGTTTACATCTGTACTTTGTATATATCATTTTCACGGATCAATGATCAAAACATAGATATACCTACTTCCTTGACCTTTCACCTGATACAAAATACAAAAAATATTTGTGAAAAATTCCATGAAAGTCGCATATGCATTAATACTCGTATACAAAGGAAAACTCTCTTCCGTACACATCAGCAGTGCACATTAATACACACATACTAAAATAACCTTTAGCCATAGGATACTATTACAAATATTCATAAACTACTATGATATACTATAATATTATGACAATAGTACTTAAATCCTTATAGTATTACAGCATTATTTATGTTTCTTTATTTCATTATTTACATCATACTATTATACTATATTATTATTATTATACTATATTATCATTATATTATACATACTATATTCAAGTACATCATCTATACCGTCATAACATCTATCTCTTTCTAAATAAGGTTTTTCAGGCTTCTTGATAGGCCTTCACCGGCTACCGTAGCGGTTTCAGGGCATATGGGTGGTAATGAGTTCCAACGGCATACTCCTAGAGACTTTAATCGTGGGATCATGTGACGCAGATTTTCGCAACTCGAGAAAGTTCGTTAATCTTCAAATTTTATCATTTCTCATGTTTGTAAAAAATATTTTAGGTATCTCGACGAATAAAGTGACTCAGAGCTTTAAGTGCCGGATGGAATCGCTTTCTTCCTAAGGCCAACACGCTATTCATTCCCAGCGATTACCCAATATATATAAATAGAAATCTCTAATAAGCCGTAATTTCAAAGTTGACGTAGAAATCCTTGAATTCGTAACCTGCCAAGACTGTTATCTCCAAAACTCTTAGTATCAACATTGAATTCTCGAAGAATTTGGTCATCTAAAAAAATAAATATGAGTCGCAGATATCTTTTCGGAGGTCAAGCTTTCATTACTTACATATTCAATATAGATAATAAGATATTTCGGAATGAAAGTTGACTAATGCAAATATTAGTAGTATCGACACCAGTATGACAACAACCTTATGATAAACAATATCATTTATTGTTATGACTTAATAATGAACATAAATAAGTCTCTCTATTTGTTTTCTCACGTGACCTATTCACCTATTAGCATTGTTCCGTATGAAGTGCTTCTTCGAGTTACATACCGTACGATTCGTCTTTTTATAGATATCTATAATCTATTTTCCAAAATATCTCACAAAAAATAATGTGACGCTATTTTGTAATGATCATCATATCAGCCATCGAGAAATTTTAATGCTATTTCGCTGAGTCCATTGTTCACATGAGCTTAATAACGAATTAGATGATTCAGTATTTTTTTTAATACCGAGTAAAAGAAAAATTAGGATCTTTAAAAATAATTTTAATAATAATAGATTGGGAACCTCTAATACGATCCCACTCTGTCTTCCCCCTTTGCCCGAGGAAGTGAATGTCATCAAACTATACAAAGTGATGTGAAGGATTACGAAATCACATGGCGGTTTCCACAGCAATCTACAGCGTCTGAAATACAAGATGGATCGGAGATACACCCAGGAAGACATGCTGGACCTTGAAACGTGTATAATATTTCACTTATTTCGAATTCTCTTTGAGATTTACCCTTGAATCCCACCATCATTTCAATTGGCCAGTATTTTATCAAATCATTCAAAATTCATCACTTATAGCTCAGCTATTGTCATGCGGTATCATATATTACATTAATGCTTCTGTACTTGATTTTTATTTTTGACTTTAGAGAAATTATTATACAAAAAGCAAAAGGAGAGTACATATGTTTGAGTATATGTGAGAGTATTATATGCTCTCTAAATTTCCCTCCAAATTATTTGTGGTCACATTATTCGGGCTGATACGATATTACCATCTTTAGTTGCTAATGTAATCCGCCTTTACGAACATTGGAGTTTTGAATCTCACGGAATCTTATGAGCTAATTCCTCAATAGATTATCATTGAGATTCTTTCGTGTTTGATTTGCGAGAGCGTTAATACTAAACCCATTAAAATCTTAGACAATAGCTTTTCATTTTTAAATATTTTTCATCAATTATATCTATGGACTAAGACGTTAATTAAGAAAATATGTGATCCCGTAGAATTCTTTCAGAATCGAATCGCCAATCGCCGCGGACGTCACTGCGGCGGCGGCTTTATACCGACTCTAAAGTATTCCGAAGTAAATTCTATTTCTTTGAGTACCATATCATTCGATCTCTCCCGTGGTGCTTCTTAACAAATGAATAAACTTTTCTTCCTTAAAAACTTTGCCGTTGAAAAAGAGATAGTGGAAACTAGAGCGTGGTATGGATCAATAGATTAAATTCAGAAGGAGCAAGAGAGAGAGAGAGAGAGAGAGCTATGCAATTTTCGATTCTAGAGAGAAAAGGGGTTGATATAGGAAGAAAGTTTCGAACGAGAAGGGTTCCTGAGGGAATGGGCGTGAAGAAGGGTTGCAAGGGGAGGATAAATGGGGAACGAGAGTACCCCGCACAAACTGATGTCGAGAAATTTCTCTTGCGTTAAACGATTAAGTGTTTCGATGGAGAAGCCTAAGTTAGCATTTCCTCTGGAGAGGGAAAATTAAGTCTCATAAGTGTAATGCTCGTCAGAGCCATCAATCGGAGGGCGTTTTTAGCCCATTAAATGAAAAAAAGGCTACTCAACGAATTGCTTTGTTTGCTCTGCATAGTCATGTCTCTGGAACAGTTGAATCCTGAGCTATTTTTCTAATTCGAAGAAAATTAATTAATGCAAACGGCTTGCAACCGGTATGTTTAAACATGATTAATATTCTTTCAATATATATATTCAATAACATACACTTAAATATGTACACAATCACAATTAATCAAGTTTCTGTTACAATATTTAAATTCATAAAATTGTAGAATAAAGTGATTTAAATTGATACAAGACGCTACATTTGTATTAAGACACAACTTTAAAATATTTTATAACTTTCGAAGTATAAACAAAATAATCACTACTCAGCAAATAAGACGGATATAATAGCCTAAGATTCGGAATTATTAAGCCATGGGTTGACTCTAGGTCAAATTGGCCATGAAGCAATAACCATCAATATTTTAGTGTTATACACTCCCTAATATTTTTGGGGGTGAAATCGAAGGAGAGAATTGAACTTAGCGGAAAATGATACAAGTTTTCTCGTCTTTTATGATTTTCAGATTTTATTTATGTTTAATGATATTTACCAATTTTTATAAAAGCATTGTAAATAACAAACAGAAAATATGAAAATTATAGCAATAATATAATAAATCATTTTTAAGAAAAAATCTTAATTACTGCAATTTTCGCCTATTTTAGTCATCAGGAAGGGTTAAAAATTCAAGAATTATATTTCAGCAGCTCTCCAGACCGTCCTGTTCTCAGCTAATCACTACACCCTCTCATGATTCCTAACCGTAACACAAACCATATTGTCTCTATTTATCAAACCTAGGCTTTGCTCTGCTATTTTTCCCATCTACCATCATTTTCAATCGTATCTCCAGGAAGTCACCATGCTTTGTACCCGAATAAGTTTCCTCTCCTTTCTACTAATGTTCACAATAGACTTACATTTTCATTTGCTCTTCGAGGAACTTCTTTCGTCACCCGGTCTAAAAACTTTACTTTCGTCATTCTTTAGTAGCATAATTTCTATGGTTTCTAATCTCTTCTCATCTGACACCGTTGTCATCCATGTTTCATAGCTACACAAAAGGATGCTCCATGTATAGTTTTTCACGAATCGTTTTACAGTATCTAAACTTGTACTATTTACTGTCAATATTGCTTTCTCTGGTATAATACTCTCTTCGCTTACACTATTTTAGTTACAATTACTTTCTGCTGGTAATCGTAGAAGTTCTTCGCATGGACTGAATTTAACTGAATGTGTCATACTTACGTTAATATTTGTCTTCTCTGAGCATGCTATTAAAACATTTCAAGGAATAAATTTGATGCCTTTTCGAAGCTTTCCATAGGCTAGGTCAACCACCATCTAACTATCTGTCTAAGATGTACAATAAAGTGTACCTTACGTCGAGAATGAGTTATTCCTGCATGATATTAGTGAAATTTAGTGACTTCACCCTAAGTTTAGCCATGTTTCTGATTTATTTTCCATTTAGCCTTTAGCAAAGAGACTTAAGATTACGATTATTTCTGTACTACTTGATGAATATTTATTACTAAATTTAACGATAATTTTCATAGAATTAAAAGACCAAGAGAGTTCACTTCCTCCAAAATTCTAAGTTCCAATTCCAATTTTAAAGTCATTACCAGATGACCATTATTTATCCGGGTAGATATGACAAAATTCTAATTGATAAAGGTTTCAGTTGATCGACTAATATTAAAATGACAAATAAGACGAAAAATACATTTTATTAGAACAATCATTGCAATTTATCTGAAGTAAATGAATCTATTTAGACCTTTCGTAAGAATTAGCCAAGAAGAACAAATTTATGATCGAAGTTTTACCCCAAGTCTCCTTCTCTAAGAAAATCCTCATAGCAATTTGGAATTAGAGGGATACGATCTGAGTCGATCATTTATCACACGGCATCGACCGAGTAAAAGTTCCTTGAATTTGGATACAATGGAATCAGCTAACTCAGGTGAGATTTCTTCAAAGTTTCAAGCAAGTCATATATCCTCACGCCGTAGCTCGAGGCAGGAATCAGAAATTTGGAAGCTAAACGGCAAAACTTATCGCAGCGAATCGTCGCCAAATGTCTCCGGGCCTACGTAATTAAAATCCACCCGAATGAGATATCTTTGCCCCAGAGCCGCTGTTGCATGTAAAATTGTCCTTCGCACCTTCGGAGTTCGTGAGATTCTATTCTGCATACCAGAGGAGAATTCAAATACTTTGAAGCTACTCATTCTCCAAAGTTCCATTTACGCAATCTTCGACGCGTTCAAGAAGTGCAATCAAAATGAGTGAAAGAAAATGTATCGGTAGAGGCAACTTAACGGAAGGTCGTTTTATCGTATATTACTCGAGATTATTTAGAAAAAAGTCACAACTACCCTAAGGACCTAATATTAATTCCTTAATCTTTCAAACCTTATGATAATGATGATGATTACAATAATAATAATTTATCCATCCTGTGACAGAAAATTTATAGGTAAAGTCAAATTCTTTATTTAAATTAAATAATTAATGCATGAATTAATTACTAATTACAAGTTACATAACAAATTTACACCTTATAAGATTTCAATTGCAATACTTATATTTTATAACAATTATTAAAAGCTCTTAAATTACAAATATTTTTAACACTAAATTAAATGTTTACAGTAGACATATTCTTAAGTTTACATCGATGTATATTTAAAGTGATGGTCAGACTGATATATTTACATCAATATGTGCTCACAGTCATAAATTCCTTTCAACGAGAAATTCATCCACACTATAATATCATATGTTTTGGAAAGAAGTTATTGTTTCAGTTTTTTTAAAGAATAATTTCATCCTTAATGTTCTAAAATTCACCTGGCAGCATGCTATATATTTTCTATGCCATGAATTCAAAGTTCCTACCAGTCAAACCTATAGTAACTTCATTTTTTATTGTATTTCATGTATTCATTGCATATTAATCTGAAAGTATTTGGAGGTCAGTATCCTTTATTTATGTTAAGGAGTAGTACTTATAAGATCGGTTACGATAAATTGACAAGTGAAATTTTTGGTATAAATCAAACTAAGTCTTTGAATTTGGACATAATCAAATATCTTACTTCTTTATGAAGATGCTTAAATGTAAGAACTTTATTTTCAGAGTAAGATCGATAAAGCTAAACATTTTTCAAGAATATTTCTAATTCTAATCACGCTGTAGATATATACTTTAATTTCGAAAATTTCCTCTATCAATTGATAAACTTTATTATTTCTGGTGTAAATAAAGGTATTTGCGCAACGAATCTTCAAAGCGCGCTCCGTGGTCGTAGGGCGAATGAGATTGGTGATAAGGAGGCCAAATTTCAGATCTTTCTCGCGGCAGATTTACGTATCGCTTTAATCTCCCCGGAAAGGCACGAGTAGTCCTCAAGAGACTGCCAAAGTATCTTAATTTCACTAAAACTTCCGCAGAATATTGGATTTTTTTATTTTAATGCACGTTGAATATTCAAGGCCCAAGAAATTTAAGTAATTACGTCTTTACCACGATATCACGTAATTACCTTTTTACGTTCCACTTTATGTGCATTCATATTCCATAATGGCGAGGATTCTATGAATAAAAGCATCATTCCCTTCTTGATGGAGTACTTTTGTGACCTGATTACTTTTTCATCGCACACTACTCCGCTAAAAATTGCTCCACGAAACATTCAGACCGAGCTCAATCTTTCAGATCCGCGAATTTTCGCCGAGTGTCTGACGAACGCATTGGACTTATTTTTCTGCAGTGTTTGCATTTCTGAAGGTCGGAACTTAGCAATAGGGATAAAAATGCATATCTATCATTTTTTTATTGAAGCTTTCCCGGATCAGTCTATGTCAACTTTATTGTAGCGACTTTCATGTGTAAGAGTTATTCGCAATTGCATTTACTTACCGGCCCTCCTGCAAATTTCCATTAGGAAATTGGGAAGACAATATTTAACATGGGTATATGCGGAGAAAGAATCTTCTTTTAAATCACATCGACAGGCTTAATTCGAAACAGCCATGAATTTATTTTTATTGCCTAAGCATAAATACAGATCCAGAGAGATTACATTCTCTATGATGGTGATAATTAATAAATAGAATGAAATACAACAGAACTGACCAAATGGTTATTTATGAGGTAGAAAATGAAGAAGAATTAACATGACCGAAGAATTCAAACGTAGAGACAAAACTTAATTTCTAAAATTTGAAAAATTCGACAAGATAAATATTATTCTTTAATACAGGGTGTCAACGAAAATCAAATCACGAAAGTCGGGTGCATGAATTAGAAGCAATGTAATACGTGAATGCTTTTATTATGAGTTAAGGCCTAGTGAACGGATCGGTGTTGGATAAATGCTTAAAAAAGTGATCGTGCATACCTGAGAGCCGTAAAAGAGATTAACAGTATATATACGATATAAAGAGCCCCTATACAATATTCTAAATGTTGATTTTTTAATGCGCTGTGCCCCCTTCTCAAACTTAGTCGAATCTTATTCCTTTTGCCGTTCCAAAATGGAAATGAATCCTTTAGACCGCTTGTTCAATTAGTTACCGATGTATTCCTTTTTAATTTTGGTGATGATATAAAATATTAAGATATTAAGTATGTTAATTCAATTATTAAAAATTAAATTATCTTAAACGGTAAAATTGTTGGATTTCATTAAATATGTTGTATCAATTCCTTCTGATTCAGCTAAACACTTAATAATCAACAACAAATTAGCATGGCAGTACTTTACTTTTAATATATTCCCATTCCCCGGCGTCGTACTTAATTTAAAGAACAATTCCATTTGCAATGCGTAACCTTTTTCCGCCGCGTTCTTTTCCAAGCAGGAGATAAAATGCGACAGCTTCGGGATCTTTATCCTTCGTTTCTTGGGCAGACAAATCCCTCCCACTCCCGCAGGTAGACCATCTCACGCCCTACTCAGGAGCGGATTACTTCCCCAATCTTCTCCTGTCTTTGCTCCCTTTATTTCACGCCATTCCCTCTCAAGATCTTACCGCAAAATCCCTATGTTTAGAATCTCTGCGTTCAATTTTTTTCGACCTGAAAGACCTTCCGCGGTCGGTGAACTCCATATTTTCCTCGCCCTTCCTGGACCGAATTCCCTTCAAAAAAAATCCTTATCTCTCCTCCTCCTCCCTTTGGATCCATCGGCCTCTCTCTCTCC
Source organism: Pachydiplax longipennis (assembly GCA_036926295.1). Lineage (NCBI taxonomy): Eukaryota > Metazoa > Arthropoda > Insecta > Odonata > Libellulidae > Pachydiplax > Pachydiplax longipennis. The sequence continues at coordinate 53,853,149 of JAVFKF010000004.1, forward strand.
ACGGGGAAAAAAGAGCACCTCCCAGCATCGTTGGCATTAATCACGTACTGCTGGTGGGGGGAAATTCCCCTCTTCCCCGCATTTCCCTACCCTCCAAGCTCCCTTAACTTACCTTACACCTCCACTGCGAATCAGCTGGGCTGAGTTTTTCCGGAAAATTCCGCTCTAAATAACGCCGCCTTGTTTCCGTGCCCGTTGCGGACTCCTCTGTTATGTGTATGACACGCAGGAAATATGCGTTGTGCTCGAATGCGAACGATCAGTACGTATGGACTCCCTATTAAGTATTTAATAGTGGATGTGGCAATCTATAGGCAATCCATGAGAGAATTCCACAGAATAGGTGGAAATCGAGGTATAAAAAAATTAAAATTGATTTATTTAATCGTGATTTTGTGGAATACTTCACCACATTGAAAAAAGAAAAATGCCTGAAGACGTTAATAAAACCTCAATACGTTCACAAAGCCGGTTAAATTAAAAATCTGCTATGGGAATCACCAAACTTTTATTTTTATTTTTAAGATGGTTTGCATAAAGCACATGCATAGAAACAGATAAATAGTTCTATCTTTTTCTCTTTCATTTCAAGAGAGATATCATAAGTAGGTGTGGTATGCTATGAAATACTGATATTATAATGGGATGAAGATGGTATTTTTGACGAAATTAATGATCGATTGGCGGAATCCATTCTTATTAACTTTGGAGCTTAAATGTTTTTATTAATTGATGTTCAAAAGTGAAGAATACTAAACAAGGATAGCATCATCAGAGGCGTGTTCTGTGTGCTAAAATTTCTATCGCGTGCCCCTTTGTGCGTGCATACCATCGTTGCCCCCGGCTGCACTATTTTGAAGACTTGGACTTGCACATGTTTATTGGGGATCGAGAATTAGAAATCGATTGTAAATGAGGAAGTTTCACAAGGAATTGGAGTAAGTATTAATTCTCCTACCAAGGAGGAAAGATAACAAGGTAGGTCCCGTAGTAAAGGAGGCTGCATGATGAAAGAGTTAATCAGGAAACTGTACAATTAAGAGTTAATTAATAAGAGAAGAGCAATGTGTCGCAAGAGATTTCGCTGAATGCCCTTAAAGATGGAGTAAATAGAGTTATCCTTGAAGAGGAGATGGCAAAGAGATGTCATTAACTTAATGTGAACATCGCAGCCCTCCTAGAAAAAATGCAATCTAATTATTATAATCTTTTTTCTCTGAAGATTAAAGGAAAGAAATTATATATCCAATTTCAATTCTGGCTGTAATTCCGGCTTAATTAGGTCAATTTATTGTTTGCTGTTTTCAATCGTATGTAAGGATGTATGTCACTTGCCCATATATTGCAGTCGCCAAACCTTTAATCACCGTTAAGTGACATATATTCGCAGCATTCTTAACCTAAATTTTCGATAATAATATTTTATTACGTCTTGTTTTAATTTGAGTTGTCTCAATCCCCTAAATGAAATAATCTCAATTTCTATATCTTGGTTTTCGCACCTTGTTTCAAGCTTCTGTGGTAAATATTCATTAAATTACTCTTTGTTTGCCTTTTTCCTACCGTTTATGCAAAATTATATTACTGGACATAAAACCTCACAAAAAACGAGTAAAATTATAAATGATGCCCTTCGGAAAATTTTTAATAGATGACGAAACTCTCATAGATGCATAGCATTAATGAAATCATCGGAGTAAAATATAATTACATGCCGATGATTTAATTGAAAAACCGATTGGAAGGAAAAGTTGTAATAAAGCTTTTAATTTATCATCTTGATGAGAAAATTACTTTTTGTCTATTGAGCGAGCGAGTCGTCGAAGATGGAACGATAATATTCAGTTTTTGGTGCGCCTGCGTTTTCTCTTTTTAAGATATCTTCGCCTATTTTTTATGCTACAGGCAATGAGAAGTATGAAGTCGAGTTGATCGGGTTAATGCATAATTCAAGAATCGAAGGACAGTGGATTTTTACGTATAAAAAGAGGTAACGAGAGCTTTATTCGGACGACGCCTACACATAGGCTGAAAGAACGCAGGTGAGCAATGCGGGTAGCCGCAATTCACGGGGATAATATGGTCGTTTTGCCTTTACAATGGGACGGGCACTATTTTGTAATCCCTACTTTACGGATCTGAGACGAGCTTCAGCAACGTAGTATAAATGCTACATTTCTATGCAAAGGGTAATAATTCTAAAAGGCTACGTTCTCTCACAATAGCCTATAAACTTAGCGAGGAGAAACGGACTTGAAATGAAAAGAACTGGGATTCGAACCCGGACATCCCCATCCGTTGGTTACTTTAATCATTACGCTATCTTGCCAGAACATTTGGACTTGAAATATTTTGAGCCTAGGAAGTACTGATTAAAGTTATCATAGGTATCGTTTTAGAAATTAAAGCAGTTAATATGACCAACATGTATCTCGAATCTTGTGTTTTATTTCGTTGCCCTTCGTGTGCACATATCATATTTTCTTTTATCATTGAATTTATTTTTGAAAATCAAGTTAAAGCTACTGGACGCCTTAAGTGAAATTGATTCCACAAATTTTATATCGTATCAGTTAATTGTGAGATATATGTTGAGTTTATGACTCATTTACTCCAGCTGGATAATTCCATCAATTTGTGACTTACATTACACATATTTTCTGGGGAATTATTATTTTTCGTTAACTGCCATTTTGGTGACGTCTATAACTCAAAGTATGTTCTTTCTAAGCCATATATTTATAGACGTGATACAACCCGAAGTAATCAACCGATTATTCTTTGAAAAGTAGACATGTTTATCAACGTTGTTAGAAAAAGAAATTGAGTTCTTAAATCCAGAGTTATTTCCTGCTTATTAGGGATTTGGCATATTTCGCACCGGTATAACACATTTTAGTTTTTGTTAAGAGCGACGAGTAAAACTTTAAGTCAAAACGATTAAAATATACTAATTTTTCGACAGACGTTATTGTCACATTCTCTTGAAAACTCTTAATTCAATCAAAGGGCTTTTCGGGTAAACCTCCTTTAAATTTACCGCGTCGTATCTGGTTCAAAAGATATTTTAAGTTAAGTTAAGTTCAGTAGGATTTATTGAGCCGATACTAAAGATGAAACACTGAGTATTAAAGGTATATTAATGGGAATATGTTTATGTAACCGCCGAAATATTGATTTTTTTCGTGGAAAAAGTAAGATATTCTACTCCGCGTTTTAAATTTGAACAACTAGACTTTATAAAATTCTTGATTAAAAGATGAATAATAGGTTTATTGCTATGCAATGCACAGAAAATATAACGAAAAACTTTCTCCTTGAATCTTTTAAGTATTGTTTGTTAGTTTTTAGCTAATCGCCCGCCTTAAGATTAAAAAGCACTGACATACCAATAATAATACAAGAGAAGACGAATATTTAATTTTGTGGGATTTCGAAGGAAATTAAGATTTTTAAATACTGTATAAGGGTACCTTTGGCACCCTTTTTTCTTTTCCACTATATTGAAGGATTTTTGTACCTTCATGATAATTTTGAGTTCGGTTAACTTTGATAGTTGATATAAATCTCCTTCGTCGTGACATAAATTACCTTTTCATTTTTCGACATTTAATTCTGAGGATCACGAGACCTATTCGAAATCCGCAACTTAATCCCGAAATAAATCTTCAGCTTTATCTGGAAATAAATCTATATTTATATCGGTGGGATCGTAATTACGCCTTCGGCCATATGCACCAACATGTTTTAGGAAATAACATCCTATCTTCTCAAGTCTGTTTATCACCAGGTTAATCTCGCCGGTCTCTAGCCATGTTTTGTAAAACGTAGCGAGAATGGGATCGTAGCTAATTTAACATTTTGCTCGTCTCGTGATAAATTTAACTTCTTGACAGAATAATCTCTTCTATTACTGTTTATGTTTTCTGATGCATAACCTATAAAATTTTATCATTTAAAATTCTCCATGCTTTCTACTGGAAAAACCATACTTGGAAAATGCAGCCATATTTGCTATGGAATCCGTATGCTGTCAACTTATCAAATCGTCGTATCTAGTCGACTTTGCCAATTTCTTCGCGGCCTCAATCGACTCAATCTTTGACCGTAAAATTTGAGCGAAGTTAAAGATATGTGAATTTTGGATAAAGTTCAGGGGCTGCCAGAAAAAAATGTATTCACGTATTATTCAATCCTTAGATCAATTTCAACTCATCCCTCGAAAATTTACAGGACTTGCATAGGATGCATTTAACATTCAATCCCGCTCATTACCTTTCAAAATTATTTTGAAATACGGAAATTCATTTGATAGCGACTATCAGTGAAGTAGTGGTTTTGTTAAAAGTGCTTCGACTATCGAGGTCACTTCGCACGTGGGCTCCCACCGGGAATCGAACCCGGGACAGCATTTACCAAATTCAAACGCGTCACCCACACGGCATATACCCATTAACCCCGAAACTAAAAGTAATTTTCAATTCCATCCTCAGACCACACTGAATTTTAGCGTCACATTATAAGTGATACATTTCGCTTTTATTATTACTATTATCATGCTCTCGAATGGGAAAGTAGGGTTGCAAAAAAACACACTTGCATCCGGCCTCCTCGTTAATTTTTCCGTGACCCTGGAGAAAGGGAGTGACGGGAATAAAAAGAAGCAACCACTCTCTCCGGAGAGTAAAGCGGAAAGGAGAGAAAAAAAAACCAGCGGAAGGAGGCGGAGTTCTCGTGGTATAAAAAAGGATGCGGAGATTTAGCGAACGCGAGCGGGAAGAAAAATTCTCGAAAGTTGTAGCTCGTGCACGGGGAAGTTAAGTGGCATGCTCGAGTCTTTTGTTATTCGTCCTTTTTTATCGCCTCTCCTGCACTCTTCGATTCTCTTTTAGCCGACGGCAGTTTTCCTACCGTCAGCGGCGGTGACCTAATTAAAAGAGCACGCTGTTCTGTGCATGTCCTCGGGGAACGCGTCGCCTTCAAGGGGTGACGTTGATGGTCGGAATTGGGTGAAAATAGAGGCAAAGGGATTAGAGTGGAAGAAAATCCCTTGATGAGATGTTGGAGCGAAGAATACGTAAGTTAGACGACTCCGGTGGTCGAAATAGTGTCCATACGAGCGCTCGAGTGTTTTTGAGCTATATCCTCCCACGTTGGGTCTCTTGATGTGAAGATAAGGAACTCATTAATATTTATCTACTGAGATAAAAGGTGCGGAGTGTGATGAAGTGCGTGTAGATTATGTAGGGTATTTATAGCATTCCGTGTATGATACATCACATTTAAGAATCCAGTCTTGGCTGGTGCACGTTAATTAAAGGTTTTCCTCAATGGGGTGACCAGTAAATAAATAAAAAAATGGTAAAATATGCTTATATTGCAGAAGAAGTAAAGCGTTTACCAGATTTTCTACTTGCAATGGACTTCCTTAAGATCTTGTTTCCTTCCTTTGATTATGCTGATTGAGACTAAATTCACCGTCTATCGTATTATTTACCGTCATATTATGATAGAATACTACGGATTTATTTCATGCGTTTCTCAGAAACTTATTTAGTCGTTTTACTTACCAAAACGTTAAAACAGGCGCATTATACAAGCAGTATTGAATAATTGAAGTTTTGACTCTCCAGTGACTCACGCTGGATTAAACGTGTCTCAGTTATATTCTAGATTACCAAAAACGTTTTGGAGTCTCTTAGTATCACAATCAAATTTGATTCTGGAAAGTGTCTCCCATAGATCACGGTGAAGGAATATACCATTCATACCAATTCCATCTACTACTTTTCTTTTTCAAGTAAAGCATTTCTATCATTCTTGCGGAATTCCTTCTCATCCGTGAAAGTGTTAACAATCATTCTCAAAGGTTTCTTAATCCTTAAATCAAATAAATTGTTTAAGAAGGATAACGTACATCAATACTACATTTATATCCAAACATTATACAAAGAATGTCAATCTACATAGTCTACGCTCTGGCAGAAGGGTAAAAATGCCCGGGAGATGTGGCGATCTTGCAGTGTTATACCCCGAAAGGATACAAGGAAGTCGTAAAAAAGGTAGATGGAACCATGAATGAAAAGGGGTGGAAATGTAGAGGGATGAGGAAAAAGGAAAAAAACAAAGGATGTCACTGAAACAATAAAATATTTAAAATTCACAGTTTCAGGCGTTGTTTTGTGGAAATATTCCATAATTAGTAAGAAAACTTTGTACTTTTTCCACAAATTAATTTTATTATAAACAAAAAGACTGTAAAGCTTTACAGTCTTTTTGTTTATAATAAAATTAATTTGTGGAAAAAGTACAAAGTTTTCTTACTAATTATAATAAAATATTTCATTAGTAGGCAAAGTTTTTGACCATTTAAAAATAAAATTCTCAGTTTCAGGCGTTGTCTTCTGGAAATATTCCATAATGAGCAAGAACAATTTGTACTTTTTCCACAAATTATTTTTATTATAAACAATAAAAAAACAGTAAAACACACACGACTAATAAAAATAATTTGTGGAAAAAGTACAAATTGTTCTTGCTCATTCAGTTAAAAATAATTGTAAACTATCACATTAGATCACAGAAGTCGTTAATATGTGAAATAATTTCTTCCTAAGAAAACCTGCTGAGAGAAATACGTATTCAGAAGCGACAGAGGTGTGATCTGAGATGCATCCTTTCCACGTATGAGAGGAGACGGATCTCTTGTCCTCTTTCCTACGCCTGCCCCTTGTGCATAATTAAATTTTGAACCTTACATAACGAAATATAATTAAACCCTAGCGGGTAAAGATAAGGCGTAATTTTTCAGTTACCGGGAAGAGAAATGAGGTGACTTACAAAACAGCACTTCTACTGGAATAGGTCAATAAATGCATTGCGATGGAAATAATTACTTCGGTCAAGTCACAAGAAATGCGGATTAATTGAATTACAGAAGTCAAAGAACGTGAATAAAAATATTTGCTGAGCCTAGCAGCAGAACGTTGAAATAATGAGCGAATGAATTTTATAAATGCCTGCATTTATTGGATGTATTCCGTAAAGAAAATATTTACTTTGAAATCGGAAATAATTATCAGAATAAAGGATATATGTTCCCGTTGGTTTCGAAACGATTCTGTGTTTATGAAATACAAGAGTAATTTCCAGCTCCTAAATTGAGAAACGGCAAAAGAAATCGTACGGCAGAATAGAATCTGTTGTTTAGCGATACTAAACACTCATTCTCTTCACTCTTTGATCTCTTTGTTCTTTTGCCGTCACGTTTTAATAGGAGAGAGTTTGAAGGAAAGGCTTATCTCAAGGATCGAGTACTGCTCACGCTGAATAAACAAAGGGCTAACGAATGTCTGTAAACAGAGAATGTCACAACGGATAGAGAGGAGTCCTTTTTCATTAGAGACCGACTGGGGCACTGAAGCGCAGCTTAAAATTAAGTCAGAGTGGTTATCATCCATTCCTGACGAGGACTCGACAGTTTACTATTCACCTAATGCAGTAGAGAGTCTGTTTAAATCCTACTGTACATTCGTTGTGGCACTGTGTCGTTGCCGGATCTGCATTTGGGGGATCTGAGCTCCTAAAGTCACATCTTTCCTCATCCCTACATATATTTTAATTACGCTCATTCTTTCTCGATTACATTACACTTCTTTATATGGAATCTTTTATCAGTTAAAGTCCATATTTGAAAAACAAGTAGGAAGCAGAACCTATAATTTCAACTCTACTTATTCTTCATTTACTCCTACATGTGTCTATCAGAATTTAACATTGTTCTTTTGGATTATGTGTATGTGTGTTTGTATATAATAATAATTCAGATTCTCTCAGTCATGAGAAGAATAGTGTGATGAAGAAGTAGTCATATAAGAAGAAGGTGACTGATGTTCACCATACTTGAAAAAACAGAGCTCACGTACTGAAGGTTTCTGTTAGGAGTCTATTATTTCAGTGAAATCATCAAAAACTACGCAGGAATAATTAAAGAACAGAAATCGCAATCTTTTAGCAGGAATAATAAATTGAAGCAATTTCATTGAAGTAAAACTCGGTGCAATTAGATAGTTATTTATAGGAATGGATAACGACATACGACAGAATTTAGAGAGAAAGTTGTGCATTAAAAATTAATTTAAAAATTCCGGAAATGTAGGTAAGGTAAGGTAACTTAGTCTCGATATCAGTACTACAAGTGAAAGTGGAGTCTCCGTCTTAGGTTTGAAATCTTCAGATGTATGAGCAAAGCAATAAATTCATTAATTGACACTTTATCTAGGAAAATTTAGGTCCGAATGAGTCTTATAACCGTACATATCTATATATGTTTCATTCACCATAATAACTAAGGCAAAAAGAACCAAATGAGATGCTATTAGTGGCGAAATATTATCGCACCTGAAGGTTAGTGAAGAGAAAACCCATATTGCGAGAAACCTACTCTAAGGAAAGAAAAAATCGACACTATAGAGTACGTACGTAAGTATAGTGATGTACGTACATGTACGAGTCAATTATAATCGACACCTATGTTACAGTAAACATGAAACCATTCATTTCTGATAGGTATACTTTGTATGTATAGAGAATAAGGTATAGAATCGAGTACTTGAGCTATAAGACATCCGTGTTGACGCCCACTTCTTTTCTTCCCTGAGGACCAAAAATACTCGACCCAAGAGCCTGAGCACCTCTTCACCATTAAGAGAGGGATGAATAAATTAAACAGCTGCTTCACCCAACTAGCCTCTATCTTGCCATCACTTGAGAGATTACTTTTAGACCATATTGAGAAGAAATGCGCCTTAAAATTACGCGTTTTGGAAAGTATCTGTGTGGCTATGCTCTATATTCCTAGAATACGACTTGGGTAACTGTCAGGTGATATATGCTGCTCTAATGTTGAGTTATATCATATCTGTATACCAGAATTATCTCACGGTGATCTATCTTTCCCGCTCGCAAAACTTTCCTTCATAGTTCCGGAGAAGGACGTATAGTCGCACCGTATCGAGTCCGTGACCTGATGCGGCCATACTTTCACGTCAAGAATTTCGTTCGAAAACTGGCAAGTGACGAGAGGAGTCCTCCAAGGAAGGACTAACAGAAAGACGAGACTTTTTCCTTGTAAACGATTTACCGTTGACTCTGAGAGGACGTTTTGTAGTGCTTTGTAAACTTTCATTGTACTCATCGACGAGCCCTTGTATAGATATATGAAAATATGGTTATATTTATGCATTACTAGTGAATTTACCCGTGAAAATGACGGAAATTAGATTAAATTATAGCAAAATTTACTACTATTATCAATACATCTAGTATACGTCAACATACCCCGTCAAAAATGTCAATGTTTAATTTAAATATGTCTATCACATTATCTGACATCATCTGGCATGAAGTAATCAACTTGACCAACGTTTTTGTTGATTTATAATCATAATTCCTCGTTATCAAAATAGCCGAGTGGTTAGAGTGTCAGATCTAGAAGTTTGCAAATGTCTCCAAAATTTCCAAAGTTTAATCCGAAAGTATATCCTGAGTGGTTCGAATCCTGTTTATGGAAAACTTTTTTCCGGAAAATTAAGTTTCAGGTTTGCTAAAAAGCTTCATAAGAAGAGGCTACGAAGTTTCCATAAAGTTTTTGTCTCTTAATCGTTTTAATAAAGTAATTTTTTACTTAGTTACGCAATTGTTTATTTTAATGACGCATAATTACATAGATGTGTATTATTTATAATAAATGTATAATTTTCGTATATTTCTTACTCTAAAATTCATTTAATGTTTACTTTAGTTCTCATTTCGGCTCATTTCCTCATAAATACGCGTTGCCGTGGCTAGTTTATTTCAAATAAGCAATCCCCCCTCCCCTACTTATTAAATGAATTAATGGGGTACTTTTTTCTTATTTAATTATCCGTATACCTACATACGTGACCCTTTTGGGCGTATGGCAGGAGGTGCGTTCACTCTTCCTCTTTGAAAAAGTCTATTCTTCCTTGGGATAGAGAAAGAGTGCGCGCACCAGGGAGTCCCGGCAATTGGGAGACCCGGATAGATGAAAAAGTCACTTTTCCGTGTTCCCTTTCTTCTATATGTTAAGAATTAAACATTCCGGAAAATAACAGAAAAGGAGTGTTTTATGGGCTCTTGAGATCTTGAGTAAACTTGGAAAGATCGTGATACCCCCTCACCACTGATGTTAAAAAAATGTTATTCTTGCCTCATTGAAAATCAGGTAAAAACTGCTTCATTGTAGTGTGGAAAATGCGCAAAATTCAGTAACTAAGACGCTTTTTTGTTGCAAACTATCCTTCAAAAATATTATACAAGGTAACCAGCATTAACAAACCCGCTTAAGTCGCGGTTCTCCATTGGTACCCCGAAAAGTGTCTTTACCAGGTTTTACTGTATGTGTGTGATATATTTTATAACTAAAAATAGTGGGTATGAACATGATATATATTAAAATGGAATACTTTCGGAAGTAGTGAAAATTTAGAAATAAGTCTTTTCCTACGACCCTTAAGTTCCAAGAATCAGGGTTAATATGACAATAACTAAAAGAACTTTTGTTCTTCTGAATGTTTTGGTTTGCAATGGAAGGAAATTCATGTGTGTCAATTATCGGATTTAGACTTGATGAGGCCCTAAGCTATAGAAATCCTGAGGCCCAATCATCATTAGGCTAATATCTCTAGCTCTCGGAGAAGGCTAACATCATGTAGAAAGTAATTCTCATCAAGTGGATGGAAATTTTTAGCATAGTTTGCGAAATTGAATCACCTTTCAACATTTATCATATGGGAAACTTAATGATCCTCTTCTCTATATGGTGTTATTATGCTTATAAACTAGATAGAGACAAGCAAAGAATATCGTGCTTACGCATAAGAAAGATTTGAAAGTACGTGTATTGACGATTACAGCGAATCGCTTAGTTGTATGTACAATATAAGCATTCTACTTTCTAAGAAAAATAAGTACGTATTTGAAATTCCACAGGAATTTGCATTTTCGAGGGAATATCGATAGAAAATCGATCAATTCATTGTTATGATAATTTAAGATGGATGACTAGTAATGTCTTTCGCAAGGACGATAGATCTTGTTTTGTATTAAAATTCATCTCCATGAGAAGAAAACGGGAATTTAATATTTCTACGAGATTAAAACATTAATTTCCAATCATCCGATCCGAAGAATGAGGCAAGTAATTGAGCCTCCTTTGGCAAATGACACGACTCTTTTATTAGTAAGAGAATCGCAGAATTTACTCATGCTGCTTAAATTTCTTGCTCGATAAAGATCAAATTTATGTGTACTTTCTTCTACGTTAAACATTTAACCCTGTTTTTCACAACTTATGAGTTGACGGCTCGACAAAGTGATGCGGACTATCTTCGATGCTGTCACGTGAGATGTGGAGTAGCAGTTATCCGTATTTGATATTCACTGCATTATGTAGAGATATGGTCCCCTCGGCAGATAAATCTATTCTTATCGTTCAGAAATACTATTGTGGTTACCAAAAGTACGAATATATCATCACACTCCATAATAATGACTTATTTAGAACGATTTCAGCAGTAGGGAAGTTTCATGCATAAGATTAGTTGTATCCCAGTGAAAAGATTTATTTTGAACTTTTGCAGTAAGGCTGCGAAAAATCGTTCAATCAATTCTCAGTGTTAAGAATTTCCTATGCTAGTACCTGTATCTTACAGATATGAGTAAATCTTAAGTTATGATTTCATTGTTGAGAATTTCTGAAGACATCCATAAGTAAACCTTTCTTTGAGCCTTATTCAGGATAAATTAAATTGATATCCAGAGGATGTAATCAAAACCCATATATTAAACAACTCTGTAGCCATTTCAATAAGTTTTGAAGTAGTAAAGTGAGATCAGTCAAGTTACCCGAATTAAGTTAGCCGCACTGTATAGAAATTAGGGTGTGAAATTTTGTAGGAAGTGATATAGGAACTTGTAGGATTGATATTGTTGTTGCTCCCTTGGTGATAGATTTTCCACAATATTCTGTATCTATGTTCATTTCATGACAATTGGTTATCTTAACTCTTGTAATAGTGAGTTTCCCATGTTTATACATTCCTTTTGGGTGGTTAAATTTCATTTATGATTGCCTTCTGCTACAAATGATTGACATGACTTATATTTGTAACTTTTATTTATTTATGATTTACGTATCACTTCATGTAAATAAATTAATCCTCCACATTTCTGCAAATTCATATTAGTAGTTTCATTTATTAATTTTGCATTATAATTCCCAGAATCTGTTGTTAATCTGATTCGTTTGCTGAATATGCCATTCAGATTTTACCTATGAGGAGGAATGGTTTTCTATAATCATAAAAAAATCACTGAAGTTATTAATGTAGTATTTTATTTTTTATTACAGCTACTAACTCTAAAGTACCTTCCTTAATTGGCATTTTAGAGGAGAAAAAAAATAATCAAAGAAGAGGGTGACTGGTTTGATAACTTTGTGTGGTATGCAGATCTAATTATGGCTCATTTGGCTTATTTGCAGAGAATTATTTCAATCTAGATTTTATTGTAAGTTTAACTATTTTAGAGCCTCAATCAAATTTTCATTAGTCTAAATTACCTTAAATCGAGGGCTGTCTTAGATTAAATGGCCATTTCTGCATACAAAAAGTATATTAATATACCCTGTACATAGCAGGTGCGTTAGATTTTTGAGAATCTCAAAGTGAGTCTGGATTTCAAATATCAGGTTGAGTAGTGCAACAGGATGTTGCTAATTAATTGCAATTTTGGACTACTATTAATCTTAATCTTTTCTCATGCTGGAACTTTTTGTATGCAAAAATATGTGCCAGTAAGAAACAAGTAGATCTTAAAAATCTGTTCAATAAGCATACTGATATTATCTTTACCAAATCTGGATGTTATTTGACAATGTAACTGAACAAAAATCTAACAATTCCTTGTTACTAGTTAGAAGTGGTTAGACATTCGTTCATTTTGGGTTCTGTATTAAAATTTCAGAATCCTCTTCAGCAGGAGCATTTTATGACAGCTGTTATCCCTTTAAACTGCCTCTCATTGGACCTATGGCATTGTAAGTACACATATGTAGACTATAATCTTCATTTAGGAATTCATAATCATAGTTAGAAGGTAACAACATGTAAAATATTAATTCAAGCCACAAAATATTTTACTGTGGAAATAAAATGGTTAATTTTAGGAGGTATTGAAAGATTATATATTCTGACACTTGAAAGGTTATTGAAAATGGAATATTTTTATTTTTTTCTTCAAATTTAGTTTAAATGTATTAAGTAATATTTTACTCAAGGAAGTGTGATGGTTCTTGAGATACTTGTAGTTAATTTTTTATTGACAGTTGTCTCTTATATGCAGACTATATATGATGGCAAACATTGTGATTTGTGTCAAATTTGAGCACTGCTATATAATTCTTCTTACATGTGGTATAGTTAAATTATTTTCCAAACTACAGCAAAATCAAAATAGCTTTGGCACTTTTAGCATAGTTCCTGGGCTAGCACTCAAAGAGTCACTGACTATTCAAGTATTTTCTGGCGTATGTTCTTTCTTTTCTTGGGAAGTAAATTGTTCTAAGTGATACTAGCTGTAGCAATGAAAGACTTATAAAACCATAAATAGTTCACACATTAATAATAATTGGGAAATTTACTTAATGGAATGCAACTAAGAAGCAATTTAGAATAGCATTTTCACTCTGATTTTGAGGCAGTATTGAAAAATAAAGAGTGGAATTGGTTATTAAGATCAATTTGCACAAATTTCAAGTTTTCTATATTTTCCTTTTACTTCTTTCTAATTATTAAGATGGAATTTTATACGTCAACCATGATACATGCAATTACAGCTTACCTTTCTTATATCTTTTATGTAAAAAATTTCAAACCCCAAATCATCATTAAATTTCTCACTTTTTTATATAGCCGTTATTCATTTAATATGAACATCTATTTGGAAAGTCTTACTAAAGATTATGCTATATAAATTACACAACCTGGTGGGAAACCTGAGAGCTCTTCTTACATCGCACTTTATATTCAACTACAATTTCTCATATGATGATGTATAAGTGCTGTTATAATTATTTTAGCCCAGTTTTATATTCTAAATGTTAACAATGCTTAAGAATAAGTCAACATACAAGATATAATATAAATTTTTTATGAGGTTTAGGCTTTAGGAATTTTACCAGAATAGTTTAATTTTAGTATATTTAATTCTTATGATCTCATTGATAGTACATTTTACAGTGTACAATGTTTGTAAAAAGGGCTGTTCATAGGAATTCTCCTATAATCTTTAAATTTTTCTTTGAAACGTTGTTCTAGTTTACACAAGTATACTTAGAATATAGAATACACAAGTATACTACTATAGAATAATTTAGGATAACTTTGATGTACATTTGATGATTAGCAAATAGCATTGGTTTTTAATTAGTTTGTGCTTTAATGTAGCTCTGTTTGCAGAGTTTACAAATTAAAGGTCACAGCTGTTGCTGTTATATATTCCAGTTGCAAGAAAGCTGTGAACTTTTGCTGATGATGTTTGGAGTTTTATTGAAAAAAAATATTCTGAGCTCCAGTGAACTTGTAGAGAGATTAGAGACTCAATGAGAATCTGGTGCACCTACACATCACCTAGTGGGATATTCAGGGGCTCTGTTAGACGCTAGTCCGTTTCCATACTCCTTACGCATTCGGTAGCCTCATTTCAGTCATTGAGCGTTTTTTCCGCTCATCGATTACCTCTTAGAAATACCTTGTTCTCAACAGACAATGGATTAGCATAGAGGATTCCTCCAACCATCTAATTATTTTAGGTTACCATTAGCTTAAATTTAATGCGGAAACTTCTTACACCCGAAATCAGTCTAGTGTTCTGGGATAGACTTAAGTCGATAAAAATTCTTCAATTTCTGAAAAATTTCCTGACTTGATAAACAGGCGGTTTTCTAGTGCTGCATAGCAAAAAATTATTTGCGGCAAAAAGTCAGCTGGAAAAAGTTTAACCTGGCAATTTTACAGTCTAGTGTATGACTTAACAGATATTGTCCTTGATAATTTTATGATAATCTAAATGAAAAGCCGTAGAAGCAGGGGATATTTGACTGTTTATTATAGGCAAAGTTTGGCAAATAAACTGTTTAACCTGTACCACTCCATAATGCTTTTTACATTTGACAGTAGTTTATTTTTTGAAACAAGTATTTCATATTACAGAAAATTTATGTAACTGTAGGTTTTCCTGACAGCCGTGTGGGCAGTATGATCGATTTCTGTGTAAGAAAATACTAAATTAGTCTTGAGTTTGATTCCTAGTGGGAGCTCACATGCAAAGTGACCTCATTTGTCTGAGCAGTTTTAACAATCTACTGTTAAAACTGGTAGCCATGTAGGTAATACATTTGCTTTTGGCAGAAGCAGTCCCAGGTTCGAACCCTGATGGGGCAAAGATGTCCCAGTATCCAGCATCAAAACAATTGGGAAGCTACTTAGATTAAAAGGTAGTGGGTCTAGGTCTAGAAAAAGCCAATTAAGGTGGTGTCAGAGTCAATGCCCCGACCACATGCCACCCATGGTGAATACTGCTGGCTTAGGCCATATCCCACATAGGGATGTTGCACCATGGACTTCACTTTAATGTTAAAACTGTAATGTATCTCCATCTTAAATTTCATTTTGAGCATTATAAATAGCTTTCACCAAGAAATGATCGAATCTGTGGATTATAGTTTGAGAATGTATTAGATACATACAATAACAGCCAACAATTTAGTTTATACTAGTTTAGCAAAAAATGATTCAGAATTTGAAATAATTTTATGAATGCCGATGCAGAGGTGTCTGGAAACTCTGCCAAGCTTTTACCCAATTTTTAGTGATAAACCCTTCAAACAGTTTATATAGAATCTCACTTTATTCACAGGAAACTTCTAATATAGACACACTGTCAATATTTGGCATTACTAAAACTCTTTCATTGCAGCAAGAATTTTGATTAATTGAATTAAGCAATCGCAGAAGAAATAGTATTGAGTTGCATAATTTATGGAGATTGGATCATATTCACAAAAATAAAAAAACTGAACAAAAACTGCATTCATGAAAGCAGCTTATTTCAAAAATTGAAATACAAATTAAGGATCAAAGAAGACAAATGATTCAGATTTTAGTCAAGAATATTTTACCAATAATCAGAAATCTTGATCTAAAACCAATTTTTATGTAACATCATAAAAGTTAAAATAGGAAATATGGTTTCATCTATCATGAAATTACACAAAATAACTATGCTGATTAGTCTGTGGTGAATGACGGATTCAGAATAAGTCACCGGATCAGTAGTGAAATCAATGTGAATGGTGAAGGGATATAAGCAATACCTGCATTGAAGTTAGGAAAGACACAAAAATAAAAAATCCTGAACATGAAATCTACATAAGACATCCTAAAATATCTTAGGAAGGGAACAGTTCCTTATGAATAACTATACAAATAACGAAATAGTCATAAATATTAAATTGGATTGATAGTAATTAATAATTATTAAAAATATAATCAAGTCGCATTTAATTAAATTAATGAATGTCTATTTCTTCAAAGAAGTGCTTTTAATTTACTATTCTTACAATAAAATACAATAATTCACAGTGTGCTCTAGATAGTTTATCCACAGGAAACATTTATTTTTGCCAGAATTTTCAGTGAAGAAAGATACTCAACCAAGAAACTGGGATATAAATAAAAAATTTTCATAAATTATAGAGATTTAATTTATCTGAATCAGAGATTTCTCTCAATCTGAATACATTTTCTTGCAATTTAAACCATTTCTTTCAAACCATATTGTATAATCTGCACTCAGTCTTATTCTACATAATAAAATGTAAACTTTCTTTTTTTAGGCTTGAAAGTGAAGATCTAGTAAATTTTCAGCTATTATGGGCAGGGTGCTTATAATAATCACTTTTACTATTCCTCAATCTAATAGACACTATGTAAATTATGATGCCTTCAAGGTAAATTTCAATTTCCCTAAAGAAAATATGAGCTAGCTGTAGTTAAACTATCTATAATTGAGTTTCTTCTTCCTTCTTGTTCCTATAGCATAGGGAGCTAAAGTGTCATGTAGCAATCAATTAATCACTGTAAGAGCTTTAATTGATCAGTAATAAATTATTTTAAAAACTTGGTTTCTATGATTGTAATTACAAATCGATATAGGCCACAGTTATGATTTACAGAGATCATATGGTACCTATTATTTATTATAAAAAAGGAATAATTTTTGTGTTTGTAAGGCATAAATAAGATGGACTATTTTAGCTAACCTTATCAGAAATCCATCACTTTAGATAAATCAAGAATAACTATTATGCACCATGTACCCCAAAATGTAATCAGAATTCATGATAATTTCAAATAATAGCCAACATTTTCCATCATAATTTTTCTGATTAATGAAATTATATCAAACCAATACATGAAAAAATATTTTAAAGGCCAAAGTTTCATCCACTTGGTTTGAAGGCTTTTGCTTCCTTATTCTTTATAGGAAGATTCATATTAGCATTCCTGGTATTCATTATGCACAACATTCATTGACATTGCTATCATGTTTTAAAGATGAAGTGAAGAGGCTTTCGGTAGGATAAAAATTTATAATAGAATATGCTACAGGAACTAAAGGAAGCGTGAGATCACATTTTATGTAAGAATAGATTTTGAGTTTCTCGCTCTGCTATGATACTAAATCTTTTGAAAAGGGGTTGCTTTGGACATGTTAAGGAATATTAAGCAAAAAATATGCTAGCAGGTAATATTGAAGGAAGAGAGTACATGATTTATTGCTGCAAGTTGAAATAAATTCATGATGCTCAAGATCAAATTCAAGTAATGAAATTGAATAAAGATTTGCAGCAGCAAAGTTAACTTAGTGTTTATAACTCCAAAATATAATTTTGATCCTTGATTACTGAAAGCTGAGAGTATTTGAAACAACCAGGGCTGACGTATTGTGGAATTAATTTCTTTAATAAATGTTACTGAGTAATAATTATTTCCCACATATAAATAAAAGTACCGAAGAAAATTATTTCCTAATGTTTATGTAATACCTGATGTATTTATTTTAATATAAAAAATTGCATAAGTTATTTAGATAGCTGTTTTTCTCATTGAGTTTCCTCAAGAATTTACCAGCTGACTTTAATTTAATTTTAATGAATATACTTCGTAATAAAAAGTAGATCAAAAGAGAAATTTCCAGTGGTTAACCCAATATCACAGTGATCATCACAACCATAACTTGGTACACTTGGTAACTGAGAAAATATTAGTCAAATGGTTAATTGATATATAAATCTCCATTAATTATGGGGAAGATGATTCGCATGAATTGAAGGTAATGGATAATTAGATGATTCCTCATTGCTCTTGAAGTTTTCATTGATATGGTATTTATTTCTTAGTATCACATGATTAGGAAAATAATGGACACAAATCATACTTTTGCTTGTTTATACAGAGGAGAGGTTGATAACATTTCTTCACTTAATTCTAGTGTGAATTTTAAATGCTTGATAAGAACTTTACAATACAGTACAACACTGAATTATAGAATTATTAGCTAAAATACTCAGTGTGTAGCGGATGTTAAATTGAGTTTTTCCAAGAGTATAGTTTTGAAATAGAGGTCGAATATACCAAACCATTTGTTGAAACTTAGAGCTAACACTTATTGACTGTAAACAAGAGGTGAAATGTTATAGAAATAAAAACTTAATTGAGACTAGAGAATGGTCATGTGGCTAAACCTATTCTCAAAAAATATTAGATATCTTTTTGAATAGCCTAAATTGAAAAGCTTAATTCAAGATCAAACGTCAGTAATGTCAGCAAAGTGTATACCTGTTCAATCTAAGGTGTACTTGGGATTTAAAACTACTAGCCTTCACCTTTTGTTCAGCAGATGACAGCACAATGCGGACAGACATTAGTACCTCTAGCAGCAGAGAATTGAAGCTCTTCAGAAATTTACCAAGGAAGAGGGAAATTTAAATTGTTTTTAGTTTATGATTCATTGTGAAAATCTAACAAAGTATTATGATTGCTAATGATAATACTCTTTTCAAATTTCACAAGGAATGATATATTCAGGTTCCATGAAGTGTAGGATTAGGTAGTTGATTATATGTTTTCAATTTCTTTTCAATATGCAATCACATACTAAATATGTCCCCTGCCATGCTTTTTTCTATCTCATGATTTATAGATTCTACCCAACTATTACTTATATTTACATTTAACTTTCTCTTATAATCCTACTTTGTTCTTCCTCTCTAATGATTTTTCATAAGTATTTCATCCAATACTATCCTTTTGTGGCATTTCCTCATAGTATGCCTTTTTATGGAGAAAGTAAAAAGAACTAGGGACCACCATGAATGGATCAAATACATTGAAATCTAGAAGCTGAAGTATGTGAAATATTTACATCATCAATGAAATTTGCTTAAAAAATCTTTTCAGAATCTAAAATATTCCTAAAGCTAAAATCATAAAGAAGAGATTATGGTTGTACAAAACATAAATTAATTTCTAAGAATTCGTCATGAATCATTAAAAGTAAAATATCCTTAGGTCCAATTAGTACAAGGATAGGAAATGTAACACATAATATATCATAGTAATCTAATATAATATAATAATTGTTTGATTATTGCCAATATTGTCTTGGATTCTATGAATGTATTTACCTAGGCTATGCAATTCATCTATGACCCACCAATCAATCAAAAATTAAGAAATTTAATAGAAGATTAAGGATAAATTGCCTAATGCTAATTACTATTCAAGGTCAAACAGATTTTTGAATAGAGATTACTGATTTTCCTTGGAGTGGCATTAACTTTACATTAACATTAATTGACTTGGACGTATTAATTTTAACATACATGCCAATAATGTGTATGTTGAGAATGTTTAGTAGCAAATTATGTTTGAGAATTTTTTGAGAGGAAATCATGTATTATTATAATGGCTTTCAGTTTACATAAGAAAAAAGTTTAGAGAAAAAATGATTAATATATGTAACTGTCTATCTCTCTAGGGCATCTTAAGGATTTTCTTTGCAGGATTTTGTACAAAATATCTAGCAAAAAAGTTCATTTTTTATGGACAACAGCTGATAGGAAAGGAAATAGATGAATTAAATCAGTAAAGAAAATCAACAAGGGCTATGAGGATGTCAGCTATTTTCTCACCAAATTTTATAAAATTCTGAGGTACAACTGCATGAATCTCCTTCAAATTTTTGATTACCATAGAAATATGCAAATGTCGTAATGAAATTCAAAGGCAAGTGATGATTAATGAGAGAGAGAAAGAATTATTTGTCTATGTAAAGAAATACAAAACAGCACATGTCCTTTATGAAGGGTAAATAAACAGGAGAATCAACAAGAATAATGAATACAGTACATAATTAAGGGGAAAAAGAGCTATAATCATAATAAGAGCTAATAATAATAATAATAGCTAAGATCCATATCTTTAACTTCTATCTCAGAAATGAAATAGAAGTTAAAGATATGGATCAGCAGATGAACTACGGATAGATGATTGTACATAAATGAGTATGGTGATACATGAATGAATGATGATAGCGTGATGAAGGTTAGAGCAGTAGAATAATGTATTTATTATTAAGTAGGAGAGTATGTGAAAGGAGAATAATGAGATGAAATCATTATATGTAACTACCATTGAAAATATTCAGGAAAATTTTTAAATCATAGTTGGTTAAAAGGTTGGAAAGGGAGGGCATTGTGGACAATATCAAGTTTTAGGTTAAAGTGGGTATTAAGGTAATGAGACAGAAAATAATTAATTTATACAAGAGATGAATATCATTATTGGCAGATATTGCACAGATGGAAGAACAGTGATCAATAATGAGAGATGCAGCTAAAGAAAAACTCAAGTACAATGCAGAGAGTGTAATTTTCCCAGATCACCACCAGTGTTCATCATTATTCCACTACCCATTAATGTGTTTTTAAAGTTCTTTGACATAAGCCCCTATTGGGAATCAAATCCAGGACAATATTGGTATTACATACCATATTTTGGTATGTAATATTTTAATACTGGAATAGTGGTCATATATTTCCTTTTATTTTTATGCCTAGGAAGGAAAAAGGAAAAGACAAATCTAAAAGTAAAATTAATGTTTGTATTTTCCTTGTATCCTCATGGAGTCCTTCCACCAAATCACTATCAAAGTAGTTGATTATTTTAAATTTTTGAAAACAGCACTTTTGAAACCACAAAAAATACCTGTAATTTAACGATAGACTGTGATGAGGTTTGGATGATTTGCTTTATTGATAATCAATGGGGAAAATTCGAAAGGCCTCTGAATCTCATTGTCTATGCTAGATATCATATAATCAAGAATCTCTTGAATCTGGCAAAGCCATCATAGAACAACCTATAGACGATTCGCCAATCAGGATTCAGAAAGCCCTATGGCAAGATATATATGTATAAAAAATTGTTCCAAAGTCGGGCATTCGTGTTTCGGAAAGTTACCGTTTAACCTTCATATTTTGCGATACGTTCGTTTTTCGATTAACATAATTGCTCTAGAAAAAGTCCCGTACAAGAGCGTATTCTATTAGCATTAATATTCTATTTTTCAAGACTTAGTGGATATGTTGGTGATAAACAACTGAAGGAAATAGGAGCTAAAGTATTGAAATCTGAATGAATCCGAAATGTAAACAGTTGGCCCAACTTCCTCTCGAAAGACTTTAATTCGCTCCAGCATCCTTTAAAAAAAACTTTAGCGCTACTAAAACGCAGCTGGTTGCCATACGGTGCTGAGGATTTTAAACGGAATAGAAAAAATGTTGCCGGAAACAAAGCAATAATCCTTTACTCAGACTCCTAAAATATGTAAGTACGTGTAACTGAGACTAAATAAGAAATGCACACAAATGGAAGCTATTCATACGAGTCGGTGTTCATTTTGAGCATACGTCTGTTTGAGGATGATGCGAAATTAATTATGGAGCAGGCAGACAACCTATTAGCGCCGGCGGATATGGCTGTGAGTAATCACAGAGGCCAACCGTTTATGGCTGAGTAACTGTGGACGGGAAAGGTATGGCATTTAATCACTTAAGTGGTCGATTTCCGCCGAATAAGGAGCAATCCACAATTGGTAGTGGTCTCCTACAATTGGTCATGTGCAGCTGAATAGTCATGGATTGCGTGTGGGGAAAATTTTGAATTATTGCTCGTGCCTAAATTTCAAAATGCTTTATCACGATGAGTTCTTTTTTTTACACAAACTCCATATCTTTCACGAGTTTCTTTTGCTCGATTAAGATCGTTAGGCAGGTTTTTCCATCGTCAACAAGCTATTACAGGAGACTTTGATTCATCGATTGAATTACCTTAAGGAAAAGGTGGTTGACGGATCGTTGCATAGGGAATCAAAGAGCAAATGTTTTTATTGTGATTTATTTTCGTGATAAATGGTTTTTGAAAAGTACGTTTCATCCACCTTTGATCTCTTACTATTCTGAATAACCGATTAGCTTATGAACAGATAATATATTAAAATGAGGAAAAATAGAGTTTAAATAAAATTTCCACCTTTTACACAATGATACTGCAAAAAATACCCTATATTGATATAGTAAGGAAACCTTTTCCAGCAAAATATCATCTCCACTACAACCCCTGTAGTTCCCTTTTTCAATGTAAAATAAATGACGGTGGGCTCCCCGATAGCCGTGTGGGCAGCGCGTTCGACTTCAATGAAAGCGGTCCCGGGTTCGATTCCTGGTGAGAGCCCACGTGCGAAATGACCTCAGCTGTCGAAGCACTTTTCAAAATACTACTACTATAAATGACGGTTTAACTACTTGGATATTCATCAAATACATTCTCGCTTTTGAAGTAAATATGGAGATCGAAACGAAAAAATCGTGCTCCACGTACCAAAAATTTTTCTCACTGCATCTGGCTATTAACAATATCCATTTTACCTAATTATCATGTTCTCTAACGGGCTGTTCCTCCATTCGTTTCTTTCCTCAGCCAATCTGTAATTTGCATCCACTTTAACAATCCCAGCCCCAGCTGTACTTTCTTTCCTTTCACCTTTTTCCATATCCCCATCCCCAGGGCTTCCAGTCTTTTATCGTCTTCCTTCTTGATCGTCCAAATCTCTCATACAATACCACGACCACGAAAAACTATTTAACGTTTTGCAAATCTGTTCCTCAATTCTTTACTAACGAGCCATAGAGTAGCTTCATTTTCCTTCTTTTGCCATTGCTATCCTTCATTGTATCTACGCTAAACATAAAATACCTTCAGTTATCATACTCCTTGATTCTCGAGTCTCTCCACTACGTACCACCAGTTTAATCTCAATGTTATCTGCTTTTCCTCCAACAACCATACATTTTATTTTTTCTCTTGTTTCTCTTCATTCCATACATATGGTCATTTAACGTTCTTCTAATTATTCTTAGGTTTCAGCTACAATTACCTGTATCATGTACGAATCTTACGCACTCCACTCTTTTCCCTTCTAAACGTACATTTTTTATCATAGTGTTCTTTGATTATATATTCCACTTGAATGTTGTTGAAGAAAACCAGTATCCCTACACACTTTTACTTACACTTTTTTCCAAGCCAATTTCTTCTATCATCTCTACTCCTAACCCCACCCTTGAAGTATAGCTTGATTTCCAAAGTTCTTCAAAATTCCTCTTTCTTTCCAATCATTTCTTCGTTATTCTTCTGTATTACTTTTAGTCTTTCCCGTCATACTTTGTCAAACGCCTTTTCAGAATCATACACTTTCCTCCTTTTACAAATATCTCTCCAATTACTCTTCTCAGCCCTATCATCTCTAGTCCTTAGTTCTTCCATAAAGCCATACTGTTCCCCAATGGTATTCATCAGCATCGACATCTATTAATTTTCCGCATCGGTATTTTTGCTGCATGAGACATAAAATTATTGCCCGATGTTATTCGCATTTTTTGTTGTTTCTCTATTAAACCAGATGTCAAATTACGTGCTAGATCTGCGAGAAAAGCAAACTTAAAAAAAAAACAAAAAGCGAACTCACCCTATGATAGTCATTTCTCGGTAGAATATAATGCAATGAGTTTGTCTTGTCGTGTGAATTTCAATCGTCAAGCCAGAGAAAATGTCCTTTTTAGGAATTCAAGAGCAATTAGAGAACTACCTTGCTCAATTCATCCTACTCATCAGAGCCTCTTCCATGTGCTACTTGGAATTGTTACGTAATCCATCTCTCTTTCGGAATTTGTTTTCGATCAGAACCCAGCTAACATAGACGCAAAAATACCGAACGGCGTATTTAGTTCCGATTTGTTTTAAATATAATTTTATTCAGAAACCAAAATTTTTTCGCTCGTCATTTTTGCCTTTGATAACCAGGGTATATGTGACCTCACAGCTGTAGCACAAAGGGCCGCACTTATGCATCGGATGGGTTTTACGTAACTGAAGAGGAGCAGATGTCCAACATGATAGCTATCGCCCCAGAGGTTTTTTTATGATGTCATGAGATCGAACGCTCATTGCCGGCGAATTCAAAGGTCGTTAACTCTACGCAAAGGAAGCCAGCGTTGTTTCTAATCCAAATTCATGAGATGATGTATGCGCTGAAGACAATGGAATGAAAGGAATGCCATTGTACGGTGATACCTTTAAGTACTGAAATTTACCTAGGACGATCATAGTTTTCCTTCATAAGTCATGACTATGCCAATAAATCCTTCGAGAAAAAGCAAAAATGGCTGTCATAGAATTAGAGCAGAAAGACAAAGCTTCGTTGTACCGAAAAATAGTTTAAGTACGAATTAAAGGAATATTAAACGGGAAGGTTTTTTATTTCTGAAGTAAAGTCTATTACCATTTAAGTGATAGACTTAAATTCATAAGTCTATGACTAAATATATTTCTAAGTAAATTCTATCACAATGTCAGCTGAAAACCAAATTTGCTTGCTGTGTTAAGAACGAGCGACTTCAATAATCTATGAAAGAAAGATTTCATCAGAGGTATTTCTCCGAATAGCTAGACTTCGTTAAAGTATTGCTCGATATAATCTCTTCTCAGCACACATCTGAAGGAGAAGTGTACCTTTCGTCTTTCCAGTTGATGAGGATATCTTGATAGTCCTCAGTCGAGCAAGCATAAAATTTTATATATATTCGAGTAAATTAAGTCTCTCAAGAATATGAGTCTAATAAACAGATTTCAGTATTATTGTTTACAATAATCGTGGAAAAAGGTTAATTTTGATTTTGAATATAATATAATTTAATTGCGTGGTAAAATTAATTAAAAATCCTTCACTCACCCGTCTGTAACGAAACAAGAAGAGAGAAGTGCGAAAAAAGAAAGAAAGTCTTTATCAGAAATCATTATGGAAGCATTTTGTTGTTAGGATATCCTTTATCAATTGATTAGAATTGAAGAAAGATCCCTAAAAAGCTAAACTATATCAATGAATTAGAATTATGAAAGAGGAGAGATACGTTATAGAACAAAAGACGATTATCAAAAGTCCGATAATTGCGAAGTATGTAAGGAAAGGAATCTATGACGTTAATAAATGGATAGGTATCTTGCTCAAGAGGACAATAGGATTTATTCTTCATCCAGTGAATAATATACCTATAACATTAATAATAAACATTTCAAACGCAATATAATCACTAATTCAAATAGCAAAAAAAATCTGCAGCAGTTGACCATCAGAAGGTCATATTCATTCATTCATTTCCCTCCTTTTTCTTTTTTAAATTTTTACATAAAATCCATTTCCGGCTTAATCACAGATATAGAGATTCTATATGTGCTTACCTCGCGTGGAGCAAAATGCGAATCCCCATCTTCAGTGCGCTTACCTTTTTGAGATTTGCTAGCTAGAACCTTAACCATGATACGAAATTACTATTAAGAAGTGAGAATAGATATACTATTCATAGAGATTCCTAGAATTTTCATTCAAATTTCAAATAGCATTATAATAAAAATTATAGGGAGGTAATTTATAACATGAAAATTTTATTTCCCGTTTGAGCTGGGAGGTTATTGTTTCATTTACGCTCGAAATCATTAATACTAGATCCGTGAACGGATTCAGTGCCCGTCAACGAGCTACTTTCATAGCTGCGTTTATCATCAATATCGAATCTTTCATCACAATTTTCAATGTGATAATATGCGCGGCATCACGTCAACAATGGACTCATCGCGTACAGCGCCACAATCGCATAATGCGGCGAAACAGCCGCCATTTTTTTAAACGATGCTAATTATTCCTCATTCCACGACAGGCATTATTCTGCTTCGGTTTACCTATCTCAAACTTCCTTTTTTTCTGCGAGGATGAGCAAAATTACGGCAAACTTCGGTGCAACATTGTTACTCCTGCGAGCGTAGCTGCGCTTTTTACCGTCCGTTACGGCGCTTTCCCCGATCCGAAAAAAATCGAGCAAAAAGAGAGCGCGAGAAAGAGGCAGTCTTGTGTGCTGCGTTTGCCGTTTCTTCTCCTCGAGGATTCCAGTTAGTGCACTCGAACGGGAGGGGAGAGAGAAAAGGAGGCATTGTGCGAATCGAAGAGTGACGCCGAGCAGCTGTCTGCCTTTCCGCTCGTGACTCACTAGCGACGTGATTCAATGGCCCGCTGCAAGACGTCTGCACTGCTGCGGAGGAGCGTGCGCGGTCCGCCGGGAGATATTAGAGGAGGTGCGAGCGAATCTAATGGGAAGACAGATCAAACGGGGGTTGTGAAGAGGGGATGTGAAGGAGGATCTGGAGGCGATGAGAGGTCGTTAGCGTCCTCTCCAAGCGAGAGGGAGGCAGTCCGGGCATAAACGAGGAGGAAATAAGGAAGGCTGCAGTCGGGATGGGGAATATGCTCGAATTCCCTCAGAACGTTTATGGTTAAGCCTTTGTTGCAAGCTCGCTGATGACTCACGCGCATTGTTTTTCCCTATTTAAGAAGTGGAATTATAAAGAGAGAATGAAGAAGAGAAATTTGAGAGAAGATCGTTTATGATTGATGATATTGTAGAGAAAATCGTTTATCGGTGGGTCCAAGGGATAATTTAGAAGACAAAGATCACTTGAAAGCAAATGAAAAAAATCGAAGCAAAATTAAAACAGTAATTAACTTTATTCTGAGCGTATCTCTACATATTCCTGTTTTACAAACGCTTATTTAAAAATGAAACCTTAATTTTCTTCAGTCAACATGAAGCAACTCCTTAGGACACAAGATAGTACCCCTCCTTGATATTAGTCTAGCGCCTCCAGGGATCGGTACTGCCCACTTAGGAAATCACTGATATAAACTATTTCCTCTTGTCTTGTTAACACTACGGGGAAGACTACGCAGGGACCCTTGCAGGGTTAAGACGAAAACACCCTTTATATTTAAAGAATTTTTTTTTTTTAGAAATTATGTCTTTGATAACCATATATTCTAATCTACATCTACTTAAATATCCGGCAAGCTGTCTTTCGGCGTGTGGCAGGTGGGAAAAAGTTTTCCCATGCTGGGAATCGAACCCGGGCCTTCTGGGTGAAAGCCAGATATCCTAGCCACTAGACCACATGGGACTACTAACTTCTTTTTATTAATTGCTTTAGGAATTTAAAAAATTTTATTTTATTCGTTGAATTTATCTCAACTGTTGTTGCAATCGACTATTTTAATTATTTTCATTTCATATAAATTTTGATATATTGATAAATGTCACTTTAGGATGAGTACAGAATTGAATTCTTCTCAATCATTCTATTCTGGGTGAATTTTACACCCTCCTTCACAACTTGTAAGGTAGTGAAATGAACTCTATCGTATGATCAAGGAATCGACCTAAAAGAATGCAAAATCATTCTGAATAAGGTGTATACTACATAAATTTCATTTGGCAAAATTTTAAATTCAATTTACGTTTTTAAAAGGTTTGAAGTAACTTTGCTAAGATTTAATTAGTTGGCATAGATAAAAAAGAAACTGTTGTCACATTGGAATAATGTAAGATAAAAGTATTTGAAATTGCTCTCAACACAATGCTGCAATTTCCTCATGTAAGAGGAAAGTATTGTGCTGTAACCAGAACTCACCGCATGATGTCATTCATCGACAATTATGGTTGTGGTTCGTCATGTTTTTAGAGGCCTGTCAAGGCTACGAACGACGTCATAATGCACGAATAACCTGAGATCTCCGAATAAAGAGTCTCCTTCAATACTTACTCGAGAATAAAGAATCGGAAACGTTGTTTTCCATAATAAAGGACGCGTCTCTTCGTCAACTCATCGTTTCGGAAAATGCAGCATCTGAAGAGAAGAAGACTGCTTCCCTAAACGAATGGAGTAAGTGGCCAATAAAGTCCCACTTCGAAATCTTTGATTGGTCTTCTTTGTCGGCACTCGTATCTCAAGGTCCTTTGCCCATTCATTTATCATTCCAATCGCTCTCGTTAATCTACTGCGCTTGTGATAATCATTCACAACCGTACACGGGTACTCACATCAGATCATCAGATATCTTCGGATAAAGTCGAATGATTAATGCAAGAGGGGACCTCCGATTTTCTATACTCGCCAGTCTCAAATTCTTTGTCTTAAAAATTAATATTATTCGAACCGCACACCACTATATTTTTCTTCGATTTTCCAGAATGTTTGTGCGTACATATTTCTTTATTTCTTCGGGAGATCACATTTTTCACTTCCCTTCTAGATGTTCTCTCCTTGAGCGAGAGCTTTGCGAGCTAAGCTGCTTGCCAAAACTTGGAAGATTAATTTCTTCTCCATAAAATAAATTTCTCTCCTTTACTCTCTTTGTAATGCTATATAAAATGTTACAAACTCTCCTTCAACTCTATTACTTTGTCTTTTCTTTTTAACAGTTTTCTTCTCTTCCAAATTCCTCCCCCTTATGCAATTATATTCCCACAATAGAAAATAAATGTAATTCTTGAAATCTGACTTCCTGACTGTTTTTGCAAATATATTTATTATCGCTCCTTTTGGCGTTCCAGTATTTCTCTCTTGGTTTTTTGCGTACGCATTCCAACTATATTTTTTCCATAGATATGATCTGTAGAAGAGTCTGGAAATACGCCTGATTTCATAACATTTGAATATTATGAACTTCAGTACTCTGGGAATAGTTCGCTAAATAATGTTGAATGAGAATGACGGAAATTTTCTCTCTTTTTCAATGTATCAACGAATTAATTTTTAACCAGATAAAATGTGAACTAGTTAGTCAAATATCGATTGATCTAAATATATATACATACATATATATATACATATATATATATATATTTATTTATTTATAGAATAATATAAATTATTTATCATTTTGTTCATAAAATAATTTAAATTGTTGAAAATGTATATTAGATGAAGTAATAGAAAGGCATGGAGATGATAAAAAATCGGAGATGTTATTTAATTTTGACGATGAATTAAACAAATGGAACCGCAATTTTATAAAAATTCTCAAGAGTTTTCATTTCATGAATTTATAGCATGCCCATGCTCTTTTTTTATAATTTTTATATCATGTTATTTCCCTCGACCAACTCTGCATTTGAACTCAAAATAAGGATATCTTTATAATCTGCAAATAAATCGGTTACTTGGTTAACTTTTTTCGTTTTAATCGTTCACAGAGGAGTCGAATTTGAAAAGTACATAAATACTGAAAACCGAGTATGGAGGTGCAAAACTCTACTATCTATCATACGAATGTTGGTTGAGGTGAATGGAAAAGACAACGCTCACTTCCTTTAAGATCTGTTCCGTGAGAAGGGACAAAGAGCTCTATTTCTTATTTCTTCTCCTCTCGTTTACATTCTCATTCCTTCCCGAATCATTCTCACGCTGATTTCTCCCATAACGATCATTCTAGATCAGTGATTCTAATACTTTTCAACGCTGCAATGCCCTGAGAGAAATTTCTCGGAGACATGCTCAAAAATATGAACGTATTATTAAAAATGAGTTATCAATGTCAGGGTGATATGAGGCGAAGTTTTTATTTCTTTGGTATTATTCAGAAAGAACGAGTAAATATTCAAATTTGTTGCTAAAATTCTTTTCTTTAATTATTAATATGAGTAATGTTTAAATTTGTGGGTAAAAGTACGAAACTTTATTTCCATGCATGAAATATACTGCCTCTAAAGAAGTGGTTCTTCACCGTGGCATATAGACGTGACATGACAACCATAATGTCTCGTACCATTCTTTTAGTACCATTATCCCCATAATTTGACATTGCCTATGCACTTATTTCATTGTTTATATTCCACGGTAGTGATATTTTGATTACTGCCAAAGTTTTCCCGTTGTTTTTCCTCCATGTTTAAATGTGGTTGAGGGCGAAAGGTTCTACGGGAAAGATTTTATGTTATTTAAGAGGATATATTCAATTTATTGTCATGGAAAAATAAAGCTCTTAAACATTAACTCATTCTTTATGGATCCTACCTTTTGAGACTATACTTTTATGAAATAGTGAGAATTTATCCGATAATAGCAGTATCTACACCTTTATTTATTATTCCTCCATTCTTTCTTTTCATAAACCAAAGGAGATGTCCTTAATACCTTCCTTATGTACGTATCGTGTTTTATAATAATCTTCAATGCTGTCGTCATTTCCTATCTACTTTTACTTCTCATTCATCAACCCACTATCGTTTCGTCTAACCCGTCCCCCATCCGATTCTAGGTTTCAGATCAATTTCGCCTCATAACCGGCCTTATGATCGTTAAGGACGTTGCAAAGACAGTGTCCTTTCTCCAGCTGCCTCGATCCATTTCTCCTATTACCTCTTGCCGGCCCGAGATCAGTATCATCTCGAAGTGCACTTCCTTTACTATTGCATGTCCTGCTGCCTTCGCAAAGCCTCATTGAAAAATGGATCCTCTAAGCTAAGAAAGAGTCACAGGTTTCAATGTGTTTATTTTTCTTTGTGAGGCTTTAAATTCGTATCTCTTATCTTTCATTTTACGTAGAGGACTACATCAGGATTAATGCAACAAGTAATTTAAGTGAAACTTATCGGCACGACTATTTATTACTGTATTGCCAAGAATCTTAACTTTATAACTTTTATATATTAGGTATGTACAACTACTGTTGGTTTATATTATTCGTATATTCACGAATTAAAGCTATAATAATTAAATATTATAAATTATATAAACCAAAATCGTATATCATTAATAATTATATAAACCAACGGTGGCTGTATTGCATCGAGATACCTAATATTCAACAGTGTTAGGATAACTGGAATATTTCAATAGCTCTGTCGATAGTATAATTCTCTAGAGTAAAAGACTGATTTATAAAATTTATCTCTCTCAGTTGAGGTATATAAATACAATTAATTGGATTCAGTGTCCGTTGAGAAATATTTTCACGGCTATAAACTTAAATATTCATCGATACAGCCTCGTTTTTGGATAAATCAAATTGAAAGGATAAATTCAACTCAGCCCGTGTCAATAAATGAGTTCATCTCCCTACGAGTGCAAATTTTTACGGCATGACCTCAAACTGAGCATTTATAATCAAATGAATGTTAGGGGTTTTATTTCTGTTATTCGTAGAAGCGCTTAAACTTAAGCGAAGTTAAATAATTGAATATCTCGCGTAAACAAAGAAAGTAAAGTGGTTTCTTAGATTAGAAGAAGTTAATTTTGGGTGCCTTAAAACATAATGTAGAAAATTATTAACATTGGCATTTATTAACATGAGCTATCCTAAATTTCAATTTAAGACTGAGGAATGTTATAGCCGAATTCTAGTTCACTGTATTTGAACTCAAAACATTTATGAATTACAGCGGGATGTAATTATTTTAACAGTTCTATTCACAATGGTTCATTTCTTTTTATTAAAAAATTTTCACGAGACAAGAATAGCTAATCCCTCATTTGTCTCAGATATGACGATTCTGGCTTAATATATACTAATCTTAACATGAATCATATTCGCAGATCATTGAAAAAGGTGTTACTGTTACGACGGCATGCTATTATACATTCAAGATACAATAAGGTCGTTTTTTCCTTTTATTAGAGAGAAGGGATCTATCTGAGAGTATTTCCTTCGTAGATGACGTATCGCCTCGCGATCGAAACTCCTCAACCTCCTTTATCGTCCATTGACCTCTCTTCTTCTGCAATAAGTCCCTCATAAACGTAGAGGGCTGTGGGAACGGACACCTGTTATCGAGAATTAAACGAGACTGGCGAAAAATTACAATCCATAATTCATCGCGGTTAAAATATGGTCTTTGGAGCAACAAGGTTGCATTACGATCGACTCCTGCTTTCATAGCCGCTTGAATTATCGTTGCAGCCTATCTCATCGATGAGATTCTTGAAAATAAATTAGCTGGGTTCGTTGATACACCATTCTCGTATGCATATTCCATTAAGCAGCTATTCACACTTTCGTTATGGACTAAAAGATTCTTCCAAGTTTCTCATGTATCTCTTTTTATTTAGAAAGAGAGAGATGAGTGATTATTCTATTGTGAAAACTTTGTTATGCGAGAAACATCGCGAAAATCTCATATTTTTTTGTGGAACAACTTATCTGCTCAATATTTTACAGCCATCAGTTATTAAAAGGTCAATTTTATGGAACACTTTGATTAAATTACGTAGATGTAGGCGGTTACTAGGGAAAGGACTCTGAATCATTAGGTATTTGAAAAATTATAACAAAAACAGATTTTCCTTTCCGTCATGATAAATTACCTTCAAGTCTCTTGATTGTTTTAAATTAAAATTTAATGATATGTTAATAGTAATTTGATATCAGTTTGGCCAACTATGGTATTAGATTTTTTTATGATTTACGTCTTCATGACTTATATTACTATACATTTAAGATAGGTGGACCGTAAAACTTTCGTCTACATATCATAAATATAGTATATACCGAAAGAAAAAGTTTGTAATTACTTAGGGGACTCAAAGATGAAGCAAGGGATTTTGGATTTTGGAGAGAGCATTTAGCTCACTTTGAGTAAAATCAAATTAACAAATCAAGTGCTGCTCATATAACAACACAATGACAGAATTGATTTGATAACTTTAAATTAAAGAAATCCGTAACGAAAAAATATCCTATCTAGACGATTATGTAAGCATTGTCATATATCAAGATAAAGAAACTCGTAAATAGCGACGATGGTCATGAACCCTTTTCCCCTTTCTGCTTCTCCATGCCGTACCGAAAAGGAAGAAACTCCATTCCTTTCTTCTTTAGTGTTCTTCCAACTGTGAGGACGATCGTTTGGCCGTAAAAATACATACATATTTGGTAATTCTCACAAAGTCGGTATTACCGGTCTTGCCTTGTTCCTATGAACTGGTCACAACGCAAGCAGGTTGGTATAAGAGCATAAGGATCGATTAAAATCTCTACCTCTAAATAATATTGATGGAATTATCCGTCACTATGTGGAACTAAGTATTTTTAATAAAATCAAATAATCATGCTTTTACAATGTGGAACTCCATCCTTGCGATTGAAAAGGAAATAACTTTGCGAAGTCATTTCCTTCTCAATGATAAATATTTTTATTTTATATTTTCGTATATCTATTTATAAAGCTATAAAAAGTAAAAGACATTAAATTAAGTAGGGAATTATGAGGATCATAAAACTAACTGGAGATTAAAAAAACCATGAGATTTGTGTATGGACACTATTCAATTACGCTCAGTTAGTTCACCCAAGGCAAAACAGATGTGAAAAATAATCGACGTGCCTTGGTCGCAAACCTCCGTCCCCACACTTTCCGGGCACATCCATTTCTCCTAGAGTTTCCAACTGCACGGCTATCGTGCTTCGTTAAATAAGTGCTAAATTAATCTTTCCTTTATCATTGTTATTTCTTTTGATTTATTCCTAAAAAACAGCACTTTCTTCGTCAGCTGCCTCGATGAACACCTCTGGAGGTGGTTGGTGCCACAATGCAAAGCGCCACTTGCTTTACTCACAATCTGTCCCGTTTATAGCATGAAATTGAGTCAGCCTGATAATTTAGTGATTAGAACACCTGCCCGTGAAATGGGGAACCTGAGCTCGAGTCCCAGTCATCTCGATAGCTTTTCACATCTGTTTCTTCTAGCGTTTTCAGTTGCACAGGTATCGTGCTAAGTTCAAATACCTTTCCATAATCCTCATCCACAGTTGACTCACAACATTCATTTTCAGAAGGAAACTTTTTATACCAGGAAATTGATAAAAATAACCGGATGACCTGAAGGAAATGGTGCATTACGTGTGTATCCTTTCATGTAAAAGCTTTTCTTGAATGACCGAGGTGAAGGTTTCACGGAATGGCGTTACATGCGATGGGAAAGAGAAAAAAAAATCGGTGAATGGGAAAAAGAAAGCGGTGAAGGGAACGGGGGCGGACGGAGGAGGAGATGAACGCAGAGGTATTCGGAAAAGAGATAAATTATAATGGAGTAGAGATAGCGATAGGGAGTGAGGGTTGGAGAGAAAGGGAGAGGAGGGTAGATAGGGAGAGGAAGAACTCTGAGATACGCCAATTTGAGAAAGGAAGGAAGCGAAGCCAATGCGGAATAAGGAAGGAGATCTCGTGTTGGAGAAACGAACAGTAGGAATAGGAATTTGGAAAACAGAATCGGAGATGCATTTAAGAACGGGGAGATTGATTTGAGAGGAAGTTCAGAACGGAGTTATTAATTGATAACAGCTTTTTTCCTGGGGAAACTGAAATAAAGTGACTGAGTAGTGACTTTGGAATTTTTTCTTTGTTTTGATAACATTCGATTATAAAATAAAAAGATAGGTACCCACAAATGCTTACAGGATGGAGAATTAATTTTCATAAACATTTGTATTTAATATGGCGGTTGTGGGGACAAGAGAAGCAATTTGAGGAAAATATGACGTGAGGGAAAGCGATGATAATACTTTTCCCCAATTTATCATCTCATTCTATTGTAGACCATATTTCTTTTTCTTCCAACCCGAATATCATCGTAGCTGTCACAACTGTTTTGTTCGACACGAGCATCTTTTCATTTTTTTCTGCTGGTGACAAACCAAAGAGCGGTTTTCCAACGACAATTTTTAATGTTTTTACGCCGTGTATTTCATTGAACCGTAAAAATTTTTATCATCGCACAAAACAAAAGATTACCACGATTCGTTTCCCGCACCAACTGAAACCGTAATAATCAAGTAACAGTCAAGATGTCGAATGGTGGGTGTATTAGTAAAAGCAAACATCTTAACAAGCTGTTATAGGAAAGAGGGGGCAGAAACATCTTACATATAAATATTAGAAGGTCAGAATTTCCGTTATATTTTTTAGACTGGTTTTGGCAGGAGTTAGAGGAGTAGAAGATATTAGGGTTCGTGGGATGGGAGGGTTCACCATCACGGGTCGCTCCCTCACATTGGCGTGCACGCACCCTTGCGTGGCCCGAATAATTCAAACGCACTTCACCCTTTTTTCAGAAACTCATCGCTCTCGTGCTGCGGTGGCCGGACTAAACCGCATATCTATCATTCATGGAGATCTCCAAAGATAGGACAGTAATTGAGGATACAACTTTCTCCATTATGGTTTAGAAAAACGCGAGCTTTCTTCGTGCTCTCGCCACTAACGCTTCTTCTAAATTTGAGAATATAAAATTCAAAGATAATGATTCCATTTTGTTACCTGTCCGTGTTTTCAAAACAATGGTCATAAATTATACTGATTTTCCTGGATGAATTTTCTGTAGTTTTCAATCTTGAGGTGCATTTAGTACATACATAAAAAAGGACTATATTGGCTTTAACATGTAGGTTCTCCAAAAAAAAACAAGAAAAAGATTATACTATACAATAAAATTTAAATTGCTCCGTAAAAAAACACATTGAACACTGCCATTGTTGATTACTTCTATATTAAGTACGAATGTAATAATTTTGTCTTCTGTAATAAGTGGACCCTTATTTCAATTTATCATAACAAATTTTCTCCTCCAATCATCTTGATGTTAGATTTTTCTATACTTTGGAGGATGGATTAGATTTGAATACATAGATTGGTTAGTGTCCAGTGGGCCCCTTTCCATTTATCCTAGCACAGCATTTAACGAGCTTTTCATAAAATTTAATGTTATTGAAGATTAAGAAGAGGTGGGAAAGATCTTCGCAATATAGAAATTGGAAGGAAAAACAATACAGTGACAGAACCCCAAAATGAGAAAGAGAAGATAGCGAAAATTCAGTAGACATATAAAAACGGCAAAAGAACAAATACAAAGGAAAATAAACATTGAATTTCACATCTAAAAATACAAAAATTTTAAAAATGTTATGAATAAATATTATTTCATACATGAAGCAAACTTTCTATCAACCAATTGTTAGAATCTCGGTCTTTAGTATTATTCTCTGAATGATTCATTAAATAAATATTGAAATCAAGCGGTTATAATCCTAATTTCCCCTAATCAAGGAAAATAAGGGTTAGATGTAAGAGGAGACTTTATAGTCTCAATCTCGCTCTAAATAAAGTTCTTTCTTATTATTACTATTAAATCGATCTAATGTGTCTATTGACATGTAACCCTGCGTATACATACCAACCTGGATTGAAGAATGGCCTATTCGGTATTTGATACAGTACCAAATATATTTCTTGAAAACGCCAAGTACTTCTCGATATTACTCAATGATTTTACATAAGATTAAAACGATAAGCTATAAATTACATTTACTTGTAATACATAATCACTACATCGTCAACTATAAAAGCGGAAAAGTATCAACATACCAACTTCATACCTAATATTTTTCTTCTTCTCATAGAGATATATCATATATCGTAAGTGATAATTAGCTCAGAAAATTTTATTTCAGTTCGAAATTTTTATTAGGCCTTATCTATACCAGGGAAGTTCTCATGAAACTCTCGATTACATAATGGTATAAAATAAAATGATTGATGTACTTCTTCGAAATCTTTCATGATGTGGTGGTGCACTTTTCCTCTTCAAATTTCCTGTTTCGAAATGGATATTACGGTCTTCTTCCTTATATACTCAAGACGCAGTGTAGATTTATAAGTTGCTGCCTCTCTCCGACATTTTTAGTGTCGAAAATATGCAAAATAACATCTTGGGAGATGAAGGGATACGCATTGAAGAAAGAAAAGTAAATTCTATCGGATTTGCTAACGATATGGTGGTTCTAGCCTACGAAACTGTAACACTTCAAAAAATAATGAAAACACTAGGAGAAAAGAAGGAGTACGGAATGAAAATAAATGTTGAAAAAACAAAGGTAATCGGGATAAATCATAGAGAAGATGTAAACGTTAGGATTAACAAAAGAAGGATAGAGCAAGTAAAGATATTTACAAAAAGTAAAGATATCTGGGGTATGGTAATAGAAGATTGTAGGAGTGAATTGGAGATGGAAACAAGAATTGCTATACAAAAAAACCTTCCATAGGAAAAGTCATTTATCATACAGTAGTTTGGCACTAGAATTTAGGAAGAAGCTAGTAAAATGTTTTGTGTGTAGTATCATGATATATAGTTCTGAAACGTTGGGGAAGAGAGAAAAGTATAGAATTAAGGCATTTGAAATGTGGACATGGAAGATATGTTAGACTGAAAAAGTAAGGAATGGAGAGGTATGGAAGAGGGTTGGAGGGGAAATGGAACTCCTAAATAACATTAGAGAGAGAAAGGGAAACTGAATGGGACCTATACTAAAAGGGAAGGGAATAATTAAGAAAGAAATGGCAAAAAGAGAAGAGGAAGAAGAGGGCTGAACGACGGTGACAGGTCCACTGTCACACAGCCGAATCATCACCTGGTATTTTGCCATGTGTTGATTCTTCTTCGAGCCAAAGATAATCTTATAAACTTCTCTTACCATATCGAAAGAAAAAATCAAAACAGATAATTCATTCGATATTGCTATAAATAAAATCCCCTTGAAAATGCCTTCTGCAAATTCATGGAAATATCCTATTTTACTCTTTCACTCTAATAAAACTCACAAAAATATTTAGAAATTATAGGTATTCGATCACCATAGCGGTACTGGTCAAAAATTTAAATGTGATCGTAAGTAGAAATAATTATTACCTGATTATGAAACACTCTCACTTTTGCTTGTAGAATGGCAAAAAGTTAACATTAAGCAGAATGGCATATATTTTTTATAATACACATTATGTTAAAGAAGCATTTGTGAAGGATCGTGAAATTTTTTCCAATTTTATTTCGCTATTAAATTCATGGCCGGCCAAGGCTGGCTCATCATTGGTGATTATCAAAATAAACTTTCCCTACACATTTTCTGGGTCAACCCACCCCGTCGGATATACGCAAGCGCAGTTATAATTTTGGAGATGAATTCTTGGTTCTCGTATTTTGCAGCAACAGACTCTTTCCTACTTCTCACTCTATCGTCTGTTTGAGATCCTTAGAAAAGAATCAATTATTCAGAGCGTTCATTCATTCCCCGCTCAGGTGTGTAGAGTAAGGGATTGCAGGCAAAAGCTAGGAAAATCAATTTTTCGAAAACAAATTCTTCGAAAATTATAAATTTACGATAGATTTAAAGTTTTTTATGATGATTGATTTAGAATTTTAGTTTGATCAATTTCAGATTGCTGTCGATTTTAAACAGTTTGTAAATCAAAGGAATGACCGTTTGAAGAATTGAAGTTACCTCATTGAGTAAGCGTACTTATGAGTGAATAGATTTAAACTCAGAATTAGTTAATTTTATACAAGATTAGCATATTTTCAGATTTTTTAGAGCGCTCAAATTGCGAAGAAGTTGTCATTCAAATTAATGACAGTTCAAGGAATTGATATTCGAAGAAACTGTACGCTCCCGAGTACGGTACAGACTGTAATTCAGTTTACCTTCCACGGATATTTTCGAAGAAAAATTGTCCTCCTAACTCTCTCCGAGACATTTTACGTGTAGAAATGCCCGAACGGCGCGAATTCTTCGAGCCGCGAACGGTATTCGGAAGCGAAAGTAAACGCCTTTCATGCGAATTTTGAACCCTGGGAGTCGAACACGGCAACAAAAACGCAACATACCTCCTCTGCCGTTGACACCATTCAATTTTTGATTCCCTCGTGGAGAACTTTTTTCGTTCCTTTTCCCTCGTCCAAATCTCCGTTCTGCGGCGTGCGGCATCGATCCGTCCGACTGCGTGGAGAATGGGACCGGAGACGGAACGGCGCCGTTTTGGGGCGTCCGTCACATTGGCGTCGTAATACCGTAGAGAGAGGGCATCGTCACCTCCCAAGGCGGCTAACTCTTCATTCTCTTCTCGGATTCCAAGGGAAACATGTCATCTCCGCCGTGGCGATTCAGCCGCGGAATGTTGCTTAAAGAAATTGAGAGTGCAATTGCAATCAAGTCGAACTTTCGTTGTAAACAGTTCTGAGGGTTTTTACTAAAATTGAGTCGAAGCAGTTATTCAAATTCTGAGAGTATCTATTTTGTTGATTGCAAGAATTTTATCGTAAACAACGGTTTTATTATTGTTAGCAACAATTTTATTACGGAAAAATAAAATTGGAACGCGGTAGTTAATGAATTAGAGTTTGAAAACGTTTTTATTGTTATCAATAATTTTATTGTTATGAAAATAGAGATAATTTTCTTGTTAAAATGCAGTTACTTCTTAGAAAAGTCTTTGTTACTATTGAATAATATAATATCATAAAAGTATAAGCAAATTATAAATAATGTAAAATTTATACTTCGGGCATTTTGCTTCAATCATGTTGGTGGACTTAGGAAGTATTTTGATATCGTCATTTTGAACTATTATTTCTAAGAAGATTTTCTTTTCTTATGTAGCTTACATGTAATTGAGGGAGTTGAAATTTTTATAAAACAAAACGATACCACTAGTCAAGAACTGAAAGGTTAAGTGCATTTGAATTTGAGTCTAAGCACATGTTTCGAGCGGACAAGAGAATGAGGGGAAGTACGCGAGAGAATTGCGTTGGAAAGTATTGGAGGAGAGTGAATGATAAATGGAGAGAATGTGAAAGGAAAAGTCTTTCAGTGGGTCTGAGAGAATTGATTAAGCCGGAATACTGAAAGCTCAGGTCAGCAAGGGAATCAATATCTGTTCACTATTGGCAGCGTTCGACGACAGATCGTGCTGTCCCGTGCTCCGTATTATTTCAAAGTTTTTAAATAACCATAACCGTCATCAGGTTTCTGCTATGTTGTACAATGAATTCTGATTAAAGTTTTACATTGTTGAATTCTCAGTTTTTGATGAAGCCACCAAATGAAATAAGTATTTAAAGTATACGTAACACTGCCTATTTCACGAAAAATTAATTTTGCGCTTCATTCCTCAGTCTCTTAATTGGAAATCCAACTACACATATTTTAAGTTCTGCTTGAGCTTCCTTCCCTTCTTTTCTGAAAATATTTTATTAGCATCTTTTCCCGCAACTTCTCCTTAAAACCGATTAACACCAAAGCAATCAAAAGTGTGATTTGGTTTCCTTTATTCACCTTTTCATGTTCAGTTCTCCGTCAAGATAACTTTTTAACTGCCACTCCTTTATGTTCCCTATCACGAAGCAGGTGGCTAACACTCGTGAAATGATTAATTTTTACTCGTGAAATGATTAATTTTCATGTGAACCAGTCTTAACTTTAACGTACTAATTTGTTGCAGGGTTATTTGATATTTTTATATATTTTTTAAGAAGTTTTTTCCACTGTTGTCGTTTCTGTTATTATTACTCTTATCGATTCTTCTGATCAGCTATCTATAGAATTAACAGAGGGGTTTCCGCAGTTCTTTTTGAGTTTGGTCAATCACCTCACGCTTTGGAAGGCCTCGCTCCGGGATTTCTTATAATCTTACTTGTATGGCGATATGGCTTTCAATCATTTAGGCAAGAATCAATATGTATACATTCCTTCATTGCATGAAAATTATTTTCAAATACTTTTATCAATTTTTTCGTTTAACATTCTAAAGTCATCCATATAATAATGCTGGTCATCCTTTAATTATTACTCTCATCATAGTGACCTTTATGAAAAAATATAATTAAAATATAGTATAGAGCTATAAAAACATAATGAAGACCTTGGATTTTCCAATGAATTCCGTTTTATATACCAGAATCATTTCAAAATTAACCCAGTTCCAGGAATGTAATCAATCCAATATTTAAATTAAGTATTAAAACGTTAAAAGTGAATGAAATCTCTTTTATTCAAAGGATATTTCCATTCATTCAGTTTTTAATAATTATTTATATATTTTAAACTATTAGATATTAGAGATAAGATAAAATCAGTTTCCGAATAGAAAATCACCTCGCTGGGTAATTTTCGTCGACCACGGCATCGACTACGGTTCACTATTCAAATGGAACTTACAAAAGAAATAGAACGAATTTGAATTCGTCTCACTCAAAACTATCATTTTTCCATTAATTTTTAAGAAAATCCCCTGGCCTCGTATGGAAGTATTAAAGGCAGGGGAAATGAAGCCATTCACCTCCGATGGATACAAATTCAGTTTTATCGACGCAGCACGCTGTCACACACGCAGGCTTCACGAATCTAGCTTCCTAGTTATAAACAACCTGCAAAACATCGAATGACTGCTCTTAAGGATTACTAAAGGCTGACCGCGTGCTCAGTCAGTTTCTCTCGCAAAAACAACATTTTTCTCAGGCTTCCTCCGTCCACCGAGCTGCATTTCTTCCTTCGAAACCAAATTTGCGGTCATTGAAACGCTCCATTCTCCCATCCGTCCACATGAAATACATTCCAGAATAAGTTTTGGATAAACAATCGATGGATACTAATTTTCGTAAAATATTCTATTCGCTATCTGTCTATTCTTAATGTTTGCACTCAAAAGATATTCGGAGTCTTTATTATTTTTATGTTTGACTAATTTAAATAGCAAAAGAATTTCTTTCCAATGGCAGATGATAATCAGAGGATATTTGACGACCCGAAGTTGTACCGTCAACAGTCAAAGTTACAGTAAAAATACATAAACAAGAACTTATACATTTAGAGAGGTCTTTACTTTTTCTGAAATGAAAATGAATCTTTACAGTTAGCTTTAATCATATAATAGTGCTCCTTTATACAAAGATATTCTCAAATTTGATTTTTTCCTTTTTAGCTAATGAGCGAAATGATCGTAGCGTCTTAAGCGGTATTTTTACTTATTGTTTTAAGTGAAAGTGACCAGGACCGAGAGAAAACGCTGAGTTAGCTGGATAGTGTCTTAAACGAGAGCGTTTTAAAGATGTTTTACTATATTTTGTTTCAGAAATAGCCTATTTGCCTTTGTGAATCTATACTGATTGCAAGCCTTATCTATTCATCCATCTATTTATTCAAATTATTTTATATATTCACTTCTAGTCGTTTTTTCTGCAAAACATTGATGATACTAACAGAGTTATAAAGAGTTGGATTGTTCGTTCCCCCCTTACCATAAGACTCAGATGGCTTCCGGAATAGGTATGTATGAGTGAACTTTAAATGCTCTATGAAGAGAGTCTATGTCATTCTTTTTGTGTATTTTTATCTGCATTTTTTCATGTAACGGAAGCTCTTTTTCGGAGATCGTTATTTCTCTTATATTTAGAACCCCACCCTATAGTTTCTGC
Source organism: Pachydiplax longipennis (assembly GCA_036926295.1). NCBI lineage: Eukaryota > Metazoa > Arthropoda > Insecta > Odonata > Libellulidae > Pachydiplax > Pachydiplax longipennis. The sequence continues at coordinate 53,896,036 of JAVFKF010000004.1, forward strand.
CAACATTCTTTCGGTTACCCTATCTCCTCGGATAAATAAGCTCCGCTGAAATAAATCATTTTATTCCGCCGTGTCTCATGCATTCCCTCTAAATTCTCAGTTCTCCTCATCTTCCTCCGCTTCTCTTTCCTCTTATTCCATCACACATTTACTTTAAAATTAGTTTTCCACGAAATTCGAGTTGATCTGCCCCTAATTCTCAGACGCATCCCTTAATATATCCACAAGGAATTAATCTAACGCCAGCATAGACGTATCTTTTAGCTCCTTTGCAACTCCAGAGTAAAATCCATTGTTCCTTGCTCAAAAGCATTTATGATTTTATCAGATTAATATCTAGTTTATTAATTATGCGATGGAGATGTTATGGAATGCTAAAACTAATTTCATTACAACTCCGTGACAGTACATTTGCATGGAAATCGATTTATCTTTCTGTCCTTTGTACTATTATCTATATCAATTCCTTCTTGGTATTTCATGGGATTTTCATCCCCAGCCTGAATCGTTCCTCATAAGGTTTTCACATCGTCAACCTCATAGTTTCGCAGATATTTTCCGGCAAACTGATAATTTCTCAAAATAGATTACGTGTTAGTAGTCAGTAGTGGGAAGAAATTTAATATCATATGCTATTTATGTATATTACACAGTATTATTTTACCCTTACCTGGTGTGTGCCACTTATTTGTGAATTTTATGTCATAATCATCTCAAATTATCTACATTTGATTAATTGCCTCACTCTTGCAGTAAAATCAAATAGAAATTAAGAGAGAACAACTAAGAACGATTTTAAAGTTAACACATGAAGCGTAGGTTAAATCTCTGAATCCATATACATTATGTCTGTAGTAAAGACTACCTTATTCCAAATGCGTCTACTTCGTTTTTATTCTTCGACAATACTCCATTGGCAAAAATGTTACCACTCATCCGCCGAAGTGAATCTAAGAGATATGAGGCAGTGAGTTCACCCGTATCTGACCTTCTGATAAGACAACGAGTACGGTAGTCTTCATGAATAACAACCACGCGACTTCCCGACGCCCGTAGTGGGACGTCTCCCGAGTCTGCATGACGAAACAGAATTCGCATCCGTCGTTTTTAAACCACGGGAAAGCACGGCTTGCGCGTGCCATATCCCTTCTCCGCCTACGCTTTTATCCCGTGGCGTGATCTCATCACGTCTCTGCTTCCTCTCTTTGCCACTTTTTCTTTCGCTTCCTCTGCGTGCCAGAGGACCTTAGTTTGCTAGCTGAGAATTGTTTATCTTATACCCCTTTCGACTTGGAAGCTCACATGGCCTTAGCACACCACAAAATCTTTCGGAATCTAAGGCATGACTTCAAACCCATGTTGACTAATAATTTTTCTTTCTATCGGTGGCTAACGAAAGAAAAACTGCCAATTCTGAAGTCAATGTTCAATATTAAGCTTATATCCTTGATAAATGAGTCCACGGAACAATAATAATTCGAATTTGATCAAGATATATCTTTCTAAAATAATATGCTTTGTTGATTTTGAGAACGATTTCTCAAACTTTTATTTGCAGCTTGGGTTTTACAACGTAAATACCGGTTCTTCTATTTTTCTCCATTAAAATTTTCATGTATATGTTTGACTACGCCTATTGAAGGACGCACGTGTATTTACTTACCGTTATATTTTTTTGCCATTTTCTTTCACAGCTCTCTCTCGGTAGGTTGGGGCCGGCCCCCTTAGCGGGTGTTTTCTTGCTGTGCATAATTTTTCTTACGATTTTCATACCCACGTTTTTGTCCCTTTTCTCTCAAACTATCTTTACAATATCCACGAGATCTTTCTCTAAGCTATCTCTCTACAATATAAAAGCTGTGCAAATTATGCACAGCTTATTATTATTTATTATCATAAATACATAATTTTTGAAACAGATACAGAACACGTAGAACTATCGATGATTTTATGCTCCATTCATTCAATTTCGAAGGAGGTACACCCGCAATATTTTATGCTCAAATTATTGAAGGCAGAGTATGTTGCCTCAAATCTTTCATGCAACAAAAACTGAAAGAAGCTTAACGTTTCACAATGAGTAAGCCGATTAAACAGAACCTGAAGTTTAGGCATGTAAACGGACGAGATAAAATATTTTCTTGATTCAGGATTTGAACCATTGAGGATAATCTTAGGATATTTAGAAATCTGGACCATACACACCAACCACCTTTCTTAAAAAAAATTTACCTAAAACAGGATTTGAACCACTGAGGATAATATTCGGAATCTTTGGAAACTTTTGGATATTTGGAATTAGGCACTCTAACCACACGACCATTTGGATGATAATATGTTGAATGAAGTAGGTTATAATTCAACAAAACGGCTGATTAAGTAGTACTGCATGCGCCTTCCATATAATGACAGATAATATGATACATACATTAATACCCCGCGAGCCGGGGTATTAATGTATATCTAAACAAACATATTTTGCGAATGAGTGGAGAGAAATAACGGTTATTTATTATAATCAATTCTCTGTTACGCTAAACAGTTTTCGTCTCAAAATCGTGATTCCCCCTGGGAACCTCCCCTTGTTAGATTATAGGAACGAGGACGATCGGATATTAGTAATAACGTCATATTTATTACTTTATTTAATTGTCATTTAATTGATTTATTTCGGGAAAGACCCAAAAACATACCGTAAATTTTCTAACATTTGGAACGGTATCACATCTTGTGTGGTGAGGTGATTTAATTGATATGTCACTGTCACAAACGAAGATCTAAATCTAGGAGGGATTCGTGCATGTAATGGATTAATTGAAATATCATTAACTGAGTGAAATACCGAGCGAGGAAGATAATGTTTAAGATATAGAGGAAGATTCCGAATAGTCAAAAACAAATCTGCATTTTAAAAGCGAATAACTTAACTTTCTTTAACCGATGAACCCAGTGCTCGTGGAGCGCTACTTTGCATAACTTCCATATACCATTGAGAGTAGGTTAAAATACCTATTTGAGTCATTAAGATTCACAACCTCATGCATAATAACGAATGTGGCGTGTTGGGAAGATGTCTGCCGAATGGATCGAATTCTTGAATGAGAAACGGGGTTAATGGCTTCTTCTTGTGGTAGTTGTGATGTGGATTTTCGGGGAAGGAACGGTAAGAATGAGATAGGATGGGGAACTAAAGAAGGATCCAAGTTGGGGGAGAAGGTTCCGGTACCAATCCATCGCCGACTCCGTTCCGGTCGAAGAAAGCGCTTTATATAGAGGATGAGGGATGAGTGTGTTTGGCCAAAAGTGAAGGAAGCGCATGTGACTTTAGAGAAAAGGATAGAAAGAAGAGCAAGGAGATAAGGAGAGTACTGCCTGCTGCATTGCGAATGCCGCCACATGACATAGATACCGAAAACAGGAAGAAGAGGTCTTTTATTTTGTTATGCAAATTTCTTATTACTATTAGGCTTTCGGATAAACTATAACATGATTTGAACAATAAAGAAAATTAATAAAAATAGAAGCAGTTTATAAATTTTGGCTGATAAGAAATTTGGCGAAATTATGTTTGGAAGATGTTCAGCATCGAGAAGAATCAATACCTGACAGCACAGTGCGATTTAATCAAGGCTAAATAGTGTCATAAACTAAGGAAAAATAAGGTGATACTTCCAAGAAAATTGGGAACAAATTACGATTTTCTTTTTACTGATAAATTTGAGTCTATCTTTCAAGAATGACGGTCTTTCCTGGTATCAAAATTTGCTTCATTTTACCCATTTTACACTTATTCATTTTGCTATTAATTTTGGAGACAAATGTTGTGCAGGAATCTACGAAAATGCCGAGAGTTTTCGAGAATATGCAAGGAGAAATGTATTTTCCTGCTACTCTCCGTTCTATTTCCGTGGGAAAACACTTCCAGCGGGAAGGTGTCTGATAAAATAAGGAATTTATTTTATGCTCAAATCAAAATCCTTTAAGTTTATAGATAATGCCGAAAAACGAATTTATATTACGAAAGTAACGCAGAACTCATTTCCAATAAACTTTTAAAATACCATTATGCCGTTACAAATGTAGTAGATATGTAATGAAAAACTTCACAAAGTGATTTTAATTCAATCTCCTCCTCGGATCCTAGTACTACTTGATAATTATAGGAAGGCTTGTTGAGGGTGTGATTTTCCTGGATCCGCAAAATGCTAGCAATTACTTTTGCTCTAAAGATAACACTTTAGATGGCTAATACGCATTCTTTTGGCCCTCCATATCAAAGCTTAAGAAAAAGAAGCGAAAGAGTCAGTAATTTTCTAACCTTTAGTCGCTTCTCAAGGAATTTGGATACAAATTAAGTATCGAAAATTTACAAAAACTAATTTCGAGGATTCTATTTTGCACAGTCTCCCTTTTCTTGTTCGCTTCGTGGTTTCTCCAATGACTGCGCTTTTCTTCTGAAGCGCCTCATCAAACAACTTCCCTCTTTCTAACGTCTTCTTCACTTCCGGACTTAAATTCGGACCATTCCTTCAACTGCTCCCCTCCTCTTCTGCCTCCCGGCTTCCGCACCCTCTCCTAGAGAGAACTTTCTACGTTTCCCTTTTGTTTAGGTCTTTTTCCCTCCATTATCCTCCGAAGAAGATTTGTCTGTGGCTTAAGTGAAAAAGCGTATCGTCGCCTCAAAGCTCAGTGAATACTCAAATCTAAGTCTTCAGTGAACACGCGAAAATAGCCGGGAGCTGCATGAAATAAATCATGAACGTTTCCGAAAATTCTTTTTTAGTAAGTAACATGCTTTATTTTCCAGAAACTTACTTGTGTATCTCTAAACAGAATACGAGACACGGTAAAATTCACTGAAAATTACCCTCTGATACTTGTTGGGGTGAAATGTTTTCTGAGACGCGTCGAACTACGCTACCGTGATGATTAAACCAGTCGGTTGCTCCTTATTCGCTGAGGAATTCAGTGAATATAATTCAAGTTAACGATATTTTTAAAAATAAGTTACAACCAAGGTTAAATATATTTAATTAACGACGCTACCTGACCCAGCTTCTTACTACAGTGCATATGTATAGCAAATAAATCAAAATGTATGTTGTACCTTTTAATAAACAATAGACTCTTAATTATTAAGATACATTACTTTGATTAAATAAAGAATAAGCTTTCTCTGTAACTAAATTTATATTTTGTTATTCGGTTGGCACGCTTCACGTAACGAAAATTCACGGAACGTAAATAAATTAAATATGTATATTGGATGAAACTAACAAAACATTTCCAATACCATATGATACACGTCGATTTTGAGACCATTTCCGCGGTAAAACATGTACACACTATATCGTCCGCGTGGATTCCTTTAAATATGGGACATTGAAAATTGAACACTCACTTACATGAGTAGAAATTGTTGGACGCAAAGAGAGTATCTGAGGCATAAAGGATAAAGGCAGTGAAAGGAAATCAGTCTAAATTATCCCAAAATCCGAGCGATTTTTCTCATGGTCATTGAATGCTCAATATTTTTTGCTCCGATGAAGGAGAAAATTGTATAGAGCTGCAGGCTACTCGGATAGAATAGAGATCACCCCTCAACACAATGGAACAGTCTTCAAGGAGAGTATACTACGACTGAAATAGTTCTACAAAACGATTCTCCTTTTTCCCAGAGGAAACGTCACGTAGCCGTGCTTTCTTTGGTTTCTCGGATATTAAAAAAGGGAGTGAATGAAATCGATTACATTAGCTATTACAACAAATGTTGTCCAATTTTGTCAAATACATAGCGTCTTCGCAAAGTACAGTAAAGCTTTCGGTGAATTTCAAATTTTATGATTCTTCCAATATAATGTATCGTCCTTAGAGTAATAACTGAAGTAGATTTTATAAGTAAGTATATCTATAATTTAAAAACATTGGAAACGGAAACATTGACTCCTTGGGCCGCAGTTTTAAGACCTCTGAACTGGCTCAATAATTGTAGCTTATGTGCAAATATGATAGATTAGTAGTTGACGATACTGAAGAGCGTCCTAGAGTGTATTCTGTTGGAATTAGTTGGACGTACATTTTCCCTTCATTTGTAGTTGTTTTATCAGATATTAGCATGGTTAATATATATTGATTTCAGTATGCCAACACAAAAAATATACTCTTACATTCAGGGAGGATTTCGTTAGCGGATTTAGTTGATGAGGCCAAATAAGAAAAAATAATTCTGACTACATCCGGATATTCAAATAATGGGCATAGGACATGATTGGAGTCTCCCATAAACCGCAATCTGTAATCTGCCTACCACATCAAACAATATCGTCATATTTAAATGTTCGAATCGTCGTACTTTTATTTCTCAATTAATCCTAATAATTTAATTCCGATGATTTTTAAGGTTAACAATCAAAACATTTCCCTACATTTACGCATTAACTTTTTACTTCTGAGCATATCAAGTTTCAACTGTTGTTAAAAATTTACTGTACTACGACTTATGGATTAGTCGATGGAAAATATAACTACTCGGAAACTTTTTATACCTTGAAATGATACTCATTGTCAAGGTATATGGAGTAGTATTTTTAAAGTGCATGACAGCTCATGTTGCATTAATGGAAGTCGAACCCGGCACCGTTTCACCAAAGGTGGTCCTGGGTTATAATGATAATGTTTATATTTCCTGACCATTGTTGAAAGTCACTGCTGGAAATCATTCGCGTGACATTACTCCTCTCCATCAAATTATATTTTCATTCGATACTCGTTCGGTATTTCATCATTATCGACAGCCATTAATCCTCAATTATCTCCGGCGATTAATCCCCAGACAGGGATGGAATCCGATTCCCGCCCTTGTCTCCCGTAACACAGCACTTATTGGGTTTAGACACTGGGTGTGGGAAACCTTGGTAAAGAAGCGCGGTGTACCAGGGCCGCGTGCCCGTTTCCGTCCATTCATGCTCACGGATGAACGCGTGTCGCCCGACAACGCCCGGGTGTTGTCCTCAGAGACACCAATTATTAGGATGTTTCCCGGATGGCATCATGGGAAGGGCGAGATACGCCCCTCTCCCCTTACTTTCTTTTGCTGGGAATTCCCTCACCGCTCAAAATTGAGGGCAGAGTCATCTTCGAGGAAAAACTGAGCTTAACGAAGCAAATTTTTCCGATAACCACTTAAAAATATACTTTCCATTTGTTTTGACAATGAGTGTTATTTCAAGGTATGAAAAGTTTCCGAGTAGTTCTATTTTCCATCGACCAATCCACTAGTCGGAGGACAGTTCGTTTCATACAATAGTTGAAACTTAATCACCGTAGTAGAGAAAATTAATGCGTGAATGAAAGTAAAATCTTTAACGATCAAATTGAAAAATCACTATCATTAAAATATTGGGATTTATTGAGAAACAAAAGCACGACCTGAAAATGTAAATATTTATACATATATTGTTTGATGTAATAAGCAGAGTACAAACTGTGGTTTAAGGGAGAATTAAGTTAATTTTTAAATAAGATACACAAAAAGTCCTACTTAGTCACTTGGATTGCGGAAATCAAATTTATGAAAGAATAGAATCGTGTAGTTTATGATACAAACTAGTACCTATCTCTCGGGAGAACGTCAAATTTTCAAGGAAAAATTTGATCTAGGTTTTCTCTCTAAGAGAATATTCACTTGGATTGCAAATTCCATTCGAAGACGTACTTTTTATATCTAATTATACCATATTCTAAACCTTATTAATAGTAATGTCTACTAATATATAAATTTTATACAGTTATATTTTATGCATATTTGAAACTTTTAAGGGTACATTTTTCATAGATACTCGATTTCTAAAATAATTCATATCAAGAATACTCTCCGAAACTATTAATTTGCTAATAAATTGTAAATCTTTTTAGTAATATATTTTATCTGTGCCTATTGTAAACCCTATGGCAAACGCAGGTGTCTCGTGGAAGGTTATGAAAACTGGTATAGGCCTGAGCCGTTAAGAAAATGTTTGAAGGTCCTCAGCGTAGGATTGTTCTATTTTATCTTCTCATATTAATATAATCTCAACTTTTTTCTATTAATATTTAATCACCATACAAATTATCTCTCTTAAAATTTCAGAACTCAAGAAAAGTACAGCCTGTTGAAAGTTAGGTAAATAATATAGGGGTAAATAATATAAATCTTTTTCAGTAAAAATGTTAAAGTCTACAAACTTTATCGCTTTTATATAAAAAATAATAGGAATAAATTCCAAAGCAGCACGTGATGGCTGTCAAGGCAAAAGTTTACATTAAAACCGTTTCCAACGCACTGGAAGATGACATCCATGCGTAGAAACAGGTCAACTACTAGCGAGTCAAATATTTTTCTTGAGGTTTTGCTAGGTATTTAAATGGAATTTTTCTTAGGCTGGAATTCAATGCATCGGTGGTTTTGCCTTCAGAACAATTTTATCTCGCACCTGTCGCTTTACTGATGTCTAAAGAATAAGATCTTAGAAAAAACTCCGTGAGACGAGAAGTAAGAAGTATCAGTTATTATCTTATAGTTCGGATGGCTCTTTATCAATCTTAATATCTCTAATCGTTATTCCGATTACAGCAAAGATTACTATAAGAGAAAGATTTCGGAAAGACTGGAGACTTCCCTTAAATTCTTATTATCAACCTATAAGCCCTTTATTCACGGCTTTCTCTTGATAAGTGCTATCGCATAAATATAAATACCTGTTATCCTCAGTCAGATATAGATTAGATGATATAAAAAATTAATTTTAATTATTTCAACTCGTCATAAAAGAAATTCACATCTATTTTGAGTCTGAGAGATAAAACAAAGGTTTTGGAAATGGAATTTTCAGATTAAATTAAGAAATGTTCACAACAAAGTAGTATAAACAATAAATTGATACCCGCAATTTTTCTTTCTTCAGTAGACGTGCCGAGAATTGGATTTGCTTTCTTCTGACAGTCAGCTTTTCCTACTTAACGCTTAGAGATTTAGTTTAAACTTAATTAAATATATTAAGAAATTATGGATAAACTTATCTCCTGCTTAGAAATTACGTAGATATGGAATCATGTTTCGTTTTATTCACTTCTTTCCTTCTCTGTAAGTGTTTTTCTACAAACGAACGTATATTTTGCATTGAGACTTGAATATTCGGAAATCCTAAATTTAATCTGCTAAATCGAAAATTCATTAGAAATATAAAATGATTTTGCCTGTAATCGAATTTATTTAAGATTATATCTTCATTTAATCTGTTTCAGTTGCTTTAGTACTTAAATATTCTTAAATTTCTACTAATTATGATCAGAAACATTACTTAAGCAGGTTAAGATTAATATTAAAATAATTTTGAGGGAGTTTAACTTTTTAAAAATCGGTCTATAGGTATTTATATATATTTATAATATAAAAAAATTCCCAAAATGACCATTAAATAAACATATTTCAGGCAGAGGAGAAACGGAACCATTAGTTTTTTTGTCTTTAATCATATTTTTAAAATCCAACTTCATTTATAACAGATATTCCCTTTTCTAGATTTAACAGAAACAGGTGCTACATCAGTAGAATTCACAAATCCTCATTTTATTCGTGGGACTTCGTTCATTTGTCCCCACACATACCCCACCGACATTCAGTCTCACCCATGAATAAAAGTTCAAATTGCATGGCTCGTTTATCGAGCTCGATATATTAATCAACTCCCCTTCCCTTTATAATGGGAAAATAGTAATTCCTTAGTTCCACCAATGAAGAATCTTAAATCAAGCCCAATTTCACGCAACTTCAGGCATGGTCGTGATTAGCAGACATAAAAATAACATGCATCTTCCTGATGATTTAATTCTATACCCATCTCTGGTTGAATGTCCGTGGGTGGGACAGGAAGTGCTTCCCCACCGTGACTCCCTTTCCAAGGTGAAGGCGAGCAATAATTTTACAGGGCATCGCTCACAAAACACCACCAATTCTGGGTGGAAAAGGGGATTGTAGTAAGGAATATAAAAGAAGGGCGTATCGCTCGCCCCGCCTTCGAGCAGTATGAGCTCGAATCGAAGAAAGGAAAGCGACGGAAAAGACGAATTTTTATACCTCCGTCGTACCAGTCTGTATACATCTCGCCTCGCTTCAATTACAATACCCTCTTTTCCCGATACGAACCCTTCTATCCTTTTCCCTCCCAATCTCCCCGGAACTCTTTCTCATTCCCCTCATAATTTTAAATAACCTCTACCTTTTTAATCGAGGGAATTAGTTCGTTTTGTTTGCGGTGCTGATACAATCTTCTATGGCTCTATTAATCCCATCCTTTTCCTTTGGTTAATGTACGAAGGGTAAGTGTTTACCCATTAAATTATTAAGAAAGGTTTACCTAATCAATTTTAGATAATGTAGGGGTTCCGAGGGTTACACAGCTTGCTATTAGCTTTATTTTCTTGGAGGTTGAGTAAGATAGCAAGGCTTCTGTTGGGCCTGCGATAAGCTGTTGAGGCACAGCAAACATTTCTCTATTAGAAATTGTGATTCATATATTTTCCTTTAGGGGTGTAAAAATATCAAGAAGTAATAGTATAGAACTGTTCATCATCATATTCTGACTCTTGATTTTTGCATACGGTTACTAGAAATGGCTAATAATGTATGAAGCTAAAAATATTTTAATCGAAAATCGTAGTAGTAATTCCATTACAACATTCGAGATACTGTCAATGGATATCTTTTTCTACTAAATTTATATTCTTATGATTTTTAGTATGAAAATATTGAAATAAAAACACTCTCATCATTTCATTATACAGCTTCTGTAACTTGCCTACGTCTTGAATTTGAAAATTGTGAGATATCTCATGGATGATAAAATTAGGATATGATCAAACTTCTGTGAAATGCACTGCTCTTTTTGTTCGATTATAAAAGTTTTGATGCCTTTAAAAGACGTTTCAGTGAAAGGGGAAGCTTTGTGCAACCAGTCTATAGCATCACGTCACTTTGAAATTTACGATACGTCCAAATTTATCTTAACAGCGAGAATGCGACAATGAGCCGAGGTCTCAGAGAAGTGTCTCCTTCGTTGGGCTAAGTACTGAATCGCGCTTCATTGCTGACTTGCGGTTGGTAGCCTCGACCTCAAGTCTGGTGATCTGAAAACCTAAATACTTGAAATGACATCTCAAATACACGGTTGATCTTCTAAGGGAAATAATCATGTGTATATCATGATGTATTAATTGTCTCTAGATACTTAACAAAGTTTGAGAATAATTTATTTCTCACTTTTTTCTTTCTATGGAAATCTGATACCAAAGTAATAAATTTCATACTTGCTTTACTCATTTGAATCAGAGTTGAGAAAGGTTTTGGAAGAGTGGGGAGCTATTTTATTTTTTAATCCCGCCTTTTCGGGTAAATAATCGATCCTCAAAGAATCAGGACAATTTTATCTTTGGCAACCCTTGATGCATGGTCACCTGATTCGTCTAATAACGCTGATGCTGATGATTTAATCTTGAATCTTATTTATAATTTACGTTTAGTTCTTTTCGTGTGAGTTATCCATTCCTTTTCGTGATCCTCTCGGACTATTTATCGATTATTCAAAGAAATACTGATGATTTATGGAGGTTTTGACGTTTAAAGTTCATACTGCTGCTCATATTTGAGGGGAAGCAAGCCTTATATTTCATTACATACCCGATCAAGAAGACATGAATACTTGAGAGTTCGTAGAGCAAAGTTTACATTCATGTTTGAATGTTGTCTGCTATCGTGAAGTTAGAAATATGCTCGCGTGCAAGACTATTGCATAGAATGGGACTGTTTCGCCTATCACGTTCGCAAATCATATTTAGAAAACTCCAATTCATCGTGGAAAAATGAGCTGGAAATCTTGCTCTTATATTCTTTGAGGTTCCCTTACCTATTAGAAATCTTATCGTTAAAAACCTTAAAAGGAAATAAAGGTTTCTTAAATGAGAATTGGAATAATTATAAGGTGAATAGAAAAAGTATAATGATATTCTGGTATAATATGTAAAAACATAATGATTGTACAAGCATCTGTAACAGCAGATCCATCTTCTTCGATTGGAATACTCAAAGTACTCAGTACTAAAGTACTAACAACTTTATATTAACCGAGCGGTTACTCCGTCCATGTCTTCCAATACTTACAGAATAGCAGGCAATTAGTACTTTATTAATAAAAATACATGTCAATTTTTCATCTATTTTCTTTTTTTCAAAATCCATGGTTATTTTATTCCTCTCATTCATGTCTTACTGGTTACTAGAGGGTGGCGTGTTATTTGAATCTTTATTATTGAAAATGATTAATTTTCTTCGTATACAATTTCCCCCACATACACACATATTATCATAGACGAAAATAAGCAGATAAATAAATATTATACATAAAATTTTTGTTATATTTTGATAAATCTTTTGACTGACTCAAACGAGCACGGTCATTCATTATATAAACACATCGCTATCACAAGAAACTTCAAGAATTAATAAGTCCTAACTAAATTACCAAAAAGTGAACCATGACAACAGAAATAAAAATCAGCATTGTAGTGCTAAAAATACACATTCCGTTGATTTTTCGAGAGAGCAGTCCGTATCCGAAGTCCCTTTGCGTCAGCATGAATCAGCCGTAATCGAATGTTTTTGTTTCGCAAATCCGGGATTTCATCCCCATTCTATTACACGCAGATCAAAGCCCTCTGAAAACGCTGCGTAAGTCGAAAATTAACTAAGGCACGTCCGACACAACGAAGCTTAAGTTGCGGAGGAAACCTCAGAGTGGCGTTCAGCCGTGCGAGAGGCTTTTCTCTCGAACCCCGCCCTCGAGACTCCGAAGCCCTCTCAATGCACTGCGTCTTCCCCCATCCCACATTTCGGTACGCAGGTGCTCTAAGGAGACAGGATGTCGTCTGGCTTGCATCGTGGGCAAGTGCGGGTGCCGTTGATGACTAAGTGCTGAAAAAAAATTCATTTTTTCACGCAGCTTCCTGTGCGGAAGCGTTCGACATGCACCCTCTTGTATGATCTCGAGCTGGGGCTAGTTACTCGACTTTCATACGTCATTAAAGGACGCATTCTTCTGGTCCATCGAAAGAAACCTCGATTGCAGTTTTCCCTTCTATGATAGCCCATCCGTGGCGACCAATGGAGATCTTCTTGGAATAGTTTTTTAAGTCATCTGTAACTGGAAAAGAGTAGCTATTTTCTGTCTACGAGACTCTCGAAATGCGTGCACTTAAACCCATTTCGATTGCATTTTTTGCAGGAAGCATATAGCGGAGAAGAATCTCATTCTGATATTTTTTATTTATAATACAAAATCTCACCATAAATTACGGTTGTACTTGAAATTGTCGGTAGTTCCCTGATAAATAACTAAAGAGTCTCTAATGTTCCTAGAAAGCAGATTAAGATATGAGATTTTGAATTTGCTTTCAAAATAATTTTTGGTTGACCATAAGTCACATTTTTTTCAAAGTATTTTTTCGACTAAACGTATCGCAAATTTTATTTGTAAATTGGCCGAACATGTTATCCTATGAGTACAAAGAGGAGGGTTTAATGATCGAAACATACTTGACAAATTGTAGAGTGAAAATTGCTTAAGTAATAGTCACTAAATCTTAATTTAGCGATTTTTCGCCAAATAGTTGATAGGTTAAATAAATACAAAGTAAATGATAAGTTAAATAAACGCAGTTATAATAGTGGATATAAGCGGTAACTGATCTACATAAATGTTTACCGCTGTTTGAATTTCGTTATTGCTTTTTAAAGATAAGTCGCCCTTAAGCGAGACACGATCTGTACGCTGCACGAGAGGCCTCCGGATAGCCAAGTGGGCATCGAGTTCGACTTTAGTGAAAGCAGTCCCGGGTTCAATTCCCTTAGGGGGCTCACGAATGAAATCGTCTCAGCTGTCGAAGCACTTTTAAAATTATTACCAATACACCTGCATGAAGCAGCCCTGGTCCTTTGACACCATTAGTATAAGCCTTTCGGGACGGGCTACCAATTTATTTATCTGTATTTAAGTGAGTAATATATGTAGCCTTTATCCAGAGGTCGCTGGATCAAATCCCAACCGAAGGAATATTTACTTTCATAAATTTTCATATTATAATCTACTCACCCATTTCAACCCTCTCACAGTACCTAACATTAAGAAAAATTCCTCTTGATGATTTAGCTAGCAATAATTTCATCCTTTACTTTCATGAATTTTTCACTGGACAAAGATACAATCGTTCAGTATGGTTCCATTTGGATTTAAGAATTCTCAATGCGATTCCGAAATGTGGATTGATGACAATTTCTTCTGAATTCTTTTGAAGTTCTTCGGGACGGGAAGAAGTCCGGTTGAATTCGGAAGAAACCTTCGTCAATCAAACTTTTTGTATGATATTTTGATTGAAGTGAGAACCCGGAAATCCTAATGGAACTATAATACTATCGACGCGGAGAAAATCTTATATTCTACGCTCGTTTAATTCAAGTTCCTATTAAGTCATACATCGAAAGAGAGACTCCCTTTAAAAATGAATTCAAGACATAATTATCTGTTCATATTTATTGTTTCATCAACAACACAGTTTGATTACACGGCTTTTAATCAATCGATTGATGTTTTAATCTTCCTCTCATTTGAAGAATTTATTCCTCTAATACTTTATCGCTTAAGACTTTCAGAAGAGCTATGGGAAAAAGGGAATCTTTAGGTATTGAACTCATGTCCTTTGACCTGACTTTCTCCCCAGTTTACATCGATTTGACTCCGTGCCATCTAGGGACAAGCTCTAAATCGAAATTTTTCAAATGCGGATGACAGCTTCTTCCTTTTGACCCATGCCTCTTTAGCGAATTGGATTTCCTCGACCATCATTTCTCTTGACAGCCACAAAGCACTTTCGCAAAGGAGTGGCACGGCGCCTTGCTCTTCCTCTCACATCCGCATACACTGAATCGAAACCGTCTCATGCTTTGAGGTGAATGTCATTTCCCTGTGCACAGCTAGTTCCTATCAGGAAATTTTTCTATATTCCCGGGGAACCCGATCTCTTGCCCAGGAATTTGCTTTTAGATTGATGTCTTCCGTGGGATATTTTCTTAGGAGACTTTTCGTTCCCATATGATCGAGTCATTAAAAAAAAAAATTTTTTGGGGGTATTAAAAATTTTTGCACGCTGTGTTATCTCCATTGATTTGCTTCATTACCATGGCATGTGATTATATGAAACAGTATGTCGCCAAATGTAAAATATAAATTATTCAAATGCTTATGCCTCTGCAAGAAAGTTTCACTCGAAAAATTTCGGGAAATGATGTACTACATACATTGACTGTTATTCGATTTATTTTCTTCTGTACTCGGGTGTTTTGCTGATTAAGAAAAAAGTTTAGACGATATTTTTAGATTAACGGTAGTACTTCGTGCATAAAAATGTACCCTCAAATGTTGTACTCTTTAAAGAATTTTTTACACATTGTATAAGTGAAATATATGAACAAATTTTCCTGTTCCAAGCTACTCCCTGCTTTATCAACATGCTACCTCTTCTCCGCCTCATACTAACAATAAGTACATGTGCTATTCTTAAAAAGCCAACCAGAACCCTTTATTCTAAGATCTGTTGATAATAATTTCTTTATTTTTCAACTTTCTTTCGTTGCCATTATTCTCGTCATTCCAGGAAATTTTCAATTCAAAAGACTACATTTTGTTAAATCTAATAGCTTTCCATAACATTTTCATGATATTTATTTGCTTCCCTTCTTTTATGGTTATCACCGAAGTATCAATTTAATGCCTCTTTTATGGCATTTTCGTTATAAATATCACGAGTGTCGATATGGAGAATTCGGAGAAACTACAGTCCTCGTATTTTTATTTGGCTTTTTTACTTTAACATTATTTGAGCGAGTTTTATGACACTCTGACATCTCTCGATGAGTCTTAATATCCTTCTAGGAATTTCGAACCTGCGATGGCAAGATTGCATGACTTTCCTCCTAGCGGAACTCCATAATTATTCCTCTTATCTGACGTTGATGATATTCAAAGGGTAAAATCAACCTTAGCATGAGTCACTAGTCAGGCGCCATTCCAGATGACTATCAGCGTTTTGGTACCAGGAAAATTCATGCTCTTCATGTTTCACCTCTATATGTATAGCCACGCGTAAATTCTCTGCAATCGCTAATATTGGATGGTGATTTTCCCTCTGGGTCTGTAATTCGAAGTATGTGCCTCAAAGAACGCGAGGGGCTATTTCCCAGGAACAGCTTAAACTTCGGAATGCAAATAAATTAATTCCGAAGGCACTTGGAAGCAAGGGGGAAATTTCTTTGGCTAAATATGGTGGTAAAAATTGTGAATAATGATGTGAGGCGTTCATGAAAGCTATGTACACGAACAAAAGAATTTAAGCTCTTTTTGCATGGCGGTAAAGTTATTAAATACAAATTAAGCCTCACAAACAATTTGCACAATTTCCCTTCAGAAGTAGGCAGTATGTATTAACGGAAAACTGCTTTCGCAACTGTGGGGATAGATAGTGATTTTTCTGGACAGAGTATTAAAGAAACCTAACAGCAGGGGTGGGGAACATTTTTCATCGGGGACCTTCATAAAACCTCCAGACTGCACTATAGAGTGGCATACTGTAAAAATTAACGTAGTTAAATGCCTAATTAACACGGAGGAAAATGATTTTCATCACCATGCAAAGCTAAGTAGTATTTTTTCTATTTTATTTTCAATTGATGTAATAAGCGGGACTTATTATTTGAACAAGAGACAGCATTATTTCAATGAGAATATATCTTTCAGGGAGTGACGTTAAAGGTTCATCTAACGCCCGAAAATTGTTACTCCCCAAACAAATTTTCCTTCTTATTACCGCATTTATGAAAACATATTTTAATCTTAGTACTATCTCATGAATGAAATCCTTTAAATTCCACAACACCAATTCTTCGACTGCTTTTTCTTTCCGTATTTATTCCATGAAAATATGATGATAACGCGAAGAATTCTGATTTCAACATTACCTTCTGTTGTTGAATTGAAAAACTGTCGACTCACTTTACAGAGAGTTTCATAACTTTCAAAAGAATGTCTTTCACTGTTTCAACAGGATAGTTAGATTAGAGCGAAAATTTTTGGTGCTCAAGGAATTTCGCGAAAGAGGTGTTGTCACTTACAATAAACGTAACCAATCAACATATTGTATTGGCCAATAATTGTATGCTAAAGCAGATGGCTTTAGTTTACAATTTAAATATTCTAGTCTTTTAATTAACAATTATAGTATTTCAGCATTCCAATGTATAATTTCAATAAGATATTTTTAATGCTGTGGCATTGATTCATCACTCAAAAAGTCAGAATAGCATGATGTTGTAAGAACTAGTTTGGTTCAGTATAGAAATTTTAGAGCATTTTCAATTTCAGCCCAAAAAAGTTACTACGAAATTTCTTATACTACCCCCTCGTATTTTTTGTAAAAATCATCAAATAGTATTCGAGTAAGTGTTTCAAAAGTATGCTTATATTCTTTGACTCTTTAGTATTTCTTGCAAGTGAATCTCCCAATCATGGGTTCATAATATTTCCTTGAGGCATCAAGTTCTCATACCGGCTTCCCAGAAATCTCCGTTTTCTACCAAAGTTTGTATTTCAGGATCGGTTTTGATCGTAAGGGCAGACGGGTAAATAAATAAGAAGGCAAAGTATTTATCATAAGTAAGAATTTATTTTAATTAATTGGAGCTCATACATATTATACGTCGTCTCAGAAGACGGTTGAGGTGAGGTGACGTCGGGCGGATATTTTGGCAGATGAGAGGAGAAATGGGTATCAGAACACATACTCCACTGACCCAACAGACGATAGAGATTCCAGCGAAGAGGGGAAGAGATGTGGGCTTTTCTAGCGGAATAAAAACCCTTTTTCAGAACTCGGCATCTGTTTTCCCTCCCTTTAAGCCTCTCCTTCCACGTCTCTTTTATTTTGGGACCAATCCGTCGATCGACCGGAATTTCCGTTTCCACGACGCGACGAGAAAAATAGAAGAACGAGTGTCCGCGGGGAGGCCGTAAGGAACTCCCGCCACATGAAGACGACCGCTGTTCCGTGACCGAAACAGCGAGCGTGATGACCGCTTTTTTTGCAGTCATGCCTCGGGAATCGTATTCGTGGGATAGGAGAGCGTGACGGAGTTATGTTTCTCGGGCATTCGGATGAGCCTCCCGACACGCATATCGACGCACGGATGCCGTCCTTCTCTTTTTTCCTAATTTCTCGTCGAAGGCGCTAAGATCGTTTGTTCTTGTGGACCGTCCGACTGTGACCGCATCCCTCCTCAGGTCGCGACGGGATTTTTTTTCCTTCTATTTTTAATCGAACGCACGCGAACTTTCAAACAATACTGCTGTTTGCCCCTCTTTTCCTCGAGCGTCCTGTTATTTTGGTGCGGTTTGCAGATTCGACATCCGTATCTTAAAAATGTGCGAGTTTTTGCTGCCTAATCTATCGCGAAACGTCATCCACGCAGCCAAGCTCTGTTTACCTCCGTAAAGAAGCTAAAAAATGACGCGAAAAAAGTTTGTAATTAAGATCTGACGAAAATACTCGAGATGCTTCTAGAACCTTGCTCTACGACGGTGGGGAGCGGAAAAACTATTTTACGGGAAAACGATTATCTACCATTGGACGAATCAATTTTACGGAATGAGAGTGAAAGTTGTATATGATACAAATATATTTGGTTCCCAGCTGTCTTGTTTCAAACCTCAATTGATATTCATCAATAATACTCACTGTTCCTGTATTCACAACTTCGTGGCAGAACTTTATTTTCCGTCCCTTTCCAATAACTTATCGATATCAATTTATTTTACACTTCTGATGTGGTTTCTCTGTTCTGCCTTTAAGTAGAAAAGGAAACGCGTTTCTTTGGATTCTTTTCGATATTCACCAAGGACGAGTGTCCGAAATGTTGATTTTATCACATCATACCGACTCGTCAACGAAAGTTAGAATATTACTTTCCACTTATTTTAGAGCACTCAGAGACGCAATGATGAGATATGACTGTCATTGTAGTGTATCAGTTGATCGGTAGATACGAAAACTTACGTCTTCCAGCGAATCCTATTCATTCCTATTTCGAATTGGTCTCTTGCGTTCGCTTTTCCATGAGAGTTCAGCTCTTTATTTATTTTCCAACCAAGAAAAGGAGGAAAGATAAGCCGAAATTGATCGCGTTATAAACTGTGGATTGGTGGCTCTGGTGTTTTTGATCTCTTGATTCATTTCCTTCGTTTTATTGGATATTAGATTTTGGTCGCTTAACAGTGCAATGGGGATCGAAAGCTCATCAATATTTTCAGGTGCCATTATAGTGTTAGTCACTTTCCTTCTTGAGGAACTAAAATCGCGTTCAAATTCACAAACTGAAAAATCCAGGCCTTTAGCGAGATTCGAACTCCTGATCTCAGAGTTGGTAGGTGAATGTGGTCACCGCTCCACCACTGCAGTTGGTTGACTGCGTTTTCCGCTGAATCACTTTCATCAACTTTCAACAGACAATTTACCCGGAAAATTGCTCGCGTTGAAGTATTCCTACTGCAGAAAGCCATCTCGTAGTCCCTCATCCCCCTCTCCCTCTGCCCCTCCCCCTTCGGACGCCCTCTAGTACTCGTCGCCCTCATCTGCTTCTCCCTCCACGGAGTCCACACCCACTTCCTCATAGTCCTTCTCCAGAGCTGCAAGATCCTCTCGGGCTTCGGAGAACTCTCCTTCCTCCATACCCTCACCGACGTACCAGTGGACGAAGGCTCTCTTGGCGTACATAAGGTCGAACTTGTGGTCGAGACGGGCCCATGCCTCGGCGATGGCTGTGGTGTTGCTCAACATGCACACTGCTCTCTGCACCTTGGCGAGGTCTCCGCCGGGGACCACAGTTGGGGGTTGGTAGTTAATTCCAACCTGTTAAAATTACAGACACAAAAGAGATAATTTTATTTAATTAATTGAGATAATTTTATTTAGCCAACCTTATATGGACCTAACCTAACCAATTAAGCGCCAAAAATAATAATCCAATTAAATACTCGTGCTCTCTATTTTTTACATATCCTCAATATAAAGAAGTACACTATGCAAATATCAAATACAAATTCTGATATAGGAGAGTTACAAGTTCTGATTAGGTGAAATATAGCATAGAATTTGAACGATTTCATATTAGCAATGACATGTTCGGCAAACTGGAAATATTTCAACATGTCTCTACCATCAAATTATTTGTGCGAGGTTTTTTTCAATTTTATCCTAACCAGAGTCAAACGGAAGATCCTATTCTTCCATCTGTAGTAAAAAAACAGACGAAATGATTGCCAGTGACATAGCTGATGAACACGATATATTTCAAAACAATTGTTTCAAAATATATTTTACTAGTGACCCCAAAAGGATCTGCTTCAATGTTATCGTAAACAGAAATAAGCAAATTTCGGAAAACACTGCTGTTATATAAATGAGCGTACGACCTTCCTTGCATAGAGAGAATAAAATAAATTAATTTTTAGTCTGTACAATATAGTTTGTGTACATCTAGTGTTCCGCTAAGGGAATGGTGAACTATAAATATTTTGATAGTCTCCATCGAACTGTAGTCTTTTAAAATGTAAGCTTATAATTTTTAGAAAATATGATAACAATGGATGTCTAGTCACCTTGAAACCTGTTGGACACCAATCGACGAACTGAATGGTCCTCTTGGTCTTGATCGTTGCAATGGCAGCATTGACGTCTTTCGGGACGACGTCACCTCTGTACAACATGCAGCAGGCCATGTATTTACCGTGGCGAGGGTCGCATTTGACCATCTGATTGGCCGGTTCGAAGCAGGCATTTGTGATCTCGGCAACAGTCAGCTGCTCGTGGTACGCCTTCTCCGCAGATATGACTGGGGCGTAAGTGGCAAGAGGGAAGTGGATCCTGGGGTAGGGCACAAGATTGGTCTGGAATTCAGTAAGGTCAACGTTGAGGGCGCCGTCGAAACGGAGGGAGGCCGTGATGGAGGAGACGATTTGACCAATGAGACGGTTGAGGTTGGTGTAAGTGGGGCGTTCGATGTCCAGGTTGCGTCTGCAGATGTCGTAAATGGCCTCGTTGTCTACCATGAAGGCGCAGTCAGAATGTTCGAGGGTGGTGTGGGTGGTCAAGATGGAATTGTATGGCTCGACGACGGCAGTGGATACCTGTTGACATTCAGGGAAGGATATTGTCCTTGTTAGAGTCATCCTTATTACATGGCGATGCATTTGCAAAACGTTTATCTTTTAACTAATGAATAGTTATTAGAAGTTACCTCTATGTTACAAAACTTTTCCACCGATCTGAATAAAATTTGACGAAAATCTTATACGATATATGCCGTTATACACATTGTAAAAATATAATTTGTATTTTTCTTATCAAGAAGCGGAAGAAATAGAAAAAAGTAAGTTTCGATTTAGAATAGTCACGATGGATTGAGTAGCCTTATCAAAACCATGAATTTTCAAGTTTTGTTGAATTACTGCTCGACTTTTACTTGCTTCGTCTCTTCAATTTTTCCTCTTCTTCACAATGAAATGTTATTCTCGTTATTCTCGTTATTTTTTATCGTATGGAGGTGACGAAAGACCTTGTCCCTTAAAGTTCAATTTCCAATTCATGAAAACCTTACCTCGTGATTTGAGATCAAATGTTTAGAATTATGAATTTTTTAAATGATTAATTTTTGAAATTTTATAAAATATATTCCTTTTTAATTGACAGATTTATTGTAATTCACAGTTGTATTCGGCTGTGCATTCAACCCGATGGAACTAGGTTATGCCATTCAAATTTCTCGCAAACTAAGTATTTGAAATTTCTTCCCATTGTTGGGTTCTTTTCTTCTTCTAAGTATCCCCCTTTTTTATATAAATATACGTAAGTAGTGAAAAGATACCTAACGGAAGCTTTAGTTTCACACTTTTTTTTGCGAACCGTTGACGGATTCCCCGTACACGGCCTTGTATCAAATCGAAACTATAAAAGTTGACATGCATTTGAGAGTTTACTCTCAGTCGTATGCTAAGTGGCAATGAACAAGACCTATATTTGAGTCTGTATCGATGGTGGAGTACCCACCTGTGGTGCTGGGTAGATGGAGAACTCCAGTTTACTCTTTTTGCCGTAATCAACAGAGAGGCGTTCCATCAAGAGAGATGTGAATCCGGATCCGGTGCCTCCTCCAAAGGAATGGAAAATGAGGAATCCTTGGAGACCGGTACATTGGTCAGAGAGCTTTCGAATGCGGTCCAGCACTACATCCACGATCTCTTTTCCGATGGTGTAATGTCCACGGGCGTAGTTGTTCGCTGCGTCTTCTTTTCCGGTGATCAGTTGTTCGGGATGGAATAGTTGTCTGTACGTGCCAGTGCGCACTTCGTCTGTGAATTGAAAGAAATTAAAATTAACTATTGATCAACGAGAGCTACTGTTGAGATTATTGAGGATTTGATTGAAAATGAATATTTTATATTACCCCAATTTTTAAGATATTCAAATTAAACAATCACCAGGATACGCGAATCATTTGACAGAGGATAACACGACATAAAAAATACATCGGATTTTGTTCTATCGCAAGATATACTGAACTCCGTGAATGAATCGGAATTTTTTCACCTAAAGCTGATGGCATTTAAATCAAAAGTAAATTACGAAAACAACTTCAAATTCTCTAACTTAGAAGGAAAATATATATCTAATTTACGCTTTCATAAAATTTCTGTATTTTTGTAGGCTGAAAGTCTGCATCTTTCTTTCCTTTGTGTCCTTATTAATCACCATGCAGCACATGAAAACGATTACAGCCCTCCAATGAAACACATGTCGTGGGCTACGTTAGCTGTCTCGCTTGAATTTTAATCATTTCTTCCAGACGAGAGGTATGCTTAGCGCAATGATTGCATAGATATCGTGATTCGCTTAAGATGCACTGACGATTATATTAAATAATGATTCCTATCTTACATTAGAAGATTTCAACAACAAAAAAGAAGAAGTTTTCAGCTATCAAGCTGTCTAGAAAAACTGGAAGGCAGTATGAAAAACCTAACTCAACGTTATCCCTTAGCGTAGTTAAAATATATTTAATAGCGGTAGTTTCAAATTGCCGACGAATAATCATTCGATTTCTACATAAGGCAGATGACGGAAAACGTCGAAGCAGAAGTATAATCGCCCTAAACATGTTCGAACTTCCTCAGGTGGGGTGGTGTGAAAGAATCGATTACATCTTACCCACGACAGTTGGTTCCAAGTCGACAAACACCGCTCTGGGCACATGTTTGCCAGCTCCAGTCTCGCTGAAAAAGGTGTTGAATGAGTCGTCACCACCGCCAATGGTCTTGTCTGAGGGCATCTGCCCGTCCGGCTGGATGCCATGTTCCAAGCAATAGAGCTCCCAGCATGCATTACCGATCTGCACGCCGGCTTGTCCAATATGGATGGAAATGCACTCACGCTGTAAAGATTAAAATGATGGATTAATTAAACGAACAAAGGAATCGATTCCCTTATTGTTTCAATTGAAACATGCAAATATTCCACTACTCTACGATTTCTGAAAACTTCATCATATATTATACATTATCAGTATATGATCCAACAAATGTTATATTGTAATACATTAATAGATATTATACAGTAATACAGCATTTCAAATAACAATAGCCATTGTAGACCCAAACTATGTCACGAGAGAGGAAAATATTTAATTTTTTCTCTACTTTATTGTTTCTAAAATATCAATTAAATAAAATTCCGTTTGAGAGTTAAGCAAATGAACCCTTGTATATAGTTTAAATAATTTTGTAAGCAATTTTTACAGTGCTAGATTCCCATAAAAATGTTTATGGAAATTTTTATTGTTTATATTATCAATTTGAGTAAGTTTTTTGCGTCAAAATAAAGCACACATTTATTAACATTTCGTTTGCGATGCGCATTGAACCTTATTACGGATTCTCAGAGGCTCTTCTTTCCCAGTAGATGTAATCAAAAATGAATGAACGAAGGAAAAATGATCGAAACAGATCTTAAGCCAAATAAACCTTCCCGGATTATTATCTTTCGTCACGCCTCAGAGGTCCTCATTTAATGCTGCACTTCGGATAGAGATTTACATCGCTATTTCGCTCGAATTCAATTCAGGAAGCGATTTAAACTGCTATTCGCAGGTGCAGGTTCGAAAGGTTTTTTCAACCATAAGAATGACCGCTCGATGACCTCAACACCACTCAACTGGAAAAGATCGAACGCCGTTATAAGATCGATGAAAATGGTCGATGGCCCAGATAGCAGATGGTAGCAATCAATTGTAATTTTTGACGAACGACTTCGTACTGCGATTTCCGCAGGCAACTTTTAGCGCTTCAACGCACTCTTATGTTAATCGGAAAAAAGAGAATATGCTCGTAAAATGAGAAGAAAAACATCTTATTGTTAGCTTGGAAACAGACTGCAAGTGACTTGGAACGTTGGTGCCTAAGGCCTTTGGTGAAAAGCGGATAACCTGATGAATAAACGATCGAAACTACACAAGGTACTGAAATGATTTATTGCCGTTCAAGGAATAAAATTCTAAGGTCTGAATACTGAAAAATACTTCAACTTGTTAAATACAAATTGTTCAATACATTCAATTCAACTTGTTAAATACAAGTAAATTTAAATTAAATTAATTGAATACGCTATTAATACGAGATCACATAGTAATCATGTAAAATTTCATAGACATCAAGCCTTGTTTACCGGAAGGAACAATATTTATTTTTCAATAAGTTAAGTTAATTATTGCCGATGAAATTTTGACTTTATATCCTGTGCACCAAATGTGCACAAAAATAGATCTATCTTTAAAAAACGCAATTGATAAAATCGTAGCGGAAGATGCCATCATTCAAACTTCCATTTACGAATTTAATAGTATCCCTCTTCCAGTGAACCACCGGAGGATATATTTGTCAAATTTCCATTAAAAACGCTACTACTTTGATTCAGGAAATTATGGTAAAGACTCATATAGCTTTACTGCCGTCCTCATAGGTACGCTAGGAACCAAACTGTGGAGAATGGCGTGCTGAAGTCTTCTCATTATCTCCGTCGATCATTCGTGTAGTCACGCAGGTATGAGTCGCTTTAATATTCCTGGAAAAGTACCGCATCGCTCATGTATTTTCGCATCGGGACACCCTCAAACATGCAAATGAAACTCAGTCAGCTGGAAATTACATGAATATTTTAAACTCGATGCTTCATTTGGGAAGATAGAATGCCTGAAAACGTTTTAGCGGTTTCATTCGCGAAAAATGGTGTAATGACATCGAACGCGACGATAATTATGTTATGATATAGATGGATGATGGAAAAGTTAAATGATCGTATTGTATAGAGAAATCGATGATGAAATTAAAAACGCTGAAGGCAGTATTTACATTTGCAAACTCATTCCCTATCAGAAAATATTATTGGCATTATGATAAATTAATTAATCGTTATTTAAAATTATTACGCATTGTTTGGAAAAGCTTTCATGATCTATTGTTAAAAATTCGAGATTATAAGATAGGTTGCTGATGTATGATAGTTGCTGAAGTGAATGGTTTTCTAGCTTTATAGAATCTACACTGTTTACTTCCAAATCAATCTGCGACATGCAATTATGTTTTAAATTATAGTTCAATAAAAATAAATGTATTTAAACCAAAAAGATACCCAAATTAAGCGATTTTGTGTCTACTTGAGAAGTTAAATAAACACCTCGGTTCGATTTTCCCCCTATTGTTTAAGATATTCTGAGCTGTCATACACAATGCTATCAGATTTAACTTTCTAAACACCCGGCTTAGTCATCCTATAACGCCATTCAGACCCTCGAAAACGATAGTGATTGATAATACTTCCTAACGCATTAAAAGAACCGACGTCGTCAAGTCCATTTTCAGAATGCGCCCACCGCACGCGATTTCGTCATCCGCTTCCAACCTTTGAATCACAGGGACACCCGGCGGATTGTTGCACGTTTGCGGGGGGTCTTTAGTTAAAATCGTGAGCAGTTAATCTTCACCGAAAATACATCACGGGGAATGAGAACGGAGAAGATATACGGACTGCCCTTCCTCGAGCTTTCGGTAAGACAAAGGCCTTTCCAAAGAGGTCATCCGTTCCCCTGATCACCAGTCCCCACCCCCACACCCTCTGCTCCTTCTCTTTAACCAGGGCTTCTCAAATCTTAGTCCATCGACCCCTACGGGAACCTTTTCGTAAATCATGACTCTTCATGACTTCGTTGATACTTAACATTTTCCACCGGAAGTGGTAAAATAATCATTTTCCCAAGTAATCAAAGGCAGGGACTGAAATTAGAGGTATATTTGAAGTGGATGCCAAATTTTTTATGGCCATTATACTTTAAACAAACAAAGATAAATCAAGGTGATAAAAGGAAATCTTTACTAATCCACCCCGATCTTAAGAGCCTCAGAACATAGCGGTAGACCCATATTCTCCTCCTGGCTAAAACGGATAAAAATCTGCTATGTAGTAGTAAAATTACGAGTATTTTGAAAAAATTCCTCGATTTTCATTCAGAAAAAACGAGCTAATATGGATATATATTGGCTAGAAGGAGCGAAATCTTATAAAACATGTAAAATTTCAAAGATGTATAACAATATATATTTTCTCAATAATTTTATAATTATGATAATGTGTGAGAAAAAATTGGGAAATTTTAGAGAAGATTTTACTTCGGAATAGACAATCATATTTTCATCATTGCATTGGCTAGTCTTTTTTTCATTTTTGATCGATCTATATTTCGGAGCAAGCTTTCAGAATTGTCATCTGCGAGAAAAATCCCGTTCCTCTTCATAACAACAAAATTAGCTCAAGAGATGTACGTATTCCTCAGATTGAATAATTAATACGAGTAAAACTTTGCTTTCGCAAATCGATGATCAGTGATAAGTGTAGCATGAATTAATCTTAAATCTGATCCGGTTGACATCCTTTAAAATATCGGCGAGGCTTCACTGAAAATAGGGAAGCCGCTAAACGAAAACAAAAATCTTCGTATACGGCATCCTAATCTAAACATTGGCTCCGTAATTCCTAACCTGACGGGAGAAGATCTCGTAGTGGATTAGAAACAGTAACTAATCTCGAAGTAGTCGAGATGCTCTGCGAGGTTACGAGGGTCCGAGTCTCTTATCACACCGTTCTATTTTCGATGCGTTTCCTCCCATTCGTGCGATTATCTCCTTCTTCAATCCCTCAGCTGTGCCTTGGTGTTCTACGACCCTTACCAAGAGGGCGATGAACTGACTGTTAAGCGAGGGGCCGCTTTCGGTGGCTCCTGCTGAAAAAGGAGATATGAATACTGGCGGAAGGAAGGGGGCTCTTTATTTCAGCGGTCTGCTGACGCCTGAGGTGCCCTAGCACACGCGTGGTCCGCACCAAATTAACAGTCACGCAAATTCTGCATTTTACTTTCTCAATAGAGAGGTTTGCTGGGACGGGGTTAAACTTTGAGGCCGAAAGGTTAATGCAGCCAGGATAGCAAATCATGGAGTGGAGGTAAGAGGAAAGAAATCACGGAGGGCAAAGAAGAAAGTCCCCGGTAATTTATTGAATGATTTTTTTCAGGGTCAACGTCTTCGCGTGCGATTTTGGAGCACCAAAAGGTCTTTAAAAAGAAAGTTTGGAAGGTTGTGAAGCCGTTTAATGCTGTCCTTCACAAGGCGGAGTTGAATGACTTACCTTATCACTCTGTTTTGTAAAATAAATCTCGAATATAAAATAACTGCCTTTGATGTTACACCGCTCGAGAAGCGGCGGTCCCAAAGTAAAACTTGAACTTATGGAGGAGAATATAACATGAAAATTCTCATAAAACCTTTAATGAGTTTTCCTGGGAACTGGGGGAAAATGATTTGTGGTTGAAAGTTCAGTTCAGAGTGGATAAATGATGTAATTAGTCGATATGTCAATATTCACGCGCTATGTTGATGGTAAATGACCAATCGTTATAATGTTTGAAATGGTCCGATTTAATTTCCTTCTTTCGAAAGGCATTAAAGATTTTCCGATGTTAAATATAACTCGTTCCCAATCGATCCGAATTCGCGTAAACATGGAGCCATTTTTAAGATTTCCAAAAGTCACGCAGGGGACGGTATTTACATAGGCTGATCTTGACATTCAAACCGAACTTTTTGGAAATAAAACGAATCTCTGCGCTAAATATTAACGGGAAACGTCGACTTAATGATCTTTCGCATTTGCAGATTCGTTTTAAGCGCCAAATTTAAGCCCATCATACCGTGAAGTTCCATTGGGTGGAACGCCTTTGCACTATGTTTCATTTTAATTTTTTAGGAGCATAAAGAATAGATATATCTAACAAAATTAAGAACCTTTTAATTCTTCTGAAGTCTCTAGAGAATTATTGAACATTAAAGTATATATATTTGGTTATAAAGAGAAATATTAGAGGGTCAATTGTAATTCTTCAATTGGTTTTCCAAGATTTGCTTCATTTAATAAATTGCTGACAAGTTTAACGGTGACGAGAAACACATATCTCTCCGGGGAAGTTTCTAATAAATTGGATCATTATCTCAGATTCTATTGAATAAGTCATCAAAGGTTAAATCACCTTGTAATTTATTGGAAAGTTTGTCATCAATCAAAATACGTCAATGGTGAAAGTATGCTTAATTCCATTCGATTCTCGTTATGATATTGTAGATATAATTATCGTTATGACTGTCGATAATTCGATTGTCATTATGAGCATAGATTTTGAGTAAGAGAATTTAAAAAATACAAATAAGTTCGCGTTTATTTCATCTAGAGGTAATTGGAAACAGCTCTCTGGTGTCAAAGCTAAACATGCTTTGATGTAGAAACTGAGCCGAGATGCAAAGACTATGAAAGAAAGGCAGACGAAATTAAAGTTAAAGAAGTGAAAGGGAGGAAAGATGTTGAAAGGAGACGGGAGGAAAAGGGTACTCAGTGAAGAGGTAAGGAATGAAAAGCAGATTGGGCTGGGAGTAAACAAATTGGACGGAGGACTAAGAGGGCTAATGCCAAGACAGGTCGCTTGGGGGGAAGGTGAGGTTAGCTTTCATAGTTATTGAATGATGGAGATCATTGTGCTCGTTAAAAGTATAAGGGGTGCATGAGTAAAAAGGGAGTGAGAACAGGAGTAGAGGGGAAAAGCAAAATGGAGAATCCTGAAAGAGAAAGGTGGGCCCAACTTCCAAATTACTCGTCACGCAGTAATGACGAACGCAGACCAGTTCACCATAATTACAGTTCGTGACGCGTCCCGTTATCTCAGCATTAAAGCGGATATGAAATATTTTATGGCCAAGTGTAACAGGGAAATCCCATTAACGCCACCTCTCCCTACATATGTGCCCCTATCTTAAGTAGGAAACAATAACAGATAATAAATGATGAGGGCAGAGAAAACAAACCCACGGTGAAATTTTCGATTAGACAGATGAGACTTGCATCCGAACGACAGATCTCTCCGGAGGTGATTCACTGGTCTAATTGATCGAATGATGTATGTTCTAATAAATGGGGGATGACTTTTTAATATGTTTAGAGCCAAAATGCTAGGTAGAGTTCCATCTATTGCTCGGTAGGGTTCTTTTTCCTTTCCTCCGCCCAATCCAATTTTTTGTGCCGTCCAACCAATTTTCCAAACTCCCACTGTTTCTCGAATTATAATTTTTTTCCTCAAAGAAGAAAAGTACCAAAGTGAACCATGATGCTTGCAAAGAAAAGGAAGAATCGTGCTTCCTAGATCTGAGAGAATATCTGACCTCCTTTATTTGAAATTTTACGGGAAAGGTTATTTGTTTTTATCCGCTGAGTATAAACTCCCGCCGAAGAATAGCCTAGGTGAGAGTGATTTCTTTTTTACTCTTTCACAGTAATTGTAGAGTTAGTAAATATCCTTTTTTGGGCTGGTTTATTTCTATCCGGGCTATATACATCTCATATTTGATATCCATTCATTTATATTTTATAATTCATCCTTCATTATCATTCAGCCAATCTAAATCCTCCTAGATGACCGAGAAGTACAACTAGTTTTGTGTCCAAATTAGTGTTTATTTTTCAACATTAATAATGCTCTAAAGCGTAAAGTGAGACGTTTCTAAATCTCAGAGAGTCTGTGGAGCATAAAAAGGGATTAACTACTTAAAGCGGAGCACTTAGTGAAATATTCACTAAAGCTTTGCTTTTCACAAATATACTAGTTGCAGTAACCATGTTGTTGTTGTTATATATTATGAATGGAGTATCGATCTCTGCGATACATTTCCTCTTGTAATAAAAAACCACTTATAATTAATAACTTAGACCATAGAGCGCCTGACCCGTCTTTGTGGAGCACCGATTGAGAATCACTGTACAGATTTTTGTGAAGGAACATAATTAATTTCTCAAGCCACCACATATTTGATAACCTAGTCGCATGAGTTCTATTCAATTAATAAATATTCCCGCGTTATTTCGGAATGTCTTCCAGACCGTCGAACTTATACGAGAACAGTAGAGAAGACTAATCACTTAGTTATTAAGTCACTTTAATGGTATATTTGATTTATCTCTGTTTGTTGCTCTTCAGAGCAATCATCCATCGTAACGGAAGAATACAGTTGAATTTAATAATCTTAACTGTCGACTTCGAGTTCGATCTGTAGACTTCGAGCTCCTCAGATAAGGGAGAACGCCGATCAAGTGCTCTTTATTTTCTATGTCTAGTAAAGTATTCTGTAATTAAAGATTAATTTACGTTGATCGATTACTTCTTTGTGCTAGTCTTAAGTCCTCCAAACGAGTGAAATTTCACTTTATCCCATAGCTTCCAAGACACACGTCGGCAACTGTACGACTCATCTCTCCAGAAACTAGGGTTTCCTTTCCTTTCCTTTTCTTTTTCTTTTATCTCCAACATCCCCACTGAGGGGAGTTGGAGGACTAACTGAGCGACGGCCAGGGGAAAGTCTGCAATGATGTATTTTCTGGCTACACTTAGGGCTCTACGTCATCCAAGGAAAGCGCCGCCCCACCCTTCTCTACCCTACCCTCTCAATTGCCTGCGTCGAAGCTCTCTTTTCCAGAATCCCTGTCGGTAAATAATCATTTTTATGAGTGATTCCCATTTGTTGTCCGAAGTATATTTTGAATGAATCAAATACGACGCGAAAAATTCCGATGGAAAGATTCACTGTGCCGAAGATGGTTATTTTTCAATTTAATTTAAGTTTTACCCTGAATTTTTGACGAGACGATATTGATTCAGACTCCAGAACATTGCTCGTAGAGTTTTCATTGTTAACATTCTCTCAAATATTGACATCTGCATTCATTCGTTGCATATCCATTAAAAATTTAAAAAATAATATTTATTTACCATGGCCATTTGTTACCAGTAAGAAGCATCAATCGACTTCAAAAATAGTATTAAGTAGAAAGAGTAGCGGAAGAGAAAACTAGATGAAAATGCATGAGGATATGCTTAGATAACGGTAAAATGTCCATCCCTTGGCGCAATATTCTCGAAAACATTCACGGATGTAAAGTCGATACACGTGAATTAAATGGGGAGATGAAAGTTGCGTGCGGAGTTGGAATGGGGTGGTTGCGAGGGGTTGTCCAGCTAACCGATGAATTACGCATTGTTGTTGTTGCTATGGGGGCAGATCAGTGGAGTCGGGTGTGTTTCAGCGCGTGCCCGATGGAGTAGCACGCATCTCCATTTAAGGCAATGGATGAAAAGATACTCTTCGCATGGGAGCGGTCATATTTCCAAGAGTCCAATGAGTCGTAAGCTTCCGCATCTCGTACCCAATATTGCAGCTGCATCATCCTTAATTACGGAATGAGAAGGAAATGCTTTGGTTTTTGCTCTTCTTCCCTTATCTCGTTGATATACATACATAACTTGCATTGTCATTTAGAATTCCGTTTCAAACTAGTAAAACTGTTGTAAAGAAGAATATTTTCATAAAATTGCCCAATTCGCCCTCATATTATAAAATGATATCAAACTAAGAGCATTTATTCCTTTCTTTCAATTGTATCATTAAATTAACGTAGAAATAAAAATATACATGAGACAGAGGATTTCTATCACCTCTTAATAGGGATTTCCTATGTATGTACCTTTAGTTAATCTGAAGTAATAGATCAATTAATCTAAAAAATGCGATAAATAGAATCATGAATATTAAGCTTATGTTCATTGGGTGCCTCGCTTTGATTTTGTCTAAAATACTTTTCATTTTGGGCTACATGGAGTACTTCAAATATTAAGGCTTACGCGTAATCATGAACATTAAAATAATTTCAATGTGGAAGGATCGTATGCTACTCCGGTGAATGTTTTTCATGAATTCAAAGAAATCGGTCTGGTAATTTTTAAGTAAATTCACCACAGCTCCATATAAATTCCCCGCGAGACACATCTTTTCGCTTGAAGAAATATGCTCTGAAACATACCCTGTGATATAGGAGCTGAATCTGGGTGAGTTATTTAGCATGAAATCGTTTTCAAATCTTTCACACCCGTGAGTTTATGCGAAGCAGCTCGGAACGAGATTTTATTCTGAATCCATATGTAATTCTTTTATTTGTTTAACTACAGAAAAGCCTCGAGCAAGAGTAGCTATCGCTTCACAAATTTAACTGAGACAGAAAACGAAAAGAAAAATTTATATCTACGGCATACCATTAGACTCCATATCCGTTTGGGTTACGTTATGGGATGCACAAGTTTATTACGAATGCGGTGCCTACGTTTCTGTGCAATTATCCATATTTGTGCAGTAGAAAGGAATATGAAACATCTCTGGACCTCGCAGCTGGTATACTTAATTCTGAAGGAGTGAAACAGTATGTCCATTGATGCAACTGAATGTTCAGTGATGCATACAAAGTTTACCTAAAGTAGGGATTTCGTTTTCTTTCATTAACTCCAAAATCGTTCGTTCCGAGAATCTAACCAGCCTTGGTGACATCAACGAAATAAGATTCAAAACTGAAGCTAATTATTAAAGCCTTTTATGAGAGAGATCTAATTCAGGAAAAAGAGCTGTTAGGATATTACGTATCTCTTCGAGATTGATGCGATCGAGTAAAGGGGTCGATTTGTGCATATATCACTGCTTCCCCTAATGCGTGCCCTTTGGGGGCAAAACGGCCCCCTCTGTCCCGCCCCACTTAGGCGTGTCGACGCGACAGACGAATGCGTCTCTTTTATAATCCTTCTGGAGCAAACCCTCAACTTCCTCCCATGGGCTCGCCAAAACGTTACCCCAAATGAAAACCCCACCCTTGAACCCTTCTGCCGTGGAATTTTCGCGAAGGGGAGTGTGGCGGTCGATAAATTCCAGTTTGCCGAGTGCCGCAAGACAAGAGTAGAAAGACGGTGGAGAGAGAGAAAGGTTGGAAAGAGATGCGGATTAGAGTTGCGAAGACATGGAAAGCGTATTTTTTTACTTTCGCCCTTCATTTTTTTGCGACGAGTGAAAAGAATCCCTGGTGTTATCCCACCAGAGGCGAAAGGGAGTAATTTTCGCGCAAGTGCTACAGGAAGACCGAATCCCGCAATTTCCTTCCCTTATTCTGCTCGGTTTTCCAGCGAGGTCCTTCCAAGGATGCGATTTGCTCATTAACTGGGATTGCCCATGGAAAATTAGATTTCGGAGATTCACTTATAATTCCTTCCGTCTGAGTAAGCGTCTCGGTGGGGCATTTGCCGATTTAACGGGATTATGCGCTTTGCCCCGAGTCATCCCTAAAGGCTGGTAAAAAATAATGAACCGATATTCCGGCCTGGGGAAGTTGATTCCACTTACTAAACATATCATTTTCCATCTTTTACATTCACTTACCAAATACAGCATGAAAGTGTACATCCACATTTTTCTTAATTGGAGATGTTATACGCAATCTTTGATATATAAGCTTTGAACCTTCTCTCTAATCGTTATTAGCAGGTGGAGAATGACACACGGATTTAAGAAAGAGATATATAAATTTCCCATTTATATCCCCACCACCTCTTGACAATGGTAAACTCGTAAGTGATTATTCACCTTTTTTAATGTTTCACATTATTTTATTCCAACGGAAGAAATCTTCTTTACATTCTGATGTTGAGCTAAGATTTAGTATTTCATTACAATATATTAATTATACATACACGCAATAAATTTCACATGAGTAAGAGATTGAAAGCTCGACATTAAGGGTATTCATAAAAAGACGTTTCGTATCTGAATTACGTTTCAAATCTGTATATACTATACATACCCATCTGACGCAGGTAGAAGAATTTTCATTTAATAAATTACGAGAGTTAAATTTTCCAGGTACGCTTTTCTTGCATAATATGGTGTTTTGCACATGCTTTTTGAAGCGGAGAAAGAATCCCTGTGAGCGCTAGTTAGTGATTCATGACCCAGTCTCATTTAAAAAATAAAACAAAGCTTGTGTTCTCTCCGGCTCCCTTAAAGAGCTCTCTGAGATGGATTTAAATATCACCTCAAAATCAAGTCAATAAAACCGAGTTTTGCGTACCATTTACGTCATTTCATTTCGCCCGACTTAACTTTAAGGT
Source organism: Pachydiplax longipennis (assembly GCA_036926295.1). NCBI lineage: Eukaryota > Metazoa > Arthropoda > Insecta > Odonata > Libellulidae > Pachydiplax > Pachydiplax longipennis. The sequence continues at coordinate 53,930,840 of JAVFKF010000004.1, forward strand.
CAAGAGACTGCAGGTACCTCATTTCAAGGTCGATCGTTTTTTAAGTAAGTTTGAGAGCAGAAGATTAATCTCTCTCTTTCTTCATTTATGAAGTTACGTACTTACATAATGGATGTTGTGAAATTGACGGTGATGAGATTATGTAGCACTTAAGTTGATATCCGGGGATAAGTTATCTAGCTATTATTAGTTCATCATTACTTTCCTACGCTTTTCAAGTATCACCAAGAGTTGGAAACTTTCCTACATTTGTAGTATTATTTGAAATTTTTGTGAGAAATTCAAATCGTGCGTTATGGTGATATCTTTATAAAAATGCATAATCACTGATAGGGAGACTGTTTCTGAAAGTTCCTAGCAACACATACAAATTCCGTCAATAGAAGTCAACTCATTTCATTCTAAATACCAATGAAATAATCCAATTGATGTTCAACACCTAGAAAGTCAGTCTTAAGGTGCAATTAATGTTAACGCAGAATAGTCTATTTTGAAATTTTAAGTTTTTCTTATAAACTAAATCTCATTTTTCTTTAAATAAGAATTTTCCTCGTACGAAAGTCGAAGTTATTCCTTTTCGATGTATGAGTGATTTCTAAAACACAATGTCTTACGAATGCCAACAAACGAATGGATCCTCATTTTTTATTTTTGATTTCGTAAACGCAGTTCTCGTTTACGACTAATGGATTCAGGCTTAAATTTTCTTTTCTCTTAAATTTTCGTTAATGAGACACAAAACTCCATAACGATAAGTGTACTTAATAAATAAGAAATTGACAACCCAGGTTTCGCAGAAATGCTGCATCATCAGGTAAGGAAACAAACAAAATTACAGAAGATATACACTAAGGGATTCAGTACATTTGTTTCTTCTTTACGTAAAGAAGCAGAATTTCTGCGAAACCCGGGTCGTCATTATCATATTTAGCGGTTCAGTAAAGTTTTCATTATGAAGTTGTGTGAGCTCTCGTTTTCCTTAGTTCATCGCGGACAGAATGATATAATGCGCTGAAATAAACCCGACGCTCGCTATATATAAGGAATGGAAATCGCTGACGCAAGCTCCATTTTCGTAAATATTCATTTCTTTCTATCTCTCATCCCGTTTGATTTCCTTATGGCGAGAAGCGCAATCCTCAGGCGCGTGGATAAAATTAATTCGCGGCCGCATCTGGTAACGATTCCTCTTGCTTGCGTCGTTAGAGCACTCAAATTATATCACCTCTTTCCCCCAAGGCCGTGACTGATAATGTGCATCGCGTGCTTTGCTTGTGTACCCGAGGTTTACCAATGATCACGCGTGCCGCGAAAATGGGAAAGGGTGACTCAGCTCGCATAAAAAGAGGTCTCTCTCCTGAAAAGGATTAACGTGTGAAAGGAGACCTTCATGGTGGATGGAGAGGAACAACTGGCGACACTTTGCCGTCGTGTCCCCTGGGAAAGCGCTTTCCCGCACAGACACTCCTGAGAGTTTAGCAAAATAAATTAAGGGGTTATGAGTGGAACGCCGATTGCGAAAGTTTTCGTGCAGAAGAGGTAGTTATTTGAGTTGGACTACCGGTGAACTTTCGGTGGCATCATAGATGCGTCGAACTTCTGCAGATGTAAGCAGTACCTGAATGGACCCGTGCCAAAGTAATTGCTGCGATAGTCATCCTTTTCAAATTCTTCTCACGCTTGGAGATAGCGGATGGAATTACGTTAGTGCACTCGCTCATTGAGAGAACGTATACTTGCTTTGCCAAATTGGGGAGGTATTTCTATAACCATAATTTGCGGGCGCTAATTTTCGCACAAGAAGCTTTTGAAATTTTAAATAATCTAGAATGAACGTTTTCCGATTCAGGAAGTTAAAAATACACACTCTTCTAAAGTTTTTGAATTTGATTTCACCTAAACCAGATTCACTAACATTTTCTTCTGCTTTTCTCTTTTTATGAGTAACCTCATAGAAACATTAGAAATACACCTTGTGTATAATTTGGAAACTTACTTGCGTATTTTATTTAAGAATCTCGTACCCAAATAGGACGAATAATTTCAATTTCAAACGGTAAGGAGATCTGATGTGTCTAAGAGTCGTAGTCGTAGTCTATATGTAAAATAATGATGCTACAAAATTACTACTCTTAATTCTGTTCAAATAAGACAACAATCGTTAGCATCTCATAAATTAAATGTGACGACTCTTTTACGCTGTTTTCAACTTTCTGATTTAGAATGATGAATTTAGTGTGATGAATTTCCATCCCCATGGTACTGGTTGTTGTCTCATCTTTCCCCTTTGGCTCTTTGACCCAAATCATCATCCGAATACGGCGTATTCTTTCCTTTTATATCCTTCTGAGAAAGAAAGAAAGACAATTGTGAAACGAAATGGGATTTTACCTTTTTTGTGTCGGCACAGTTCCACTTTCCTACTTGAAGTCTAAAAATTCCTCCTTAACATCCCTTTCATGTTTTTGCATACAGTCGGGATATGACTTTTGTGCCTGAGAGTTCGAACACATTCAGCTCTCCTCCCTCATTTTCCTATGCCTTCGTAGCGAGAAAAACCGTCTCTTCCGGAAGTATGGTTGTTCGAAAGAACATTCCGTTCCGATCGAACGGTTCTACACATCCGGCGTCATTTGGTTTTCTTCGTTGGAATCCGTTCCATGGATTCCATTCTAATTTCGTTTGGTTGAAAAAATTTACGTAAAAGTATCTTTTAACGACATGTTTTTATGAGGGATGTCTGAGATATTCAGCATCAGTAATTAAATAAGTAAAGGAATAGCGGAAATATTTCACTCTACATGTAACGGGCACCAGATGCGCGAGTTTGGAATTTCACATTCGGAAAATTAATTAAGTATTTTTCTTGTCCTGGGATAGGAATATGGAATGATTCTCATCGACTGGAATTGTTTCATAATATTTCTTATTTAATTAAAGTCATCGAAGGGACCTGTTGTATGGGAAAGTATACTCGGAGGTGTAAAGTTGAACCCTGAAGCATAATGAAAAAACAGCATCTATGTTTTATCATTTCTCCCTCAGTAAATATGCTAATTTAATTTTGAAAACCTTCAGCTATGTAAGAATAATTTGACGTTTAAGACTTCTTGTGCTAAATATATATGAAAATTTGAGTTGATACATGAACATAGTAATAAAATACGTTAGTATTGTTTTTTATTTCCATGTTATTTGTAATTTAAAGAGGCACAATCTGGCACGGATACCTTGCGTGTTACTGAGCAATTTATGTTATCTTCCTTCGTCTTCTGAGAATTCCATAATATATCGATTCCATTTTCGATTAAAATAAATATTTTCAATTGAATATTTGACATTCAAATAATCCATTAAACTATTGTTAACTTTCTCCTTTCGAAGGAATCATTTTAAAGTTTTAGTAATTGGTTATTCATTTTCCCCACAAAATGGACACTGACCTACGCCACTGGCTTTAGCGGCGGTCATAATTCACCTTTAAATCAACATCAGGGAGATTTAACCCACCAATCTGTTCCCATGTTGCTAAACATCCCACGAGTATCGCTCAAAACATACACAAGGAAACTTCAATGTCGAGGGCTCTGAAGCGAGAAACTTCGCAGCAACAATGACCAGAGGTTTTCTTAACAGTTCCATTCCTCCCCCTTTTCCCAGACACTCCCATTGGGCCATTCCCACAGGAATGTACACAAGGCTCTCCTCCTCCAAGTGTTTTGGTTTTTTCCGCACAACTTCCACTCACGTATGCCCTCTGCAGCAACGACCACCTCAAATTTCCTTTTTTACGTCCTCGCGTGAAGAGCGCTGTTCTGTCTGCCGCACCCTTCTGTTTTTTGACCTCAAGAAAATTGCTCTAATACCGAATTCCGGTGCAGGTCGGGGAAAACGTGCTATCAAGTTTCCATCCCGCTTTTGGGTTGATGAAAGAAAGGCTGGACGTCGAAATTCTGGTTGTTTCAAAGTACTATGTGATTGCAGAGTCAAAAAAAGAAAACGAAGCTCGACTTGATGGCTTTGGTCTTCGAAATTGGACCTTTTTCAACTGGTATGAAGTGGCATTTTGTCTAAGAGTTTTATTTTTGGAGGAAACAATATTAAGCTTGAAAATTTTCTTTGTTCTAACATTAGAGGAAAAGTATAGTTCAGCAACTGATGTTATTGGAATTATACAATAAATAAGTGTACTAGAGTATCTTAGCAATGATAGCGCAAGGAAACCTCTTTAATGGGTTACGAGCTAGATTAGATAAGAGATTTCTAGTCTCAATATCGTCCGAATAAAGGCGTTTTATTATTATTATGATTTCAGCATATTATAGCTATCTAGGTCTGTTATGATTTGGCTTTTTATCCAACAAGTCCAGCAATGAGAATAACCATTCTTCCTATTCCCGATTTATGAAAAGCATCTATTAAATATTCCTTCTTTTTATCCATGCAGATTGGATAAGTCATCAATACCCAGTCTTCCATCCTTAAAAGGTTCTATGTCACATCTTCATCATCAGCCTCGTGATTGCACCTCACGCGAAATACTATCACTTGAGATATCCGATATTTCAGTTTTATAGAAAAATTCACGTCATCTTATTCCTTACGTTCGTTTAACGTTTAACACACTCTGCAGAATAAAAACGTCAGCATAACCGCAGCTTCATCCCGCTGCAACCGCATCTCCTTATTCTTCCGTTGGTGCGGCATAATCCTGTCTTTCTTTTACCTTTTCTCAAGGTAACGTTAATGCAATAATTAAAGGATTTAACCTCCTTTTGCAATGACGTTACTTAAAATAGATGATTTGCAAATGTTGACGCAGTCGGATCTCATTTTACTGGCGCCAGACATTCGTAAGAAGAAATACTATCTAGAATATGATTCACATTTATATTCAGCTGCACAACTTAAAAGACTCCTTTTTCATCCAACGCTATCAGAATAAAAGATATCCCGTACTTTCATCGTAAATAATTTGAAAATTAGATATTCTTTCATCTTTTTGAAATAGAAATAGTTGCTTTTGCTATATGGTACATGACACTCAAGTCCTTGATTCTATTGCTTCATGTGATCTTTTTTCTCTATCTTATTTCATGGATTTTATTCTCTTTCGATATGTATTAATCAGAATGTCATAATATTTTTCGATAATTGAGTTAAAATTAAACTATGTTACTAAAATTATTTATATGAATATTTTTGTTTTAATTGAAGGTCTAAGGATATTCTTCATTGCATGCATATGAATATAAGTCAATTTTATTTTTAAAATTTTCTAGTCATATTTAGCTCTAAAAATGCAGTTTCCAAGAAGGTAAATGTCATCACAAGGGTAAATACAATGGTAAAAATAACTGGAAATTTCACTGCCTACGTCCTTTTGGTGTAGGCGTTTAACGAACCCTTCCAAAGGAGAATATTTTTGTTTGACATTCAATGATTTCCTTTAATAGTGAGAAATGAACTGACTTCATATCTTCCCTTTTAAGTACGACGCGAGCATTCCATACAAGCATCAGAATGGCATTTCTTTATTAAGGCTTAGATAATTTTGAATTGCCTCAAGATGAACCGAATCCGAAACCGATGAGACAAGCATGCATTCATCGTTTTTTCAATTTAAAAGCAATAAAACCGTAGTTAAAACGGAGGCCTTGGTTTTTTTTATATTCGTGATCTTCTTTCTCCGAACCTTCCATTTCCTGAACCCATCATCTTTCCTCAATTCATTGCGGCAGTTCCTTCCCACGGTCGCGATCGGCAATTGTCTTCGAATTAGTTGCAATTGTTCTGACGACGCAACCCTTTCACAATAGCCGTCTGTCCGCGATGCGTATCTTTATGATGAATAATCCCATTCCCTTTCATTTCGTTTTTCCTCTTCCCTTAACTGCATTTCTATTTAATTTGTTCTCTGATGATGTCCATTCCTGATATTTATAACTATTGCTATATACATCAGGGGTTCTTAAACGACGCTGCATACACAAACAAGTTTAATTTCGTTTGAAAACTTTTCGATGAGTGTGTATCGTTTTCTTTTTCCCCATCCGCTAAGCTAGAAAACATGTTGGCGTTTGGCTACCTTACTTTCCTTCTGAATTTTGTATTTTGATAATTTTTACAAACGTACAAATTTACATAAATGTAATGAAATGAAATAATAACAAATCCAAATTAAAGCTCATTATGAAAGAGATTGAATGTGGTCCTTAAATACTTTATAGTGATCTAAAAATTTTTTACAAATTTCGAACATCTTCCCAGATCGATTTCCCGGATTCCCAATGTATGTCAATTGATTTTATGAAGACAGTCGATACAGGAAAGTATAGTTCTGTTAGCCGAAGAGAAATAACAAGCTATACAATCATTTGTAATGAAACAAACCTTTTAGTTAGAGATTAGGAGGCAACTTCCTCGATTTTCAGCTAGGGCAATATAAGCGGCCAAGGTTGACTGGTTTTTAACAGTAGTAAAATATTTAAAATTATCTCACAATTTTATTTTACGTAGCACCCTTTACTCTTTTCTCTGTTTCTGAGTAAGGCGTCAAACGTCCGTCAAATCCCAGTCTTTTTCTTTCACTGCCGCATTCGGCACGTTTGGAAATCTTAACCGTATCTATTTCTGCAATTCTCTGCTTTCCCTAATCTTACACTGCCGCGCCTATCCTCGCCTCAGACAAATCCGTATCAGCGGAACATGCGCGCCGACCTGGAAAGACTCTGAAGAGGAAATAAAAAAAGTCCGCAAACGATGAAGTTCACGCTGGCAGAGGTTTCCTTTCGCGCAGAAACAAATGCGATGCGGATTTCTTGTGGAAGGAAATGACGGCTGAAGAGGTCGCAGAAGGCGAGCGTGATTCAACGTTGATGGATAAAGCGAAAACTTTCTCGTCCATTAAAGGATTTATCTCAGTTTTCATCTCCCGATGAGAGAAGATGATCGGTCTTAGCAGAGATGCATAGTTATACGATACGCAACTCTCACATTTTCGGTCGAGATCGAAAGGCTTAGCGAAGATTTCAAACTGTGTCATAGGAGCATGAAAGACTATAAGAGTATCTTTTCGTGTTACTTTTCAATTGAATAGGATTTAAACGTAAAAATGGCAGACGTGTCATAAAACCCTTGGATTCACTTAAATTACATTCATGGTTACTTTCAAATACAATAAAATGAAGCTTCCTCATGGAGCTCCTCAGAATTCCCGATTATTTATCCTTATTTGAGAACTGCCAAGATGAATACTCGAATAAATGTATGAACCACATTCATTTACGAAATCTCATCTTAGATAAAAAATGGTATAACTAGCCATTCAATTTTCAGAAAATTCGTAAGAGTTGAGTTTAAAACTCTAAAACAGAAAGCGAAAATTTTTAACGTATGATCTGAATACTTTTATCTCTTCAAAAAATATTATAAACTATCTTGCATTATAACTCAATAGTTTTTTAACTTAGATTTGAGGCATTCGCTGTGTTTATGATGTATTGATAAAAACATCTTTTCATCAACCTGGCGTAACGTCGTTTTTTAGTTCTTTAAGACGCTATGAATCCCGCAAAGATGTTTTTTTATCATCTTTAAACTTACTCTGATATCAAAAGAATATCTAGTTCGGTTAGCTCGACACTGGTGTACGGGCATCCCCATATTATTACAGACTTACTTCAGACGGTATTTCCGTACTTTCGAATCCTATGCATATTATCCAAAATGTCGACTTTGTGAAATTTATTTTAAATTAATAAAAGGTCAGATAATAAAATCTCAATGAGGTAAATAAATGAGGTAAAATCTCACACGGATCCCTCTCAATTTTGGAGAGAACTAGGTTCGCGGTCTGCTAACTCTAGATGAATACATTATTTACGCTCTACGAACGATTTCCATCTTTTTACGGGTATAATCCTTGCGTGCATTGCCCATCGACTATAATTCGTCTCTTACATTTCCCTGTTTCCGTATCCTAGATCGATATTATCGCTACTGTCAGTGGACAGAATGAGAGATGCGCTCACTGCTGTCGGAAAATCTCTCGGACTATGTTAGTCAATCGCTCAATCAGGAGTATCTTCCTTCTCCCATCTTATTTTCCTTCGGATTCCAGTAATCAACGTGGTTTTTTTCGGGTTTCTTCCCGGATATTCGCGCGTCGGTTAATTCGGTCTTCCGCCGGATTCACGCCTTAAGACTCCACGGGTTTCTTATCGGTCAATCGCCTACGCACCCAAGCTGTGCTAATCCTTATAATCGCTCTTAATTCACCGTGAATTTCCAGAGGAGTAATTATAAGTAACACGATAATCGTGATTCTGTATTTGCTTAAGAAACGGTGTGAGAATGAATTTTTTAGTTTTATAAATCTCAATCATGAAAATACGATACTTCCACAGTTCTTCCGTTTCATTGAACTGAATAAGAGTCTTAAACTGCATTCAGTCTATTTTTTCATATGTAAGCTACATAAAAGAAAGTCATTATTCGTGCAGTAAGTAAATTTAAGCAATTTTCTATTTTTTATTGTAAATAATATTAATCGATATTCTATACTGTTCACTTGCATAATCTTTACTTTGCAAGCACGTTGTTTGATTGAAACTCGGCTGTAGAATTGACATTGAACAGTATTTCCGTTCATTAATATCTCCGCGAATGATATTGGTTGTTAAACAATTACTGACAACTGATCGTATTGAAATTGCAATGAGTCTCTTCCTTTATAGTAATAGTCATCGCAAATATTAATTTCTCCGAACAGTATTTGCAAATATGTAAAATTAGTTACATGTATGAGAACGAATGAGACTTGGTGACTCAAGATGATGTCTCAAGGTGATCTGTAAAGCAGCCACACCTTTAATCACTAGGTTAAGCTCCCATCAAGTGACGAGGGCATGTAATCCCATCTCGAACTCGAATAGAAAAATGTTACAGTTACTCGGCGTGCCCTCGCGGTCGGGTATTGAATTAGCGGATTCAGAATTTCAATACAATACTATTTTGAGTTCATAGTAGTATCTCCTTTTCGGGGAAAACTAGTAATATTACTTCATTTGCAATGTCTCAGCTTTCCTTTCCTCACGAAATGAATGCGGTCGAAGAGAGAAATTTACGAGGCTTTGAATGTTCTTATAACAATATTTTCATGTTACTAGAATATAAAGGAAAATTCTCTCGAAAAGTCTTCAAAAATATGATATCCCAATCGATTAAATGAAAATTCTCTCTAAGCCCTGTTTGATAAAATTAATCAGGTATTGAAAGTTTTTACTGAGAATGATGCCAAATATCCCAGTTTTCGGATTCCGTTTCATGCCGTGAAAAATCAAGTAGCGGATTATTCCAAATTAGATCTGAAATATTCAAAATATTCACATTGAATAATTTGTGCATTTTTAAACCCTTATAATAGCACACAACCTAAGTAGCTATTATTTAAAAAGAAACCTCGAACTATTTTAATCGACGTTGGACAGAATTAATCTCCCTCTGTTTGCGCAGATGGATTGCAGACATTAGCACAAGGGTCGTAAGCGTCTCGCTCTTATAGTGGGATATCGCTTGATTGAAGTCAAATGATGCGGATAAGACTAACAACCTCGCATGAAAAGCGTACAGCTTAGGGCGAAGACCTCTTTAAGGAGTCATTCCCTGACTTTCTCGCGAGGCGATTGTCATTTGATGACTGAAAATTATTAGCCGTGTGCAGCTCGTGCGGTCATCGAACCTACGTCAACAAATTACCCAGAGAAAGAAGCGAGATTTTGAAGCAATGAAATAAAATGGAAAAAAGTTTTCTTTTCATAGCTAATAAATTGATATGAATGTTAACTTCTAAATAGGGAGCATTATTATTATAGTAATGAGAATAATGATGCTACATCAAACTCATCGAATAACCATAAGATACAAATAAGTTTGACGTGCTTGTAGTTGAATAGCAAAAGTTTCCTTTGAAAAGATGTCTAGCTTTGATTTACTTGCAAAGAACGATCGGAAGGAAAATCGAACTTATTTACTTCGCTGAAATATATTTTGGAGCGCTATCATACGTGCGTAAACTCTCACTCCTATAATTATTTAAGTTCTCTCTCTAACATTCCTCGTATACAGTCCCCACAAGAATCTCTCATAATGCCCTTCGTAGATCGTAACACAAAAAATAAGCATTCGATTAGATTAAAATGTAGATTGATTAAAAATAAGGATTTGATTGATATAGAGAATCTATTTTATCTCAACTGAAGAATGGAATATCTGATTGAAGATGCTTTGAAGAAAATATGACGCAAAGTATCTTTGTAGAGGTAGAGATTTTCGATAAAGGAAAGAAAGTTTCTCCATGATGAGAGTGAGGAAAAGAAAGGACATTTGCCTTTATTTCTTCTTTCGTGAGGGTATCGCTCATGAGGAACACAGCCCGTCGCCCTCTGCGGATGAGGAGCACACGTCAAAGACTCAGTTAAAGATCGTCACGGACCAAGTAGCTTCCGTTGGTATTCGACAGCCGTGACGGATAGAAATCACCCTCGAGGTCATAATGCATTGCATACCATACTTGTTCACTGACCATTATAGAATTCCAGTTAGAATGTCTCCTCAAGATCGCCCAAGTAAAACGATCGTGCAGTTCCGTAAGCGAGCCGCAAAAGACTTTTATGATGACCATTCGCATCGCGAAATAAAAAGGTTTGAATTTAAGCGCGTTTGTGACTCCTTTTTTATGCTAGCCTTACAAAGTTAATCGACTCATAAAACTGGTCTGCATCTTCGTGATTTTCGATCCGTAAAGCTAGTTTCCGTAAAATAATACACGCCTATTAAAGTTCGCCTTTGAGATAGAGAAAAATTTATGAAAATTCATCTTTTTACGAATTGAATTCTACATCATTAATCATAGAGGGTTTTTAGCCTAGCTTAATTTGAATCCATAAAAGTTACCGATCGTTTCCTCTACTTCTAAATTTTCTTCATCGGATTGGAGAAACTTCGTTGAAAAAGTAATTAGACGGATGGAGAAAATTTAATCCATTTTCTTCCTTAACATCCTAAACCATAAGGTATTAATATTTTATATCACGCTTTTTGGATAATTAACTCGTGCAATATTTCCTTTTTATCGAATATGAAGAAATTTGTAGTAAAATTCAAGGAATTTACGGGGATATTTTTGGACTGCGAAAGTATCATAATTGCTAGGATCCACTCAAAGATGTTCTCGAGATGTCTTTCTATAATCTTAGATAAGAGACAACAGACAGTTAAAGTGCTGTTAAGTGATATATATGCGCATTACTACGAGGACAGACTTCCCGCAGTTTAAAATATTCCAATTATTTTATTATTATTATTATCGATTCACACACTGTAGGTAGGTGCAAGATTCGTACCCACGCACTAGCAAAGAAAAAAACTAGGACTAATCGCTTATGCATTTACCAAATCCAAGTTCAGAATTATCCTAAGAAAATGTGAGATATGTAGCAAAAACCCGACTGAAGTATGGTAAAAGAACATCATAAAAAATGAATGTATACGCTCTTGCGGTGTGAGCCGAGGGAAATTTTAAAACCCTTTCTCGCGCGAGTTTTTCCTTGTTCCTTCTCCGCAGAGGTAAGGAGCATTTGCATTTGAATGATCTTTCGAATAATCAACCCTTTCCCTATAATAAAACCGAGCAATTATTGAAGAACGATAACAATTTTATCGATAGAGTTCATAACTGGCCCGGTATAGAGAAATCACAAAGGGCCCGATTCTCTCGCAAACAATTTCCAAGATGAATATCTTGGAAATTACGAATATAAGAGAATGCCTTATGTGCACTCACCATCTTGTCGTAGAAAAATCTTCAAGAGGATGAAGTGGTTAAAAGGGAAGGTGGCTTGAGCCCCGCAGGAGGTATCACCTAGTGTCGAGCGATGTAACACCAGTGAGTAACTGCAGTGGAAGGTCCGCTTCTCCTTATAAAGAGAAGGGAGGGGTGGAAATAAAGGGGGATGGGGAGTGGAAGTGGGGGGGGGGGGGAGGAGGAGAGGGCAGGCCTCAGACACAGCCTCAAGAGTCAATTAATGCATTCATAATTGGCGGAAGTGATTTTGGAGGAGGAACTTGAAAGATAATAAATAAAGCGATGAAAAAGGGAATATCGCCAGAAATATCGCAGGTTTAAAGGATGAGGAAAAAATTCGCCGCACGGTTGCCGATGATAAATCGACTCCGAAAGGTCCAGCTGTTTTTAATCATATTTTCGTAAATTTAGGATGAGTATTCTACCGCTTAATTTCTTGAAAGATATTTTTTATAGTTTGGTTTAGTTTAATTCAGGGCACAGGTACGGGTTCGATGTCCAAGAAGACGAGTAATTATATAAGTTACCAATTAAAATGATGCGGGTCCTCAAGTCAAACAGAAAAATATAATTGCGGAAGATATTAAGAAGTACTTCCTAATTATTTTGAGGAAAGAGGAGTCCTTAGTAACGGCATTCGAAATGTGATCTCTTAGTTACCTTGGATGCAATTCTTTTCATGAGGAGTTATTTATCTTTTGATTTCTGGTGATTAAATATGATTTCGTAGAAATATCAACGGAAATGAAGATCGATGAAATGTCCCCAAGAGTTTCCATTAGTCAGGAAACGGCGGTAAATGAAAACTTCGAAGAAGATAACTAAAATTAAGTTTTCCTTATCATTCACATCCATCTTCCGCTTCTCGTAGATTAATCGCGATTTTATTCCTTAACAATTAATTCGAGGATGAATTTTTGAGATAATCTATCATAGCGTGCCGAAGAACCATTTGAAAGGACATGATAGCACGTCAACACAAGAACATCGTCCCTCACAGTGTCTTCTCGAAATAAGCCCCCGAATTAAATATCTCATGATTCAGAAACTTTCAAAGCCTTCGAATTAGTTCGTAAATGAACGCCGAAAATGTTCCGAGTGAGAATAGTAATTTGTAAGCATCCCAAACTCAATGTATGTATGAAGTTTAAAGATCGTATTAAACAATTTTCCAAGTTGCCATCTCACAATATATCAGAAATATCTTTGAAATACATAAATAATACTTCGGAGACTTCATCACAAGAAGACAATTTATCTTCACGACTAAAATTAGTGGAGAGCTCAAATTTTTACCTCAAATCTCAATTTAGAATTACTTTATCGTCGAATTAGATGACCGAGGGCCAGATGCAGCACGGTTGAAAGTGATGCATTTCGTGCTCGATTTCACTCTAAATTAAATACACGTTAGCATTAGTTGGTTATTTTTTCCGTAATAGTTACATGGCTGAGAAAGGAAATCACTCGGGAAATTTTTCCTTTCACGGAAAACCAACGAGAAAAAAATTCTTAGGGCGCCGGCTGGAAATTATCATGCGTAATCGGCTAAAAATAAACAGGCAAGAAGAAAAAAACAGTACTCGTGATGACAAGTGAGTAAAAGTACTGTATGCCTAATGTCTCTTGATAAAATGGTACAACTACGTAACAGAAAGCACTACACAAAAGAAATTAGAAGATATTGTTTTAGAAGCGTCTATTTCCTATATCTGGTGCCTACAGAACGTAACATAGGGTGAAAATAAATTGAAGAGGAAATATTGATTTTAAAATATGTATTATCCTTACGGGGGCTGATTCTGCAAATAATTGAATGTTACCTTTTTTTACCATATTTGCCATTCTACTTGCTGTTGAAAAATAAATATTTGTTTTTAACAGCTGAATAAATTTAATCTGCCAAATATTAAGAATTTAAATCCATTTAGCACAAATCTAAATTGATTCATTAATCCAAGATTTAGTTCACTAAACGCCTATACTTGCAAAATACAAATCCTCATAAAATAAGGTGAAACATTTCCTACAATTCGGAAAAAATTGGGGTATCTCATATACAGTACCAAAACAAAATGAACTATATTTAGCAAAGGTGCTATAACTGACTCATCAATATTTATCTAACCTCCATCCTTTTATGAAGTGAACATATTTTAATTTTTGTCAAATTTTTGTTTAATCTCTCAAAGAAAGGACTTTTACTAGGAGATGGCTTTATTTCTGTCTGTGATGCCTAGACGGAGTCTTATCTCCTAAGTTTACCAGGTATAGCCTAAGGTAATCAATCAGTCATGGATAACTGGCAGAACATGACAAACCATATCTATAATATGGATGTAATGATCGCAAGTGAAGATTAGCAGAATCATAATTTTGACCCATATGGTTAACCTGTCTCCTGATAAAGATGGTTCACAGGTTGACTTAACTCATCAGAAAGTGAGTTGAATCAACCAGTCTCATTATAAACCATTCTGACTTGTTCTTTCAGCTGGTTGCTTACTTACTTAATAGGACTCAAAATTGAAGGAACACACTTCTTTCATATTCTGAAGTATGAAATGAGGTTTATCTTATTCCAGTTGATTATTGAATTCCCTCTCTTGTCTCACATCACTTTGCTTTCTTCCCTGTAACAAAAAGAATTTTCAGTAAAACAAAAATCTATAGATCTTAGAAACACCTTGGTATAGCATTTGGTGTTGATTGGTTATAATTGGAATATAAATATATTATGGAATTATGCAAATATAAATGGAAATTCGAGTTTCTACCAATTCTCGAACTCTCTTTTAAGTCTGTTAGTTCTAATAACTCAAATTCTTGTTCTGAATTTTAGGTCTAAAATATGATCCCTAGCTTTTTTTAATAAAGAAAATGTTCCCTTTATTGTTTGAACTTATAGCAAAGTTTAGCATTTCAATACAATTACATCCTACTCTATTTTTATTAGTTTTAGTATTAATAATCCTACTTCTAATTCTTCTATTCTTTGTTTTAAATCTACTATTATTTTCTACCTTCTTGATAATTCATTTTCAGAATGTTAAATCAATAAAGATCTTGATAAATGGGAATAAATTAATTTTTCTGAATAATACATTCATTTTTAATCTCAGCATCTAACAATTACCAACGTAATTCATGTATCAGAAATACAAAAATGTTGATCCTGGATAGCCAACTGGGCAACACTTTTGATAGAAGCAGCCCCAGTTTCAATTCCTGGAAAGAGTCTATATGCGCAAAATTACTTAAACTGTCAAAGCACTTTTAACAAAGTTACTACAATTTGAAAAACCCAAAGAGACTGTCAACAGCTCTTAACTTTCTATGCCTTTTTCTACTACGGAGGAGCTCAGTTTCTCTGTGAAACCAACACCAAGGTGGTTGAGTCGACAACAAGACATGGCAGATGAGCTGGTTTAAGATGGGTCAGAAGATTCATTTTGGCTCAAATCAGCCTGTCAAAAATCTATTGTTCACTATACCCTGTGTGTACAACATCATGCATGCCCAGGATGTGAGTTGCTAAGAGAACAATGTTCAAGGCAGTAAATTTTTGCTGATCTATAGTAGCCAGTATATCAGAATGTGGCAACCTCAATCAAAACAATGCATGTTATTCTTTTACTTATCTCTTACTTGAGAATCTACAGCAGACTTTTACTTGAAATATAGGCAAAATAACATGTATGTAATTTTCATTCACAAAGAGAACAAGTTTAATTTTAAAGTATTCCATGGAGATTCCAGCAAAAATTTCATATAAAAATTATCAAATTGTGAATTTAAAACAAAATACATAAATTAGATTCATCCTTAATAGTTGACTCCAGAATAATTACAAATATAAATGTTTTTCTTATATTCTTTCTTCTTTACATTATTTACCCCCAAATCAAATCATTTCTGATACCATATTGTATAATAATATTAAAGCTTTGTAGATCCTGAATTAATTTTTTAAATTCATTAAAAAGAAAAACTAAACATTTTATTATATAAACAACAGATTCTACTGCATAACTTACTTTATTACAAAAATTTTTTCTACCTAGGAAAAAATGAAGAAATTACATTATTGCAATAAATGTCGTTTATTCAAACAATAAATTCAAACATATACATAAAACTTCACAGTTTGTAGTGAAATACTACTATCTTAAAGGACCATAAACATATTTTCAAATACAATAGGTCAACAATGAAGACAAAGAATATAAACGATGATTGTGTAGACATTCCTGAGTTACAATAACAATGAACAGCAAAAAAAGCAAAGGCTTTCCGAAATAAACACCAGTTAACACAGAATACATCTAATTCATTCATTTGACATATTTCATGATCTGAATATTGTTTTGTGTCCAAGATAAGAAGTTTTAACTCTTCAATCTTCTATTTCCTAACAAAATTTATTGCCCGTTACTTAAAAGTAATCACAGATACAGATCTAAAAAATCTAGGAACTTGCATGGGTTCATTTGCCCAAATATCAAAGTTGATTCTCAGAATAATATATTAGTACCAAAAATAATATCTGTGTTTGATTGGAAGACCTGATTTTAGTTAAGATTTATCTTCACTTACAGCTCAAATTAATTGAAATTTGCTTTTGTTCATTACAAACATTATATCCTCTCAAAGTTGCATTGGGCCCAAAAAAGCCAGTGAGTACACATATATATGAGCCAATTAACTTTAATTTATCACATCCTAAAGACCTGAGGAGGATCCTATTAGTGGAGACTAAATAAATGTCTTTTAGATTTTTCAGCTACTGTCATTTTAACATAGCTAACAATATTTTAGGGGAAGGAGGAAGGGAAATCATTAAAAACAATTCATAAGGAGAAGGTTGTTTCCTTCAATAATGATTGAACATTTTGAAGGATGCATTACAAACATTTGATGAAAATGGGATCCAAATTCAGGTGTTGATGGGGCTCAAAAGTAAGCAATGAGGTTTACACCTGCTTACTGCTTTAAATGCAACATGGCTCAATGGAACTCTTTGTGCATTCATACTTCAGATATCATCATACATTAGGCAATCATCAATGAAAAAAGACCATGAGACACCATAATAAAAATACTTAACTGTTGTACTTCTTGATAAAACTGAAATAACACATCCACCTCCTCCACCCATATCTAGCATTTGGATTAAAAGACAGCAATGAGAAATAGGAGATTTAGCATTACGGAGAAAGTCTTTCATAAACCCATCCATCATCTCCTTCATGCAATAGGACTCCGTCTGGCTTTTCATTTTCCTTTGGTCTTCTGAACCTTATTCTGTCATGGATTCGATCAGTCTGCCCTTGCCAAAATTCAATAGTATGAGGAATCACCTTATATCCACCCCTAAAAATATTTTGCAGAGAAACAACAAGGTAATAAAGATTTCAAACAGTTTAATGTCAGTTGCATAAAAAGTTTTTAGATATTGAAAACATCCTAATGCTACAAAATACAGCCACTGATCATCCTTCCTTCAAAATAATCAAACCAGGTACTTGATAATAAATCAATTAATGCTGCATGATCTATCAAATGTCATTGCAGAGAAAATAAATTAATTTTTCAAAATATTGAACATTATTATCAAAGTTTTATACATTAAGTAGCCGCATAACTTCTCTCAAGTAGTAAAAGTTCTAATTATAAAGTGTGATAATTATATAATGGAAAGCATCTTGAAAAGAGTTATAGGAAATAAAATGATTCGATTTTTATCAATAAACTCTTTGATAACAAATGTTTGCTTTAATTAAGTCAAATATGTCTTGTAAAATCCAAATATTAGATTCATTCTATTAAATTTTGAGATACTAATAATATGTAGGCTAAAAGATTTAACTGTAAGTTACTTATCTTTAACAAATGTTGTCACAACAATAACTGTTCAACTTTTCCAATATTATTTGAGGTAATACTCTTTATATAATTTATAGTTGAAAAGTATACACACCAAAACTCAGGACGAGGAACGTCTTTCCCTTCACATTCAATAGTGAGTTTCTTTTCTAAATCATTAAGATACTCTCTGTTTGGAATAACAGAGCTCTGTTTGCTGACAGATGTACCAATTTGACTATCTCGATAACGAGAAGCAAAGTATGCATCAGAATCTGCAATTGGAATTTTTTCTACAGCTCCCTCTATGCGGACCTGAAATTCAAATAGATAAGTAGGTAAATTACAGAAGAAAACTTGATTCATATGATATGCAACGGATACATATTTTTTAGAATTCTAAATACAGCTACTTCTACATTATTTCAGAAGATGATCATTATTTATTCAACTGATTTCTCACTTTATCATTTGGTGAATTTAATGTTATTTGCTAAACAATTTTATAATTACACAGGGAATCTCAGTACCACATTTCAGAACTTCTAGGAGGGGTAGGGTGCACCCCAATGACTCAGAATCAAATAGCAGCGCAGGGTTGAAAATGCTTTCCTAATGGGGTGGTGCACACACAAACATCAGACAGGAGAAGTCCTGAGTGTTCTTGTAGGGAATTGTCATCTTTCACAAAGATACAGAGTTAGTAATGTGATGAATTATACGAAGGCGGAGTTAGCCAATATGTAATTGATATATGGGGCCACAGATTGTAGGGGTTCACACAGCATAGCACTTTTATGTGGAGCAATATTCTACGAGGTGTACTCCCAACTAAAATTTCTTTGCGAGGCAGTAATGGAGGTTAACTGAAGCAGATTCCTTTCAAAGAGCTGCCATGAATTGGTCACGAATAGCATGGAAATCGAAGAGAACATACTACATCAGATACAGGAGACTTCAAGTTTGAGTACAGGAGGTGTAGCATATGCAGTTGGCATTTCTCCATCCAGCATTTAAGGGATTCTCAGATAAAATGAAATGGATATGCATCATGTACAGCCTATCCAGGCAATTCAACAGGGAGATTATGCACCTTGATTGCTTTTTCCCGATATCTTGCAAAGTGTGCAACAACCATTTACATGAATTTTTATTTCTGATGCTTCTGTGTGAACCACAACATCAGGAAAGCCTTTCCAACCCTGCATTGCTGTATGATTCCAAGTCATTGGCATGCACCTTACCCTTCCCAGAAGTCCTGAAGTGTGGTACTGAAATACCCTGTATAGTTACAATGTTGGCTAATAAATATTAAATTCACCAGTGATAAAAAAATGGAATTAAGGTCAGAAATATCAGAAAGACTAAGCAATCACATTAAATAAAGGGGGATTGGGATTGACCATTGTAATCAATTTATCAATCAAGCAATACTCATTTTACAAAGACTGGTCATCAAAATTATTATATTTTTCAAATAATTCTAACTATTTCAAATATTCAAATTTATAGTTCATTCAAGTAAGATTGAAGATACTATTTCATAGGTGGGATAAAGTACAAAATAAGACTCGGAAACAAAGAAATAAAACTGATTAACATTTTTTTTTGGTAAAACCCTATTATTGCGGTAGATAACCATATTGTAATGGAATAAATAACTATTGAAGTTGATTGCAGCAGATTGTAAGTTCGCCACCAATGATTTAGAATAGTGAGTTAAGTTAAAATAAGAGTAAGTTGCCAAAAAAAAAACAGCTGGATTATTTCCCCTTCTTGGATACTATTCTTTCTTGGGATTAAAGTTGGATTGCTGGATTCAGCCAGATCATACTGGTTCAAGCTAACTGGCTGCTGAATCTATCTAATACAATCAGCAATTGGATTCGGCAGGTTCACGCTAGTTCACATGAACTGAAGGAAGCCTGCCGATTCTTAAAACTTTGGTTCCTTAATCTACCTGATTCTATAGTATAAGAATGACATTCATGCATACAATTCACTTATTGCAATTAGAACATAATTTCGATGTAGGATCATGAGATATTTCATTATTATTTCATCTTAAAGTTTTTAAACCAAACATAATTTGAATAATGTGATCTGTGTCTCATACATTTGGAAATATAGCATCAAGATTGTCACAAAGGAAAGGGAAGTCAGCATTTGAATTTTTTTTCTTAAAAAAATTATATTTATCCACATCCGTGCTTTTAAACTTACAGATCTTTTCAATGGTTCCCAATAAAACACCAATGCAGCTCTGGGATTTTCAGCCTGTAAATGAGTAAGATTTAAACTAATGATTGATTTACTAAATTATTTAAAAATGCAAAAGATATTGTATAGATTTTGCTTACAAGTTCTTGTCCCTTTCGACTTATATAATGAGTAAAAAATCGAAACCCATCCTTCCCATAACCTTTCAATAAAACATATCTTGCAGATGGCACAGCGTCTCTTCACAGAAAAGAAAGATTTAGTATTAAAAATCACTCTGTCGATTTATTTACAAGTTCAAGTAATCGATACGAACTGTTCGCAAATTTTATTACCTAGTCGCCGTAGCCAAACACATAGCATTTGGCTCCTTCAATCCTTCTGTTTGACAAGCAAGCTCAAACCAAGATTTAAACTGTCCTATCGGTTCTTTCGCTACAAGATCCTTTTCTGTAAAAAAATCATTCTTACCTCTGTATGTCCCTCGTAAAGCTACGGATAGAAGTGATCGAAACAGTGAAATTCAGAGAAGGGCATCGTCCATAGAATCTCTCCTAGAATAATCTCACCTTTGTAGTCTGCATTATCTATAGATGACATGTTCAGATATGCACTTCGTCTCAGTGATATTCCTATATATATTCCGGCACTTCTTACCCTGCAAACGAACACTTTTGCTGTAAGTGGTGGGTGAAAATGTTCTCTGATTGAAAAGTTACACAATGTTATTGCTTAAAAGCCATTTAAATCCTTACTCAAGATAAAGTTCAGTTAGCCTATTGACAGCAATAAAAGTTTCCGAAATAGGAAGATTAAATTCACATCAATTCCGACGATTTATCGCCTTGGTTAACTGCAATACTCGGATGCCCTTTATGGAGAGCGATAAGGAAGGAGACGAAGAAAACCACTTCGAATAGTAGAAACATGCGAAGGCGAAAATATACACTTCAGACCAATCACCGTAATTCCATACGCGCGTGAAAGCTGGTTCTCGCGCAGGGATGTTTGAAATATCGTGTTGAGATAAATTGTAATTCTCTGAAGGGTCCGCGCAATTAAACATGCTGCAGTTTGTAAATGGGACACCTTGCATAATTATAATCAGTAATGAATTGCCCATAGAAGTTATTCTGCCGATAAAAAGTAATTCATGACGGAACAAGCTGCGTAAAACATACCAACAGATACACAGATTGTGTAGGTTTACTGTAAATATCAAATAAATGCAATTTTCGCCACCTGATTTTAAGAAAAATGACCGAAATATCAATCAAAAGGGTTCTTTATATGTGTTTCTAGAAGATTTTACGGAAAAGTACACGCAAAAAGAAGTCATTGAAAGATTTCCAAACTCTCTGGTGAAGAGATTCATCCTAGGTCAGTAAGGATGACTGTTTACCTAACATATTATTAAATATCCGGAAAAACCGAATGGAACGAAGAAATTGAAGTTTTTCCACATGTTCATACACTTACGATAAATTGAAATTATCATGAAGTTTAGATGATTTGAATTTTTACCGCCTCAAGCAACTTTCGCTGATCACTGTATCGAGTGATATCGAGATTGAGACTGCCGAGCTTTTGGACAGACACGGGCTAAACTTTCATTGCGTTTCTATTTTAAAAATAAATTCACAATGGTTTAATTTTATTTCATTGGAAAGTAGGTCAATATTTTTGAAAGCCTTACGTTCACCGTTTGCTCTTAAATGAAAGTTTATAGGAAGCGATCTCACTTTTTTTGACGATTCCAAAGAATGTACTGTCAATCAGAACGCTTCCTGTCGTTGATGTGAAATTATACCTTGCTTATTTTAGTTTGAATTTAAGACAGAATGATTATGAAAAGAAGAAATAAACTCATGAAACTTTCATGAGTAATGTTAACTCTAAATAGGATTATCGCTGAACTTTCCAGTTTATTAGTTACTTAACCTTCAAATATAATCAAAATTTTATAATATAATATTCTATTTAAAAAAGCTATAAATAAACTATAATGTATCTGGAGACACATATTCCTCCAAAGCGGAAAAATTTCGCATGGTTTGATTTTTAAAAGGATGTTCCATCTGTATCTACTCTGTATAATTTAAGTAACATTTACCCCAGCCGCTCATGCATTAGGCCTTTTGCAGCCATGAAAAGAATGTGAGGCTAGCAGTATTTTAGAGTTTTTTTATGTTTCAGAACATTATATAATGATAAACGACTGAACTCTCATTACAATGAGCAGGTCTAGCACCCCTGGTAGCTTCTGAGTAAGGTCGTAACTCTAGGGCCTTGCCGCCTAGATATACGCCCTTGCTTCGGTGGCTTCGTAGCATACGCATACGCTTGCGTACTCTGTTAGACAGTCAGGGAACTCCGACCGCGGAGCGGTGGTACTTGCTCATGTGCCTCGCGCGCCTCGTGTACTTCATTAACTTTAACACGTCCGTTTGAGTGGTGAAACGAAACTCTTCGCAAATTTGATTGTTTTTATTCATGATTTTTGGATCCATATTTAGATGTCTTCCAGAAACGATGAAGTGGATACAAATAAAAGGCCGCAGTTTGGAAATAGATTCCTTAACGACATGGATCAGGTGTTTCAGCATAACGCATGGTACGAATTCATCGGCGAATAAATATTTCATATTCGAATTCAGTCATTTAATTATTCTTAGTAAAACTAATTGTTCATAAATTTCACTTTTAATTAAAATCGGGATTCTCTGCAAAGACGAAGACATATCTCATACTGCATTTAGGAAAAAACCCAAGTATGGATCTCGATTCTTGAGGAACCCACAAAAGGTTTTTGAATTTAATGCATGGTGCGTCTACTTTGGAGTATCTTTGTTTAGTATTTTCTGTTAACAAATTATTACCTAATTTTTTTCAGTTTCAGTGTTGTTAAATCATTATATTTTTCCGAAATTCGTGAAAGTAATGCTCGATTTTATTTTACTAAAACTCATCAAAACATGCATAGGGATGTTGTTACAATGGATGAAAATGAGAAACTAATTAACATTTGAGCTTTTATGTTCAATGCATTGTTTCAAATTTACTATTTATCTTACAAAGGCATTTTTTTCTCATGTCTCATGAGAACAATCGATTTCAGCATCCAAAAATCCAGCAGCATTTAGTCGAAGAGTTGGCGATAATTGTTGCCAAATTTCTTTGTGTCTCTTGCACTTTATGAATCACAGAAATCCATTGATTTAATAGCACCAATCTTCATAATATATTTTAAACGTTAATTTATTAACCATTGAAAAGGATTTGCTAGTCGAGGTTCTTTTGGAAAATGGCTAAAAAAGTAACTTAATATTCAGTAGAGAAATTTACCAACGGCTAATTGACGTTTCTTAAAATTCATGTAAAATGCGACTCCTTATGGTATAATTCTTTTTTTTTAGGGATCATGTGGAGTGGAGTGCAGAGCAAGAAGAAAATGCAAAGAAGAAAGTTGATGAAAACTCAGCTGTTCGTGTCGACATAAATGAATTCGAAAAGTTTGAATTGGATGCCAGCAAATATTGGGATGAGTTTTATGGCATTCACCAAAATAGGTAATTATATATCAACAATACAATAATGTTTCTTAAATTTGTCTTTATCGTCATTTATTTATCACGTCTCGACTGTTGATTACCGCAACTTTCTTCACTTTTATATATTATAAAATGATGTGATGATTCCGATCAATCATTTCTATGTAATGCAACCTAATGAGTCTCATTTAAGTGATGAATTAAAGTTGAAGATAAATAAACCTTTCAGCATTGTAAACGTTTCTTTGAGAAGCATTCATGCTGTGCATATTCTTTAGTTTCACATATAGCTGTATGCAAATATATTTATTGTATGAACAATCTTTTTAGGTTTTTCAAGGACAGACGATGGTTGTTCACTGAATTTCCAGAGATAGCACCCGATACTCCAAAAGAATTAGATACAGATGTGGAGAGTAAACAGAATCAGTGTAAAGATGATTGTTCCTCGAAAGAAACGATGGATGGTATTTCTCTGAACAGTGATCAAAGTGAAAGTGTGCCTGCAGAAACATTGATTGCCTCTGAAAATCTAAGTGCAGTGTCAAAGCATACTTATATTCTGGAAGTAGGTTGTGGAGTAGGAAATACAGTTTTTCCAATTTTGCAGACTAGTCCTGACCCAAATTTATTTGTATACTGCTGTGATTTCTCATCTACTGCTATACAGTTAGTAAAGGAACATCCAGAATATAATGATAAAAGGTATTTTGAATTAAGTTACATTGAGCTATCAATCTTTATCGTTTCTAACTAATACCTACTCAATTGCAGGTGCCATGCCTTTGTGTGTGATATCACATCAGATGAATGGAATGCTCCATTTCCGCCTGATAGTTTAGACTTTGTGCTGCTTATCTTCGTATTGTCAGCAATTCACCCTGAAAAGTGAGTTTTACTCATGTGCCTAAAAATAAAGATGCATAGCAATGGAGAAGTATAAGGGGGTATTTCTCTTCTAAAAGCACTCTTGGTTTTATTCCTCTTCTTGTAATCGAAAACGATCTAAAATATAAAAATTTCATTTATATTCAGATTTGAAAGATGTTAATCACTGAAGTTCCTGTTTTGAGTTTAAAAAATCAGTAAAATATTTATTTTCTTAATGTTCAAATATATCTTTTATGAATAAATTAGTGGGAAGTTCTTATGCTTATAAGTTCTCTTTCAGGGAAAACTATATATATTACTGTTATTGTGTATATTTAATATCTCATTTGACAATGATATTAAACTTTTAATTTTTCAGAATGGTGAATGTTGTTAAAAAATTATTTTATTACTTGAAGCCAGGAGGCATGGTTATGTTTCGTGATTATGGCCGTTATGATATGGCTCAGCTAAGATTCAAAAAAGGCAGATGTCTGTCTGAAAACTTTTATGCCCGGGGGGATGGAACAAGAGTGTATTTTTTCACTCAAGGTGAGACCAAAGTATTGTAAAGTCTTTTATTTTTTTAACTATATCAGTTGACAAATTAAAAATACTTAAATAAATTATACTTATTCATGTATGGGGTATGACTTTTTTTTCTTGAAGTACTAATGTGTATTGTGTAAATACTTTATATCTAGCTTATGAAAAGTGTTTATATATGTGATATAAAACTTTATTTACCAAACTGTTTGTAATTATTAGTGATACTAAGGTTTATTTAATTTTTGCCCATTTTCTTGTTTCTATTCAATGCCACTAATGAGATAAAATTAATTTTCTTATAGATGAGTTGAAACAACTATTTGAAGAAGCAGGATTTCAGGAAAAAGAAAATGTTATTGACAGACGTCTTCAAGTTAACAGAGGCAAACTTCTAAAAATGTACAGAATCTGGATCCAAGCAAAATATCAAAAGCCATGTGTTTGATAATTGAAAGAAATTAAATGATAAAGGGTGATGTTAATTTAAATTCATATTCCTTGTAAATATAATACAACACTTTTGTTAGTTACCTGCCATTGAATTATTTTAACTAATTTATTTTTGTTAATATCATGTCCTGCAGCTCATTTGGAATATTTACAAGGTATATTTAATTATATTTTTTAAATATGCCCTGCGATAATTGAGAGGGAAAACTCTTGTTTGACTAGGAATCTGATCTAGATTCCCCATCCTCTATGAAAAATAGAAGTTGCATTGTTGAAAACCTCTATAAATTCATAACATACTTCATCAGTAATTAATTATCTTATTTGGCATAAACATAGTGTTTAATCCTTCATTTTTCAATTCACATATTTATTTTCATTCATTTTATATCAAGTGTGATCCTAAGTAGCTACTAATACTTCATTATGTTATTGGCTATCTTTCCATGGTCCATTCAATTTCCATATTTTAGCTTTTGGCTAAAATGATACATTGATATTCAAGTAATTTCTCCCACAAAAAATTCACTTTGACTGAAATATGATTTCTGAAGCCTCTTTTTCATTAATTAAAATATATTTGAATTTCAAGGTTACAATTAAAATAACTCCTCAATTTTTAAAAGTTAATTTTAAATAACTTTTCCATCATTAATTATAAACATGAAGAGTCATTTATTAACTTATTTTTTCTTTTGGATTGTTACCAATATTTATCCAAGATTTTTAAAAATTATACATATGTATGATGGAATAGATAGGATGAAGATATGTTATCTGTGATTGTTTCTTAGTCACAAATGATTTCTTTGTAATCTCTTTCAAGTACTGCCAGGGTTTCTCTGGCTTCTATAAATTCCCCCTCCTCCATTCCTTCTCCTGTATACCAATGAACAAAGGCTCTCTTTGAAAACATAAGGTCGAATTTGTGATTCAGTCGAGCCCATGCTTCCACGATTGCAGTTGTATTGCTTACAGTGCATACAGCTCTCCTGGCTTTCACTAGATGACTGCCAGGGACTGATTTCAGTGGTTGGTAGTTTATTCCAATCTGCAAAAGACAAGGCATATCTTCAGATCCACTCTTCAAGTAACAATTAATGTTGATAAATCTAATGAAAATATTACTAATAACTGAAAATCTTGAACTTTAAATAACCCTATATTAAGATGCATTTATATCCACATGTTGTTTAATGTTCTTTTTTATTTCATTATTGTGGAATCATTTGTTTTATATTTAAAATTTAAGTACCTCTTAGACAGTGTCTATCATGTTTGGTTTTACTTTGAAATATTTTTGCAGAATTGTTGGATATAACTCAAAGATTTATTACATTATTCCATTATAATATTGTGAAGGGTGATCTACTTGAAGATATAACTGATGAAATTTTTGGCTTGGCTAAACATAAAGATATGAATTAAGGTTCCTATCAAACAAGGAGTAACTTTGATTAGCAAATGTTATCTAAAGTTCTAAGAGACGTAGTTTGCTTAAATTGCATAACTTAAAACTCATATTTAGTTGAAAAGAACACGATTTTGGTCTTCTATCATATCTTTCCGTGAAAAGAAAGCTAGTAACTAATAAAAAAGAGTGTATTGTTTCAGGGTATAGTAGAAAATTTATGGTATGATGTTTAGTTGATGCTGCTTTGAGCTTCTTGCCAATATCCTTGTCATAGAATCAACACAGAGTAAAAACCTTTGCATCAAAATTTTTATCATCTAGGAATTGTTGAAATACTGTTAAACAATGTACCTCTATTTTGGATGAGTTGTCAATAGCTCAGTAGAACTTGCTTTCAAACGCTGGAATTTCATTTCAAAATTTTCATTAAGGATTGGGAAAGCATTTCACAGGAATTGAAAATATTTGTCACTCTTTATGAAAACACCTATCCCCCTTAAATGTGAAACAATTTACCTCATCATTTCTTTCTTGCATATTACTGCAGAAAGCATAAGTTTAAATCAATCTTCATTTGTTCAACTAAGGGTCAAATAAGATTTTAGTTGTAAAATTTCTATACTCTATTTGCATTAAGGTGGCCAAAGCGATCTATTTAGAGGGGAAATAATAGAGGAGAGGGGAAACATTTGTGGAGTATCCACCTGCCAGGTGTCAGTAAGTGATTTCCAATTTCAGTGTGGGAAAGTTGTTTGTACATTGCTTTTCTTTCAATAAATGCTGTCTCCCCGATTTGTTGGAGTCCTCTATATTGAGTTGGATTATGCACACCTGCGCTAGCCCCTAATAGACTACTGAGTTTGGCCACCTTAAAAAATGGACTAGAACTCATTTTCGTATGGTGATAGCTGTACTTTTATCTTTATAATTTATTGAATTGATCATAATGTACTTAAATTACCTTGAATCCTGTGTTGCACCAGCTTACAAACTGGATGGATCTTGATGTTTTGATCTTCCCAATGGCTTCATTAACATCTTTGGCAACAACATCACCTCTATAGAGCATACAGCATGCCATGTATTTCCCTTTGTTAAGATTGCACTTCACCATCTGATTAGTACCTTCAAAGCAGGTATTGGTTATTTCTGTCACTGATGGCTCATGGTAGCTTTTGAAACTTAATGGAGCATAATTTGGTATCAAGTAATGTATCTTGGGATAAGGGACCAAGTTTGTATGGAAGTCTGCCAAATCATTGTTTAGAGGTCCTCGGAAACGTATGGAGGCTGTAATGGACGACGCTACCTGACTGACAAGAGAATTAAGTGTCTTGTA
The DNA here is from genome assembly GCA_036926295.1 of Pachydiplax longipennis. Lineage (NCBI taxonomy): Eukaryota > Metazoa > Arthropoda > Insecta > Odonata > Libellulidae > Pachydiplax > Pachydiplax longipennis. Next base: position 53,958,964 of record JAVFKF010000004.1, read on the forward strand.
GGTTGGTTGTTCAATACTAAGCTGTCGTCTACAAATGTTGTAGATGGCTTCATTGTCAACTATGAAGGCACAGTCGGAGTAATCCATCCGAGCATATGTGAGCAAAATGGAATTGTAGGGCTCTACAATTGCAGTTGACACCTAGTAAAAAAGAAGATTAATATCATTCATTTACAGTTTAATAAGTGAATTATTATAATTATTAATATATTATTCAAAAATCTCATATCATTCAAAAATCATCTTCTGCAGCTAGAGCTGGTAAAGAGGGCAGTAACATGGATCCTATCATAAGGGTTCCCTATTCAGAATCTCCATTTTACTATGATATGCTGATGAGGAGCTCTTTACTTGTGAAAAATTTTGCAATGCCCAGTGTCTTACTTTGTTTACTAAAAATTGCATACTGGAAAGAGAAGATGGCATTGCTTATGGTGGCATGTGGAGTCAGTGCATTGACCAAGTATCACCAACTGTAAATGCTGCATAAGCCATATCAGACATTGGGTTGGAGCGCCATGGACTCCTCAAATTACCGTGAAATATTTTCTTTGCAAGAATAATATTACCTGTGGTGCTGGATAGATGCAGAACTCCAGCTTACTCTTCTTGCCATATTCTCTAGCTAATTTTTCCATGAGTAAAGAAGTGAATCCAGAGCCTGTACCTCCTCCAAATGAATGAAATATCAGAAATCCTTGAAGTCCCGAGCATTGGTCTGCCAATTTCCGTATATTTTCCAAAACAATATTTATCCTGCTTTTTCCGACACTGTTGTATCCTCGTGCAAAGTTATTGGCTGCATCTTCATTTCCAGCAATTAGTTGTCCAGGTGAAAATAGCTTATGATAAGCTCCTTTACGAAGTTCATCTGCAAAGAAATAAATTTTCGCTAATTGTATACCCTTTATGAAGCTATGGCAGTATAAGCATGTAGTTCTGATTTACCGAATCCATGAGAAAGAATTTCACAGTACTTAATTTTCATTTACCGAATTTTCCGGCATTTGAGACGTGGGTTTTTCGCGATGAAATACGCAGAAAATTACCATGCGGTTTATACAGAATGTAATTCCCAGAGTGACCAGATTTTCGATCTTCTAAACGGGGACATGTTGCTCGTATCCCTGAAGCATAGGCAATACTCCATGCATGTTTCTCTAATCGATGTGCGCGGGTCGTACGAGGCAAATTTACCGAAGGGATTTATGCGAGTTCACGCAAATCCCTTGAGTAAATTCTCCTTGTTCTCAAACATGTAAGGATAATGTTATCCAAACGTTGGTAACAGAATTTAGAATACCTTTAGGATTTTTGTCTTGTCTTTCGTGACAGACTTGTACCAAAGACCAAAACTTGTACTGTCCAGGCCAAACTGGTACCGGTCACCTTAGCTATTCCTTAAACCATAAGGTACAGTTTATGTACATACTTATATTTTAGAACATCAAGCGGTCATTGCTTTCGATGCATGAATTCTGTGCTTCGACTACCTAGAGAAAGAATTAAACCATCTCAGCTCTCGCAAGAAAATATTCTTTTTATGTTTCTGCAGACAAATAACGCAAGCAGATTTAATAGGAAATAATCGTGAAGTTTAAGGCATAGCGTGTTTATTAAGTTGAGACTCAAAGATGTATTTCACAGATACCCGTGCCATTGGCATCTTCAATTCCGACGTTTGATTTGGGACGTTCGTTATGGGAGAAAGCATTCCGCGAATCTCACGATCTGCCTCTTCGGCAGGTAAGGTTACAAAATAATTGAAGCGGTTCGGTGAGTTTGTGGAGCGACCCGGTCGTGAGTGAATGGATATGTTGGGTTAGCCCGCTCAATAAATGTAGATACTTGAAATACGTCCATAATTTTTGTTTTCCGGTGCCTCTAATTATTTAAAAGAGGCGATCTGGAAAAAGATGTGATGATAAAGTGCACTGTATTGATTCATTTTTGGTTTTGCTAAACTTTCTCCGGAAAGGAGAGGGAAGAATTTAATAAAATCAGGATTTTTCAGAGCTAAAATACATTTCTTCAATCATACCTCTTATATAGTGTAAATTAGTTAATCGTGAAAGCTTTATGCTAGTTAAAATATATCTTGAAGTATCGGGATTTTGTGAAGAGTTAATTATAAGTAAATAGTAAAATCATTTTAATCCCGCTTTCATAATAACATTCAGTTATCACCTACAATTGGCAAAGGGTAAAGTTTCCACTTACCGATTACAGAGGGCTCTAAGTCAACGAACACGGCACGAGGATGGTATGTTCCCTCGCTTGATTCGCAGAAAAAGGTATTGCAATTTCCCTCTGCCTCCGATGACAGTCTTCCATCTGGTTGGATTCCGTGCTCCAAGCAAAACAATTCCCAACAACCCTCTCCGATCTGCACGCCGGCTTGTCCAATGTGAATGGAAATCACCTCAGGCTGAAGAGAAAAAGTTTCCAATAGTTAGGAAGAAGAATCTCCTGGTTTGCCTCATGGTTAGAGGTAACCGATTTTGTTTCCGCATCCCCAATTATGAAAATTCCAATTTTATATGTGATAAAAATGTACTGGAAGTCGTGCTAGCGAAAGAATGACAATAATTAGATGCTTCGTTCGTATATTCTGCGGAGACTATTTACATTTCTTAAACAAATCTTAGGGTCATTTTAGCACAGTATGTATAGTAGTTTATTTGAAAGCACCAAAATGAATTATGATAATGGTAGAAAAATATTGGGAAGCTTTTATTCGTCCAGTATTCTTTACATCACGCAATATTCGTTTGCCTTCTCATGGAATATATCTTCGGAAGATCTTACAGTTTATCAATATACGGTAAAGTTAAGGATAATTCGAAGAAAACAGCGAAGGCGACAAAGATATCAAGAATGAAGATAAATTTCTGTATGGACTTAAGCAATGTTTCTCTTATCTAGAGGAGACATTTGGAAATTGAAATCATCTAAGGAAACCAAAGAGATTTCAGTATTATTCGTCATCTCTCTTGAAACTTTAATGACAGTAGTCTATTTATATACATTGAAATAAAAACGTCTGTTGATTGCAGGAAACTCAAAATAATACATGAAGAAAAATAAATTGCCGAGAAGCTCTACCTTAGTATTTTTTAAGGTGGAATTTTTGAAGCTTAAAACTCAAGGTTCGGTCTTTGAATCCCAAGTTTTGAGATACAGAAAATCATACGTAAATATGGGAAAGCTTCGATGGAGTAATTTCCTCGTGTATCCATTGCTGAATTGTTTGTCTATCTGAGCAATGTTTTCGACGCTTTTTCCTACATGGTACGAGTAAAGAGCAGATCGACCCTGTCCTTAAATTGAAACACTTGCATCTGTCTAAGAAGGACAAGTGTAATCAAGAAGCTGCTTCGGTGTCCCTCAGAGATCCTTTCCCATTTCTAGAAAGACATCTCCGGAATCCTATTCACCATAAGAGGATTTTATACATCCACTTCTGTTAATTGCGTCGGCAACGCCGCAGGCCAAATCGGCCTTCCTCGACGGCACGTATTGCAGTCCCCTTGGGAAACAGGTTTTCGTACACCGGAGAGACCGGCCGACGAATGTCCCGATCTCTTGAGAGCATCCGAGACACTGGATCGAATATTTAATGGAACTGTACCGAAAGGATTCTTCGATGGAAGGCAAGCTTTCGCTCCGAAGGCACTTATAGCTGTTGCGGTCATTTATTTTTCAGGAGTAAAATTCTTTTGGTTTTTTTTTATGTTTGCCTCGAACGGCCGTTCTTCTTAACTTGTTGCTCGTGACTAGGGGGTTGTAACGCCGCTCTCATTCCTCTGGATTTGGCAATGATCATACGTCCAAGGTGGTATGGTTATGGAAGTCTTTTGAGAACTGATGAATTCATCGCCATTAATCGTAGAAATTACCATAAATTAAGTTAACATTACTTCTTATAGAGTTATATAGTTACAGCGAAAATACTTAAAAATTGTTTATATTGCATATATGCATAAGATATTGCTTTGCATATAAGATATTGCTTTGCATATTTTATTATATATTACGAACGTTAATTGTTGCATTGACAGATTCCATTTAAGCTCATGGTAGAGATCGAAGCATACTTAAACTAATACATTTAGTTATAACACCGTATATAAGATAACGTTTAGTCAATAATTAACATCAAACAATTCCTTTGCAAGCATGAAATTTAAATATAAATCCGTGAATAGCAATGTCGATTGAATGGCCGAAAATAGTAGTATCAACTCATGAGAAGACTAGGATTAAAACAATATATTGTATTTTCGAAAGTAATACAAATATTAATTATGATGCCCAAATTGGAAGAATTTTCCCAATGTAATAGTCATTCTCTGGAATTCAGTAATTAGGTTTGCTTTTCCTTGAAATTGAAGCACTTTCCCCCTCAGAATAGATGGCTTTATCCGCGAAAGATTGAGATCAATCCTACCGGAGAGTTACAGGTTGTGGAAAGATGCTCAACGTCAGTGAAGCTTTTTCAAAATGTCAGACCGAAAAAGAAAATATTTCATGGACGTTACCATTGTGGGTATTTCCAGCAATGATCCTGAAGAAATAGCGGCGCGGTGCCGGAGTTGCAGCAACCGTCTCACCACCGTGTCGAGTAACGTAACACGAGGGTGAAGTGCGGTAAATCGGAAGTTTGCGTCCTTATAAAGTGTACCGGGGAAGGGAGGCCGAATGTGGGGAAGGGGCCGAGAGATGGAGAGGGGTAGGAAATCGATACATCAGCCTCTTTGTTACGCGAGGAGGGTGATGTAGAGATCTCGGTCTCTCAGAGTTAAAGGAACGTCGAGGGTTGCATTGACCTCCGCAATATAAATGGCATAGTTATGAAACGATTTTAGAAATTTCATTACTCCTGGCTGATGAACAGTTTTAGACATTGCCGTGTGTTCGCTTCATTATATTCTGATTAAATTTTATGCAGAATAAACGGCATGAACTGTAAATGACGGAAGTTCTATTTTGATAGAAACTGAGCATGGATGGAATTCATTCTGCCGCCTTTTGGATTGGGATATTGTGAGATAGTATATTAAAAACATGAAATTGAAATTAATGTCAAGTTTTGAATTGATAGAAGTATTTTACGGTGGGAATACAAAGATGTTGCAACTACATTTCTTCTGCTTGCTGCTCCCGCTAAGAGCATTGACATTGTTCTTAATTTATGCATTCTTTTATGTAGCACATTACGACTCATTAAAAGCCAAAATATGTTACACTAAAAGCTATTTTGCTAATGACGATATAGTATTAACAGCCTGCAGATTTTTATGAAAATAATCTAAACAGAGAAAATAATTATTTCATTTATCGAAATCAGTTTAAAGTTTACGGGAGTAATTCGAAGAGCAAGATTTTTCTTCTTTCGTGCTTTACATCTCGCTAAATTTAAGTGTACTGCTAGTGATGGCGTTTCTGTTGGTATAATTACTAGCCAAAAATTTATGAATCTTCTGAAGAATCATTAAGATATTCCATCTTAATATCTTCATCGTGTCAATCGAAATCTTTGTCTGTCACTCGTCACTGATATAAATACCACGAATATTTTTTACGGTTATTAGTATTTTTAAGGTTTTCTTTATTAATTGGATTGGTCAATTTGAGCTAACTTTCCCAAACTCTCTAAAGAATAAGAATGTACTAAGTGTACATTCGTGTGTATATCGTCTTTTTAACAGCTCAAAGAAAAGGGAGGAATTCCTCTTCAATCATAGAATTCGAAACTCCCTCGTCCCGGTCACAACCTAGAACTTAAGCGTTCGGTAAGAAGTATTTTTCATGGAGATTTAATTCTTTTTTAGAGGACTTTGAAAATCAAAATAAAGACATAATAAATCTTCACAACATTCTAAATTTTCCTATGAAATAGCTGCGAAAAGAAATTTTGAATTATGTTTGTAAGTGGATGCTCGAACAGTACAACACTTTGAATATGGCACCTCCGAATCCCTAAAATTGCCGCACGATATACGAAAAGGAGGTGTTTGATCTCTAAATGAGCGGCATGAGTAATTGAGTTCTGGTCACTAAAATATTTTATTACCATTTCATTACATTAATATGTTTAAGTTTGGTTTCTCTGAAGAAAACGAAGATAGCTTGGGAGTAACAAGTACGTACTTTCAGAGTTCTTCGTTCAGTTTTTGATTAAAAATGTTGGTGCACTTGATGATTACATGGTTTGTTTCAGGCAAACCAGAAGATGAAAAATCTTCGTTGGAGTGGTTTGAGGCCAAAGAACTATACCCATCGAAAACCCAGGAAACAATTACCCCAAAATATAAGTTTACGAATGAGTTGATAAGTATACCCTATGTCTCTGCTCAAGATTGTATCAAAAACTTTAGTAAAGATAAATCTGATTCTATTGAGTTAGCTGAACAATTACACTCAGATCTCATACCTTCAAAGTATGAAGGTAAGAATTTGGTAGAAAGATTAATACATCTTTCGTAATGGCATCCAATTAGTTTCGTCAAGCCAAAACAATCTCATTTAAGCTTTGTTTTGAATTTCTAGGGGGAATGAAGATTTGGGAATGCACATTTCCGTTAATCGAGTATTTAGTAAAAGAAAAAGTTATTCTTAAAGGGAAAAAAGTTCTTGATTTAGGTTGCGGAGCTGGTCTCCTTGGAATATATGCATTGCTCCAAGATGCTTTGGTTACTTTTCAAGATTATGTATGCCTTTTAACAAATAATTGCCTATTTTATTTTCATCATCAACTAAAAGTGGACCAAGAAATAATAAATGTTCAATTTTGTTCGATTTAGAATGCGGAAGTTATTGAATCTGTTACATATTCCAACGTTCTTCTTAATATGCCCGGGAAAACTGAGGAAGAACTGAAGAAAATTAGCAAGTTTTTCATGGGTGATTGGGCATCATTTGTAGAACTTCTTTCAAAGGAAGTGGAATCTGAAGAAGATAAATATGACGTGATATTATCGTCAGAGACTATTTATAATGCTGAAAATCACTGGAAACTCTTGTTAGTCTTGAAAAAATTGTTGAAGCGTACAGGAGTTGCGTATCCTTTATTTATCTGATTATATTTAAGAATCGTCCAATTACGATCTCTATTAAATATATTCAGTTAAAGTTAATCAAAAACACAATCCTTGGTGCTTAAAATTATGCGGACATATAATATTAATGTAAGAAAATCTAGAGTTTAATCTGTATAGCTTGCAGTTTTTTCTCTTGTAATTCATAAAAAAGGGTTTATGTCTAACTGTAACACGATCAGGAATTTGCTATTTTTCTTGATCATCTCACGTAAATGAAATTTTTCTTAACTACTTTTGGTCAATAGTTACATAGCAGCTAAAACCTTTTATTTTGGGGTTGGAGGTGGTTTAAGGCAGTTTGAGAAGAAATTGGAAGATGAAGGTTGCTTTGAATCATCTGTTTGTTGGAAAAGCAGTGAAGGTTCCTAGTCTACTTAACAATCACTTATTAATAATAGTATTGATAAATTATTAATGAAAATTACTTTCATTTCAGGTGTAACACAAGAAATTTTAATGATCAGATTTAAAGATATTACTACAGCATGAACAGACTCATGTGTTTTAATTATTTATAAAAGATATATTGATGCTGTTTTTGAGGTATAATTGCAACCATGGTGCAAGAGCTTGGTGTTTTGCCTTGTAAAATTTTGTAATTTACTTAAAGAAAGTGTTATGCTTTTGAGTTTGCTAAGATCATCAATATTGCATTACAGATGCTAGATCAAGTCATAGATATCAAAATGTATAACACAAGTTTCCATTATTTGTGATTGAATGGAAATCTCAACATCCTTACTGTTGAAATAATCGAAGTGATGACCTTTTAACTCCCATAAAATGTTATGATCATTAAGTTATCATATTTTGAGGCATTCAATATTTTAATAAAATAAATGAAATTAAAAGAATCTTAGAAGATTTTATTTTTTGCCTATTTGGTTGTAATTGGTTGGGTTTACTATGCTATTCAGTGCATGGATCTGGAACCTAACTGAAAATGTAAGCATTTCTTTATTTCATTTCAATATGTGGTTGTCTACAATACCATTTTATTCATATTATCTATTCTAAATATGTATCACAACAATTAGCAACTAGCTAACTAAAGCGAGTATTTGACATCAACATTTTACTTATTAAGTAGTTTGATTATAATCATACTGTTTAATTTACAATGATTATTAATTCTTTAATATTCTGTGATTAATCAAAATGGATTGACACTGCAGAACTGGAATTGAACCAATATTTGTGTTTTCCATTAAACCGAAGTGAAAACTGGAGCCAAAAATGTTACATTTGGATGTGGTGGTGCTACTAATTATCTTAAGAAATAGTTTCCCATTATTTATACTCTTGATATTGTAAGTAGTTCCTCTTCCTATTACTAAAACTTATCTAATCTAAAAATAATCAAACCCAAGCCCACAGGTTATACCATTGTTAGAGCCCTCATGATGACCTTTACCCTATTTATCTCGAATTAATCTTTTTAATTAAAGTAATTAATTTTAAACACTGAGTCTTTGAAACTTTGGTGTGATTTGCAATCATTTCTGTAAGTGTGCATGCCATTTATGATTGAACCTCTATTTTCTCAAAGCTGAGCCTTCGTCTTTAGTGAAGAATTAGCAGAAAAGGCTTCTTTTGAATTATTCTTGGTTAGCTTTTTTGGTTTTGTTTTGTTATGTTCCATAATTATTTATATTTTTCATTATTTTCTTGTGTGTTTGTCTGGAACTGGATGAGGAAAGTTTATTTCTTTTGTCTATTTCTTCGGTTTGATTATTCCTCTATTTTAGTTTACTCTGTATCATCTTGTCTTTAAACTTATCCTTTTTATGAGTATAAAGGGGTAACCATTTATGACTTAGCCCCACAATTCTTCATCTCTGTAATCAATTTAGCCATTTTCCAATTTGTGAGAATGTTGTTAATTACGAACATGTTACATGAACTTATCTATTCATTTGCGCTTATAAAATTTGTTTATTATACAGATATAATTGCAGCAGACAAAATCTATTAGATTATTTCTGTTGTTATTTGAGGTTAGTTCTTTGTTCTTTCCTTTCATATTAGCAAATGAAGTATTCCCTACTCTTGCATTCAGGTCTCCATTGATTAGTATGGTTACTACCCTCTATGGTGTACATGTTAGCATTCTAGCACAGCATCACGAATGCCCTAGGTTTTAAATCCCGGAAAAGGCATTGTTTTATGCAAGGGTTTACTGTAAGAGCGGTCCTGTGAGACAAAAATTTGCCCAACATAAGGTCACTCTTATTATTATATAGTAATTCTTGTCAATTATATCTATATGGATTGTAAAATCTTGTGGTGTACTAGTATCTTCTTCCGAACCAAAGGTACATACATAATAAAATCGATATAGTTTGGCGTGATTTGTGGAAAGCCATAATACAATGAAAGCAAAGACTTAGTAGGTTTTCATACTGAATTTATTATGTGACTGGTTTCCAAAGTTCACTTACCAGAAGATATAACTGAACTTACGAAACCACCAAATTTAAGTACAGCTTGTTCTCTTTTTATCCAAAACACAGTCTAAAACCTGGGTCCAAGTTCCAGTCAGGTCACTATTTTTAACTTCTCATAAAATCTTATCCTATTTAATTTTAATTTTCTCCCCATTTATGCAGTAAATGGGGAGGTTACGCAGTAAAAACTTCAAGCATCTCGTTCTTACGAAAGAAATATCCATAACTACTGTATCATATGGAATATTGTTTTACTGGTTTTTAATCCAACCAGTATTTCATCATAGATATGTCATCTAAAGTATGAAATGCTATATGCTTACTTTTGAAGGTAAATGGTAGATTTCATTTCTGGCACTTGGTCTTTGATTTCAATTTGCGTGAATGTTTCCTGATTTAAATGAAAAACGTTTTATAGTCAGCTGCCAAAGTAAAATAGAGTATATTTGTCACCTTTTCAATAATAGATACTCCAAGTTAAGGGTGTTATATAGATTGTGGATGTGAAACATCGTATGTTTATACACTATGAAGATTTCAATTGGAAAATTTTATTGGAGTAAATGAAGGTAGTAAGACAAAATGCATATAAATTAAGTTATTTGAGTAGTCTAAATTATTTATTAGTTATCTCAACTTGATTTTATTCAATAAGTAAGGTAATTTAAAATATTTTAAATACATTTGCTTTATGAAAGATGTATTTTTCAATTTTTCATTAAATTATTACGGTTTTGTTTATCATGAATTCTCTTCCAAGGGGAAAACTGTGAGATATATACACAATATTTAGTCGATGTTTAATGAGCTCTTTTTTAAAAATAGCTGAAGTCAATGGACATAAGTATTGATGAATTATTAAGATAGACTATGTGAAAAATTTGGAGCAGTGCTATTTAAGTGGTGGTCCATGATCTGGTGCTGGTCTGTGAAAGATTATCTCCTCATTATGGTTAGCTTAAAGTGAGATTTATTTATCTGCCAATGCAAATTTTATAGGGTGTTTATTACATGATTACAGGAATTGCACTGCTATAAGGTATCCCTCCTGGGTCCAATTCCCTGTGGAAGCTCACATGGGCAAAATCACCTCAGCTGTCAAAGTACTTTAAAGAAGACTACTATCATTACTATGTTGCGTATGTAAAGATATTATAGATATGGAGAGAATTACAAGTAACAATTTTTGTGGAATTTCTCTGTCCTATCTCTATATTTTTCTACCCATTCCTTGAAGTGTTTTTATAAATACATTCTTTGGGGAAGGATTGTCATATAAATATAAAGACTGAGAAATTTGCAAATTTTTTAATACATGATAAATTTTTACATTACACTTTTTTGATTACCTCTATCTTAAAAATTGAGCTTTTATCATAAATTACAAAATTTATATTAATGTACCAATTATTTTCATGGAAATTTTTTTTGACGTTTTAACAATTTAGTACTCATCATCTTCCACAGGATCTACGTCTGTTTCATTTGCAATTTCATAATAATCTCTCTCCAAAGCAGCAAGATCTTCTCTTGCTTCAGAAAACTCTCCCTCTTCCATTCCTTCACCAACATACCAGTGAATAAAAGCTCTTTTGGCATACATGAGATCAAACTTGTAATCGATATTAGCCCAAGCCTCTGCAATAGCTGTTGAATTACTCAACATGCATACTGCTCGATGTACTTTGGCCAAGTCTCCGCCTGGAACCACTGTTGGTGGCTGGCAATTAATTCCTACCTGTATGAAAATGATATAATTTTTATAATATTCAATAATATCTTGATAATATATGGCTCCCAATTTCCCAACTAGAGATAGTTCAACAATACAATTTGTCCTTTTGATTTGCTACTGACATACATGCAGTGCTACTGCTAGAAGATAAATCAATTTAAAGGTATTTCCTCATTTTTAAATCCAATTAATAAGGCTATATAAGAAGTAAAAATTATTAATTAACACCAATTAATAAATGTTTTCCTTAGGTAAAGAAAGCAATGAAGTAATCAAACCCTCATGAATTTGTGTCTTTATGATTTGCAAATTTGTTTACTTGAAAATTTCTCTTTCAAAAAATTTCCTTTCTTATTCTGTAACACCTTATTGGAATGCAATGGGTTAATAGAATAAACTTTAGAAATTCCTTATATTTTTCTAAGATTTCTCTTGAGTTGAAGAAATCCAGTGCTATTAATGTTGCAGTGCATATTATTGTTTTGAATTGAGATATTCATTACTTTGTTTCATAGCTGACTATATTTTCATATTTATTTTATGGAAGGACAAATTAGAATAGATACAGAGAAGATCAGCAAGGTTTGTTTTAGGAAAATACAGGGAGCTTCACTACTATAATGCAAGAACTAGGTTGAGAAAATTAGAAACAATGCAACAACAAAAAGGCAAGGGAACCTATATATGTAAAACTATAACTGGAAAACCTATGCCTATGAAAGAATTGAAAAGTAGAATTTAGCACCTGATCATCTTGGGAGAAAGGATCATAAATACAAAGTTTACATGCTCAAACAGAGAAGAGACATTTGCAAATATTCATTTCTCAACATGGGGAACAACTGAATAGAACAATTTATTTCAAGGAGTTTTTAAACTGTTTCCTTCCTGTATAGATATATTATGAATACAATTAATAAAATTTATAAACTGAGGGAAGTATAATATCCTAAATTATCAATTATATTATTAAGTATTAATTATAGTAGTATTAAATATTGCATATTATGAATAATCATTTTACTACTAATTATTCACTAGAAAAAATATTGAAATTTTATCTGTAATTGTGCTCATATTTTTGTTGAAATATTTTAGTAGTTGTTGATAATCGTTGAATGACAAACTGCTTTCAGGAGTCTTTTTGTTGGGGTTTCCCCCCAACTTAGGTGAATACTCTGTAAGGATCCTCATTTTTCTATTTCCCCCTCTAATGGCTACTAGGGGGTAAAAAGCCCATATTCCTATAGCACTAGCCTGTCATAAGCCAGCACTTGTTCATCATCTCTTATTTTTTTAATTACGTAATTTGTTTTCATCCATCCTTTTCATTTATCCAAGCCAAGATAACCCTTATTTTCAAACTTTGTACGAGTTTGCATTTATTCATTGCTTAATATTCCACATAAAGTTAAGTTCTACATCACTTACCTTAAATCCTGTTGGACACCAATCAACAAACTGTATTGTTCTTTTGGACTTGATGGTAGCTATTGCACGGTTTATTTCTTGAGGGACTACATCTCCTCGATAAAGTAAACAACAAGCCATGTACTTTCCTCTTTGCGGGTCGCATTTGACCATTTGATTGTCAGGATGAAAACATGCTGAAGTTATATCTCCCACTGTGAATTGCTCGTGAAATGCTTTCTCAGCTGAAATTATAGGTGCGTAGGAAGTCATAGGAAAGTGAATCCTTGGATAGGGCACCAGATTCGTCTGGAATTCGCAAAGGTCCACGTTGAGAACTCCTTCGAAGCGGAGAGATGCCGTGACTGAAGAGACACATTGTGCTATGATGGCGTTCAGATTGAAGTAAGTAGGAGAATCTATGTTGAGATTCCGTTTGCAAATTTCGAAAATTGCTTCATTGTCCACGATGAAGGCGCAGTCCGAATGCTCCAGAGTCGTGTGAGCAGTCAGCACGGTGTTGTACGGCTCCACCACAGCCGTAGAAACCTAAACGAAGTTTAAGATTTGTATATATCAAGAAATTTATGCTAATTTGTTAGCGCAGAAATCTTACGTTATTATAGGAGTGATAAGTGTATCTGTTCCGACGATCTTTTTTAATTGCAAATGATACACATTCAAATCGTTGTACAAGAAACCATTGATTAGTGCGGTTTAATGAATCGTTGAAAATACCGCGTAATTTGAAAGCGCGCTAATCAAACTTCGTCGGTGCCGTTGAGAGTTGCTAGGTACCATACAGAAAAAACATGTACATATATACCCTACAGGCCATCTTTTGGCGTATGGCAGGGTGTGTAAGCACCGAAAGTTTGATCTGCTTTATAAAAAAATAAACATTACCATAATCAAATTTAAATTCGCTAACATTTAAGGAAGTTGTAAAAACATGGCTAAATGATAATTAATGGCACTAATCAATGGTTTCTTGCAATTTACAATTAGAAACTGATTTTTTATTTCACTTTCGTTTTATTTTCCTATCAAAATCCTCTACTTTTTAGGTTGATCGGTTCCTTTTTACCTTAACCTGTTAAGTAATTGCTAACTGTCATTAAGTAAGATGCATTCAAGCCTCTTAAATCTTAAGGATCATGAGGTATCGCAAGATATGTTCGAAATAGTTTTATTTGTGACATTTCGAGTATGTATCTTAGAAAAATATTTTTCTAGTTATTGTCTTTCTCCTCTTCAGGAAAACATTTAAAGCTGGTATTCATCGAGCAAAATTTTTAATGGTTCATCTTTTTTTCGTCGTATTTAGTTGATGAAGTAGACTTTTATCTTTGCGAAAAGTCATTCCACTGTATCTTTAAGTGAATTTCTTGTATCATGCTTATGCATTATTTTGAAATGGATAAAAGATGAAATACTATGTAATTAAATAATAAATGATAGTTGATATTGGAAAATAATTATTGCGCTCTTTATGATTACTATCAACTGATTATTTTGAAACTTCCTAAGGAAGTATTGTTCACCAAAGTTGGGACACTTAATATACTATTTATATACTTGAATACAAAATTTAGAAAATCAATCTTTTGTGAACTATTTCGAACATATCATGCGATTATCATTCATCGTAAACCTTCACGCGCTTACATGAATATGATCTATATTTTCACCTTCGGTGATGGATATATTGAAAACTCCAGTTTCGTTTTCTTGCTGTACTGGTAAGAGAGACGTTCCATTAGAAGTGATGTAAAACCAGAACCTGTCCCTCCACCGAAAGAATGGAAGATGAAGAAACCTTGTAAACCAGAGCATTGCTCGGTGAGTTTTCGGATCTCATCCATTACAGGATCAATCAATTCCTTCCCGACAGTGTAGCGACCTCTTGCATAGTTGTTGGCGGCATCTTCTTTCCAGCTTATAAGTTGATCTGGGTGATACAGCTGGCGGTATGCACCATTGCGGATCCCATCTATAAACGAAATGTTAGATTTGCTAAATTAGAGATGGAGTCCAATAATTGATGGACGTATGGAGTGTCTCTCCGAGGTATGCAATGATGCGGATTGATTGACAATTTCTGTACACTTTAAACCAGAGAATACGCTTACACCTACGTAAGGAAATGTTTCAGTATTGTTAAAGATTAATACCAGATACAATTTTTATAAAAATCCAAGTTTTAAGCGTGAGGTTTTTTATTCAATGTATTTATTGTATCAGTGTTGGTATCAGAGAATTTATCTTCGATACTTGCGATAATGCTATCTATGAAAATAATGAGGAAGAGCATTCAAGTTATCACGATTAAATCGTACGTACTACTGCTGTGTGCTGATTTAGAGATCTATTTGAAAGGATCGGCAGATATAAGTCGATTTGCGCGATGTATTACTCAGGCATATTATTTTTCTTATCCCGAAGTAAGTGGATATAAAGCACTGTTAAATGTAAAAATTCTCTTGAGATAATTTGTAGCTACGTATACTCTTGTTCTATCTTCTCATTTATTAGCGATATATAATTAGTTGAATACAAATATTATGGAATTCTCCCAAACAATACTCCTTCCGTATGGTTTCGTAAAATTACTCACCAATCACCAATGATTCCGTGTCAGCAAATACGGCACGAGGAACGAATCTTCCTGAACCTGTCTCCAGGAAAAAATTCTCAGTCCTGCCTTCAGCATCACTGCCTGCCGATTCATCCAACAACTTCCCGGTCTTGTCTATGCCATGTTCCAAACAGTACAGCTCCCAACATTTCTCAGCTAACTGTAAGCCGGCTTGGCCCAAGTGGATGGAGACGACTTCAGGCTAAAATATATAAAAGATAAAAAATGTTTCTATTAACATACCTTCTCATGGCATGGACCAGTTTTTACGTAGATTCTTTACTGCTAGTTCTGTTAAATTCTATCACTTTTTATTGTTTTAGTAAAGAATGGAGTCATTTTATTCCTAAAATGGTCTGCAAGATGGCATTTTTATCTTTCTATCAAAGTTTCCATTGAATTTAGAGTCATAATAAATTTTGGCTTCACAATATGCACACTGAGTAATTAATATGCTTATTACTGGTTCCTTGCCGATTATAGGACCTATTAAACTGGTCTATTGGCTAATTGAAACGTATGTTTCCAAACAATTTCCCGCGAATGGACTGTTTGTAGACCTATTTATGAGTAGACATTTATTTGAAGGAAGAGGTGTTGTTTCATTTTTCGGACGTCTTACCCGCGGTGACTAATTTCGATTGCCATATTCTAGTGGAACATTATTTGAAACCCCGAATTGCAGGGTGAAGAGCGATGGTGGAGAAAGAAGGGATCTTGGTTTGAGGGCGGAAATGTGGGTGTAGTAAAAGCCACGTGAGTGTGGAAGGGGAAAGGAAATTAAAGTCCGGGTAGGTGCAAAGTCCACATAATCTAGTAAAGCGAACTACCGGTAGGCATAAATTGATTTTGCGTTCTTTTATTTTGCGATTCGTTTCATCATCATCATGGATTAAAAGTCTGTTTGACTTTGAATATTGATTTTTGCAATTCATCAGATCTTCTTGTTTCCTGCCAATCGCTTTATTTCCCCATAATTCCTAAATTTAGCACTAACTTGCTTCTCGTAACCTAGCTTAAGTTATCTCCTATAATTTCTCCCTTCTCAAACATCCTCAAACGCTGTCTGCACGAGACTATTGAGCATTAACATATGCCAAATTTCTCTTCTTTTTATTGTGGTGTAAATCATTCGTGACTGTATCCATAATCACTAACATATTTTCTTTTTCCTGGCTTATTTAATTTATTGTTTTACCTAAGCAAATTTTCCTTTCCTAAGAATGTTTGTTTTTGTTTCTTTTTGGGATTATTTCTTTTGCAATTCACGACAGTACAGCAACAGGTCTTTTCGTGGTATACAATAATTTTTGTATCATCATCAATATCGGTTGAAACTGGCGACGTATTACGATTGCATCTTTGTCACTTCCGTATCATTTCGTTATACGTATTTCAGCAATCATTACTCCTTATTTTTGACACGTAACGGATCAAAAAATTATGTTTTCTCTTGTTTCTCCTCCACTAAGGCTGGTAAAATTTTATCTGTTATCTCGACTTCAGAAACTTTCTTGGTCGTTATGAAATTAATGAATTGCTTCATCGTTTAGCAGGCCAAAATCAGATAAATCATATTATAGAAAATTTCCTTCCTTTAGGTTTTCTTTTTTCTCTACTATACATATTTTATATACATTGCTTAAAAATGTGTAAACTTTGAATGAAGGAAAATTATGGATAATAGGGTTACTAATAGTTCAAACAAGGATCCGTGTAAGCTAGAATTTTTCATGAAGTTATTCCGCAATCGCCTAGAAAAAATGTGCAGCATAACGCAATTCCTCGATGAGAAATAAAATTCTTGTTATAATGCGACGCACCTCAAGCTTACACCAGACACCCAGACTGTTCAGTCAGCATATCCCGTTCTCACTTAAGATTATATTTCATAAAATATATTTTTGTATCAAAATGTTTTGTTAGAATAAGCGTTTAAATTTTTGTAAACATTCTTTCTACGTCTCTAAGCTGTCTTCAAGTCTTTAAATTACATATCTATGAAGGCTATTCATTAAAGAAATAATAGTGAAAATAAGTTTCATTATTGATTGATTGTAAAGTTAATCTCCCGACATTCATGAATAAGGATTAATGCTAATTTATTTACAAAACAAACGTGATTTATTGCTCATTCAACTAAAAGGTCTCCGTTCACCCGATGTTTTGAAGTAACTCCAAAGATCTTTCTTTCTCTCATATTTTTGATTTAACCATGATCTACTAATGGGAATAGGTGATTTTTTTCCTAAATATATTAGTATATTTGAATGTTATAACATACTATAAGGTTTAATTTTCAGCTCGCTTATATCTTAGCTCAGAAACTGCTGGAACGCCAATATCCTTTGAAAGAAAAAAAAACTTTTGGCGTAAAACTAAAAGGCAGGTTTGGGCTAAAAAGGAAATAGCAAACGTATGTACTTGAAACTTTCACGAAGTATTCTAAACTAGATAAGTTATGAAGATTGTTCTTACTTTATCAAATTATATTATTTGAAACTACATAAATACGTTTACTATAGATTCTGAATACAGGTTCATGATTATCATTTCCTTGATCACTTTCTTGATAGAGATATCTTATTACCTTTGATTGGTTAGTTAAGTTGTTTTGATCGATTTTAAGACCGCTTGATGTGTCGCGAGTGGGATATCTTGCACGTTTCGCTTCCTCTTTAGCGGCGATTTCTTTGCAATTGGGTTGCAAATTTACAAAGGCCATAATTAGATTGCATTCATATTTATATTACAAAATAATTAATATGATCAGACATGCATCATTCCCTTAATTTAAAGCCAAGAAAAGATGGCTTTATTAACTTGTTCTCACCGATAACGTAATTTTCCATTTTGATTTATTTCAAATTCAAAATTTGTTTGGATGCGAGAGCTGAATAAAACTATGAAAAGATAAAATCATGTAAAAATATTATTGAGGAAACCTACAGCGGAATTTGATAAAATTTCATGGTGTTATGACAGTTAAATACTCGAAAGTACTGCGCTTATGTAATGGTATCGAAAATTTTCAGGAAGTTCAGCGAACGAATATGAAAAACTGAATACGAATGAATGTAATAGCGGAAAATTCAACTGCTAAAGTTGAATGATTATTTATGATCAGAAATTTGAAGATAATCCGCATTTCTTCTTTATTAGTACTTGGAAAAACTATGTGCGATATACGTATCTTGCAATCTATGGATATTTTGCAAGCATAGCATTCGTCATCAATTAGTTGGGAGTTAAGATTTTTATGAGTTTCCCAACTTGTTTTTATTTTTTACTGATGTGAGTTTATCAGTAGGGTGAGTCAACCGATTCCACTTTCTGGTGTTTGTGAGCGGATAAAAGCATAACAATTAATTTTCCCTCGGAAGATAAGCAAGCAGATAAGTAATGAGTAATGCAGTACCTACGCGAAGAAATGCTGAAGCAATACAATGATCTAATAATTATTATCTAATATTCGTAAGCATGATGAATGTTTATCTTCACATTTACACTATTTCAAGTTATCTTTTTAGAAACTTTGCATTTTTATACTATTAATTAACTGAAACTTTTCTTACATTGTAAGAAGAAAATTATCAAATATTGGGTCATTATCCAACATTTTTGTAGTATCATTTCCTCAAACTTTATCTGTAATTACTACGTAATCTTGAAATTCCACAGCCGCATTACGAAGGACACTCTACTAAATGCTGAAAGTTGATTTCTGTGTTGTATGAACAAGCACGCTAAAATTTTATATCAAATATCATTAAATTGTTTATAAAAATCAACTGTATCTAACATTGGAAGTTATAATGGCATTTCAGGGGATTTAATAGTCTATCGAGGTTACCTTGGAATATGTCTTCCGCATTTAAATTCATTTCTTTATATCTTTGTTGAAAATTTTAATTTTCCATTCAATTCTTTGCTTCCTTTTTTGCATTATTTGAACTTATATTTAGCAGCAATTAAAATCAATACCCAAAAAGCGACAATCTTTCAGAAAGCACACCGGTAAAATTATCATAATTATCCAAAAGAGACACTTTTTGAAACCCTTTTTACTGTAAAAGATCCTCTAGTCGATGGATAAAGGTGAAAGTAATATCTTTCCAACCCAACACAGATAAAATTTATCGCTGCTATATTTACCATTGGAGATATCAAACCCGCCCAATAGTACAAGCTACTTCATTCAAGAATCTAACAGACGTGTCTAAACTTGAATTTAACAGGTAATGTACGTGAAGCCGGACAGCTATATTTTCCATGAATATATCATGTATTTAGAAATCTGTAAATTTGTTCGAAAGGAAATCCTATGAATAGTATACCGAGCCTTCAATTGAGTTGCTTTTATTTTTACATCTCGCCAAATCTCTGAATTCTCCCTCTAGTAATCAATAGGCCGGGGTCTCTCACCTCTCTGAGCTTTTACTTTCGTTTGATCACAGAATTTTTGATTATGAATTCGTTTTTTCAGCTATTCTTTTTGGTATCCTATTTTTTGTCTTCATTTCTCAATGGTATGTATATATTGATAATATACATGCATTAATTATTTTGACAGAGCGCTAAAATTTCTATATATTGAGCAATAAGATATCTGGAGGCTTAACATTTCTTCTGCCAACGCTATAACCGAATATATGATAAGATGCAAATGTTTTTCATTTCATTTATTGAATACGAATTATAAAAGAACGAATATTTGTCTTTCCGGTATTAAAAATAGCTAATCCTGTCCACAATTAAATTAATTTTAATCTCCCATCACCATTACTATAATCACCATCTCTCGCCTAATATTTCGTCTCTCTGAATATATATAGAAAAAGAATAAACTCTGTTCGTCTCGGATGTTGCTGCAAAAATCAATTGAAATCAAATCGTGTTCATGATCATTATGCGTTATCATCGCAATTCTTTCTTGCTTTCCGGACATGGATGGTCTGAGAAAAGAATTCGCTTCATCCAATCACATTATTTTCTTGTGCTGATTAAAAATGCTTCCTTTCTTAGTTTCTTAAAAAATTATATTTCATGGTTCCAAAGTCGAACAAAGGACGATATTGACGTTAATATTTTCTTTGAAAGGGGGGGGGGAGTCTATCAAATTCGAGTTAAAATTATGCATATATAATCCTTCCGAAGTAGAATGTTACACTAGAGGCTAGCATATTACTTGCGTTTACTTGAATTAGAGGACATAGTAAAGTATATTTCTCATTTGTTGCCTAAGCTTTATATCTCCCAAACTTTCAGTCATCTCATTTTCATTATATTTGAAGGGAAGTATCCTCATTTTAAGACAGCATGTAAGATAAAAGTCATTCGGCGATGAATATGAAAGTTGTTAAACTTGTAATATTACTTTCAGCTTTGATTTCCGTGTCCTACTTTTAAAATAATATTTCCCTTTTTTTTTGAAATTGTTGATCTTTCTCCTATGAGAGCGAGATCGAAGAGGAAAGAAACTATTTCTGAGCAGTTATTACTAATTGTTATCATGAAATTATTTATTAAATTACGAAATCGAATATAGAATATCAATATAATTGGATCGATTATTTATCTATTTCATAAAAGTAATGTGAGCTGGTAGGATTATGATTACTTCGAATCCGACTTACCATTTCGTCGTATGGTCGTCCTTCAGCGTCCACCGATATCCCTAGATTTGGAACGACTGCAGTTACGTTTGCAGAATGCGATGCGGTGTATCAGATGAGAGGCATTGATAAGAGCTACAGAGCCAAAGTCTAATATTTTAATGTGATGGACCATTAGATTAATGAAAGTTCTGGCTTATCAGTTGAGCAGAACGTCAAAAAATCGTTTGAAGAGATGAAAAATAACTGAAAAATATTATACCTGGGCCTTAAAATGAGCGCATTAAGCGTACACGATATATTTACGGATGTACTGTATCATGTAAACAGTATACTGATCCGGCATCTATCGAAAGAAGCCCGGGAATGTCAAATAAAAAATTACCCTAGTGAAATAGGCCTTCCTCAAACTGGGAGCGCGGATGTCCTAAAAATTCCGATTGTGTAGATACATATTCTGATACATTAAAAAAATTAATTCCTGTGCATAGCATTTTCGATGTTACATTTTTAATTCTCAGCTTGATTCGTTTTAGGTTAGTATTTTTTGTGAAAAACGACCTATACTCAGAAAACTAAATAAAACTTATTTTTCCAGTAAATAAAATCCATATGCGAAGACGTTATTAAGCGATAATAAAGGTATAAAAAACCCTTACCACACTCCCAAAGTAGATTTTCCCCTAATTTTAGCAAAAATAAAATCTACTGTGGGAGTGCATGAAGAGTTTCTTATTCCTTTCCTGGTAAATCATTCAAAATTTGAAATCACCGTTATGAAAAGTACCAATTATTCTTCAGTGAACAGAGATTTATTTGATAGAAAATATTATTGGAAAGAATTTTATATGCTTTATTATTATGAATTAGTGAATACTTGACGTTATAATTCTTTAATTATCTTGATTAACACAACACTATTTTCAACCAGTGTCTGCTGAATATCTTCAAAATCATTTTTCATTATTGGATTAAAATTGCATGCTAGTCCCTGAATTGAAAGCTACAACACCAATTTTCAGTTATTGAACTCATTAAAAATTGGAATATCAATAAAAATTACATCCATCTCCTTAATCATAAAATATAACTGATATTGCAACAGAATTTCAAAAAAATCCATTACGAAATACATATATTCTGCAGATGAAATTATTATGATTATGATATTTAGAGGCTGGAAAATCAAACATTAAAAATTCACTCAAAATATACCTTAGATGAAAAATTGGGATGTTATCAATTCAGTGATTAAATATGAAGATTCTTTTATCAAAAATTTTCTTTATTTTCCTACAATTATAGTCACTATAAATAATCCTCTGAAACACCCATAATTCCAAAATATAAACAATACATAACTTCAAAAAAAAAAAAAATCTGCACTGGATTTGCTGAAAACTGCATTTAAAGTATTTATATTGAAATTAATCTTCTATACATATAAATCTTATATATCTTCTATAAATAAAATCATCTTCTACATAGGAACATTTTTGTGTAGTATTTATCTCATGTTTCTCAATTGTTTCACTAAAAATTTATAAATCAGTAGATATTAATACAATCAAATGAAGAGTAATTTTCCCACAAGTATCATGATCACAACTTAAAACGTATAGTAAGATGATCATGAATGTTTTTGCTTATCATAAATTAAACCAACTCATAATTTACAATCAATTAATAATTCATGTAAAAGTAATTAAAAATTCTAAGTGTAAATGGTTAAATATCAGTTGAAGATTTTGCTTTATGAGCTCCAATAAATATGATTAACAATGGGCATTTCTAAAAATTCATAGCTCTAATTCTTCAACACTAGCATAAGGATACACTCTTAATATTGACTACCTTTTCTTCTTAGTCCTATTCTATTAGCCTCATTGATAATGTACTAAGATAATATTAATTAATATTTATTGCATTGAAATCATAGTTACAAATAATTAGTGATGCCTATTGGTTTAATTTTATAAAAGTCTCATTGAGTCACATATAACTGTAAGATTCCAGTCACTGTAAAACTAATGTTACTTGACGATTAACCATTGGATCACTAGTATCTTCTCTTGTGCGAACACATATCTCAATTCGGGAGAATCCTTTCCTCCAAACATAATCAGAGGCATCCCTAACCTCAAACACAATTTTCCTTTTGTAATATTCATTGAATTCTGGTATACAAATTTTTGTGCCATACTTCACACGTAGGGCAGGATCAAGGGACACTGTGACATATCTTGCTCTCCAATCGATGTAATCCTAAATAAAGAGAAATATCTGATTATTAATCTCTCTCATCAAGACTATATTCAGATTGAGTTATAATGAATACCATATTTAATGGCTTAAGGTATGCGTCTAAGTATTGCAACCACCATGAATCAAAGAAGTAGATGTTAGTGAAAACATTAAAATTAATATTAATAAAGGTATCATTTTAGACTAATACTACTTAAATTCATTTTAGGCTTCACCTGAAAAGTATTTCTTTGGATGAATCTTTAGGTTTCAGTGCTAACATTGGCAAAGGGTATCACTTCATTTTAAAAATAAAATTAAGCACTATTGTAATGATACATTCACAGTCTTTGGTTGCTTGTCAGCTCAAGTATAGAGGTCATATAGTCAAGCATTTTTATGCTGAATGAAGACTTTTCTGTCCAAATTTCTATAGAAATTTAATCAAAATTGAGTCATAAGTATTATTTTAAGACTTTTATTCCCACAATGTGAACTCTAAAGATAAGAATCATTCTGCATATGGAATAGTGCAATCATGAGGATGAATTGAAGCCCAACTGAACAAGGTTATGAAACAACTATAGCAGCTGCTTATATAATAGTCAACAAATAATGCTTGGGTAAAGATTCAAATTATAGAAAAACAATCGTATACTCAATCTTATTATGTTACCATAAGGCAATATGTCTCAAAGTTTGCTCCAAGGAGTATGCAAAATCAACAGGATTATTATTAATTACTTACTAATGAAGTGTCATAATTTATAAAGTGTACTCCTGATTATCTGGGCTAATAATGGGAAGAGGATGGAGGTATAATCAGAAAAAAACAAATAATCCACTTTCACATGAAAGTGGATAGTGTCACTTGAAACAATTGGCAGAAGTAAGGTTTATGATACTTGGCTAACCATTTACAAGGCAGACTTTTCCCTTCCTTAGATACACTGTGACCCACTTTGGCCAATCATCTGCCTCATATGATATAGAAAAAACCGTTTACATTATCTGTATTGCCATCCTCTTCTCCTACTTTGCCTAGTATCTAATGGCATTCCTTATTAATCTCTTGTTTATCATCACTAACTGCGCAAAAAGAAAATGAAAAAGCATGAATGAGGTCCTATTACTTGGCCTCACTCCTCCAAGTTAATTCTAGCTTTGATAACAAGAGATCTTGTTTTGTTTTCAGCTCAAAAAACTCTTAAAAAGTTGCTTGGTATTGATTTCTTTAGTTGCAAACTCAAGTTGTAATTGTATCAAATACACCAAAGAAGCATTGTGGTGTTAGGAAGGCTGTTGAGAATAAAATTGGAGAGATCATACTGTGATGGCAACTGTTTTCTAACAGTTAGTTATTAATCAACTGTTTTCTAACAGTTAGTTATTAATCAACTGTTTTCTAACAGTTAGTTATTAATCCCTGATTGTTTATTTGATTGAAAATTGTATCACTGTAGAGTGAAAATTAACCAAAAGGAATTAAGGAAGGCCCTTTTTTAATGAGAAATTCTGGCACATTCTTCTCGTTATTCCAAGAAAATCCACATAACTAAATGAAGGAGAACTTAATTTCTCAATCTTTAATATAAAGTAACAGTGTGTCAAATTACATGATGATGAATATGACAAATGTAAAATATTAAACACATTTGCTAACTCAGCCATTGCTACTTTTCTCACTTGCCTAGTGGGGAAAATTATTATAGTATCTTAGCCAATTGTAAATAGCTTACTAAAAATCTTTACACATAGTTTATAAAAAATTAATGTCCAACATGCTAAGTGCTTCAAAATTGAGCATCATTCCATAAAAGAGCTAATAGCTTTTTTTAAATCATAGTTTCCAACAGTAAACATTTAATACATTGTTTGACAGGAATAACACTTCTTATACAATGGGTGGGCAACTGTTTTGATTGTGCTCACAAAGATAGAACAAATCTCTAACAAAATATTTTTCTGCGGACTAAAGTTTTTTTGAGAAAATGTAATTTTATGTAAATGATGAAGAACACATAGCAGACATGCTTAAATTTAGAGGGAAAAATTGAAGGAGAGATTTTTCTGTCATGTTAACTTAATTGTATAAAGCAGCTGCTTGGCAAGAGGGAGATTCTAGTTCAAATCCCAGCTAAGGCAAACCTTTTCTCTTCCATAACATAATATTTGGTATCTTGATTTGTAAATGATGATTTAATTCAAGTCAAACAGACTGAATGAAAAAGATTATGATGGTTTTACAATAAAGTAAAAATATTTCCCTCCTAAAAATAAAAAAATATATTTGACTAGAGTTTGTTTTGTAAGCCAGAAAGGAGTTCTAGGGTTGCTAAACCCCAGTTCTAAACCTAAAAGTACCTACTCTTCTTGTCTCTTGGATCAAATGACACCCTTATTCCCTTGTATAAAATGGTATAATTCTTTTTAACATAACATAAATATGTAATGTTAAAATTATATTTCTTTTACTGAGGATATATATTAACAGATTCCTTGAGCTTAAAGTAATACAAAACAAGAGTTAGCTAAATCTTTAATATTTAATTTTCCCAAAAAGTTAAGTAAAACATTGCAAAATTTTATTTTTGATCTGTCCAATTTCAGAATGAAATAAATTACTGTTCCATACAGAACATTATCCTAGCTATTAAACATACAGTAACATCTGTAGCTCAGTTCTCAAAGTATGGAGTAACACTTCATGGTTCTAATGAAAATCATAGCTAGATTATGAACAATAATCCTTAAAGACAGGTTTGAAGAAGGGAATTTATTTTCAACTGTAGTATTTTTTAATGTTCATTCATTCATTTAATCATTTCATTTCAGTAGTTGGGAGTTTTCACCAATAAATACATTCTGGTTTTATAAATAGAAAATCATTTTTCCTGTAGAAAATATATTTGTTTCTATGTCAATTTGTTTGATGACTTGATAATTAATCAAAAGGAAATAGAAAAAAAGCAAGGAGATACATATGTGTCAGATATGGTTTCTCTTGGCAAGTTTAAAAATATAATCTAAAGTACGGAAAAGTTCATTGAAAATTGTGTTTTCTATCATATTATTCTTCTCCAAAAGGCAAATAGATGGTGAAAGGTAGTCCTAATCTTTAATCTTCTGCAACTCTTTATAGGTAAGAAAAACATCTCACACAATATATACCCATTTTAAGGCAAACATTAGTTTCACTGATTTGAGAGCAACAATTTTTTGTCGGAGAATAAAGTGCTTAAAAGACACCAATACCTTAAATGGTAAACTATGTAGTCAGGTACTTAAATTACATTAAGGTCAGAGGTTACTTTATCCATCTTCTGAGATATGTTAGAGGGACTAGTATTTGCTATGAGAACAAACACCAAGAATCGTGTAATCTATCTTCAGAGCAGTAAAATTTCTCTGTATTGGTATAAAGATTTTGCCATCCAACTGATATCTTTCATGACTAATTTTAGAGAAGATTGGGACATGCTGGCAAGAACCAGTACGGTACCATTTACCTGTAGTTGTTATTCGAACATCCTTAAACTTATTAGAAGCAGCTTACCTGAAGAGTTCTTAGTTTCTTTCCTCTCATGTCTACAAATCCATCTTTGTTTGGATGATGGGAAGGGTAGTATGGAGTAGCAGTTGCATTAAATACATGTTCTCCTTCACATTTTAAGTCTTTTGCAAGCTCTGTGTAATTAATATCAGAATAAATTATAAGCCTTATTAAATCATAAAAACTATAGCTTTGCCTCATAAAGACTTTTTAGTGATTATAAGGAACTAAATATGGCTTACTGTATTACCTAAGTTGCTGATTGCTATACCTTATTTATAATACACAATTCCTCAGAAATTCAAGAACTGGTTTCACCCCATACTAATAATAACACTTAAGGTTTAATAATAAACCCACCTTTAGAAGAGACAAGCACTGCACAGATAAGGAGCACAAACTTCAAGTAATACATTGTTTTCTCTTAGATGAAATATTTCCTTCGATTTAAATGTTTTGAACAAATGAAACTATCTGAATGTGATACCAATGTAAAACACAAATATATTGCTGACAAATAAAGCACCAAAGGAAATGGACCCTGATATCTCAGAGTTCACTTAATGAATCCAAGTCATCACTTTCTTACCATTGCATTACCTTAGCACACAATTGCTGAATAAGGCTTCCTCCCACACATGGGAGCTGATGACTTGGCAATTTAATTATTTGTAGTAATAGTACATACAAAGAACATTCACTTTTTGCAATAATTCCAAACTTCTCCAGAATTATTTTAATAAACATTTCGTCTGCATGATAATAATTTTAATCAATTAAATTTTCCATGCTTATAAATTTTATACTTTCGTAATGCCACATTTTTATTGAACACAAAAAGAGTGCTTTAACAGGTTACTTACTTTAGTTACAAAATTTTAAGTAAATTAAATAAAATCGCCTTAAATATATGAATATCAGACATGAAAAAATTTATTGGTGATGAAATAGTAAAGATGAATTACAAATGTTAATCCATACACAATTCATAAAATTTTAAATAGTTTCTCACAACTCAAGCAATTTTTGCAAGCCATGACATGACGCTTTCCAAATCAGGAGGGTTGTCTGCATTTTTATTCATCGCACAAGTTTCCAAAAATTCCACTTTCAAGGGGTAAAGATGATCGAAACTAAAATCTTTATCCTTCTTTCCCAAGAACGTATTCTTATCACTATTTTCCATGGTACTCTGCAACTGACTGGTTTTCGTGACGCGTAGCATGTTCCTTAAAAGGGAGAATACATCAATAATAAATAGCAGTAAATACTCAACAGAAATATAATGCTTCGGTTGCAGCTACTAAAAAAAACAAAATTGTAGATAATAAAACAAAGAATCAACTTACATTTCTTTCTCCAGCAAAGTCCTGATGACTGTACTTCCCTTAGCCATAGTTTGATCTTGCTTATTGCATACTATGGCTACTGGGAGATTATAAGAAATTGAATACAGATCTGTCAAAAGATTGTAGAGGAACCTGTAACAACGAGTTGAGGTTAGCGATCGATTGAATCCAAGAGTAAATTGTCAAAAACTTAACTTAGAGTTGGAATACTGCTTTTCAAGATCATTTATATCCGACAGCACTTACTCAGCAACATCACGAAGTTCCTTTTGAATGGTGACACCATCGATCACGTAAATTATTCCACGAGCAGATAATTTATACTGATCATAAAATTTGCCTCGAATTCTCTCATGACCCGGAATGTCGACAATTTTCAGAGACCGCTACAGATATTTGAATGTCATATTAATCGCATGATACTAAAAGATAAGTACTTAATGTTCCACAAAGATAATGAAAATCATACCTTATTGGAGAAAAATTCCCCAGTATTTTCCTTCATAGAAGTATAGGTCAACACAAACTTATTTTCTAATAAACGTGTGAACAGCAAGGTCTTCCCAGAATCGCAGAGACCCATCAAAAGTACGCTTCTACGAGAAAGCTTTTTTCTTCTCCACAGTAAAAATATTCCTGTGATAAATATCAAAAGAAAGTGAAGACATCCTAAGACATATGTGACACAAATACATTTAAGTGACTCGAAATTAAAGATCTTTCAAGCACTTCTTACCAAAAGTTATAAGTATAACAACAACTGCAACTATAATACTAATTAAATTTTCGTCAATATTGATGTTTGACGGGGATTCATCCTTAGAAATAACATCCTCCTTGTCTGCCATGTTGGCCTTTGTAGGCGGATAGAGACTTTCAATTTTTATGTTTATGTTGGACATGTTAGAGAAGAATTCACTCTTCTGATTGGTTGGAGTTATCACACCGCCATTTTTAAGGAACATTTTGGAAGTATCAGTTCACATTACATAAAGCAGTAGATTCAAATCTCCTTTAGATGAAATATCATTGAAAAAACGCCAAGGAAGTACTAAGATTATCTACTTAGTGGATGAAGAAGACCATAAACTTTTATAAATTTGGATTGTCTTCTTGGAAGATATGAGTTGATATGAGTTTTCTTATATGAGTTGAACCATCTAAGTTAATGTAATGGTTTTGTTATATTTAAGTCGCTTTAATTCAAAAATTTCTAGCTAAAGTAATTCTTGCTAACCTCATAATTATAACGACTTTGATGTTTCCATTAAGGATTATCTTTTCCATTAAGGAATATATGTTATGTAATGTAATACTTATAATAATTTAATTCACCATATTGACACCTTGCGCCTTTTTCCAGGGTTGTAATTAAATTTGTCTTCTCTGATGAGAATTTTGTAAATTCAAGCCTGAATAATGTTTCCGTATCATGTAGCAGTGCATATATAATTTGAATCAAATATGAGACAACTTATGAAGAGAACTTCTCTTATTACGGTAAGAATTAGCACCAAAGGAGAAACGGTTTGTAAGCTTTTCATGGGATTCATCTGTGTTTTGGTAATATATGGTTATTTAAAATCAAAGTATTCCTCGATATCAACATCTGTACCTTTTGTAAGAAATTTCGTCTTTCTATGCACTTTCATGCACATATGCTAACTTTTATTCAAGATTTTTTCTTATTTTTTATTTTAACTTTTTAAATTATTAATATATATTCATTCAAAATAATTTAATACCAACTTTAAAATATACACTGATTTAATCGAGCTGAAGGCATAGAATTAACCTAAAAGCGCCTTTTCGTGTTCGCTAAATATAGAAGCTCTATAAGTAATGATTTCATTGAATCATTCGCTTTCACTTTCTTTCATTAGATATAACTACTTTGGGTTATTTATAGATTTTATGGGCATTTTATTGATAATAATATAAAGAGAATAACATAATGCTCTTACTAAGCAGAATCGCGGAATTTTAACATAAAGGATCTTCCTGACCTCTGGTGGTAAATTTTAAAATTAAATTTAAAATAGGCGGTTTTCGAATAATCAGACAAAGTTAATAATTATTTTTTCTGTCAGACTATGTTTAGAGCTAAAAATTTAATTTTTTTAATTGAATCTGAAAAATTATTTATTTCAACGAAAACTAATATGCATAGCGCCTACCAAAGTTGCATTTTTTGATTATAAAGTTTCGTTCTTCATCATCGTCAGAATCAGAACTCTCTAGAAATTAATTAAACGTCGAAAAATTTACCTTATTCAGCAATATATCATTAAAATACAAGAAGGAGAACCTTGATAAGCAATCTCCGCCAACAAAGGTTTGTATTGCTCATTATTTTCGTTAGAAATGAAAATAACAGTAGAATTGTGTTTCATTGAAATTCTAATACCAAACTAAATTCAAAAGTTCGTACAAACCACAAATATGATATATAGTGAAACTTATTTCACGTTAATTTTCGAGGAGTTTTATTTTGATTTGGCTTTAAAGTCAACTGAGAATTTAGTTAGATCATGTGAGATCTGGTTAAGATACTACATATAACTTGAAATTTTATTTATTCAAAAATCCAAAAAGTTTAGTTTTCAATCATATTTATCTGTTCTTGGAAATTTCTCCTATGAATGTGGGAAAATATTGTCATAAGAAAGCTATAAAGTATAATGAAGAATTACGATTTTTCATTCTCATATTCTTTCTATTGTCATTAATTTTTTTCGAGGTAGTTAAATATTATTGAGAAACCGAGAGTAATTTAGAAAAATGCTATTTTATGACCAATATCTCAATTCTTTGTAGATAGAAAGGTTTTATTATAACTGAGACAGAATAAGTACTGCTAAAGATCAGAATCAGAATTGATTTGATCTTGATCATTTAGTAAATTTATCTCTTACTCAAAGACTTGATGAAAACTTATGGTTTGCAATTTATTTCACATTCTTACAACTTTGTAAATTTCCTTGTCATATTCGCTATACAGTGTAACAACAGTGAATTCCTCTAAGTTAGGTTGTAGAAATCATTTAAATTTGTAACCACCAATCTTCTGAATAAACATGAAGTAATATATTAAGGTATTAAACTTAGTAGTAATTGACTTGGAGAGATTTTTCTCTTTAAGGCAGCAACACAATTAAAGAGATACCAATAGCGTTTAGACGAATAATCTGGTGATGGAATTGAGTGGAAAATATTATTTTCAGGTGTATTACTTTAAAATAGTAGCTCTAGAACTGTCATGGATCTCATGGGGTTCACAAAATATTAAACTAAGGGTTAACAAGATAAAAGTAACCATTACATTTATAATATTTTTGTTTATTGATTGATCTAATTTACATTATTTCAACATTAATTTAAAGAAGCAGCTCCTTAAAGGAATATGTAATAAGTTATGCATAGATAAATCTTAAAATGCCATTATCACTTTTTAATGGGATGAAAGTATATTGTAGCACTTTCTGAATTGTTTCCTTTTTCCATCCTATATTTTCAGATGTTTACTTTCTTGGGAGATCTATTACTACTGCCAGTCAAATATGGCACTGCTCTTTATTGTATCATCAAATATCTCCATTCAAAGGTAATTATTTTACTCATATTAGTTTTCCTACTTTGATGTAACTCAATTTTATAGTAGAGCTTTATCTTGCTGCATAGTAAAGATGCAAATAAATGACATGAAATAGAACTGAATGGAATGGATGGTTCAGACTTTCTCAACAATTGTACTAACTTAAGTGTTGCAAAATTGTTTCCTATAGATTATATAAGATTATATTCAAATTTTACTACATCATTTGAATCTTTATAAAAAGTAAGGGTTATCCTGATTGAAAAATGCTTCTCCTGTAATCTCTTGCTTGTGGTTACATGTTGGAGAAATAAAACTCCAAAGATCTTTCTTTATTCACTCAAATCATAAAATTTGTAAGGAAAATAAAAAATTTAAATGATGAAAGTAACTATTAATTGGATTGTTATTATGGCTCTTTATAGTGTAAATGCAGAGTGGAACTGCCAGTTGTACCCTTATCCATGTTTATGTCTGTTTTTGTAGGCAACAAAATGTGTCCACAGCGCCTTGGAATACTATAATTAACTGGTGTAAATCAACCAACGGCCATAATGCAACTTGCTTACCATCATTTCAGGTAGTATGAATTATGTAAGTAATTCAGATACAAGCTATTTCAATACAAGATATTTCCATAAAAGATATTTCAGTAACAGAATTTACCACTCAAATGAATATTTGGATGCACCTTCTTTATTTCTTAATAAGATGCTGTTCTTTAGAAGTATGTAATACATATATGAAATCTCAAAGGAAAATATCTCTCACCATAAGATAAGAATACCTTACATTATCAAAAACAAACAGGATCAGAAAATCAGGATTATGATGTTTATAACTGCAATTTTCATATTTAATAATATTCATGATGAAACAGAATTTAAATATGGCCCACTTTGGATAAAGCTAGTTATGGTTAGCATGGTGTTCTTCATAGCATGAGTTGTTCTTAGATTATGTAATCCTTTTTCCTTTGTTGGAAAACAAGAGGAAGGGAAACCCTCATAAGATTATGCATAATTATTCGTGAGTTCATTGAGCTGATCATAATATTAATATCTTACATGACCAACAATTAGAACATTTTTCTGAGAAAGTCAAACAATAGAAGTTTTAATCTCATAAATATTTCCATCAATGTAGGCTTTTCAAAACTTTTTATGTACTAACTTGCCAATTCACTGGTATTAAAGAGCATATGATGATCTAAATGTACCTTAGAGACTTCTTTTGTACACTGTACAGAAAAATTATAATATAAGGTGTAACATTTCCCTCCACATAATTCACTAAAAAGCACCAATATAAATATAAGTGAGTAAGTATCCCAGGTAATTGCTGGGAGGTAGGGTAGTTTTACATTATGCAGTAGGATAAAAAGGCTGTGAGGTATGAAAGTGAATAAGTTTATGAAAACCTTTTGAAATAGATTTAGAAATATTTTTATTCACTTAGCAAGAAAAATTTTGTTGAAAACAGTGGCCATAGGTTTTGACTAAAGCCTAATGTCCGATGCATATAAATTAATTTTATGTGTCTTCAATGGACAGATAGATACGAAGTTAAATGCATAGTAACGTGAGGATCAGTTTTGTTTTCAGATAACAACTGTATAGAACTCTTCAAATGAAACCTTGAATATTAGTGGGATATTTGTGCTTGTTATGTTAATTGCAAAGACCAAAGCTAAGTAGTGTGTTAAAGAAGATTGAATTAGTATGGAGAAATGAGTATTTGATTCAAAATTCAAACTGTATTTATTAAGATGGTTGATTGGGAATCAGAGGGGGTGTACAAATGTGTGACGTATTAAGAGAGGGTATTCTCAATTTTCAGTATTATATCAATGTGGAAGAAATAGAACAACAATCATGAGAAAAATTGAATAAAAGTCTGAAAATTAGTGATGACATAATAATATTGTGAATCTCGCAGACAAAAAAGGCTCTAGCACAGCTGTATTAACTCTGAAAGGGTTTGCATCGGTACTTTGATATCTAAATTAGTAGATGTTAAGTAGTTTACACTGTAATTATTTTTAATCAATTGCATTGGTATTCACTAAGAAAAATTGTTTATTATTTAACTTGTTTGATGTTCAAACCTGATCTCCTGATGTTATCATCTAAGTTCTCTCTTTATAATTGAATTTAAATGTGGATTTTGAGGAAAAATCAAAATAGTTCAAATCTTTAGAATGTTTTGGGGAAATAAAAAGTTACAAGGGAAACATTAGCAGAGCCCTTAGCTTGGAGTGTGGATCAATATGGCTGACGAATGTTTGTCATTTGATAGATTTAAAAAGTAAGGATGGTCTTAAAAATTTTCCAAAAAATTATAAATTTAATTTTGTTGATTGAAAAATAAGATAAGAGATTTACAAGGGTGGTTTGAAAAGTTTCTGACCACAGATTTTTCAGAAATCTTCAGAGAACATGTCGAGAAATGGCAAAATGTTGGAAACTTTTCAGACCACCCATGTACTGATAGAGATGGTGTAGTTGAAGGATTTTGTTTGAAGATTTCAAGTGAAGGTGGGAAAGATGATGTATGATTGAATATGCTGGCATGAAATGTACTTATGAGATTGGTGAATCTCTCCATTCTGTGAGACCTAATTGAATATGGAAGTAGAAATGTAGAAATACTCTTAAAGCTACTAGAATATCCATAATAGCTAATAAATCATTCTTTGATGTGCAATATTCTCATTTACTATTCTTACAAGACTGTATAATTGGTGCCTAGGTCATATGCATCAGGTTCATCCATTGAGTTGTGAATGGAGTATCAACTTCAAGAGATGGAAATTGCTTCAAAATATGTGAAGACAGTCAACCAGTAAACAGTCATGGACAATAAGTGATGGGATGGAGGATGTACAGATTCATCTTTGGGTAAGATATAACTCATGTAGAAGGCTGTCACTCTGTAAAATTTGGAAATGACAATGAAAATTTTGAATAAAACACAGTTTTATGACAATGAGGATTTAACTAAATTTTATAATTATGCTAGTTACTTAAGTGACTAGTTCTAGTTTACAGTAGCCATCCTCAAGCCAAGATAAAAGAAAGAAAAAAGGCTTATATTGAAAAGTGAAAGATAGCTATTACTATCTAAAACTAGTTGGTGGCATGACTTAATCTATGGAACAGTAAAACTTATTGAACTCCTTGTTGTCATAAAACTATTTGTTTTATTAAATATTTTTTATAGTCTTCAGTAAGATGCCTCAAATGATACATTGTATGACTATGAATATATAAATAACTTAATAATAGCTAATATTTAGACTAATTGATAAATATTGACCTTAAAGAAGAGATAGTTGCTTCCTCAATATGATTGATATTAGTGGTCAGTACAGGACTGCTCAATTCACTGCAGGCATGGTAAGATTACTTTGAAAGATTTTAGATCCTTGAATACAGTTTACTGAAAAAGATGATAAAGAACAACTGGATAGTTGCTTGAAATGCTTTTTTAAGATGATTTGTTAAAAGTTAAAAATTCGGATTGGAAATTAAGAAAATAGGACTTGATATAATGCTAATTGCTTTATCTCATAGCCCAAAGTGATAGTGAGGAAATAATGAATATATGACTATCAAAACTAAATCCATAATTTGACTCTACTATCTACTTTGACTCTCTATTTTACATGGTTTAGTACGTACATAAATCTTAAAACAGAGTCCCATTGCTGGTATATCTTTTCACTATGATTTGAAGAAAAGATAAGGTAGACAAACTCAAAAAAGGAAATCTGAGGTTATTATACAGGTTGCCAGTAATTATTAAGCTTGCTTAATTTAGGAAATTTAGTATTTACGAAATGGCCAAGAAAGTGATGACCAAGTATGGAATAAATCTGATCGGAAAATATGGCTTGAGTAAGGACAATTCAAGGAAGGATATAGTCAAAGAAAAGGTAGAGACCTTTTAGCTCTGTATCCAATATAGTCTTGTTGTAACCAGCTGATTCACTGCTAATCAATATCAAAGCTTGGATGGATCAAGAATAAGGGAAATAAATACTAAAGATAGGCATGTTTGAATTGGTGAATGATTATAGAGGATTCATAAATAGAAATATTGAAAAGAGAATAATGTTGCAGAAAACCACAAAAATTAGAAAGAAAGTTTTATTGCAAATCATGATCATGGTGTGATCAGCATATCATTGTGAGAATGGAGGTGTATTCATAGAGTAGGAAAATGTAATAAGAAGGGAGCATTTGATAGAGAGTTTTTGCTAATTGTAAATTATATTGACAAATTCAATGGAAGAGATACAGTTAGGAGATTCCTGAAAATAGTTGACAAGATAGACAGAGGTTCACAGATGAAGTGTTATTTTTAATAGAGTAAAGAAGAAAGCACAGAAATTCCCAAACAGTTTAAAAGCAAACATGCTACAGAAGAATAAGAGATAATTGCAGCTAATAGAAAGGCTAGAGAAGAAATGATTAAGGCCCTGTGTGGATAAGTGCATCATAATTTTATGTAGGAATGGCTGAAGCAGTATAAAACTCTCTACAATGTTATCTCAAAAAACACAAGAGAAAATACAGTGCTTTGTATACTTCTTTAGGTTAAGCATAATATTTTATTTTAATTCAGTATGAGATATTAAAGTGATTGAGCAGTAATAGTTACATATACTTAAATACTTTCCTCAAAGGTTATGAGCAGCTCACTAGATCTTAAAATTTTGCACAAAAGCTTACACGTGGCTTTTTTGTTTCTTCTCAATCTACTTTGTGTAGTTCTGCAGGTATTCCATCAATCTCCAGAATTATTCTTTACTTAAGTTTCTTTTCATAGTATTCACTCTCCAATGTTTTAAAACGTTTACCTTTTTTATCTTCTTTTTATTCCTTTTTCTATCATTGCACTTTCTGTTTTCTCTTTGAGGTTAAATTTTTATAGAATTATTTTCAAATACAAAGCTAGTTCTATTTCCTCATCAATCATTTCACCTTCTTCTCTCCTTATCTTATTGTACTTGATTTTGTCCCTCCCAAATTATATTTTATTCTCCATCATAGTGTTTCTTTCACCATACTGTGTGCTATCTTTATTTGATTCCTTAAAACTTGATATTTTGCTTGGCTCTCAGGCTGTTCAAATTTTTTATATTTCTTTCTTTCCTTATATTTTCTAAAATATCCTCTGTAATTCACTTTTCCTTTAAATTTACTATTTCAAATATTTTTGTCTACATCCAGTTTTATCTGGCTATTCTTTATATCCTGTCCTTGATTAACATTTGCTTCCTCTGTCCAGTTGCCATCTTATGAAGTTCTGATATCCTTTAGTATTATAAAAATAAGAAATTTTAAATTTATCATGTTTTGGTAAATACTAGTAGTAGTAGCAGTAGTATTGTTAAAAGTGCTTTGGCATCTGAAGTCATTTTGCATGTAATACTAATTCAATACAGACTAACGTGGTCTGATTTATTGCCATATTAAGCAAAGGTGAAGTTTTCACAAGGATCTCACGGAGAAAAAAAGGATACCACTCTCGGGAAACACCGAAGGAAAACGAGGAAAGAGGAGAAGTTCTCACTCACTAGTGCGTCACGAATGGCAAATTTATTCCTATTTTACTCCTTCGAGACACGGTGATTTTTGCATAATTTGCAAGGATGCGATGGGGAAGGGGCCATTTTCAGACTTCCGTAAAGCAGTAAAATCAGTGAAACAAAACCGACGAAAAACTAATCTTTGCAGTTTTTAATCTGAAAGACATCTTGGCCCTCAGCATCATCGTTCGGGAGTATAAAACGAAGGGATGAAACTAGTCGCGTCGAGGATGGTTACAAGTAGCTTCGGTTACAGAACCACTGTGGACCAATTATCGGCCCAACGGGAAACCGTCGGGCACTAGAAAAAATTATTTTACAGAGTCATAATACCCCCCTCCACGGAAATCTTTAGTAAAAGGCGAAAGATTTATACGTCTGAAGGGAGATAAGACTAACGATACCATGTAAACCCTGGCCTGCCCTATGCGGGCATCATTCATTGCTCTCGCGAGGACTACATCCGCCGCTCCCACTTTTCATCCGCTAACAATTTAAGCACTCGCACAAACCACCTTCCACTACTTCCGTCATCCACCCAATAATTGCTTCTGCAGAACCGCACACTGTGCAATCGCCATCCTTCGCTCAAATACCCGATTTTAACAACACATCTGCAACATTTCTCCTTTGCTGCTCTCTAGGAGACACTTGGGGCAACTACAGATCAATGCATTCGACTTTTTGCAATCCCTCGCAGCGGACTTCTCCGCCCGGATTCCATTTTCATCAGATATTCTATACTATTCTATTAGTGACATAAGGAATATTACTCTAATATTTTTTTTGTATGTTTTGTTCTTCATACTTAACTTCATTTTCGTCCTTTACGTGTGGAATTCATTGTTTTATAATCATCGAGTCCTTAGAATAACCACTCCAAAAATCTTTCCCAATAAATCAGACTGCATTCAATTCACTTAAATCCATAGTTTTCCAACTTGCGACCAAGTTTTGACTTTCCAAATTGCTGTTCGTTTTTAGTTGTTCTTTCCTGGCAGAATATAAGACAAAATGAAAATATTTCGGATGGCAAAACTAAAATCCTCTTGAATTAATTTGAACGTTTTTCTTTCTCACCGTCTTAAAACGGATTTTTTCGCATGCATTTTGATGATCATTCATGGGGGTTCTTCTAATGAATTAATTCTCGCGTTACCCAAGTCACGCAATGACTGAAATGTTGCAACTTGCCACTAAATCCTTTTGGAAACTTTTCATCCTAGTTATTTTCCGAATTCATCAAGACTTGCTGAGTGCGAAGGTATCCTTGAATCTCAGTAGCGTCTCATTCGCTAAAGAGTAACCGTAGAAGAGGGCAGCAGGTGTTCGGCGAATAAAGGATCTTTTGCGCATTCGCTGTCGGTAGGTTAGTGTTTGAGATGAAAAGGCTTGGATTGGGTCAAGAGTAAGGGCATTGCGTCCCAGAAAGGGTTCCTCCCCTCTATCGGCTGTGAAATGTCCAGGAAGCCCCATCCAATGGAGCTTAAAAGGGTACGACTGGAGTAAACAACGTAAGAGCTAGGGCCGGTGAAGGCATTTAAGAGTTGGCAGAGAGGTGGAAAGGGAAGGAAATGAGCCAAATAGGAGCAATTTTAGTGCGTAATTTCTCCGGTGTTTTCCTATTCAATTTAATATATTAATATAGGATAGAATTGCTGGTAAAACTCACGTAAAGAAGTATGCGAATTGAGAACTTGGAATGTTTTTCCTCTTTATTGGCGCGATAGAAATGTATTATTTAAGTATTCTTCACACTGAAATTTAAAATTTATTTTTTTACTCGAAATCTTGTCATGTCTGTTTCAGAGAGGGATCTCATTCACTGGGATGGAACAGATTTATTTGATGAAAATTATGGTAAAAATGTAGTCAATTCAAGCAAAGGAAATTTCTTTAGACGCGGCAAAGATTACTAAAAGAATGTGAAACAATAATGATATACAATACGATAGTGGACGGTGGAAATCAGAACTGCATGGCCTAGCGTTTGGGGAGTCCATGACGTTAATCTGAGGCTTTCATGAAGTGTGAATACATCCGTGTGATCTTTTCATGGTCAAATCAGTTGTACAACAATTTTTGGGGGCTTCTCCCTATATAGATGAATCCCAAGATAATAGTTTTCTTTAGGTTGATAGTTATCTATTAATGTTTGATTATAAGCGGGTGTCCAAGCAATAATAAAAATTATGCGTTTTAGGAAGTTTTCTGCTTAAACTTTTACGCTTAATTAAGAATAGAAATGCTCGTGAATAAGTCGATCTCATTCGATAATTATTGCTTATTTTTGGAATGCTTTTGCTTTCTATTAATCAATCCATTTCTTAGTTTAATGCTAAAGTGACAACAATTAGAGTAATAATACAGGAATTATATCAACAAATATTATTGTTAAAATTGCTATCGTAATGATTGTTCAAAATTCAATGAATTCCAAAAACCTATTAATTGAAATAGTAGTTTTTAAGGAGATAATTATTAAGGATCTATATACGTCTACTGACTCCTATCCTGAGGCGCCAATACTCCTCGAGCCGACACTGGTAGAAATACCAATAGGTTTTTCTCTATAAATATCACAAATTCTTAAAATCAATATTAAAAGCTGCAATTTTTTAAGCTACAATGACAATAGTAAACCAGCTACACTGTCTTGCCAAAAAACTCATGAAACTAATTAAAGTAATTATTACTCATGTCTTTCTACGAATCATACATCTCTTGGAAGTTTCCAATTCGAACATTGGATAGCAATTCTTTCTTTCCGTTTCTTTTAAGATCTCAGCATATCGAACATGATGCTTTAGACTTGACTCTTGATGCGATAATAGGTTTATAATAGAAGCCCGATCTTATGGATACTTAATTAGGTACGAACATTTTCGACGGTGTTGTATATAAATTTACTTTTACCGATCTTTCATTACGTTTTAGTTATCAAAAAGAAATTAAGATTTCTGATCTGCAGGAAAATGTTTTAAGGGAATTCCTTAACTAAGATGGATCAATAGTTGAATACGAAAATATAATTGACAAAGTAATAATATTTTATATCCAAGCATTTAATGTTTAAGTTTACCTTACTTGAGAAAGGGGTAATTTTTAAAGGGGGTATTTTCATTGGAAGCCTTTCATGCCTTCTTCGGTTGAAATTTAGTTTATGTTTCTCTCGTGATTCTTTGAAACGACATTCCTCTGAGAGGTCGTAAATTTATAATAGGCTGGATACGTTATTGATTTCCTCAGAATCCTTCTGGAGATATTTTCGGACACCATTGTCCGTTTGTGACTTTGGATCGGATACTTTTATCGATTTATTTGCTTCTCGTGACATACCAGCTAAGTCTTTATCGTTAGCCTTTTGGTTGAGATCCTTCCAGACGTCCGAATTAATGATGACAGTTTCTCTGAGCCATTGCTAACCTTCGTTTGCCTGGAACCGACATAAATGGCCCATGCTACGCGGTGCCGTCAAAGGGTTGAGAAGGTCCTCAACGATCGAAGACCAGTCATCCGTAATACTATTTGGTAAACACTTCCCTTAGGTAACAGCCGAATATCTAGAGGAGATAAATTGTCTTCTACAAAAGAGTGGCAGCGTTTCTTCTTAACACTTCATGCCTTGTACTGAGTATATAATCCTTTATACGTTCTGGTGCATGGGAAGGGGGTATTTTTTACTGCAAGGCTGAACGCACCACTTCGCCGCGTAAGAGACCATTAGGCGTTTTAGCAGCGCATTATCTATATTCAAAGAGTTCAGAAAATGTACGTACGATTGAAAACTAATGTGATCGCTATAGATACCTGGGGAATTGTAACTTTTCACGTTATATTCTTTTTACGTATTAAATGGAAATTTTTATCATTTTTTAGATAAAGGCGTTTTAAGATGATAATATTAATTGGAAACTGATAGGATTAACTGCATTCTACGAAGTATTTCGGAGCAAAAGCTGATGGTTATTATGGTATTGAAAAATTATTTTCATCGGTGCTTCCTCCCAGTTGATGTTTACGGAAAATATATTTTTCTTCCTCTTTATTTTCACCATCACCATCAATATTAACTTCTAATTCTAAAGGCAAATGTAATAATTGCTTGCGTTTTGATTTTGAAAATAATACCGGCAGTAAAACGGAAATATTGACCACTACATCGAGAAAGGAAGTTGTCGATGTTCTCTAGGAAGGATGACGTCTTCCATACTGTTTTTCACTCCCTTCCCTCTTTCAGCCCACTCAGTACCCTTTCTGCCCCGTTGCCGCACCTGCCTCGCAAAATATGTGCAAAACAACCTCTCTGACCAGAAACCGTGTCTTCGTTGCGTACCCTTTCGCAGGCTTACCTTTTCCCTTTTATATTTTGCCAACGAAAGTGAGTCCGCCCAAAATCCTTTCCTAGAGGGTGTCCGCTTTCCTTTAGAAAAATGGAAAATAGAGCACCGAAGGAAAGCCGCAATCCCCCAACCCTTTCTTCTGGACCTCTTGCGGTACTCTCTTTAGCCGTAACCGTTACTTTTCGAGGAAGAAGGTAATACAGCCCAAATCCCGTAAAGGCTTAACTTTGTTTTTCAGCTATGCGATCAAAGTGAATTGCTCGCAATTCATATCTCACTCAGAGACCAGTTTGAGTCGGCTGTTGAATATGGATGTGCATTTTGTCATTTTAATTCCATTCCTTATTTGTTATCCAAAACTTCTTGATTTGATTAACTGCACTCTCTACCGATCATATGTATGTACCTCCCTCCTGTATATTCCTTAGTATAAAATATTGTGCATTGCTGAAAAACATCAACAATTAGGTTGGACTTGAATTGGATGATAGTTTAGTAGTCGGAGCATCTGTCCACGAGTTGAAAGACCTCGGGTCAAGTTCTAGTCATAACGATATTTTTAGTTTTTTGTTTGTGCTTGGGGTTTAACGTGCAAGTACCTATACGTAGATACTTTACGGTACATTGATCCTTCTAATCTTGTACCAGTCTTTCCTTTGCTGAATTTTATTCTGAATAATGGTAAGAAATTATCGCATCAGGCGCTGTTAAAATTAATTATTTTTAGCGATCGCTTTCTATTTCAAATAAAAGCAACGGATGTAATATGTGGTATTTAGCCTCTCTTCCGTTGTGATGTTACTGTGGAATTAAACTAAGGAAACATCTTATTCCTTCAGGTTAATTACACCACGGTGTTTTGAGATGTTAACATCTGTACATAGACATATTGTGCGAACGGACATACGTCTGTACTGAGCGAAATTGGAACTAGAAGTAATTAGGTACGGTTGCGAAAATAGTCATGCGAATTGCGAATTCATGCTTGCTCATTTCACTCACGAATTCTCGCAGAAAAAGGAAGCATTTCGCTTCTACTTTGTCCATCCACCCTTTCTGTAACGTTGCACTAAGCGGTGAACAGTTCTTTTCGCAAACATTTTTTCTCCCATAGAATTTAAATCCCAAGCCATTTCCTTCTTTTTCACCCTTTCCGCACAAATGCCACCCTCCCAACGCATGTTTTCGTCATGACTTTGTGGAAGGAAAGAACCCTTTTACTCCGGATCGCTTTCGCATTCTCCAGATCTTTCCTCTCTCCACCTTTGGAGAGGGACATTGGACCGACCTTTGCTTCCCACGCATAATAGTTTCCATTCCGCTCCCAGGAGGGGTCTTCGAATAGCGCGCTTTCCTCCCCACGTGGTTTCCTCACGCTGCTAATATTGTCAGCTCATCACTCACCCACGCTGAAATTTTCACATCGAAAACATTGCTTCAGATTTTATAAAAACAACATGCATTTTCTAGTACTACAGGCCGTTTGCTCTTTCACCTCTGGACTAGACCTATAGATTGATTCTGCTGACGCAAGATCTTTCCCATCTCCGGACAATGACCAGCAAACTCTTTACTCAATACGACGTAATTATTCTATATCTTTAAGGTGGTGTCAGTCACTTTGTAGTAAATATCAGTTATACTCACATGGCTTCGTTAGTGAACGAATAGATTAAGGAAGCTGGGAGGCTTGAATATTGCTCCTTGTTTATCATTGTCTTCTCGTTTCTGAAAACTTTATCCATGTAGGCAGTATGTA
This sequence comes from Pachydiplax longipennis, assembly GCA_036926295.1. NCBI lineage: Eukaryota > Metazoa > Arthropoda > Insecta > Odonata > Libellulidae > Pachydiplax > Pachydiplax longipennis. Next base: position 54,002,351 of record JAVFKF010000004.1, read on the forward strand.
GAAATGTTTTTCGATTATGAACACCAACTTTCAAAATTTTTATGGAAATACAGGGATGGACAATTTTTAATGTATATTTGTGTACTTGTGATATTCAATAACAAACATTCAAAGTAAGCCTTTCCTTATCATTAAAGATTTAATAATTTAATGGAAATTTCCCTATTGGGCAAGCATTCTATTCTTAAAGAAAAACAATTATTAAAAATATGCACAAAATATTAAAATGCTTGGAAATTGTCCAATGAAATATAAATTTAAGCGGATGTTTTGAAATGATTACTTCTGCTCTTGTTGATTTTTCCACATTTCGCTAAATAAGTTGTGAAACGATAAAGAGGATTTTCATCATCATAATTATCATGGTTTGGGGAGTTTGAGTTTACAATAGGTAATTCTAATTCAATTTAATAAATCGGCTACTGTTAATAATGAAATTCTTTTATTTACATAATTAAAAAAATGTTTCATGAAAGTCTTTAGTCTAATGTTTAATATATTTATCAAAAATTCTATCCATATTCTTTCTTAAATTATATTGCGTATATAATTTTTCTATAAAAATCTTGGTTCCATTCTTTGTTATAGGACTTGGTCTTCCATTGTAAAGATAATCTTTGTAGACTTAATCATCCGTCATGCATTCGATTGGGAAATATCCTCCGAGTGTTTCATTCATGGAAAGAAATACAGCAGTTTGAGCAAAGGAGGAGAAACAAGTTATCTTTTGGTTTTCGCCTCATAGCACCGAAGTCCCCACTTCACCAAGAGGTAATAAAGAAAGCTTACTTTTAGAATAAAGTTATAAAAAACACGAGAAACGAACAAAAATAAAATCTATTTCACATCTTTGGGAAGAAAGTAAGATCCTTCTTCTTATCGTCAGGTTTTTATATACATAAATTAAATGAAACATAATATACTGCTCTCCGACGTTACGGAGCAGTATAATATACAGTCAATGGTTCTCTTATAATGTAGTGATTTTCAAATTCAGTCGACGTTCTTCCGATGTGTGATGAAATTATTGCTGGAATCCAGGAACAGTGACGGAGGTGGAGGCAAACGTCTACTAGGGGATTCAGGCAAGGATTATCTCAGGCAGGGACATACGGAGGCCAAAGGAAACTTCCGCCGATGGATTAATTATCGCAAGGTCAGTGATTAGTCTTCGCAGATGGCGCACCCACCGAAGGGATGATGACCGTACCCCAGCGAAAGGTAGGAAACGGCTTTCTGTATACTAACATCCTTCACTAATATTCACCAGTGAGTCACCTTTTGATGTATCATCGCGGTCGTAAGTTTTAAGTAGATGCAATTCGGTGTAAATAATCAAAAGGGATTTTTTTCCTCGGTTTTTGTCAGTGAAAATTTCTGCGTGTTACACTTGAAGCAAGCTTCATTACATGGTTGTGTAACTTCAATGACTACAGTAGTTGGTTATATTTTATCTATATTTTACTCTATCGATGTCTTTTCTGTCAAAGATATTTCATGACATATTTAATGGCGATATTGATTTAAAAATATTTAACGGTATAACGGCTATATTGAGGCCAATTCCCTCCACGCGGTTGATTTTAAAGATGATCAGCGATGTCTCCAAGACGTGACCACTGTATTAGTTTAGTTTATTCCATTTTAATTTCTTGTTGAACTGATAGGCGCGCATTTGATTAGGAAGGTACAGGTCCCCTTTATGATAAATTTTAAGGCAACTTTAGTAGTGGAAACATGTTTCTTTTTATGGTTCTTTGGTAGTAGAAGAAATGTAAACAGAAAATGTGCTGGTATATCCATTATAGGCATTTTGTGGACATGTTTCTTCTACGCTGAGATTTCATTATTACTAACCCAATAACAATAAATTGCTTGTGTAACTTCGAAGTTTCATTCCAAACAAGACAGGTTTTATCAAGATTCTACCGTGTCTTCATGATTGTCCTTCACGGAATCCTATTAAAGGTAATTAAATATGTGGATACTTTCAAAAACATTTAAAAAATTTCTATTGACTTAAACTTGTCATTTTGTCTTTCTCAGGGAATGAAAAACAACGGAACCATTGATATTTTTGCGGAGCATTCTGCCGGGAAAATCTTATCTGTTTAGGTAAGAATTTTTAGCGAATTTAGCTATAAATAATTTGTTATATCTGTTTCCAATTACTGAGTTATCTTCCTGTTTTTATCTCCCTAAAAATGTATAGCGTACTGTTTCATAAATGTTCAATTTATAGGTTCTATTCATGTACAAAAATGCAACCTTTTATGCTTCTCACTTTCCGAGTAACCACTTTTATGTGCTTCGTTTGTCCTCTTCACCGGCAAAAAACATTTTGGAAATATGCTATAATGTATGTAGATGATATTGCGATTGGAATAATTGCATTTTGCCCCATAAATGAAATTAACATTTCTAGAGCGTCTTAGGTCCAAAATGTAGTGTTAATAATTATGTTACGTGTATGATTTCGTTAAGAGTTCTTCGATAAAAGTACTGCTTCATTAACCATAGTCATTTGTCAACCAATGAATCTAGTAAGTGTTGATAATGACTCACTCAGTAGGTTACGGAATAAACCATTGATAGGGAATAACGCAAACCATTTTATGTAAGTGAATTTCGTGAATAAAATTGTATGAAGGCAGGTTTTAGGAGGAAGGTAGTTTATAGAAGGAAAATTTATATTATTATCGTCAGAGACTGCAGTATTCTTATTGCTGGAAGTGCATTTTCTGCTCAATAAGCAAGTTACTTTGATCCTTCCGCGCTCATCGAATCATGGATTTACGTAACCTTAAACTCACTCTCAGCTCAGATTATTTTAATCCCTCTATACGTAAAAACCTTTGAACACATGGTAAATCTCTTAAACACGAATAGCAGTCCTGCTCAATTTATTTCTTCCTTTAAAAGTTTAAGTTACGACCGCCAAAGGAGATGAAGCTCGACGTTGAAAAGCTTATGGCATCGGCCGAGTAGATGGAGCCTCGTGCCCTCCCAGAGCCCCGATAATCTTGTGAATCTTCGTATCTCGCGCTCGCCCTCACAGCAGCAGCACCGAATGCATCATTACGCATTTTAATTGCCGCAGAAAGCAGTAAAAAGAAGACTGCACTTTCATTTTTAGTATATCCGGGTCGTCTTAAGGGAGGGTAAATGTGGATATTTAACGAGCGGTTTGAAGGAGGGAAACGAACCCCTCGTTCGAAACTTACGAGGTTTTCCGATTTATTTAAGCGTCGCGATGGGGTAGAGTCGTGTTTCTGACGTCTCGGTGCGCGTGTGTGACCCTTGGCCGGCTATGCATGGGCTCGCTTTACTGTTCGACCATTAAAAGCTTTGCCTACGACGATTGACGAGTATTGCTCGCAAGAGATTAGGGATTTACTCGAATGCGCGGCGAAGAAGTAATGGGGCCTGAAGTGGAAGGGACGTCGAACGAATGGCCCATTTCACTTTGGAAATATAAACATTTGTATCTTTACGACATCCGTCCACTCGGGCGAAAGTCGGTACTCACATAAATTAGAAAATTATTGCAATAGTAAAATATGGGCAATGGAAATGCCGCTGATGACCGTGGAATGCATTCGAGTTCAAGAAGATACTTTTACGTCTTGCTTTTTTCATTGCTACGATCGTCAAATATACTGTCGCGAAATCTCTCATTTACGTGCAATAAGGAATACCGACATCTAAATAGTAATCGTGAAATATCTTGGTGCATAACATATTTAACGAGATATTTTTACTTCCGCTTCAACATACTTTAACACGTATTACAGTGCATTTGTACACAAATTTGTTGCTTTTACATTTCAGGGATTTTTAATTTCGTTAAATTACATCCTTAACTTTCAGCAGCATCACTTTTAAAACGCTTCTCATCTTAACTGTAAACATCAGCTAATATTTTGCATAATGGCTAGCCTAATGAAAATTTCTGAGTTCAAAAGACAAGACGAGAAAAGGAATCAGTTGTCTCCGAATCAAAATACTAAATTTAAATAACCCTTCTGTCATTGTATTGCATCAGATGACGCCGATAAACCGAAATTATGCATTCAGCATATCATTGTAATGAATTTTTTCAAGGCTTGATGTCTCATTAATGAAGACAAAGATGAATAAAGACAGCAAGAAACCTCCACAGGAGGAATCGGCCAGCATTTGGAGCAAACATTTAAGTGTTCAAAATTGATAGGGCAAACCGAAACTATAGGAAATGAAAAAGCAGCACATCTTAAAAACACACATCTTTACGAATTATTTTCTTTACGGTTTGTATTTTAAGGCTTTAGGAAATGTATACTAAAACAAACGAAAAAAATCCTTATGATGATGAAAAGAGATTACACGGAAAAAACAGTGCGTCGTAGCTCTTAAATCGATTTTCGTAATCCCCCATAAAAGAGAATAAAATATGTTAAAAAGACTAATTGATGCTGAATAGTCTTAGTTTCTTTCACTCTTGCAAAAATATTAAGTCAGAAATGTATAATAATAATGATGTTGTCCATATATTAAAGCACAACTTAGTGGGTTAAAAACCTGTTTGTGCTACAGAAATAATAATATTTTACTATTATTAAATATTAAAAATACAGAAAATTTCGTCTTACACGTCAAATTTTCTGTTCTCTTACTTATACCAAACGGTCCAATTTATTTTAAACCATATATAAATGCAATTCAATGCAAAAAAGTCAACATATTGAATCCTACGATCCTAATTTACGATACATATTTCTCTTGTATTCCTTTAGAAAGCATAATATATACCGAAAATTTTACATTCGACAATGACATAACGCCAAAAATTAACTTTACATAATATATTTAATTAGCGATTTCTTTTAGTCATCATGATTCCGCTTATTTTTGCTACGTATATTGTTAATTTCTGAAATTTTGGATGGATCAATTTCAGAATATGGCAGTAGAAGAATATGTCTTTGAATATTGACTTCCAAGAAAGTTATTTTCTAATAATTTACCTAGAATCAGAAATAAGTCGCATAATTTCATGCGCATTTAATTCTTTATCAACCTCTTTTGAAGTATATTAAACAGCATATTTGAAACTTCCGAACTGCTTCCATTTCTTCTAAAATGTCTCATTTTTTCACTCGAAACTATTTCGAACAAGTATGATATATATGCTGCAAAAGTCTCGCTTTCTTACGTTAAAGTAAAGATTGAGGCTGTTCGCAGTATTATTTTGAATCTCAATGGCTACGATTATCTAGGGCTCGAATAATTTTTATAGCGAAGATATAGAGATATTGCATTTCTCTCATGTAAGATTTGAAGCAATGGAGTGAGAGATGGCTTGGTAACTATTATGTAAGTTTTAGTCAACTAAGAGGTAGATTATAGGTTTACTTGTAATAAAGGAAAAATTGATATACACTTCTGTGAAAGCGAATTTTTCTCTACTGCGAATATTAACGTAATTTATCTTCTGGAAGTTTCGACGTATTTGTGCCATCATCGAATCACAATAAATACGATGGAGGGATTTTGAGGAATCAAATTTTCGTATCTGGTATCCCTAATGAGTGTAGCGCTATATTTTGAATTAACTTACCACTTCATTTCTCGGCCAAGTTTTCGATGAAATGACTATTTGAGGCAAGCCTCTTTATTTTTAACGTACTAGTGAAATCACACGCCAATTATACGCCTTACGTCGGGTGGTCTCTCATCACTGAGAAAGGCGGAATGTGGACGGATATCTAACATTCGATCTTATCCGCTATTCCAATTTCTTCTTGTGCGGCAAAGTCATTCAGAGTTTAAAGCAAAAATGTCCATCAAACGGAACGACAAAAAGCTCACTTAGTACCGCTCCAACCGATAATTCCGAAGGATACAGAAATGCAAGGGGTCTCGTCAAGGCATGACATAACTGCTCTTTCCCTTAACATGATTCCCATCGTAAAATGACGCCCTCTATCCGCTCCATTTTGTAACCAATAAGGAACTTCGGACGACGTTACGAGGTCCGGGAATAAATTCTCTTTTTTAAAGTCCCTAGGATAAACGAGCTCCATAAGCTGGAAAGAGGGAGACATACCCTTCCAAAGGAATAGTAAAATTTTACGAGTGATAACCAGAGACACAGTTTTTATGAGCTGCGAAGATGAGTCGTAAGTTAAGAGTTTGACGTTTATTTAGGGGTTTCCTTGGCTTTTGGGAAGGGGAAGTTTGCAGGTGGGGTTCCTCCTCCCTCACGTGTTTCGAATACTGCGTAAGGCGTGTGGGAATCGCAGGATAAGAAAAACTCCCGACGTTTTTGTTGATTTTTGAATTTTTATTCAAGATCTGATATTTATTGTTTCCATCAAATTTTTCCTCATCATTCATAAAGTCACCAAACCAAAAAATCCCAATACATTTCCGACACAGAGAAACATTCTCTCAGAAAATGGCAATAGATTATTTTCATAAGCCAAATTTTATGGCTTTAAATTGATATTCTTCGAACGGATTAAGTCTTTTAACTTATTGTCTTTTATTAAAGCGTGAAGAATATTGGAACTGGGTAACAACCTTAAAGTTTGAGAATACTATCTGCTATTATGACAACTAATTATCAACTGCTTACAATGAAAAACGGCCCTATCGGTGCGTTTCTCAACTTCTAATGTTGAAATAGATTTTTACTACTGGTAGTGGGGGTACTTCCAATATGAAATCCTTTTTAAATCTATTGTAATGATATCAAAATATATATCGTCTGATGCAATAAAATAAGGCAGCATGCATCATAATACTGTTTCTGTACTTCATCTATAACACTCTCCAAAAGGAATTTCATTCCTGATAAATCTGAATTTTCGGTGAAACTTAGGTCAGCTATTGGGATAATGTGTCGTTGATCGTTGAAGAATCGGAATCAAGTGAAATGAGGGGGTACATGAAGTGATTTTGATCAAGTTGAGGAGAGGAGTTTAAATATCGTATAAGACTCTCAGGGTGCCTTAGATGTAGACGCCAAAGTTTTACTCTCTCATCGTCCGTTTGTGCTGTTTTCTCAGCCATTACGTAAAATTTCATGGTTCAAGTCGATTATCATGAATTCTGCCAGAAGGCATTTCGAAGGAAAAATCTGAGAGATAGTCTGAGATAGTATTTTTGATTACTGAGAGTAATTTTTTAATTTTAATTTTGAGACTGAGAGATAATAGAATTTTTGATTACTTTCCACTATAAGTGACTATGGGTAAAAGCTGTATAGTTTTAATAAAGCAAATTTCACTCATAGCCGCTTTTCCTCATTGGTATTTTCCACTTTTTCACCCATTTATACTTTTGCGTAAGTTTATATAATTTCTTCATTTCCGACGCTCTAATGTATACGAGTATGTTTCGTTTCTAGAGACACATTATATCCGTCAACCATTGTGTCATCCTGGTGGAATCAATATGGTATTAAAAACAATTAAAACCGAATTTTACGTGCAAAGTTGCCGAAATATATTCAGAATTCGAAACAGACTGGTCAACAGGATGAATGTTGATCAAGATCCACCGCTAAGATATTCTCACGCTTTTTGGAAGACGTCCTCAGCTTTCGGTCCCAAAGGTTTTGTTTGCCCAGCAGTTCGCATTCATTTGCCTTCAGAATGTAGCCAATTAAATTAGCTCGCTTCCAAACTCTGAGCGGCATCGAAATGGCACCGCCGATATATGAAATCGCCAAAATGGCGGTCTCGCGGTTTCCACAAAGACGGCAAAATTCTTGGAACTTTGAGCAAGAAAACGTGGCGGTAACTTTTTAGGACTTTTAGTGGGGACGCAATAAACGAGGGGCATAATGCGACCTTTCTCCATCCAACAGAGAGTTCATGTGTGACGTGTTTGGAAGAAATGTAAAGGGGTGATCGGCTGTCAGCCGCGGGAGGAAGCGCGACTTCGAAAGGCCGTAAACTCTTTTAGGCGATCCTTTTGAACGGCGTGTTTCGGCTGAAATTATTGCCGTATGTCAGCTAAAGCAGCTTCCAGGAATAATACGATTTCGTGAAAGAGTTATTAAGCGACGAAATGTATGCATATCGGTCGTTCTGGGAATTTTGTGAGACACACCTGCTCCCCGTGCAATAAGCACGTCTCCAGACAAAGCCAAATATCGGAATTCCTTCTATCACATAAAGTTGTCTCCTGCATAATAGTTTGTTGATAAGTAGGGAAAATTAGATAATATATTAATGAAAATTCTTATCTGATGATGGTCTTGTGAGAAAAAGGAGTCTTTATTCCTTTTTCTCCTAGTACTCTCGCATGATTTAGAAAGAAATTCTCAGTATTTTGGCAAAATTTTTTATCGGGGCTAGTAAGGTGATTTTCACCTCATCAAGTTTAATTTTCTAAAAATGTACTGAATTTCCATTATACTTATTTTTTTTTGTTTTTTTTTGTACTCTTACCCAGGCAATGAATGTTGCCCTGTGAAGATTCGTAGTCGATCATAAAAAGAGATGCTTCAACGTCGAGAAAATGCATGACATACAATTTCTCCCCTGGTTTTTACACAACCCGATGGTCAAAATTCTAAACAATTCAATAACAGGTTATCGATTGCACCCGTTTTCATCCTCACGTTCTTAAGCCAGCAGAAATGAATGCCCTTTAACTCCGTCTTCTTTGCGAAATGAATACAAGTGTCTCTTGAGACCTGTATACCTTTTTCATTCTCATCATCAAATCAATGGCCATCTTGCATCAACGACGTTTCTTTCGGGATCTCTCTCAGCGAATCGCGTTTTCTCCTAGGGAACGAAATGAAACGGAAAGCATTCCACCCCCGCTTTCAATATCTTTCTCGTCATCTCCCGTCACCTCAGGGAATCTTTTTTTCTACGCGTATCCTTTTATCCTGTGGAGGGAGCCCAAGGATTCTTTTTAAGGGTGGTCTACCCACCGGAAGAGAGGCCGTTGCAACGGGGCACTGCTTCGTTGATTTTTTTAATGCGATACGGTAAAGGAAAATATCGGATTTCGTTTTTCGGTTCACGCCTGAAATCACCGCAATCTCCTCGCTGCGTGTTTTCTGAATCGGGTATCTGTTTGGGAAATGCTCGGCAGGGAGCTCTGTTTGCAACACGTGGCTCGAGGTAGTTGTTTGAAAATAAGGCTGTATCATGACCTAAAATCGTCAGTAGAATCCTCAATAGCTCCTGTTTGTCATCAACTGGATATTAATCGTTACGGTAGTTAAAGTACTGGCAGGTGGGTTGTTACATTTTCATGTTTTTAATTACTTGAAGATACACCTTTTTTTCAATCTTCTTTGAAACTTCAAACGATTGTGAGATACTGTGCTTCCCAATTATGATTCAAAGCATCATTTTATATTTATTGCATTACATTTTACTCCAAAGTTAAATTATATCATTCATTACTAGCATTGCGGAGGGAAATACTATTATTATTCACCTTACGAGGACCGTTAACTATCGCTTGAGTTCGCTCATCTTCAAATAATTGCAAAGCATCCTTTACCGATAAATGGATAATCATCAGTTACAGTTAACCACTTCAATACAAAATACTGATAGCTGGAAGGAATTATTTATTAATTCCTCCTCCCTCTGAGAGATACAAGTAAATCAGGGTAGTTCACGAAGTAATTAAATTATGTTTAGAATAATGAGAGTCTTTGTACCTTTTTTCAAAGACGCTATTTCATCAAATGAAGAAAGGCGACCAGGTTTATCCAATGATTTCGTTTAAAATTATTACGGAAATATTTTTTAAAATTGTCGAATACTTGTTACTCTTACAACACTCACGCTTTTAAAGACTGGTTTAGCTATTTCAGGATTATGATTGTTTAACTTTTTGTCAATATTATACATAGGCAATAATAGAACAGGAAGAAATAAAATACTGGTCGCTCTTACTAATCAATATGTATCTTCCCTAAGCTTGAAACGGGTTACCCGCAGCTCTGATGATGAATGGCCCTCGAATGCCTCACAAGTCATGATATTTTGATGATCACTCAGCAATCTCTAGAAGCATTTCGTATTAGCGGTCAACTATTCTACCTAAGTTTGTAGAAAAACAAAGTTAACTCGAAAACGGCAGCAGTGAAACTTATGGAACGATTGTATGGCTTTGATCTTTTGTTGACGATAATCTAAAAATCGCGTATGTTCACGGATATGCAATGAAACTTTTAATGAAATCTCTGAAACCTTTTATTCATTTCCAGTTAAAGTTTCTATACCTTTTTATATATTGGCTATTTTTGGCAAGAAGGAATTTGTTATGGAATTCCGCATAGCTTAGCAACCTACTGCGGAGGTTTGTATGCTCAATTGAATTGTGAAGTTTGCGGATTCCTTGCTTCACACTGTATTGGATTGACCTATTTTCCTTTCGTTTTGTCGTTTACTATTTAATCTCGTGCCATCTCTGCTGTCCATCTCTCTCTTCCCAATACCTCAGGGAAGAAAGGAGCCTCTGCCCTCGTTTCAAACAGCTTGTATGCTTCATCTGCGCCTGATTTTTTGGGAATTTTTCGAGCGTGAGGATGAATGAAAAAAGGGAGTAGTTAAAGGGAATTTCTCTTTTCGTATGATTTTCTTTGAGATGACCTCTTCCTTAGAAAATCAGGTTTCCCTTCTTGTATTATTTCCCTTTTATCGCCCAAGGTCTTTGAATATCTCCTGGCAGCAGCCTCGGACCCATTTCTCGCAGTTACCATCTTTATTTTTTTACCATCCTCTAGCCTTTTCTTTGGTTTCGGCCCTTTCAAACATCGTGAAATTAAAAAAAACCGCACTGCCCATACTCATTCACTCAGGTCCATTCATTTTGAGCCAGGTATCATACCCATAGACTTCGTTATAAGCTGCTGTTGTGGCTATGGAATCTATTATATGTAGCGGATATGCACTTAACTTTGCCCCAAGGAAGGATTTTCTGTTTGGAAACTATCATTTTAGCTTGAATGTTTTCTAGCGGATATTAAAGAGAGTAGAAATAAATCTCACATAGCAAATGTAAAAATACAAACCACTAAGCTGTTTTTTTTTTAGCACTTCCGCGTTGTTCAAGTTGCAAGCTTCTTTTAGCTGGGAAAATATTTCAGGCATATTTGAATAAACAGGAAAATATGAATCTCCATATGTATTGATCTCTGTAAAGTGAGGCTTTCTCAACGCTAAACGATTTAATCAGTAGTTTTTGCATGTTTCATGATTACATTTATGTAAAATTACATACACAACATTCGCAGTACCATATTTCCGAGCCTCATTCGATAACAGTAATATATTTTTAGGAGACCCGTATTTCCTCACATACCTGGAGTGTGTGATAGATTATATATACCATATATTAATACATATACCAATTATTATAAATACAAAAAATACTTTATTCATTTATTTTAGTAATAGCACTAAATTCACTGTTTTTGAGAATGTAGATCTTGTAAGACCACATCCACGTAGATGCTTGTTGAAATATCTTCCTCATTAATAATTTGAAAACGTTCCTGATCTCTACGATTTATAACTATCAGTAACAAAACTTACTATGCTATCAAAATGGGAATGTTAAGCTATAAAAATTATACATGAGATTGGATAACTTATTTATCAGTAAGAGATTCGAGAAGTTTTTTAATATTCCTCTTATTTTTTAATTTCTAAATCGGTATGCAAAGTTTTCCAAAATTAAAAAAAACTCTCATCAGTTTGCATATAAGTACTTATAATACACACTGTGCGATTTCCCAAATTTTACGATAACTCATAACGGTAAGTTGATTAGCCTAAGAGACACTTTGGCTCTTGTTGAGGAATCTTAAGAGGAAAGGAAGAGAAATTACTGTCTATTAGAGCGAGTATTTTCTTGGTAAAAAGAGGTCATTGTCATCTCTGCTATTTGAATCACGAAAAAAACGTTTGAACAACTCTAACGGTATGAAAAGGTGAGGTACAGGTATTCTGTGTAACATGTTAATATTCTGAATTGAGATGTTCGTTAATTCTAAGCTAGGAATTTTTGCGAAGAGTAGGATACCCTGCTCCTGTTGAGCTACTTCAATGGAGGAGTTGAAAGATAATCGAGTAAAGGGAATTCCACGGAATACGAAAAAGATTGAGAGCGAATATGGAGATAGAAATTCTCTTTCTGAACCTGTAAATCACAGAGGAATTTTTTCTTACCCCCCTAAATTTCAGTTTAATTAAAATTTGTTCCCAATATTTAAGATTCAGCTGTCAACTTTCGATATTTTCATCGGCATATAGTCTCTTAGTGCTACTGAAAATTATAATTTTTGGTTCCCAATTAATCTTTTGCAGTGCAAAGAATTTCTATTTATTCTATAATTATTATTCAGAAATAATAAAATGAGAAACAGTATACGTATCGTGAATTCTTAATTATGAATTTTGGAAATATATTACCAAATTGATGTGACAGAAGACGTATAGTTAAGAAGGTAGTATGTACAATAAGTAATGCAAGTAATAGTGGCAACTGTAATGCCTGTCCTTAAAGTCTGGATAAAAGTTTTTGTGAATTTATATCAGTGAAAGATTCAGAGAATCTCCGACTTCGATGCCAATGTGGAGTTCCTAATAAGAAGTAATGTTAATAATAAACTAAAAAATATACCTCATGAAACTAATCATAGGAAAAGAGAGTGGTTCGATTTTCAGTGCTGAGTTCCTATTCCTATATTTATCGAGAAGGTCTTGAATTTTTACACCAAAGTTTAAATGAAGTTTGAAAGAGTTCTCTGCCATTAGAATTATGAGCTACAAATTCTGCGTTTTAATAGCAATTTGTATCAATGGATAGCAATGGATCGGAGAAAATATAGTTTAGGGGTACTTAATTTCCATATTGACTATGATATCAGTGTTTAGTTTTAACTCTGTTTACGACTAGTGGTTGCATTGATAGCAAATGAAACGTTATCGTTTCCTATGTAATACCCAAAATATTCATCTAAAGATTCATCTATATTTTGCAAAAGAAGGAGACGATATAAAAGTGGTGTGATATATTATCTGGAAAGGCGATTTTGGGAACTCATGGACAGGAAATTTTATAGGGCGAGGAAACTTAACCGCTTATTTAATTCAGTGAATCTCAAGTCGACGTCAAGAGTTTTTTTCCTAAGGATAATTTATGAATCTTACATGACATTTTTCTCTAAGTTGACAGGATCATAATAATTTGAATTTTTCTTGATGACATTTAAGAGATTTTAGTATATTTCAATATAATTAGCTGCAAGAAGGAATAAGTGTCTCAATTGAGTTGCAATCACAGCTTGCTCAGATCGTGTATTTTACATTGCAGTTATAGTGCTTATTATATAATCATATCGAGATAAACAATTCGAATTACATACATGCTACCAAATAGTTACATGAAGCGGCTCCTGAGATAATCCAAAGTCCGTTTTGGGGTTAAATAATTAATCTTGCTGTACAACACATTTCTTTAGAAAACGGATATCACGTTCCGTTAGAAAACGGCATTTCCAACCTTCAATTAGTGGAAGTGTCACTTTAAAATCCTCTTATTCCAAAGATAGATACTCAGCTTCTTGTTATCACACGATTTTCCCGATAATATTATAAAAAGTTATAAACGATAGCTTATTTCTAATTTTTCAAAGAGATTTTATACCTTGCTTTGACTTTTATTTTAGATTTGGCTGAAAATGCAACAATGTTGTTGTACTTCTATTTCGAATTCGTTATTGAAGTTTAGTAAAAACAGTCTTGCTGAAAATATGTTTCCATATGGAGGGGATATTATAATAAAAAATTCTTAGAAAATCTAGATAAATATTGGAACGAAGAATTAAATAATATAGTGGATTTTATGAAGGTCTTATAAAACGAAACGGAGCGTTCTAGTCTGTCATGCTGTGGTTCTTCCGTTGAAGATGACGTTATAAATAAAATTTTAATGTCAAATTAAACAAAATTTACCGAGGATTTATGTTACTAATAATTTTAAGACGCGCTTAGACCATTTTCTCCGATTCTTGCTTCATATAGTTACAAGAAAAGTATTCGATCCTTTCAATATGATGCATCATCTTCCGGAATACCAAAGTTGGAAACGGGTCTTCAGGAGACAGGATCAGCAGGTCACACCGTCGGAAGTGGGTCCTTTGAGGAATTTTCTTAGGAGGCGACTATGGGGAGACGGGCGACTCACCTCGTGCCCTGCGAGATTCGTACCCTTCAAGACGCCTTCCCAATTAGCGTCACGAGGGCGCCGAACCGCCCGTCGCGAAATGGTTGAGACGCCGCTTACCTCCGCTTATTCCGCCTCCTGTCAGGGCCTTCCGAGGGATCTTCATTTTTCACTAACTCTCTTGTACTCCCCCACTCCATCCCTTCTCAGATCTTCACTTGTCAGGCCACCCTTGTGTCCCTTGTTCCCTCCCCTTCAGCATCCTCCCCTCATTTCTCCTATTGGTGCATTTATACTCCCTTCGTTCGTATTTACATATGTGTGTACTCTAGAAAGCCGTCAGTAATGAGTGGCAGTTTATAAACTAAGTAACATTTAAACAAATCTTCATAGGTCTATTTGCGTTCATAATTCTATAGGTATTAAGAATAATTGTCATTTATAAGTGACATTTTTTAGTAACGCAGTGTTGGATGTCTATGGGTGAAATTGTGGGAATCTACCGTCGCACAGTGGGCTAGAATCGAAAAAAGCTGGCCAAAAATACGAAACGCTTTTCTTGAGTGCGGACCTCGAAACTTCGCATGATTGATAATGAACCAATCCTGCAAACAACTATGGAAGTCATTTACGTTCAATCCTTAACATTAAATTTATACAGGAGGTCAAAGTTGACCAATTTTTCGAAAATTTCCCGTTTCCGATTTTTCGCGGAATTCTTCAACTTCGAGTCGATTGTGAACCCAAACTAGGAAAATCATCGGGTAAAATATCATGCCATATTATAAATATGTTCTTTGTCCTTCGTGAGACTTAGTATCAATGAGTGCTGTTTAATATTTATATACTTTACATTACAAAATGGCCGACCCTTATTTTGGAACAAATTTTTACATAAAGCGAGGAAAATAGTAGATTGAGACACCGTGTGACACGGAGTTATTTACACCACGATAAGCAATAAACCTTCTTTAATGGGAATCTGAAATAAATAAAATCTTGCCCCAATTTGCCCCAATAATATATAAGTCGACTTTTCGACAACGCTGCAAGGGCCAAATCCGCGCGGCGGAGCACCGTCCTCCGTTACGCTCTCGTGTTTTGAGAGGAACAACGAGCAAAAACGATTCTGATTCGTTCTTTTTGTATATTTTAAGCATTATTATACTTCGTACATATGTTAGATAACTATGTTTATGATTTTGATACTGAATGTTTCTTCACTCTCACTTTCAACTATACTGAAAATTTTCTCACAAAATCGGTACAAAAAGCCACCACTTTGTGTAATTTCATAACAGTAATGAAATATAAGTTGTGATATTATTAAAAGGGTGGCATATAGCGTAGCATTTTCTTCAAATACAAAAATTGCCCACATCTGGAGATGTTACTCTACTGTGGAGAAAACTACTCCTCTCATACCTATGTATTTTGAGTATGCTGAAATAAACCTGTTTGAAAATAGAATGAGGCTTACAAAGCGAAATGAGGAGAGAGGTATTTCTTGTTATTTACTCAACGAACCGGAAAATATCCACGTTGTGACCTTCTGAAATAAGTCTACAAAAATACACCGGAAAACGCCTTTCTGAGTTGGTAGATAGTGAACACTCATTGTGTACATTCCATACATTGCTCATTTAAAATACCAAGACAAAAATATGTAATTGGAAAGTGAATAATACACCATTTACCAATATTGCTATTAAATGATAATTAATAGAATAAGACTTAAGTATTACGGTACAATATGTGACTAAGAAATAAATATTATAACTATATAAAGCTTTGTATGAGTTCTTGGAAGGAGAACGAGTCTTACCAGGACAGTAAAGAATGAGGCCTTTTCTTTCCTCACTGTGCCATAATTTTAGGACTGTCCACATAAAGTGAAACAGTGAAGCTATGAAAAGCACAATTTATATCAGGAGAAAATGGATTCAAAATCACTCATGACTCAGAAGATTTCATTTACCATAGCCTGAGTAAATTCCAATATATATGTGGGATAAATTTTCTATATGAAACCAGATTGGTAGAAGTTCTAACCTACCCACAAATAAATATTACAAAGGAATCTAAATGCTATTCAATAAGCAAGAAGGTGAAAGAAATGTGAAATCAAATGATTCCCAAATTGCTACTCATTCTTACGTTCTTTTAAAATTTGCTTACAATTATATTAATAATGATTCCCAGGCTGGAGTTCAGATTTTGAAGTAAATCAAGTGGTTCACAATTAAACTCGTACACATACATACTCTGCCTTACCTTACATCAACCAACCCAGTTAGCTAATGAAATAAATGACAATACTCCTATGTTCCCTAATAAGAATAATCTTACTTACCTATCTATCCTATATATTACCGGATTAATACGTGAAAATGCACGAAGAACCCCGTATTCATTAATCTCCAACCAGATATCCATTCATTCGATGGCATAGTAACACTGTTGAGTTACAGACATGGAATTTTGCAGAAATAGTGCAGGTTTGCCTACACCTTCGTTTCACATAAGAAATCCAAAAAAAAAATATAAGTATCAAATCGAAGACTGTTTCTTTCACTGCCATATTTTGACGAAAGATCGCCGATCGTAAACCTTAGTTTCTAATGCACAAACACACTTTTATCATGTTATTCCACAAACACTTACAGCATATGCCAAACATACTGCGATTGATATTCCATCATGCAGCACTACCCCAATATTTCTTAAAAAACTTGCTAATGTCAAATAATGAAAACTTGAAGTTCATGGAAGCCAAGGTAGTCTTTTCTTGAGGATATCAAGAGGTCTTCACGTGTTTCCGTCTTTTCAAAGAGAATTATGGTATAGAAAACTCTGACGAACGAAACTCATTCCTAACGCCACGTCACCTTCGAATATCTCAGTTCTATGTCTCGCTATGTGGATAGTGTTCAAAATGGTGTCATTTACATTTTCCTAAGGATTTCAAATATAACCAAGAGTGGAATGGAGTGTGTGTAGTGTGAATCAAGCGTTACATTCAGCGATTTCTTGGAAAAAAGTGTGAGTGGGAATCGAAGAATTACGGCACCTGTAGTGCATTACTTATTCTGAGTATATTCTTGTAATAGTAAAAGAAACAAGAAATAGTTATTCGCCATCTTTGAAGTCCGTTCCTAGGTAAAGGCTAAGAAGTCTGAGTCATATCTCGAAGAGGTTTGCAGAAGCTTTAAAACAGCATTACTTCGCAGAGGGACAATTAACGACAGCTTTACAAGCGTTTGAAGGTGAGTCAGAAAGTATTCGTGCATCCATACCCAACATTCTGATTACAATGAGAAATAACCAAGAAGAGTTGCAATGGTTATTGTTTTATTCACTGGGTAAATTCGATCAAATACCATCAATATGACGTGTCAATAGGAACATTACGATTACAATTGAGCCTTATTGTATTATAGTAGAGTATTTAGGGAATTAAATAGTAGCAAATCATTCACTTCAAATAGTAGCAAATCGTTCATAAGTTTGCAAACTTAGACATCAGTTTCTAACCTTAAATAATGAATACGCAGAGCAATAAAATGCAGAGCTTACACCAAAATCATTTCACTCCTCTCCTCTCGAAATAATATTTACTATTTACTCATTCATCTTCAGTCCCTCTCCATTTGTACTCTCCATTATGGTTTTTTGGCCGATAGAAATACTTTTATCGTTAATTTCATAGTACCATATCTTTTATCGTGATGTGTCTAAAAGAAAGGGAAATATCGAAGGATGTCGATATCAACGTCAGATAGTTATAATTAATCTCAAATGCCGTTTCCTTTCAATCACCATCACCAACATTTCAGGATTAAACAATGTTTAAATCATGTTTTATTGTGAATACTATTTTGTTAGTATAGCTAACAATCTGAAGTACATCCAGATACTTTTATCTTATGAGAAAGAGAATATTATAATAGTACCCCAAATAATATTTGTTTAAATTACACGAATTTATTACATTAATTTTTTGTTAATTTAATCTCGTCGTTTCAAATACCATTTATTTCGTTTTCGCATAAAATGGCCGTACGTCACAATGACGTCACACGTATCTATAACATATTTTACGTCAAGTTTTAAATACGTCATTTTAAAAGAACGTAATATTTTATACATATTTCAAATTGAAATTAAATTATGTTGAGACCAATAAAATTTTAATTTAATAATAATTAATAATTACGAAAATAGTAACAAATATCTCCAGTAGGGGGAAAAGAGGGGGGGTAACAGTAACAGCGATAAAGTGACCAATCAGAACTCACGATTTTGTTTAACCGTAGATTTTTGAAAATAGATCTCTCTTTGATCTGGAAACTTCGTCTGGTAGGACGTATGGAGGAAATTTCGAGAAAACAAGTGCGAACTTCTACGATTTATGTAGATTTCAGATTCGGTGATCGTGAAGCATAAGTTTAGTTTAACGTAATAAATTGTACTTCTTAAGTCAAGATTATTACAAGATTAAATTATTACTTACAAGATTTAATTAAATTAAGGATAGGGAATTTTCCGACGTCAAGAGGACCACGGGACGTCTTGAGGATCCTTTTAGTTTTTGTAAGTATAATATATTGCTCCAATTTTAATTAGTGACATATTCTGCGCTTCAATGCAATATTTAATACCGTGAGCTGTTATTTTCATATACTTAATTATTTTCCGGTGTAATCATAGTACATACATATATTCATTCGTGACGCACGTTATTTTTCTGAGTAGCTACCAATCATGCTTTTGGATCATTCATTATTTATATGATCACATTTCTTATTGAAGAGCAATGAATCACAGTTATGTAAGTATAATTTTATCCGACTTCTGATATGTGTTGATATTTTATGTAAGAAGTAATGAATCTAATGTTCTGAATATATCATTTATCCGCGGGGTACGCTACGAAATTTACCAGCAACCGGTTTAAAAGCGGTTAAATCTTCAAATATTCGCCGTTTACATACAGAAGAGACTTATTTTTCCCTTGTAGCCAACCGGTATTTCAACGGAAATTTCCGTTTGAATTTCTTAGTCTAACCTTGCAATTAGTTTTTAATCAAATCAATATCACTGTTTCTTTCTTGTGAATGCGATTTCATTTCGAGATAAACCTGTGTTTTGTATTTAACTTCGATTTTGAACATTTTCCTCGAATTTATACTTTTTTAATTAAATATTGCTATCAGACTTATGGTCCAGGAAGATTTTCTCCAATTAAGATGAAATTGTTACAATTATATTGTATTAGGAGCCATAATTGGAAGAAATGTCTACTTTCTAGTGGAACTTATTCTCCTAATATTTTAATAAAATTTTTCAGATCAATCTTTGATGCTTAAATCGAATATGTAACAGATTAAGTATTATAATTTGATATTTGAAATTCAGTTCAGCTTTAAGTATTTGAATTCCTTAATAATCGATTTACACATAAGTTGCATCTGATTTCAGAAACAAAGTATCAGTAAGTCAGTAGCTTCTCGTAAGTGATATTCGGGATAAAACCATTAGAAGGTTTTTTTCCCGATGGTTATTTAATATTCATAGTGTAATTCAGTAATTAAAGATGCTTTAAATGGAATTTGGGTATTTAATTTCATAATTTAAGCATATATTTATTATTTTTCAAAAGAATTCCTTTCTTGATTATCAAACAGTGTTTATTAATCAATAGAATAAAATATTAAAGTTTAAAACATTTATTATACTTTAGGCGATGTGGAAAAGGATATTTACAATATGGTTACAACCAAAATCCTTACTTGAATCATTATCATGGTCAACCTCATGCTTTTATATATATGTACCAATTCTATCCACTATTGATTTAATTTGGTGTTTCTATTTATTACAGATTGTGACTTCCTCATCTTCTCAGCACTTTTTCCGTATGAGTTCCTCCTGTGTGACAGTGGAATGACACTGAAGATGCCAAGAGTAACCGGAGATCAACAAGTGGTAAGATATTCAAATACAATTAATAATAATTAATTTAACAATTAACGATATATATTTTCTTGTAACTTGTATTAAATCCAGAAAATCCGAGTACGGTGGATGAAGCTAAAACAAAATAAAACGTAACATAGCATTCGTGACTTCTTCAATCTCCTACAATTTTCAACGTATATTGACTTGTAGATAACATTCAGACGAGAAGACAGTTTATTAGAAAATGGTTTTATGACAAGGAGGGAAATATAAATAAATTATATGTTTGTTAGAATCCGTATTTCAATAACGTTTACTATTGTTATCATTTCCAATAATTTAATAATAAGATGAGTGATGATGATTAATGATTACAATTTTCATATGCATTTAATAAATTTTAAAATATGAAACTCTTTCCTTTGAATTATGATAAAATATCCAACTTAACGAACTCCAATCGCGTCATCAAATTATTCACTAAATACAAAATTCGATTGTCGCGACCTTTTTAGATTCTTCCTGTATTGAGTGAATCAATTCCAAACCTTTTGTTTGTGAATATGTGTGACATTGTTATTGTAAACACTTTATCTGAAATTGCATAAATAAACCCTGAGACAGTTAAAGCTTCGGAAAATCTGTTGTGGCTATCAAAATTCTAAAGCTGTAGTAACATTCATAACCTTTTCGTCTTCGAATACCTGAACAATCGGTAACTTTTATTAAGATCTTAGTATTTTTATTTTTTGATCTAAAGTGATGATAGACTATATAAATCAAGGTTTGCATAAATATCCCGCTCTAATCAATCCTCTTCTGATTTCTTCCTGACTTATAATTCCAATTAAATTATGTCATAAACTAACGTCTGCGGCTATACAAATAATGTGATCTCTTTAGTCAATCATATCTTGAAATATAAAGACATGCTATGGATGAATCTACAATTCTTAAATGCATATATAACTTCCTATTCTCGCGGGTTTGCACGTAGGTTTTTAAGACTTAGTAATTGTTCGGCGTCTTGTGATCTTACCCTTTGTTTCTTTTATCCGCTTTTGGTATCTGCAACCAGCTACTTTTACTCTCATTCACATCCTCAAAAAGTAGAAGCACTATCATTTTTCTCTTTTGTATACATTCTTTGAAAATGAGAGGACTGAGAAGTATACATTGATAACTTAGAAAACCCTTCCCTATTATCCCAAGGACAGATGGCTCTCATTAGCTTTCACTTATGAGAGATAAGCAACCGAAATAGCCTTGTTTTCCCTGACTTTCGAGTCTATACCGAAGTTCAAGTTTCTAGTAAATTTTCGCGAGCAAACAAGGTTAACATACTTATCCTTATTCTTATTTTTCATGCGGTCAATCTATAAGCCATTCATTGTGTTTTAACATGATCCCTATAAATGATCAATTTACAACTCGCTTCAAATGCTTCGGTACTATTTGCAGTGTTTTTTCACTTCGACTACAATTAGAGTATCTAATTCAAAACGCGATATGCTTTCTCTGTTTGTTTCCAAGAAAATATATAGGTAGTAGTTTTCAAACTTCGTCTATTGCTCAACATCGTTATCTGCTGCATAAATTTTCAAATTTATAATTATAAAATATGTTAGATTAGATTTTCTATGACTTTGACTTTCGAAACTGCATTCATTTTCATTACTGAAATAAGTTATGTTAGTAGAGGTATCTATACCTATGTTAGTAGAGGTACACTATACTAGCCATTCTGATTCCATTCATATTTCGAAAGAAGTTCGTGACCTCAATTTAGATTGATTGACATTTCTTAAGGCTCTATCCCGTACTTTGGTCACACAGGAGCAAATTACCTTATTTTGTCACAAATTAGCAACTTAAAATTAAATTAGCATTAGGTAATTTCGGAGCAAAATATTTCTCTTCGTAAAATGTATTTTCACTAACGACTCTCATAAAATTTTCTAATGCTTTCATTCAGTTCGCAAACTTTTTCCCGTTCCAAAACAACTCCAGATGTGGGCAATTTTTGTATTTGAAGAAAATGCTACGCTATATGCCACCATTTTAATAATATCACAACTTATATCTCATTACTGTTATGAAATTACACAAAGTGATGGCTTTTTGTACCGATTTTGTGAGAAAATTTTCAGTATAGTTGAAAGTGAGAGTGAAGAAACATTCAGTATCAAAATCATAAACATAGTTATCTAACATATGTACGAAGTATAATAATGCTTAAAATATACAAAAAGAACGAATCAGAATCGTTTTTGCTCGTTGTTCCTCTCAAAACACGAGAGCGTAACGGAGGACGGTGCTCCGCCGCGCGGATTTGGCCCTTGCAGCGTTGTCGAAAAGTCGACTTATATATTATTGGGGCAAATTGGGGCAAGATTTTATTTCAGATTCCCATTAAAAAAGGTTTATTGCTGATCGTGGTGTAAATAACTCCGTGTCACACGGTGTCTCAATCTACTATTTTCCTCGCTTTATGTAAAAATTTGTTCCAAAATAAGGGTCGGCCATTTTGTAATGTAAAGTATATAAATATTAAACAGCACTCATTGATACTAAGTCTCACGAAGGACAAAGAACATATTTATAATATGGCATGATATTTTACCCGATGATTTTACTAGTTTGGGTTCACAATCGACTCGAAGTTGAAGAATTCCGCGAAAAATCGGAAACGGGAAATTTTCGAAAAATTGGTCAACTTTGACCTCCTGTATAAATTTAATGTTAAGGATTGAACGTAAATGACTTCCATAGTTGTTTGCAGGATTGATTCATTATCAATCATGCGAAGTTTCGAGGTCCGCACTCAAGAAAAGCGTTTCGTATTTTTGGCCAGCTTTTTTCGATTCTAGCCCACTGTGCGTCGTCAGAACCAACTAAAAACAATACTCAGTATTTCCGATAATTTTGTGGAAATACTCTGAATATCAAAGCCGGGAAATTGACATTTTCAGACCATTTATTCAGCTAACTTCCTATGAGCTATGATTATTATTAATCCTGCATGTCTAGTCATTTTTAGTCTCACTTAAATTAATAACGACGATGTGTAAACACAGAAAGAGAAAATAGATAGTATTAACTGCAACTTAATTTATTACATCTTCGATTCCCAATAAAAAATCAAATACCCTTTGGAATTCATTATCTCCAGTTCGCCTTGCACTCAGAAGAGAAAGGGAGAGGAAAATATTGTGGAATTTCAGTTGTCGATGACATGCGTTCTACTCAAGCATCTTTTTCTGAAAGAGAAAACCGAAGCTATTTGACAGAATTGTTCCGCTAACTTCGCGTAATTTAAAGTTATTTTTTGACCACGGACCTCTCTTTTAAAATCTGGGTTACATAAAACAACGACGTAATGTACTGAAATAGTATCAGTCGTACTCGTGCTCATTCGCTTCCGGTCTTCTTACATCACCACCACTTCTTTCGTTACCCACCCTGTCTCCTCTAGGCCTTCCATTAATCCCAGTCTTCGCTTACTTCTCGTCCGCTCATTCTCCTGCCCACTCCGGCTCCTCTCGCCATTAATTCCTCCTCTTTATCCATCCCCAATCGCCGCTGCCCTGCGGGCGTCCTCCGGAGCACGCGCGTGACTCTCTCGGGTCGCGCTCCGCACGGCGGCTCCTCAAGAAGATATTCTACGAGACGCCATCTTGTTCGCCACCCACCGCGTCACCCTTCTCTTCCCATCGACTACCGCATCTCTCCTGTTATTCTTCGGATTCCTTCCTTCCATCACTTTTTCATGCTCCACCCTCATCTCCCTCCCACTCTTCACTTCTTTGTTCTGACCACCTACGCTTTCCAACCACCGAAATCCCAATCTGATGTCCGGAAGCCTCCGCAACGTTACTCAGAAATTTTCGGCACGCGGTAACTGCTCTGATTCCCTTATCTGTTGGATCACTGAATTGTTTCTCCCAGTTTGGATTCATACCTCATTCTTTACGGTGGAAGGATGGGAAGGAATATTGGCTGGGATGCCGATTTCATTTCCTTCAAAGGTTAAATTCTGATATAATGGTAGTTAATCTTCAAGTTACGTAGGTAGCGATGACAGAATTCCCCTTAACACCTGCGAATGTTGAACTAATCGTTGCCAAGGGGATTATTACTCATAGATTATTTTCGAATAAATACTCCCCATGTTTGCTCTTATCTATTTGATCAAATATTTTTTGGAAGGTTTTAGAATTTTAATATTTATTTGAAATAGGAGCTACAAAAGAATTTCTGTAGTTTTTGTTATAAACCGAATAATATTCCTGGTAAGATCTAAGTATTTATAAAAAATGAGAATAAGGGAAACATCTGGAAACTTTGTTTTTTAATATACTCGTAGTCTTTGTGTTTTTCTTATTACATTTCAATTTTTGAGTTAGACCCCAGGTTAAATAATACTACACAAATACGGACTAGAAAGTACCATTTTCTATTCAATTCTTAATGGCATGATCGATTTAAGTTTTAATGGCGTGGGTTGATAATCCCTTAATTAAAATAGTAGTGGCATTAAACTAAAAGACTAGATTATGATTATTAATATTTATTTTTGAGAGGAATGTTTCGGTTCAACTTTCCAGCTTCGTAATTCAATTTTCTTTCGATCAAAAAGTTTCGAAATCCTGTTTTCATTTTACGGTTGAATCTCCCTCTGGCGTCGAACCTAAGCGTTAAAGATTTTCAAGGTGTATTAAGATTCCTTTATTTTTGTTACTGACTCATCCGTCTCGGATACTTGAAGGAAAGAGAAAAATGGAGATTCGATTTAATGAGATAAACGGAAACGCAGTAGTTTAGAAAATCCACCCTGGGAATTTTTCAACTCCCATGGAAATCCCGCTCCGTAATAGTCATCATTTCCATTCTCGGAGATAGCTTGCATTCCAAATTGTAATAAGGCGTTCCTCTGGCAGGAATTCAGTCGTTATGCATTTTAAATGTCTGCTTTAGGGAGTGAAACGAGTTAAATATTAGTAATGGGGCTTTTTTTATCTGCTTTCTCTGTGAAGCAGTTCTGAACGAAAAACCATCCCTCCTTCCATTCTTATCTCCCACGGCTGACCCTTGTCTGTCATCCCCACCCTGAGTCGGGTTTCACTTGCGTTAACGGTGTCTTTCGGTACTGTGGCTCTTCTGGGAGGAAATATCCAGACTGCGTCGTAAACACGTAGGAAGGGAGTGGGATTAATTCCGCAGATGCCGGAGTCCTTCGGGAATCGTGGTGCAGCGAAGCTCAGCTGAGATCCTCGCCTTTCGATTTACGAGTAGCCGTCCTTCGCGGCTCATTAATCTCGCACAGGTTATGCAACGGAGTTAAGCGGGCATATTCCCTGGAAGTCAATGTCAGCCACGTGTATGCCTATCCTATGCTCTGCGCCTTGTAGCGGTTTATGAAACTTGTTAAAACACGGGCTTTAGTATTTCTTGTTCAAAGTCGGTGTATTATGATGCCTAGGCTAGCGAAGATAAGTCGTTCCGGAGACATTCGTTCATCGAAATCTTTGTTAGCCGAAATTTTGTTTCCCATAAGTTTCCAAATACGTAAAAATTCTAATAAATGGCCCATTTTCATTCAATAGTGACTAGAAATGGAAATAATCCTTTTGTTTTGGCCATTCCTGAATTATCCACGCATGCTAGCGGAAAAGATTTAAAAGGATAGTATAAAAGAGAATTTTACCCAATTAAAGCGAATATCTTGCATTTTGGTTTCCAAACGAATCTAAAACATTCAGTTCATTGTAAAAGAATCATATTAAACAAGATACTTCATAATTGAGCATAAGTAGTGGTGTCACCTCATCCTACATTAAATATTGACATAAATTAGTAATTTATACCATATTTATTATAAATATTTTCGGCACGATAAAGATAAACAGATGCATTTTTCTATGGATATATTTTCATTTCATTCCAAAGTAGTTTCCTTCTAGCGTATCTATATTAAACAGTAATTACGCTTTAGGTTCACAATGTTAGAGATAAAGTCCTAAGTTCGGTATACTTGAAATTGTCACAAAATATTTTGGAGACATTCGTGATGAAGTCTTATTTACTAGTAAGTACTCATTGTCATTAGAATTTCCAAGTAGAAAATTGTTACGGTTCCGTATTCTTACCTTCCGTGACAGAGGAAGCATGACGGAGTAATTTGCACTTTTAATGAGTTGTAGAGAGATCACATTCTTCCACCTTGTGGCCGATAAGTGTACCACTCAACGACGGTTTTGCCATTGGTACACTAACTGAATTGTTTTTAAAAGTATAGTATGAAGGAAGTTTGCTGGTGAGCTAAACAGACGAATTTTTGAACGAATGTTGACGAAATTTGGAACGAATTTTGGAAATTTTGGAAAGAAACTATGTAAGGAATAAGGAAGAAAGGAAAATTCATGAAAGTGAATTATTTGTCTTTTGATCGAAGGAAATGAAGCCGATGAAGTGAAGCTGTTCTTCGTAATTCAAAAATGATATTTTGGCACAGAGAGAATGTGACATAAGAACAGAATCAAAAACTTGATACAGAAATAGTAGGCGAATAATATAAGTGGTAGGTATAATAATAAGTAGTCAAAAATCTACGTCATTACTTAGTTTCTTCTGGAGATAGATGGAAAAAATTCGGAGAACGGGCAAATATTTTTATATTGATTCTGTAAAATCATTTCTTTCACATACTTTACGAAATTAGGCAAAACATCAATTAAATACAGAGCCGTCTGAAGGGGGGCAGTCGCAACTAGCCCCGCACCTCTGTTTGTTCGAGCCATTGCGAATTGTTATCATCCTTTCCCCTTTCTTCTCGACTCCGTCTAAAAAAATGCAATGAAATGAGAAATTTGATTTTTATGTGTGGCCTTACAACCCCCCTGCACAGAGGATTCTTCTAGAACAGCTGGCTCTGATAATTCTGATGAGTATATCTTTTACAACAACTTTTTTGTAAGCTGTATATTTCATAAAAATATTATTTTCTTATTCTCTCGCTTTAGTTTCATATGAAATTTGCATTACAATCAACTAAAATTGACTAAAATATGAAATTTAAACTGCCTCTTCGTTTGTGAAAATTTGATAGCGATATAACTGTCATGATAACAATGTGCTTCATTACGTAAGGCCTCAGTATCTGGAAATTTATGTGACTGATGAATTCGGAGGAAGTAAAAAATGTTAAGACTGAAAAATGAATCCCAAATCAAGTAGACCGTAGGGAGATGTGAAATCCATTTAAGAAAAGTTACTGAGTTTTCATGGGCATTTCTATGCAGTGGTCTTTAACGTTAGGTAAATTTCAAGGTTGCAATAGCGATTTGCATTTAGTCGCTATGATGATACTTTCGCCTACGACCTTTGTAGATCAGATGCTTTATTAGTCAAACTTTAACTTAGAGTAAAATTCTTTGAACCTCATTAAACACTTACCTGACGCGTACAGCCGTTTATTACCGAAACTGACTAGCCTTAGCTAAGCACTTGCTTAGCATCATAATTTCATTACTCTACCGTTCTGATTTTTTTCTTTAGGAATTCGAAATGTTAATAAAAATTTGTTCACTTTTAGCAGAAAAAAGTTATATTGCTGGACGTGTCTCCGATGTCACACAGTGTTTAGCACGAGGTCCATTATCTTTTAAAATTCTCACACCATAACCTGCCCATTTACTCTACTTTTCCCATATCTTGGCTTAAGGGCCTTCCGGAAAGTTTCCAAACGCCCCCGAATTCCTATTCGTCTCAGAAATCTCCCTTTCTGTCTTCGCCTACCGTAGCTTCCACCCAAACCACAAGACACTTGCTCTTCGTTCTCACCCCATCCCTTTCTCTTACTTCCCACAATCGCCTACGCTTCCTTACTTAGGCCGTCTGTTTCGAATCATTCCCATTCCATCTCTTTTTCACTCCAACCACTCATTTCTTCTCAGGACCACCCCTTCGCTTTTGCTCTCTATTGCCTTTTCCCGCTTCTTTTCCCCTGCGCCCACCCCCTTTACCCATTTGGTGCAACTCTGCTCATTTCTTGCCGACTCTCCTGGAATTCGGGTGCCGCACTTTGTGGTATTGTGTCTCCCGACTACCGATTCTGGTCATTTGTCTCTCGAGACTACCCAACTCCTAAGTTACGTTAACGGATCGAGAGGTTGGGCGATCGCGTCCTCCTTTGATAATTTTCCAAAACAAGCAATTCCGTTAGGGCACAAAGACCGAGAGAGAGAGAGAGAATTAGTTGATTATTAAAATAAGGAGAATTAATTAAATTTAACAATAATAGCTAAGCTTTTCATAACACCATACATTTGCCATTGTTTGATTTTTCAGGGTATTATGAAGTTTTAACAGTTAATTGGGAGGAGTTTACACTTAAATATTGTTTTTAATTTAAGGTTGCTGTATATAATAAAGCTCCAAACTCTTTGGTAAGTTTTTAGATTTGCCCCTGCCAACATATTTTGCGCACCAAATTGAAAGCGAACTCTGAAATTACAAAATAAGTAATAATTAAATAAGTTCATAAGTCAAAGTCTAACAAGAAAGTTTTCGTGGTCATATTTTGCATCCAAAAGTGATTCAATTAATGAGAATTAATTCAGAAATATTTCAGCTTATGATTCATTTCTATTCATAGAATTCAAAACTTAGTTTTCTGAAACTTAGCCTAAATATAAGGAGTGTAACAGTTCACTTGAAGTTATATAAAATTGTGTTCTTAAATATCAAATTAAAATTTTATTTTAGGTTTGATTAGTAATATTATCGTATGAGTGAAGATGGCTCTGCGAAATTAAAAGTACGCGTTTTATAAATTATGTACATTCATTTTTTCCGCCAGTCTGTAAAGGTATCTTATAATCTATAAAGTCTTTTGGGAGTAATTTTTGCGAATAATAATCATAAAAATATTAATGCTCATACAAGATCAGTCTTACGATTAAACTTTAAATTAATAACGCGAATGACCATTCCTTAACTAGGATCGAATCCTGGTTGGCTAGTACGCGAACCTTACTACCCATCTAGTGCCACCGATTCATGCACCGAGTACTTATGGTAAATTTTACTAAAGGACGATTCTTATGAAATTTCATGACGAAGGTATTAGTAATTAAATATGTTTTCGCGATGCTGCGAAGATCATTTCAAACAATGATTCCACTACCATGAAAATCAGATAGTGCGCAACTAATCGAAAAGCCATTGATATGTACTAATTTTATCATAAGATGTAGTCTTTGAATGATTATGGTCAAATTCGCATTGCAGACGTCTCCTACCGTGTTTTCTTATTTCTTTCTTCTCCTATTTCCATCCATCCCGTATGCTTTCTTCCACCATTCACAAACCCCCACCCACGCCTCTATTCCACTCCTCTTGCTGACACTGCTACATGCTGGCGTTCTCATTAGTTCACCAGACCCTCACAGCGGCGGTCGCCAAACATTTGTGTATTTCTTGTTCCTGTATTTTTTTCTTCAGCACTTTTTGGGTGGTCAATGCGGATGAAATAGCTGCAACTAGGGTGCCCTTATTACGACTCCCTCGTTTATTTTTAAATAGTCTTTTTGGGTCATTCAAGCTAATGGAGGAATATAACAAAACACTGCTAAGCACTTGCTTAGAATGAAACTTTCCATGTAATTCAGTTATTCAGATCTCTGACCATCTTCATGTTTGAAGCGAAGCTTTTAAGTTAGATAAAGCGTAATATTAACTCATTCTTTTTAATCATCTGAATATTTTTGATTTTTATTTTTCTAAGGTAATAAATGAGTTTATATCGGTCAACACATCCAGAATTAATAACGCTTGGGACTGTTGGGAAAGTATCCATTCCGAAAATTTCGGGGGATCTTCGATTAGTTTGCCGAAGGGTCTTCAGTAGATATTCTTTAGAAAATTGAAATCGTATATTTAGTTAGGTAACATAGAAGTTGATTCCTCGGCTAAAGTTCGGTCGTATCCGAGGATTTAAATTTTAGTAGGTTCGCAAAATATTGAATCTGTCCCACTCTTTCAATATCGCAAATCTGTATATTTCCATATTAAAGACATAATTGTAGTTTTGAGTTACATCTCCTTCAATAAAAACTGAAAATTAGATTTAATTGCACAAGTAACCTAAAAGTTAATCAGATATAATTTTTTGTTATTCTGAATTATCGTCACTAAGTAAGGGGGGATGTAATCCTATTAATATTTAATCATATTTTATTGGACACAATGCAAACGCGATGGTGATGGTGCTACGTCATTCATTTTATTTTTTTCTATCATGTTTACAACATTTAGGGATGCACCTTTTTACAAGAGTAATTATTCGTCTTAGTGATAATAAAGTGTTTAGATTTGTTAATTATAAATCTGTTGAGTTTTCGCGTTATTAAGTGCGGCTGATGATCTTTCATTCAGTTTCAGCGCGATTGCTTTAAATCACGATGTCTGTTCCCTTTAGTGTATTTTTATTCCTCATTCGCCGTCACAGCAATACTTCAGTTTCAATGTCTCGATGGAGAATCTTGTATCGGAGAGTAATCTTTTGTTCGTCATCTAGCCTAGTCAGTTGGCGTTTATTGAGAACTGCACTTGAAGTTCAGACGATATCTCAGACTGAAATCTCCTTTGTAGAGTCACCTGGCCTTCACCAGCAGTTGGACATTAGACATTTACCGATATCTCTTCGTCGAGTGAGTTACTTTTCTGCGGGAGAGAAAACGAATGCAATATCGACTGAGCTCGCTCAAGTTCCTATTCCAAAAGATGCCGAGGTCAGAGGAATTATTTTAACCTTTGATTTTGGGTTATTTTTTTCCCTTGCCATCTCATATTCAATGTTGCTTGAGCAAGTGATTTAGTTATCAATATTACGAGGTTTTCCGTCCGATGCTGACATATAAATGACCCCTATCAAATGCCTGTTCGTTATCATCAAGACATTTCGGCATAGAATCCACGAAAGGATTTTTATTTCCCTTGATTTGTTTTACTTTCTCCTGCGCTTGAGAGTTGCGACTTCATTTCGTAGTAGAGGAGGAAATATCACATCTTTATGTCGAGGATGGTGGTCTTCTGCGTTCCTTTGCTTTAATGAAATGTGAAATGGAATGCAATATCAAGAAAGCAAATGAGGAAATAAAAGTTACTGTAGGAATGCGGGCGCTGCGAACAAGGTTGCTACATCTCAAACTTGGACTTACGGAGGACACCGAAAAAAATAAAAGATAGGGAATTATTTTTATACATCTTTAATATATAAATACTAACCAACATAAATACTATTTCATGATAAATTCCATAAAAAAATATTATAGCAAAATTGTTGATCAAAGCTCCAGATAGTAAAAGAAATTGACCAAAGACAGTTTTGAGAGCAGAAAGGAACGCATGTCATGGATGATTATTGAAAGCCAGAATGATACTTACAAAATAATATTTCATTTATTGTAAGCTTTATCGGCATAGTATATTTTTTTAAAAAGTATACTTAAATAAAATCACGTGTGTATCAATGCAAATAATAAACGAACAAAACAGCACAGATTGATTTTATGAACTTTAAGTTGACTCTTTCGCTATAGTTAAATAAGATGAGTCATTTAGTTAGATTAAATTTAAAGTTACTGTAAAATACAGGCGACAAATTTCACAAGTCTTCAATATATCTTAAAGGGTAAATTTAATGCAATATCTTAAACTATCGTTGCTAAATTATTTCAATTATATTTTGGTAAATATCATTTTTACCATCACAGGCTTTAATATCTCTTAGCGATGTCCTCTAACGATGTGATTTGGAATATTTCATTTGGTTACAAAGTTTCATATTATTTTTATGGGACGTCTATTTCTCTTTTTATAATGCGATATTATTTCAGAAGTTTTTCTATTTCCTAATTTCAAAAATACATAAATCCTTTCATCCTACACATCCTCACAGTTCAAGTCCTTCTCACTCACTCGCGTTTTCTCATAAATTGCGTCTTTCAATTCCGCATAATCTCAATACGTAAGCGAAAAATACCTTTATTAATAGTATTTCATATTTAATGACAGTAAAACACCTTTCACGATATTTTTGCTCTATCGTAGTAAAAATCGGTATCTTGTATTTCATCTTTGGCGTATAAATCATATTTTTAGGAACTTCAAAGATAGTGTAATATTTACTAATACATTAAAATTTGTGCAATAAGAAATGCTGCAAATGACTTAGTAGAAGAGGTTGCCCAAATTCGGATTAGACTATATATCATGGTGCTCACTGTGGACATACGATTCATTCAGAGATTCGTCGAAAGAGCTTTTTCTCTTCAGCAGATTAGCTTCATTGTCCACATATTTTGCTAATTTTCAGCAGCACGGCCTTCTGGTGGCTACTCATTTAGGTGTTTATGTTCGATTGATTTAGTGAAAGGATTAAGGTATTCTACTACGTACTAAGAAGTTCGCTAAATAAGCCGAATTATCTTGAGGTTGAGAGATCGCGTGGAAGCTGCGCGCTTATGAGGAGGTATGAAAAGAGAGGTTCTCGAAGAATGCATGGAGAGGGAACGTGAATTCATCCGCCAAAGAGCACCGGATGTTGGCTCCTCAAGGACCACTCCAATACTTGACCATCCAAGCGCACCGCATGGCTTAGAACGGTCCTCGAACTCGTCATAACGGAGGGTACCGGGTTCATTCTCCATATACGTTGACTGCCAATATTTATATCTAGCGTTATGAGTAGCCATTTCGACCTTTGTTGCGAGGATTGAGTCCATTGTCACGAGTCTTCTGACCTCGTGAAGCAGTTGCACTTGGGGAGAGGCTGTGAGAACCGCTGGGAGATGGAGATCTTTACGTGGTGAATTCTGCGGAGTCCCTCCGATAACTCTTTCCAATATGGCCGTGATTGACGTATGTAATCGTGCTCCGGCGCGACGCTTTTGCAAAGGCATCTCTTTCTCTTCTTATGCGGCTCTTGAACGAGGATTCATTATCGGTCACGAAGTTCACGTACGGACGTGCACGCTCACGATACGCCATTGCTTCCATTCAGAGCGTTCGGTCGTGATTTTTTTATTTATCGAGGCGGTCTTTTGATGTTAATGGGCGAGTCAGAGAAGTCGGCTCGTAGATTGTGATCTCGAGAGAGATCGGCAGAAAGTTTTGGTTAGTGGGTATCGCACAATGACCGTGAGAATGGACGGACTCTATGGAAAAGGATGCAATGAGTCCAGGTGTGCGGTTTGCAGATGAATAGCAAGCGCTTGGAAACAATGAAAATTTATCTCTATGTTTACATCTGTTTTCCGTTTCATTTACGCAGTTAGTATTGAGAATTGAATTTCTGACAGATCTATTCTAACGTTTTGATTACTCCTTTATAATGTTTATAAAAAATCTTCCGACTTGAATTGGTAACTATCATCGAAAATATGAAATAATTTTACAACTCGGTATTTCTGCAGCTCCATCTTACCCTATAATGCTGTTATCTGTGACAAGATTTTAGCTTACTTATATTGACTGACTGCGCAAATTGATTGATTATTTTGAAACATTAGGGGCCTCCTTAGAGGTTTTTAATTGTTATTTTGTCATAATATTTTGATGAATGAATAATTTATTGTATATAGTCTTTAAATATATTGTCATTTATGCACATTTCCTCAAGGTAATGTTGTATATGGCGCAATTTTTCGTAGATTTATGATAATTGTTTGGAAAGTTACCATCGATCAATAAATACATGCATCCGGGTCATGAGAAGCTATTCAGGTTACAACAAAAACATTTATTGACACAACTGCTAGTTATACCATTGTAATGAAGAAAGGGGCGATCTTTTAGTAACATGCAAACATTATTTTACGGTAAAAATGATACTAAAGAATATTCCATAGAAGTGAATTTTCGGGAAATTTTACTTTGTAAAATCTCGCGTGTAGTAATTAAACATTTATGGAATTACATAAATGTAACATGATTTGGCGAAATGGATCACAAAATTCAAATGCTTGGATTTTTGGGAACAATAGAAATCATAGATAACTTTAGTATGAAAGATTTTGACGTATTAAGAGAAACCTCCCTGTAAAAACTAGTACCTTACGATCCTCTCACATTTAATTATTGAATATTCTATGTGTTAAATTTGAAAAATGTTTGGATGATATGATCTAACATTTGTAACGTTTTCGCGAAATCTATAAATTATTCTGATTCATCCGCGGAGTGGTGCAAGTTGGTAGGATACATTTTAGGGATGTTGGTGTCGTCGCACCCATTGCCATACGTTTCTGGTGGCTTTCGGGGTAAAATTTAAATCTTTAATGTCATCCTCTAGGTCATTAGCGCTCGCCTACTACGAACCCGCATACTTTTATTTGGCCCGAAAAGGTATTTGTGGACTAAATCATAGATCGTCATAAGTCTATGGGAATATTCTAAATTACCTACAATAATTATGCATCTCTCGCTTATTTAATGTCAAAGTACTTATTATTATATAAGATTAAGGATAAGATAAAAGTTATCGAAAAAATAGAATAATATTGAAATACATACACATTTTTGACCTTCCACTACCTGGCCCGTCGAAAGAGAAGTTAAGGCACTACTGCTCTTGGTTTAAATGTCACCTTCATACATAGAGGTGAAAAACTATGTCGTAGCTAGAGGTGGTCTTCTCATTTGGATTGTTTTGATTCTTTTCTATTTAATCCCGACTCAAGTTATAGTGACTAAGAGAAACGATGTCCTTAACATGAAAAGCGTCTCGACGAGGATGAATGAGGAAATCGTTTTCCTCGTATCGTTTACTTTTTCTTCATTATCTTTCTTCTCCTTGCCAAGATCGCTATTTCAACAACGCAATCCCACTTTCTATCCCATTCCTCTTTCTCCTAACCTTCAACGAAGGCCTTACCCTTTACGACGTCTCACTCATGTCAGCATCCGTCTCCTAGTGGACCACCCCGTGAGTTTCATTCCCATTTCCTCCCACTTTTTCCTTTACGCCTCTCTCCCACGCCTGCACTTCAATTCTGAATCTCTCTTTCTACGTGACTTAATTAACCACTGTGGCATGCAAATTGGAAGGAGGCACGCCTCTTCAAGGCACGCGTGACGCCTTGAGCAGACGTGCTTGACGCCGCTGCGGCCCAGCCCGAAGGCATTCCTTTTCCGGAGAAGAATCCCAGCCGCACATAAGGAAACGTAACTCCCCGCTTTTTCTACTCTATGAATTCCTTTCACCCTCTCTCTTGACGCAAAAAACAGGTCTATTTTTCTATCTCAACCACGAAAAATTATTTTTGTCTCCGTAGGACCAACTTCAGTTGCTCATTGTGTTAAAAACCCAAGTTTGAATGTTTTGAACGTGACGCAATTTTATTAGGACAGTCTTAGAATACTTTATGTCTGAATAAGTATTATCGAAGAATTAAGAATAAGGATTTCAAACGGAAATCATGTGGGTGTGTTTTCCCTCCTTGTTGTTGGCAAAAAATGTTACATTCCTTTTCTTCGCTTCCTGAAGCATTTTACTCATATAAATAGTAATTTTTTCATCGTTCATTCATAAGATCGAGTGAAAGTAAAGTGGAACTTATTTTATCTTGTTTATATAAAATTCAAATGCTGCTTAATACATATAATTTTTAATATTATTTAATTATTTGAATATAGACAATACGCTGCATAGGTGTGGTCTGATATTCATACATAAATGCATTCTTCCAATGGGAAAAGATTCACCCCTAGCTGAAATTTAGATAACAAAAGGCTAGCATATACTACAGTTGACTCCTTACCTCTTCTACCTTATTGTTCAAAGAGAAGGAAGAGAAAATAAACGACTTCTTCAATATTTGCATATATCATCAGAATTGCAGCATTTGAAAGCGAAATAGCAACATTTTTGTATATTTTCTCGAAGTCTGATTGCAAGCCATAAGTGCAAGAATGCAATGAAGTGCAAAAATTAATGTGAATTATTACGAAAAATATAGAAAAAAATTAAGAAAAATATTCGGATAGTTAAAAATGATTTATAATACATAAACCTACTTCACCTATGATTAGGAACTTAATTTAGTGCATATTTTTAAAGTAATATAATTTTTCTAGGGTTAACTCTTGAGTTATAGTTCTATCTTTTGAATTTTACCCGTTTAATAACATTAATTTGTTTTGGAATAAGTCGGAATTTTTAAAAGGTACCATATTATTAGGCTTCTTTTACAGATAGCATGTAATAGATATTTTTCCTTTTTACGGTTATTGAATTGATCCCTTCATATCCTTTCAATGGTTTCAAGATCCATGAATAACTTTTGGAGCGTTTAATGTCATTTCGTTTCCTGGCGGACCACATTCGCTCTGTATACGTAGACATTTGCCACCCAGAGGCCCGTTGGATTTTTTTTTAGTGTCAGGGAGACGGAGAAAGACTCAGTTTTTCTTTTCACGTTTCACTGCCGCTGCCAGTCTCTCCAAAAAGCCATTTCTATTTTCGTTCTGTCCATGCGACCGTCAGCAGTCCAGGCTAGTGTTTTTCCGGAATGAGAAACTACTAGGGTGAGAGAGAATTCTCGTCTTTCTTTCCCGCAACTTTACATTTTTTTAAGAGCAGAGTTTAGACTTCCCGTATCGAACCCTTGCTTTCCTCTAGTATGCCTTTTTTACTTTCTCATAAATTGCTGAAACTTACTTTTCAATTCCTCGTGCAGAATATCTTGAAATATTAGAAATGTATTAATAAAATATATATGATTGCAGAGATTGAAGAACATGATTTAGTGTATGCTTTCTGTTTCCTTAATTAATTGATGTCATCAATCTAATTAAGTCTTTATCTGAGAAATTCTACAGAGGTCATCTGCCTATAAACCGTTTCTAACAAAAAAATAGAATAGAATCCAAATCTAAATTTGAATAAGAGATAGAAAAATAGCGCCTTATGCAAATAATATTTATCTGTAGGGCATGGCTGAATTTTAACGCACCCTCTCCCACAAAATATATTCGCTGAGTTGCACTTAACTTTCGGGGCTCCCTGGAGATGTCCACCACGCCCCTCTTTCTTTGAATACTTGCAGGTGAAGATCTTAACAAAGAAGTATGTGAATGATGAGGGTAGTATTAAAATCGTCCACTCCTTTCCGGAGTTTTGTTAAAACTGGCGTATCATTTATTCATGCTAAGACATATTGTAAACATCTTAAATTTAAATTTTAAATGTTTAAATAATAGATAGAAAGACCCTCTATTAGCGATGTTAGAGCCTTGTGGGTCTCTCTTCCACCAATCTTCGTATATCGTTTAATATGAAATATTTACGAAAAATAACGAAAACAAAATATGATGGACGGGGATGTAGAATCAAAGCTGTGGTACTTCCGTGTATATGTAAATCTCTCCTACTTTATCTATCAATTATGGAACTAGTTTCTTATTCCTCCATTCAGTATGCACTGGAAGCGATAATGACTTGCGGAGGCGGGCAGTAAATTTACTCTAACAAATGGTTGCGAAAGTGCTACCGCATTCGTAGACGCCCGCTATTAATCGCCTGCAAATCGCCAAGTTGCTGCCTTCGCTTTCAGGGGGGTATTTTGATGCATGGCGCGCAGGTGTCCAACAAGTATTCCGGCGATAACAAACCTCCGGCGGCTAGGCGAAAATATAAATATCCCTTCTTCTTGGCTCCTTAACGAGTAAGGTCCATCGAAGGCACCTCCTCATCCATGTCCTCTTTCGGACCATTTCACAGAGGCCTCCACTGTTGGCGCCGAGAAATTTTTATCTCCGCTTCCAGTCCACAAGACTCCCCCGCTTAATATTTATTCGTTTCCTCAGAAGGAGGGCAGTAGCGTGGGCGACGCGCGTGCTTGAGTAGCCTTGCCGCTTCATCATATATTTCTTCTTTTTTCAAGTGGAGGCAGCTTCTCCAAAGAGGGCGCAATTATCGCTGTGTCATTTTTTTTCTTCTGGGAAGAGAGATCGTGGCGGAGATGGACTGAGGTTGCTGGGGCGGAAGGAGAAAGGGTAGGAGGGAAGTTGAAGGACGGGGCCGCGACCCCCCTCGTCTAGGAATGGCTCTCCTCCCGTCTAGTGGAGGAGCCACGTTGGGACAAGGGACTTGTGACCCCCGTCATTTATTTCTCTTTCTGCCCTCCCTGGGTAAATTCTCGACTACTTTCCAACCATTTTTTGTGGAGGATCGAACTGCCAGACGCGTCCCACACCGTGGAGGACTGTTATTTTTAAGAGGTCCTTTCCGGCGATGCGCAGTGTCTCGGAGATTGGGTGGAGGTGCTTATGGTTTTGAGAAGAAACGAAATAATTGTTTCCTTCTGGGTTTTTTGGAGAAATACGAAACTTCAGAAGAAGCGTGCAGAATTACTTCTTATAGTCGTGAAATAATTGTATTTCTTGCGCCGAAATTGCTTTCATATTCGTTCTGATCGTAGAATTCTTTTGTGAAAACAAAGACCAATACCTTTATAAATATTATCAAAAATGTATTATTTAATTTAATACCTATCATACAACAGTATATACTTAATATACTGGTATAAATACTTGTATTAATAATATGACTACGTACTTACTAAAATCCAATTTAAATATTACGTTCAAGGTTTGTATAAGATGTAGCCGATATTATGCATTCTTCTTGTTACATAGACCGATACTGTGAAGAAAATCAAAGAAATAGATTTTAGAACCAGTCGATTCAAGAATTATTTTTTTCCTAGAACGATATGCGAAAGTAATCGGTTAGGAAAGTAGAGACATGGGGCATGCACCCCCTGCTACCCGCCAAAAGGCGGCTTTTGTAGATGTAGATGTAGTATGTATTTCTATAACATTTATATGAATTCAGTAAAATATTCACGGTATATGAAGTCGAATTAGTTCATAAGTGGAAATCCTACGTATAATCCCTCGACTTGATATGATAATTTTGAATATCCATTAGGTTAATTGCCTTGAAATCCTATAATATTTTCTGAGTTAGTTTTGGCATTGGCCAGGGATTGTCACCCTGAAGATTCGGTCTTACAAGATTTTATCCTAAAAATATTTTTCGACGGCTTTTCTTTAATCTCCATTCCAAGATTTGTTTACTGTCCTATTGAAACCATAAGATTGAAATATATTTATTTATTACTGATTACAATGTATTCAGGAAAAGTTTCTATTTTTGGAACTAAACTCATTTATGACCAAATTTAGCATAATTTCACTCCTGTCATTAACACAAACGTTTCAATAAAATAACCTCAACTGTTTATGAAATCGAGATAATCGTAGTCAAACGTGGATGTATTTTGTAAGAGCTATCTGAACTGCGATGAAAAATGGATATGTTTGCGGATGTAAAGCCAGCAGATGTAACCAAGTGAAATATCAAGCCCTCCTTAAGAATAAACAGTAAAAGAGACCGCTTCAGCCCTTTTCTGGGCGAACCTTCTCCGGATCTGCATTCCTTAAAAGGAAGTATATCCAGACTGCGGAAGGAGATGGAAGCACAGTTGAGGAGGAAGCTGTGTGACCTTTTGCTCTCATGACTCCTTTTCCCTCTTTCCTCTCTTTTTGCCCTCTGCTGCTTCTCAGTCTCTTCATCTACCCCCGAATTTTCTACTCCTTCCTCCCCGTGTCCCTGCAACTCTTGAATCTCAACATAATTCCACTGCAGTTTTATTAGCTGCTTTCCATGAAATTCATTGGGACGGATTTTTTCACTGAAGTTTACCGTATACGTGTTTATTTATAATATTAAAGAAATACAAAT
The DNA here is from genome assembly GCA_036926295.1 of Pachydiplax longipennis. NCBI lineage: Eukaryota > Metazoa > Arthropoda > Insecta > Odonata > Libellulidae > Pachydiplax > Pachydiplax longipennis. Next base: position 54,042,321 of record JAVFKF010000004.1, read on the forward strand.
TAACAAAAAATGCATATATAGTTTGAATTCATGTATGATATGAATATTTTAATGCGGTAGAAGCGAAGAAAAAATCCGCGAGCGATGTTACTTTGCACTAGTTAGGCCTCACCTCGAGTATGCATGCAGTGTATGAGACCCTGCAGGAAAGTGTTGTATTCGCAATATAGAAAAGGTACAACGAAAGGCAATACGTTTGCTAGAATAAATTGGTAAGTATTACTCAGATTCTTCAGGAGGCAGGATGGGAATCTTTAGAAGAAAGAAGGCTTAATCAGAGATTCAAATTACTAGATAAATTCAGACAGAGCACGTTCATAGAAGATGTAGCCGATATTATGAGCCCGAATTGCTATATAGGCCGTTCTAATACCGCGAGAATGATCAGAGAAATAGATGCTAGAACCAGTCGATTGAAGAATTCATTTTCTCCGGAAACGATACGCGAAAATAATCGACTAGGAAAGTAGAGTCATGGTGCACCCCCTGCCACACGCCGAAAGGCGGCTTACAGGGTACGTATGTAGATGTAAATGTTTGGGATATTATTTTTGGATTGCTTGCTTCTTCCCTATCTCCTTTTCCTTACATCGTTTATCACTGTGTTTGCAGCAATCCCAGGCGAGATTTTTCCATTTCCTGTGTCTTGCCCTTCCCTAATTCTCACTCCATAACTTTTCTCTCCGTCCCTCTATTCATTTCCGACTCCAATTAGAGATTCTTTTTTCCGATTTTACAAGCCTTGCGTCATTACTCATTCATCCAATTGGGCACTCGAAAATCATTAGCGCCTTTTTTACGCTGGAATTGGGAGAGCGTCGGCCGTCTTGACGATTCCTCTGAACTTGCCCACCTCTTTTCGGTGAAAATGATTCTCGAATGAATAATAGTCAATTTCCATAAGAATGCAGGCCGTCCTGAAGCATAGTCAAAAAATTTCTGCTAAATGATGTCGCAGAGTGTATTCTTGGATACCACACTCGGAAACATTCACATTTCTTGCCGAAAGCTTTATGATAACTTATAGCGTTAGGCAATTTCCTGTAACCTCGTTCGCATAAAGGTAACCTTGTGAGACATAGACACGTTTAAGAATAGGATGTTACTTTTTCATCCTCGGAACGATGCCAACGGCTTGATTGCAGCGCATAAAACTTAGATGGAGGATAAATGAAATGTTTCAACATGGTTTGTTGAGAGTTCCAAGCGCGTTTTTCTATTTTTTTCTTGTAATTTTAAGCTTAATGACTTTTCTGTAAAATGCTCTAGGTAATGCAATACCTTTCTAAGAAATCTTCATCTATCTTGTTAAGCTAAACATTTGCCTACATTTCTGCAGCCTTTGTGTTGTGTTAATGTAAATTTATAATTAAATGTAAGTAATTACATAGCAATGATGCTTATAGTTCGTGTACCTAGGTAAACTGATTTTGAATCATAGATTACGATTTACCTAATTTTATCGAAATATGTCGTAATATTGACTGAAATGGCATTATGACTAAAAAAGCATGATTTTCTTTTATTACAGTCGTGAACCCATAAGCAGATGATGTATACCTGTCGATACCAGTCATCAACGGATACGAATTTGAAAGGCTTTGCGTAAGTAATTACATCTAATCTTTTATCAGCTCTACAGAAATGAGTAATCCTTGGATCAGGATGGCTGCCCAGGATTTCTTTCCTGTTTATTGTTTATAGAAATTTAACGCTGGCTTCCTGGTTGAATATTCGAGGCTATGACATTTACTGTTACACTTCATTCCCCTCTTAAGTTTATTCGAAGTATTTTAAAGCTTATGACATTGTATTTTGATTATCCTTTTGTCGATTTTCTTATTGTATTTTAATTCCGTCTCACCAACTTTTAATTCTTGTATCATTTACTTTCTTTTTGAAATTATGGAAATCGGAAGTTTTTGTATGACATAGAAAAGTATGCACATAAATTTTTTATCATTTACTATGCTATTCTTTCGTAACGTATTTTTCAACTTTTCTCCCAATGTTCGAGTGCTGCTACGGCTAAGTTGAACTCATTTCTGTATATGAATAAGAATAAACCATGTTCCATTCCATTTTCTGATTGATCGAAGTTCAGTTCATTCATGGATTTTGCGTTGTATGTTATTTCAATATAATTTTTTGCTTTCGATTCAGAAATATTTACGAGAGATTTTTCCTCGAACAAAGTTTTGCAACGGTTTTGTAAGGACTTGGATAGCAATATAATGTTAATTACACTGGATGATTCATTTGAGTTTTGTTGTTTGTCTACAATCTTTGGTGAACTAATGTTTTCATTGCGAGACGACCGATTTCATTATCTATGCTTTATTACTTTATATTGACATGTGAAGTAATATTTACTAAATTCTTTCCAATTTCGTCTTACTTCAATGACTGATCATCAGAGTTTGAGCGCAACGTCAATTCTAATCAAAATATCTCCTAGTGAAATATCACTGTAAATATAATACAAGATGACTCAAGAGAAAACAAATTTGTTTGAGGTAGAAACAATTTTTCAAGATATTAACTTGAACGATCATCGGTTAAAGGGTTGGTAGATTTGGAATTTATGTTCTTTTTATCTTATCTTTCGTTTATTGATTATTCTGAAAATTTTCACCCGAAATAATTTTGAACGAATTTGATTGCTCTAAAATATTACATAATATCTTAGGGAATTCAATTCCGTTCAAAGTTATTAAGTTAAATGATATCTTCTGAAAAAATTTTCTCAGCCATTACTACGGTGGTATAAATAACTATGTACTAAGTGTATCTTATTTTTCCTTTAATTAACTCTTTGATGTTAATATAATTATTTACTATTTAATGACATATTATCTGATAATTATATATCATTATTTAAATGTGGATTATATAATTTAGCTTGTAGGGAGCTTTAGTTATTTTTTTCCAAATTTTATTATTTTTTGAACTTCATTGCGTTTTTTCACCTTTGTGTAGGGGTTGAATGATCCTTTGTGAAAGAACGCGGAGGAAATTGATTGAGATTTTGCTTTAAATTGAGAAGAAGTCTTCAGGTACACCTGCTGCATCAATCTCATTCCTATCTTCATCACTTCCTACTGCTTTACATCAGTACTTCCTCATTCTTGAATGCATTAACGGCATATTTTTTGTCATTACTAAAAGAGTCTCTTTCCGTCTGCATACCAGTTATCATTTTGATTTTCCTCATAGGTATCCTCGTGGTATTGAGCGATTGCCACGATTTTCCTGGATAGTAGTGATTTTTCCAAGAACAAACCAAATTATATTCCTTCTCAGGATGAAATATATTTTCATAACTCTACTTTGAGTAATGCTTACTAAACTGCTTAGTTCATAATAATACATTGATTCAGAGAAATTTTGAGTTATTTAATTCTTCAACATATGTTAGAAAAAGAGTTAAAAATCCCTCCATTTCTTTTGTATACAGAATGGGTGTTATAGTTGAATATCAGGTTGTTTCCTTTCAATTTTCTTCCTACCTTTGGACTGCGCGTAGCTTTTTCTTTTATTTTTAGCAGATTCTCATTGGTAATCATTTCAATATCATCCGCCCCATTCCTTATTTTCTTATAACTTGATTGGAAATGGCATTGGGCATTTCGAAAGGATGTTCTACGATATGGAAGGAAGTCTCTCAAAATAAAACTTGAAATAAACGAAGGTCACTAGACATACAAATAGATATTGATCTTAGAACACACAGAGTCCGCCAATTGAGTGAAACAAAGGTTCGCTTATCCATCTATCCACAGCATTGCTTATATAATTATAAATAGAATATTATCAAGAGTCTGGGAAATGATTGAAAAGAATCAAAGAAACAGAAATGTTGTTCAAAAATGTCTTGGATCGTGATTTTCGCTGCTCGGTTGAGAATCAGGCTGGTTTTCAAGAAACTTGTGCGCGTATTCCTTTCTAAATGACTTTGACATTAATTATTTGCTTCTGAAAGGTTCTCATTTTCCGGACGTTGGTTTAATGTCTTTTTTTTGCGGTCATTAAACGATGAATATAATTTGCATCACTAATTCGACAAGTGAGACGCAAAAAATCCCCATTCCTGTTCATTGAACCCTGCCAGCCACAGCCACTTCCTACAGCGGCCCAAATCGCAGCCAAGGGAGCAAAAAATTCGCAAGGCAATGAGTGATTCATTTTCCGTCGAATCATTTGGAAGTTTTTCGGCCGTCTTCAAGTCAGCTGGACGAGAAGTGCAGCAGGAGACGTGATTGCACTCGATGCACTTTTTATTCCGGTGTCACGGAATGCCGACGCGGAGGGAAGGGATGGGAAAATGTTACTTCGGCAGATGTTCCTTTGTCTCTAGCGAAGGTTAAATGTTCGGCAGAATCCACTTTTAAGAGATGCGTCGGAGAATTAGTCTGCGTCTTCCGAATTGCCTGCAATTATTGGCGATAAAGAAGGAGTTTTTCGGGAGCTACGTCTGGAGTTCCGGAAGAATGTGCACTCGAAATGAGAGCGTCGAGAAAATAATGGCTCTCGGCGTCGGTTTGTTTACTCGAAAGGATGCGGAAATTGCCGAAAAAGCACTTCGTAAGATGCTTTTGGAGCTTAAGATATTTGTAAAGTGTAAGCAAATACTTTTGCTGTTATTGGCGACGTTAAGCATGAGAAGCACCTGCCGTTTAATTCATCATGTAGGAAGATCGATTTTCCGGTCCACCGAATTTATGGATGTCGAAGTTAATTATCACCATTATAACTTGATGTTATGTTTGCTTAAAATGTTTTCTTATGAGGATGGATCTATTAAGTGATGTTGGAATGCAATTTCTATGTCGTTCTATAGCGCACTCAAGCCATGTAAAGATTTATATTGTGATTATACTCGGGGGAATTTTGAACCATGATGTCTTGATGAGCTCCCCTCACCGGTCAAATATTTCCTTATTTTCTTATGAAATTTTCTCAGCAATGAATCTCGGATAGGATGATAGCTGTGTCTATTTATTGTTAATAAATTTCCTTACATCTTCAAAAATATTTCTCATAAAAGTAGGCGTAAATTTTAGTTTAGATAGGTCTGAGTGGGCACATTCTTCAGTTCTATTTACTAACCATTATAAACCATTAGTTAATTTGGTTACCAAAAGAAAAATAAATAACAGAAAATAAAAAACGAGAAAGAAAAATATATTTAGTCCGTTTTAATTGCAGTTTACGTTAGTAAACTGGAAATAAAATATTTGTCTCAATATTTTAAATTAAAAAATGATCAACGTGTAATACTGGTGAAATGAGACAAGTTTTTATGCCAAAAAAGTTTTTATTGATAGATAAACCCAAATATATATTTTCAAAGAATATCGTAATCTGTTCCTATTCAGCTTAAACTTTCACTTTCTTATTTTTTCTTCGGTTATGACAATATTTACCTCGGTTAAATCGCTATTTGCTATCAGGAATTTGTATTACTCTATGCTCAATGTCTTCCAAATAAATCCTCGACTTTCTTTTCTGTGAGAATGTCGCAAGGTGCGGCATGCACGACAGTATGTGGATCTATTGCTGCTGCTCTATAGAATTTTACCTCAAAAAGTGTCTTATCTCAGAGAGCATCTGTTTGATTCTCATATTCACGCAGACCATAGGGAAACAACGAAGATTGTTTCTGATCCTACATCGAATATATTGGAGGAGTTTACCTTTTATTTTCCAGCATCATTAATCAAAGGGGAAACTTCTGATTCCTCACAGCAAGCGTGGAACATTTCTTTTCTTTACCACACATTTTTCAATATACAAAAGAATAAAAGAGTAAATTATGTCAAAAATGACTGCTGTCAAAAGTTATCTATGGCTTTATCTAGTGCTTGGAAAGTAAAGAAAAGGAAACTCATTTAAGGGGGCTAGTTTGTTAACCGCAACAGCAATTAAAAGACAAAGAAGCCGCAGAATTGCCTCTTGATGAAGTTTTCTACCCTCTCGAACCCATCCGTTAAGCGCTTGATCTTTTATCCTCCATTTGCTCCAATTCAACGCTCCTCGAACAATCAGCTGAGGCATTCTTCTTTTTAATTCCTCCTCCTCAAGTAATATTTCGAAACGAGTGTACTTAAAATTTTATTTAAGCATATGTTTCAAAAAGTTATTTTAATTCCTTGGAAAAATTACGATATTCCCAGAATTAACCTTTCGTAAAAATCTATATTTTTTCTTTTTGTCCCTAAAATATTTTTATGCGTCCGGTTTTTTGGCTCACGAATTAACTTAAGCCTCATAAATATTTGTTTTTCCATGTGTGTAATTAAGTTAATTTATTTTAAATTTGAATAGGATAGCAGAAAATAATTCCACATTTAGAAAATACTTCGCCGATCCGGCCTATTAATGAATACATTTTTCATTTTCACCTTACTCTTGTGCTGTATTAAAAGTGGGAAGGTTGGCTTCTGTTTGGAAGCAAAACAGCTTTATGTATTACCTATGCAGAAGATATCTATTGATGATTTCATCAAATAAATTGACTCAGCATTGTTGCTAATGAAATAACCGCTCTAGGCTTGGCATCTTGGTAAGAATCGATATTTCGGAAAGATCTTAGAGAAAGGACTTACTCATGAAAAGCCAGACGTAGGATATCTATGACTGAACTTTCGTAAGTAATTACAGTGTCAAAAGGGAGGTAATGACCGCAATCATTCATTTCATGAAAAGTTGAAAGCATTATGGCCTCTTAAATGAAGAATCGATGTGCTTTCTCTTTACCATCTCTTCGCAGTTTACTATTTTCCGACAAAAATCCTTCAACTCTACCTCCTCTGATTTTCCACCTTCCCCATCAGAATGCAGGGGCATGACGAATCAGCTGTAATGGTCCGACGAAGAAGGAATTAAGGAAGGAAGTGCTGATGCGTGCGGGGAACGAACACAGATTTCTCATTCCATCCCTTATCTTCCCCCTAAAGATCTAATCACATTGCTTCAGGTCCCTTCATATCGGCTTGATTATCCAACACGTGCGTTACGAATCATTTCTCCATCATCTGTGACGGGAGAAAAATTCCTTCAAAAAATCTTCTGTCTTTCTTCTCAGCCAGTCATTCTATCATCCTTTGTAAACAGCACTTATGTTCGTTCGATCGGGCGGCTTGGCTTTACTTTCTGGTGGTCTTTCTTTTGGTTGAACTCGCGCTGTAAAGCGAAGGGAAAAATCTACAGGAGCCCTCGCCTCGCAGAAAATCATGACTATTGATTGGTAATTGCGACGTGAGCATTGCATTCAGTTCTCGTTCAGCTAGATGAGAGTTAAATAGATTGCTCTTCTATATTTGTTTTTATACGTTTGACGTATTTCATACTAAATGAATTTTCTCGGTACTCAGTGAATTCGATTCGGCATTTGAGGTAATTTGCGCGTGTACTTCCACCAGGAACGGGACTCGGTCCCGCTTTTATTATTGGCGTACGCGTTGTCCACTTGGCCATCCGAAGGTCCCAATGTTGGTCACGATTTGAATTAATCGAATGATCGCTATCCATGCAGCATCTGTAGCAAAATACGCTGAGCATGTTATTCCGCTCTTTGTTATTGAATCCAGTTTGCCAATTTCTGTGGTATAGTGTTAATTACTTGAGTAATGAAATCACATAACCAAATATAATTTTGAGGTTATTCCAAATGAATTCAAACATTGATACTCAAAATAAACGAATCGTTGACAAAAATATCTTAAGATTATCTATATGGAAGGGGTGGCTGAATAAGAAGGCCCAGAACGCCAGAATACCTTGATTTCTTGTTGGCTTGTTCTTAATAAATAAAAAATCTTAGAATAATAATATACAAGTAGAGTACTTTACACCAGTAGAATATATTTTTAAGATAAATAGAATAAACTTCAATAAAAAGCAATTAAAACTATGGTTGTTTTTCTTTCTTCTTAAAGGCTGGAAAAATTATGTTAAATATTTCCCCTAAGGTTATTATAATTTCTCATTGCACTTAAAGTAGACGAGATATAATTCCTCTTCCTTTGATAAGAATAAATTTAATTATTTCTAGTATTCTTTGGAGGAGTATGGAAATGTATTTATCAATAAGAATAATAAACAATTATAGTGCTTGAAATAATGACTAATTATATTTTTATATAGATTTTACTGCGACCGGTTTCTACAACGAGCTGCGTTCATGTAAAAAAATGAAAATCGATAGGAATTATTTTAGACGGTGGTCAGATTAGTGAAAGATTAACAAGAAAAAGGAGGGGAAATATGTTAGGATAAACAATTTTTATATTTATTTATTAAAGGTGTGCTAGAACGGTGTTTTTAGAGAAATCAGAAAAGAAGACCTCGATTTTTCACCCAACTTATTTAGCTTATAGTTTCTTATTATTTATTTTATGCAGCCGAGCGTTTTCGAGGTTTCTGATTCCTTCGGCTGCCTTTCTTGTCACTATTAATGCTGGTACTGACGTGATCGGCTGGAAATAGAGTCCTTAGTCATCGAAAACAACCACAGGTCAGCGAACCCTTCTTTTATCACTGGGACGCGATTGGTATTCTCTATTCGGAAGTGAATGTGTTTTAATACGCCCCGAAATGCAGGGATAATTTCGTCGTTTTTTCGTCCCGACTCGAGCGATCCTCGACGACGTAAATCATTCCCACCAAATGGCTTTTTTCCTTTTCTGCCCAATCAATCCGCCTTTTCATATCATTCACGAAGGACTCTCGGTTTTTTTAGCCGTCTTTGCTCCCCATCAGCCAGAGAACCAATCCATCGATTCGGATATAAAATAAGGGAAAATAAACGCACTCCATTTCTTCTCGAAGGAGACGGACGAGTCCGTAAGCCCTTAAGGCCTCATCAGTCATTCATATGCACTATCTATCCGTGCCATCCCCTCACCCATGCGCATTTAAGCTGCTCCCTGGGAGATTATTATGGTTCCCCTCTAATGCGCTTGCCTCTCAATCAGCCTCCAATAGTGTGTATGCTAAACCTCCAGAAAGGGTTAGCCGCCAACCACTCATCTCTCCTTATCCATCTTTCCATGATTTAAATATCCTTTTGTATCCTCTGCTGGCGCAAGGAAGGAAGCGGTTGTTAAATCAATACAGCAAGGATTTTTCTCTTAATGTTATGGAATGCAATGGAATGAACACTAACCACCTAACTTGCCACCTTGAGAAATAGTTCAATAATTAATAAATCAATTGGGACTCATCTTCAAAATTTCTTCGTTTTTTTCAATTACTCGTCAAGTATAACGGTTTGGTGTCAGTTATATTTTTTTTATTAAAGACAGGTCTCTGGTATTAAACATAATAAGACATTGTTACTTCTAATTTTTGCGTATCAACATAATCTTACTTACTCTCCAATAAGAAATTTATCCCTCTATGTCAATATTTTCTGTTATCAACATATTATCACGTATGTAATTTACTTTAAAGAAACCAGTGCTACGGGAAAAAGAATCTCAGAAAACGTTGATTGTCAGTTTGAACGTCTTCATTTACCCAGGCAATTTTTGGTCAATACAATTTTGTAATGGGAAAAGGTTTAAGGTATCTTAGCACATAATGGCGTGCACTCAGGAAAAAATCCCAAGGAAAAGATGGCTTTGCCTACAAAGTTCCCTAAACGGTTTGAGAGAATGTTCTGGTCGAATAGCGTAGTTGGATAAAACAACCTCCCGGATTGTGGAAGATTCTCGGGTTGGGTCGAACTTTTTTCATCTTTACTTTATCACTATCTTCCCGCTTCATAGATTATCATGAGCATATTAAGCCTAACATTTTTCTTTTCTTTCAAAAATCCAATTCTCTTCAAGATACACTGTTTTTAGGAAAAGGCCTTTCACGGTGTATAAATAATGGCCCTAAGACAAAAATTGCTTATTAAGTGACATTCTTTATGAAATACTTATGATAGCGCAAAATCAATCATCCAGAAAACAGTAAAATGTTTATGGTTCCCAAAGGAATATTTTAATACTTCTATATTCGGTGAAGAATATTGTCTTAATAGTTCACGTACTGAATTATAGAAGAAACCTAGAGAAAAGAAACCAAATATTATAAATAAGAGCCGTAGTCCCTGCGCATCTTAACTGCTATCCTCCAATAAGGTCCAGTTAGCAATTCTCTCGGCACATTCGGTAAGGAGACTTTGAATACTTGCAGACTAAGAGAAATCTCTTTCTCCTACCCGTCTCTCCTTCCCCTTGCCGTATGGAGGAAATCTCACCACTCCCCATTACGTACAACGTTCCCTCAACATGTTCGGCGCTTATACCGAGTCTCTACCTTTGATGGATCGGATATCCTTCTCCACGGGGAGTAAGGCAAAGGAGGAACGGAGAAAAATGGGCGGATCCTTGCCGCGGGTGGAGGGATAGTCAGATAGGGAAGGTCGACTCTTGTCGACTATGAGTAGTGAACTTAGATGGAGTGATAATTGGAGTAGAAGCGGCAAGGATAGCTTATGGAGAGACACCCCGAGTGATGCATGAGGGACGGGTGGGGCGAAGATTACCAGCGGATCGCTTCAGAAAATGCGCCACCTATCTGTTGACGGGTGCCCAGATTCTTCCGCGCTGACTTGTCTTTCCTCGAGCGAATTTTTGAATGCATAAGTGATTCGGTCTCGTCGAGAATAGGGTTAGTTTGGCTGCCTTCCTTTTTCATCCCAGCGAACCCTTTGAGACGAATCAATCACGTCTTTTCCCATATGCTCCGGATGAAAGCAACCTTTGACGTGTTATACTACCATAACCATACAGCCCTGAAAGGCTATTGAAACTTGTTATTTATGAATATATGAAGGAGATTGCTGACGGCTTCGCAACCTATATTTTATTTATATTCCTATATAGTATCTTCCTTCTAATAAATATCCTATAATGCAATGTGCAGCTTCATTGATTCTTATATAAAAACTTCAATGCCATCAGAAACTCATAAACATATAGAAGCTACAGTCAATATAAAATATGCCATTATTGATACCAAAACAGTTTTTATACATTTTATGGTGCAGTTTCATGGATATTATTGCGGTCGATCTGGAAAGGGATGAATGAAATGAGAGAAATAGACGCAAGGACAAACCGCTAAAAATTCTCATTCTTTCTCCGATCCGCGACACTAACAAGAAAAATAAACGCGTCTCGTGTATATTTATCCCCTATCACATATCCCTGCCTGGAAACAGCTTATTAGCTCTTTAGCTGTTTCCAGGATATAAATGCAGATGTAGATGTATTCATTCTATCGTTCAGTACTAGTATCTTCAGTACTCATATGCAACAAATTAAGATTTAAATGATGATTAAATGGCGCAGGATATAAATATAAGTCATAATCAATATCATAGTATGATATAGCCTTCGATTTCAATAAATAAAGAGGTTCCTTTTTAATTATTACATCTTTATTAAAATAAAGTTGGTTGTAACAATCGAAGAAGCAAAGACAGTTTACATGAGAATAGAACAGTTGGACGATTTTCTTTGATGACATAGAAATCTCCCTTATGAGGTAATGACACGTAAGGCGCCTGTTGAAAGCGGGAAACTGATTAATATAACTAGAAAAAATAGCTCCAACCAAAGAGACGTGAGCGCGTAAGGGATGGCGATAATTAGGTGAAAGAAAAAGGAGTAGAACATAGAATGATTGATTCACAGCTGACTGAAATGATAAAAACTATTTCTCCTCTTAAATTAAGCAGCCATATGAATTAATTTACATATATTAATGATGAGGCAGCTCACGACTGTTATCTAACGAGATTCAAATCTAACTTTGAATACCCTTAGATGAAACGTTCAAATCACTGTGGAGATGACCTTGTTACTTTCGGTTCTCGATGTCAGAAAAAATATACTTGTCATTGCCTGAGATATTCTTATTTTCTTAACTATTTTTTTTTGTTTTATGTATTGTATTTCTGCTTATCGTATGAAAATGCAATTGATATAAAATGCTGATGCGTTATTTTTTCACTAAAATGTGATATACATAGTTTCGATGATCAAGAAAAGAATTGATCGTAATCTTTCTTTCTTCGCTGAAAAAAAGACAATTAACTTTTCAATCCGTTTTCTGCCGGATTTCAAAAACTGCCTTTGACTTCCTCCAACTTATTCAGATATGCAGCTATAGAATTCTAATAGCAAATCTTTAATAAATGAAATATCTTACATCCATAAATTTTATGTGAAAACTCATTACCTTGAAATAATTAGCTGTTAAGAAATTCGAGCTCAAGGAATGTCTATTCTATTCTCTTTTTGATAAACAGTTGCTGTTTTTGTCTCTGGTTTTCTATTTTTAACTGTTTCGATAGAAATTTTTATTGGAAAGTTACTTTAAAATATCTAATCACTAATTTTCTAATTTGGGTATTTTTCTTTCTTCTGTATCCTTATGTCAACCTAGCAAATAAGTGTCATTGTCAGCGTTAGCGCATGGGTAATGTGATTAGATAATCAAAACTAAGGTAAAATCCGATTTGTTAAAAGTAAAATACTTCGTGAAATACAGCGGAGAGTCATCACTGGAGGGGATTCATAATTTTCTCTCTTGTAAGCATAAATTTCCCTTTAAAACGAGAAGTATTTTCAAGGAGAACGTTGAGACCTCTGTAATATTTTAATTGGCTAGTTCGCGAAGTCCCTGCTTACTCGTATTATATGTTGCATGTCAGTAGTATGCTGCGTGTTGTGTTTCAATATTACCTTCTGTTTATATTGAACTCATCATGTAATCTACTCTTTCGACAAGTGATGAAGCATTGAATTTGTATACACGAAAGCAAAATATCATACGTATGTATCCTGCAATGCTTTCCTTCATGCCTGCAAAGTTCTGATACCAAGGATCCTTACTATACGATCTGCATGATGTAAGCTTGGGAAAATTTTCGTACTTTCATTGAGAAATTTCTCCCTCTACTACTTTAGCCTCATGATTTCGTCACTTCCTCTCGCCCCGTATTTTTTCTTACTAGCGTACGGTGAGAGACAAACATCTGATGAATGAGAACTCGTCTGAAGAGTTAGGATTTCCCTCGTAGAGTCCTTTCATCTCCTCTTACAACACGTCCTTTATTCTCTCACATTCCAGAAAGCTCCTTTCTGGGGATTCCCTGCATCTCGCTTCCTTTTCTCTCCCATTCCTTCGCATCCTTCGTCACCCAACAGTCTCTTTCCCATGCGAATCTTAGTTTTTTCCATCTTCCCTCTTTCTTCTACCGTTGCGTGCAATGAAAAACGCCTACTTTCACTCTTTTCCTGTCGTCTTTCACCGAACTCGATATCCATGTGAAGAGGGATTTCCTTTCGAATCTCTGCTCCTTAAAGTGTTGCGGAAGCTGCAGTGCATTATTCGCATTTTACAGCGGAGTGTCCTAATATTTGGGCTTTATAAATCACCTCTTGATACTGATTCCGTTCATGAAATTTTAGAGATTTTAGAGCTATAGGTGTCCTAAATTTGTGTCGAAAGATATGTCTATAGCCTTTTGAGTTGACAAACGTCAACTTTATACACCAGCACTCGTACATTAGTTTCAAGATTGGCCTCTCAAAAATATTTATAAATTGAGTCAGTGAAGAGTGTAGTTGTGAGAACCATCGGAAAGATATTTTTCTGCGTCTTTGTGTGCATACACTGATTCATTTTATATCCTTAATAAAATAAATGTTTGCATAATTACATATTTTAACAGTACTGCAAAATGTATGGGTGGCTGATTTGATAAATATAGATGAAATAATTAATCTCATAAGCTTTTTAGTTTCTATTACTTCCCATTTGGTATAAAAATGTTATCTCCTTCCCTTCAGTGCAGCTATTTAGAATATTATCTAATGTGTAGGCATTTAAGCATAATATTCGCGCTTTTAAGTTTAAATATTCCACAATTATAAGACGAAAATATTCTTAAGTTTAACATTCACGCCTATGTTTTCATGCGTTCTCATAACAGATGTTTTCATTATAATCTTATTTATATTTTTCACAAGAATTACATTTACGTACTTTGTATAAATTTTAATCATCAACTAATTCCTGTTTTTCTTGTGGTGAATTTTACTTCTCGCTTTCGACACTTTTAGCTCATCCTCAAAAAATGTAGATCATACGTAATTTAGAGCATCGCAGAACTTAAGAGATTCATACATACTTTATGTACTATAATGAGTATCAATTCGTATGCATTATATTTTATCAACATCAAGGGAAAGACAACCTGAAACTTTACTCTTATCAACCGATTATCCTGTCACCCTTAACACGTGGAGGTAACCACAAAACAGTTCTATGGCTTCGGACATATTTTCTTTCCGCACACTGTGTTATGTTACAAGGTATATGCGAAAATGTAATATGAATCCCTGTGACACTGATTTATAGATATTCTGTATTAATTTAACTAAATTATAGTATTTAGATAAAATTTCGATGGATCATATCAATGTCCTGGCGAAAGGACGAATCCCGGAAATACAAATAGAAGTCTAAACTTCAAAGTCTCAACAATTCTACATTCTGCTTCCGATGGAAAAGTTGCGATAATCAGAGTTATAGGTTAGGAAAAAGGTTTTTTCTTTCATCTCCCCAATTTAATTTTAACGTGACAATATTTGATAATATTCAAGTTTAATTCAATGATGCTCTTTTCGAAAACATTGGTTTGAGCAGATTCTACGAAAAGAAAAAATACTTTTTCTAATCGTTAGTTATTTTTGCATCTTGTATTACTTAATCAACCTTTTTACTATCCATTCACTGTCAAACATCCGCGGATTTAATTTTAAAAAATTTTATTTAATTTAATTCGAATCATATTTTTACTGACTTTCTATTATATGCCTTATATCGCCACAGCCAACGATCAATAGGTAAATGAAAGGGTGTCATAATAGGTGTGAATATTATTTGCGGGTATGAGAACTACTTAGAATATTTCATGATAAATAGTTAACTGTTGAATAAGGTATTGAATATCACTAGCTTCGGTACAGACCATTAACATTTTATTGTGCATTTCTTAGAAATTATTGTTAAATTAATTTTAACTTATGAGTGAAAATTAAAAATTGTATAATTATAATTAAGTTTTATTCTCATAGAATTCTCATTAAGTTTTATTCTCATAATATGGAACAGATAAAGGTACTGAATATCAATTGGTTTTCCATGCGCTTCCTTAGTATCGAATATTGGCAACAGTGGCGACTATGAGGATGTCATCACATACAAGTCTTTCGTGCGGATATCGTTATTAGTTTCACCAATGAGTTCATTTAGAGAATCGACATGCTGCGGTGCCAAGTCTGACACTTTAAATGAGCGTTACTTGTCGCGCCATATAATAACCAGGTCGGGCGAAATAATTTATTATTATTGGCGCCGGCGCAGTTGTTGCATTTTGCAGAGACTCCTTCCACCCACGCATGAATCACTATAGCGTCCGGACGAATTCCGATCCCTATTCCCACGCTTCCCTTACAATCCCTTCCCCATCATCTCTCTTGTCTGCGCTGTAACACGACTCTCGTTGCGTGTTTCTCCGCGGCACTCCGCCGAACGCGGCAGGTGTTCCTCCTTCACGACACCCTCGCTTCTTATCGGACGCAGATGCCGTGCGTATGCGGAATCCTCGCGAATAAGATAGCCGTCGCTTCTTTCCGGGAGTGATACGCGTGTCTGTCCTCGCCCCCTTCCCTCTCCTCTCTCCTGCAATTTTTTTTGCTTCAGTTGACGTGTCGTGCGGACTTCTGCTTGAACGAATCTTCGCTCACGCCCTCAGAATCGCGATGTCTACTGCACAACGAAGTGATTGTCGGGGGCTGATCATTTTTCGCCTCACGCCCCTTTTCGCTCAACAGTTTCAGAGTCGTGCGACGTAAAGGGGGATTAAAAACTATAAATTCAGAGGTCGATCGATATAAATACGTCACTATTGATGTATTCATCAATAGAAGGTCCTCTGAACCTCTTAATGTTCAGAGATCGTTGATTCAGATTCTAATCTACGAGTTTGCAAGCATCACTCAAATTCGATTCCACTTGCGAATTTTACTTTCCACACCACGATTTGTTTTCATTCCTTGCCATTTCGTAATAGCATCAATTTTTGCAAATGTTTGCTTACTTAGTTTCATTAACCTTCCTTTCTTGTCTCCGATAAAACGCCTTCTCGCCGAGGGAATAATTAATACGTATAATTTCATAGTTAATTTATTCTTCAGGAATTCTTTATGAGTCTTCCCCGTGATCTTTTTTGGAAGTTTTTGCGTTTGAGACCGTTCTAAAATTTAACTTGTAATTCTTCCAATTCGACAATGGTTAAACTAAGTGCATACAAGAAATTTTGGCATTTTTTCTTAAAATATGCATTAATAGTAGCTGCTAAACAAGAGTAAACTATTAAAAATGTGTTACTATCATAGTTGAAAAAATCTACACGAAAAGTTCCATGAGATTTTTTACATCTAAAGAAAATAATATAGACAATTTGATACCTTAATTTTGTTTATAGTAGGTGTAAATAGTGAGAAATAAGACAGAAGACAGTGCTTATGATGCAAATCTTGGAAGAATCTTCCTCCTCCCTCTTACTCAAATTACTTCGTGATACAAGCTAATCTTTTAACTCATTGCGTCGTGTTCATCAATTCCCTACGAAGGAGATATTTCTGTAACTGATGGAATTAAGATGTACCGTTACTCATTATCTAAGCCCTTGGATTGGTCACCGATGAGGAAAAATGAATGTAAGAGAACTTGAGAATTGATTCTCAGAGTTCTTCCTATTTTTAATTAAATTTCTGATTTTAGCCATAAAATTTCCATTTATCCAAGATTTGGGAACTATCCTTGATAACTTTCTGATCTGATAATGTGATAATCTCCCTGATAATCTGATAATGTTCTTTTAGCATTATATGTTTAAATTTGTCAAAATGACAATTTTAAACACATAATAACACATTTAAACACATACAACACAAAATTAGACGCATTCTTATTAATGAATAAAAAAATGAAGTAATTCAACTTTCTTAAATGAAAATTATAACCTAAAGATCAATGTTAATGTTCCAAAGTTGTGGTGTTCGTATCCAAGTTAGTTTTTCTTGAGTGACAAATGCTGTTATCTCAATTGAATTGATTGTTGCTTATTAGAGAGAGTTCGGCGTTAAACAGGTCCCACGAAACAAAAAATTCCTTCGTCTTTACGTTACACTCTATGTTGTCACTTCAAAGGGAATGAGGGGCAGTAAAAATAAATTAGTTTTGAGAACGTCATGAGGAAGAATTACGAAAGTGTTCCAATAGAGGCGTCTTCGCTTAATTGGCATTTTGGACAGGTTTGAAAGCAGTTTTGTTTCGGGTTTCTCTTAGCTTCAATACCAGTAAAAATTAAAGCAAGGTTTTACGATCCTTAATCTCTCTCTAAAATTCAAACTGTGCTGACGTCTTCATTTCATTCGGTAATAATTTTATTTCTCTGGCAAGTAACGGTAAATAGAGAAAATAATTACCGCTTAAAATAACAGGTGATCGTGTTCTGGCTCTTTTTAAAACTGAGAACCGGAGGCAAGGGACGTACTCAAATAAACCCATCTTCGCTGTAAAATCGAGTCTCTTTACTCTTTTTCGCTTATTCTTTAAAGCCGTGGGTCTGATTTTTTTCCCAAGCATCCCAGATGCTTCCCCTCAGGCTATTCTCAATTTCTCCTTTTTCGTGTTTTCGTAATCCTTTCTTAGTCCTTTTCCATTTATTTCGCCTGTGCCATTAGTTTATTCTCCTTTATTTTTAATGTTCTTCTTTTTCTGTCTGTGCTTTTATTTTTGGCCGCTCTCTCCGTGATTTTTCTCGCTTGAAAACCAATTTTCAATTACAGTATAAACATTTGATTGACTTATCCCATCCGAAATATAATGTATAAGTACTATATTCATTTGAGCGTGATTGAGGCTGAGAAGTATCTTCTTCCGTCAAAGATACACTGTTGACAGGGAATCTATCCACTGTATCAGCCTCATGATTCTGTTTAATCCTTGATTGTTAAATGATAATTATTTAGGGACTTAAAGGTGGATAGCAATGAGCGAGCATAGTCCTGAAGTAATCAATTTGTCTTTGAGGTCTCTGTCCTCTTATTACCTCTGAGAACTTAATTAGAAAATTATCGCGGTACATACATGCTTGCCTCATATATATGTTAAGGGGTTAGATGTAAGAAGAGACTTTTCAGTTTCAATCTCGCCCGAATAAAGACGATTTATTATTATTATTATTATTATTATTATTATTATTATTATTATTATTATTATTATTATTATTATTATATATCTTTTTAATTTTACCAGATTTTGCCCACTTATTTCTTCTTACGCTCGGAAGAAACTGTATTCTCCAGTCACCTTTCATAGTTAATTAATAATGATATCAAACGATAGCATTATCTGCGTTGGAAGCCATACCTATTGACACAAAAATTCAAAATAGAAAAATAAAGTATATATTATTATTTTAAGAAGAAATTCCCTCATGAACGCAGGCACTCTTCAGAAAACATTTACTATAACAAATATCATTTGACGTTAAGTACTTCAATCAGCCGACTATTATTTTCATCGACATTACTCTTGATTGAAAGAGAATCGTAGTTTCCTATTCAGGGGTCTCCTAACAAAAGCATGCATCTTATTATTTCTTCTTCAGTACCTCTTCAGGGATTCTGCGTTCTTATTCCTTCCTTTTCAAATTTTCCCCTCCTCCCTATTTCACTATCTCACTATCGCATAAGATGATATCTATCCTACGATCGCTATCGCTTCCTTAAAATGCTCTCATTTCACATTCCGAGCTCGGATTTTTCTCTGACTGCCATCCGCCCACTGCCTTTCTGCTTTTCAATCGGTGCCTTGAGCTCAGGAGACACCAATTTGACTTTAGTATTCTTTTAACATACCGTGAATAAAATTCTTTACCCCACCCATTCACCTTTTATAGATCGTTTTCTGTATGCTTCCTAGCATTTTTCTTCCCTCCTTTATCTTCTTTCATCTTCAATCAATTCTATCGCAAAGTGGTCCAGGGAGTTTGGCCCGCATCTGTTAGACTAAATTTAAGAGTTAGATAAAATTCTAAGAGTTTTTTTCGGTGAATATAAAATTGGAAGGAATTCGTCTACTACGAGACTCATTTATTGGACTCATTCAATTCCAAGGCGTATCAGAATAGAATTATGACATTACTAAGCATCGATGAGTCGAATTTCTAAATAATGATAAACAATAATTTAAACTAAACGCTTTGAATGCATAATTAACTCAAGTCATTATTCGGCTGCAGTATAGAGCACGAACTAATGGAGAGAGGGTCAATTCGATAGATTTTTAAATGCTGAATTCAAAGAGATATATGACGAGAAACGAGTACCCACTCATCACAGAAATGTTGATTTATATAGAATTCTTATTTCTACCGATAACTGATAACAGAAGTACTAAGATTATTGATATTTCTTTTGAAGTCTTTTTTATTCGCCATTATTATTCATAACTCAAGATGGCAAAGTTAAGGTCGATTTGCAAATAATAGTATTTATCACTCATCCTCCTATGGATAATGAGAGAGATTATATTTATATATATTTATATATATTATATTCGGCATTGATACGGATACCGTTATCTGTTTTTATGTCTGTTTTCGCAAAAGGATAGGTGATTACATCAATTCTCTAAGTCAAATAACAAAATATTATAGATTTGTTTTCCGTTTTATCATTTGATTTTACATTACCTTTATTAGATTTTCAAGCGGGCTAAAACTATTCTCACCGCTAACTATAGATCCTTTTACTTCTTAATTTAATGGCCTGTTATTTCCTTTTTCCGTTTAAAAAAGAACACAAATAATTATTTTGGTACTTTTTGTGCATTTTTAGCTTAAAATTGTGTTACCTCTCAGAAAAGCGATCTCTGCACGCAATTGAACGGGCAAACTGTATGGTAAAATGATTATTTTAACTTTGTCCTTGCTCTTTGTGCGGATAAGAATCACTGTAAGAATGATAAGGTGGAAGAGTGAATTGACCAGATACGAACTTAATTCCGTGATTCTCGTTCTCCAATAATGGATTCCAATGAGTAAATCCTCTTAATTGACATTTTTTCTCCTGTAACTTTTCTACAATTTTTCTCCCTTTATAAAGTATCTCATTGCAAATAAATTATAATTATAGTGGGACTTCATTCATAAGTTCATCAGTTATATTCTAATAACCAGGTATCGGTGGAAAGCGAAGGTCTGGATTCTAAATCGTTTAAATACAGATATCTTCTTTCCATCAAAGAAGTTTTTGTGGAGTTATCGTGAAAAAAATCAGCGCCAGAGAATCAATGGAATCCGCAAGCTTCTCTCGTTTCGGCCGATTCATGAAATCTCTGATTCATTGCCCCGAATCCGCTTTCTCCGACAAGAAACGATTTGAGGTGACTTCGCTAATAGTTTTTCAAAAACATCTGTCGTTTCTCGTAGTAAGCTTTTTCCGCCGCAATTCGTGCTCGCTTCGATTTTTCTTCCTTTCTCCCCTTCCTCGTTGTGAAAAGCCCGCATCCTTTGGCTGCACTCCGAAAGATACAGGAACCTGTTTTTGGCATTTTGGTGCCTACGGGCGGTCGTTTATCGTTTTATTATGTTACTTTATGCAGCGGGAGTGCCCCTTAAAGACGACTGTTATTCCCACTTGCATTTTTCCATGCTGCTGCATTCTTCTTTCTTTCGTTCAATTCCAGCTCTCATTTGTCCTCTTCATGCCGTTAGTTTTTCTTTGGAATCTGCTTTCTTTTCGAATGCTACATCCTCTTTTTTCATACCTTTAGGATCAACGCCACTTTTTCGTGTCCATTTAATTCTCCGTGGACCAGGGCGCATTCTTTCTATTTCCATTCGGGCTATTATGCGCTCCTCCTCCCCTGTCGGTCTACGTTTGTCCGCTCCACCCTCATCCGCTCATCAGATTATACGGGATGGACTTCCGATAGTGGACTCCCTGATCACGGAATAAGTGGAAACTTCTTCCACAAAGGTCCGACTCAAATAACAGGAGCTACAGGGTTAGGTATAGGTATATTCGGATATAGTCGAATATAGTAACGATATGGTAGGGTCGAGGCTTGGCTGGCACCCACTTTTACATCATCATTACTCGCGGGGTCTCGTGGGGTACTCGCGGTATCCGAGGCTATATTTCTGACAGTAGATGAGAAGAAATGCAAAATCCCACTCCCAAATTTAACCTGTCACCATTTTTAAAATATAATTTTATTTAATACTAATTCATTTACTCGTTGAATAAAAAACTGATGATTTAACAGTCGTTTTCTTACATACTAACAAATTCTGAAAAGACAACTATCTCCCCTCATATAATTTACCGTAGGTGCCTATAAATATGGTTTTTCTTTTGGTGCCTATAAACCTATACATACTAAAAGTAACGGCACATATATTCTACTTCCGTGAGCGTTGATAAGTACTTAAAGTCCTAGGAGCTCTACACTCATTATTATTGATATCATTAATATATTTTACCTTACAGATAGTTTAAAAACCGGAAGGAGGTGTGTCGGATTATCTATCTTCAGCATCACACACATTTCGAACAATCTTACTAATGATAATGATAGATAAACAAACAAAGAAATAGCAATCAACTAACGAAGGTACTTCAAAAATCAAATACTAATGCTATCAAAATATTTCACCTTGCACTCAAACTTCCATTAATAAATATTAGATATATGTATATTTTCTGTATTTGCTCAGTCTGTTTGTATGGAAATCTTCGTTCATGATCTTTTTCTCCTACAACATTTCATCGATATCAACCGAATTTGTATTTTTCTGAAGGTTTAACCATAATAGCGCCGTGTTCGACTCCTGAAGGACACAGAAGACTGGCGGCCATAGTAATTATGCTGAGACGCTAAATTATGGGCTTTGGGGGCTGTTTGCTTGTAGGTATGAAAGTCTTTTCGAAATTTCATAATTAGAATGCCTTAGGGGGTCGTTTCTACAGGCAGTACTCATAGAAGGGTATCGCCTTTTGAAATTAGCTGAAAGAACGGAGCTATTATTAAAATTACGTTGTTGAGCGAGTTGCAGCTCATGAAAATGACTTTCCCTATGACGTGTACGGATCCATGGATTCTATCTTCACATATAACGCCTTTCTTTTTATCTGATGGTTCTGTCTGGTTGCATTCAGAAACGAGATTACAGAAGCGATTGAAATCTGTCAGTTTGTCTCGCGGGTGAAAAGGGCGGCGTAAACCAGCCGTGCGAGTCCTCATTGTGTGGTTATCTTTCGTAAATCTATCCTGGAAGAGTATTCGCTGCCCTTTCTAGACAGAAATATTGCCCTAAAAGGGAGACAATGAGTCGTTATGCAATAATTCATCCCTCTCTACTTATCGCAGTCAGATATCTACCAATGTATTGAATCTGGATGCAACAGAAATTAATGAAATTACATTGCTCCTTTGTCGTTTAAGCTTCCTATTACCTTAAAGGTCGCTGGTTTTAGTATTGAATTATTTTTGTTTATAAAATGTAAGCATATTTATATGATAATTGTGCCAACAGATACGGCTGTTGTTTTCTAAAACAATAGAAAATAGAGGGAAAAGAATAAATCACCAAAATTCAAATTTTTAATTGAATAATAAGTAATACATACATATAGCGCGAACATTTTTAAATACAATTTTTCTCTATATTATGTTATCATCCATAAACTATTGAAGTGTTTAAATGATTGATTTGAGTTTTTACAATACTTCGATCACTTTGACATTCCAAGGTCCGCCTAATAATCTTTCGATAAAACTTATGTTCGAGTCTTTTTTGACCTGAGAAAAACTGATCATATTTTAGACTAGTATAAACAATTATCTTGGCAAACTTTGACACAATAGGCAATCCCGTCGCTGTTCTGCGTAATTAAATGTATTAGTACGCCATAGTATTTCATTTAACTTCCCATCTCAATGAATACTATCGACGATGCTAAATAAGAGGGAATTAAAATATTGTAATACCAAAATACAGAAGAGAGCTTTAGAATTATTCTTTTTTAGCAATTCCCCTAGACAATGGAGCATATTTCCATCAGACATTAACAGCGTACCTTCTTTATTTACATTTAAAAACTCACATCTCTCCCATTTACAATATGCATAAACACAGTTTAAATTCATTTACTTCTTCTAACTGCGTTACTTCCTATATCATCTTCCTACCGTCTTATAACTCTTTTTTTGTAAACATCTAAATAACTTATATTTTTCTCAATTTAAACTAACTTATTTAATGTTTTGATCTCTTTATTTTTATGTATCAAAAATTTGCGCGACGGCCTTTAATGTAATTCAACAATTTATTTACTCATGTTAATATAATTTTTCTCGTGAAAACCATTCTTTTATTTTTACTTATTTACGATATTTTCTTCCTTTATTCTTTTGCTCATTTAAAAATAATATTATATCACACGTATTTTTGAAAAAGGGTTAATAATTGATGGGAAATCCTAGTTCCGATTTCGTCAAATGAAGTACGATCGTTGCTTTCATAATCTCCCTCTTCTAAATGTATGAAATTATTGATTTTCGTGAGTAACTGAAATCCAGTACTCAAAACACAGGTGATGTTTTATATGTACACATACTTATCTTCATCAGCATATAATAATGTTGGCAACACGGTTCAAAAGTAATCAAAAAGTCGTTTTCCATCTCAAATATTAAGTATATAATAGGTTATTCAATCGCATGTTTGCACCCTTGTCTGATCCACCTTTATTCACACACCCCTGACTATGACAGAAAAGTTCTCGGACCAACCATGATTTCCGACTTTTCCTCAACGGATCCTCCTGCAGGTGCTGTCACGCTTTTCATTGAACAACACTTCCACCTTCCTCTACAAGAGATGTGGGACTCGAAAGTGCAGGTGTCGCGATCTCCTCCCTCCGAAAGCGATAGAGCGAGCTCCATTCGCGATGCGTCCACAGATATCACGCAGCTTCAAGAGCGTGTCTCCATTGTTGTTCCATCCCCACCAATCGGCAACCCTTTCCTCACCACATAGCGGTTCCCACGGTAACCCCAAAAAAAGGCGGAATGAACGAAGTCGGAATATCCGAGTTAGTTCAAATGAGCCGTCATCTCGATCGCAAACACGTCCATTTGTGAAAGGGAATTTCGTGCATCGGAAAACTCCCGATGGAGGAGGAACCGAAGATGGATGTGGTGATACATCTCTGTTTTCGGACAGCCGGAACCTGTCCTCTTTTCCCTTAAAAAACTTCCGAGTCGAATCCTTTCTTCTCGTTATTTATTCCGTCGGGGAGAATGCCTTTCCTTATGTGGGTCGTTATGCTCGGAAGCGGCGGTTCTCAGCCTTATTCACGCAGAGAACCCTTTGAAGATCTCAACATTCGCCGACCTTCTTCACTTTCAGGATTGCATTTTAAAAGGTTCAACCCGATATTATGCAGCGAGAAAAGATAAAGCAAACGAAGTTTTGAAAAATTATAATGATTTATTCGTAAAATTCGGGCTTCAGGATTGATGGCTGTAATTTTGCTATTATCATTCTTGTGACTTTAACGCCCTGGCATTACTTTAATTTATTCTACTCAGTTTTTTTGTGCATTTTAGGTGTTTGCTGCAGTCAAATGTATTAAACCGCATTTTTTTAAATCCAAATATATTTTATTTTCAATAAATTGTCAGCTTATTAACCACTTTTCGCATTTTGAGCCACTTAAATTCAACGTTTAATTATAAATTTTCCAAGATAAATATATTTAAAAGACGGAAGTATTTACAATTATTATTCTTCAAATACGCATTTCAATGTTATATTTCTGAAAATATAATAAAAATTATGCCTTGAACCTTGATCTCGAAAATTTTACCTTGAGGTGGGATGTCGTTTTATAATAAGTATTAGTTTCTATAACCTAAATAAAAGTTGAGAAAAGATAGATTTCAAGAGTTGCAAACCCTAAATCTATGATTAAGTTTGAGGAAATTAGATGAGATTTAATGCTCTTATCCTCTCATATTTCCGTATGCTTGAGGAAGGTGAAAGAGCTTCTAACTGTCAATAGCGCCAATGAGTGAAAGTTAGGTTAGGTTGGAAGAAAATGCTATAGTTGAAAGGTTCAAAATTAGCTAAGTCTCGAGTTGATTTATAATAGCCCTCGAAGATGGAGAGGACATGCGAAGTATATTCCGTACCCTTCACATAAAGAATTCTAATTATGCTGCAGCTTAAGGGAAAGAGAGTAGTAAGTGTATTGACCTCTGAGAAATAGCACTTTCACATATTACCGCAAAACCTACACAGGTACTATATAAAAGGTGCTAACTATTTCCGTTTCCATGGGTTTAAATCGTGCGTAATAGTCTAGTAAGCGTTCGTTACTGAGGGCCGTGTTAGAAAACGATTCTATACGGATCATCCATCTAACTTACTTTGTCATTACAAAGAATGAGATGCAGGCGCACAAAAACTACCATACTAAATTACAAAAAGAGAGTCAGAATGAAAAGTTACCTTTCCTTTCATCTGACCTGTAAGCTTTTGCATTCTCTACAGAAATAAAAGCGGTAGCTTTCAATTAGCAATTTCAATAGCGGATTCTACACCTTATCGTTAGTATACAGCTCTATTTCTATTGTCACACTTCATAATATTTGAAGTATTCGTTCTAATTGCTGCTGTGCTTCTAATTGTACTATAATTACAAGCAGTAGAATGCTGTACATCTTAGAAATGACTTTATTTCACTTGATTCAATTCTTTCACGAAATATTTTCTTCCTTATCTTTCTTTTTGTTTTCTTTTATCATTATTTGTTTTAGGTATACGTAGTAGATGATTTATTATTAATTTCTTTCAACGACTACTTTGAATACTTTTGCTTAAAAATTCTAGAAGAGAATGATTGTTGCTGAAGATTAAAGAGAATTGGAGAGTTCTGTAGGTGACGAGGAGAATTCAAACAAAATTAGGAACAACACCAATTATTATTCAAGAGAGTATTATTATAGGCCCATTATTTTAATACAATTCTACATCACAGTAAAGGAATTATGGAAAAGTTATTATTTCATAGTTCAGTAGTTTTAATATTGAATTTTTGACATTGAATCTCCATAAATAAATTTCGCTACACTAAAGAATTAAATTCACTAATGGTGTGCTTCTGCCTGTTTGAGCCAAGTTTGACGGGAACTCAATGTTATTAAATTTCAAGGTAATTAGATTCTCATGGTACTTTCCCATAAAGAAAAAAATATGATTATGCTCCTTTTTCATTATTTAACTAACCGTGGTTTTGTTTTGATTGCATAAATTTTCTTTCTAGTAACTCTCTGAACTATGAAATATGTAATAAATTTTTCTTTCAGAGACCGCAGATTAAAAAATCACAAAGGCTGTAGTTACTTCCAATAACAGCTAGGAGCCCACACGGGAGGACCTTCATATACAAGCCATTCCACTGAATACACGTCAACGCACTCCACTAAAATTAGAACCAGTCAATTAATAATGTTTAACAAGCAATAATTAGGTTGCGTAAGAAATTGAATCCATGTCCTCTTTCCAGATCCTTCATTATGAAAAGCATGGCAAAACAAAACATGAAATTACCTCTCTATCCATCGCACTGAGATGAAAATGGTTTGGGTCTAGATAGATAAAGCATCAGCATGCAAATAAATCTCCAATAGAGTTGTAGTGGCTAGACAATTTAATCGTTGTGAAAGTATATGATTTTCTTTAACGGTTCCGCTTCCGAGAGCGATAATTTGCGTTTTTTACGCAGCATTTCGGAACGAGCCCGTTTCTTCCTGTCAATTTCATTTCCTCCGAGCGAACTTTTCAAACCCCAATTTCTAAAACGGGCTGTTAATCTCTATGGCGTTTGGTATACGCCTTCGAATCCTCTCTTCTCATTATCCCAATCCTTTGTCTCCTCTCCACTTTACGTCTCTTTCGCTCCTGTCTTTTTTACCCTCGAAAAAAGCCTTTTCCGCTCTCGGGAAGACAAGTAGCTGCAACTATGTTATTAGCGACAAATTATCGGAATCTCCTTTGCCGTCTTGTTTGGTCGGTTAATCGGTGGTTCACCCTTTCTTAGCCTCGGCGTGTGCATACCTGAGGCCTCTTCATCTTGGAAAGTGCTTCCCACGGACCTATTTTCCACGCCCAATCGGAGCGGAGGGAGATTTTTCGTTCGTCAGGTGCCATTGGGCGATTAGACTCGGGGAAGCTAAGAAATAGCCCTGAGACAGTGGGAGGAACGATAGGATGAGGGGAACATTTCCTTAAGAGAGTTCCTTAGAGAGTTTACGTTTTTTTAATTGATTGGTACCCAGGGCTGCTGAGATTCGATAGTTCGATTTGCTTTTGTAAACTATTTCCCTTCTTAAGCTTGAAAATTGGCCAAAAGAGGCGTCCATCAATTTGTTTTACACAATATTCAAAATTTCATCATTATTCACCAAAATCAATACGAATGACTGGAATCATTTTAGGGAATCGAAATTTCTTCCAATTGTTTTCTTTAATAACTTCCATTTATCATCAAATTGGAACGATTCTCTGAAAAATACGGATACTCTTTTACCTCAAAAATTGTTTAAGTTTGACATCCTATGTCTTCTGAGATCGTGAAACGTTTGATCATTGACTTAAAGCTCCAAAAGAAGCACCTGTTGTGAATTATGCGAATTTAAAACAAAAACATTTTTGGCCTGCCTTATGGATTCCGAATTTCAATTTCACTGAACGTAATTTCCAAAGTTCCTAAGAATACTGGCATATCATTTTCTCAAACTACAAAAAATCAATTTTTCTTTAATTAGATCAATGTCTCCAAGAATACTTTTCTAATTCTAGAAATTTTCGTGATTGGTGAAACGTTGCTGATTTTTTTTGACCTAA
Organism: Pachydiplax longipennis; assembly: GCA_036926295.1. Lineage (NCBI taxonomy): Eukaryota > Metazoa > Arthropoda > Insecta > Odonata > Libellulidae > Pachydiplax > Pachydiplax longipennis. Next base: position 54,070,384 of record JAVFKF010000004.1, read on the forward strand.
TACGATCAAGAATAGCATCTATCCGTTACAGGAAGGACTTTTTTAATTTACCATACATAAATGATTCACTTAAATATCTCGTAAGCAAGTATTAAAAATTCTATTCAAATACTAAAATATTCGGGAGTTTGAATGAATATAAGACGCAAGAATTCCCTTTTAAAATTTTAATCTGCAGTCCAATTATTACAGTGGTTATTTAAGTATCCCATACGTCTTTTTTTGTTATTTTATTCATCTTCTCATTCATTTCACTCCTAAATATTTTGTCTTCTTCTTTGTGATATTTTTACATCAGCCGATGCCCTGAATATAAATGTGAAATGCTGAGAATAAAGATTCTGTTTCCGTGCAGTCTTTTTTCACTTAATAAGAAAGCAGCGTCCTCCTTGCTAATTAGTTCATTAAGGGATAATGATGCCTTGTATCTGGATATTGGAACCAGGGCCAGGTCCGAACAATAAGAGAGACGCAGACTCCTAAAAAGGTGTGGTCTTTGGATGAGTTACTTTTCCCAAGAGGACATCCAAGTCCTGACAGAATCCTTGAGGGAGGGAATTGCTAACATAATAGGATGTTTTATTAGGGCTCATTTTTAGAGTTGTCATTCTAGGTATCTCATTTGAAAGTTCTTGGAAATGTGAATGGGATTTTTGATGTAATTGTAAATACATCTGCACAAAAATTTAACCCAACTTACTCGTCTGCCGATGTTTTCGTTAATGGATGTGTTATTAACATAAGAAAACTCCAAATGCGTTTGCAGAAAACTAAGCGGATCAACAAGAAATTTGTATATATTTGATGTGAGGTTTAAATTTCTCAGTAATTTATTACTATTTATTTCAATATCGATCAAGTACGTAATATTACTCTACGTAAGCTAAAAATTCAAAATTGTCTATTAAGGGTGGTACTTCAAGAGAGTTTGGCAGGAATATTTTATCTTACATTATGCAGTTCATTTAATTTGGAAATACTAAAACCTATTTTTATAAAAGTAATCGATTTTTTTTCAAATCAACGTCAGCGATAAGAAGTAATTTAAAGTTTCTTTGTGATTTCGTACACAAACTTAGCGTATCTTTGGAATATCACGGTCGATAATTTTCATTACACTAAATCACATCATTTTAGGCAGTTTCTTATGAAACAGTTTCTAGGCGGTTAAAAAGGATCATCGGAGAGAAACAGATAGCGAAGGGTCATTTTTAAACCAATTACCTAACCCCTCCGCCGTAGTTTACATAGGTTATAATGTTTTGGGGGGTATTTTACAGCTTTTTCCGGTCCCATTTCTGGATCTAAAATTCATTCTTCGAGTAATTTAGGCAACAAAACGGAGATGTGGATCAAAAGTCGGCCGTTTCTGTGTTTCGGAGCGGTCTTAAGGAATGCTGCGACGTTGCCCGCGGCCTTCCTCAGTCATCTGGTGAGGAAGTGTTGGAGATGGTTAGCGCCGTAATTGTGATGAGAAAGAATAGGAAGGCTGGGGTCGATGGTGCACGGTAACAGAGGGGAATGAAGATTGCGGACATGCACCTGGGACACGAACGTCCCATCCGCATCGAGCAGGAATGGCAAGAGCAACGGACATTGCCAATATTGGTCCGTCTCCTCTCATCTTCCGATCCTGGAGAAGGCGAAAGAGAGAACGTTCTCTAGCGTCTACTACCCACTCCCTCTGGCGACCTTTACGATTGAGGAAATGTCGGGATGCAATACAAATTGTACACGTCCACGTGGATGGGCTATGGTAGCTGAGTTCTGAGGAGAATGATATCTGTTTCTCTATTCTGCGTGCGGCCGAGTCCAGACTTGGAGCTGTATAATTTATTTCCAGTCTTTCAGTTAATGACTCGCACCTTGAGTTATATACTTACAAATTTAATTACGAAAATTTTTAATAAAAATGATGTAGTTAAAGGTGTCCTGTAACGGAAAAATTCTTTAAAATGGGACAGAAGGATGTTTTGAAGTAATATTTTTTACAAGAAAGGATGCAGGATTAAAAATGCAGTTGTATAGAATTCCATTCAGAATCCTCTGGTCGGTTTTAAAATTTCTCGGCTTCACTTCAATCTAATCCAACACATCTCTGCAATAATATTTCATCCACCCTTGCGTTTCCTGAAAGCAAGCATATAAATGAGAAATTAAGGGCTTTGTCGTAAAATATCCTGTCTCTCCAATTGACGTACTTGGAAGTTGGTTAAGACGGCGTTTGTATTTGGGCCGAGATGGATGAGTCCTGCTCCACGAAGGTAATCCGTAAGGACGGACGGGGACGTTAAAATGAGCTGATGCCTCCAGTAAGGGTAGTGGCCGTGAAATGACGACCGCCACGCATTAGTCCTTAAAAGGACACGGTAAGGAAGGCGGCAGATGCAGACGTGTTCACGTGCAAGGGCGGAAAGTGGGAGGGAGAATACGAATTGAGAGAAAAGTGGTGTGGTTTATAAATATCTTAGGGGAAATAAAAAGAGGGAAGATAATGTGAAGCCAGTGGAATCATTAGCACTTTTGGGTAGCCGTAATGAAATCTCTTACTGCTTACTTTGTCGGAAATCGAATATTATGTACCTTGGAGAAGTCATTAGCTGCCAGTTGAATTTATGGATCTGTTCATCAGCAATCCTTACTCAAAATAACAAATATTCCTATTAAATATTCTCTATTATCCTTTTAAATATTCACAATTATCCTTTTCAATATTCTCATTAATCATTATCACTTTAAATGATAATATGATACTGATAGATTTTAAGTTTATTAACAACTTTTTCAGTTGAATTTAAATTTCCAAAAATTAATGTAAAGCGATTAAATTTATATTTCCAAATATCTACATTTACATTGGTACCCAGGAAGCCTCCTGCCCGCATGTGGTAGGGTATGCAATCTCCAATCGGCTTCTTCTTTTCCTTATTACCATAACGGATCGTTCATGGGAAAAGAGATTGTTTAGAAGGAGATATATACTTATCTTCTTTTGCGGTCATTTCAGGTTTACATATCAGTAATGCAAGTGACAGAGGTTATCATGAATTAAAAAATTCATTATTTCATTAAAAATCGTATCTAAATTATCAGAATACTTCCATTGATGCTTCATCGTTTTATAATCCTTATTTAATACTGAAGCTATGTTCATAAAACAGACGTAGATATTACAATCTAAAATTCCTCTGTAGAACTCGCGCGTTCAAATCACTCGCAGAAGTTCGTTACTTTAGGTTTTTCGAGTCATATTGATCATTGGAAGCACTCCTTAATCTATCATGATGCTAATGAAAAAATAGTAATTCGAAACAAAAACGTTTGATTTGATTTTAATTATGATTTCAGGTGTGACAAATATTTTGTGTGTTATTACCGTATCCACGCTTTTAATTTCTTATAATCGATAAGAAGTAATTCATAAAACGGATGGCGAGATATTTTTCATCACAGTCGTGCCTCTCATCACTTTTGCCATCTCAGAGATTTAAGAATTTGAATCTATGGTTCATTTGATTATAAGATAAAAGAAAACGTCACATTAATATATTCTATTGTGTTAGTATTCTATTGTGACAATAGTTGACGTTAGCGATAACTATATCTGAAAGATTATATCGATCCAAAATATTATATATTAATAATTATAATTTGTTAGCGGTTCTGGAGTATAAAGCAACTTCGTAGAAAATCGTCATTTTATAGACACCAGAAATTTCTTCGGCCAGACCGAACATTATTAGAGAAAAACCTTAAAGCAGAAAATATATCGATGTCATGTCATTTACTCCTTAAAAGGGCACGAAAACAAATCGGTAAAATTAATTCGAATCGTTTCATAAATTTTCTCTTCCGTCAAATAACAGAAATTACTTTTAAGGAATTTTTTTCCTCCTGTGCCCGCACGCAAAGTAGCCATAGCTTGATTCATATTCACGCACTCTTCGCAACCGGATTTTAATTTGACGATAGCCGTTAGTGTTACTTCTCTTACCCCTCAAGCACCTTCGTACTCGCATATTTTATCCTTTAACGAGCGCCCAGCTCCGGGTGAAAGCACTCGATCTGCGGCGACATCGGCACACACAGTCATTCCACGGAAGCATCGCAATAAATGACTGTGAGCGGAGATTGCGGTCTCAAAGCAAACTCTGCTCGAAGGCCGTCTGGGACGCGTGTCTCTTTCCAAAAAGGGCGATCCACTGTTTCGTTCTTCCCTCCTTTCTTTCAGTAAGCCCCTAATTTAATTATTTTCCTATACGGTGGATCAGGGTGGAAGCCCATCTCTCGGCTTTCCAAATGTATGCACCCGAACGCGAACCGTCGAAAGGTAGTAAAAAGAAAAGGTAACGAAAAATGATGTACAGGACGTTTTTCTTCTGGGCTGTTAAGAGACCGATTAGAGGATACGGATGAAATTAATCCACCTCCCATCTGATGATGCATTTTAAGCGTAATAATGACCGCCGGAAAAGTTACTTTCATAACGAGGTCGCAGTTAAGGAAAAAAGGAGGACACGAATCAAAATCTCGCGAAGAGTGTTGCCAAAGTAATTACTTGCTCAAGGGCGTTTTTCTCATAAATATTAAAACGGAGACGAGTATTTATACTTATGAATCCGAATTTAAATTAATGGGCCGTTACTAAGTGACATTCTTTTAGCTTTGGGTTGAGATTAATTTCTTCAATAAAGCAGATTATTATCTGATCGTATTGCTTAATTACGAGTGTTTTTACTGACCTATATTAGTTAATTGGATTTTGAGTTTATTTATTCGGAATTGATGACCTTCAGCAACCGATTCGTCAAGAAAATTGTTTTCTGTTCCAGTTTTAAGATCCACAATAGATCCATAATGCCAACTTAGTATTTCTCCACTTGTTAAATTTGAAGATGAGAATCACTTTCTCCGGGGAAAATATTGTGAGTATAATTTTCTTAGATCTTGAATCCGTTGCATGAGTTCCCCGAAGAAATTAGTTTTCAGTTTTGTACTACTTTGCTATTAACATTCTAGATTCTGTAGAAGACGAGATAAAAGATCATATTGTGTTAAAATGTTTTAGTCTACAGTTGTGAACTCAAAGTACAGTTGTATACAGGTATACAGCATTGAGTTTTCAGTTTCCATTAAATGGGCTGAATTGTTACATACTTGATCCAAATAGGTTCTAGTTTCGTGTAATGGAATTTTTTGGTCTCGTGATAAAAGAGAAATACCTTACCAGGATTTGCCGTAAGCCATCTTTTGGCTTTAATTGTTAATTGGTAGGTATAAAACAAGCCAGCATAAAAATCACCGTCGTAAGGAAAACCAGAATCGCTTTTAAACCGCTTCTTCCTCAGTTTTTGAAGCCATTTTTGTTTCATCTTTTCCTTTTTCGTTTCCCTCCATTCCCTCCGCGGAATTCTTTTTCTCTCTGATCATTTGCCGCCTGAGGCTCAACTCTGCACTTCCCTCGATGCACCTGTGCGCATTCTCTCGATCGCCCGCAGATGGCGCACAAACCGCATTCTCTCCTTTCTCTTGAATATTCGCGAGGGATGCCTGATAGGGAAATGTTGGGCTCTTTTTTAGGAAGAACCTTCCATGTGGTTTCCACGATTGCATCGACTTTTGCTTGCCGCAGGTTCCCGAAGGATACGCAGCTATTTTGAACTCTACAGTTTGGAAATGGGGTAAAGTTATTTTTCAGTATGAAAATGAAACATTTCATACAATTCTCTAGGGTTATCTTTCTTTGATGTTTTGCTTGCAGATAGCATCATTAGGACGTCTGCTGAAGTGTATGAAATATTTCCTATCTTCATTGTTAAGTCCTTCTTCGTAGAAACGCCTTTCCAATTGGGTTCATCTTTTCTTACTCCGCCGAGATGGTATAAAGCCTTTCTATGAACATTTTATTGATGTTTGGATTAACTAAATACGTTTATTTCTCCAATTAATAGATATATATTTTTTCTAACTTACAGTCATAAACTCTAGTCCAGACTTGTCTCATGAAGATAGCGTGATATTAATTATCGAAGCTGCATAGTTTTGAATTGGGATTCTATAATAATGTTTTTAATAATTTACGTACCTTGAAAAGTCGAAAATTGATCGCGGAATGGTATTTAGTTGCAATTGCGGAAAACCTTCGACTCTTTCAGTACGTACACGTAAGTACTCGTTAACGTATTTCAAGGTTTTCATTTCGTGGTCACTTTTAGTGCATATTATCTTTAAAATAGATTTTACAAGATTTCCTACTCTCTCTCTAATTCAAGTATACGTTTACCTATTACCCAACACTAGTTCTCAAAGAAAAAATGCGATCCTCTTCCAACATTTTTTACTCAGCCACGGCTCTATTTACGACACCTTCCATTGGTGTGACGCGCAAAAAAACACAGTGGAGTGATAATCGTTTCCGGGAAGTCCGTTATTCATTTTTTGTCGCGCTTCTGTTCGAACTCTTTACAGCTTATGATCGGCAAGTGCGCGTGCGACGCTTAAAGGCCGCGATAGACGGCGCGTTGCGTGCTGGTACAGCGACAAATCCATGTTCAGATAGGGAATGCGATTGGGAGTCGGGGAAAATGGAACAGGGGGCAAAGGGGTAGAAGGGAAGCCGGCGGCGGAGGTCCGGCGCGTGCCCTCACCACTGCGGCAAGCAACCTGGAAGGAGCACTGTGGGGTGTGTATACTTGTGAGACGCCAGAAGGGGTAACGGATGAGAGAGGTAGAGAGAGAGAAAAAATTTAAAGAATACCAAAGTAGAAATATGTGCAAAGGCAAATGTTGGTTTAACATAAGGAAATTTCTATGATAGACATCCAAAAGCAGCAGTTTCAGCATCTTGTTTGTGTTCCTATGGTCATTAAGAAACTATACTCGTTGCTATATTTAATGAAAATTATCTACTGCAATTGTATGAATAGCTTGTATGTGACAATAGTACTCCTTCCTGATCTGTGTCCTCATTAGTTTTAAGATCGATCGCAGAAACACCTAGAACCGAACGGAAGGTGTAAATAGGGTATGACGAATAAAATAATTATGTAAGGCTTTAAAAGAATATTTCTTCAAAGACGATTTCATGAACAATAAATTAGCCCTCTCAACTCTAACAGAAATTCTATAATTAAATCCATATTTAGGTCAATCGGTTAGTATTTTCCTCAATAGTTTTGATTTTGATTATGTAATTGTGATTGTGATGAACTGGTCATTGGAAGGATCCAATTCATTCAGTACAATGATTATGTTCCCTCGAGCATTGCCACCTAATCAGAAGGCTAAACTGCAAAGTATGACAATGAATAAGTAATGAAATTATAATCTGTCGTCCTCCTTACAAGAAATGCAGACATGCTCTTGCTTTTAAAAATGCTATTTATGTATATTTATTAAAAATACTTTTCATCAATGTAGCAAATTTTTATATATCTATCATCCGTTTATGTAGCACATTTATGAATGATATGGGAAAATGTATTCAATAAAATACGATGAAAGGTTACCTAAGATCATGATGTGACACCTAGTAATTTCCTAGTGGAATATTATTATATAATAGAGACAGAATAATTGGACTTCTTGAACTAGATGTTGTGATAGAGGGACCATCAGTACTTAGTGCTAGACAAAATGTTGAGCTTTATATGCGTTTGCTTTTGGATTTTTTTCTTATGGTAGAACTTGCGGCTTGATTTCTCTAATTACATTTATACCCTACATTTCTCATGACCTCCCTATTTCTCTATCCAAGAAACCTTTCCTGCCGATACGATCCCACGATCTCTTTGCCTTAATAAACATCACTTTTTCACAATCATCTCTTTCCACTAAAAATACCGCAGCGTGCAAATATCTGAACATACGATTTCTTCTCTCGACTTACAAAAAACCCTATAAAGCGCATACCATCCTCCATTTTGTTTTGATTCCCGCAAAGATTTTTTTACATCCTGCTGCTGGGGACTGCAAAAATTCCACTCATTCAAATCTCCGTGGCTTTTTCCCTCCTGCATCAGATCGGCACCCTCTCTCTTTCTATCCCCTTTAAATCTTCCTCTTCGAGTTCAGTTTTCCAGAATTGGTTGCTAGCTATCACAGTAATCTCATTCCTTACCACTTTTGAAGTCTGCAAAAGGAATTGCTCAGTTCCCCTCGCTAAACATCCATAGCTCCTTTTGCTCTCTCTCTTTTCGTGCCTCACTTCTGATTCACTCTTTTTTTGAGCCGGTTGCCTTTAAGGCGTACGCCTTTTATGCCGGCGTGCTCGATTCTCCTCCTCTTGTAGCGTTTATTTGGATGCGTATATGGTGAAAAAATTTCTTCTCGAATTCTTCTTAAGGTGGAGTGAGTAAAGGGAATAAGCTCGGTGAATTCTTTCCATCGTTCTTTTGTCTTTCAGCGGGGAAGTTTCTCCGGCTTGGCGGAATTCTCTTATCTGCAAAGTGTGTCTGGGAACAGAATGTCTCGCGTTTTTTCTGTCTTTTTGCCCATATTTTCTCAAGAGCTTCCTTCTAGGGATCTGCTTGCTCTCGCTGCGAGAGTGGTATGAAGATGTCACATTTGAAGTAATACTAAATGTCAGTCAAAATGAGTAATTACTTTAAGCTTACTAAGCTCAAACACAATTGGAAACGAAAGATTCAGCTTTTGTGAAATTCAGTAAAATACACTATGAGATCATTGCTGGAAACGGTGTTTTATGGTGAACCTCTACAAGGTAAAATAATTTTAACTATAAAATCCTTTCGGTTTAAAATTTGAAGCCTCCCTATGCGGGTTTTTATTGATGAAGTTATAATTAGATTATTGTTGATGTCCAATAAATAACCTATATTTTCACATAAAGTCCTCTTTCAACAATGAGAGCGTCTCCTTGTAGTTTATGAATTAAATATCATCATCATTCATATCATCATTAATATTAAATATCAATGATATATTTGTAACGGTATTCCATTCTTGTTTTTTTATTGAAATTCGAGATATATGTGGATTAAGACACTTTCGCATGCATGAGGTATTTTATTATCAATGACTTTCATTTATTCCTGAATGTGTTATTGCTAGCTTTTGATTGTCACATCAGTCAACTACGTGAATTTCAAAAAATATTTTCAGTTTGTTCTTTTCGGGGTTATAACCTTTTTGCAGACTTTTCTAAGTTTTTACGAGCAAAAAATCATCTTAATGAATGTCTTGAATATATTTTGAGCCATCTTACGAAGTTGTTAGGATATTATTAGTGCTAATAATTCGTGCTTTTTATAGTAATCTTGCTGCAATCACAGAGAATATTTTGTTAGCTAAGAATCTCTTCTAGTGTATTTATTTTAGAGTTTGAAGCTTTGAGTATTAATGAACTCATAAGTCGATTTTGATGGTATTTGCCAGAGACGAAGAGAAAGAACTGGGTGTAGAATTGCTTGCACTCTGGTCGGTCGGGGTTAATCCGGTAGATTTGTTGTCTCGAGCATTCTTTGGGTGTAGCTTGAGAAATAAATATGTAGGTTAACTCTTTGAAACAAAAATTCCTCAATTAACTCCCTTTACTTCAAGCGAACTAACCTCTACCTTTATATAATGTAACTACTTTAATCTTTATCTTACGCTCTATCCTACTTTCCATTACTTCAGTATTCCCTCCTCTCTTATTTTTGCACCAGCCATTCCTGCTTCCGTTATATTTCCTCTGTTATATCTCTTTTTTCTCTTGACATCTCCAGCACTTCCTTGTTTGTGGGCTCCCTGATAGCCAAGGGGCAGCGCGTTCAACTTTGGTGAAAGCGGTTGGGGTTCGATTCCCGGTAGGGGCGAATATCCGCGAAATGTCCTTAGAAGTTGAAACAATTTTAAAAATACTTCTACTTCCTAGCTTGAGTTCCATCAATTCAACTACCTTAATTCTTCCTGTGTCATATCCATCATTTAAGCCATCCGGCCTTTCGAAAAATACACTCCTTAGAAGACAGTTTTACTTCGGCTGGGGGAAGTGTTGTGCTCGGATTTTAGTATATATTAGTAATGATAGGGCCTCAAGGTTAGGTCGTAATTTACGTCATATAATTCTAGTTAGATTACGCATGAGATCACAACTAAAATTATCGTCAGGGATTGATAATATTGAAAGAAACATTTGTCATTAATTAAGAGTCTATTCTAGTTTTAATGTCTTTGCACGTGACATCCGAAGCCTCTGGGACTAAGATGAGGAATGGAGTAAAATATAAAAACAGGAGTCTTATTTCGCAGCAACGCTCAATGCCCCTTGCATTAACTGTCTGAGTAAAAATCAAAATTTCCGTTTGCCGAAATCGAATTTATCCAAACATAGTGCTTTTCCTTGCCAAGAGTGCAAGGGCGGGTCACAACGGTTGGGTCGAGGAAAATGAGAAGAGGTGGTTATGGTGATGCATACCAGTAATAAAAGAGAAGGGGAATTGGTGATTTGAGGGCGGCGTCTTTTCTCCCAGAAGTGCAGGTGTGCAGAGATGCCCCTCACCGGACGCCGCTGATACTCATTTGTCTCTGAGGAGGCTTTGCGAAGCAAGGAGGAGGCGGTTGCTCTCTGGGAGATGTATTGGGATGGGAGAAAGAGTAATTGGAGAATCGCCGAATGATGGATGCATTCACGTCCTTCTCGTGTTCCCTTCATCCCTGGTGCTCATTCTCGAAGATTTCGCTATACGGGATTAAAAAAAGAAAAAGAAAATTAATATTCTTTTGGAGATGTGCATGCAATCCTATTGTGGAAGATCATTCGGAGATGAAGTCGGCAACTCCTTTCAATAGGAGCTCAATTCTATGGTCTTGGTATATTTGAAATGTAAAACAGAAGTTTACTAAAATTAAAAGTTAAATTTTCTTCCTTTTGTTTCATTCTCTTTTGGATAGACATATTAAATCTGCCGGTCATTCAGAATTGGCGTAAACTTACAGTTCATATTCTCATGATGCATATCCTATAGATTTTTACTAAAGCGAGGGAGTATCTTTGTTTGCTACATTAAAAATAAACCCTAATTGCTATGAAATGACACAGAGTGTGACTAAGTACTTAAATACTGACTCATATTAAAATCAAATGCTTTGCTCCTTTTTATCTTGCATTGGATTGTACTAATAATCTCGATGTAGAAATTTCCGTAATATTATCTCTCTCTTTGCTTTCTATTTCTTCCTGTAAATCACTAATAATAGCTGAATATAAATGGAATCGGAATATTAATTGAGTTGAGAAGCACGTGCCTGTAATCAGTCAATCAATGATTGTCTTAACGAAGAATCGTGTGGAATTATACCCGTCTTTATAACTGTAATAGTATGAGCACAAAAGCGACGAAGATCATCCATTCCCTTCCCTTGTTCTACTTCACTACTTCAGCGTTGCTGCGTTATCATACTAACATCTACGCCACTGAAGTTGAAAATTTTTTATTTCCTTTAATCTAAAAAGGGCGTCACATTTTTTGTCCATAATCAATTACTAGCCACTTGAGATGAATGTATCACTCTATGAGAAATCGAACAGGTTCGAGTGCTGAATTTCTTAATGAGAACATGTTTGGATAAATTAAAGGAAAACAGACAAACTTGTTTTATTGCCGACTTGCAAATATATAAATTGGATCCTTTCTATGTCCCTCTAATTAAAGGAAGAATCAGCAGAGGAGAGTTGTTAGTTGGAGTTGAGTTTTCGTCTTTAGCTTGTCTGTGAGACGAGCAAAAGGAGCGCGTGGCCAATCCGCATGAGGAACATCTGAGAATAGAGGATGGACAAGATGAGATGCGTAATTGAGATTGGAAGGAAGCGGAGCGTGAAATGCCGAGAGAATGAAAGGGAAAAGAAAGGAATCTGGGAGGGAGAAAGATACACGGTAGAGATTCGGTTTGAAGGGAAACCGAGAGACAAAGCGCTTTATTAAGGAAATAGCCATTATTCCTTTTGATTCAACTTAATTCATTAACTCTACTCGGTTCAACGTAGAAAATATCCTACTATTTTCACTTGAGAGATTTCTATTATTAGAAAGTAGCAGATGAATGATGATATACGTGAATAAAATTTGTTGACGAATGCTTGGCCATTCCTAAAAATGTCGCTTCAAATGCCCACATTAAGTAAAGAAAGAGCCAGGAGAGGATGTTAGGATGATGGCTAAGTGTCCAGAAACTCTGAGATCTAGTTAAAAATTATTTAGAAAATGTATGAGTAAAGCAATGTCAACATCTCTCAAACATGATCACAACAGCTCACACATTTCTATCTACAGCTCAACAGAGGCTTAGATTATACCTATACCTTTGAATAGAATCTCCTTCAGTTCCAGAGTGTGATTTTTCTATGATTACGGTTTCAGAATATGGGTTATTAAAGGCTAACGGTAATAATCGTTGTAGCAAATTTCTGAAAGTAAACGTTTCTTAAATCCTTTATAACTCGTTAAAAGTTGTGGACTTAAAGAACCAATACATGCAATGATGTATGTAATAGGGACTCTGTTTATCAAGAACCAAATTAAGTTTTCTTCTGTTTTCTCCAGTTTACGTTCTCAGGAAAATGATTTAGCGGTAAGGTATTAATTAGCAGTGTATAAAGTTTATGCTCATTAACTTTTAGTGCGTAAAATTATGGTCATAACATTCCATATGTTGTTTTCCATTACTATTAAGGAAATTAAGATATATTATTTACAGAAAAATATCTATGGTCTTAAAAATAGAGAGGCTAATTCTTAATATGAGTAACGAACGAAAAATATCATTTGTAGCGTAAATTGTTCACTCCTTCCTGTAAATCATGAGCTATATTTTCTCTCACCTGGAAATGTTATTTTCAGGATAAATTCATACGCTTAGGAATTTACTCGGCGGCTTCAAGACCATATAAAAAGCGGTATAATTTCCATTGGAGAGGATACTGAATATGATCTCCTCTCATCCACCTGGGTCAAATACGGCTTCTCAAGGTTTCCTTTCTCCTCATTTGAAGGATAGACATATATAACAGGTTAGTAAAAAACATCTTCTACGTAACCATAAGTAAAAAATCCTTCATACTCTCTTAAGGACGAAGAGTTCTCCGGGTGCAATTGATTATTGCAGGGATATGTGTATGACCTTTATCGAATGAAAGATGTTATGCTTACGATGTATGTTCATGTGTTGTCAGTATATATCAGTATTTGTCAGTATATGATGGGTATGAGGAGTATCATGCAATTCTTTCAAAATATTTAATGATGTAATGGTTCTTAAAATGTTTCGTTTAATTTTAATTTGACTAATACTTTTTAGTATCAAGATATTGCAAAAGCAATCAAGTCAAAAACTGACGAATCTAGTAATCTAAAGTCGTAATTACAAGTGTAAGCAAAGTAAACCATCGATAAAATTGCAATGAAAACAAATGCAAAAAATGCAAAGGAAATTACATGTAATAAGCATTTAGTTATATTTTACTCTGTAAGAACACAGCATGAAATTACATAATTCATAAAATACTCCCATAAAAATACACGTAAAGTTCGTTTGTATCTCTTACAGAAATCAGTTCTTCAACAAATTTAATCTAGAAATACTGGTCCTACGAAATCGAGATACATATTAAAGGAAGGTAAATTGAAAAAAAGTTCTTATTTTGGCTGTGAATTTTCTTTTTCGATTCTCTAATCTTCGAATTGCAAGAAATCATGAAATAGATGAAAATTTTGTGAAATTTTGTAGTTGTTAACAACCCGTCCCAAGATCATTGTAGAATCTGATATAAAACATTTTCCCATGAGAATGCACGGGGAACTTAAACCAATATCATGGACATATTTAATTATTATAGACTTACATTCACGCATCCTAATTGAGAGGAATCATAGATACATCAGAATAGATTTATGTACATTTTAAAATAATTGGAATGAAGCTGTGTGATTTTTGACGGAGAAGTTCATGAGTAAAAAGAGTGTGATACTGTTATGAATATTCACTCTTGAGAATACTTCTGTCTTTTTGCATATAATAGACGTGAGGATAAAATCTCGCTGACAATAAAGTTCTAAATCGAAGATCTTTTGACGGTATTTACCTTATTTTCCTGAATAATTCTTCAATTTCAATTTTTATGGCTATGGATTAGCTAGATTCTCTTTCTTGTTCGATTTATCGTGTGCTCTTTATCGATTTCTCGATAAAGAGCTACAACGCAGCAATTGAATGAATACTATGATTCTTGTATTTTACTTTTGTAGACATAATTTAAGGTGATTCGATATGGTGATTTCATTTTAATTATGATAGGATTCGAAATTCAATTCCAAAACTAAGAATTCCTAAAAACATCGTGATCTCAGCGTACTTCTTTACTGGAAATATCCTTGAGGAATATCATCGATATCTCTTTGATCATTTCATTTTTCAAAAATGATGAACATTAAACCATACAACTCAGGTATGGGTACAGAAGAAACAACTCAACCCATCAACTCAGATAAAACTAATTGAACTTACTTCATTTAACTTCTGTACCTTAATTTGAGTTATATTTCTTCTTCTCTCACATGAGAATAGGGACTTAATAAGAGAATTCCTATCCCAATTGTGTGGAACTTTATAATAGTAAAGGGCATTTCAAGGAAGGAACAGTAATGAGGGAAATAGAGAATTAAAGCTCTTATAGAAGAAACAGGCGCCAGCCTTTCATTAAGAGTACATACATTGAACGCAGACGAGCTCCATTAAGGTAAGATTCACGGATATCGAATGTTAGAATGAATGCTGTTTCATTAGGAAAATTTGTATGGAAGAAAATATGAAGAAAAACTGATTATTGCGTATGTCAATGTAGAGTAATAGGTCGCGTTTAACTGCCTCTTAACTGAGGACTCATATTCTTGCCTTTTGTATTCCTGCATGGGAAATTGAAGTGAGGAATGCTCCAACTTTAAATATTCCGGTAACATAGCTTTAATAATGCTCTGCAATGATCGGGTCAACCTTAATGTTTAGCGGGGTAAATGGGATGATGTACGTAGAATATGTGAATTAATGCATACTATATTATTCTTAATCAGTTGGAGTTCGTTTTCATCACATGTCGAATGGAAGAATTAATGCGAAAAGGTATTATTGTACCCAATAACAGTTTACAAAATATGTTATAGTAATAGTACTGCCTTTCAAATTTTTCGACCTCCTGAAAAATAATATTCATACCAATCGACTGCTCTTTCACTCCCTCAAAATAAAACCGACTTCTTCAGCTGTACGATATAACATACTTAGAATGCTCTTGAAAAATCTGCTACAAAATGTTGGAGATGCCTTCTCGGTACTGGGACAAAAATAAGTGTCGAACTGTTTTATTTTACTAAAAATATAATAAGTAGCTGTTTAGTGTCCTTCGATCTATACTTGCAAAATTCAAACTCACATATTAGACTGCGATTCTTATAATCAATGGGTAGTAATTAGGAACTATTGCAAAAGGTTTTATGGTGTGGAAATCTATCAAAAAGATGCACGGAAAGGAATATATTTGTGAAGTATGACAATTTCCCCTACATCTTTTGTGATGTTTTGATGATAATTTGTGTGATCAAAATTTCATCTATAGAGACTGAGGAAATTACTATAACACAATACTTAAAATTATGGACCAATCGACTTTATCCATCCCATTATGTGTCCATGATGATATGTTCTGTTTTTATTGCTTTAAACGTTGATTTCGCTATGTCTGTTTTAGTTTATTTGTTGGTTTAATATCTTGACTCACTACGAATTTATTATTTGGAGCTTATCACGCCTTCAAATAAAAATTAAAATCGCTAAACCAGATTGTATTATTTAGGTTGCTGACAAATAAATAGAGATAATGTTACTGAGGAAAGATGGAAGGGAAAGACGTAGATTGCTACTTGCGAGATGTATAAATAGAGAAAATTTATCGCGGAAGCCGAAGGGAAGAGAGGAGAACTGAGCGGGGGTGAGTGGGCGGATGTAATAGAAGGGAGAGGAAGAAAGTTGGTGCGCTGCGAAGTCTCGAATATCGTGTTCGATGGGCTCGTGATTAGTCAGCTTTTGCCTGCCGTCGCCCTAGGCACTGAATAATCGACCTTTGCCTCGAATTCCACGGAGCGGAGCTAAGGTAAAGAAGGTAAATGGCTGGAGAGAGTGGGTGTCGGCGGATCTGAAGATTTAGCTGCGGGCGATTAGAGAGGGAAGGCCCCAGGGGGACCATCACCGTGCGCCGATTCCGAGTCCACGGTTCGCTGGAGGCGAGAGAAAAGGCGTCCGTGAGAAAGGCCGTAACAAAAATCACCCTCGTTTTGATTAATGACGTCACCGCGGCTGGACCTTATGAAGAAATGTAGAGGGTAAACTGAACAGCGGACAATAACCATCTCCGTTATTAATGGAGGGAGTTTACTGCGAACGCGGTTTGGTTTTTTCATTACCCGAGGGTCTAGTTTTTTCCGGAGTCGGGGGTCGTTGTTTACTTTCCTCCGAAACGGTGGTCCCTGGCGGGATCCAATGAATATCATTACGAAGTCGGTGGAGAAATGAAGATTTAAGGCTGTGCGGAGCCAATCTTGTGTGCTCGGTAATTAAGGAAGATGGATATAAGATCTGGTTGCATTTCGTTTCTTCAGAGAATGCGGCGAGAAGGGAAAGAACACAGAGAAAGGGATATATTTTTAATGAAGAAACTTTTTTATTCGTCCCTACCAGAAGGTAATAATAGCAGACGCATAAGGAAATGAACGGCCAAACGAATTGTCTTGCAAATTGACTTTTGTCGGAAGGCTTCTGTGATGCAATTTTGCATCGGCTACCAATTTTGAGAGGGTGGTTGGTCTCTCTTATTAACTTCGGAACTAATTTTAAAAAATGGAGTCCTCGTATTTTATGTTTACGAATACATATGTTATGCGCCAATCCGTTAGAACGATACTAAAGCTTCCATTCATGAATATTAAAAGTGTAGTTAAGAAAAATATGAATTTCATTTAAGTAGGTAATTAGTTTAAAGCTTCTAAAGAGCTTTTCATATAATTAAATCAATCGAAAATATGTTAATCTAGCGCGGATATATTTTAAAAAGGTTATATTTTCGAACATTTTTTTAATATTTTTTTTCGAATAACTTAATCAAATCCAACCGTATGCTGTAATCGTTAAGGTTAGAGAGAAGATAAGATATTCTGGTTTAACCTCGCCACAAGAGTTCAATAATAATAATCTTATTCGACTGACTTCAGTTCTTATTATGTACATGGCTATTGAATTATATATTAAGTTGTATTCCACGTTTGCATTTTCCAGCCTTTTATGGTCCTAAGTCCCACTTTCCGTTTCCTCAAGACAGCAGAGCCCCACCTAGTGGGAAAGAATTTGTTCTCCAGTTGATGCAATCAATATTATACGAGTGCATAGTTGAAAATTTGAGTGAAATCATAGCAGAATTCAATTGAAGTGAAGCAAGATATTATAAAAAGAAAAAAGAGAAAGAAAAAAACTCGAGTCCCATCGTACGGGCCCTTAAGTACCGCTAGTGGTATAGGTCACACCGGTTGAGAAACTCACTGCTCGGCGTGACATTCCTTCATTACCACCTTCAGTTTTTACACTAAGTATTCTCCTGCCAAATTTTCGCGCCTCATTTCTGGGAACACTTCTTGCTCTATTAGTGCACTTACCTTTCTGTATCTTAATTGACACAGTTGGCTAGTTTCGTAGTATTTCTCTTAGAAATCGTATTTAATTGCTATCGAAGCTGGTCATGGATTTTTCGAATTATATGGTTAAAATAATGATGTTTTTGAGTCAAAGATCAGATTTTACAGCAGGCAGTCCGTTTTAATGACATTTATTTTTAATTATCAACAGTGAACAGTCAGTTTGCCTTTTATAATATTCTACTCTTTAACGTTGATGTAATATTTATAACTATGAACTAAAAATATAGATGAAACATGAAGTGCTTTGTCAGACAATACACGAGTTGTAGTCAAATCGTGTAGTCCACCACAATTTTTGGTATTGAGTTAATTTTCCTTAACTTTGCTTAAACAAAGCACCGTAAGTAACAGTAATTTTTGCGCAAAAATGAAACTACGTTTTTCTGGCTGAAAGTTCCGCTATTATTATAACTTTGGAAGTCAGTCAAATGTAGGTTTTGCGACAAAAAAGAATAGAAACCTTACCAATATTGTCACGTAGGTCACAAACAGACCACCAATCCTGTTGCGTCGTATAGTATGTGACTTACATATAGCATTCGATTTTATGTTCCTGTCTTTCGTAAGTTTTTGAAAGTTTCTGTTCGTTGTAGTTTCTGTTCTGATGTACTATCTTATCCTGCGCCGATTTTATTAAAAGTTTTTACGTCCGCTTTGAGTTATGGGAATTAAACCCTCTTGCTCCGCCCGAATTCCAGTTCTGTGGAAAAGTTGAGAACGCTTACCAAATTGAAAATGAAATGTATGGGTTGCTAGTTCTGAGTTTTCGAACGACTGAATCTCGCAATTCCGCATTGTGGAGAATATAGGCTATATTTTTTGTTTTCACTCCGCTCGATCCTCCTTATTGCCACGCCCCCTTTAGAACAAGACTTCCTTTCCCTCGCCTCCCTCTTTTTCCCACTACGTATTCAAACGCCTTCTCATTTTGAAGCCACTCGAGCGACTCGTAAAGAGGTGCGTTTGAGGTGGTGTTGAGGAAGAGAGGGAAGCAGTTGGGGGTGTATTTTACACGCCGCCGAACGATTATTCCTTCTCGAGATTTATTTTCCTCGCTCCACGAACACCTTTAACCCATGCCTCATGTTCTCCCGTATTCTCTGGACCGTGTTTATCGCTCGGAAATTTATGCAAATGGTCGGATCTAAAATTTAAGGGTCTCGGAAATAGTGGATTCTTAAGTTTAAGATATAATGGAAATAGATTGTATTGCTTACAAAGTGAGAATTAATAATGGAAATAACTATTATTATCCTACGTTTATGATTTCCCTCGCCCTCCACTATTAGAAGAGAAAGTTATTCAGAAAGAAGCTCTTTGTCGATAGGTTTGGTTTATCTATGAGATAGAACAGGATGATGAACGAAGAAACTGAATTTGGCGTTTAGTATTTCAATTAAATCATCTCCACGAAACCAATCCAAGGAGAAATTTCCTCATTTGTAATTTTGATGCTTTCACTGATTTAATAGTCGAACAAGGAAATAAATAAACTGCAGCGTTCGATTTCCACACACCTTTATTGATATACTCTATTTTCTACAACAAGGAAGGAAAATACTGAATGATTCTCCATAAAATTGTTTTGAATTGGGTTATATTAACCTTAGAAAAAAATAATGAAGTTTGGAGAGTTCATTCTCGGAATATCACATATTATCCGTACAAAAATACAAGCTTTCTACCCCACATGTGCGAAGGAAAATTTTCCTCGACATCTGCTTGGAATAGTAATCTATTATTTTCTTTTTTACCAAACTATATGCCTACTTATACAGTCAACTTATTTCCCATTAAAGTCCGCAAAGTTACTCATGGAACTCGAATGAATATTTCATATACTAAAGTTGACATTCAGTGAATTCGATCAGTCGAATTTACCTCAACGGCAAATTAAAATTAAATTTCAGTAGAAAATAGTGCGATTTCAGGGGTTATTCTGGTCCTCGATATTAATATAAATCAATTAAAAATTTAAATTGCATAAGTGGAATTAAACAAATCTCGGTTGTAAAAGTGTGCTTCATATTCCACAATGATGACTTTCAAATTCAAGAAAGAGAATTACTGGTTTTTGCTAAGTTAGAAAATTTTTAGCAATAACGGTTTAAAAAGATCCCTCGAAACTTTTAAAAAGGCCCTGTTCCTTGTATATAGTTGTGTATCAAAAGTTTCTCCCCAATTAACATTCGCTGATTCGCTGAATACATGTATGTGCGTGTAATGAGGGTTAACATTTCAGAATACTATGTATAGTATGAAGTATCTTCTTAATAAATTTTTTGACATATGGTTAACAGGTTATACGGGGTTTAATAAAATTTTAATTTTCGATGCTAAAGATAGTAGGCGAATAATACAAGATATTTTGGCTTCCTGTGGCTTGTAATATGAGATTTTCTGCTAATGAGATAAAAAAATATTTACGTGTGTGAAAATTTTCGTCCCACTGCTGCTAAATCATCTCATAAAAGATCTGAAACGATTAAGGAATGTAATCCTTCCTTGCCCAGCTATTTTATTCAGCTTGCGGTTTTTCATCTCTCGGACAAGATTTTATTTTGAATTATGAAGCATTTAAAAGGACGTGACGCCAGTTTTCTCTTCCGCATCACTAACTTCACGAATTAGCCGAAAGAGTAATTGCATAAGTCCTCCGGAACAATTTTTAACATTAGCCCAGGTACTTTTGAAACAGCCGCTAATTTTATGAAACGAATGCAGGTCGTTAGGCAAAGGGATGCTTGCATTGCAAATAGCCGCGATATTATCCAAGAATTAATTTCTTCGCTTGAATTAGGACCCGGAGATTTCAGAAAGGTAGAGTGGGTCGGATTGGGAGGCGGGTGGCAAAGCGTGATGGTTGCGGTGAGAAAGGGGGATGTTCTCAGAATGGATGGCCGCCTTGCTAACTAGGGGCTGAGGTTTGGGTCGTGTGGATACGAAAATGGGGGTTGGCATGGAATTGGAAAAGGAAGAATTTGTTGAAAAAGGAAATGGGAGGTGGGATGGGATGTTTGAGGAGAATTGCGCCTCCTCTCCCTCATATATCTTTCAGGTTTTTTTTTATCCCAGCGCAGCAAAAAATATATTCTCCCCTTTTCGTTTCCACCACTTCCATCACTAAATTACCGCTTTATTTTTTTGCTGCATTAGTCGGTCGATTATCCATTTTTCCACTGTCGATTGCCAACTTTTTTACCTGAGCAGTTTTATTGTGCTGCTGATGTTTAAGGCGTATCGCGTTCCAACGAGGTGCGTCCCACGCCTTTTCCGATTTTGCGTGACCAAACTTCCCAATGGGGATTTTTCCGCGAAATGAATGTTCCTTTGTCAGAGGAAACCGTGATTCCTTTTCGGAAATTCTCGACTTTTTCTGCCGATGCCTGATTCCCTTTGGAATATCAGGCAATTATCTCCTATTACCGCCCCTTAAAAAACTCGAAAGCTATGTCTGAAATGAGCCTTGCTTCCGAATTTTGAAGGTATTAAATCTGGTTTATTTTTTAAAGAGGATGAAGAATTTAACGGTTATTGATTGTTGTCCGAAATTCCACGTTCAAGAAGATGAATGGAATTACTTGGCACGATTCATCTCTGAGTTTTAATTGCTCGCTATACATTCCTTCCGAACATGTCCTTTTTGGTAGGTTATACTATTCCTTCTAAGAGTAATGTCGATCATCACATTGTGTATAAGAAAACAGGAAATTGGGTATCAGTGTTAGATTTCAATAAGATTATCGAGTTAGAAATTTAACTTAATTTTAATGTTCGAAAATTTTTTGTAGATTTCTTCCCCCTCCAGATAGAATTGAAAGATCCTAATAAAATAAGGAATTCTTTTTCTTTTTGAATATTCGAAATTTCCTGTTTCAGCAAATGATCGTTGTCGAATCGTGCTCTCGTGCGAATGATGTGAAATCGGTTTTGTCCCAGGAAATTTATGGAAAAGTTAAATTAATTCTACTTCAAGGAAATTAACAACATCTGTGCCGTTGGCCTGGAACTTTTAAACTGTTGCTACTAATTTATCACTATCTCTCTACTTATTCACATCGAAAGAAGAATTTAAATTTACTTTTTCCATCTTTAAATTCTGTTGCTGAATCATGAATTCTGTTAATAATAGTTTATTTCCCCTTTTAAGATTCCGATGAAAATATTTTCATCCCGGAACTTAGAACATTCCACTATTCAATACTTTATATCTAAAAAAATTGTCTCTCAGACTCCATATCTGTAAACAGAAGCAAATGCAACGGCTGTATTTTCAACAAAGAAAGAAATTTGTAAACCGTAAGGGTCTGTTCTCCAGTAAGATAGCCAATCAGGTACATCCACGTTGAGCGTAACGCCTGATGAATTGGTCGCGTCTCTAACGAGTGAATCGGTTTTTCGTGGGAAGAATTCCCAATCATTAAAGTTTGGTAGTCAGGTGAGGAGGGACTCCGGTGGTGAGGAGATTTGTGAGTCGAAGAGGTTGTCGAGGGCATTACGATTCGGAGGCTAAGTGGTTGGAAAAAGAGGATGCCGAATTAGTTTAATGATGGCGCTAAAATACTCCGTCAAGGGATGTTTCCTTATGGAGTTTCTCCAATTTACATGGTTATATGCCATTAAGGCCAGCCTCTTGTTTTCCAGATCGATCCACATTCAGTTTGAGATTTTGGAATAATAAGATCTCGTTTACGCGTCGCCAAAGTTTCTAATTCTCTCCTTTATTCTCATTTTATAGGTAAAATATTCTGACGGTAGTTGTAGATGTCGGAAATTTAGATCGTTCGGTTGCGTTTGGCGGTGAATGCTCTCTTGCACCCTAAATGTGTATTCTAGTTTGATGACGCTGAAGTTATATGTAAAGTACAACTTAAAGGGGAAAATTCATGATTGAGCTAAACAAATATGTCTTACGTTCAGGAGAAAACCTTCTTTTATGTGGCTAAATCGTAGTCGAACCCATGTATTGTCTGCTTTTCTTAGAAATAGTATTAGATACGCAATGTTCTCTTGACAAGACCATGATCAAGAATGTTTTTATTAATGTCTCTGAAACATTCATGAATATTTAATACGAAATATAATTGAAACTTTTTTGTAATGAGTCAATAAAATATCGATGTCATGTTTATCAGAAAATAATAATGACATCTTCAATTCATATTCTTCCGCTGTTTAAACGGTATTCAAATATATTAATTTTGATAGCACATCCATCTCAATTCCCTTTAATTTATTACAGCATCCAATCCCATACATTACTCTATATTACAATTAGAGAAACTTTTGGTATAAAGAATGATATTACTAGGTGTTTACTCTCAGTCAATAGATTTTTATTTCACCATATTCATGAAAACTCGTTCGCTCGTCGATTTTTTCAAAGTAATTCCAACGCTTGATAATCCTTACAATTACAACACCACAAACCTGTTTACAGGCTGCCGATAATTTCTTTCTCCCAGTTCTTCTTCTCTCCTCCTCATCTTTCCAAGCCACACCTACCTCGAATGCTGTAATTGTTTATTTCTTGTTAATTACATGCAGCAATAATTAGGAAAAATCCTCGTGGCCATAAATATTTCCATGGATCGAAGGGGATTTTTGGGAAGGAAATAGAAAGGTCTTAGAACAAGGAAGAGGGCGACCCTCCAATTTCATTCCCTTCATATCTTTGGTTATCTCGGTGAACAGGTGAGGGGTATAGCAGAGAATGTAGAGGGATTGTTGCATGTGTGACGAGTCGGCAGTCCAAGAGCAAACTAATTGGACAGGGAATAGGAGGAGCATCTTAAAGCGGTCCACAAAAAAAGGGTTTTCTTCTACAAAAGATAGTTCGTGCGCGTGGGCCATCGGAATGCGCGTCCCACTGTGCACGCTCACATGTAAGGAACACTCACCTATTCATCACTCCCCTGCTTCCTTAACTAATTTTCTAATTTACGAAAACCGTTAAGCCCCGGTATGTTTTTAATCGAGGCAATTAGTTCTGTTTTACGAAGCTTTATAATTACCCGAGAGGTTAAATCTCTCGTCCCAAGAACACAGTTTATCCTCTCCCTTATTTATTGATATCCACGGGAAGAAGTAATATTCCTCGCCACGGTATTAGTTCCGTGTTCGCTCGATCGACAAGATTTTTAATTACGCTGGAGGAGACCAGTGAATCGAGGATTTTGGGAGTTTATTTATTCTCTTGAGTCGTCGTTGTGCTTAAAAACTTCTCTAAATAGAGATAATTTATGAAATCGATATGTGCAGGCGTGACTTGGTGGAAAGTCATAGTATAAAATGAAGTACCTAAAAATTTTCCACAAAAAGTAAACAAAAGATATGACATAATTGATGTATATGTTGAGGGAAACGCCAAAATGCTGTTACTATAAGATATTTCTGGATAAAAATTGATAATTTTTATTTTCATTTGGAACATTCAGATTATATATACAATACCCCAGATGCGGTTACTTTCAGAATTGTAACTGGCTTTTGCTCAGTTATGGGTCAGCCTTATTTCAAACAGCTTTCGGCTCTTCTGAAGCGTCATTTCATTTCGGCTCCCGGATACCCTTCTGGTTGACTCGTTCACGTTCGATGAAAGCAGTTCCGGGTTGGATCCCGGTAGGGGCCCATATGTATATACAAAATATAGAAGCAATTTTAACAATGATACTACTTCAGTATTTTAAATTTCCTTAATATTTTATAAGTACTTTTTCTGTTCAATATTCTCTTACAAAGTGGATAATTGCAATATATTCTACTATCTATTTCATTTTATGTATTTTTTTGTCATAGTACTATGAATCCCATGTTTTCTTTTAAAACTTTTAGTTTATATGTATCATCAGTAGGTTTGAGTAGGTTTTTAACACCCCCTTCTTCGTGAGCATTTTCCTGCCGTGGATCTTTTTATGAAGATAATAATTTGGATTGTTTTACATCCACTCCTTAATTTTGCCTTTATTTCTATGTTCCCTTTTCTAGTGAAATTTATTTCACATATATTACGGTTCAATTGTAGAATATTTTGCCTTCAAGAAGTGTATTTTTATTCATCTCGACGTGGAAGCCTTTTCAGTGAAACTGATAATCTTAGGTTTTAATTCTACTGAGATTACTACTTCAGCTATTGATACTTTTAGAATATGTAATATCTCATTTCTTAAAGCGCATTTCTACGTAAGGATAAAGCTTGAAAAACATTATTTGCATAATATTTCGATATATTTGATTGAAATTCTTAAAATGTCATCAATTTCCTTCAATATGGACCACCCTTCAAAACGTCTTCCTTTGTAAGGACCGAAAATGACCCATGGTCAACTGCCTTATACCGAAATTAAGACTCCTTCATCTCGAAGCAGCATCATTAAACGGACGTCTTAATAACGGCACTCCCGCATGAAAATGAGAAGAAAAAGTCCGCAGTTTCTAAATTAGTCCAGTAACGTCAAATTGAGTCATTATCATTTGAGTTTGGGATGAGGTAGGAGAGTCGTATATTCACAAATCAAGAGGGAAAGTACAAGGAACGCTGTTTATATCCTTCCTCAAGTACCTCTTCCGGTGGTGATATTATTACGACCTAATCGAAGAGGCGCTCTGGTTCTGGCAACGACTCATTATGTTTTATTTCCTTCCTCCGGTCCATCCGCCGCGTTGTTATTCAAAAGCTCTGTAGTAACATTCTTTTCGGTCCACGTAATAAACACAGCCGCTGCGATATCTCGCAAAAATTTTAATCACCCAGCCGCCCAGAGCGTCTGACATTTGACTAACGGAGGAGGGTCGGTCGTTGTGAGGCTATAGTGGAAGCAGGTAGCGGAGATTTCGGTCCTTTCATGGCATACATGGCCCCACCATATCTTTCCCTTCCCCTTCCATTCTTTCTGCCTCCCATCCATTTCCTCTTGCATCTCCCCGTTCGAATAGGCCCTCTTTGGGAGGTTCCCATCCAATTAGGGGCGGCAGAGGCGTCCTGCTCCAGCTCCGATCGGCCGCCGAAGGCAATTCATCACCGGACTCCGAAAGGGCAGCGTGGCGTCTCCCTTCCCCTTTGCCTCCCTCTTCTTATCTTCCGTCACTCTCTCGCTGGGTCAGAAAACCCTCAGCTTTGTTGAAATATGAGGTGCAAAAAAAGTTTTGAAGTCGCGGGTAAAAAAGGGTGCCCCTGCGCTGGTTGGATCGTCATTAAGTTAGTAATATTTCCGTAGAAAAGATTATGGTTGTTTAGGTAGTGAAATAATTGGCGAATTTCTATGATCAGTAATTTACTTAAACAATTCCTTTCCATTCCAACTAATATAACTTTTTGCGCATGTAAGAAGTCACTCTTTATTATTATTATTTAGACGGAGATATAAAATTTCCTCTTGAGCAGATTATACTTTTTAATGGTCAGGGATGTGAGTGGCAACACCTGAATTCTCCTGTCTTCCTGAATTGAGTACACTTTATTTCGTAAATAGTTTGATAATTGCTTTTGTCATAATTTTCCGTTCATACCATCTACCACTTATATCATTATCTATGAAGCGTAAGCTTAATTACAAGTCTTTCTGCTACCTTAACAGTAAATTTTAGTTTTTGAACAACCTTACCGAGTGAAAGTATCGGGTATTTGAATAAATTCTTCCTAAGGTTAGCCTTATTCAGTTGAATATACGAAAGTCGTATGTTCGAAGTGAATTTCTCCATTTTTTAAAGAATCCTTTTGTTTAAGACGGATGAATTCACGAAATTAAAATTTCATTAGTAAATTTTTTACTATCCTAATGGAAATGACCGTGTTAATAGACTGCCTCACGACAAAAATTTTACTTCCCCTCACGACTACATGAAAAAATAATTTTTCGGGTTCACTCATCACCCTGGTTCGATTCCCCGTCCCGTCAGACTCTTTTCAAGGCTATTCTTCCCTGGGATTTTTCATTGGTGCACGCCATCTCGTGCAAGTTCACCTTAACCTATTCCTTACAATCATTGTTGTTTAGCGAAGCTATCAAAAGTCCTAGATGATATTCGAAATATTATTTATTTCGAAAATTATTTCGAAAATACTATGGCTGTTGTTTGCAATATTGCTGAAAATTTAGTTCTCTCTTGGAGTACGTTATTGTTCGTAACTACCAGAAAGTGAAATCTGTTTTTTTATCTCGTTTTTATACTTGTGCCGTTGAATTTCGATTCCTTTTTGTACATGTATTTAAACTGCGTATTGGAGTTTGTTGATTCGTTTACGAGGTTTTCCAATAATAGGAATCGAAAAATAGCGCTGTCATATTGATTATAGATGGAAGAGTGTTCCCTCTATATAGTTTACAATACTGATATCCAATCAATTATTCGCGTCAATCCTTAACAAACTTGCTCTGCTAAGAGTACCAATTACGTAAAGCACAGATGGTTAGATGTATGGTTGAATGGAAATGGAAACCAAGAGCATTGTTTGATATGAAATACAACCCTCATTAGGAACTCCCTTCCCCGCTCTTTAATGGACATGTTCAAACATGGCCGTACCTATAATTTCAGGAACATGTAATTTTTCCAATACTTTATTTCCTCTGCCGTTGTCACGTCATTATCGGGACGTATTAATCAAGTGAGGTCTTCTGGTTCTCATTAATTGTTAACCGTTTGCGTCGGATTTCATGTGAATCATGTCAAGGAGACCACCTATTCGCATTTCAGCGGTAAAATAACATCTCACTCATTGCGTCTACCCATGCCTCTTTGATGGTCCAATCAGTCCAATCACTGCTATTTTCATCTTTCCCTTTCATACCTTAATTTTATATTTCCCATACTGATCACATCTCTTCTTCTGGTATCTCTCATTCTTGATCTAACATACAATTTTTTCTTACATGTTCACTCCCCCCAGTTCGACCTTCCTATTCCAAGCTAATCATCTCTTTAGTCGTCTTCCTAAGAGCAACCATAAACTGAGAGCAGGTGTCGCATTCCGTATGAGCAGCTCTCAGTGGCGCATTATGAGATGGAAGTGGTTGCAGAACGTAGCTATTAATAGCTGGAATTTTTGTTGCCATTGGGATGAAGAATAATCCGCAGAAGAAGAATTGCTAGCATAGCTTGAAGTTAATTGCAGATTTATGTTTAATTTCCGTCGCGTCTTTAGCTTCAACCAGCTTGTGGAATAATCTGGAGACATTAGCAAAGCCATTATGGCGATAAATGAACGAGTTTACAGATATCTTGACTTTGGTTAACAGCTATTTTCTTCTTTAAAACTGGACCGATATTTATCCCAACGGCAAAGCAAATAATAACTCACAGAATTCAACACAGAGGGGTCCACAAGTCAGTAATATTTGTGTCCAAATCACTAATGCAATGATAATTTTGGCGATGTGTACTATATCTTAAACTCTATTAAATTGACATTAACTCGTCAGTTAAAAAAATTTTAAGCTTAGTGAGGCTATAATCATAGCTATAGCAAAAAAAAGTTTCCTTGATATTAAAAGGCAGGATTTGAAGATGATAAAATTACTTGTGCATAATATGATAAAAGTGTCAATATTAAGTCGTTAATATTCAATTTATCCGTTAATAAAACTTTAATATTTACGCAGTAAAGTCCAGTATTCCTCATGAGAGAATCAGATTATCTTTCCATCGAAATGCTGCGGATCAGTAATGTAAGAGCACTTTCCGACTTAAGAGAACTTATCGAAAAAAATTGCAAACATTGAATTATATTATAAGGAAATAGATTCAGAATGTCTTTATAAAAAGAAGAGACTTTTACGTACAACGTTCTTTATTAAATAATTCAATTATATTCAGTATCTATTCCTCGTATCGCAGTGGACAAATGTTTCCAAATACT
The DNA here is from genome assembly GCA_036926295.1 of Pachydiplax longipennis. NCBI lineage: Eukaryota > Metazoa > Arthropoda > Insecta > Odonata > Libellulidae > Pachydiplax > Pachydiplax longipennis. The sequence goes on from JAVFKF010000004.1 coordinate 54,098,980, forward strand.
CTTTTCTTAACTTTCTTTCATAGCATTCTTCATGAGATGAAAATTATCATATAACACCTCAAGTTAGAATTTTTTCATCAGCCTCATGAGTATATCACAAACTTTATTTCTTGGCTGACTGATTTTACCATAATTCTGAATTTAAATGAGAAAATTAGTGTCTCACGTGAAATCTCCTTTCTTTTGGAAGAATTCCATCAATTGACTCAAGTTCTTTTGTACGCTAATGGAATTTTATTCAACTAAACAGAATATTATAATATTAGGTGTTAAAAGTCTAGCAAAAGCTTTATGAATGTAAAATTGCTGGGATATTTTCAGTTATAAAAATGTCCCAAAAGTGTTGCATAGTATAAGTGAGGACTCAGTGGCAAAATTTAAATTAAACCATTTAATGAGATTATTTTCTCTTTAACCGTTGTTTTTAATGTCAGAAGCAATAAATTTACGTTGATGCCTGCCTTTCGTCGCCCAGTATACGCTGGTGTAGGTATTCTTTCCTCTGTTTAGTGGCTCCGCCACTGGACTCTTGACGAACTACGACCGGTAAAAAATCTTTCCGGGCGAAAATTCTCCTCGTAAAATCCACAGAATTATCGTTAAAAGAATCGAAATTATGAGAGGTTTAGAATTATTTTAGCAACACTAATGGAGAATATTTTTTACTCAAGAGCTAAATAGGTTTGGATGATATATAAATATTTCCAATTGCGTTTGTTAATGTTTTGATTACATTTGATTGACCCATTTTTCGAAGAGGTTAGGCTCGAGTGGGCCTTTCCTCTCCTAACTTCGTATATTTTAAAAATAGTTTATAAAATTTATGAATATAAGGAGAAATAAGAAAAGCGTGCTGAAAGGATGGCTTTCCATTTCCATGTTTCCTCCTTGATCGCTTTAGATATAATCCTGCATGCAAACGCTGATGCATCTGATTCTGTGAACTGATGTCTTACATAAACACTTGATTAGCAGTTAACCATTTCTTCACATTTTGTTCTTTGTAATATAGAGGAAATTTCCCATCTCTCATTAAAGATTGTAAAGGAATTGTTGTCGGGGTATTTACAGTGTATTGTAGAACTGTAGTTCCTCAATATTAAGCTTGAGAGTAAGCTCAATTTTTACGTAGAAGTGATCGAAAATTTAAAAATTTCATAAACATGTTATTTAACAATTTAATATAATATAATAATATTTATCAATCGTTCGTATACTTTCAATCTTTCACTGGTAAGCGGATATTTTTCTCGAGGTTAATATTGGTGGTGCATGTGAATGACATGTAAACCTCTCAAAGGTGGATAAAGCAAAAAGCGTGTACGGAGAGATTCGCAGTCTCATCTCAAGTTTGAAAGGCATGTTACTAGCTTGAATTTTCATTCCTCGAATGACTTAAGAGGATTAGGAGACTAATCTCAGATTTGATTTCCGCACGTGCAAATCAAGAGGATTTCCAGCTTTGCTAGATCATTCCCATTGAATCTAAAAGCTTTGAAATATCTAAGTTTTATATTTCGATTCCATACGTCATTTTCGTTCTCATGATTACATCTTATTTGGTCATTCTTCTTATATATTTCTTTTAATGCTAGGACGACATAAGCATAAATTCTCCCTTCCTCTCGAAAGGATTATTTCATTGTAACATCATATTTATTTTAGCAATCATGACATTATAACGAAATTTTAGAAAGATATGGAACCTATGGCTTGGATATTTGCTGCTGCCAAAAAAGTTTTTACTAAATTTGTTAACTCTTTAAATCGTATATACGCCATGAAATATCATAATAAAGAAAGCTTCATCCCTTATTTATCATTCATAATTCGCAATTTGGAAACAAAAATACTTTAAGAAATTCTTTCAGGGTAAATGGCATTCGTAATTTATATTAAATCATATTACGGATAATTTTCATTAGCTCTGGTCATGAGATCCTCCTCCTATCTAGAAAGACTTTGATACATCATGAGATCAGTAACAGTCGTATTACTCTTTATGAAGCTGCTTCGACAGCTGAAGTCGTATCAAAGTATATCAGGTTCATAATATTCCCCATGGAATAATATTCTCTGTGTTAGCTTAGGCTCTACGACGCCATAATATAGTCTCAAATGAAACTAGACTTCTCATCCCTAGCTCTTTCTGCCCGTTAAAAATTAATGCGTTTTAGCGTAGGTGCCTTTATCGTCACGTCCGTGGAGCTGCCCTCGGATAACACCCGTGCCTCTAGGAAACGTTCTTTTGCGCATGACTTGGGTGGCCGTTTTCCCTCCATTAGTGGCATCGCGTGCCTTATCGCAATCTCTTTTAATCTCTGCGTGGATTTGAATGAAATATTATAGTCTGCGGTGGTCACAGCTTGGATCTGTGATGCCGGAAAGCGCTTCGGACGAGTTCTGCCCCTACGGTAACACTACACCTCTTTCGCCTCTTTTACGATTGCGTTCTGAGGTGAGCAAGGAGGAAGTTTGTATGAGCATGCGTACTCGATGCAGATTTCCGAGAAAGTTTGTGAGTCGAACCAATGTTTTGAAGTACCGGATGAGGTAAGGAAGGTAAATAAGTAAATTAACTGCATAGGATTTCGAGTTTCTTTGGGCTAAAATGTTGAAAATAGGAGTAAGTCGAACATTTTACCTGAAATCAATGATATACCTTAAGCTGTTAATGGTGAAATTTTACTTTAGTTTCTGAAGTACTTCCTATCCTAAGAGGAATGTAAATAAAATATGGAGTATATTTGTGTATCCGTGTATCTTTAAAAAATTAACAGAATACGATGCATTCCTTATCGTAGTCCTAGTGGGAATAAATCTTATCGTTTACAAGCTTTTTCCCGTAGTGGGTCTGATCCAGGATGCCAAATTTACAGGATTTCCTCTAAAGACAGCGGGCCTTAAACACCTTCTTTTATTTCCTAATTAATTCACTGATTTAATATCCTATCTTCTTTTATTTTATGATAAGTGATATCTCTTTTGTAAATATAAAGCGCTCATTATATTACAATGCGATACAAAGTGAGTACAATGGTTCATTTTTGGAATAGATTAGGTATCCCTGCGATAGAGAAAAATGCCTTCTATCCGAATGGGTAAAAGGGTAGTAGAGGTTGTTGAAATTGTTTTATCCTCATACTTTTTCTCTAGGAGTAATATAGAAAGGAAAATACGATGACTTGATTTATGTAGAAATAATGAAAAATGTTGTTAAGAAAGTTTTCTCTACGGCTCTGCATCTGTTTCAGATGGAAAGGTCATCGGTGAGAGTATCTACATTTACGTTTTCCCATTATTGACAGAGTCTAAATTCCCCCTCAGAATTGTCCGTGGGGAACCCATCGCTCGCCGAAGTCCTTACCAATAATAAGTATTCATTTCCTTTCTTCTCATTTCTCATTCCCTCGCCCCTCTCGTCCAATTACTGACAAACTAGTCACGCCTCTTCCCTGGAAAGAAGCATAAATCTCTTTCGGTTCGAGGTCGTAGTCGAAAGCAAAAATCCGAAAGGGAGTTCCTTTCATCCGTTACGTAAAGAGATCCTTCTCTCGCGATATCTGCTATGATATTCGCGGAAATCATTTCGCGTCTTGAAATAGAACGCGGTCCTTACCCTGCAGACGACCACCCTTTGGCGCATCAAGTAGACCTTGGACGATCCTTTTTTATCGTCACCGCTTTCCGATCCGGGTCGCCGTGGCGGCGTGCCATTGACGCGGGTATTTTTTCACAAGCGTGTGGCGCCTCTTATCCTTACCCCTATCTAATCCCCCCTTCACACGATCTCCCGTTTATGCGATCTCCGTCGGCTAGGCGGCGCCTTTACGCGATCGCTTCCCATTAAGAAGACGAGCAATAAGGCGTGAATGGCGGAGGGTTATCGTAGAGTCGTTATCCTCTCGATGTGGGTGAGTTGGCAAGTAGGCGGCTTCTCCGTGTTGGTTTTCTGCGATTCGAGAGGCTGCGGAAATTACTGCGGTTTTTATTAAAACGCCTAGAAGAGAAGCTCGCTGGATTGTGCTAAAGAAATAAGCACCTTGGCGAGAAATTTTCACGCTGAAACAGATAGCTCTAAAGCATATCTATTGTTTTTTTGATTCTCCTGCATTAACGTACGCTTGTCGCGCAAAAATAGCTCCGTCTGTTTTCGGTGTTTTCGACATTCTTTTCTGGTAATAATTCTTCATTTACTGATAATTAGCTTTATTGCTTTGATAATTTAGGTGTAAATATTTCATTTTCAGAATGTTATTTTTCGTTTCAAGGGTTTTGTTTTTGGTCCAGTAAGCTGAATTTAAATTAATAGCTGTAATATTTAACTTTTTCTTTGAATGGGTATAGTTTTTGAATTAGTGTAGTGATATCTTCAACAAATGCTTATGAGCTTATGATTGCTTGAATCATTTTGTGCTTTATTATTAAAAAGCCATTTAAAGAGAGAAACCAAAATATAGAGACACAATCTCTTAAGGAAGCCTATAAAAGTCTCTGTCAAAGAATAATACATTAAGCATTTCCGAAGAATATTTTCCGCAGAGTTCTTGTCATCTTACAAGTCTATTTATGGTTAGAGACTACTAGAAAAATCTTCATTGGTTTTGTTTTTTTATAGTTAGGTTTCTTAACAGTAAAGAGTTTACCTTTCAACCTGCTGCATTAAAATAAAAAAGAATTGATATTCTATCTTCCGAGGTAATTTTAGCTTTTAGCCATCTTTTATCTCTTTATGGATCGTATCTTGAAGAAGGCATTTGTATCAATTTTTACATTTCGTGTTACGTTCGACTTTCACTTTGGTGGCTGTAATACCAGATAATATCGTTCGTTTTCTTATAATATGATGGGGAAGAATCGATCATATTAGAAGTCTGTTTCTTGAAGAGTGTTCCTTCAATTTCATTCCAACACAGATGCCAATTTATTTCTGATCAAGTCTCTTAAAAGTAGCTGCATTTCACCAACCTAATGAAAAGCCGATGGAAAGTATTTTAAAGTTATAATTGCTTGAAGTTTCTTTTACATATATTACACCAGTTCAGATATTGAATGACTTTAACAGATAATACGAAATTTAAGTTTTTTATCAAGTAACACTTTATGCTACAAGAAAGTAAAGGAGTTTATACGTAACAGCAAATGGTGAATGGAGCGTAAGATGTCGATTAAAGAAGGAAATAGTAGAACAAGCGAAAACTTGGCATTTATGATCATCATATTCCCCAAAAGGCCAAATCAGCGATAGTGCAAATCTTCCGAACCTGTTGTTTGCGCAAGTAAAGCCCTCCAGGCAAGAATACCAAATTTTCGCAAGTTATTGGACCCATGGATGAATCCACCCAATGACTCAGCTTTCTGAATTAATTGATGGGTAACTACACAATTTTTGCACCATAGCTATGTTTTAATTGGATTACTACACTCCTTTATTTCTCCCATAACTTTCGGCCTCGGGGGTAATTTTGCTAATATCTTCAGCGTGTATGTGAAACATGCAGTCGTTGAAGTCCCTTTCTCAAGCTTCATATTTAACGAATCATATTCCCACCCTATCTACCAACATCCTTTTGGGATTGTAGTGGCCGGTCGTATCGCAATGGGGCGTGCCACGTCGTGCGTGTATTTGAAGTGGGCGTGAGAGGAGGGAAGGGGTGAGAGCGGGCAGGTGGTCCTCGGACTCAAGCGGAGTTTATGCGCGCGGGAGAAATTATGTTTGAGGGCGTGGGTGGGAAGGAGGAGGGGCTCAAAGGCGTGGCGCGGATGGACTCTTGACGCAGAGATGAGCCATCTTTATGAACATTCCGAGGGTCGTAACTGTTTCGTGAGGTCTAACACCGCTTTCTCATGGAGATGACCCCTATACCGTGCCTGGCCCCTCTTTCACTCAATTTTCCAACGATATTATATGGTTTTCTGGGAAATTTCCTCTCGATGACCTTTACTCAAGCGCTCTTTTTGTGGAATCGTTTCTGTATTTACGGTCCAGTGAGAAACTTGAACGCTTGTTTTCCAAAGTGGCGTGAGGTAACGTTAGAAAGTCGTGAACGTCAAATTTTTCACTACAAGAAAGTCTTTAAAGGGTGTTTTACTTTTATAGATTCCGAAGAGGTCGGTTTTCTCTTGATGTTGCTGATTCCATTCACTTGGTGCGGCTATTTATGATCAATTTCCCCGCGATGTGATCCGAAACCCTCCGATTATTTTTTATCGCTATCTACTTTAAAACGAAATGACCGTTTTCCACTCCAATGCATCTTCGAGTGAATTGAAGCCTTTCTTTGCATAAAATTGTGGATGGTATAATTCAGTAACACAATCCCATACATTACTTGAATATTACTGCAAACAAAAGTATACGCGAAATAACTTATTTGGAAAGCCTTGATGGATCTAAGAAAGGGACATTTCACTGAAAATGTGTTGCTGGAAAGTTAAATTCATTGAATTGTTGTTGCTTCCATATTTGCAAAAAAAGGAAATCTGTTCAAAGGTTAAACTCTTCTGAAAGATTGAATTTACAGTTCCGTACTTTAGTATCTTGGCCTTTTATTGCTTTCATGTTGCTTAGGTACGGAAAAATACTGTTTATATTTTAAGTAGAAAGCTTTTTGTGCTCTTAGAATTGCGGGAGAATGTTGATTGATATCCACTTTTTTCTCAGCAAATCACGTATAACGGTATGTGATATCATTATAGCAATACCCTCTACAATCGAAATTATGTTTCTCATGAGGGAAGATTTTAAATCCAGGAATCAGTAAAGTCTTTTGATTTTCAATATTAGTTTCAGGGTGTTTCGCCAGAAAAAGAACCTCAAATCCTCAGAGGGTGTCTGATAACGCTACACCAGGAAGTAGGTCCAACATATTAGTCTATTCATGAGCGTCTATAAATGCTTGATGGATTAATGCCTGTGAATGCTATGTAAGTATATTCATATTGTTAGTAGGATATATATTTCAGTGCAATTTTATGAGGAAGTAAATTAAAGGGAGATATTTGAAGCTAAATAACTTTCACAATAATTTTATCGTAACAGTACCATGTGCAGACGGAGAATATACAAAAGAAATAATAATTTAAAAATGAATTACTGCGGATTCCATCAACGACCGCTGCATGCCATTTCAGACAGCCAGTTAATAGCGGTTAATAGGACATGATCGAATACTTTTTCGCTGCATCGGGTCCACGACATCCTTGGCCTCAAACCCACGCCGCCCTTGCCCACTTGCCTCCCGCCATTTCTTGCCGCCCCCGGGGTGCGAAGGCGCGCGCCTGTTAATCCGATGCCGGGCTGATTTATCGAAGACGGAACTCTTTTCGCGGGGCCTAAAAGGCGGCGCCGCGAGCTGCCCCATCGTGAATCCACTGACATCCTCTTCTCGTTGTGGGTTTAATGGACCGGCACGAGTCTTAGCAGGACTCATTTCGAATTTCGGCGCTTGTGAAACGAAGGAAGGCCGCGCCCAGTATCTTTCCCTTTGCGGAGATCACCTTCATCTTTGGGAACAGGATTTCTTCTTCTTTAATTTATAATTCTCTCAAGGAGCCGCACTGATTCATCGACTATGAAGAATGTTAGACGATTCTCATTACGTATCCAGTTGTTCTCTCCACTAGTCCTATCTTATGGGCTAATCAGCATGGCAGTTCCTCACTAATAGTAGTTTTGAGATGACCTGTTTTGATAATCATTGTCATACGCTACATTCTAGTAATGACCGGATACTTAGATACTTTATTTATCAAATTTTCATCCTCTAACAGCTCCTAACATCAACCTTTGATTTCAGACTATAATCTTTATTTTGTTCTTAAAACGACTTTTTCTCTGCGTAATGGGAACGCCTTCAGATATGTTAACCGCAATTTATTCCCAATTTATTTATTTATTAGAGAAAAATAATTTTATTGCAAATAAATCAATACCTCTCTCTATCCTATACCTATATCTATCAAATCTCGAACATTTCCGCTTTAGGAAAGTAAATCGCCAAAATAAACGCGCTGTTTTAAGGACTCGATTAATTTTGACGCTGTTATTGCGATCAGATACTGTCATCAGGATTTCCGATGAACATTATAACAACCCATTCTTCTGGCATACCTTCCTTTCATAACCTTTACTTTCCAATTAAGGAAATACCCAATGTTCGCAGTCTTAATTTCCATAACGCTGCTAATTTCTGAAGCATCGCGCTCTCAATGTATTTTACATTCCACTTTGTCTTACCAGCACATTAATTAGTCATTTACCGATAGGTTTTTTGCTTTAATCATGGATTCTCGTCTCCCTTGAGTAGCTATACAAGGCTTTCAATTGAGTCACACATGAGCGATCAAGTAAACCCTCCGCTTCCCCGTCTGCATCGGCCCCTTCTTCTTTACATTGCATTATTCACCCTCGAGGACGTCATTCCTTCCTGGGCTTGTTCTAGTTAACACGTGCTAGTGCTGCACCTGTCCAATCCTTTTGGTCTGAATATCTTAAAGGATCAAAGGCGTGAAAAGGGTTTCTATCCCCTACTCATCATTCCTCTTTTATCAGCCGCAAACACCCTCATTCCAACCACCCCAACGGCAGATCCGATCGTCAGTGGCCCGCGAGAGCTATTCGCATACCAATGGCCATCCCAAAACATCCGACACCATCCACCTTTAAACTCACTCATTTTTACGCCCTACCCTAGAATTAGCCAATTTTTACGAGGGTGGCTGGAGGTTATTCTGTGTGGTTAAGGGAAAAGGGCAAGGGTGGGTTTCAGATTGGATGAGGCCGCAATATGGATGCGAAGCTTGGAATCTAAAACACTCGAGCACTCTTCCTATCGGAATTCCTTTTGTTCTTCTGAGGTACATTTGCGAGAGGTATTTCCGAAATGATTGGAGTTTTCTTTCCTTCCCAACTTCTTCCACCTGTTGATTCCGGAAACGCGGGATTACGTGTTTTGTGTTCTCTCGTGAAAGCAGCTATGTTTACCGATCTTATTGCTTGTCGATGTATCCGTACGCCATTAAAATTCATTAGTAATCAGAAGCGCTCGTTTAGCGGCGTCGCTCTCAAAGGGCGATCAATTATCAGGGCAATCATTGTTGTTATTTGAGGAATCTTTCACTGTGCATGCCCTGAATAACGATTGAGTCATACAATTTAAATTTAGTTATACTCTATGTTTACATTTGATTCATGCATTCTCGTCGATATCCATTTGCGTGTTGTATGGCGATGCCAGTGGACTTCTTCAGCATTTAAATTTACCTTGCTGCCTTCATCTTACAGCCGCCATTGGCTGTAAGATGTAGGATTAAGAAGGTGCTAGTTCATCCTACACTCTATCAGCAAATCTTAGCGATGGGAGAAATTAAGTTTGACAAAAATTATCCACTCCGATGGCTCTGTGACTATTAGTAACAATTCCGGTACTTTACTTATTTGCAGACTAGAATATCGAACTCAATCCATATCTGCTACCATTGCAATGCATGTGCTTAATTATCGTTCTATGACTATTATCATTAGATTTCATGATCAACTCTGAACTCAATTTCCAAATCTTCCGAAAGACCAAGTCGCTCCGGTCTTCTCAATACCTAAATCATAAGCAGGGCACAAAAGCTGCCTCACGGATGTAAAGCTAGTTTTTGATAGGAATTTTTCTTATCCGCGAACCCTTTTCTAGCTTTGTAATGCAGTGCGTTCCTCTATATGAAGTTATGGAATCAGATTTACAGAATTCACATCGGAGGCAGTCAGCATTTGTGTTATTTTCGCCTATGAAGCATTCGTATATGTAAAATAGATTTACAAATCGAAGTATATCACTTGCATAGATTCGCTTTAATGTATGAAAAGTTTATATGTTTCCTGTGGAAAATGTTTGCTTTGAACTCAAGATCATATTTTATTCAATTCCTCTGAAAAAGAAACAGAAAAGCCGTATAAATAAACTCTTTTATGGGTGTATTGTGCGGACGTAAGTGGATAAATTAAGCATTTTTCTCGCAGCTGTATTATTAGATTATAATGAATCTTTTATATTGAGACATTCCATCTTCCAGGAATTTTTATTTTACTCAAATACGTGCCATCATCATAGCCTGTATCCTTCTCTCAAACCCTTTCCTCAACGGATTCTCAACGTCTACCTATTTTACTTGCCCTTTCCACTCCGTTACGCCCTCGCAGCCTCAGATCTTCCGCCTCCTACATAACCTTTCCCGACCCCCTCTCATTCCCTCACATTCCCTATCTTCAGACCCAGAACTTTATCGCACCCTCCAGAGTTATATCGGTCGGATGATGATCACCTTCGTATCTCTCGTGCACCTGCCTGCCTCACTCTTTCGCCCCATGCATAGGAATTCAGCGAAGGGTAAAGGGTACGAAAGGAAGATACTTAAAAAAAACAGGAATCGGCTGTAAAATGAAGGGAAGGAAAGATGTGAGATTCTTAAAGATGTCATTATGGGATTCTAGAGTTACTTAGACGCCGCCGTTATACAAGTTACTTTTCCGAGCAGTATTTTGAAGCTTAATTGGTATTTATTTTCCAAGAATGGGTTTGTTAATGCAATTTCATTTAGGAAGAAGGAAAAGGGTCCTCTAACAAGTTGTAGTTGTAACCAATATATTCTAGTTGAATCATTGTTGAGGCTTATAAATCTACGGAGAACATTCCACTTGAACGTCCTACAAAAAAATCATTCACGAAGTTTAGAAATAAGTTGAGAAATCTAACACTAACTTTTAAAGACGAGTTCATCGTTTTTTAAACATATAAAATGTATTTATTAATTGAAAATTGTAAGAATATTTGCTCTTTTTATTTGATATACAGCCTGAATAAAGTACGAAGGCAATTACATTAGACCCAAAACAATAACTAAAACTTATTCGTCAAAAAATCAAATTATAGTAATTAAAACAATACTATAAAAGATATCGTCATGGAATAGGAACAAAGAAAAGAGATACTTACATACATTATACATAATTTATAGTGTTTTGTCTCTTACCTCAGTTTTGATGGATATCCTAAAAGCTACGTCTTCTTCTGGGAATTATGCCATTGATAGATAGATGGACCCTTTATAAGCAAAGTTAGGTCCATGTGAGCCACCTAACCTCGTATGTCATTATAATATTTATAGAAATCAGTCAAAATCAAAAGTAAAGAGCAGAATATGTGAAAAAGTCTTTGCAAGAGAAAATTAACAAAGAAAGAACTAATGTTGAGGGAAATATCCCAAAGGAGTAATTTCCTACGAAAATACAGTAAAACATATATAAAGACAGTTGACAAGATAAAAATTAGACAACAAAAATATAAGTTGAATAGAATGTATAGAGATGAGAGATGGAGAATGGAATGGATGGAGATAGAGAATTGTGAATATAGGCAAGTCAAATAGAATAAATACAATTTCATAGATTTTGCAACGGCGGCGGAGAAGGATTAAATTTAACTATCAATGGAATTGGTAAGACGGAAAAGATAGGAATTCTTGGTTAGAGAGAGGATAGCGAAGCAAATTTTATATGATGTACTGGAATGCAATGCAATATGATATAGTCATATCTCATAAAATTACTACCCTAAAACTTTCTTTTTCTGCTGCTGAGTGAACAGAATATATTCAGAGTGCTAATAACAACAATCTTCATCTTTAAGAATTTTTACTTATCGTATGCCCTATGGATATTAGTTCCCTGCTTTGTATTTCTTTGTTACTCATTCGCAGTAGCTCGTTTGATTTCCCTTTAAAAAAATTTAATTTTAATTGTCTCTAAAGTAGATTTCTCCACAATGGCTATTTTTATGCAAATTCTGTCGTAGATATTGCGATCAGGCTTATTCTTATGGACAACATGACGATGAAAGAACGTATGTGTAATGTGCATTAAATTTCGACGGGGAAGCTGCTCAAAAAATTCATTGTATTCACCCATTACGCGATATTTCGTTGGTGACTTTTATCTTATGAGACCTTCGTATAAATTTCGATAATATCCTGGAGATCTCAATGCGGGGTAGGAAAAACGGACCGGTAGCAGAAACTTCCTTATCTCTCAGGACAAAGCCATCTTAAAGACAATAGATTGAACTCTCGGAAAAAAGATAAGTCGGAAACAACGGCGGAGAGACCTGAAGGATGGAATAAACGAGCAACGGGGAGGAGTGATTGTAACTGCTCGCAGGAGATGGGCGATAGGTGGAGTGGTGAGAGAAAGATTCGAAGGGAATGGGATGGGGCAAGGGGGAGAAGGGACAAAGGGTCCAGCCGCCGGAGGAGTGGGGGAAAAGTATGTCTCGGGGCTACGCGTAAATCTTCCTCTGCCGGTCACTTATTCTGCAACAGCCTCTTTTACTCCTACCATTACTTGGTCCTTTCGTAGCGGTTACGCCCTTTTTATTTCTGTCGTTCCGTAGGTGCCTTTCTCTCCGAAGCCTCTAGGAATATACCCTCTAACGATGGGGTGCGAAATCTTTTAGGTTTGGCTATAGTTAAAAATCCTTCTCCAAAATCTATAGAATTAAGAAACGCAACTTTTGATAAAGAGAGTGTAATTAGAGTTCGGGAAAGGTATCTGAGGTGAAAATGTGAAAAGGTGCCTTCTATTCCTGGAGGAATTTGACCGTTTTAGGAAACTAATGCCGAGGAAATGATATTTTATTAACATACTTTTCGTTGAGAAATGGTCGAATTGTTCACTTATGTGACTGTGATTTGCATTCAAAAGTCTCTGCTACCTTAGTATACATGCGCGTCATTTTCGGTGGAACTTATTTAAGATAATTTCTGTGGCTTAAACTACATAATTATAAAACCAATTTGAAGAATTTCAGCAAAAGACGCGAGGGAGGGGAGCCATTTTGATGGATGGAAATAGAAGTTTGAGATCATTAACAAAGAATATCCCAAAATGGTCTTCATTTGGAACATTAAATTTTTAAATATATAACATATTTTTAAATATATACAAGGTCTTTATTAAGGCGAGATTGAGACTGAAAAGTCTCCTCTTCCATCTAACCATTCGTCAATGATATTATATGCTTAAAAATTTTTGTGTAGATGAATAGAAATAGAGAGGAAAACTTTAGAAGGAGTGGATGTAAAAAAAACCTAAGGTGATACCTTAGGAAAAAGGATCCACTGCAGGAAAACACCCGCAAAGAAGAGGGATATGAAAAACCTGCGCAAACCTAATGATAGTTCAAGCTAAAAGATATAAAAGAAAACTGTGTATGACTTGGAAATTACAAAAGCACTATGTATGAGGAAATAATAAATAGACATATTGATATGCGGAGGGTCTCTAAAACCAGCAGATTCTATCTGCTTTGTCTCATAATAAAGAACGAGACAATTCAATCTCCACTAACGAACAACACACATCAATTTAAATCGGATTCCCCTTTGCAAGTAATCCTGACCCAATTTTCCTTCTGCTCATTGAAATATTAGCTTTCAATTTCCGTTGTTTGGCAAGAAAACGTTCGACCGTATTGACTTTTTATTTGTATTTAAGACCGTAACGTATATACGTCCAGGACACCCCTTCTGTCCTTTCCATTGCTCTTCCTGTCCTCCCCAAATGACCGAGGAGGGATCCTCTTCTTGGTTCAACTCCTCGAGACTCAGTTCGGCGATTCACAACGCTGTTCACGCCGAAATCGAAGGAGACCCAAGCTGTTGCAATCGATTTGACTCGGGATGTCAAGTTAGGAAGACGATAGAGAGGGCACTATGTCTCTTCTTCATCGAACCAAGTTTCCGTAGATAGCATTTCTTTCCTAGAGGATCTATATCGAATTTTCTACTTAACGGTCTTTTCACACATCAATTCTTTTCCTTTAAACATCGCTCTCAATTTTTCTTTCAGTTGTTCGATTCGATCAGCTCTTCTTCTTCCGCCTACTTTGGTTTGGTAAACTTCTTATCTAGAACATTAATTTCTATCAAAAAATTACAAGTTCTGATTCTTATAAAAACAGTTGTAATTAAGAAATTACTCCTGGTGAAAACATCATGAAACTTTGCTGATATTGCTCTGAGATGGTAGTTCGAAATTGTTGGTAGAAAAGTCAATTTACGGTAATATTAACGATAAATTTCTATCATCACTTATATAAACAAAGTTTTAGTTCAAAATTATAGAAATGATTATATCGTTGACCACAAGTTCAATTTTTATTTACTTCAGTCGTTCATTGACTTCTCCAAGAAAATTTAGAAACGCTAACTTCAGTAAAGATGCTTAGTGCAATTATCAGCTTAAAACTTGATTTTTTACATTATTTAATTTTACATTATTCATTATTTTTACATTATTTTACAGTATTTCCTGTAATTAAAACTCCAGATGAAAATAAAAACTACTCTTTGCTCCCACACCATAGATATTTGTAACATTAAACTATACGTTTCCGTATCCTACCTGGAATTCTTAAACAGTCCTAAAATTTACGAGACAACCCGTGCACCTGGTACTCACAGTATTGGCACACGTTCAAACTATAGAAATTTCTTTACGTCGAAATCTTAGGTCTTCGCGTTAACCCTGTTTTGGACGTATAGCGAAGGAGCGGCGTTTGAAGAAGATTGAGGATTCTATTCCATTTCCGCGCTTTCCGTTCCGCATATTTCGGGGATCGCATCCATTTCCTCGGCCATTATGCCCGCAGCCGGCCATCCTACATCTATGCTACTGACTGAATGCCCGCGTATTCAGCGTCATCCGTGACGGTCTTGTGTCGTGAGCGTGGCGAATCGAAGGAGAAGAATGGGGATATGCCGGGTGCAGACGACAACGAAGGAGAGGACCTTCCAGAGACCTCAAATCCGTTGAGGCATTGGCTAAAATCAACAATGCTTGCTGCAGAAAATGCCAAGGAAGAGACCAATGATCAGGGACGGATATGCCATAAGGCGCACTAGGCGCTAGTTGAGGTGAAAGGGGCCCAGAATTTTTTGGACGTTTTGTCAAATATGTTGAAAATTTTTTCGTATAGCCGGGAGGTTGTACTAAAGTCAAGGGCCTCTGGTTGCTAATATTCGCGTATGATCATTGTAGAAAATATTAAAAATATACCAACTTTCTTAGCGTAAAATGAAAAGATGGTGCTTCCTCCGCTACGATTTTCAATGAAAATTAGGCTAGATTTCATCGAGTTATCCCTATTATCAGGTATCGTCTTCATAACTTGCATTATAACTTCATTACCGTGAAAAAAGTACAAGGTCTTCTCCTCATTCAGATATATTTCATCAAAAACTATTTCTGTAAATTTTTTCTTACTTTATTAGAAAAAATACTTCTCTAAATATTAAAAAGACCGGTAGGCGCGAAAAAATTGATTGATTATTATTTTATGAGAAAATCATCTAAAATTGTCACTTCAAAATGTAAGGTAAATGATATTTTTTCATTTAAGAGAGAAAAAGTTGATTTTTGTGGTCCAGTTTACGATTTTCCCCCAGTAATGATGTAAATAACAAGAATTTAACTCTTTATATCTCGTTTCTCCTATAGAATGGTCAATAGAAAGAATAGAAAATTCAAATTTTCGGTATTTTCAGCCTTATTGCACTCTAAAAATTGTCACAATTTTATTTTATTTTTATTTACTTTATTTATTTTACCAACACTTTTACTTAAATCATTTCGCCCAGCCGAGTTATGATAATGAAAGAATTTATGTATTTGAAAAGATTTGAGTTTAATGCCAAATTGCTTTCCTATTAAAAAATAATAATCTTCTTTTCATGAAAAACCTTTAAACTAGCGATCAATTATAAATTTATTCTTCAACTTAAATGAAGTTATATGTGTAACAATAGTTTGTAAGATTATTTTATCTTACATTTAGCATTGCACTCTGAGTAATTTCTTATATAATTTTTTATCATGCGTAATGCTTCTTCTATTATTTTCCCTTATTTCTTAATCACATATTCTTCTCCATACTCGACTCTTGCATCAATCGCAGATAAAAAGTTAGAAAACTTAAGTTGTAATTGATTTTTCATATATTAGATACTCATTTATGCCTGAAAAATTTCTAAGTGATGAAAGTTGCATTCATTTTATGATTTTATATCAATTTCTAATAATTCGAAGAGCCAATTGCATCATTTTTACTGAAGAGTAAAGCTAATTCATTTAATATAAAGGCCTGTAAAGTGAGGTCCTGGGTTTGCGCCTAATGTGACTTATGGGAAATACAGCCCTGGATCCAGACACATTCTCTTTGGTGATGACTACAAAATGTCTCTGCATCAGAAACTAGAGAGCAGAAGCGTGTTCTGTATTTTTTCCTTTTTCTCATGTCTAGAATGTATTTCTTCGGCTGATCTAATTTCTTCAACTATCTTTTTCTAGATTTAATACATAAATGAGGTCATGGAAAGTAGGAGTAGGAGGCAAAAAATAGCTGAAAATTTGCGGTTTACAGATGGATGTATTTAAGAGATGAATAAAGAGCCCCTTATCTGTTTACTTCATGGATGCGATGGAGCTCCACGCCTCCTCTGTGCATTTTTGGCAAAATATGTAGCTCTAGAAATACTGTGGTCTTCATTTTTTACTTTAATTTCAATAGCTCACTTAAAAATCGTCACAAGGACATTGAAAGTAGATATGACAATTTCCGACTGCATTGGAAAAATTTCTTTCTCACGTTGCCAGAAGGTCCACCTCCCACACCCTTCTTTCCACGCGGTCAGTCGCGGCGACTGAGGGACGCCGTTCTGCCGGTAAGGCAAACTCCCGCGATTCGTTCCGGATATCTCGTGTCTCCTTCCGCTGCTAAATGTCCCGGACAAAAGGATTCGGGTTCGCGAGAACCCCGGAGGCGAATGAGAGGAAGGCCTTCTTCGGTGGCCTAACGCGTGGGGTCGGATGCGACCCCCACCGCCCCCATTTTCTTTCGGCGGGATCGAGAAAAAAATTGACGTCGAGGGCAGAGGTGTGAGTGGGGGTGGAGGTCGGTCTCCTCAAAGGAAGCCGAAGAGCGGCTCAAACTCTTTGAGTGGACTCCCCTCCCACTCTTTCGACCCACGTCTTCGGTCCACGCGCTGTCCATGGGACTCCCCCATCCGGTCCCAGAGAAGTGGCTTTCCGTCATTCGAATCTCATTTTCGGTTCTCCCTTTCCGCCCCGTGAATTCCCACCCACGTTCCACTTTTTCTCCGAATATGCGGGCTGTGTTTATGGATGGGATTAGCGACCGAAGATGGACGCAGCCGGACTCATTGCGTTATTCGCTGGTGTCCGAAGGAAATGACCGCACCTTTTGCTATCGGCGGAAATATCTCGACCTTTCACTCCATGCGAGAGGTAGCTGATTTATTGGGACTCTTTTTTCATTTTTTTCTCGATTTTTTTAGGTTAAGGATAGTTTTCGTGGTTTTCGGATATCTCTCCTCAAAAATGAGAAATACGGCAGCTGCTTCGACAAGGCTACGAAAGGTATATTGAATTTTTTTTCGCTGAGTTTTATGCTGCTGCTTTAGTGAATAAGATATATGGTCGGCTGACTGCTGGCCTCGTATTTATAGGAGCGAAAATTTCGGCGAATTATATATTTCTTTTAAATTTATGACCTTTGATGGAAAAGTTGGAAGTTTTCAAAGGAAACGGGGGTTAAAGATATTTCAATATCTTCCGAAGGAGAACAGTTCTAGCGGTAGTCTTCCGGAATAGTTTCGTGGAATTTGAGTAAAAATATTTCTGAATTATCAGCTCGATTCAGTTGAAATATTAGTAATTTCTGGAAATTAATTAAATATTCAGTGTTTATACTTTCCATTAATTTATTCAGAAACGATAGATAACCGATCACCATCATGAAATTCGCATTAAATAGGTGTTCATGAGGAATTTTCCGCTCCCTGTGAATTAAAAAATATGAATGTAGCAGCCATCGATCCATTCAATAAATTTTTAGTATTATTGAAAATAAAATCACCTTTGCTAAGAAAATGGAATAACGTTTCTTAGCGTTCCAAACCAAAGGTTCGAGTCCCGGCTGATCGGAATAATACGATCACGGAATATCTGTTTGTGTTCGTCAAAAATAATATGTTTGTAAATATAATATTTACAAAACCTCATAGAAATCGATATCTTAACGCTCTTTAGCACGATTGGTTGACAAATTCAATTCAATTATAATTTCTAATTGTTATTGTTAATGTGATTTTTCTTAATTAGCTATTTAAGTGCGAACTTTGCTGTGTATATTAGAAATAGTTTTATCCTAGAGCCAAAAGTCGTTAAAAATCTTTAACAGGTAATAAGTATCCTTAATCCGTATGATACAAGTCATTATAGCCAATTAGTCTGGAAATATCGAATTGAATTTAGATATTCTTTAATAGAAAATATAAACAGATACTCTGTATATGGAATAAAAACAATTGCTTGCTACTTTTTCACCGTTTCCTAAAATTCTATAGCAATAAATATTTGAAAGACTACTCTCGATCTTATCTTTGGGGAAATTAGCTTAGAAAACTACTTTAAGTCCAAAAATAGGAAATAGGGCCTCAATTCCAATTCCGAAGACCACCCTATGTCCCCTACATAGATTATGCCGCCCATTTGAGGGTATTTTTACCGATTCCACTGTTGAAATTGTTAAAATTATTCTACAAAGTATTTTTGTGTTTGGGCATACTTCTTTCACAACTTGCATCCATGACGGGCATGGATAGTAGATTGGAACCAAGGAGTTCTGGTGAGAGGGTTCTCGAGGGGTACAAAGAAATCCAATTTCTCATTTAACAGCAATTTTTTATTGATGTTATTTTTCTAAAACGCTGGAAAATATATCTTAAAACTATTAGTTAAGATTAAGAGAATTACAGCAAATTATAAGAGCATGGAATGTTAAGATTTATTATTCTTGCTTTAATACACGTAAAATTGTCGATGTTTAACTTATCAATCTTATCAACTTTCTCAGGTCTGATCGACAAATTACAAAAGCCTGTTGATCTCTCTTAGAAAGTTTTCCATCTAAAGTAAATTGTTATTAACTTTAACT
Organism: Pachydiplax longipennis; assembly: GCA_036926295.1. Taxonomy (NCBI): domain Eukaryota; kingdom Metazoa; phylum Arthropoda; class Insecta; order Odonata; family Libellulidae; genus Pachydiplax; species Pachydiplax longipennis. Next base: position 54,118,041 of record JAVFKF010000004.1, read on the forward strand.
TCGAAGATTTAGCCGATGTCACTGTTATAGACATTGTTAAAACTATTCTGCAAAGTATTTCTGTGTTCGGGTATATTTCTTTCATACTTATTTTGACAGTTATTTCCACTAGAGATTCTCAAATGTTCTAACAGATGCGGGTGTTCGTCGCTCAGAGGCGCGGGGCCCTTCCCCCTCGTTAAGGCGATTCTGATGTTCATTATACTCAAAAGGGATGAATTTAGAAACTTACTAAAGGGAAGAAACATCCTTCTTAAATAAATAATAATCTTAGCACTATGATTCTCTGGTCTACAATCAACTTTTAAAGTGTTAATTTGTCATGAAACATCAAAAGATGTAAAATAATATTGGAAACATTTCCTTAATAGTTTTGATTTATATCCATGACAAATTGCTAGTTTTACGAATTCATAAACCGAAGGTCGGTCGTTCGCTAGTCTCTCTCTTTGAATTCGCTAATTTATTTGAAACTTTTAAATTTTAAACTTCTCATAGTCAACAGGTTGTCTCATCGTATTGAAGGAATAATCCCGGATAATATAATTGGAAATTATACCACATTCCTAACTATGTAACATTGGTTGAAACTGATGTAGAGTTAATCCGGAGAGCTTGTATTAGAAAATGCCATTACTAGAATTTCCCAAGTATGAAATCATGAGATTAAAGATTTTCTCGTTTATATAAGCATCGTCAATCGAAATTGAAGCACGAGCTAATTATAAGTGGTGTTGAAATTCTTATAGAGTCGAGACAGTTTACATACTAGCAGTCTTCAATTCATAGCCATAGACCAGTTTTAAAAAATAGCATCTATTAGGATCGCGTACAGTAGCTGTAGATATCTAATCTACTTACTTTCCCATTGAGGACGTAATAATTTACCGAGCTTAAGAAACTTTATGGCCACTATGCTACACCAGATTCAGCTTTCGGATTATTTTATGGGGTACTTAAGAAAATGATGTCGGAAACTTGTTCGGGAGGCTTAAATAACTTGAGTAAATACCAGCAGAAGGAATTGAGGTAGGTAGAGAAGCCATATTACTGGGCGTAATGGAAGACGCCATAAAACGAATATGAGATCGTGAATTGATGTCATGTGGTTGGCTTCATTAAAATTTTTAGCCTTTTATTAAACAGGGCCAAAATCTGACAATTCGAATCACATTTTAATAGTATATTTGAAATATTTATCTATATAATGTCAATATTTTTCTAGTAGCACAGACATATTTTAAGTAAAATTGCAAATAAGGGTGGCATACGTAGAAAATTAATAATGAAGCTTATCCCTTACAATTAAGTTACATTCCAAAACTTAATAATTCCATGACATACTTCGAAAACTTATCCGGAAACTTCTTTTATAGGTTCACCATCATCAGCCTAAGGTTGATTCAGTCATTTTCTTTTGATTGGAAAAGATTTGTGTTATTTGTCATACAAAATTTTCTTAGTTCATATTTTCTCGTTCACTCGATTTAATTCGAGCTAAAGTTGATATTAATAGAGGCAATATATCAATGATATATTTAATAACTGAATACTTAACAGCTTTGAAATTTACAATGAGTAAAATTTGATATTGTTCAATATTTTGTGAGGCTTAAAAGTGCGGAATTGTCTCTGAACTTTCAGCAAGTACATATGGAATAAATATGGATACAGAATGATCGCATTGGCTCGTACATTGATAGAAATATATTTTGAGATCAATCCCTTTTGGGGGATGAAGAAAGATTTTTGAACTCGATCCGTTGAATTCATCCTTCGCCAAGCTGTCGGCATCTTGGCTCATATCTGATTTTACAGAGAATTTTCGGAAAATATCTAAAAACGGGACTGAAAATACAATACCAAAAAAAATGTTTTCCGATGCAGCATTGCGGAAAAGTTTCCGAAGGGTGTTAACAGAAAAAGGAGAGAATTGTTCGGGCGAAAAGGAAAAAAGAGTAGAAAGGAACGAGGAGCAGTAAAGAGAAGAAGAGCTTATTCTTCCTGGTCTTTGCAGGTAAAATGCGAATATACTGTGGAGGGACATAGCGTGGGTGTCAAGGGGCAAGGAGTCCGGTCTTTCAAGAAATGATAATAGGGAATAGGGTCTTTTTTGTCCATCGCCCATCCCACGTAACCTACCCGCTCGACGTGTTGCAACACGCGTGCTGATTTTCGTTTGAACGTTTTCTTCGGAAGGCTCCAAGGTGACGCAATTCTCGTCGTGGTTTTTGCTGTATCCGTTAATGATTTTCTAAAGCGGATGATGACTTCGTTGGGCAATTCTGCACGTTGTTTTCTTGTTCAATTTTGTACGTTGAGGACATGATCTAATTCGGACTGTGCGATTTTGGCTGCGATAAACTTTTATTGGGTCCATCCAACACTACAAAAGTATTTCCCATTTGGTTGGCTTTTTATTGGAGAAAAAATGTGATACGTTACTAGGGTTAGCCTTACGTATAACCGTATTCTCTGCTCAGTAAAACTTCCTTCACATTTTCATACAATTTTTAAAAATTCAAAGTAATTGAAATATTTAATTTAGGAGTTTTTCGCGCCGAGTAATCGAAATATTGGATCAACACCAAGCCATTATACCTTGTTTAATAATTAATTCAAATTTAAATATTTCTCAGTGTGTAAAGATTTCATTATCTTAGGTACCGAACGATGCAATTTAAAGCTCAATCTCTATCCGCTTTAAAAAATGAAATTAACTTTGGTGGAGTTCAAATATTTAAATAAGGTTTCCTTTTCCTTATCAGTCGAATATACGAGTACGAAAAACGATTTGTTTTCTGTTATATCGACAAGGTTGCAATATGACAGATTTTACTGCATGATTTACTTGCACGAATCTATATTTTCTTTTATCATCTTTTCGGCATATTATCTTATATATAATATATATCTTGAGGATAGGTTTTTAAATTTTATTGGATTCATCCTAGTTATATATACGAGTATATATATAAAAATGGGGTAAGTAAGGGGTTGATATATTGGAGAAACTTTGATCTAATGGGGAAATTATTGGTGTCACACATTTCACAGTTTTAATGTAGTGTGTTATCAAAAGTGTTGTAAAAGTATTTAGTTATACATGATAAAATTTAATATAAAGCAGCATAGTGATATGGCGCCGTGGCTTAGTTGGTTAAAGCGCCTGTCTCGTAAACAGGAGATCGGGAGTTCGAATCTCCTCGGTGCCTCAATTTTTCAATGGCCAGTTGGAGAGTCAATTTTTGACAGGGTAATGGACTTTAACCAAATCCAGCAGTTTCCACTCGCTCTTTCTGATTCAAGCCTCAGCTATGGTGATTTTTTAATAAAGAATGTCCTATGAGACGGATACGGAAGAAACGGAATATTTAAAAAGGATTGTTTTCTTGAAGCTCTTCCTCGTCATTAAAAGGAGGCATACCCGAAAAACTTCGTAGATTTAAGATTTTTAGCTTTAATTATTGTATTATAACGATTGAAATCCTTTTATATCAGTAATCATAAACGTCATGCATATTCTTCCATTAAATATATAAAGGATATATATTATATATATCATATATTACATATAAAGGATATGTATTATATTTATATCTTGCCACGTGCAAGATTTCCGCTTTGTTGCATTCTATTTCTAAACTCTAATCTAATTCGAAATACTTTTCCTGCCATGCTTTCCTCTCTTACCGTTCATATATTTTCTATAACGCATCTCTTCAGAGTAATAGGAATCATTGAGGTTAAGGATAGCGAAAGTTTCACACCATTTAAACCCATTCCTGGTCGATGATGTGGAGGGAAGGATCACTACAAGATGGTTCCTCTCATTCTTCACCATTTGACCAGATTGTTAGCTTGACAGCTCTGTATCATAAAAGAATGTGTCACCGGGCTGTTGGCCTCACCTGCCATTTGTGGACTTCTGTAACAGTCGATATATTTTTTAGCAGATTTAGTTTTATACGACGGATATTATGTGAGAAAGACCTGGGAGTCCCGTAAAGCAAAGATTTATTTTATGAAAGAGCATAGACTGGGGATGGAAAATTTCCGTTTTTATTTGGATGAAGAGAGAGGATAATTTAAGAAGCAAACTTCATTTGAGATTAATACGTACTTAACAGAATAATTTTAGCCTTAGGGTTAGACTTGAATTTTTATACTATAATGAGTTTATGTTATTCTTCAAATCTGATTGAAAGTCATCAAAAAAATTACGGATAAACTAATTACGAAGCTATTACGTAATGACTTCTTAAGGAATATCTTATTTTTTATCATTGAGTACATACAAAGTTTTGACGTTAAAGTGGTAATTTGAAATCGTTGTGTTGTACAGAGTCTTAAAGCTACAATTTTTCTTCTTAGACGAATATTTTCGATAAGTTCAACTATCCTAAAATTTCTCCTTAAAGCGTTTTATTTATTTGAATCTTTCATATTGTTTCGGGTTACACCGCTTTATGCCGCGACGCACCGCGAAGTAGCATGTAGAATTAAATATCCAGCGCCGCGGGAATATACTCCCTTGTGACTGTGGCTGTGACTCCCTTTTCTTCTTCATGAAAGTGTTTTGCATCAATACTAAAATCATCTTACTTCATTGCATAATTTAGGATCAATGGAATGTTCAAACCCTTATGTAATCACTGCCACTTATACGGAAAAGGAAAAAGTGGCCTTTTAATATTTCTGTCTATGAATCCACTGCTATAACTCTAGTTGATATTACTAACTTTTGGTAAAATATATCAGGACCGCAAGTTTTTTGGGTTAGTACTATCAACTAGAGTTATAGCAGTGGATTATAAAAAACTTGCGGTCCTGATATATTTTACCAAAAGCTTCATTTCAATTACGTGGCTAAATCACATTGAATAGAATGGAATTAAATTTTTCCATCTCAATTCTTATTTACTTCCGATTAATTTTTTACGCAGAGAGGACTGCTTTTAGCGCAAGATCATTAGTGTTTCTAAGTTTTCAATTATCTACGTTATGTATTTATGTATATTAATTTCCGATATAACCAAGCAAAGCCAGACTTGAATGTTATAAATCGTTTTGGCTATAACTGTCGGGGAACTATATTTTATGTTTCTTTTCGCGAAAGAAGCTATTGTTAAGAGGAACACCGTTCCGAAATCTGAGCAAATCACTGCAGCACAAATTAGTTGGAGCCAGAAAGCATTTTCACCATCCTTTTCAATTGCCATAAACCATTCCTTTTCCAATTCTCCTTCCTTCAATTACCTCTTTTTCTCCTCCCCACTCGTTTTTCCACCGTGCCTCACATTCGATTCGCACTCCCTTTTTCTCCACGCTTGCCAAGGGTGGATGCCCTCGGGCCTTTGCTCCAAATCCTTACGACTGCCTCCCCCTGACTCCGCCCCCTACGTCGCCTCCGTTCCGCCGTCTCAGGGAACAGTCCCTCCCTTGTGGCGGCGGTAAGCAGACCTGCCTGCAATTAAAGGATAATGTATGCCGCCGCCTCTGTGCCCTGTTGGGGCGAGCCGGAGGCGATTAGGATGCTGGAAGGCCTTCCTCAGCGGCACGGCTTTGGAGTAAGGCACGCGTGAAAGTGCTCAGTCATTTTCGGATGTCGTTTTTTGAAGAGTCCACGAATGGTGTCGTTCTTTTCCCAAGTGTCCGGGTTTACGCCCCTACGGAAAACTCAACAACCCGTTCAAGAGAGGACGATTTTGTTATCGCCTTCCGCGTAGAAATCAGTTGAAAATATGGGTTTCCTTTTTTAACTCATTGGTGGCGATAAGTACTAAATGTTGCCTTTCCGTCAAGTACTCTATGTAGTTTTCAGAAAAATCCATTTTCATATCAAACGTATCGATGGGAAGCTTGTATCTTTCATTAGGGATGACGAAATGTTAATATTTATAGAAGAAATTCATTCAAATATCATAAATACACCAACAATATAAATCTAATATTTCTAATATTTACAAATAACAATTTTTCCATCATTTTGAAACTATCGTTGTTTGTTTGAAGTTGGTACTAAATTTAAGATAATCATGATATTGACTGCAATGCCCTCATTCTCCATAAAGTCCATATTTAGGTTCTTTTATAAGTGAATTTGATTGGAATTTTATATTTGTCCCGCAGTTCATGAGGTGGTATGAAGATAGCTACGTTTAAATAACTCTACGTTTCTCAAATGTTTCGAATTTTGAACGATCATTTCTTCTTCTTCATGGACCAGATTGCATTCTTCACGTCTTTTATATCCATGTAGTTTATATTTCATTCTTAAAAATCCATATCCTATAAAAATAAAATATTTTACAAAGCGATCTATCTCTATAGAGAGAAAATGGAAAACTTAAGGGAAAATCAATTTTAAAAAATTGGGAGTTTTATTTAACCTTCATGTAATCATTTAAAGAAATAATATTAATTAATAGGAAAAAAGTCTTCTAAATGTTTTAGATTGTCATTTTGCCTTAGAAGCTAGCAAAACTGAAGAACTGATAAAAGGGAAGTCTAATGTGAACAACTTTCGCAGCAGGGACTTGCTTGGGTACTTAATATATCAGCTTAATAAGTCAAAATGTTAAACTTGCATTATAAATTACGTAAGGACAGTAGTATTTAGTAGAGGGTTTCATATTAATTATTTACGGTGGAAAGGATTATTTAATCATTTAAATGCTGTTTATTATTCGAATTATTTTTATGTAGGATCGCATATACCTATTGATGTTTGAGGTACTCTAGCATTTTAATCAATATTTGAAACAATTTTCGGTGAAAGCACATCATTAGGAAAATTTCCAAAATGTACTTATAATCCTCATTCTATAGAGTAATTCTTCCACTGATTGAACTTTCGGGTCACATAAATTCACCTATAAATTCAATGACCCTAATTAAAACGCGCATCGGCATTTGCTAATTTTTCTCCAGCCTGTATTGAACAGCAGCCAATCCTTCCGTCCAACCGGTCTGTCGCGTGTTGAACCGGTCGCGGCTCGCGTCTACGGCGACAGGCTTCCAGGACACGTAGTCGGGTGTGGGAGGGAAGGAGTCGGGGGCGGAGAATGCAGAATACCTCGAAAGGAGGCGATTCTTCCGCACCCATGGATTTCCGAAATAGCGAGACACGATACGAAAGGACATCGTTAAGTCACGCGTGCAAGAGTGGTGTCCCGAAGGAAAGTGCTCGGCCGTGCGGAAAGCAGGGAGCCATTCTGCGCACCTAGGTCCTAATCTCCTTCCCTGGACCCATTCACGGACAACATCTACCGCTCCTCCACCCCCGCACCTCCTCTGACTTCTCTTGCACGCACTCGGTTGAACCCCGTCTTCCCTACCCTTCCTTTGTGTCTCGCGTCCCTTTTTCGGCACCGTTTGCGTTCCTCTCGCTTCGCTTCATGCCGCTCTCTTTACACTTCATTCGCGAAGAAATAATTCGAGTTTAATGGAGTTTTAACGCCCGTCTTTTGCTCTGCTAAACGACTGCTGAGGAAACACTTGCACTCAATTTCGGACTGTGTCGCGCTCAATTCTTCTCCAGGGGAGGACTTTTGGGGAGTTTTTCGTCTTTTTTATTGCCCTTTTTGAGTCTCTTTAGCGCGTTTTTGTTGGTCGGGGTTCGGATGTTGATTTATGTTACGAGTGCGTTGTTCGTTTGCCTGGTGTTATTTGCGAGCGCGTGGATTTCGGAATTGGAAGTAGATTGGCGGAAATGAAGTGTGCCTGCGGAGTGTCGTGATAAATTATTTACTTTTCTTTGGCGCGTTTTCGGACTTGTATGGATTTTTCGTTAAGCTGTACATCAAACTCGTCAACATTTTATATTTCCGTTAATTTTACTTACACTTTATGGTCAATTTCTTTCAAAACCATTTTTTAAATATGTTGGGTCAGAAGCGGGAATACCCCCTTTTTGGTGGCCTTTTCGAGCGTTCAATGCGGCAATTTTATTACTTCCTCAAACATATTCAGTATTTAAAATAACTGTAATAAGTATGATATCTTTTTCAGCCTCAAGTGTAATTGTAATAGAAAATTTTACACCTACGTTTACAAAGCGATCTTATTTTTTTCCTTCGTTTGAGTTTAAAGTTGAACTGCATAAATGTAGGGAAATACGCTAATCAACTTCAGCCTAATTATTTCATTGGTGGCCTAAACACTGTAAGGCCGAACTGAACTTGCCGCCCGATAAAACTGTTTTCCCCCTTTACACTAGGCCTTTAATGTTAAATTTAATCTGACCCAAACTTCATAATGATTTCGAGTTTCCATTTATTACTTTTTAATTAATGAACAGATTTTTCAGTTATTTTACATTTTATGGGCTCCCTGATAGCCGTGTGGGCAGCGCGTTCGACTTCAATGAAAGCGGTCCCGGATTCGATTCCCGGTGGGAGCCCACGTGCGAAATGACCTCAGCTGTCGAAGCACGTATCACAACACTACTACTATTGTACCTTTAATTAGTTTCTAAAATAAATTGATGCTCACTCACCGCGTGTATGCTCACTAGAGTGTTTCTTAAAATCCATTGGTGAAATACCAAAAAGCACTGGAACCCTTCGAACGATGAATCTCTAAATCTTTGCTTTCAATAAGAATACCATGGAAACGAGGCTCTAGATACAAGTTTACAATCATAAAAATCCCATAATACTTTTATAATAAAATTTAAATTTTTAAGAAATTATATTTTTACATTAAGTTTATTATCATGCTGTTTCAGCTCCTGATATGAGGGTATGCGTAGACTTAGCAAAATTTACAGTGACTCATAGGGGAAGGAAGCAATTATCTCGAGTAAACATTTTTGTAGTCCTTTCAAGCGATTGTATCATAAATACATAATCACCTGCCTCTGGATTTCGTCCACCACAGAGACGGAGACAAACACATTTGGAAGAAACGGGAGTAAAAAGAGCTCCTTCTGTCCGCCTTTTCCGCTCCAAACGGTGATTAGCAGTCTCGTTATGGGATGACCCACCGGAAGTCCCTCTAATACCCTCTGTCTCCACGCATGAGGGCTCAGGCGCGTCGTATTTCGGAGGAAAAGACTATCCCTTCAGTTTTCTTAGAAAAATACTCTCCAGTCTGGGCTGTGATTGCTATGTTTTCGCAGAGACCGCAATTCCGCGACCGCCTTCCTGGTTTTAGCCTTGAATAGGACGGTGTTTTGCAACAATCGAATGGGTGGATTTGTCGGCATATTTCGTTTCCAGTCTCTGTTCTCTTTCAGGTGCATTACGGGTTTGGAAATCGATGGTCCAATGGAGCTGAATTTGATGAAATGGTTTGCCTCTACCAGGTTCTTTACGAATGTCCTATTTATTTCTTCCGGTGTACTGTCTAGGTTTTCCTGGGAACTTTCCTCATCTCATATTGTTAGTCTATTGTAGTTTTGTAGGATAATGCTTGAGGCGGATATGAAAATTAGCCTGAGGGTGATTTATTTAGACTCAGGAGAGGTTTGATTTCGGAACGATTCTTCAAATTTAACAAATATGTATATACAAAAATCTAAAAGTTCAATTCGGTATCTGAATGTTTTGGTTAACTCCCTGTGACATTATTTAGTTGCGAGTTAAGGCCTATCTTTTCTTTAACGAATTATGAAAGGAATAAGTCGCATCTTGCAGCACAGTCGTATTCTAAATTCTCATTATACATACTGCTGTTGGTGCTGTAATGGTTTGATACAGCACGTTAAGCTAAACTTTCCTTTATTTTTTCTTCGTATCTGTACAACTAAAATTTTACCGCTACGTGACAGCAAAAACACCTATGCAAAGAGTCAATAAGGTCAATGACCTGTTAATGAAAGCAATGTTCCTCGTGCTAGACACTTCCTTCCGCGATATCTGTTTTGGTTTGGGCGCTGTTTTCCTACGACCACTCTTATATCGTGACCTCCTTTTGTTTTGGTTACTGATAATCACCAGGGTCAGTTCCGGAAATGGCAAAAGTTGATCAGACGTCAGTTGTAGGATGAAAAGATGGAGGAGCAATTTACAAACTCCCGTTATGTCCGGCTCCTTACCGAATCACAATACTGAATGCAACCTCTCCGCTAACAGCGTGCCTCAATGTCAATTTGCGTTATCCTTCGATAATTTTAGAAACGGAGTCGTGTGCTCAGACTAGCGAAACTGTGGCTTGGAGTAAAGAAAATGGTGGAACGAGAAACGCCTCAATACTTAAAACGTTTCGGTTCCACTTTGGACTATTTTGGAAGCAATCATTTTTCCTATTAGGGATCCTCGAAGATTAGGATAGGTCTGGCGCCTTTGGGGAGAGTGGTTGGAAAGGAATTGGTAGCGGAAAGAAAATCACCTTGGAACAAAGATCCCGCTGTCAGATTTGAAAACGAACGCGGGGAGCGTTCTTTAATCGCTCCGCTGAATGGCTTTTAAAAAATTTATTGCTCCCTTGGAAACCTTTCCTTCAGGAATTTGAATGTTTTGGACGTCTGAAGGTTCACCCAAATTTCCTTATGTCCAATCGGTTTTTCTAATCGACGATCTTCGTGAATCTATTATACGCTGGTATAATAGTAACTAACGTGGGTATTTTTGCTATTGTGGCTGTGGACCATTGCTAAATATAAGAAAGTAAATAATAAGTAATTGCGTAAATAATAAGAAAGTTATGAATTTCACGAATTTACTACACCGTGCACCACTTATATTATTACTAAATGTTATAACTGATAACTTTCTATGCAAAATGAAGGACAGTAGAGTGAATTATAATGATTATAAATCAAGTGAAACAAATACATAATAAATATAAATATTTCGATTTCTTTTTTCATAGGAGTTAAGGAAGGATAACTTATTTAGATATAAGTCATCTTTTTAAGATTCAGTTAAAGTTTTCGCTTAAAAATTAAAACTGAAATTAGAATTTAGTAAGACTTGACAGATTCACTGAGAGGAAAAGACTGTGAAATTTGCTGATTGAAAAATTTGCTTTTTGGTCGAATTCTGGCACAATAAGATTAATAATAGGGGTTCACTTACAGTATCTGATGGATGCTGGATTTCTGTCACCTTAGATTCGAATAATCTTTATTATTTAAAAAGAGGTAAAGAAGTGGTAGAGAATTTTGAGCCTTCAACTCTACTTCTATGATCTTTTACCGTACCCCGAGGATTGATTGCTGCAGAAATATATCCAGATATTTTCAAATTGAGGATTAGGCGACTGATCAGAAAGTCAACTGTAAAGTATGTACTTTTGTTTTGTTTTGTTTTTTACCTCCGTTGTAATCACTGGTGAGTGGAGGTAAAACTCGAAATCGCATTTGATGATCAATTATCTTTTTGCAACCCTTAGAAGGTTCGCTGAAATAAGTAGAAATTATTTCCATTACGGCAGCGCCAGGACTCCTCGTCTTCATCGGCGCCAATGTTAATGTGAATAGATAAGTCCCTATATTCACTTTGAAGGAGTCGGCCTTTACTGCCAATCATAAATAAATTAAGGCACAAAAACTGCCGGAAAGACATCCCCGCGATAGGGCTTGGATTTTGAACGGTTTTATTTGGAAGCTATATTCTGTCAGTTCAGAAAAACGCCTAGCTCTTCGGGAATTAAGGATCTAGGCAATGAGGTAATCATAGAATGAATCAGGGTTCGTATGTAATTGACTAAATGAGTCTAAGTAGTTTTCCCCATATTCAAACGCTTTGGAGTAGGCAGAACCCTTGAGATACAATTTCTCGGAACCCATAATTTTGAGAATTCGAACTCCTCAAAAGATAGAAAAGGGTATCGGGAAATCACACAGATTTAAAAGCCGTCGTAATGGTCGACAAAAAGTTTGGACCTCTCTTCAAGTCCATGTCGAAATGCCATCGGTTGGCTCACGGAATTCGAGGAATATAAAAGGGAAATGCTTTTGCGTGGGAATCGGAAGCCGAAGAGATAAAGGGATAGGAATTTTCTAGTCGCCCACAAGTTACGTTTTAGATTCCTCTCCAAGTAATAGGCATCTCTTCTTCTTGGGAGACCACCTTGCGTCCACGTGAATTCCTTAGGCGACGTGTAGTTAGGAAATTCTGATCCAGCAGTTTAAGAGGTGGCTTAATGGGTAATGGTCGCTAATTAAAGTTGTTTTTTTTCCTCACGGAAAGGTTTAGGAGGCAATAATTCCGTGTACTGTTGCTGAAATATTCGGCATTAAAAAGACTTTTTCTTAATGCCTATAAACTAAGTAACACGTACTGCAGTTTAACCAGAACAAAATTACTGCCATGTCGTTAACTACCGTCTCGTTTATGTATATACATATAAGGCTGAAAATCGCTGTTCAGCCTTCGAATGTTTTACTTAAAATCTTAACTCAGGAATGCTGCTATCAAGTCGTACTATTTATCTTCCAGTTAAATGAAGCTGAGTCTTTACACATGCATGCAGGCCACGCCTTTCTTAAAATCATATCCAATTCAGGGCATCGAACCGAAAAATTGTTATTTTTTAGGAGTGAAGACTAAACCCAAACCAAAAAAGTGAAATTCTTGAACCCGAACCGAAACCGAAGACCGTTATTTATTCCATTCCAACTTGCGATTCGCAACAGTGCTCATTTTGCGTAAGTGGAATAATATTTGGAGGAAGGCTTACTAAACATGAGCAGTAACGGTATCTGAATCGTAATAAGTTTTTTTAAATCAATTTTAGTGTAAATAATTTTAATTTAAAAAATTAGAAATAATAATACAGAGAGATATGATAGTCGGAACGAAAAAACTTACTTCGAAGCGGTTAGACTTTTGCTTCCGTCTAAACGAAATGGGAACTGAACTGAAATTTGGTTTTTTCATCGAGCTGGAGCGAGAATGAAAAATATTACATTTCGGAGCACCGATCCAGTAAGTCATGCGTAAATTAATTTTTATTTAATTTCGTATGGTAGAAAATATCGATTTAATTGGCGGCTTTCTTATACCAGCAAAGTTTATTAAAATATTCCTCGGGTTTAGTTTTTCTAAATATCATATTCAAATTTGCATCACACGTATTCCTTTATTCCCGAAGTTATGAAATCACCGAAAGGATTTGATATCCACTAATCACTAGATTTCTTTTAAAGAATTATAGTATCATTTACATTACAAAATGAGAAACATTGATATGTAATTTCTCGTTCAGAATGATAATTAAGTCTATATGGCCCCTTGTTTTGTTTGAGCGACTCAGTTCTCACCCAAGAACGAAAAATAAAACAAATTATCTTCGTGCCTTCTAATTCGTTAGCAATTCACACGTTGCTTCACTTTTTAATGGTGAATTGTACTTTCTGTCGTTTAAAGTTAATGGATCGTTATTCTTGAGGCTGAAACAAAGATATTTTACAATGCTTCCTTCGGTGTTTAGTATTGGAATTCAAACGATCATGTATTTACTATTCATATTTGCGAATAGAGAAACAGATGTGGAATTTTTCCAACCAATAAAATGAAAAATAAATCAGTTCGTTAATCTGATGTTCACCTTGCCAAAATATCGATTCTTTTATAGGTTTTAAAGCCAAGAGTTTAGAAAATACGAGCTGGTTAATTTTTATTTTCGCGTCCGAAATGCGTATCAGGTGGCAATCAGAAATAAAGATCTGACAAGGCAGAACAAATTCTAGAACATATTGATGGAATTTTAGGAATTTATAGGCCGTCGATTATCTTCTGAAAAATTTCGACGTTTTTCCATGCAATAAAGGTGAACTATAAAATGGGAAATCACTTTTTATTTCTACTATCGGAAATACCTAACGTTACCAAGGTGAAAAATCAACTATAATTCATTAGTAGCATTTTGTATTGATAAGATTTAGACTCCTTGGAGTTTAAATTTTAGATTACTAATTAAGCTCATTGTGTATCAGCAGATACTAAAATACAGTCATATCGTTATCTACGGATTGAGGACTTTTATTAAAATGAATGTTGAATGAATAAATGGATATTGAAGATTCTTTTGGTGCTGAACTTGAACTCTAATGTTTGGAGACCTCTGTGCTAGGTAATAGTTCTTAAACCAGGAGTAACGAACCTCATAAATGCCCAAAGTGGCATGCGTGGGAATATTCTTAGCACGTGGAACCCTGACAGCGCTATTCTTTTTAAGTATTCCACAATTTAAAAAATGTAGATTTATTCATTGGTAGTGATACTTAATAACTATTTACTCCGATTATAACATTTATATATGGTGCACTTGCCGCAAAAAGTTCGCCATCCCTGCTTTGAAGTAAAAGAATGGAGGAAATTTCTGCATATTTTGCGTAATCTCAACGTGCAAACAATGTTTCACTATATAAATTAGAACTTTCAATAAATTCTCATTCTCTCGAAGTTTATTTCGATCTTTTGTGATGACTTTTTCGATTTAATTTTTGCTAAAGAAATTAAATCATCAAGTGATAAAACAGATCTTATATTTTACGGAAGACTCATTGAAAGATATTGTGTCGGGACTGGGATCCTGTCGATGATAAAAAAGCTAAGCATACAAAAGGAATCTGCTTGCAATATTGCATTGCTGGTCTTAAGGAAATAGCAGAGAAACATTTATAGAGATCAATCACGCTTAAGAATTAAAGGAGTATTATAACGGTAACAAAATTACTAGGACTTTTTACTACATTGCACCCTCTGCACTCACTAATATGATAAGTCTTTGATTACGATTTAAATGCTTAGATGATTATGCTGCCAGTAATGAAAATGCTTATAATTGGTTTTATTAACCGTCCTTTGAAGGTTAAAAAGTACTATATTCTCCCTTAATGGAATCGCTACTCCTTTCCTTTCCATGCTTTACTCTTTCCTACTTCAGAGACCGCAGCGCTGCTCTAGTAATATAATTTAATGAACATTTCCGCGAAACGGACAGAAACGAAGGAAAATAACGTCCTGAGAGCCTTACTTTCCCATCCTTCAGCCTTTCAACTTCAATCCACAAAGGACACGGGAAATTATATTTAACGCCCTCTTAGAGGCCTAACCATAACGCCATAAAAATTTCGTATTTTTTTCTCCGGGCATAACGCGAGAATGTTTTTTAAGGGACCGTTTTCTCCGTAGCGGTGACTGTACACTCGTAAAAAAGGAACCTCTCTTGTGTGCCGTCTCGGTTAGTTTTGCGGCGTTTGGGACAGTGCCACTTAGAAGTGGTAGGTGGGGTATGGGCGGAGGCAGGTGTGGGGCAGGTAGCGAAGAGGGAAGCAGGTACGGGAGTGGGCGGCCAAGGGGAGGTCGTGGGCGAGATGCAGGTAGTGGCGGGGGCCGATTCCCGCGGGCTAAACCGTTCCACGTATTATATACATTTTTCGATGGCGGCCTGTTTCCCGACTTTTTCTTCGGTAGTGAAGGAATGACACGACCGGCTATTATTTTTTTCATCCCGTTTCCTAATGGTTTTCCAGATTTTCTCCGAGTTTTTTTTCCACGGCAAAAGTGTTATTGAGAAGAGATTGTGTTTTTTAGGAATTTTTCTGTCAGAAGAGGAGGACGGTGCTTGATTCTTCCGATTTTGACAATGCCCTTACTCATGATTGGTTCAGGTGTAGTTCTGTTGACTCAACATGCCTTTTGGTATTTTTCCCGAAATCTGCGTTGTGTTTACCATTCTTTTTGGATATCTGTCAGATCTCAAAATTTGTCGTTGCGGAATCGTCGAGGAGGATTCATCAATTTTGGTCATATTTTGGAAAAAAATGGCTGTCATGACAGTCATCGTTTCCGAAAATAATGTATTTTGATCCCTTATGAAATTTGTATGCCACAACATGAACTACTCCTTCCACATTTTTTTAGAAGATGGGGTAGTTCTGAAATAAATCTTAGGCCGCTCGATTCTAACTTGTTATCAAATATGTTAACAGAGGGAAAGCTTTTAAGTACATCAGAATGCCTTTTTTAGGGAAAAATTTATTTTATTCATTCATTCATAATTAATTCATAATTAATATTCTATTATAAAGTACCTTAGATTTGACTCATGATTGTATCAATGTCATCGAAATCCTAAGCCTGCTTCAAAATTAAGAGAAAGTTATTTTTTTCTGGGAAATACCCCACTTATTATTTTGTAAATTTTCATCCCTCTGTTTCTATTGATTATGTGGATTTAATATAGACAAGCGGAAAATTTAATGACCGCGAGAGAATTCGTCTTGGATCAAATTTCGTCAAAAGATTCAACTCTTGAAACATTGTGTTCTTTCCTTTAGTATTACTGTATGATACTTTAAATTATGGTAGTTTTTTTAATTGAAATGCATAACCGTCTCTTTAGGTAACCTTTTTCGCTTTTCACTCTATATACCGCCAAACAGATATCCCTCCAGTATCCCATTAGATATATCTTAACAATGCATACTTCCACAGTTTTGACTAACTATTTAGCATTCTGAGGGTTAACTGTCATATGAAAGAGGGAAAAATGAAAACTCTTTGATGAGGAGAGAGATGTTATGTGCTACTTAAGAAGAGAAACCAGCATATAAGCATGTAATAACATGTCCTTAAGAAATATAATGTTAAGATATTGCTGATAGAATAAGTAAATTATCGTTGTTATAGTATGATTTTAAATATTTTTTCATGCAGTATAAATATATTTATAATTTTACAGGGGGTTAAACTTCTTTGATATTAAATAGAGTTTAAGTAGATGGTTTGTGAGAATCTTTTGTAAAACGTACCCGTCTTTGTTGTTTGTGTGAGATGATGCGCTCTTATACTTTAATATTTTTAAGGTAGATCTATTTCTTCCTGCAATATATTTCATTAGATTATGATTTAAAATTCTTTCCAGTTATTCACAAATTCCCCATCCGCTTTCCTAATTTGAAGGGCATTATTTCCATCAGGAAGCTGTTGTACCAACTGCTTGAACGCTGCAAGAAATAGAACCAGCAAACTCATCGTACACCAGATATACATTACTTCATCACTCTCCTAAGGCATGTCCACATCAGCAACCTTTATTGTAACAGGTAAGGTCCTCATGTCCTCGTCCAAATACTGCCCTCATCCGATCGTAAAAAATTCGTTCACAGAATCAGGGATACACCCTTCATAGACGAATGCATTTAAAGGGGCTCTTTTTGGTATGAAAGCAAAAAATCTCGTAAAAAAAGCCCAACAGAATTTTTTAGGAGCGATCGGTGTATATGTGTGTATTGTAAGGGTTAGGACGATAGAGAAAGGGGTTTTCGTTTCACAGCTATGATGATTCAGTAAGTTTTAATAATAGGCGGGTGTAACCGATGATCCTTGAAGAATGGGTGCACGTGCAATCGATGCAGTAGCTTACATGGAGAGTTGCCTGGAAATCTGTGCTAGTTTAGGGAGATTTTTTTTCTTAAAATGTACTTTTCTTACGTGAGGATACCACCTGTGAAAGTTCGCTAAATTGATCGGTGTAGCATGAGGATGCTATTTTGAAGTTTTTTGGACTCAGTTTTTATCGGAATCTTTTTTTTTACTTTTCGGTTTGAGTTCACTCAGAGTGCGTATCTATGAAGAATAGATAGAAGCATTTAAAATGTAGGCTTTCGCTGCGCTTGCATTCTATGAGGTAGTTTTTTCGGACTTCTTCGCATCAAATGAAATAAGGTGGCATTGTAAAGTGAAAAAATACCCCATGGAATACATCGAAGATTTTTTTTTAGAAATTCTTTGTATACCGTGTTTTGCCAGTAACGTGGGAAAATTTTGAAATATGCTTTCACCCTAACTTTTGAAAAGTTTCATATAAAAAATCAACTGTGATACGCAAGATCAGAACTTCTCTTGATGGACTTTAAAAGTTGCCTCGTCGCTATTCTTCATTATATCTTATCAATTCATAAAAATATCGATAGAAATTTTGGTAGTGTGTATTTAGTTTGTTTAATTTAAAGAGGAGCATTTTCTGTTCTTCGCTAGTACATATTATGCAAGTTATCATTTTCATATAAGGAATAAACCGAATTATAAAATGCTGTCTTTTGAAAAATATGCAAAATACGTCCGTATTTGTAATTTTCGAATTTCGTCAAATCGATTTAACTTTATCTTCAGAGTAATCGGGACTCATATAAATATATCTTGAAAGAATGGAAGAAACATTTAGTAAATATCTATCTAAGAAATCTTTCTAAACATGTTATTTTTTATCTAAATTGAACTAAAATAGTTCTTCGAATTTTTAAGTATAAGTATCCGGTAATTATTTAATTGAGGCTAAAGATAGTGAAGTATAAAGAAATGATTTAAAGTAAAATAATTTTAATGAGTGAAGTTCTTTGACGGTAAGTAAATTATAACAGACGTATGCAAAGATGAATTAATCATTATGAATAATTGATATGGCGTGAAAATTATTAATTTTAATAGATGCTCAAGTTTTGTTTTAGAAATGAAAATTAAGTTTAGTTGCTAAAATAAATAATTAGAATTGCATCCTGATAATTTACATATATGGAAGCATAATAGAGTAAGCAATCGGTTGAAGAAGCATAGGATCAACATTTAATATCCTGATCGATTTTTTTTCCGTGCTCTTTGTGAGAATTTCATCTTCTAAAAGACCGAAAGGAAAAGAGATTTTAACGGCCGACGAACGAAGATTTCAATGCCTGGAGTTGGAATGACTCCCCGATGCCATGTGCAGTGCTCCTTGATGTCCTTCCTTTTGGTTCTCGCTTTTACGTCGCAAAAACCCTTTCACTGCACCGATCGCTCTCTTTTCCGCCTCTGCAGCTTCTTTTCTGTCGAAGGTCGCCCAGTCATTGCCGCCTAACGCAGCACCTGTCCTACGACGCCACTACTATACATCTCGAGCGCATGCATCAAATCCTTCATCATCGCTCGCATTATTGTCGTCTCGGTCGCCCTTTTGACTCCGTCTTTACTGTGACTGGGATTAATGTCTGCCGCGGAACGGATTGCAAAAGCGGCAGTTTTTCAATGCTCGACTAAGATGCGCGTCGAGGGACTTAAAAGAACTTTTTATGAAGTACTTTTACTAAGAGTGGTGCTTGTTATCAAACTTTTCCATTTTCATAAAATAGATTTAGTCGATAGTCTATTTTTAAGCATTAATGCACACGTTTTTCCAATACACGTTAATTTACGTATTTTTAATGTTGACTGACATGAAGAAAGAGGATAGACTATTATCTTTATTCTCCAAGGTTTTTACTATGCCAGAAAGCTGTAAAACTTTCTTGAATAAAATTAAGAAGTGAACGAATGAAATATTCGAGAGGACCACAATATATCCTTTCATTATTGCACAAATTCGAATTTGGAACTTTAATTGGACTAACTATTGGAATTGAGAACTATTATAGGATAAGATCAACTTTCATTTGCGGAT
The DNA here is from genome assembly GCA_036926295.1 of Pachydiplax longipennis. Lineage (NCBI taxonomy): Eukaryota > Metazoa > Arthropoda > Insecta > Odonata > Libellulidae > Pachydiplax > Pachydiplax longipennis. The sequence goes on from JAVFKF010000004.1 coordinate 54,137,415, forward strand.
AATAAGTAACAGGAATATTCTTAGAAAAGTAGCTACGGTAAGATACCGTGTTAAGAAAAAGATTAGTGTTAAGTCCGTCCCAAAAATTTTGCACCTAAAATCATACGAGAAAATGATTATTCACAGTTGAGATATTTTGGAATGAAACTCATTTTAACGAATGACTGGGGCACTTTTATGGCGCATCAACGTGATTTATAGCGTAAAAATGCACCTCATTTTTCTGTGCTCAGAGCCCCACTTTTTTACTGCCACCTTCTTTCGGTCTTATGCATGTGCATCAAAGCAAATTGCATATCTCGTGAACAAGAAGACATGACTCGATATAAAAAACATTTTTATGACTATCCAGCAAGGTGCCCGGATCTCATCTCTTAAAGCCTTCCTTTATAGCTCAGTGTCATCGACCGCATTAAAAATCCCGAAATAATTTAGAGAAGGAGAATGCATCGATGATTTCACAGCGGCATCGATACCCACGGTTTGTGTGACAGAATGAGAATCACTTATCGCGAAGACCTATTCTGACTTGCATATGCGCCCTTCTTCCTCAGAGTCGAATTTTAATGAGCATCTTTGAAAGATGGAGTGATGAAAGATGGGGCCAAATAGGATGTTTGGGCAATATGACAGCCACGTTCTCCGCTGATGAATATGCTAAAATGTTTACCGACCTTTTATGATCGGCTGCACTTTCTATAACGCTATCGGAATGACGCTATGAAAATTTCTTCTTGGCATACGGGAAGGTGCCGTCTCAGGTAATTTAACAGCGAAATTTATTCCATTGCTATTTTGACAGAAAGGTGACAGAGCGTGGTAATTCTAGTTACCTACATTGAGACGTCTACGTTTTCATGCTATGCTGATTCATAAAAGCTCATAATCACCGAATGTTTAAAGATATGCTTACTTCCTAGGAGGGGAGTTTTCAGTGGAGAATAGTGGAAATGAAATGATTCAAGTGTTAAATAATCATACACATCTTATATTTAATCAAGTAATATATTACTAGTTGTTCAGTGGCAAAAGAATATATTTTAGCACCTACTGCTCAAATATTTTTGAAATTTTTAAATTATATTATCCGAATTTCTTCCCTCTGCTATGAAATACTTCATACGATAAACTAGTTAAATTTTATGGCACTTAATTTTGGCAATTTTCCATTTATTGAAATTCGAGTCAAATTTATTTTTATTCCATTATCAACTTGCCTATTAAAACCTTTTCTCGACTCATTATTTTTATTGCCCTAAATAGGTAAAACTGCTAAAATCTACCGGTTACCTATTTTAGTAACTGTAAGATTAATGTACTAAAAGCGGACGTTCCAGTGTATTTAGCTCAGTGGTTTTTTTAAGTCATAGAAAGGCGAATAAATTTTAATAGGAAATTTTGAAAGTTCTTGATATTGCACGAGGTTCAATAGTGTTCCGCAGGGATGAATTGTGCGGTAATGCAAATTCTGGTAGCTTAAAGATTTTGCCAATACATAATATGTAATTAAAAGTAGGATTAGGTAGATCTTCTATCCTTCTTCCATCCAACCGTCCGTGTTTATATATTTCACAAAAAATTGATGAAAAATAGGAAAGTAGGATCGTGGGATCCGGGAAATAATCCACTCTGAATTTGATAAGTCTGAGATCAGTCGTCAGATTCTGAGTGCAACACACAATATATAGCAGTTTTAGTCGATGATATAGCTAGAGTTTGCTATAAATGACATCATATTATGAGGGTGTATATTCTTGAAGTTACAACGCTGAAAATTTGTATATCATGTCCTTTCAGTAAACGGATAAAAAAATGAAATCACTTTTCTTGCCTTGCCTGTATTTAAAAAAAATTATCATATCAATCACACTTATATCATTAAAATATTATTCGTTTTCTTACTTTTGTCTTATTTGCTTTTTAGGCGACTGAAAATATTTTTAGCTACCTTGTCACCCACAGACTTACCGGTAACCATAAATTTTCGATCTACTGTAATTAGGTGACAAATTTAAAAAGACATTGTCATAACTTCTGTGAATAAAGCGAAAGACTTTTCGTTTCGGATATTTCAAATTTTGCCGCGTAGGTTCGCAGACGCAACTAACATTAGTGCCCTCGGTGGTCATCGTAGGAAGCGGGACATCAATATGCGCGCGAAAGTTAGTTTGAGTTACTTCCTGCTCGTCAAGCGTCCAGTACATTACGTCTACATCTAATTAAATGACCTGCAAACCACCTTTGGGTGGCAGGAAGTGTGAACACCGAACGCTTAAGATAATAATTCATCAGTTTTTTATGATCCCATATCGTTTGCAGTAAGAATGAATCCTTTGAACGAGTCGTCCTAGTCTATTTCTCTTATTTACTCTCATTTTTAGATTTGCGGAAGTAACAGGGAGGATATTAGATTTCTTTATATAAATTCTTTAGTTAAACACAAAAATCTAATAACAATTACCTCTGAAATGGTAGTGACCCACTTCAAGGCTATAGCAAATAAATACCAACAGCTTCCATCTTCACTGATATCCACTGTGATAAAAATTGTACTTTCACGATAGCAAAAGTACAGTAGTGGTTATTACCTTTGCCTCTCATCAGTCTTTAGAAACTTTGAGCTTGTCGAACCTTGAATTTCTCTCTACTTGTATTTCTTTCTTATCACATCTATAACAACAAAAATTTAACAATATTTGCTGCAGAAAAGATAATACCTCCCATAATATATGTTAAAGTAACTAAATTCGGCTCTATGCTAAGAGAGAAACATGCAGTGACTTTGAATTGCATCTCTATCAGTCAGGAAGTTAAAAAAAATATTAACAACAAAAATAGAAAACAGTATAATTCGACTGCTCAACTTTTCTTAGAGTTCTATAAGGAAGTAAATGTTCGGTATGATGTACGATGCTTTAGACCTTTTATCTGAATGTTTTTAATTAATTTAAGCTATAATAAGCCCAAATACAATAAGTTTAGTGCATTTAATTTTTAGCTTTGGTAGAAGATATCGTCGTGTATATGATAAATATTTCAAGCGGCAATGTATAATTAAGAAAAGCTTGCGAAAATAAGAAATATCTGATAATTTGCGTTCTTGAACTCAAAGTATTGAAGAGTGATTTTCGCTCTAACGTCAGGTTCCGTTTATAACGTACGACTGAAAGTAATAGATACGCAGGGGCATTGTAACTCATTACAATAAAAATATACAGGCGGCGCTTTCTTCCAATGAGCAGTCAGCACTTTTCGTGGTCGCGTCTTTCCATAATTACATTCCCGGCACATCATACTTCGCACGATAGAAAAAAGCGGCCACTTCTCCAGGTGCGGCAACTCTATGCGAAAGGCTAATTCGACGACACGCCATTAATCAAGCGTTGCTCGATAGCGTTCCCACAGTGCAACCCTCCGATCTCTCTTCCGTTGTCCCTTTCTCTCCCAATCACTCCCATCTCTCGCTCCCCAGGCTCCACCTATAGACATTCATACCTGCCGCTCATCCGTATATTCGCCTTTCTATCGTTTCCCATCAGATATTCCACTCACTATTTCGCTTCATCACTTCCCTTCTGAAGCGTCTATGAAAAAAATGGACGACTCGGTCGCTTTCATCCTTTGCTTTCTTTCTGTTCCGACATGCTCCTACTGCGATTTTCATTTCCGTATAGAAGTTACCATCTCTGATCTATATCTATCGCTATCTATTCGTAGTAGAAAAATTCATAATTTTTGCTGAGATCTATCTAGAAAGGAGCGAACATTCTATTTCGCCAAATTGTTAGGCCCTTTCTCTAACCCGTTGATCGATTACATAGAAAGTGATTTTTCCTTTGGTCATATAGTGGTGAGAAACAGTGTGTGTGAAAACAAAGCATCATTCGAAGCTGGCGAATGGAAGCAGGTTATATTACAGCTTAAACCTTTCCAAGTGTTTCCTAAAGCAAAATGTATTTATTATTTTGACCCTTAGTTTCGCAACTAATAGTTGAATTATCACTTATTATAATATCTCATGAATTATATTTTTTGAATAATCGCTTTTCCTATTTTAAAAGAATTTATCTATTCGAGCTTTTAAATTAATTTTTGTCTCCAATTTTATCGTTGATTTTCCCGTCTTTTTCTGCAGTTTTGTATGCTTTGCGGAGTCACCTTGATTTCAGAATACTATTTACTTGAAAAGATTCGAATTGGAATTCCTTCAATTTAGCCGGTTTAATATGTTTTCAACAATTATGATTAATAACCTGTATTATTCTACATAAATTTCCGTAATCTCAGGAATTAATCTTTTTTAAAGAAGGAATATATTTCAGATTGAAAGTCGAAGCGTATATCGAGTAGTATACACTTATGACTTATCATTGGATTCTTCTTCCTCAGCTAATTTTTATTACCGCTTACTATCCATTTCGTTCTATTCATCTTTTATTACATTCTCCTAATAAGATACCATTCTTATCCTTATCGCATTCAGAAAATTCCAACTTTTTGGGTTACTTTTTTTTCAATTCGAACGAAGCATGTTTTTCCACCCAAATTTTTCCGGAGAATTCTCGACTTTCGATGTTTTCTGTTGTTCCTACCGATAAAATAGAGGCGTTTCGCAAAAAATCCTATTTATAAATTGTTTGTTTCGTAAGCATCGTGGACATAATTGTATTTCACCCATGAGGAAGACGGCAGAAAAAAGGAAAATCCCGATGGACCTTTCTTTTCCGAGTTAGTCCCAAAGCGGTTTAATTCCAGACCTCAAGATTGCGATCTAAATCTAGATGCTCTCTCTTTCTCCACTCTGCCATTCCATTGTCAGGAGTTGCGATTGCTCTTTATTTGACACCAGCGTTTTTCCTTTCCCTTATTTAGGTCTTTCCTTGCAGCCGCAACGTTCCTCGGCGAAACACTCAGAAAGGAGAGATTTCGTAGATAGAGAAGATAAGGGGGAAAGGAAATGGAGATCTTGTGTCCGAGAAGAAAGCACGGAAAAATGCAAGGGACAGAGTGCTCATAGGGGTGGGACCTCAAGGGGATGGATATATTTTCGTAGTGGCGAATACGGCCGGTTAAAATTCCGATATTTTCCGATATCTGCAGTTATTTTAGTTGCAGCAATTGAACTTAAGGAGGAAAACGATTCATATTTCTATTTTCAGTAATTGTAGAAATTTATTTTCATTTGTCTAGAGATTGATTTGTATTGATTCGTTTCCTATAACCTCGGCTTTAAAGAAGAGTTACTAGTTTATGGACGGTTACTGAAAGGAATTTGTGCAGAGATCAGTAGATGAACTTGATGTATAGATGAGATGTACTGACTGAGATGTATAGTAGTTTGGGGAGATATAAGCTACAGTTGACTATGTTTTATATTAAATAGATTTGAATATTACTTTGATCTAGAAATTTGAAGCAAAGATTGTTCATTTGACTTCTTCCACAATATTATCGTTCGTGATCTATTCGGTTTCGACTGTTCATAGCTTTAATCTCAGAAATCAGGTATTAGATACATTTTAAAATGAGTCATTTAATTTATTTAGTTTGTTCTGCGAAAAGAAGGTAAGATAGCAGACATACTAGATTCAACAACAAAATATAAATTAATGCCGCCAGGCTAGATGCCTATTTGCAGTCTTTTAATTTCATATAATAAAATAAATCAATTCGAGGATGAACAAACTATGAACTATTGGACAAAAATAGCAAATTTAGGCGACAAAAATAAAATTCGTTCACTATTAAGACGTCATAATGACTTTTATATCCTTCGAGATGAAAAAGCTATGGGAGGTGGGTGAAAGCTAGGGGATTATATGTGCAAATTAGAAATTCTGTGCATTGTAACAGACTTTATAAAGGGTTTACGGGGCTGGCTATCCTGAAAAGAATTTCTTTCCCTGAAATAGCGGAAAAGAGGAGGGCATCATAGCAATCCTTATACCAGTGAGATCCAATTTTGATAAAATATCAAGTGCGGAAAGTAAATTTGTCAATTCGATAATCTTTTCACTCGGATCATGCTTTTCAAGGTAACTGAAGAATGGGATCGATAGATCGCGCCTTTTAAAATGGAATACAAGGGGAGGGAGGCGTAAATACCAAAGAATAGATCCAGGGGATGGAATTGGGTTAGATGGAAGAATAGTCAATGCAGGTCTGGAAGGGGAGATATCTGCTTTAGGGGAGATGAAAAAAGAATCAAGGATAAGGACGATGTCTGGAAGAGCAAAGAAGAGAATGAGAGATGAGAACACGGTTGCTCAGGGCCACGTTCACTTTGTTGAACCCTCATACGCGTAAGACAGGGCATCGTACTTTGTATGGAAAGATTGAGCCCATTGAATGGTCGTATCTCCTCCTCCAGGGCCATTGTGCTTGGTGCCAAAGACTCGTTTCTTTCTCCTTTCTTTCCTCGCCAAAGACTTCGCCGAAGAATGCAAGCGGAGGGCAAAGAGGACGGGCGCTATCTAGCAAGTTCTTAGCTGGTCACGTGCTGAGGTCGGCGCTACGCAAACATCTACATAAGCACCTGCTGATCCATTTCTTATCTAATAAAGAAATCCTAAGCCTGGATTCATACATGTCCCATCGGTATTAATGTGTGTATAATAGTATACATGGTCTTACGGGGAACGTAATAGTCGGGATGTAAACTCTTAAATGTGTATTCGATCAGCATAATTTTGGATAATGAAAAATATTTCTCAATTTTAAAGCATATAACTCTTCGAGAATAGGCCATCTGTGTAATTAAATGAAAAGGGTTGACGTTCCTATTGTGCGAATGTGTTCGGATATATAGTAAATTATAAATTATGTACATGGTAGGAAATCACTCATGTAAAGATGTTATCGGTATTCATTTACAAAAGCTTGGAAATCGATTCATATCTAACTTAAAAAGAATGGAGCCCAATACATCTTTCCTGAATTATATTCCTGTATTTATGCATTTTATTTCTTGCTTTAGCTCTTCTAAAAGTCTCTTTGAAAAAGTTACATTCCATAGTATTTCGAAAATACTTTTTATTTTTACATCGGTAAATAGAGGACTCTCTAAGAATTATGAACATCAGGTTCTTTTGTAGTTTTCAAATGCATATCTAAAAGTGAAGAAATCAAGAAATAGTCAACAGAAAAAGGAACAAAGTTATTTAAACAAAAGAGAAAAAAGATTTCGATAATTATCGAGTATATAACCAAATGGGTATTTTAATTCAGATTTCTTCCTTTTCTTCGTTTTTGATGTAATCCATTGATGATATTCTACGAAAAGCTATGAATATCTATAATTAAGTTTTTATTACAGAAGATAGAGATGTCTAGATAGAAATCGGCTTATTTGATTGCTTAAAGTCTCCATCTTTCGAAGAGTCTACATTTATTAATCATTTTTATCATTAGTAGAGTGGCCACAGTTTTTTTATATCGATTTAGCAAGTTACGATCCTGCTTCAAAAATTGAGCATCGTAAACGAATTAGCGGAATTTTTTTGGCTTCAATTAAATAGATGAAAGGTTTTTTTCTAGAATTTAACATTTTTTGACTTGAAGACATTTGGAGGAATTTTTACATTCGTGTTGTTGCAAATAGAATGATTCCACTGCGTAGGTTTACGTATCGTTGGTTAGATGAAATCTGCATATCTCGGGATGCACCCCGATAAGTTTTCTTAGTGACGACAGTTTCGCCGGCCATCCTCCAGACGTCTTTAGGTCGAAGTTCTAAACTATTCGTAAATATATTAGTAATAACATTCTGTGTCTTGATCTATAAATTCAAAACTACAAACTTAGTTATGAAAAGCTTCAGAGAAGTGTAATGATCTAGTAGGCATTTTTACTTCATGCAACTGCAGATAAGATAGAAATACCAGAAACGATTAAAATCTCAACAATTTAAATCAGGATCAGATCTTAAGACAATTACTTCAATTAGTCACATCTGAAAAATAAATATTACAGACTTAGGTTAGATTCCTAGAGAATAACTTGATGGAAAATGGCTTTGATTGCCCACAATAGCCGCAACAGCTTTTCTTACAGTAAATGAGCGTTATATTTTACTCGAGAGGAAAACAATTTCAGAATAATTACCTTTATCAAGAACAGAGTAAGCCTTTGTTTCCATCCATGAATACATCTTTCTTCTGAGCGCTTTCCCAGTATTCGAATTATTTTCATTAAAATTCCCTCCGTTTCTAGAAATGTTGTCGAGAAAAATTAGACCTTCGTTCGAAGCGACGAACCTTGTTTTAAGTTCGTAAATAAATCCCATCTTCTCGTCTTAAAAGCGCCGCTAATTGGAATTTACACCCAACCTAAGAAAAAACCGCATGAGAAAAAGCGGAACAAAAAGACAGCCATGAAATATTGCCACGAGGTCGAGAAAAATTTCCCATTTTTTTTCCGCGCGTTTTTGCCCTTCAAGCCTTTGCTGCCGCACCAGACGACAGTCAGGATTCTGGCACGATGCGCATATATCTATCTAGAATAATTTTCACCTCAAAAACTTAATCTTTTCCTAGTTAACCTACATTTCTGAGGGAAAATTCAGCTGAACATTCATGGTCTCTGTCCGCTATTTGCTCTAGAGCCGCTGCGAATCCGGTTCTACACCATACACTTTCTCTGTATGCCTCCACACCGCTAGTGAACATCGTTCAGAGACTACAAGCGATCAAGTCTATGAAAGTGCAACTGAATAATCTAATGTGGAGATTAGTTCATGATAAGCAATACTGTCAGATACGAATCAGTGTCCATACTGAACTGCTGAACAAACCTGCAACATTAGCAAAACTAATCATAACTCTTCAGCTACTGTGGCTTAGCACGGCACAGTTTATTGCAAGACAGCTCCTGCTTACTGAACCTTATTCATAATTACATAGGACTACCTTATAAGCTCCCTAAATAGATGTGATCTTTAGATGATTCATTCGAGTGCTGCAAAAATTTACAAAAGTATTCAAACAGATATTAAATAAATAAAAAAATGAATATTCTTTTAGAAAATATTAATTTTTAAATATTAAATAAGAAGACTTGTTAATGATTGTGATTCGTTAATGAGTGTTTATGAGTTTCCGAGTATTTTATTCTAAGAATGTGTTATTTTTCTACAAAATCTTCAATTTCCAGGAGGTGATCCGTTTCGACCCTGCCTGGCCATCATTTGGTCTCATTTACAGCAAAATTAACTAATTTTTATTTATCCCTTCAGTATGAAAATGAATTTCCATAATATAGTGGCTTCTTATTTGGACTTTTTAACCAAATCGATTTTATATTCTCTATTTTGATGATCGGTTTTAATTTATTCCAGAAAGAATACCGATATGCAAAATTTACTACGTAGAATGTTTAATTCGTCCAAGTCGGTTTGGGGGAACATGATGTCATTCGTTAGTCATGTGTGTTTCCTGGATAAAACAATCATATAACCTACTGAACAATTTGCGGAGGTTATTCGCTGTATAGATTAATCTTAGCCAAGATGTATGGATCAGGATTTTTTTCTGATAAATCTTTCCTCAGTTAAACTAATGTATTAATTCAAATGTTTCATGGATTAATCGAGAATTTTTGTAGTCGTGTTGTTACTTTCTATAAAAAACCTATTTTCATAAACTTTAATGCAATAGTGACAATAATATAATCAATTAATGTTATATATCTTTATCAAAATTATTTATAAATGAAATATAATGAATACTAAAAATATTCTCTCGTGAAAGTAGGCAATTTTTATTTTTGAAACTGTGGGTGTTTAGAAGTACCTATTTGGAAGGGGTGTCTATATGACACACAACCCGGGGCGCCAACACTTGGGCTCATCCCGCACTCGGGCATCCTTTTGTTTTAATTTAGCTCGAATGTCTCAACGGAATCTCTCAAGCACCACGAAATGATAGCTTAGGAAGAGGAATTCGCGAGATCCGTTGCGATACTGTGAGGTAGTCTATGGAAGTGGTTTTCTAAGGAGAGGATCTTTCTCGGACACGGTTCACGGCACTCTGAGAGTGGTAAAGACGGATATGTGCAGAGAGAGGGAGGGAGAAGGGTTCGCTATCTTGCGGCTCCAGATCGTATCTGACGCTCTCGGGAGATGGCTTTCCTCTGTCAGGCGAGAGTGAGTCGACGCATCAACTGGTAATGCGGTGCGCAGGATTGTCTGCTAAAACGGCCCTTTAATGAAGAGATAAGGGAAGGAAAACGAGCTTCATTTAAGCTTCGTAGTTAATGGAGCATTTCGAGCAGGAGAAAGCTAATGACGGGCCTTATAATTACCTTCAGTAGGGTACGGAATATCGCCGTCATCTTCGTGACATTGATACAAGTGCAGATCAAAATGATGTGTAGCATGCGGGGAGATGGTAAGGGAGAAGAGGCATCAATGATTTAGCATCGAACATTGTAAGTTATTGGTCGAAAAATTCGTTTATATTTTTCCTCTTTGGAATTGCAATCCATTATTTTCAATCGACCGTGTTTTACGAATTAATTACCGACAACGCGTTGCATCTTTAACAAGATCAAATGCGAGAGATCAGATACTTTCACTATGCTCGCTCCATTTCATCTACCTTTGGAGCTAATTCTTTATAACAACTTTCACTCCATTGTCCAGAAGTGCCTTTCATTACAGTTGCTAGTTGCTACTTCTATCGTCGATTTCTGTTTCCATACCCATTACACGATCATTTCTAATTTACGAATTCATTCTTCTCCGTCTGCTAAATCGTGATAGCCAGATAACCTTATTGATAACGTTATAATATATCACGATAATTTTTGTGGAGCAAAAGATAGGCTGAAATTGATTTTAATTGGCTTAAATATCTTGTTTGTATAAAACTTACTCTCCAAAACATTGGAGTTTGATTTTACCAAATTACATACAATAATCCAAACAATTTTTGGTTGGTATGCATAATTTATGTACTGATTTAAAACATACATCACGATTGTGTCACTTGTATGTTATGCTGCCCAAATAGTCTTTTCTTCTGACATTACTCAAAATATCTTTGTACTGTAAATTATAACCATGATAATATATGTGATCGATAGAAAAATACAAAATTTATTCTGTGTATGGATTTCAGGTATAAATATCTATAGGATGAATGTAGTAATTTACGAGAAATGTGACATCCAAAATTTTCCTAAAAAATTGATTTTATATGCTCATAAAAGCTGGAATTTTAGAGTAATTCTCAATATCATCAGTCATAATGCGTAATACATATAATATTTACTTTTCTCTCATTTATGTCGAGTTATTAAAAACTATTAGCATCGCTAGATAATTCATTTTTTGCGCGTCTCAAATACGCATGCTTTCATAGATCTTTGGCCGCGGCCGAGGGAAATCATTTACTGTCCCTGTTTACATTTTCTCTCAGTTATCTTCAGGTCCTATTTTCGATGAGCCCTTTTCGCCAGCATATTTCACGCATTTTAAACGCCATTCATATGTGAAATTTTTGTTACAACTTATTTCTTCCAAGTGCACAGTGTCTATTTGCTCTACTGAAGCCAAAACAACCGTAGATAACTCGTCTACGAACGAGTGTTGGCAAATAGTGAAGTTTCGGGCTAGCCCTTTCTATTAATAAAGGGAACAGCCGTTCAGGATTCACAGTTCGCCGCCGGATCCAATTATTTCCGCCGAATTCACTCAGTTATGTCACGAGAATCTCTCATATTACCGCGGGAAAAAGCAGAAAAAACGTTCACCTGCCATCGGGATCCTCCTCGCCTTCACGTCAGAAACAGTTTTCTACCGTTTTCATCTTTCCGCTAGTGAGCATTTCGCCATAATGGGCGTGCGCATAAAGGGCTCTCGTTCGAACCCTCTTTTCCTCCCACACGCCTTCAAGGGTTTATCTTTAGCGCTCTTTCCTGCAATCCCTTATCTCTTTCCCACAATCTCTATCCATCGGGAAAAAGGAATCCTTTTCGGGTTTCCCTCTCTCTCTCTCCTTCTATCGCATCCCTTTGTTTTCCTCTCCTCACGCCCGCATCCACGACCGCATTCTCTGCGTTGGGTCCTCTGGGATACGAAGGGCACCTTTCTTCAGTTGCCCTTGCCATCGCCTTCTTCCAAGACATTCCAAAATGAACTTCTTCCGCTCTTTTATCCTCTACTTTTTTGGCAGATGCCGGAGTCTCTTTTTTCCTCGTTGAGTAAAGGGAGCGGACAATTCAATTTCTCTCTCTGGTATGTCTTACTCGCTACATGGTTTTTCATTGCGGAAATGAATATTTGGTGATAAACACATCATCATGTCACATCATATTGAGATTTGTTTTATAATCATTCGTTTTTACCTTTGAAGTAGAGATAATGTCTCAAAGTTACTGATAATCGTATTTGCTAAGTCTAATTATCTTCTTGATCTAAACCAGAGGTGGCCAATCCTCTATAGTTCATGTGTTAATGATTTTATTTTTATATGAGATCTGAGGAAGCATCGTAAGTTTAAGATTATAATATATTATATATTTAGCTAATTTTAGCAACGTTAATTAGTAAATTCTTTTATCGCTTTATTTTAGTATAACTTTTAGATAACTTATCACTAATGTCATGAAAAGTGAAGCATTAAAATGTCTTTATAGTCTTTTAGTCTTTGAAAGATTGGTACATAGTTTTTCACTTATTTATTATATATATTTTGAATTTAAATAATTTATTAGATGACATAAGTGTTATGCGAACCATGAAGAGAAGCTTCTGAACGCGTCCAACAAGATATGTGAAGGAATGATTAGGAATGCAGTGCCGATGAATTCCGATGGAACGTTGGCATCAGTTGTAGAAGTGATCCAAGGGGCAAAAATAACAAAATCTTCATGCTATATAACCCTCCTGCAGTTTATGAAATTCTGAACCTATCTTATGCAATTAGATGCCATATAACACGCAACGATGCGGAGGATGAGATAGGATCCGTATTGGCAAAGCAGCCAAAAGGTAGACCACCCTCAGGTAAAAGGGTATGAGATGCGAAGGACAAATATGGGTAAGGAAAAGGGGAAAATCCGTAGGGAAAGCCTCTTCCCGAAAAAGGAGCTCCCCAGAAGGGATGAAATGCTTGTGAGATGAGGAGGAGATGGGAATCGCAGCGGGAGAACGGCAAAGAAGAGATTAGGAGGGGAGTCGCGCGCCATTCTGGCCAAGGGCAGCGAAGGACGGTAGATGAAAGTGAGAAGTGTGCGGTCCCTTCCAGTGGCCTCAAGGGAAATGGATGGTCCCTTTTGTTGTCCTGAAGAATGAGGGGGTGTGAGAGAGAAAATGGTTGGATGAGTGGAAGGAAAATCTTCGATAAAAAATAAGTATTGAGAAAGGGTGTAGTCAGCAAAGGAGAAATGATTGGATATATGCTCGCCGTATCTGATTTCAGCGAGATAAGAAAAATGCTACTGAGTGAAGAATCATTAACAAAATGGTAGTGTATGGAATCATTTGAGTTTAGGTAAAGAATATAGAATTTGACAGGAGGAAAATTAGAAACGAATGAGTTTCTAAAACGAGATGTGGTTGCTTTACGTAGAGTATTAATTTTAGCATCCCCTTGTGAGATCATTTCTGTCATAAATGAAAGAAAGAACCGCTCATAATGAGGCTAGAATTTCCAAGGTAGGCCTCCTGCAGACATCGACATTCTATATACCTCTAATCATTCAAAACTTGGTAGCAGGTCGCTTGTAGTAATGAAACGTAATAAAAGGATGAACGAGTTAAGCGAATATTGGTAAAGGGGGAAGAAAGTGAGATATCCTTGGATCGACTCCCAGTTTCGGTTAACATTTTTATATAATTTATCCTTAGTTTATAGCTCTGCATAAGTAAATGTTACATAGTACATGCACATACATACCCTTCATGTTTAGTAACTGAGTTTGCCGGTTGCTTCTTTGAGGTTGCAAGTAAAGTATTGGTGTTACCCAACGTATTTGATACATATCTCTGTAATGTAAACTTTTAGCGGGGCAAGTGATGGAAAGTAAATGAAACTTGGCATATGAAGCTATGCGACTAACCCAAGGTTGTACGAGAAGTCTTTCAGCTACTTTTCTCTTTTCTTTTTAAGGTATAAATATTTTCAAGAATATTTTCATAAATTCCTCACGTTATAGTCATGATTTTTCTTTGTGAACGCAGAAGAAAGATTCTACGGTGGATTCGTTGATATAACATTGAAACCCTATATTTGGAATTCATAGCGCAACGCTGTCGTCTGATCTCTCATACGAATATTACGAATGTGAATACGCCTACGTTTGTAACATTTTAGATCCGTCCCTGAAACCGACGTTAACAAAAGCAAACAGAAACCTCGAATTTCGTGCATGATGAAGTCATCTGTCAGCCCCTCCATAACTTTTCCCTCTGATCATTGTCTTTTCTATCGCACGGAAAACTTATCTCAAGGACTCAGAATTTCCTTCAGAGCATAAATCATGGAAAGCGGCGGACTTTTCAGTGGCTAGGAAAAGATACCATCTCATGCATTTTCCTATTTCCTCTGGGACCCCTATCCCGATGACTCGCCCATCTTTCTCACTTCCTCATTTGCGCTCCCTTGGCATAAGGCGCCTTTCCCTTGCACCCGCCCACACACCCTCTGACGTGTCAAGGGCGGCCCCTTTAAAAACTTCTTCTTTGGCCCGCATCCTTTTGTCACCATGGCGACATCCGCAGGCTCAGTTCACGCGTGCGCCCAAATCCTCCTTTTCTCTCTTTCCCACTCTTCTATTGTTCGCTGGTCCATGGTGACAAAGGGATGAGATGTACTCCTCCACCTTCAACTTTATCTCATCTTTTACTCCTTTCTCTCTTTCTCCCTTGAGTGCTCCCGATGAACGCTTCAGACTCCCGGAATCTTCCTTAAGAGTTGGAGATAGGCGCCCTCGCTCGTTTTCCATTCCCTCGTTCTTTGTGTCCAATACAACTTCTATCCTACCGGAGGAGGATGTGTGCAAGAAGCGTACGAGTAAGTTTAGCGGAGACTGGGAGTTGTTAATCGGTGCCGACAATAAACTATTTTCCGTCCCGCCAACTTCTTTCCTGTTGTTGACGAAACTTGTATGTACCGTATTTTCTGTGGGATTACCCTTCTGGATGTACGTTTGGATGTTTGCTATCTACCCTTTTCGGTGTTTGTAGATTTCTGGGAAAAGAAAATAATGTCCTATTGAACTCCTGTTTCCATGTTGTTTTCTATTATTTACCTCATAAAGGTTTAACTTGAAGTTTTGTGTACAAGCGAAAGAACAAATATTTCTATCCTTGTTCCTTTGTTCATATTGTGATAATTTCGGAATCGATATTTACTTCGTAGCTACAAGTGAATAGTCTTAATGTGACATTCAAAGTAACTACATATCTTAATTTATTGATTAATAGCCTTAATTTGTTTACTATTTTATCTTGGGAGATTATCTTTCTGCTATTTAAATGGTGAATTAAGATTTTTTGCGAAGTTCACGAGAAATAGACATTTGAAGGGCCACAAGGGCTAGGTACTGATATTCAACCGCTTTGGAAGGTAGATGACCGCTCCCTCCACAATGAAGAAAATATCACAATGGTTCGAGATTCACAATTTTTAGGACCATTAGTATTTGAAACTATCCTTAAATATTTTTCTATTGCTGATTTACACTTGATTAATCATTGATTTGGCCCACTTGTATATTGTTCTAACTTCTTAACAAAACTAGTCTGCAGTAATGTAAAATTTTACAGAATGTAACCGATAGGAACAACGGGAAATCTCATCATAAATGTCTTTGGAATGTCGCTTTTATCCATCGTTCTGAGATATTCAGTTTACTGTCTATATAGTTTAAGTCTACTTCGCTAATCCAAAAACTTATTGAGCCGCTTTTGAATCACATAAAATTCATCGGTTTCTCGAATGCATCGAAGTAACTGATTTTGTTTCGGGATGTAGTAAGTAAGGAAGTGGTAAGTCACTCGAGTGTGTGCTCTGAGAGAGCGTCCTCATTTGCTTAGCGTCTTAAACTATAGTAGCCCCGCTCCGCACCCATAAGACCCCTGTCTCTTGACGTTGGAATCTTTCAGAATTTCATCTGATAATTGTCCTCAAAAATTCCCCTTGACAACCCATTAGGGTTCTGTAAGTCCTAGGGACCCGAAAAAACAATTTAAGTCCTATTTACGAAGCGTTTTCCTCAAATACTTTTTCGTGCATCGTTTTATGAAATTTTAAGAGATTTACGAATAATAATGGTTAAACGATGTTTGATAAAGAAAGTAATATGCTAGATAAAATCTCAAAATCGAACGAAACATAGCATGGATAACAAAGAAAAAATTAGTTATTCATATTCTCCCTTCTTTCGTCTAACTTCCAGTATTTGGTTTTAATTGTTTTTTTTTCTGTCGAAGCATGAAATAATTTTATTTCATAAAATTGTAATTTTACGGAACGATTAAGAATTAGATCTTGATTTTCCACCCATTTTCTCCAATACAACCTTCAACCCTCCAAGTTTCTCTAATAATTATTAAGTTTTATGATTTTTAAAGGTTTATGGTCTTTTATTACGAGAATGTGTACAATATGGTTTGCAGGTATTTTACTTCTATATCAGAATTTCGCTAATTTGTAATTTAAGACATTGTTTCTGATTCAATGAAAAACCTACCCTTGTAAAAAGTTATAAAGAAACTAAAGAAATAATTAGACCCGTCAATGCAGATCATAAAATGATATACCACGAATAGTCTCTTAGTATACCTCCACTCTTTGAATACCTGAACAAATATTGTGCTCAGGGACTTTTTCTTGTTAACTCAGGCAATGGTGTGCTTTGACAAGATTGAAATTTTTTGAGCCATAAGTTTTTCAGGTCTCGTACCTCTGATTGTTATCACCATGCATTTTCTGTTTGCGAGACAAGGAAGGGGTAGAGTATTTGCTGGTCCATGATGCGTGCGTTGGGCTGGATCAATGTACGCCCACCCAGAAAGCAGGCAGGCATCTACGACCTAAGGGATAAAAAATGAGAAAGAAGGGGAATCCTTGTTTATCTGTGAAATCTTTTTAGTTCCCGAAAAATATTTGTCCGACTGTGAGGATAGCGCGAGGTGGTTGTGTCTGCCATTAAGGCATGATATAATGCTTTGGGATTATACGCGCTAACTGAGCCATAAGGTAGTATTAGATATCAATCAGATAAACCTGTGCTTTAGGATATTTCCAGCTTCAGTGCGCAACACGTGTTGAATATCTTTCTACAGGGAAAAAACTTGGGGACGATCGGAACATCAGATTATGGTTCTTTCAGCGTTCTTTTTCAAAATTTTCCTTCCTTTTACGGATAGGAATGTTGGAACGGTTCGCAAATTGTTATCCTATAACTTGACATTATTACTGGCAAATATCATGGAAGCCAGTTTCATTTTGAAGGAAAAGTATCGCTATTTGTATTATTAGTGGTACATGTGTTTGTATAAATAGATATGAAATATTAATTACGATGCCAAAGACAAAGAGGGTTTAATATTTTGTAACATACAAGGTAACAGATAGATATGGATGAAGTTCTTAGAAATGTCGATTCTTAGTGCAATTTTATAACTCAGCTATAATTAATTTCGTACTTCAAAAGCTCTCTCAACAGATATATTATATTATCACACGGAGATCATTCCTTTCAAATATTTATCACATTATTGAAGATACGTACTCTGTAAAGTGAATTCGTCAAATATCTTGGATGAGGTAGAAAGTCATTGAAATAGGGAGATCTTTTTGACTGATTGCTCTTAAACAGAGAAGAAATGTCACCTGATTTCTTTATTCTTCTCTACGTATCCTAGAGTGTAATTTAGGTAGTACGAACATCGTCATTAAAAGGATTAGAGAAGTTAAATATCTTTTTTTAAATTGATTTTTTATAAGTAAGTATAAGTACTTCTTAAAATGCAAATGATTATCTACTGTTTCATTTCAACATTTTTTATTCAATATTTAGCTTCAAGTATATTGAGAGTAATTGATATTGGTAAATAATTACAGTCCTGATTACAGCTGCCTATTAAAAGAAAAATTTCCTATACTTTCGAGTAGGTGATATAAGAATTTTTCTTTAGGAATAACTCCACATTCTGTATTGATGATAATTTTGATGATATATTTCGAATATTCATCTTTCGGAAAATTCGAACAAAATGAATCCCGGGTAATCTTATCCAAAGTATCGTAGCCCCCCAAACGAAGAGTGTTTGCTGAGCCTCCATCGGTACTTGCAATCATCCTAATAAGGATAGAACAGTATTTTTATGAAATTGAAGTAATAAAATTTCCTGAAAACAATATTTTATGGAGAGTTTATTATCGAAAATATTCATAACTGAAAAAGAGGAATTCCTCGCTCTGATGCATTTTGACGACTGATGGTTATAAAATGTTTGCGAAGATTCCAAAATGAAAGGAGATTTTATTCTTATGACTTTATTTTTGTCTCGTAATAAAGGTAAATTTAAAACTAATATCCTTTGATCTTTCATACCTTTCCTTAATTTGACGCAATTCCTGATTTCCTTCACTACATCAACGCTTCATGGTTCTCCATCTTGGTGTCTCACGTGAAAGCTGCTCTAAAGTTATTCTTGTAAGTGAAACATCTACACTGTATAGTTTTATCTTATCGGGATCTTCAAGGTTAATAAATTTGATCTTGTTCTTCTACTTGAATCACTTTCTGAACAAAATAGTTTTCGATAACCTAATGCATTTCGCGGCACCTTTTTTTCATATTTGTGGCGATGAATTCTCTTTTTTTTTTGCGGAGAGTGAGATGGGCTCTGTGACATAGAGATATCGCAATGAGCTCTTCCTCTCCTCTTGCCTTCTTTCTAGGCCTATTCATTCTCCTTAAGCTGTCCGCTTCCCGCCTATGCATCTTTTGCGGACTTGGGTGCTTCTGCACGTCTTTCGTCCCGCACTCAGCAGCTCGTGAAGATCTTATCGCCTTTTCCCTTTTCCTCTGGATTACCTTTTTATGCGCGAGCTTCGGAAAAATTTAGGAATGTCCCATAGGAGCCTAGTCATGGCAACGTGTTTATAGCTCGTGAAACACCTGCGTGACAGCGGTATTCTTTTTTTCTCTCCGCATGTGACGATGGAAATACAAGCATATTTCCTCCACCAAGATTTTTCATCGCACACATAAATTATTTCACCCTAATATTTTTTAATTTTCATCTCGGCAGAACTTCTTTGAGTTTCATATTACTCTGAGAGGGGTTTCTGAGAAGTTCGGAGAGCATTTTTATTGCTCACTCAAACGTATTTATGTAGCCTGTGGTGTGATGAGCGTATCATAAATAAGATCGATGAGGAATAAAGTAAACAATTAATCAAAATAGCGTGTGAGCTATTCGCTGTATTACTATCAATATGTCCCAGCCTATAAGCTTCTCGATATTTTAAAAGGCAAAAATATTTTTGCGCATTGAAATACAATAATAAATCTATTTTTTAATTCTGATAACAATATTTCGTCAAATCTTTTTGGTCTCTAAATTCCAATAGAGAACTGGAACATCTTAAAACCATATTTTTAATCGCAACATATTGTTATTTACCTCTCACAATCAGTAACTGTTTTAAAGAGGACACAAGTATTACCTAGGAATGCAGAAGCTTACTGTAAGGTATTACTTTCAAAATCAGCTTTAAAGTTGATATGTTAATTCAACTTCATGAAATACGCAAGTTACGTATATTTTTAAAATGAACACGGTACGATTTTATAGAATTTTCAGCTCCTTCAGCTGAAGTATACCGTCGATAACATGATACTCCTTAAGGACACAATGACATTTTCTCATCGTTATATTCCCTGAAAAATTTCAAACCTTTATCTCTTTGCATTTTTTATTAATGACCATGTTAAGAATTTAATTTCCCTTTTCATCCAAACGTTAATAATTCTTCCGAAGTAATGTATTGGTGAAATTCATTTCTGCAATTACTACCTTCCCTATGGAAATCTGGAAAATTTTCTGGAATATTTCATGCGTTTTATCACCAGTAATTTTCACTCTCGAGAGAGATTTGCTCTCACCGTGTACAAATTTGTACAAAGTACAAATCTTCGCTCCGCGGTGTGAGTAAAAAATTCGGACGTCTGAATTCGGTAATAGCGAATAACATGTATAGAAATCCTTCACAACTTTCTATCGTCTTAGGAGAAATAATAAGCTTTTTTACCTCCCAGTAATTTAAATCAAACCAATCATTTTCAAATATTATTTTCATATCTACATCGCAGCTTCACATCACGATAACATTACGAGATAAAATATCCTTTAAATGATTGTGCTTTTCCAAAATTTATCAGAGCAATCACAAAAGACAAAGTAATTCTATATATCTAAAGAGAAAACCGCAAGCTAAGAGACATCAGTTGTATTTTTAAACTTGAAAATAACGTAACAGCGTCAGTCGATGAAACTGACTTATCACATTAAGTTAAATTTCTGTACGTATATATCGAGCAAATTCTAAATCGTCCTAATCATAAAAGTAACTCATGAAAAAATTATGAATTTAAAGATATAGTATAGAAAACTAGCCAGTTAGAAAAATTTTCTTGGACAGTAATGTGTTACCAATATCATTAAGCGTCGAGGACTAGCTATTTATGGAAAGGTTCTTAAAGATAGATCTAATCCGATATTCCACGATATTCCGTAGGATCCATTCCCTAGTCAAACTTACATATGAAGGGGATTATGAATATATGAAGGGAAGAATAATTTTTAAATGAGTATTAACCCGAAAGACTAGGTTGTTTCTTGTCTAGCCGCCTTGAAAATAGACTTAATCATACTTCAATCTTTACCGTCACGAACAATGATAATGCAATTTATAAGTAGGAGAGGAGAGGCCCTCAGGCGCTGATACAGTTGATCGTCATGGTTTTCAGTGAATGCTTCCTTGATTGCATTCCCCATCTCGTGTTTTACTCAATTTTTCAGTTCCCCCTCCTCCTGCTTCTTCACCTTCTCCCACTCCCCTCTCCATCCCTTTCTCACTCGCTGTCACATCCTTTCCCCGACAGCCTTTGCCTACCGCGAAAATTCGCTGTTCACCGGTGCTTCTCTCGTTTCCTCCGTCCCCATTCCGCAGGAGGAGCGGCAGGCCGCTCTCCTCACGGAAAGAAAAGACGACCAGATGAGAGAGATAAGGAGAGATCTTTTGAGGCGAGATAGCCATCTGACGAGTGGTTCGATGGCTGTCTCCCTGACAGCTCACGGACGGCGACGGTCCAGAAAGAAGAGTCCCTCCTCCGGCCGTGATTTAATGTTGAGGAAGATGGAGGGCCTGGAGGAAAGAATTTTGGATGTTTTTTTCATAGGGGATGGTTCCACGTACAAATGCATGAGGGAACTTTTCATTTTCCTCAACTCGATGAAATTCTACGAAATGATTATGCGTTTCCTGTATTTCCGTTTAAAAATTGTAATCATGATGAAGGAAAATTGCAAGAGTCAATTTTTGTCAAAAAACTAGATCCTGTTTTAATTTAGCTATACACAATTCCTCAGGTAAAGTTATGTTAAAACAGAAGCACAAATTTATTCTTTTACGATGTTTAATTCGATTGATATCTTTAGTATTATAAACAGAAGAATACTTAACAATTCGGCTATAAAATAATTGGTAATGTAGATCAACGAATAATGACAAAAGTGCTGCTGGCAGGAAAATTGCAGTGGGTCATATCATCTTTGTGGAGGTCATTTCGTTTCATGCTAAAGAATCACTGAAATAATTTCGCGTAGTAAATTTAATCACTTAGAAGCTTAAGTTGCCCGTTATACATGACTGTAGGGGTTATTAATAAAGATTATTTAAGTCTCTTTGTTATCTTTCGTTAAAACAGGGAATGGTTAAATATCTAAACTGTTTCAGTTCCCTATTATCTACTATACCACCAGTAAATTTATCCCTAGATATTTTACCTCCTCTCTTTGTAATATATGCAAAAAATTAATCTTCCTTGTGAAATGATGGTTAAGATAAATTTAATTTAAGTTCCAGCGAATAGCAGTAATCAAATTTTCAGAAATTTGAGTACGACTAATTATAAAATTTCATTTTATTCACTCATCAAGTTTCGGGGTATTTTCCCCTACTTCCCTAAGAAGAAGGGGGAGGGAAATACAAAACGTAGGTTCTCATTGTACTATAGGATTTCCATGTGAAGTGAAATGATCATTTTGAATTCGATGGAAGAGATAATGACTTAGTTAAACTTAAAAATCAGGATAACCTATAAAATTTTGCCTTTGAATTCGGAATGTAAAGGAAAAGTCGGAAGGCTCACGTGTAAATACATAACTACTTGAGAGAAAATATTCTGGAACTCATATGGATCTCATTTAGTATGCGCTCCAAAATCTCAATCATTTCTTATTAATTTGCCACTAACAGAAATGTAAATTTGTTCACTTTTTCATAACAATTACATCTGTTTACGTTGTTTTCTGTCAGGTAAAGTATATTTTTCGTATCTTCTTTAACCAGATATTTATGAATTTCATTTTTTCAGCTATGGTAATACGATAATCCTTAAATGGGTAGGCTTTGCTCATCAGGTCTATTTTCCACATCTTCTCACCGGTTATTATGATTTCTGTAAGAAAACCACATATATAGTAAATATTGGTGTAAGAACGAGAAAAATAACGGATAGGAAAATTCGATTGCCGTTGATTTGGCGTGAAAATAGCAATCACTTCTTATGCCATCGACCTATGTAAGGCCCTATTCAAATTCAGCGGCAAATACATTAGGGAGAAATCTTACTTGAATGGTAGATTAACAGGTTTTAAAATATTACTACCTCTCCGTCTATCCTCTCCAAGCCGGCGACCGTCTTCTCGGAACTCCCAAGGAGATGTTTAACAATTTAAAAGGTTTTGGCGACGACTCTCTATCCCATTTACTTCGGGGACACAATAGTCCTTGTGTTCAAAGTCGGCGTTATCCAAACACAGATATCGCGGAGGAGCGATCTATCGATCGATAGCCCCGCGCATCCTCATGTCCCCTTTTAGGATATTACCCCCGTCAGCCTTTCTCCATTTCCACCACTGACCATTCCCCATGACGCACGCCACCTCTCTCTATTTTTACCTCCAGTCTGACGTGTTTTCCCCTCGCTAGCTTTCTCAATCCGAGATTTTCTTCCTCTACCTTGAAGAGTCTTTTGTGTTCATGGAGACCGCTGCGGTGCCTCTTTCTCCTTTCCCTAGATCCTGTCCACCGATAAGGGCGCGGTCTGCAGACCGTCTCTCTCTACCTAAAGACCCCTTCTCTTCTTCCGTGTGTATGCCTCGTTCCGTGGAAGTGAAGGCGCACATGTCGTGGCCATTTTCATGCCCTCTTATTTCTCCTTCTCGGTGGCAAGAGGAGTGTTCTGGTTCGTTGTTTGAGTGGCTGAGATAACGGTAAACGTGGTCAAACACGAGACACGCCTCTCCGCCGGGTCCTTTGTCCTCGAATTTCGATTTTTACCAGGAAGAGACTCTTCCCTCAAGGCGAGGGTGTTTTTTTGCGTGGAAATGAAGGACGGTTTAATTTTTGAATTGGTTTCTAAGAGGGCATCGAAAGGTGGACTATGCGGGGAGGATATCTCTCTATTTTCCTTGTTAAGAATGTAGGTAATGCAAGGCGAATTCTAAGAACCTATCCAGGTATCATCTTAATTGAGGAATATAGACCCTTATTCTCAGAATCTTTTAATATAATAGACTTATTTGGGCCCAGGAATATTTTATTGGTTCTTTCAAATTTTAAAATCGTGTAATTTTATGTAGATTAATCCTCATTAAATCTGAATGATGAATATAGTTATGAATATATGTTTGTCCCCACCATACGCCACTGGCGGCTAGCGGGGTACGAATCTAAATCTAAAAATCTAGGTAGTTACTTATTTTTGAAGGGGAAGGGGCCTTTGATTTTTTTCAAAGTGGAGGCATGTGCCGAACATTTCATTGAATACTATAGTGCGTTTAATGCTTCATGTCCAAGATGCGACATCGTGATTCCTGTACTCAGCGAGCGCAATTTTTGAGGCCAATCGTCACAGATACTTCGCGAGATTATTGCGAGAAGGTATAGCTATTCTGATATCTTTTTCCAGACAGTATTACGTACAAAAATCATGTGGCTAACTTGGGAATTCGGTTTTTTCACACCCTCTAACATACGCTGTATGACGGCTCGCGGTGTAAAACAAAAATTATATCACAAAATAAAACGTAATAAGGAAATTTAAGAACATGTTAACCAAGGATGTTAAGTCGTCCACTAAAAAATTACTCACGGCACACCAATATGCCGCAGCGAACCAGCCATGCTACGTTATATTTGTCTTATATAACTTTCTGATATCTTCTTTTGGTGAGCGTTATCTCATGATTGTGTTGAATAATTCAGGATGAATAATGTTGCGCTCATTTAAATGAAAATTGATTTGTAATAGTGAAATTATACAGGTATGGATAAATAATTATAATGAAAATATAATTGGAGTTTCCATTAATTTATTTTCAAACAACTATTCCGGGAAATTATTAGAAAATATCAATATCTTTTCTAAGGAATTAAATGGTTCCCAAGAATAATTATTCCATTAAGTAGCAAGTCTATAACCGAAAGTGATATTAATAAAATGTAATTGATGAAAACTGGATTCCGCAAGAAATATATTGCAAAGTATTAAATCAGTAAATAATGCATTCTATATATTTTGAGAATTACTTCAATTTAAAAGGAGAATCATTTATTTAAACATATTTGTTGAGAATGAATGTGCTGCATACATAAATTAATATGCTGGCGTGAAAGCAACTTCATAGAATATATCACGGCAGACCTAACTTAGAAATTCTTGGTGAAAAGAAGCACTTGTCATTCATTAACTAACGAAGCCTTGGTACAGAGCTACTAGAAGAAGCTCATGGAAGTTGTTGAAGGACGGCTTCGAAACCATACTCTTGCAATCATGTTCCCAAAGTGGTCCTGTTAACGTCGCGAATGATACTCACTGAAATATTATTGAATCGCAGAAAAGCCCAAAGATACCCGAGGGAATCTATGCGTTTACTCTTCAACAACATCCTAAAAACACTTTCTCAAGCATAGAAAGTGAGATTAAATTGATCATCGAATACACGAAAACTTGAGCTCCCTTTCGCCGAGGTAATGAGTAAAGTGACTTCTGGATTGCCCCAACACATTATGACCTCGATTCAAAAGTTAAATTCCAATGAGAGCGCGAGCGGTCTGATTCGGCTTTGATTTACATTCGTCAAATCGAACCGAAGCTTGAAGTGGGAGACATTCCTGTTTCCTTATATTTTTAGTTTCTCGCTTTTTTCAACTCTTCATCGCAGTCGATAATTAATTTGGCCCACATCGTTCAGCGTCACACGTGGGAAGGAGTGGGGGAAAGTGGGCGCAGGAAGTGAACATATGGCGTCGCTTGAAGAGGAAAGGACCGATCGCGCCTTCCTTCAAGATAAACATTTTTCACCTCCTCGCGCTTTTCTGCACCTCATCCTTTTTCTCTCCAGCCTACGCCGTTCTTTTCCCTCGCAGGACACTTTTCCATTTATAGATTTACTTCCAGCTAATTTTACGACGAAAATTCTACACAGTAGCCGTTAAGCTGTGCGGCAAATACGGCATGACATGAGAGGTAACTTCACGGATAGTTTTGTGAGAAAAGGGAAACACCAATGTTTATTTTAGTGAGGTAATGTTGTATAAAGAATCGATTCCTTGCGTAAATTCCCTTTGAACGATTGAAATGCTGAATGGCTTAATTTTAGGAGTGTTTCGCGGATTATTTTGGGATCTTTTGTAATATACTATCTCACAGTTTACAATCAGTTAGTTTCATTATTTTACATGCGAGGTATTCAGCTCTTATTACCTCTTCAAGCTTTAATTATCAGTGGCTTAGCTGGTTCCAAATGTCTTCGCCGGGCATTAGTGGAGCCCCTTTCAATGTGGTGACTCCAACTTGCTTCTATAAGTTTATAGGTGTTAGTCATCCTGTACGTTAATGCATAAAATTAAAATAAAGATATCATAAAGAAACGATACCGAATCTGTAAATATTATTGGATATATTTTCAATTATTTTGTTTGGAGATAAGCAAGTGCTACGCAATTTAAATAGAAGACCGCTTCAAACTTAGCTTTGACTATGAGAAGGCAAAGAGTTAAGTTTTTACGATCAAATCTGCGTTAGTGAAGGCGAAAGATATTCGTAGTATGAATATTTATCTACATTCAAAATTTATTATGTTTTCGATATATTTTAGAGGCCAATAACGGCAGTGTAGGTGTCGACCCGCTAACCTCGTGTCAACCACTGCAAATGTCGTCTGGTTTGGTCATATCTCTCAAAAGAATACTGCGCCATAGGCTTCACTTTATATTTCGGAAAAAATGTATATCTTTTGCTGAAATCGGACCCCTTCCATCAAATTTTAACAGCCGATAACTGAATCGCTTAATTGCAAAAATTCGTGCATTTCTATTCCTACTCTCCGCGATTCTGGTGCTAACATACTCCCATACACTCAATATTTAGGAATGCCTTGCGGAAAAATCGTGATCGTAGCTTTGAGAAGAAATCAGACCACTCAGTCACCCACATTAACACTAGCCGCGTGTCAAAAAATCGACGCGAAACCATCGCCACGGGAACGAGAGAAAAATAGATGGCGAGATTTGATCGCATGGGAGTATTAATAACATCGGCTGCGAGAAAGCGCGAGAGAAGAGGACGTGGGAGAGGAGTTCTCTTAACATTCCATCATCATATTGTGAAGAGTTTAGTGCTGACTGAGTCAATCGTACTACAAACGTCATCGCCTTTGAGGACTCTCCATCCCCTCTCTTTATTTTCTCATTCCCTGTTCCTATACGTTCCTGCCTCCTTCCCATCATCTCGACGTGCGGATTGTTTGTCCATAGCTGCGAATAAATTAAATTCTCCTAACTGCTTGGCAATGGGTTTTTCCGAAGGGGAGACCAGGTGTTTGGTTCAACGCTTCAGTGTCACATTAATTCGTTGTGATTCGTCACTGCGAGTGTTTAGGGCTGGGCTACCGACGTGATGTCTGACACCTTTATTTGGATAAACACACCAGCCTCTCCCATTTCTTTCGTCGAAGATTTGAGTCCGTTCTAGAGATGTTGATACGTAGAAAAAATTTATTTTGCCTAGAATAGAGTAGGGATCCTTATCACCAAATTTACATTTAGTCGTAATTTAACTGGTGCATATATACGTTACTTAAAATCGTTTTTATTCTACCTGCAAATCAATTATTCTATCTAGCCTTCAGATAAAATCATAATAATAATAAAGCGAGAATTATTGCTTACCAAAGCCAAATCGGAACAAAATGTTTATGATTTAACATGTTGTAAAACTTGGTAAAGCTGTTCTATTTCCAAAGAAAAGCTTTATTGCGCAGCTACCTTGCGCAGTCAATTCACATAATACATGGAATTTCCTTATGATTAAAAATTCGACCGAGGAAAAGAAATACATGGCTTTGGCAAGTATGATGATTCAGATAATTCAGCATTACAAATTTTTTGTAACGACTTGATAAAGAACCCCTTAGAAATTAATTTAGTTAAAGTTCGTACGAATTGTAACCATTTATACTATATCCCACTAGCTGTGGTATTTTTGAACATTTTAAAACCATTTCATACGTACGAAAACTTCATACAGAAAAAATATCCGCCAGATGAGCAGTTTCCGTTATTGAAATTTATTTATTTCATAGGTTGATATTATCTCATCTAAACTTATCATTCTGAAATAATACACCTATTATATCGGTTAAATGGAGGAAGATAAGATAGGAGGGAGAACTATACTATATAGTTTTAATTTCGCACAAAATAAAGACGTGATTTATTCATTTATTTAAATGAAGCCAAAGTGATGACATTATAATTTACGCAGTCACATTAGAAAGTCAATATTGATGAGAAATTCTTCATATATTATCATACTGATTTTTTTTTTATTTTCGAAGGGTTTTGGTCTTTTATTTTCATATGCACTTGTATAAGCTTGGATTCTCCTCTTCAGTATTGATCTTTATCTTCACATGGGTGGTTTGTTTTCTTCATTTGAGCATCTTGCATCACTAGCAAATTAGATATTAGCTCATAAATGATCATACATATATACTTCTGCTTTCTGCATTTCTGTACGTCTCTGAATCTTCTTAAAATATTATCGATGCAGATTGTGATTCAAAGCTTAGATATCTCCACTAAGGATATCCATATGTAGGATTCAACTAATTATTTGTGCGATTGCTAATTCATGCGGTTGGAAACTCAGTGATGAATAATTCGCGCTTATGACGGATTGATCTGGAGCATGAAAAATTTAATGGCCGCATTCATCGAAGTGCCTCGTTATAAATAATGAATGCGCCCCATAATCAATCAAGATCGAGATAAAGGCATTTATTACATCAAAGAATGGGTTTCGCAGTCCTGCCACTCACGCGGGACTTGAATTTTCACAGGAGAGACCCACGCATATCCATCGCCCAGCAGGCCTCGTCTTTGCCTATAAGGGGACGCCGCCATCGACACCTCTTCGATCGCGGGGTCCCTGCTCGCGGCCCACGACACCTGGCATTTCGCCGCCGCTCCCGTTAGGCCTTCACCCACTCCCCGGCGCCCCACGCACGGCCCTCCGCGATCGCTGTTTCACCCAGCAGTGGTCTTATCTTACAAGACGAAATGACGGAACGAAATGACAATTCTAGAAGTAACATACTCCATATACCCGCCCAACAGTCTACCTTGTGCCCACATAAAGAGTGATGTAACATGTCCAGTACTCATTTCGATTTTCAAGAGGGAAGTTACTGTCGAGTTTGCATTTAAGACTGCTCCTTTTTCATCACTTTTGCATTAGATTTTTTTCAGACCTGTTTCGAAAGAAGAGTTTAAAGCAAGCGGCTCTTTTCTAGAATTATAAACTACGCCTTTCTTCTAACGCATAAAAATTGAAATATTTGTGTATGTGGAAATTTTTATGATTCTATTTGGAAACTTATAGCAAAATTATAATATATTAGAATACTTTAAGTTTAAAATCATGCATTGAAAAGTATGAAGGACGAATTTCACTATCGTTTACAGTGTTCTGAAGTCTATGATTTAATTATTTAAGTGAAGCTATAAAATAGATTTCTTCATATCTATACATACATCAAGTAATTCAAAAGTAAATTATTTACCTTAAGAAAAGACCTCCCAGTAAAAGAATAAATTATACTTAGTAAGTGAGTATATTATTTATTATGTAATTAAATCTATTGGTTCATCGGTATTACGAAATTAATATAGTTCTCATTGATTAAGATTTATTTACTAAGTTAAACAAGATAATAAACTGAACTGGTGTGATTGATGTATTTCAGCAGTTTGGTGTTTGTTACCGGTAGCTGAAAATGTAACAATTATGCATTCTAATTACTAGAATTTACCTTAAAGGATACGTATTTTAGCTGCTTTAAATACTTTTTAGATTCCTCAACGTTTAAAAATTACGGGGCATTTCGATTGCAGGGACGGAACTCACATTTTCAAACACAAAGAAACGTACTTGGAATAACCCATGTAACTGTGGTTGTCCCCATTTCATCACTGCCCATTTTTTATTCCAATTTCTCGGAATATGTAGGAGAAACTGTCCTCCCTTCCGCATTCTTTTTTCCGCTCTTTCGCTGAGAAAATTTCTTCGAAAGACGTAAAGTATGGACAATCACAACCGTTGTCACTGGACTCTCCGAATGCCACGCTCCTCCTCTTTCCCGTCAACTGCCTCATTAGCATCGGCACAATAACAAACTCTCTCGCAGGCATAGCGAGAAGCTTTCAACACTCGGTCGTTTCCCTCCTGACCGTACGCATCGCTATGACAGTGGCTTCCTTTATTAGAAAATCACCGGTTGGAGAAAATAAGTGAAAGACAAGCTGAGGCGCTGGGATACAGTTAGTTGCATTCATGCATTCACTTGATGCACATCTCACTTATGTTGATGAAGACGGATTTGGCCTTTTTTTAATTACCAAAAGGTCTCGCAGCTAAGGAGGATTTGGAATGTAAAGTTTATCCTTCTGATAGTAGTATTTTTTATTTCAAATGGGCAATCAACTCGCCGAAAGTGGTACGTTACATAATTATGAAAAGGCGCATTGTTTTTAGAGAAAATTTAAGGTAAAATCTTACACAGTTTGCAGAATTTTTTACATCGTACGTGATTGAATGTATTTAGTTTTACTTAACTGCACTTTAGCAAATGTAAATTTTTCATAAAACCATTAACTCAATGAGTGCGGATGTATTTGTGGTAAAAAAATGTAATGAAGTATTGCAGAAATATATTTGATCTAAACGGAACTAATTTTATTTAATATTTTTCTCAGTCGGAACCAAATGATAAATTAAGAATGCTGAAAAAGTATATTTTTGGGACGCTTTGTAAAAGTTTCCTATAGTATAATTCCTTATAGGGTATTACAATCAAGAATAATCTCCCATATTATAGAAGTTTGCATACTCAAGAACATTCCCATGTTTAGTATATGCGGTTAAATTGCTCTTTTGAAGTATTACTAAAATTGCTTCGAAAGCTGATCATTTCGCACGTGAGCTTCCACCGGGAATCGCACCCGGAACCTCATTCATCGAAGTCTAACGCTCAAATGGCTATCCGGGAGCCTCATGTTCCTTTTTACGATGGGAAATTGCTTAATGATCCTAAAATACAATTGAAATTAGGTATTATAATAATTCAATTTACATATTTTTGCTTATAAATATGCGTATAGAATATTGCTATTAGTTATCCCACACCGAGGAAGAATAATTTCTGCTCCAAGTTTATCCTAATTATTACTTAAGCGTTTTAAGTGCTATATCAAATAAGCACATGAGTGAGTACCTGTAAATGTTCGGCAATTATCCACCAGGTGCCATGCTGAATACTTGGGGCTACCACTGTGTCCACAGTGTGTGGGCTCAAAGTAAACATACATTGTTATGATGTGATGTTGAGGGAAGAGCGCATTTTTCTCTACCCATTACCCAACCCTCTCTTTCTCAAATATTCTAGCTACTTGAATGCGTGGTAGTATAGACTTTCAGAAGAGTTTGCGGTTAATGTTAGTGCTTGGAGGAATCGCTTCTGCTACCTGAGTCAATGGGTTTAGATACCTCAATAGAGGAATGGCCTTGGAAGGACCGTAACGCTTTATGGTTTCTCACCTCGAATTCGTTGCACTTAGTCGCTAATGAGCTCTTCTATTTCAATGATTTTGTAAATTCTCCCTGCAGAAAAGGGGCTCTGTCAGATATTGCTTCATACCCTCAGGCTTGAGGTTTAGATTGTTTTTTTTTCAGAAAACATCATAAATAACGAAACTGTTACTTACATTCCGTTCGAAACTAAATGGTTTATCATATCTAAATAAGGTTGATTCAAGATTTTATCTAGCTATCCTTGTTTTATTGAATTTTTTCTGGAACATGTAAAGGAGATTTACTTTATGTAGGTTTAGGTTTACAAATCTGATACGCCAAAGACCAATTCTAATGCTAGTCCTGCGAGAATGACCGAAGTATGAGCTAACTGTGGTATTTATTACATAGGAGTTATGTTATTTAATAAGAGATAAAATAAACGCTCCTATGTCATGCATGAAATGTTTATTGGTTTATTTCAAAAGAATGATTAATATATAATATTGCAGATACCAATTAAAAATTTTGTCATTCTTTTCTCGATAAACTGAATCTAACACTTGAAACCTATTCAATAAACTACAATGATTTCATTCGCGAAGAAAGAAAGTGAGTTCCGTTTCAGCACATGGAAACGGTACCTGAGTTTCGACTCCACTCCACCAACTGGATTCACTCGCCATTGTGTATTCGCCAATGCGTTAAGAAATGCCAGTGCAAATTAAAGAAGGAATTTAAATCCTTCCCCAGCCCCGGGTCGGTTTTTTCTTTATTTGCTGAAAGTTTCAGCATGTGCTTGTGTGGGCAGAAATATCCTAGAAGATGGGCAATACTCTTAACTTTGGTGAAGCGCGTGTTGCCTGCATTTTACCTTTTGCTCCACCTTTTCCCTCCACCCCACTTATTTTCCCCTTCTCATCGAGTCCCCTTCTTACCTAAAGACCCTCGAGGCAAACACGCGTGATTCTGAGCCATCGCAACCGTTTTCTTTCTCTCGGCATCCCACGGTGGCCAAGGTTGCGTGGGACTAACCTGAGGATGGGTAAAGTTGTGAAAGCATCTGGGATGCTATGTAAATCCGTAGTTGTTACCGCACACCATGTAGACATACGATAGCGCTGGGCTATAAAGATAAAGGTATATGCTCGAGAATCTGCGTGGAAGGACTTGAGATGATACAAGTGCGTCCGTGGGTAGTTACTCAATGGCTCAGAGGAATCACATAGTCGAAAACCTCATAAATAGCTTTTGTTACGACTGTTTCCTTTACATGATTTATGACATAATTAGCTTGTGGTGCTTAAGTTATTAGCGTTACCAACACTTATTCTATTTCGTAAGAAAATTGAATCCTTTCAAATTACTATTTTTATAAATTTATTTAAATTATTTAGCATTAGACATTAGAACAGCTGTTTAGAAACGAAGGAATGCATTTATTTGATTATATCGATACGCTTATTTTTTAAAATTAGATTTGCCATAAAAAAGGAAATTTTCCTTAATATTTAATGAAAAATTTAGAGATAGGATATGATGATTATTGTGAGCTTATCTTTAGATTTTCATTAAGGAGAATTCGTGCACTTTAAAGAAAGTTAAATAATGTAATGATCTTCCAACATAGTTCTCAGCTACAAGACCAGTTGGATATATAAACTTATTAAAACTTTAAACTTCTCTATCATTAGTTAGCAGTGGAATAAGACTTACTGATAGTGAGGAGTTGGGTTTTACCTTGGGTTTCTACACTGAGTCAGAACACTACGAGTAAAAAGTGTCCTCTAAAATGCTGCACAATATCTCTGAATATTATTATAAGGAAAATTTTTCATTGGAATGAATGAGAATATCCATAATTGATGCTGTTATTCAGCATCATTCATTCTTAAGTAGCCTCCATATTATCACGGCCATTAACCAAAATGAGGCAAGGGTAAAGTATATATTGTATCTTGACCCTGGATATATTTTTCATTATCCTACACCAAGAGAAACAGATAAATATTCCATTAAGATAAGATTGCAGGAAAAATAATATCAAATGTTTTTCTTATCTATCTACTTTCTTAGCTCATTGCGATCATTCAAAATTTTTCATCTGATCCTGGAGCATTGATTTGCCCTACCTTTGAAATTTGAATTTTTCCCACACTTTTCTGACCTGCATATTAACTTCTTGCATGCACGTAAGAATGGCTACCCTTATGCGCTGCCCTCTAGCGCTAAAAAGGAAAAGGAACGAAACGAGATTTCCTCCCAAATTTAGGAGAGGTATCAGAGACTCGGCAGCAAGAATGGTGCATCTTATGGTTTGGGGGCAGGTTAGGGGCAGGTGCTACTGCTCTTGGTCTGCGGGGTGTGGTCACGAAAGCAGCAAATTATATCATGAGTTGAAATGCATTTCATTTTATTGTAATACCGACTTCTTAAAAACCCACCCTCAAGCCGAATGCCTTCTAAGATTTTTTCTTTCCAATTATTAAAGCACGAGAGAGAATCATTACTATGGATATCTGTTGAACTGAAATGGATGAGATGTTTTATTATTCTAGATAATATGAGATTATTAATGTGAGTTTTAGACCATTTTAATTTTGATGCATTCCTATCTGAGAACGCAACTTCTTTCTCGTTAAGGTCACGATTTGAAAATTCGAAAATTGTTGAGGTAGGAGAGAATAAATTATATTTCTGGTTGAGAGTTTTATTTGCCTCGGCGCGTCCTGTCGCGACATTCTTTATCTTCAAACCTGGGATGTTTGTAAGCTCATTCATGTTACTCCATCCCTATAGGAAAGCGAAAACACTAGAAATTTGATGGAAGGCCTCCTTTTGTAAAAACTGACAATGCAAAGAACCATTGAGATATGAACTTTAGTGTTGAGAAAAAAGTATTTAAACCTAAGTTCTCTTATATTGTTTCGCATATCGGTGATTTCCGCTGATATCTCTTCATTTACTCTGATCGGATGGTTTTGCGTTGGTTCAACTAATCTCGTTTCGTCACTCAAAATCAATATCCGAAAGGTTTTAGATAAATATGGATAAATCATAATTCCATACTTTATAATACTGTCCAGTTACTACATTTACCTACTATATTTATAACAGTTGTTTATTTAAGTATGCTTATCTGCTTAATTTTTATGTAATTTCACTAAAATATACGTGGTAAGGTTTGAGGTAACTGATGATGAGATAAATATAACATAGGTTAGGAGTAGTTGTTTATATAGGTAGGAGAATATTGATGTTAAAAACTTATAATAATAAATAATTCAATGATTTGCTATTAGAGCTCAGTGTAGACAAAGTCTCTATTGAAATTTCTTTCGAGAATCTCCGGCTGATGAAAGTTAGTTTTGGCTTCAAGGATTAAACTTGATATAATCAATGTTAAAATTCAGTTTTCTAAATATAGTCTGATATAATACGTTCCAGAAATATGTAGCAGAAATTGTGCATTCATATAATATACGCATACCGTGACCGTATTATATACAGACACAAAGACGCTGTAGCGTATGTAGACCAGTCACGTTAAGAAAAATGAAGGAAATAATTTCTAGAGCTGGTCGCTTCAGAAATGTGTTTTACCATCGAATGTTACGCGATAGTAACTAGATAATAAATTAGTCTGCACCTTAAAAGTTCTGCCACATTCCGAATATCGGCTAGTTTGGTGCAAATATCGATGTATGTTAGATGTCTTACATAGTAATCCTATTCCTTTTGCCGATGAACGATTTCTACTCGTTCTGCATCTATGAGAACTATTCAAGTGTGTATGATAGTTTATACTAGTCATTTTAATATAAGGAAGTATTCCACAAGTATTCAACGCTATAGATATTCGTGATTACTAGAAAGCAGAAGATTGTTTTGTATCTATTGATAGGAACTCATAAGAAAATGACTTAATATCCGAACTCTTTCAATTAATATGAAGAAAAAAATTATGCAAAACCTCCATGTATAATGTATACAAATCGATCTTCAGAACACATTATGAGGGCTTTAAATGAATGAAGAGAGAAAAAACAGCAATCAAGTTAATTAATGCTAAATGTTCAGAAAACCGATACGCTTTGATCGCACAGTACTCTTTGATAATATCATCAAGAAAAAAGTATTTAAAGAATCAAGAACATAAAAAAAAGAATCATTACCGCTCTTTGGATGGGCTCGCCTTGAAAGCTGACCATAAGCATACACGCAAGCATTTTTCCGGTTGATAAATATTTATCTGTGAGAGGATTTATAGAGCTGCGCGATCCGACGCCTAGCACTTAATCGTCCGTAACAAAAGAAAATAACAGACTCGAAACGAGGTAAGGTACTGGTGCTAAGGGTGATCGAGAGTTGCCGACCGGCCATTAGAAAAGTCCACCGCCGGTCGGAATCGATTGATTTATCGATATGGATCTCGCTCGGAGAGATAGCGAAGAACCCTCGGGAATGGCGGTCCGTGGAAAAAGGATCCTCGGACGGTAGTCCAAAGGAGGCATATGACATGAAAGTTTTATGCTGATTAGATTCCGTGAGGAAGAAGGGGCCGGCGGTCAATTGCTACCGTCTGAAATGAAAGGACCCGAGGCCACCTACTCCTTCAGTCGGAAATGGGCACTCGGGGATGGAAATATAGTTTGTCCCTTAGGGAAGGGAAATAGGAAGGTGGTTACGCCCACATGCTACCGCCATCACGGGAGTCCCTTTTCTACTTTTTTGACCCTTAAACGCGGTTATTTTAGATGGCGTGTGTTGTATTTTTGGGGGTGAGGCTATCTTCAGTCTGAAAGTTTTCTCCTCGGCATATTTTTAATAAATTAGCTGTCAATGTTTCCTCTGCAAAGAATAATTTTTTGAGGAAATTCATTCCTAAAATTGATGAATATTGCGGAGCTCTCCATCCAATCATACGAGTATATTAAACATTGCTTATCATCATTTTACAAAAGTTATATACTGGTTGCAGCTGCTCAGATTTACTGTGGAATGTAAAAGTTCATTAACGAATGCTAGCTCTAAGATTGTACAGGAACATCAGCCGTTTAATAAGTTAAATGTTCATTTCTTCGTGATTTTCTGAGGGTCAGTGAAAAGAATAGAATCGTCCCTGAAATTCAAATCAAGGTCAGGGTTATGAAATGAGTAGGAATAGAACAATACAATCATAATTTTCTTTATCAAATCCGTCGCGAAAATATTAATTTTTTACGATGCAAGGTATTTCTTTATAATTTCATAGCTAATAATATGAAAATGTTACCAACAATAGCTAACTTGAACATTAATGGGCAATGTTCACAAAACTTCTTCGATTCTAGTGCTTATGGTGCAGTGGCAGTTATCACCCTTTCAGCCTATCTTATCGGAATCTCCCATCAATTCCCAAGTAGATCGTCTTTTTTCAGATTATTAAAATGATTCCCTCAGTGCATTCCTCTAAGGCCCCAAATAGAACGCTTTCGGGGAAAGATCACCAAGCAATGAGGTACAGATCGTGATTATAATTTTATGTTGAGCTGGTAGGAGCCCCTGAGGCTGGGTCCAAGGAATCTTTCGAGTATGGTCTAGCTGTGATCACGACATGTGCATGTTTACACTTATGCATCTAATTTAGTGATTACCTCGCTCTAGGCAACATAAGAGTAGTTGAGAATTACTGAATAATGCATTACATTTCCATGAATTCCTACACGTATACCGATAGATTTCACAGAGTCGCTTCCTATATGCACTTTTCGCCTAAGCGAGACAACGATAAATATAATATACGAATTTTTGATTTCAAATTACATGTATTGTTTCAATGTACATATTATACTATAATGAACATTATAGGATTTAATATCATTTCAGAGAATATTTTAAGTGTAAATGATTTTTTTCTGTCTCGATTTGTTTTTCAAGAAATAATGACAGAATTAACACTCATAATCGCTCTTGGATAAAAATCTTCGTGGATTTTTTTTTGGTAAATTTGAAAAAAAATTCTCTATTACTTTTGATGTTGGTTTGTGTGTTCATGTTTAGTGATTATTATTTCCAACAGAGCTTCATTGACTGCACTGGAGTTGATTTTTTTACAAGTGTTCAGTATTCACTTTTGCAAATCAGTTTCATTTTTGTTCATTTTGGTCCGTCATCAATGTCTTCAAACAACTCAAGAGGGAGCCTGTTTTAAAGCCAACTTCTAAGAAACATCTGTTGACGAGAAGTTTATTACCTTCTGTGCCACAAAATTCGCCATAGGCTTAAGTGACAGTTATTAGTAACTCACCGAATCAGATACTTAGGAAACGCGCTCACCAACTGCTTTCATTTCTCACGAATCGACGATCGTTTAGCTGCATTAATATGTGGAGGTTATTTTTAGCTTACACAACCGCAGGAAACGAAGCAGAGACGCCGCCAGCCTCTCCCTCTAACATAAGTCTCACATCATCTCTGACCATTCATTAATCGGAGAGCCGCGACCGCACCAGTTCCACATGTGGTCTTGTGGTTTCGTAGGAAATCATCTTAACGAGAGGAATAAATCGGAAATTTAACGATGATTTCGTTGCCGCAGCCTGTCTTAATCAGCACCACGAGCGACGCGTGTAAATTGCCCAATGAATTCCTTTCGTTTGCTTCCGAGTCGGAGTGCGACGGCTCGATAGATGTATATATATTCCGCTTCATTTGCATGTGGCGGGGAGAAGAGAGGATAGAAGAGGAGGGGAAGATGATGAAGTGAGAGGGGGAGGAGAAGGAATCGTGGCATAATGACGTAAGAGTCGAAAGGCGTGTCTTGGAGACGTACTATCGCCTTGTTCATTTGCATTCCCGAATTGGGTTGGGTTTTTTATTGTTATTGCCACCTCCTTATAAGCTACTGCTATCCCGTGAGACCCAAACTCACATTCGGAAGAGAACGGAAGCAGTCGGGAAAGAGGAGGAGAAGAGGGAGCACGCCACGACATTATTATTCCTTTGTAAATATTTGTTAGGAAAATTTATCGAATCACTTTTTGCAGATTCGCGAGAAAAGTCCAACTTTTTCGCTGGCAAATCGATTCCTATTAAAGTGGGAATTATTTGCATGGGCATCCACCACCATGTAAATTGTAGAGATATCATCTAAGTCCTTGATTCTTTCGCTTTTTGGGAAAAATGTTGCTATGATCCTTCTTTAATATTAAAAATGAAAATAGTAAGAGTTAGGCAGAGTTTTAATTCACATTAAAATGTTCAATTATTTACTTTGGTAAAGGTTTTCATAAGTGTTAAATAACTTACTTATCTAAGGCTCAAAGTAACTACTGTTTACATACTGAAAATTTTATAAGGCCGTTCATTGATTCTTCGAAAGAGACAAGGTTTCTTTAATAAATAAAAGACAAGTCATGGGATTCAATAAAAATTGCAAATTAGAGGATAGCTTATGTTTATGATATTTTCCTTGTTGAAAGAGTATTTAGATATAACGTTTCTAGGATTTTAATACTAAATGTTATCTGACACATACACTGGAACATGTATGCGTCCAAGTATCGCAGTCACCGCACTAGAATATCATAGATAGATTTTCTTAACTTGGAATCTATAAATTATTGCTCCCCTTTTGATTTATTCGTAAATATTTTCACCTTTAAATATTTCGTATTTATATTTTACATTTAATCGCTTTCAGTATTTTTTACGCCTTTCATTCCACCTCACCGCAATTTACATACATCCCACCCACCACGACCCTTTCTGAACCGTACATGTAGGTTAATCTTTGTCCTCCGCTATATTTTACGACCGCTCTCACGGAACCTTCACATGGCAACCGCTTCACGCCTCTCTCAATGCCTCCTGTCAATTACGTCATAAGAACATGACGAATAATTGGCGACCTTTATTTGAGTTCTGCTGACCGCTAGAAAGTGCAGAATTGGCGGCTATTAGAGGTTGTTACGGATGATAGCACTGCTCCCTTCCAAGGTTGCTCATGCACAACTAAATTCTACTGCAATTTAAAAAACGATTTTCTAATAGCAATATATTTTTCACTGTATTTTTAAATCGTGAATTGCATCAATCGGAAGTGCTCCAAATGGTATAATCGCATCATTTTACACGCTTAAGTTCTTCTGAGGGGTGATTTTCACAGTTTTTTTTCGTTTTCCATGTGTCATATTTATCAGAAGAGAGACTTCTCACACGGTTATATGGAATAAATTTTAGCTAACTCTTAATTTATTCAAATCCTACTCTTTTGAGTGTAAAATAAAAAATCATTAATTTATTAAGATGAGTTGAACTAAGTATATATTTAAGATTTGAAGATAGCTGTTTTAAAAAATAAGTGTAGTTCAAACTTGTAATAAGAATAATAACTTACTGATTCAATAGAAGGCAGATTTTATTATAGTTTTCTCTTTACCATAAAACTTGTTTATCTATAGCTTTCTCAGAATCAGTACTTTAGTAACAATTACTTCGTCAAAATCTTGAGAAAAGATTTGTATTTCTAAATCATTATGTCACATGAATTCATTTATCTATCTTTTATGTAAATTAATCTTTTATTGAATCTCCGAATTTTGAAGATTTCTAATAAGCCCCTTCCACTTTCTACTTTTTCTTTATAGATGTTTTGTTGTTGAAATATGTGAAAACTGAGGAATATGTGGAAACTGTGATGAAATGCACCTGAGATGACCACTTACTCTGCAGCAAATGCATCCTGATCTTTATTTCGAGACATCTTTTCAGATTGGTCTTGAAGAACCTGCGGTATGTTTCATTTAAGGTAAAAATATTATATCCGCTAATGATAGAAAGAGGAGACAAAACTCTTTGAGTCGATATATAGCTATAAGCTGATTGAATACTGAAGTTAAGCGGAATGTTATTGCAACCAAGAATACTTTACCAAAATTTTATTCCATCTTTTGTTGTTATTAGAGTAAAGGAGAGAAACATTCGGTATGAAAGATAAGTTCTCAGACTATCCGACATCTGGTTCAATGAATTATAGCCCTCCGATGTTGTTTGGTCTGCATTGGATTACTCTACGATTGTACGCATCGCTCCCTGCCAAGGCAGTAAATAGTCGTAGAATGATGCATGCGCGCTCTCTTGTGCTCCAATTTTCGTCCCCTTCCACGATCGCATTAAGCGGGAGTCCCCTCGAGAGATGAAAGGGTCGGTCTAGCCCTCATCCGGGCGACTCTCACGGAAATCGTTTGACCTCTCCTTACGCGAAGGTCACTCTTTTTAAGGAAGTCACTCGTAAGCCTGTCAAACAAATGACGCGGGACCCGCGTGTGGACAGGGATTGGAGCTTGTCTGGCGGAGACTATCTCTCCAATCTGTTATTGAACGGTGCGAGTGTGTTGCGGCCGTCTCCATCGTCCATGAAGATCCGAGGAAATAGACTCTAAAACTTCTCTCACTGATTGCCTCGCGAACGAAAAGATTCCGAGGGCGATAACTTAATAGTGTATGGAGAACTTTGTGAGAGGTTGTTTTGAGAAATAGTTCATAAGTGGCTCAACAGATGCTGTCTGATTTCTAGTCTCCTTCTGGAATATATCTGGTTATTATGATTCGGTTTATTTTTAATGCTTTAGAAAATATGATTTTCGTTTTTGTTCATATTGATAAGGTCGTTTTTGTTGAATTTGTTCTTAATTTGATTCTAGTTAATAAATTGTTCAAATCAATTCTTAAAGTCGTTAAATTTTCTCTCGTCAGAATTTTTCTTCAGCGGTTTTTATTCATTATCTTGCTTACTTACTCTTTAAAATCATTTAAAAGACGTATAAGGAGAAGATATTGCTCTTCGCTATTCTAAATAAGTATTTAATTAAATTAAATAAGTATACTGTTGATAAATAAGTTTTATATGGATTTCATCGTGCATTATGTTGAAAAACGATGCTACTGCTTCTTATACACACTGGTGTAGAAAGTGAATGAGACGGTTAGAATGCACTCCGTTTTCTCGCACGTTCCTGTTCCTTATATAATTTTCTTATGTTGATTTTTCATCATACATT
The DNA here is from genome assembly GCA_036926295.1 of Pachydiplax longipennis. Lineage (NCBI taxonomy): Eukaryota > Metazoa > Arthropoda > Insecta > Odonata > Libellulidae > Pachydiplax > Pachydiplax longipennis. The sequence goes on from JAVFKF010000004.1 coordinate 54,178,838, forward strand.
GTATCTTCAAAGATACGTTCAGTCAATTTAGTAGATGTAGAGTTTATATGTCTCCAACAACAAAAACTCGGCTTCGTAAAAGTTCAAACAAACCATCTGATCTTTCACACATTTAAAATTTAGAACTTATAAAGATAAGAGCTTTCTTTTAGAGGCACACAAAAGTGAATCATAGCCATGATTACAGGAGAGTTTCGATAAGTTAATTGATTGAACGGTTATAAGATGAGGGAAGGAACAAAGGTGAAGTGTGGGCATAGAGCGTCTCAGAAGGCGTCGAAATAGGAGGGAAGGGGGCGCGGGATATGGCGACTGCTATGGTCCGGTCAAGTGAGTCATCTTTGTTTCGCGCCCGTACGGGGTCGGATGTTGCCTGAGAAGGCCAAAGAGAAGGGGTAAGGATCGAAGGAAGGATGAGGATGAATTGATCAAAATGGATGTGACAGAGAGACAGATCGGGACATTAAAAATTAAAGATTGGTGGAGGAAGAAGTTTCGGGAACACTTTCACCATCTGAAGGAGAAATATTAGGAGAGAGAGAGTACCCTCCTATCATTATCTATTTGATGACCTTATCAATGGATTGTTTTTATGATCTGAGCAACTGTACTTAAGATCATGTGGCATTAAACACTAAAAAAGTCATACCTTTGATAAAACTGAAATTTTTCTTGTATATCCTAAAGGAAGGACCAGTTCGATACCTCCGTATTAATAGTTATGAATAAGTCATACCAAACATAATCCATAGCATATTCGAATTCGTATAAAATGCTTATGACAGCCATATCAGAAAAAATATTAATGATATAAGTACTCAAACAGTTAAGGAGATGTTTTCACTAAAATTAAATAACATAAATGTAATTTACAAAATGTAATTAATGTATACCTTATGTATAACCAGATGGAATATTAACATTCGTTAAATTTTTCCTATATTATGGTAATTGGGATAGTAAACTAGCGGTAAACGGATGCAATCTCGATTGCAAGATATTGAGGAGTAAAATGGGTGTAACTTGTGGGACAATATGATCAACGAGATTGGGTATCTCTTAGAAGGAATTAAAAATGTAGACAAAGATCTATTCTAAGTAGCAGCCAAGGAATAGGGAAGCACATTTTTTATCCTATGAAAATGGTGACAGTAGTGGGAACGCCTTCAGCTCTATCCGATGAGAGAATCTCGGGAGAAAAAAGCCGTAAAAACTGAGGAGGGCATACGAACATAGAATGGAATGATCCCGAAAGAAAGATTGGTAAGAAGGAAATCGAGAGAGAGAAAGATAGTGGGTACAGTGAGAATAGGGCCTGAGAATGTGTCTGAAGTGGCCTTGATAGCGTGTGTATTAAGATCACCGTTTGAAGACTGTTGTGCTTACAAATTCCTTTCTTGCTTACCTTCTATGATATCCCTTTTCTGGTGCATCTGACATGAATCAGTTGTATTCTTTAGGGGAAAATACTCTTTCTGTATTCTCCGAGGGTTTTATCATTTAATGTATGTAATGAAAGTTATCTACCCACTATCTTTCTAATGTCCAGAAAATCTAACATTAACATAAGATTTATGTTATATTATTACATTCAGTGAGTTCTAGGTAATGAGCATGCTATGTAAAATATTGAGTTATACCTCTCAGAAAGAAATATCTTCGACAAGATTCATTCAATATCGATTTTTACTTAATTATGAATATTCAAATGTTAAGTCTGACACTAAGTAAATTTGATAGCTTGATTTAAACCTTTTATAGAAAACCTAAGGTAGATTTATTTAGATTTTCCAAACCCTATGTAAATCTTTTATCTAGAATAAGTATTTGTTCGTATATTCTCACTTTACTATAAAATTATGAAACCACTTATGTCTATTTTGTATTTTATTCTTTTAATATTACGATAGTATAACTTGACTGAGATAAGGCTGGCAATGATTCACTTGTCACCTGCTTCCCATCTCATTCTTATGCTCCGTATTTTAAAATAGGAAGATACCGTAGACCAACATCCGGTCGTATACTGAGGTAATAGAGTCCACCATCGCCGTTTTTGGGATTTCAGGTTCATTAAGCGGAAGATTTATACTCAGATAAATAAATTCCTAGCAATAGCCATCACGGAAAATCTGTCGATATCGGAGGAAGTAGATAAGAATATGAGAGTGATTTAATCGGTAAGGAGAAGTGAGGAGTTGGAAGAATTCGGAGATTAAGGGCGTTAAAAATATGGAAGTATAGGCAGGAATGAAGAGGGAAGCAGTTTCGGCTGGGAGTTAACATCGTCACTTTAAGTAACTACGAAATTATTTTATGCCGCTCCCTGACGCCCACTTCCACGCGACCTTCCCTCTGAAAGGACTCTCACACCCGTTGAAGTCTCTCGACTTCTTAAACAGTCCCCTCCCTCTACTTATCCCCAGAAAAACGCCGGAACAAGGGCGGTGCTGCAGGTTATTTTTTGTCAGAAGAAGATGCGATTAGTGGGGCGTTACAACTGCTTCTTGAAAAACGTTTAGCACTTACTGTTTATGAGGCATTGCGGAATTGATTAGAGATAAATTTTATGCCTGCTGGAAAATTGTGGTTTGTTGCTATAAATATATCAGAGTCAGAAGGCGCCGTTTTTCTTTTGTTTACATGGGATGATTTTGTTCACGTGCATAGTTTTAGGATGGATTGCGGGAATCCGATGTTTCGAAATAATGATTTTTCCATCCTGTTTATATTTAAGAATTATTATCGTAAAATACTGAAAATGAAGCCAAAACGATTATTAAAAAGAAGATGGAAATAAAATTCATTATTTAATTCTTCCTCGTGGAAATTCGAAAAGATAAATTTATAATTAAAAGTCTCTGTGATCTCTTACAAGGGGCAATTACAACTAATAGTACTGTGTATTCTCTAGCAATATTTTAAAATTATTTCTAATTCCATAGTTTTCCTAAAAATTAAAGAGGATATTATATCAATCATGAATCCACCTTGTTACGCTTGTAATCTCGCCAGCTATGCACATAAACTTTGCAAACATACAACTTGGAAATTGAGAATAATTATCTTGTTTTAGTTACATATTTCTCATTTGTACCTTTCATTTTCATTTTCGTCTACCTTTGGAACCTTTTTTTAATATTGATGCATGGTATTATTATCTTAATAACGTGCTCTTCGCAGCCTTCGGGGACTTGAATTTCTTTTGTTTTTCGAACTCATAAGCTATATCTGATAATTCAATCGTATCTTATCATAACTTAGGATTTCGCATCCTACCATTTAACAATTGGTAGATGGTAGTTTATTTATGGGAAAAATAATCGATTTTCTTGAGCATATTATTCACACTGGCACCTTTTTAAAATTTCAAGTAGAAGTCTTCAACAAGCACTCACATTGTTAGATGCGACTCGAACATAATTTTGGCTTAGTTTCATTCTTATAATAACTTTATAATTCTATGCAGGTTTAATGGAGAAAAATGAGATATTTTAGCAGATATTCGATATCAATTACTATAATGTTGTACGTTGTCTGATTGAGCTGATTATTTCGTCGCACTTCCTTCCTCTGGAGATCACTTATACCCTGTGTTATATGAAATTCGTATTTGTCGTTATCACGATTTATTCCTAAGAAAATAAAATTGACTTTATCTCCCATCTGCTCTGCTCGACTACCGCACTCTCTCTCTCTCGGAGGTACTTAAAGACCTTTCCAGCGTCCTCTCCTTCTTTCCATATCCGTCGTCCTCCTCCCACCTTCAATTCTACGAATATCTCTCCAATTTAGCTCTTTCGGACACACTCAACCGCGTCTCCCCCTCTACACAAAAGATCGCTCTTGTGTTCCTTTTGCTCTTTTTCCACTCCTCCATTCTCCCTTCGGATGCCCATCACTCCCTCCGCTGTCGCCACTGCTACCACAAGCGATGGATCTCATTTTGGTTTGGTATGCGCTGACAAGCACGAACCCTTTTATTCCATGCACACGCAGCTCTTCTCTGCCGCTCTATTCAAATCTTCCTTCCCTCCACATTTCATTCTGTCTCCCCATTCTCTTCTTTATCCTTTTCGGTAGCCTCTTCATTCTCCTTATCATCCTTATCGTCCGCTCTCTTTTGGACGAGATTCTCATTCCTTTTCATCTCCGCGAAGCCCGAAGAATGCTATCTGTTAATTTGTGACGCCGCCGCCGCTTCTTGGAATTATTCTATTCCTAGGTGTCGAAGATCCGGCGTTAGTTAGCGCGCTTGAGCATTCAGCCAAGTGTTTGTTTGAGGCGCTTGGTAAGCAAGGAACATTTTCTGAGATCAGCCAGGATTACGCAGTCGTGGAATGTCGTGACGCTGTCTTTGCATGGAGATGTGACTTTGCTTCTTATTTGGTGAAATAGATTACAATCAACACCTTACAGGATTGACTCGAAAGAAAATATCAATCTTTGGAAGAAAATTCATGTTTTATAATGTCTCTATTTAAAGTGAAAACAGAGAATTTTAATGCTATCAATTTTTCAGTATCTACTTCCTCAAAATGAGGAAGTTGCTGCGATAATCTTAAATCATCCTGATTTCTGCAATGATTTATTTAACCCAAATTATCTTGTATTTAAAGCATATTTTCCCGAATATACGCATAGATCTTTATTCGAACTCTAGAATCTATTTTTCCATCCCCTTCGAAGATGAATTCATATGTTGAATTACAAGAACAGGTTGGGAATAATATTACCATATTAATTTTTCATTTTTTGAGAATTTTTTTAGATATTCGCGTTTCTTATAGTCAGGAGATAGTTCAATGCAAAATTAAGTACGAATCACTTAGATGCTAACGATTCATTGGACTGTGCCACATTTGTATTCTAACTCTCGCAAATGTGTTATTCAGAGGTAGGTTTATGTTCTTAGGAAACGATTTCACTAACTGTTTCTTACTGTTTTGAATTGGGATACCCCAATGTGACAGTGCGAGTCTGTATGAGACTATTGAAATTATTCCAACCTTCAACAAAAATTTTCTCTCAGATTATCTATTTGGTTGTCGCCAGGTATTTACTGCGTGGGAAAACTGAGATTTCATATCCAAAACACGAAAACCTGTTTCAGCCTTTAATGTCAGTTTTTTGTTATTTTATCTCTACGCTACATCTAGCGTAGAATCTTCAGCGCCGATGTTCTCGCACATACCATCCTACGTGAGTCAGCCAACTAAGGAATAACTCGTAGGGATACTCACTTCTGAACTGGTTCCCGGTAGCATGGGCGTCACATGGTCTACTGATCTTCAGCATCGCTATCCCTATGTCTACGATGCTTTCGCCCACTCAATCTCAGTGTCGCTGTTGCAGGAAAATAAATGAGTTTCCCAAGGAACTATTATCCGGCTCATACGGTATATATAAAAACAATCTGGAAAATATATTGTTTTTATTACATTGGCTTATTGTTTATATATTCATCTCTGAAAATTATTCCAGCGTATCCTTTAAAATTATCCGTTTTAAGCTGAAATTACGAATTTTTTAGATAGCCTCGCAATGCATAGTAATTTATTGTCATACAGTTGGTAATTTTCTTTATGATTAATATTTCTCAATTTCTTTTTCACGCGAAATTTTATTTATCTTGTTTACACTGTTAAATTTTCTAGCAAAAAGTTCGTGATTGGTATTCAGATATACTCATTACGCTCTCCGATACTATGGTCTTTTACTCACCGAGTTAAGTATTACGATGGTTACAAAATCGAGTACATTGCACATTATTTTACATTTAAAAGTCAGACTGTATAGAATTTAAAAGCGTCTAATCTCCAAACAGAAGTATTCCAGGCACATACCTACGACAGAAAACGGATTTTGCAATCGACATAACTTTTTTCGCTATCCATTTAGAATCTCTCAAGCTCCTTACCGGAACTTTTCCTCGTTGTTAAAACACTCGAATAGCAAATCGGGAAATACTTTAAGGCAATGGTGGACTCAAGGAGCATATTCCCCTTTGGAACGCTTTTTCCTTTCTAGAACGCTCCCAGGTGCGCTTCTGTTCCTTTCCGATTACTTTAACCACCCCTTCCCTCCCCGTACCTCTCCTTTTCCTATCACATCCTTCTTCGGCACTCGCGCCTCTCTCCCAGACAACGCATTTCCACTTACCTGCCATTCTCACTCCCAAGCCTTTCTCGTAACCTGGGTTTACCTTCTTCGAGGTCGGGGTCACTAAATAGTCATCTTCATCCCCTTTCCTATCCTCGTTTCTTACCCCTCACTCTCCTACTTGCCAATGCTGAAGGACGAAGTCGTGAACAATACTCCTACTCTCACGTAGCAATTAATACTCGTATCAGTTGTGGCTATTTAAATCTCTCGTTTCTGTAACACTGTTCGCAGAGTGTGGTAGGATTAGAATGCACTATTGTACACCGGTCACGCTATTCTCTCAAAGGGAAAGTTAGCTAATTTATGAAACTAGCGTACATATTACATTATGTTATCATGATTCTCATGTTCAATGCCAACCTAAAACGTATCCTATATAGTGTTTTTACCGTTTCCTATTCCTCAACAAAAATATGAGGTTATGAGGTAATCAGAGCGTAGAATTCTTGAGACCATTTTGTTTATTAATTCGAAATGTAGATTCAAATCAAACTGGAATTTGAAAGCAAATATATTTATTGTATTATGCGGAAATAATCTTTACTGTTGTTAACTTTTGATGTTCAGAGTTTGAAAATTATCTTAATATTCTTAATATTTAATATTCTAAGGATATACATGTACGAGTATATACTATATAATAGGCGGGAAATGAGTCTCCAACCTTGGATGAACCGAAATTAGGTAATCTCTCCTAATTTCATTACCTATGTCTCTTCAAGTTTATATTCTCTCTCCCTCTTAAAACCTACATAATCAAACAATTCGCGAGTGGAAGTATCAGAGTGAAGGAATTCATTAAGTTTTTTTCTCCCCTTTGTTCTCGATTATACCTCCCGAGTTGTTTTAAATTTCAGCCTTTTATAGGAAAGGAATTTCGGTTCTCAACGATGTTATGATGTCAGACGAATCATATTATCGATAAACTAAATGCCTCTCCACAAGACTTTCGCCGTCATCTCAGCTATTTAAGCAATCCATCCCGAAGTTTCTCTCTAAGTTAATCCAAAATAATGCCATTATTCCCTTAATTTGTAACGTTACGCGCAACGTTTTCCAGCTCCGCATCCCGCCGCCCGGAATACAAATGAGTTTGCTAATAAACACCGCCGACCCATCAATCTCGCCAATTCCTGACTCCGCTTTGCAGCTAATTCCGCCCGCGGTTAACGACCGGAAGGGATAAGACCGATTTCAGAGCCTCCCAACGCCGATCTCGACCCTTTCCCACCGCAATCACCTCATTTATCCGCGGCCCCAGACGTACGCGGGTCGAAGGGCTTACCAGCACGTCGTCTCGCGGGGGTATTCGGCCACGAAACTCGCATGATGCCCGCAGAGAATGCGCATGCCGCAGCGGCAGAGAGGGGCAAAGGAATGAGCGGAGGGGCGGAGGATAGGCGCATGCCGCCGCGGTCCTCCTATTGGTGCGCGCGTTGTCTGGGAACTCCGTGTCCCCTCTGTTTCTCACGATCTCTCTCTCTCTCTCCTCGCACGATGCCCCACTCCACGCGCCTAACCACCGCGGAAGAAAAAGGAAGCTTCGCCCCCCCACCCGGCGGCCGCCCCCGCCTCGCTGCCACGCTCGTAACATAATACACGCAGCACACGTACGGAGGAGTGGGAGGGGGCGGGTGTTTGTGGACGGGCCGAAAGGGGAGGTCGCCCACGTAACCACATGTGGAGAGTGGGCGGTGGATTGGAAAGGGGTGAGGAGATGTGAGTAACCATCTCCACGCGCTCTTCCTCCTCCTATCCTTCCCATCCTCTCCTCAACACGCTCCGGGCTCTCTTCGCTTTGCTTCCATCGGCCTCGTTTATGCTTTAGGTAGGAGATCGGTTATCCGGTTTTGGTCTTCCGAGTTTCCGGTAAAACCGATCCTTAAAGTATACCGATTAGTCAGTTTAGTTCAGTTTTGGTGAGATAGAATATTTCGTTCGAAGCAATGAGATGGAACAGTCAACGCCGTATCCTTTTAAACCTGCATCTTATGGAAGATTCGAGGGTTTCTTCGTATGGTGGTAAGGTTCTCAGCTACGGTGAAGTTTACGAGTTGCTATTTTACTCTAATAGACATAATGTATGTAATTTTCCATAAATAGAAAGACCAATTAATTATTTTATGACGTGCTATCTTTGATAGTTCATAGTATAAGTTCTATCGTGAAATGAGAAAATGTAATAATGATACAATTAAAACAGATTTTACGATTCTTTTGAGGAACCCTAACATAACGCGTAGAATGAAGAGAGGCGTTGTATTTCTTCCAGAAAATACTCATTTTTTAACGTAATAAAAACGAATTTCGTAACTAAATTTTAAATCTCTCGATATTTGACGCTATCGATGATTTGTTATAGATTGGGGGGCTGGAGGGATGGAATAGATCCAAGGGGTCCATCATTCCCTTAACAATTTTGTATTACCATCAAAGTGCACAAGGTGATAAAGCCAACGTAGCAATGAGCTTGAATTAAATCAGGTTATGATGTTTTTCCCAGAAACTCTTGCCTAGTTTCCAGATCCCTCCCTGATTGATAATGATATTAAATGCTAACATTAATGTATATAACTAATACTGAAGTTTATAGGGTAATTGCTCTTTTTTACTTTCGGACTCCAAATTTGAATTCTCGTCCTCTCATTTTTGGTACTAATTTCCCACGCAATATCTTACGCTCCTTCGCTCGTAAAAACTTCGGCCCCTCTCTTCTCTTCCCTTACCTCACACAGTTTCGACTTTTCAGTTTTTCCACGGTTTTCAAAAAATCCCTCTCCGTCTCTAAGCACATACGGGCCGCATTCCACACCCCTACCTCGCCTCCCCTCCATTTCTGGCGCCTTTTTACTTCCATTTATACTGACAAGCATTCCATTATCACAACCTCTCCGTGACATACACTCAGAATCTTCGTCAATATTTGTCTTGCCCGCCGAATCCCAACACCGTTTGCCTATTTCCCTCCCTCCTTCTTCCCCTTACCTTCTCCCATTGTTTTCTCATTATTATTTTCCATTGCTCTTGCCGCACTCTGTCCCCGTCCTTCGTCACGCGTGAGGGACACGAAATCCCACTCGGCAGTCCACAGGTGGTGCTGATAATCGGACGTCTTCGGGACACATTCTGGTACAGCATAATGCGACCAATCACGACGGGAAAAGAAGGGCTCTATGAAGAGCTGTCCATCTCAGTGATCTACTGCATTTTCCCTCGTCATATCCTATGAAATTTGTCTCTCATCAGAATCGAACCTTGAACCGAAGGCGTATTAGTTTACATGAAAGCCCTGACATGGAAAAACATTAATACAAAAATTTCCAAGTTTTATAATAATGTTCTTACGTCGTATCCTGATTAAGATTCGATACTGGCGGAAGTCGAATTTTCTAGGATTGGTGATAAAAATGCATTCAGCCATAAAGATGAGTGTCAGAATTCATCATCAAAGATATTCTCAGCCAATCAAATTTGTATGTGGTGGGAATAATAAATCTAGAAAAAATTTCTTATTTATCATTTATTTTATATGGTTTTGAAGACATTTTTTCATGAAGATTGCGTTCCAAAGATTGCGTTATATTTTTTAATCTCGTTCATTCTAGTGTTAAATGCAAGAGAATCATTTGAAAATACGGACAGTTTGGGAGGGAGGAACTCCATCTTCTGTCTTCCTTATGCAGAAATTTTCAATAAAGATTTGAATAATAAAATAAATTATAAATACTACAATCTAAATAATTATGTTCTAACAACGGTTGTTGAAAAACTCAACTCAACTCAATACTCAATTTGAAGATAAATATTTGCTGACCCTTGAGCACAGTAGTGGTTAAGCACAGAATCCCATATTCTTGATAGTTACATAGTGTAACTATGTTACAGCAAATCCCCGAGATGAGTCTTTTTTTCTGTTTCATTTCTGTTCAATTTTCTTTTTTCCTTATCTTACTGAATTATTTAACTGAAAATTATTTCCCGCGTAACACTTTGAATACTAATGCTTAACTTGTATGTTAATGTAACTAAGTAGAGTGAACTTAAAAAACTAGATAGTGTTATAACATTCTTCTGCTCTATACATTTTCTCTAAAGGAGTAAACAATAGGAGCCACATGTCTAACTTCTTCGCCGCTTTACCAACTTCTTTTCTTCCTTTATAAAAATGATCTCCAGCTGATGGAGTTAGAAATTTTGTAAATTTATTATTCCGTAAACAGGCGTCTAAATTTGATATTAATGAATCAAAACACATTAAACTACTCTTTTGTGAAAATCATCCGGATGCGGTCAGCCAATGATTTATGGACAAAATTTGTATTAAAAATATAAAAGTTACACCGTAATACAATTGCGAAAATCTCATGATCAGTCAAAGAGATGTTAAGAGAGTTCCACGGTGTGAATTTCAACTGCTACATTAAATATTAATAGCATCGTTCTCATAACATTTCCGTGTGAATTTCTTGTTCACCTGGGATAATGAAGCCTAATTGTCAAAATAAGTATGAGGTTTTACTCTTTACTTTAATTTATCTCAATTGTTTACGGTTTTTGGATTTGTTTTTTGCTTCCTGGGACATACATTGTTGTCTTGCTGTGTCTGGGCGACATTTTCTCATCTCGCATTAGATTATGTCCATAATTTATTTAGCTATTCTTATTATCTCTCGTGCAGCATTATCAAAATTCTTCAAAGCTTTTCAAGTTTATAAATAATAATCGAGGGATCCACCTGCTACTGTGCCCACCCGTACTGCACTGTCTCGGCTATCAATGTCTCCTCTGCCGGTTGGTGAAGTAGCCTCTCGTCCTCATCCCACGTTAGTGGTTTTTATCTTTTCCCTCCCACCGCCGATTTCTCCATCGCCTCCGCTTAACTGAAGAATGGGCAGCACTTCGCCCTTCGACCCTACCTCCGCCTTTTCCTCCCTCATCTATACCATCTCCCCTTCTTCTTCCTCTAGACTTTATCATCAATTTTTTAAGCCTTTATTTTTCCCCGCGTCATTCTACGAAACAAGTTTTCCGAAATAGAGTATTCCTTCGAAAGCTTTTAAGGAGGCGTAGATGGAATTAGAGATATTGCTCCGACGATGCTATTTTAAGGACATGATTGTAACTTTAGGAGGGCCGCGCTATATTATTTTTATAGTTATCAGCATCCTCAAATTGGATTTTTCACAGGTATTTCAGGTCCATTAGTGGAGTATCGTCTTTCGTCTCGTTATGTGGCCTCGTTGAGCGTTTTTAAAATCCCAAATTTTGAGATTCATCATAATCATAGGGATCCCACATCGTATTCTGCTAGTCATAAATCTCTCATTAGTTTAGTGATAGATTCTTGGTCCTAGAAAATATTATTGGATATAACGTTCCTTAGGAAAGTAACACTCTCTTAAGCGTCTAGATTTTCCTTTTTAATTGGAATACACCCCCTTTTCCCTATCTTTGATTCAATCGATCTTCCCTATCAAATATTCAACCACCCCATTTCCAAGTGCGGTTAATAACTTCTCAAGAGAGATATAAATGATTATATAACTCGATTTTTAATTTTCCTAGTGTTGTAGTTACAGACTGAAAAGAAGACATCACCATTCTAGTTTAATAAACTTTCTCTTATATTACTGCTGTTACCAGTAGCTTAAGATAAAATTGTGTGCAAATTTGTAGGATACTTTCTATCCATACGTTTTTACCAACCTTCAAGGATATGTTTTGCAATATCTTTGAATTAATATTTATTCCTCATTTTATACCTTTCCGCAATAATCTTATGTTTAGGCGTACGATCAAAGAATTGAAAACTTGAAGGATATGAGGTGAATAGGAACCTCTCTCAAAGCTGAATTACTGGGAGTTTTCAAGTTCTTTTTAACTCATAAACTGTGGCAATATGTCTTTAAGACAAAGACTTATTTCTTCACTTTTTTACAAACACTAATTCCTGACTTCGTTCACATATATAAAACCTAGACATAATAGGAATATCTCGGATGTAAATGATAGTTCATAGTATGTTTATTCAAATGTTCAGAAATAACTAACTATTATGACCGTTTGATGTTTACAAATAAATAAGTTCGTTTTATATAGAGCTGAATTGATATTATTTAGGGCTTGAATATGCGCATAAACCGTTAAAATACAATTTACTGACCTAAAATTCTTTCAGAGGTGAATTAACAGATTATCGAAGGTATGTTATCGGGGCTAGCCTGGCTCAAAATTCTCACTTTTGGTTCACGAAAGCGGTGTATCAAAATTCCCGGTTACAAAATCGGTAAATTCAATTTATATAGAAATTCTAACAAAAATACCAATCACATAACCCAAATATGTAAGAAATGAGGGTAAAATAAGTATCTAAGCATCTTGACTTTCACACTAAGAAAGGAATAAATTTGGTAACTGGCGTATGCCGTTACCTTTGCCTACCGCTTCTCTGAATTTGAGTGAAATCCTTCCAAATTTTCTCTCCACTGAATATGGCGCCTGTCTCATCCTTTGACTTTTTCTTCGAAGATTTTCTCACGCCCCTTTTCGCATATCTCTGGAGTCGTTATGTTGCTGCTCACGTAACGGGCATTAGCCACGGGACCATAGAGGAAACATTCCCGTGAACACACACACCTCAGCCTCCCACCCCTTCCTCCCTCCCCCTACTCTCCCGTCTTTCGAACCCCCGCTGATCTCGAAAATGGCTCCGCGGGAGCTGATGGCAGCGTACCAAGCCATTCAACTGTTTTTTATTTAATCACCAGCATGTCCTTCACAGAGCTAAGCACCGAAGTGTTTCTAATCAAAATATTTTCTCTTCAAATTCAAAGTATCCATTGGATAACATTCTGAATTTGTCCCCTTGTTCATTTAATTCCAAAGGAATTACGTTTAACCCTATGTCAGATTTTTTTCTGTACGTTCTAACGGCCCGAGAATCAATTTATTTGAATAGAAAAATAAGTTGATGAACTGGAATTGTGTTCACATCCACTGCGGGGAGTTGTTTCCCAAATCGTGACAGTTTAGACATGTATAGAACGGTGAATCTTACTTGATGAATAGTTTAGTTAGAATAACATATTTTCACGTAATATATTATGTGATAATTGAGGCGCTCTTAACGTATGTATGTAAAGCAAGACAGAAATGTGAGTGCTGGTTTTAACGCTGTCAAATAATATGTATGAATAATATGTACGTACGTATAATAAAATCATAATCCGCCAAAACTATTTATGATATCGAACTTTGGTCCTGTAAAATTTAGAAGGAGCTAAAAGCATAGAGTTTTCATTATTAATTTCATAAATATCTCTGGTATCATAGAATTATTTTAACCTCCTTTATGTGGATATTTTAATACTTTCTGGTAAAAATAACATTTATATGTGTGAATTGTGTTTAAGAAATTCAATTTACATTTATTCTAGATAATTATATGATTTTAATTATTTCTGATTTCTTACGAAATTTTTTCTTCAACAATAAGCGAAGCAGCGGTACAGTTCAAAGAATACTAAGTATAAACAGTTGAAAGTATAAAGAATTAACCATCAGAGGTGTGAAAGGTTAAGCAGTGCAATTAAAGTATTCGATATACATATACACTTGATTTGAGCAGACGAATCAGTCAGTCAGTAGGGCTCTTTGAGCTAGCCTCCAATGAAAATTAAATGAAATTTTTTTCAGGAATTCTGTCCGCCATGTAAAAGCGTTTAAGCTCATAATTCTCAGAATAACGGAAATTTACGATCGATTACAGAAAACTTTCCTATTTGCAATACGAGTTCGTCTGCCCGAGGTCATAAAACAGAGGAAGCAAACAATTACGACTCTTCACAAGGAATTACTTGAGCGCTTATTATTTCAATTTATGTTGCCGAAAAAACTAATCTGGAGATAGAAAGCGACCATATCTTAGACGACCGGCTTTCAATCGAAAATTTTATTATGCAGTCAGTTTAGAGTAGCCATTTGAATTTTTACGGCACGAAATCTTGAGCGGGGCTCTTTTATCTTAGATGAACACTATTTATTTATTCCCGCATCGTGTTATTACATGGGCTCGACGGAAAACGATAAAATTCGCGCATGCGTTGGGGAAGGACGTTAAAAAATTATCACCCCTGGATCACCTTTTTCGGCCTTAAAGGAGATCAAATGGGAATATTTACAATCTGGTATCCATTTTGGCGCTGATCCCTCTTATTTATAAAGCATTATTAGCGCCGGCGTATTTTATGCTGGTCCTTTTTAATGGGGCCCAAGACATTTTAAGCGCCTCGGATCCTCGCCTATTCGCCCAAAGGTGTCAACGGAAAGACCTCGCCGCTGGGCGCCTATAGAAATACTCACGTGACGTCATGTTAGCGTACTGGCGATCTTCAGATCACGTGCTCCAAGACTCTCACCGAAACCAGGGGACTACAACTTTTATTCGACAAAATAGTCCGTCACACGGTATGAGTTATCGGACTTTGGTTGAAAAAGGAAACATATCCGACAATATGTAATAAGAGACGATTTTTGATTTTATAAATGACAATTTTAGGATCGGTAATCAAACTATTCTCTCACAGGTAACGAAGAAATTCTCCTATCTTCAAGCGGGAATATTTTTTTCTTTTATAGATATTACTGTAAATTAGTTTAACTCGTTCTGAATAAACCAATTAAGTATTATTTCAGATATTTTTCATTTATTGAAATAAAATTTTAGCTGCAGTGTGTATTTCAGTGTGGCAGTGAACTCACATCAGTTCGAGTAAAAAAGTTATAGAAATACACCGAACGTGTAGTGTAAAACTTCGTAGAATATTTTTTGAGTATTTCCATTGCTTAGCCATAGGAACAATTTGGCCATATGGGACCAATAATAATTATTATTTCATATGGAAATTAGAGGATTGGACATTTAAAATTTAAGCTCAAGATTTATAAGAATCTAAATTCACTTAAGCTTCATAACTCATAACTTTAGCATCCTAACTCGAAAAAAATTCAGAATTTTAGATTTTGAGCTGCCCTACCATTTTCCGTTCTCTCAAATAAACCACCATATTAAAATTTTTATTCCTTAAACGCCCTCCTAAGTTTTTGCAAACGATTATCACTAAACCGTATTCTAGGGGAAAGATATAAGTAGATAGGTCATTAAAAGGATGAAGGTAGTAAGATATACTGAAAGGGAAAAAAGGACTAAGAGAAGAGAACAAGATAAATAAATGGACATATGTTGGAAGTTCGATAGGTATGCAGAGAGTGAGTGAAGAATCAATCCTAAATCTAAGGTGAAAGACAACTGCCGCTCACCTTACCTCCAAGCACTTCTCTTTCTGAAGACTCGGAATCATCTTTGCATTGCAAATTTTCTCCGAATAAGCTCTTGGCCTTAACTCTCTCCCGAATCCCTTGGGCATCAACCGTCACCGATCAGATCCCTTCTTCCTTTCACCCTCTCCTCTGATTTCTCCCTTCCCTTCTTCCTCTTTTTATCTTCTTCGTCTCTGCTTTTTGCTTCTCTCCTTAAAGACTACCGTAAATTATTCCAACTTGACCCTTCTTAAATTAAACCCTCTGCTAGTTTTACTTTTGCTTCTTTAAATGAAAACTTTCGGGGATAAGCGGAGAGTAGTATTTGTATGACGAATGAGTACACACGTAAAGTCAATGAAAAAAGATCTGGGATTGTATAAACTTAAGTATGTAAATGTATGAGTATATTTTAAAATGAATTTAGAATCAAAGGAGGCTGTGGTATGAATTATGTTTTACTTTGATTTTATTTTCCCAGCGATTTATGTTGGGAATTGTTGAGATATAACGTAACAATTCTGTGCATCTTCTCAATTAATAATAAATCTTATCCTTATCAAAATCAGTACTTAAATATGGTTAATTAATCTTCCTTATCTTCTACGATTCCAGTCAAGTCACTCTCCATATATCTAGTAAATTGACTAAGATTTCAAAGTGGTAGACGAAAAAACGTCTTCTTTCCACTGCATATTTATTTTAGTAAACCTAACCTTTCTTGATAAGAGGATAGAAACAGGAACGTTCACTTCAATCGTTTTGCAGAATCTCCTTAGCGGGCATTTTTATCGCCAAAATTTTATACATCTACTTTGCACTTCGCTCACACCCTTTCATCTCCAACCCAACAGTTTCCCTTTGGCAAATGCATTGCACCCACATCCTCATCTCCACGGACATCTTCAGATTTGGCACAGCGTTGTTGCTCTCCGCACATTTTTTTCACCAGTTGATCTGCGATTGTCTCCTCTTCCACCCATACCACTCTCCTCCGTCCCTGGAAGGCAGTAGGGAAAGGAAGGGCCAGGGGGTGACTGTCAAAATGAATGTCCTCCACAGTTCTCATACATCTGCCGCACATCCTCCAGAATGGTCCTCCTTGTTTGCATATCCTCTGGAATGGGTGGCGAATTCGTGAGGAGAGGGAAAAGAAGGTCCGACGATGGACACTTGAGATGCCGATGTACGCTTTTTATCAAGATGGAAGGAAGCGATGGACAGTTGAAATTGAGCGATCGCTGCTCTTTATCAAAGCTACCATTTTCTTCACTTATCTTCTTGTCTTCTGATAAAATTGAGTTTATAAGCAGGCAGTTTTACCTTTTTGATGATGGTAGTATATTCTATTAATATTCTCTCCAGTAATCGTAATGAGGGGAAAATAAACATTCAAATATTGATGAGCGCTTCAGGGAATCTGACGATTAAATCTATATCTGATTAAATGGTTATCAGCTATATAAGATATGACAGTTCGAGGATGCTGCATCACACTGTATTTCGTTTATTCGAGGAAAATATTTAATGAGAAAATACGAAGATATGTTCTTATTGAGTTTCGAACTTGTTAGCCTCAAACTTCGAAATCCTATCAGAATGTAAAAGTAGTGCGTATTTAAACGTAGTAAATATTTTATACATGTATATATGAAAATACCTGTTGGTTATGGTAACTAAATGGTGAAATGGAAAAAAAGACTTTAAAGTCTCAATTTCGCCCATAACAATGACGCTTATTATTTATTCGTATGACAAGTCTCATGTACAATTTCACTCATCGAGAAAGGTGTATAAATTACATTTACGTTAGCTACGACATCAAGTTTAGCTAATTCTTCGATACGTTAAGAAAATGAGCACATTAAAAGGCTAAAATATAGAAAATTAAGGGAGAAGGAATGCTTTTTTTCTGGCAGAAAAATAATACTTTGATTTTATTTGATAATAGGTAACATAAGGCTTAGGGAAAGGTTTTATAAAATTTGCAAATATACTCGTACTTGCAGTGTATCACCAATTCAGTTCTATTCTATGAATGAGATGCTTTGTGAGCAATACAGGCGGCCCTCCGCATTGCAGCTAGCAGCAACTATCGCCAGAGGTCTTCATCGATATAGCCGAACAACAAAGCGATGTTTGGGATATTACCCTAAAAGTAAAGAATCAAAGATAATATATTAAAATTTGTACCTAGAGGTTTGCGCCTTAAACACGGGGATAAATAGAATTGAAAGATATCGAAATGAATGGGACTCGAATCCAGCTCTCCCAATTTCCGAGCAAGTATTCTTATCAGAAAATAAGAGACCTGGATTCGAATCCGAGTCACTTCGATATTTTTCTCTACTTTTTATCAAGAGCAATATATCTTCTAGAAAAATACATCTGAGGAGAAAGGGTTTATACGAATGTAGTGTTTCGTTTGCACAGAATGGACTACCAGAAGTAGTGTGGTTGAAGAAAGTAGTCACCTGTAGTCAACTTCAGAGTCGCGATGAAAGGAAATCCAGATTTTCTTTACAAGAGGTTATCCTTACTTATACCTCAAATCTCTTATCCAATTCGGAGTGTGAGAGAAATAAAAAATAAATAGATATCCCAAATATGATCTTCGTCAGATAATCGAAAATTTTCATAGCCCGAGTTCCAAGTGCCCACCCAAATATATATTTCTCGGAAACTTCCATTAAAAGAGTCACGATTTTTGAAACGGGAAACTTACTAAAACCCGTTTTCGGAGATAAAATAAAAGAGCCTACGGATCCAAGCTAAAGGGATTATGGGGGAAAAAGTTGAAGGGTTCAAGAGGCAAGATCTATAAAACGCTTCTTAATCTCGCTAGCCCTTTCCTGTATCCAGTTTCTTAAGGACCATCAGTTAAAAAAAATATATCTCAGGCGAACATTTATCCGTAATACTAGGTCATAAATCTAGGGGACGTGTTTTAGTAAAAGGAGGTCTTTCTTTAAAAGCTACTTAGAGGAATTATAAATACTTTTTGCCTCCGCTTCAAATATGGACGGGTCCTTTTTTAATACACGCCTAAGAGGATTTGCCGCTATGCGGGGAGTGTCACATTTCTGTATTTATGAGTGCTGGACGCGTGCAGGTAAAGTTTATGCGGAACGGAAGTTTTTAGAGATTGGATGTTAAGGTGGACCGCGCACTTGCGATGTTTGTTGTTTCGGAACATGAGTTGCCGGGTATTAGTGCAGACGCCTTCAGCGTATATTTCATGGTCATGCATACGGCGACACGCTCGAAATTAAGACGAAACCAATTTGGAGGGAACGTAAAACCCCAAGAGTGATCTCCGTTTTCTTCCTCCTACGCAAGATGAAATATTCTGGGCCACCCACACGCTGCTTTAATTTTATTTCCGAGTTTTCTTTCAATCCTCGTAAAACTTCTTTGATGCGGGTCAATTTCTCCTTTACTTTCGTAAATTAACGCCTCATGCCCAAATATTGTTTCGAATTTTCTTTTATTCCTAAATCATTCCTTTTTAAAATTTTCATTATTCAAAGTTTGATTCTCCTTTAATTTTAGACTATATTTTTTATCCAAATACGGCATTATCATCGTGATCATTCACAGATTTAAGCTTTATTATGGATATTATTTAAACCATGTAATTTTAAAGGGTACTGGATTCCAAATTAGGAAAATATTATGAAAGACTCCAAAAATATAAAACTTTTTACAGCATTATCGACAAAGAGCATGCATTCATGAATAATACCGAGGAATGGGTAATGGGTGGATTTGCACGTTAGGGCGTGCACCCAGGAAAATTCCCAAGGAAGAATATACTTGAAAAAAGTCCGACGGGACCGGGAATCTAACCCGGGTCTCCCGATTGCCGGTCGGGTGCTTTGTCCGTTGAGCTATCTCGCCGGAACATTCTCTCAAGCCATTCGGGAGACTTTTTTTTTCAAGTCTATTCTTCCTTGGGAATAATACCGAGGGATTCCTTGGGAATAATACCGAGAAAGAGGGATTTCTTAGCATTTAAGACCCTCACATATTTTCATATATTCTTCAATGGATGATACAAATTAATACACCATCATCTTAAAATGTTTTTCCTATGAGATGCAGAAATTAGAATTTTTTATTTTCAAGGCAGAACCATGATTTTCGTTATCAGTGATTTATTGAATATAAGACTATACTTGATTCGATTGCGCGAATTAGTCATTTTTAGAATCTTCTTCAGAATGCGCATATCTCATTGTTCTCAGCGTCATCTTATTGGCATTCCAAAACATACAGACAGTGTCATCGGGATAATTCCTCCGCCTGAATCATGGACCGACCGAGCATGTTGTCTTGCATGATTTGCATTCTGACGGGACGATGACATAAGATATTGCTTTGGAACATGGAATCAATTCAGCAACAGCAGGTAACGAGGAAATGCATGTGTTTCACGCGCTCGTCTTTACAGATGTTCTTTGTTCCACGTATCACGCGCACGTCCTCAGCCATCTGCATCGCACGCGTGCCCGAGATCTTGTTTGTCGATCTCGACGCACTGCGCCGCCGCACCCACATCCTCTCCTTGGCGGCGTGCTCAACAAGGACGCCCTCCCCGCGCGCGTGCGTCACTTAGCGTCTGTATGGGCGTTTAATAAGAAACCCGTGGCGGGGCGTGGCCATGTCATTCCATCCAATGCCGTCATCATGTCTATCGTCATCCTCGCAGCAGATTTTTTCGGCAGGATTCGTTTGCACAATGGACGGTTTCCCAATGGGAGTGCCACGCGTGTCGTAATTTGGCCCCGCGAAATTATTTTTCGACTGCCGCGATCGATCATGAAGAGGAAAAGAATTGGTTAAGCCCAAGATACTCTGACGGTTTATATTTAGGTATTCTGTGATATGTCTCAATTTAGGGTCAACACTGCCACGGTGAAACTCTATTCCAAGGAAAATCGGACATGAAAAGAGTGACACGACTGGGACTCGAACCTGGATCTATCTACCTGGAACCTGGACTATAGGAGTCAACAAAATTCATTTAAGAGAAGTACCTTTCCTAAAGAATCTCCCTAAATTGCGCATCCGAGAGTTCCGGAAGATATCTCAGTTGGTAAGAGCAGCCGCTCGGAAAGTGGAAGCTCCTGAATCGAGTACCATATTTGTCAGAATTTCTTATATCCGATTTATCATGGGTTTTTCCAAGTACACGCTTGTTCGTGCTAAGTTACCTTATACTCTTTTCTCCTAATGGTCCTTTGAATCCTATCATAACCAATTCATGTGAATCCCATCAAAAACAGCTTCTCGGAAGCTGTCATAAGAGAGTAACTATTTCAAAATAACCCTATTTATAGTTAAAATAAGGCGGAAGACGATCTAAGGTACAACGATACAAAATCGTGATAATTTTATATCAAATTATAAATGAATTTCTTTCGATTCTAGCAAAATTTTTCAGACATCAGTGGTTACGAGAATCTCGTTTCAATGCAGATCAATTTCATTTAAAGTACACTATATAGTGCCTGCTATTAAGGAATAATTCCTAACTCCGGTTAAATACTGATTAATTCACTAAAATGAATTTCAAAAAGCAAAATATTTTTATCTTAATTGCGTGAGTTTAGTTACGATATTTAATTTCACTTTTACGAACCAACAGATAGGACATATTTCTCTTCTGATTCCTCATCTCTTTTCATTTTATTCAAATCTCATTTGCTCGTGCTTTTTGATCATCTGTGAAGCATTGACCGTTGATCTTACCCCCTTTATGTTTTTGTTTTCCTAGCAATTTTCCCGGTATGTGACTAGGAACGATAAGAAATGAGTTTTTTTATGAAATGGTCACAATTCCCCTTTTCTTGATAAGTTTCATCACTCGACCCTATGCTGAAGAATTTATAAATTCCCATTTTGCTCCGATAATCCCAGCCCGACTCTATTAAGTAAATAACTTTAATATTGATAAGCAGTCTATAAAGACGTAATTCCTATACTTAAAGCGATATGCGTTATGATCTATATATTGATTTGACGATCATAACAAATGGAAGAAGCGAAAACAACTCTCTTCTTGAGCCCACTCCTGATGAGAACATCAGTTTTCCCCCTCACGCCACGTGTCTCGATGTAGAAAATCCCAACGGCCGTGACCACAAAGGGCAGATCTCTTGGAGAACGCGCCGTAAACGAGTGAAAAATCAGCGTCTATCCATCTTTTTCGCGGATCCTCTCCTCTCCTGAATAGGAAGATGCCGTTCGGTTCCGGGAGACAATCCGAGAGTAGGAGGAGGACAAATTGTTTCCGGCACTGCGATCCTCCGAAGTATTTCGGGAGGGAAACTCGTTAAAAAGTAGTCCTTTCCATCGTCGGATGCTAAGAAAATTATGGGTAGGATTATGCGGTAATGAGTTTGGCGAGAATGCGGTTCAGTGGGCGGCGTGAAAAAAAGTCCTTAGCTTCGACGCCACACCCTCTACCAGTAGCAATGAGGGATGATTGCCATGAGGTGGCGTGTGCCAATAATCGTCATCTCTTTTTCACTTTCATTCCATTCCTGATATTCGGAGAGAGGCTTTGCGATACATCAGTGCTTGAAGTATGCGAACTATTACCTCGGAGACATGCAGCCATCTGGTGGTTATCGGGCGAACCCAGTTGAGCCGTGTTGATTTGGTCGATGGAGACGTGAAGGATTCATACATGAACTTTTTTGCTTGAGAGGTTAGGCTCATGTGGGCCTCTCTTCTTCCTAATCTCTAAGGTTTTTATAATCGTTACCGTAATAAATTAAATGAGTTAAAGATTTTTGGTTGTGGGAAATATCCTTTAAATTAAGGTTTACTGAAGAAAAACCCATGTTGCGGAAAAATATCCAGAGAGAAGAGGGGTGAAAAAATGCGTAAACGCAGAAAAAATAATATAAATCACCGAAAGATTGATAAGGCAAACACTTAAGAAGTTAAAGTACATGTGTTTAAAATACAAATTGAGAATGCATAAAAATTGCTAGTATAAGAGTGATGGAAAATAAAAACTGCGATCGATCATTTATAGTGTATACCAAAAGGTAGTACATCCTAATATTTCCTTGGTAGAAATTACAAACTCTTCAATCAACATTTGGTATATAATTAATAATGATAATTCCAGTTGTTTTTTGTCATTTCGACTTACCTTTCTTTTTTTGTTCGTGTTCTTTGTCCTTGTTGCTAACAAAAGAATGCTGATAAATTCTTATCAGAAAATATTTTCCATTTTCATTTATAAAAAATATCTAGCAAGGCAAATTTGTATTTCGGGGGTGCATAAAAAGGTCGAGTTATCATTTGATAATTGAATTTATAGCAACAATATTGAAGATATTCAGGAAAATACGAAAGTCATTCTAAATATTCTTCTCACTCTATTGTATTTATTGTCAAAAACTACCGAAAAAATCAGATACAAACATTATTATAGTACTCGCAAAATCTAGCTTTTAACAATTCCTAATAATTTGAGAATCTAAAACATAGTTGTCATTTGCAAAGAGCTGAAATAGCAGGAAAATTTGTACCCAGAATGCTTATTTTGGCAGTAGTCGGAAAATAGAGTTGTAGAGGAGTGGATATGTTACACAGAAGAAGTTACATGACGTGCTTAACGAATTAATAAAAAGGAAAAGTCACGCTCTGATGTTCGTTGTCGTCTTCGGCTTTACTTCTTCCAAATATTTTTCCGTGAGCATCGCCCAATCATGACGCTTGGCCGCTACGACTTAACCGTGCCCATTCTACCCTAAACGATCTCATCGTAGATTCGAATGAGCGATTCGGTCTGCCTTAAATTAAGACGTAACCTTCTTCTCAGCGTTAATGACTAGCGTTTCTTTCGCATGCCATCCCTTTAGCCCTTCTTAATTTCTCACTGAATACTTGGACGAATTTAATTGAGAGAGGATTATCCTCGTTGCTATAGAAGTTTCACCGAATATGCCATCGTCATCCAGTACTTAAAGCTTAAAGTGGTCTGATACGGATGCCTCTTAAGTCTTGCTTCTTTCAAATTTATTTGCGAGTCGTGATACCCGTATTTAGGTCTGCTGTGTTATTAATGCGAAATATCATGACGAAGCTGTTTTAGGAGAGCAAGGAGTCAATGAGAAATCAATTACAGTAGCACTCACTTGACACGAATGTGGATAACACGGAATACAGGTTAATATGAAATGCACGTTCTGTCCATCTCAATACAGTTTGGTGCGATAACGTCATGAAATAATTAAAAGTAGATGATCATATTTATCGTCTCCAATAAGATTCGAGGCATCAGCGTCAATTTATCGCTTTTTGGTTATGAACCCATCAAATGTAAATTATTTACTTTTCAATGAAGCTTCTGCAAACATAAACAGGCTAACTTTTTGAAAAAGTTGCGAAATTCGGCGGAAAACAAAGCCTTATATAATAGAATTTTATGATGATAATCTTTTTTCCTGATGAAAGGAGTCAATTTAGGGTGAGTTTAATTGACGAAAATTTGATTTACGCGTACGGTCGAATTTTACATGAAGCCTTGTTTTCTCTGAGTCCCTAATCATCTAATTTGTCATGAATCTTGAATCAGTAGTCGTCATTATCTTCCGTAATCAGGTACTCAGAATTTTGTATATTTCAATAATGTAGATAATATTCAATTTTTTATATACTGTGGCGGTAACACCATTTCTATACGTTTTGAAATTGAAAAGTATAGAACAGGTATGTAATATTTTCCGAAGGACACAGTCCGATCTAAAATTCAAAATTTAAGAGTCACATTGATATATCACTTTATATTCCTCAGGATAAAACACCTTAAGACAGAATACGTAATAAAAATAAAAGGTATAATTACAACAACTTTATTTGTCCAAAGACAAGCATAAGTATATATATAAGACTGAAAAGTATGAAAATATAAACTCAATTTATTAGCAATATTGACTTTGTTCTTATGCGAATTGTTTACTTTGCCCTCTTTGAGAATAATTGATAAATCAATATTTAAAATTGTTTAGACAGTGAAAAAGTCACTTCAAGTTGTTTTTTTCATGTAAGTATTCAACACAGTAGATCTTCTTATCTATTAGGTAATGTATATATTATTTATCAAACTATGCGCAGCTATTTTCCTTCATCTGACCCGTCAATTAACTGTGAATTTTTGTATAATATCAGCAGCTTTACATACTCGCTTATACTTTATGGGAAGAAAACTTTGTGAATGAAAACGTAAGAGTTGATTGCCTCAATTTTTTCATATTTGCATATGCGTTATCCAGTAATAGTCGGGCGTGACCTCTGAGAGAAGACGACGAAACAATGACTAACTCGGGAAATATTTTTTCCTCCAAGGGTTCCTTATAGCGCAGTCTCCGTGTGGGAAGTCCGGGTTTTTATCTTTCCGTGTGCAGTAATAATCGTATTTTCTTCCCTCCTCGCCAACTTCCCGACGACGCCCGCCTCCCACTTGCTTCTTTTATTTCCGCTCGAGACAAGGAGTGACTCGTAGTGATAGTATGGCTATATTTATTGCGTGCGGTGAGATTTACGAGAAGAAAAGGAAGATATTAAAATTCGCCCCATTTCGTCGTTTCTTAACCCATATTCTTATGCAAAGAATATCAGTGAGCGAGCGATAATACGAACGTATGATCGCGTACCGTTCTGGACTAGTTCGCTTGGCTGCCGGCGCAGCGCTGCGTGCGAGGATAGAAAGAAACCGGACGGGCGTGGGATGTAACCACGCACCGAGGCCGAGACAAATGACTGCCCTTAGTCGCTCATCCATTTCCGTGTATCTCACCCCAAACTCCACCCTTGCACCAGAAAGAGTGAGGGGTCGGAAAGGAGAGAGGTTGTACAGAGCGGAAGAGAGGGCAAAGTAAACAATTCGCATAAGAACAAAGGATCTCGCGAAAATGCATGACTGCGATCGGAAGGTAATTTTGGAAATACGAGTATCATCCCTGAATAGAAACTGATTTATAATTTTTTTAAATTTCAAATTGCTCAGATGTTTCCTAAATTATTTTCCTGAGGGAACACTACGAAGTATAAAATGTTAATGGTATTCCAATGTTATTTTTTAGCTGATGTATATATATCAATAATAAATGAACAAAGCTAGAAAATTTCATTAAGAGAGCAATCCACAAAGAAAGTGATGCCCATAAACCTGAAAAAACGTTTCTACAAAGCTCAGTATACGTGATCATGAGGTGCACGTGTCGATTTTCCAACCTATTTATGGGAATATTTTATAACATACGAACATAGTTATGGGAACATTAAAAACGTAAGCATTTAAAATTTAATCAAGACTGAAATATTTATTTTTTCTCATTACAAGGAAATAACATCACATTTACACAGCCCATTGAAACAGTTTTTAAGGAATCGATTTGCAATGTTGTTAAGGGATTTATAAGTGATCTATTGAGAAGAGCCTGTGGTAATAATAATTAAACGCACATCGTTATTAACTTTTGATTTAAAAATGTTGACAATAATCTCCAATTATCTGAAAAGGAAATTAAGAATATGTCAATGGTAAACTTATCACCGATAAATATTCTGAAAACATAATGGATGACGGATTAGATCAAAGTATCAGAAAGAGTAGAACAAATTATTTGAAATAATATTATATTATTCAGAGCAATAACTTTGATTCCTCCTTATTGCTTGTGTGACTGCAGAAAAATATCTAAGTTGCGATGCGAAAGAAACTTCATCCCCTTTCGTTAAAAGTAAAAAGCCCTACGCCCAGAATTCCGCTTGCTCAAAACAAAGACCATTTTGTAATTACCAATTTCAAAATGGACTTCATTTTTAAATCCAGACGTCGTCCATTTCATATGCATCATAGGAGTATGGGAATTTCAGCCGTTGGAGAGCTGAGTTTGAGAAGTGTTTAATTCTGCGAACGATTGGCACATGAGATTAGTTCATTTATCATCAGCCACGAATGAATTCGAATTTTTCAAGAACTACTTCGGAAAAAGACGTCGCACTGCAAATAAGAAGAAGAAATAGACGCTCGAAATTAGCTCTCGCCCTAACGAACAGCAATATTCTTCCCCGTCCAATGCAATTAATTCTCGATGTGGTGCGAGAACACGTCGACGGTGCTACTAAATATACATGTCTTGTCTCG
The DNA here is from genome assembly GCA_036926295.1 of Pachydiplax longipennis. Classification (NCBI taxonomy): domain Eukaryota; kingdom Metazoa; phylum Arthropoda; class Insecta; order Odonata; family Libellulidae; genus Pachydiplax; species Pachydiplax longipennis. The sequence continues at coordinate 54,205,494 of JAVFKF010000004.1, forward strand.
ATACCTTAGACAAATTCATTAAAATGAGAGACACCTGCCGATGGCTTCGATTTGCGTTAATTGCTCAATCACACACGAGGCGTCGTCTGCGGAAGAGCCTCATTGGCTCCATTCTAATGAACGCAATTACGGAACTGGAATGGGAAGGCCAAAGGGGGAGGGGCAGATACGATCTGCTGCTTAGTGACTTTGAGCTGAGAACGAAAGATGAAAAGGGGTGTACAGAGTGGAGAGATCTGAATCCAACATCTTCATTTCCATCCCTTTCTTTGCTCTCGTTTTTTCTTGCTCTCGCATCCAATTGCACCTTTCACCATTTACTTTTATCTGTGTTCCTTATTTTTCATCGGATTCTCAATTGCCTCCTATCTACCTTTCCCTGAGGATGACTGTACACCGTCATTTTCCCTTCCTCGCACTATCTCCGTTTCAAATATAATACTTTTATCTTGTACTTTCAAAACTCAATATCGATGTTATTGATGGATTTTAATATTGAGTATATAGAGTTGTTTTGCTTCGAGGTGATATTTAGTAATTGAGGTTCTCCGTAAGTATGCTGAGTTATTACACCCTACGTAAGTTTTTTTACTCCCTTTTACCTATAAATTCCTTGCAATTGATCATCACCGGATCAATTGGTATATTGATAGCCACTACTCTCTTTGTTTCCTTTGCCTTTTAATAACAGTAATTATATATATCACTAGTATGCTCTCTCCTATCTTAATGACACTAAATCTTTCGTTCTCCGCCTGTTAATCTTATTCCTCGTACTTCAATCTACATACCTAGTCTAACCTCCCTTAGTTTTTCTTTACTCTTCACCTCATATTCTCATTTACTTTGGTTTTAGGTATGTTTCGGTTCGGGTTTATTGTTGTTTCTGCTTTTTCTTGTATGGTATTACTTTTCTTTCTTTGATATATTTACCTAAAGAGTTTCTTCTTGTAGTCATTCCCAATATCTACGGGAATAATATCGTTCCTAAATAGGGGAAAACCGATATTTTAGGGTAAATAATTATTAATATAAGATTTTTCTTTTAAGAAGAGGGTTAGGAGTCAATATTCTGCCTGATATATTGGTTTAAACCTTATATTTTATTATTATTATCTTGTTGATGACGTATTTTTCTTTTTTCTATTGATGTAAAAAAAGAACATTTTTTTCATACACTTCATTCTCAATTTTCTTATTGAGTGTGATTATTTGAAAGCTACTCAGGAAGGATTTTTATCGATGAATAGCAGTCTTTCTGATAATTTCTTATACTAGTACGAGTTTTTTTTTGGATTATATGGAGCTATACTTGCGTAGAATTGTTCCGCTTATTCTGGCTCGGTGAAGCCCTAGAAAACTAGGGCTCCTCATCTAGTCGCCTTATTCCCTCTCCAAAGCTTTTTGCAAGAAAGAATTCAGAGAGTTGGGGATCTGACTACAGTATATTATTCTAAATGAATAAATGTATGTACATTGCTGCCCGAAGCAACTATGAGGAGTAAAATAAATTCAGCCGATTCGGATTGATACTTAATATTGTAGAAGTTAATCATCACAGCAAATAAACAATTTTTTTACAGAAAATTTTCGTTGCAAGAAGTATTTTTCTTGGAAATAGGGAGAGGATAAGTCCGGTAAATTTATTCGGTGTGATGCCAAAAAAAGTCGAGAAACAGCCCTAAATGTTTTCGTCCGTATGTTATAGCTATTCCCACTCCCTCCTCCATTTGCTTTGGGTTCTTCGGTATCATGCACAAGCAGTAAATAAGCGGTTTTTTTAGATGTAGCGGATGCGTTTTGACATGTGCGTTAACCGTTCATGCGGGAAAAGCTTATGTGCCATCGCAGGGAGAATTTAACGCGCTGCTATCAAAGAGTTAGATCAACACTCCTCAAGCGTAGCGCTCTAAATATATAATGCAAATATTACAGGCTGTGTTCTCCTTGCATAAGGCCATTAAATTCCAGCGCGGAATGTAAAAGGAATAAAAGTGCAACCTCGCGCCGGAGTTGATCTGTGGAGCATTTGGATCGCAGATGATTTTTCTTTGATCCTCAAACATTGTGTCCATGAATTTATGAACATCACGCGGGTTTTCTTTCGAGATACTTTTATGTCTAGGGGGTACATATGAACAGATGATGCGCTCGTTTTATTGATAAAGCAGGCGGCAGAAGGACAAGCTAACGAGTTTTCCTATCCAAAAACAGAAAACAAGTGTAAGGATAAAGGATGAGAGGGGAATTGACGGCTAACATTTCCATCGCGAAATATCTCAAGAAAAAACTCGATAAGATTTGTGATTTAGTATCTATGAAGAACTTATTAAGATACATCAGAGTTGATTGTTCAGAGAGATACGAAATAGCTTTTATAACCGCAATATAGGATAATCATTTATGCCCTTGAAATGATCTTAAGAAAAATTGCCCTCGAAAGCAAAGTCAGCCACCTTAGTATCTTTCTTAGAAATAAAGAGTGAAATGGATTCTAAGAAGAATCTTTGAATGTTGAGTATTAGATTTGATATCCAAGATTCAGCAACAGCGATAACTATCTACGAAAAATCTCTCTATTAACCTGTGTCTTGCATCTTCTGTATCTGCATTCCTTTACATTTCGATTATATCCCTCATGAGGTTTTAGCTATATTTTTTTAAACTTGTTTACAGAATTTTAAGTTTTGTAGGTTCTATGTATTTTGTAGCGATGATGAAACCATGTTATACCACTTGAGTTCTATAAGCACTGAAATGATTTTGCTTTTTAATGTGGAAGAATCGAACTAATGCTGGGCGTAGAAAAGAACCTTTTTAGAGATCTCTTATATGACACCTACCTACCCCTCACTTGTAAATATTTGTTCCTGCCTTCAATTTTAAACGAAATGTTAAAATGTAGACCAGTTTTTTATTTATATCATTTCGCCTGCCGTTTAGATTATGATTTCACAAAAATGTATTACGTGTAGCTTATTTACTATCTATCTCAAGGTTCAGAGTTTTATTGTATATTTTACTGATTCTCAAAACCAAATAATACAACCTGTTCCTATTTTAATCTACGGTGAAATTCGGTTTGTAAAACGCGCTCTATTTTTCCTTTAATACAATATTTAAAAAAATAAAAGGCTCATAAAAGGCTCAGGCTCAAGCTAGAAAAGCTTAATTGCATATCTGGATAAAATTGTATTCCCATTGTCTCGTTTCTTTATTGTTGATTTTATAGACTGAGAAGTTGGAATAAGTACTGATTTTGTGTACCATGATTCAAAGATTTCTTCACCGTAAATTTACTTCTCTAAGTCGACGTTTGTAATATATAATCATCTTTAACTTGATTTTTAACCCATTACCAATGAGTTGTACGCAATACAATAAATGCATTAAGTCCAGCGGCTTCTAATTAAAAATCGGGGGTTAATTTTCCTTAAAATTCCAGAATCTGTGTTATTCTCCGTTATAGCTTAGGTTAGGAAAACCCTAAGACAATAGTGTCTGTTTATGGCAAACGATTTTCATCTGGCACTCGTGTCAGGAGGAGTCATGCTTTATTTGTCGACGCCGATCGTTAAAACATTAGTGAGCTTTTAATGGGAGAGCAAATGAGTCTTAGAGCGCGACTCACGACGGCGTCCATGTCTGCGCGTGCCTCCATTCGTGCCGCTCTCATTCTCATACCGGTACTACGATATGCCTCGTTATCATCGCTTGTCGCTCGCCTGCGGCAAAAAACCCAAGATTACTTTCATTAGGATAGTGCTACGGTAAGCGAGGTCTCACGTATTTCCAATACGCAAAATACCTCTGCGATCATAATTACCTACGTATTTGATTTGTAAATATTGAAACATTTCAAGTCTCACGTTCGCTCACCATTTAAATCTTACGTATAATTGAGGTGATAAAGAAGAACATTACGCCTTATTGCATTTTTTTTAATTCTAAGATATATTCAGTGAAACTTCACGAAGTCATGTTTGATCATATCAATTTTTTTGTATCTTACCAATAGGCGATGGCTTTATTCCCCATATTCTGATTCTTTGATACAAATGAAAACGATATAGAAAATAGAAATTATGGACCAGAAAAATTAATGCCCATTGCAACGAATACAAGAGTCACTCTACTATAGATTTAGACAACAGATCAAGTAAAGCTTCCATACTAATTTTGTTGATGTCAAGAAATTTTAATGTATGCATCAATCAAATATTATTTTTAGTTCGTCGTATCGTTAAATTGTTACGAGGTATAGTACGTATTACTTTGTATCTTATTTTAATTCTCGGTTTGGGAAAATGGATAAAATACGAAATTAAAGTTACGGCTGAATAAATTAGCTTCTGAAAACCATAAAAGACTATGTTAAAGACCATAAAAAAACCATATGTTTCCATTTGGATACAAGGCTTGGTATTTTTGAAAAACCTATCATCATTATAATTTACGTACATGTATTTCTTTACATTCGTTTTCGGTTTGTGAATGCTATAATTTAATATTTACATTACTTTAATATTTATAATTTACTTTAATATGTATTTACCAGATTTGCAATTTTTGGACTGCGTGGTTGATAAACAGAAAATAAGAAACTTTCCCCAGCTAATCTGAAAGGCGGCATGCAAAGCATGAATGTAGATATAGAATCGTAACTATAATTCAAGCAATTAACTTGGATTGTCATACAACATTAAGAACAAAGCGGCACACAGCCATTATAAATATAAAAGGCGAAAGGAAGTTTCCAGGAATCTTTAACATTTCCATTTCCATGGGAAAATCTTGAGTGCCTGCAGAAATTACTCTCCCCTTCCACTTATTGCTGAATTCCTTCTTATTTAATAAAAATACCATTCTTTGACTCGGCGTCAGGGGAACTGCAATAGGCTGCTGCCTCTCCCCCAGTGTCACGGGGTCAGGGTCGCTATGTAGAAGAACCACCTCGACCTTGGCCACCACCTCTCCGTGCACGACGGAGCGTGACTCCCTCACGCTAGACGCGTGTCTCCTCGTCCCGGGAAAACCCTACATCTCCGCTCTACCTTTCCCACAGCCGCTCTGATTAACGGACCAAGAGGTTCGCATCCCACGCCCTCTCACGGACGCGCCCAGAACTTCTCCCTCCCTCGCCATTTTTGCACAACCATCTCATCCCACGCGAGCAAAACGTTTCACATTCCCAGCCCTTCCCCATTCCTGCCCTTTTCCAGAGCGCGTGTGTGGCCGAGGGAACGTCTTAGGCGTGTATATAACGTCTCAATCCGGATGGAATACTTTAAAGAAAGCAACACGCTTGGTTATGTCATCCTTTGATGTTTAAGCGGGTGTGGAAGTCTTTTTATACAGAGGTTGTAGGATTTTGTATCTTCTTCCTGCGATTTGAGGCGACCGGTAATAAATTACTAGACAGCCTCCTTTTAATCTTGCGCTGATTACAAATGATGTGCATTGTCAAAGGATGTATTCATCGATAATTATTTATATTTAATCTTAAGACTGTCTTGAAGTTTTCTTTAGTAAATATATTACTCATGTGTAAGTATGCATTTATTTTGATTTAAAGACTCAATATGATCGTTTGTAGACACAATTTTATATACTAGATATTGCCAATTTATCATTGCTGCCTGGTTTGAGTTACACTGTAGAAAAAGTTTACCCACTCTTATTCATTCCTCCTTCATATATTTATTTATGGTCTTTGATATTTTCTTTCAAGATTAATATCGCGATCAAAGATTTACTGTTAAATGAAATCGGAGAGAAGAATATTGTTATACCAGTCTCTCTCTAATATATAGATCTTAGGAATTTCTTAAATGTTAATACATTTTTCCAACTTAAGTATTGTTTACTCCATCAAATCCTTGTTTTCCCACAACCGTAGCAGGAAAGATCGTTTTGAGTTTTCCTATCAATCCGGTCCAGCAACATTTGCATAATGGTAATGGCACGCATTGTTCAATCAGAAAAGTTGCGTTTGTTATATCATTCATTGATATCTGCTATTCAATGATAATTTACATTGTGATTGATCTTCATTCTCATTTTTCTCTGTCCTTCAACTTAGTCTGTAATTTCAGTGTCTACGTTCAAGAATATATGTTATTTACCTAAGTATATGTTCAAATAAATAAGGAAAAACTATATGTTTTTGAAAAGATGGTTGTTGGGAAGATTCGTCACTACTCTTTGATCTGGCGGAGAAATTTCATCAATAGAATTTCCTTATCCTTGATCAATGATATGCTTCTCTCTTCAAGGCTGCATTCGCCTAATCGACTCACCTCAATTATCTCTATAGCTCATGAATGAAAACATATTTTGTGCTATCGAAAGCATTATTATAAAGGCTCTAAATCAGCAATGAAAATAGGACAGCGCCAAGGACACTGAAATGAGTATTTCCTTCCTTAGATTGACTTCGATTTTACGATGGCATGAGGAAAATAACTCGCTAAGTGCAATTGCAGTGAATGCTGGCTGGGTAATATACGAATAATGAGATAGTCTCATTAGTCTCATCTCTTCAGGATATTATACACCTGCAATGCTTCGATTATCATATTTCTTCCTTCGGAAAACAATTTATGCACTTAGGATGTGAGAGCAGCGTAATTTTTTTTGAAAAACCATAGCAAGAAAAAAGTCTTACTTTCATATAACGTCATGAACTGAGTATTTTATTATCTGATAATAAGTTTGTAAAATATCGTATACCTACCTGTAGCGTGCCTGTTTTGTAAAATATAGTGTACCTTATCGTCGCCTTACCTAGAAATAGATATTCAACACATAATTTTCCATAAAAATTGAGGAGTTTATCTGTATATTATTCGAAAATGTCGAGGGAAGTAAACTGCGGGAAGAATTTTCTCTGATGTGAATCAGATTTACGACTGTATCGGGCTGAGAATTGGCTAGCGGAACTGTTCGTTTTAATGACATGAATTCTTATCATTATCAACAGTTGTGTATGAATGCATTTTAAAATTACTCACTCTATATGTTTAAGAACGATAATTTCAGAGAGATGTTAACGTAGATAAGCAAATCGTCTTAGACTACGCCTTTGCGAGCTGCTAAGCGAAAGAAAGTAAGATCCTCGTCTTATCCCTTTTGCATACATCTACATTGATACCCTTTAAGCATTCTATGTGTAGTAATGTTCTGTAGTAATGGATATTATCGCAGAGCGATCGACCCATCGTATCACCTCAAACATCCAAGAATGTCATATTTGCTTCCCGAGAGTATTTTCAAATAAATCGCAACTACCGAGCGTTAAGAAAGCACTTCCGCCTTCGTGACGTTGCTGGTGAAAAAAATTATGAGAAAAGATGAAAAGCAAAACGGTTGAAACCGAAGTGCAATACACATACAGATATCAGGAAAACGCTACCTTCTCTCAAATTTTTTATCAAGCACAAAGTAGGTATGTTTTTTCAGTATTTATTTGACAAGAATGCTTCCAGATAAGCAAGTGGGCAACACGTTTGAGTTTGGTGGAAGCGGTGCCGGATTCGATTCCCGGTGGAGATGACCTCAGCTTTAGAGACACTTTTCATAACACTTAATAACATTCCCGGTCCCGTCGGACTTTTTTCAAGTCTATTCTTCCTTGGGAATTTTCCTGGGTACACGCCCTTACGTGCAAAGCCACCCATTTCCATTCCCAATGTTACTTAATAACATTGTAGTATCATTTTTGCCTATAATATAAGTGGAAAACCTTTCAGCCACATGCAAATTTGAAGGGCGTTCAGTGCGGCTTTTTTTGCATCAAACTGAAGCGAATAAAGGCATTTAAGTTACTGTTTCTCATTCTCGTTTATATCGTCAAGTGATAATAAAATAGAAAATTCCCCACCTACGTGTTCTTAGCCCAGCTCTGTGACTTTATGAGTGGCCAAATATATTTTATGCGGCCGACAGATGGAATTGACCCTCCACCAAAGAGGTTCAAGCCTCACGAAACTCTCTCGCGAATCTGAAAAGAATGCGTCTATGCATGTAAGGAGATCAGACCGAGTAAAATATGCGCGTATGCATGTCTGCGAAGATTGGACCTGCATCCGCCCATCGGGAGTAGGTGTTCACAAGAGCTTCGTATCCATAGCGTAAAACTCGCGACCTTAACATAGTGTCTGCACGGTGGCGGTGGTCGAGCCATTTATGACTCCTCCGAAGGGAGACGTTTACTTTGGATGAAGCAGTCGTGAGAGTTGAGGGCGGAATCTCGCGTCTTGTTTGTTTCCCGTGGGCGAGGGCATGTGATTCTCGTGTGGGGATAAAGTGTGGATCGTCGCGTGTGGTCGGAGAGGGGATAACGACCGAGCAAACATTTACGAGGCGCCTTCGAAGACTTTACCTCTCTCTCTCTCCCTATCTCTACCTCCCACTCTTCCTTGCAGTACGTGGTCTGAGCAATAAACACACTCAGTTAAGGTATGTAAAGTGTACGGATAGTAACACATGTCTGTATGAGTTTCTCGGTGTTTTTCTGGAATTCCATGTGCGAAAGAAGTAGGGATCCGCAAGGCCTCAGTCTGACGCACATTTGGGATATTGCGCTGCAGCGATATCGGATTGTCTTCTGATGCAGATGGCTCTGCTCACGAAGCAGTATGAAGGAAAGAAAATTCTTGATGTAAAACCATATTTTCTCCTTCTGTTTATAGTAGAGTTCGATTTCAAATGTACACACTGTACAAGAGTGGATTTCAGTGAGATTTCATTTATGAGAATTGAGATTTTATTTCTTTCATAAAACACATAAAATACATGCCACTGAAAACTCATCTGCTTTACTACGGCAGGAATAAGCAAAATATTCTATTATAACTAGTATATCTATTAACTATTATGAATAACGGATACGCTTTACATTATATCGTGACCTTAATAATACAGTTATATAGACTCTGAATAAAATTCTTCCCTGAAGCGAAAAATGAGTACCCACGAAGACGTCCTGAAAAAATCGAAAAAATGTTGTATATTATTGAGAGTTCATTAACGAAGTCTTATAAGATTCCCAAATGGATGAGACCCAACGGGGATAGTGCGCATTGCGCCTAATAATAAATCCACTCTTGCCATTGGATTAAATTTATCATTCATTGATATTTCTCGCTGGTTTTTCTCTCATTTATTGCCTCTTTTATGTTAACAGAATATATTCCCGCAAGATCATCAATATTTTGGCCGTATATTATTACTTATCTATAACTTCTAATACATAAATACTTCAGAGATAGGAAGAACCGTAGCTGTTGTAGGTTAAGTGCCTCAGAACCTATCGGAGGATTCATGGATTCTGATGCTGCTTTGTCGAAACGTAATTTACAACTATTTATAAAATAATTTATATTAAAAAAAATATTAGAAATCTTTCAAGAAACTGATTGTAAATCCAGAATTTAGAGTCTATAATGCAGAAAAAAATTACAATTAGTGAGGCCTTCGTTCTCAGAAGATCTATGGTTTTGAACCGCCTCTTGTCGTGCGAACTTTCTCTAATCGACATATCCCCAATTTACCATTGCCAGTTCAATCCTCTTCAATTATTCTATCACTGACTTTACGTGAGTTCCGCACCATGTCATATCACTTAATTGAAGTGATGTAGGTATCCAAACGTGCGACATTCTTCTTACACTTAATTTTATCTGAAGGCATCGAAAACCTCTAAATGACCTGTGTACTACAAATATAAATAAAACAGAATTGTTTGTAAGATTTTTAGCGGGATTTCATAGAAAATTCGCGTGCAAAAGGAAGAAGGATTTAGCGCACTCAGGAAACAATTAAATGTCCGAATTTTCCTCTTTTAAGTATACCGCCAAGGTTTTTCCATTAGTTTCCATTAGTGACCTTCAAAGTATCCGCTGCCGTACATTGGAATGCTAAGGGAACCTTTAATGAAGATCAAAGCACTGCCGCTTCTGCGCCATATAAGGCATTAGCTACATTTGCGCACCGGTATTTTGCATCTCTACCTTTAAAAGCGCAGTGGAGTGCCGAAGTCATTGAATTAACTGTTTCGCACTATTTTCAGCTGTAACTTACAAAGGTTCCTTAGACTTAAGCATCGGTTAAGCTAAAGGTTTTAAGTACTTGTAACACTTTCAATGATACAAGTATTATCATACATGGCTATGAAATTTAAAAATTATTTTTTGTTACGAGGAGCTATCTGGACCTCAATAAAGACTTCAAACTCATACAGTTTAAAATAAAAACCTAAAAATTACCGTTTTGTCACAGAGACGAAGAAGATTTTAGGAAAATTATGGCATTGAAAAGATTCGGTTCTATCACGATGTGTTAGCCATTTTTTCATCAAATTTTCTTTGTCTTCTTCGTACGGAATTTTAATCACCGAAGAATCATTGCTAATCAGAATGTTCCTGATTTAGTGGCTCATTGTTTTTGAATGGGGAATATTTATTTTAAGGAAAGACCTTATTTTGATTTTCCAGGAATTTTTTTCAAGGAATCTTTCAGTTCTGAATCTTTATTTCAGTTCTAGATTCAAGAAAAGAAAGATTCCAGGGTAGCAGATCAAATTTAGTCAAACCTCAATATTTATATATAAATTATTCATTAACTTCATTTCTATCCATCAGGGACGGTTCAGAGGCTAATCTATCCAAGGAAGAGGTCGGCACTTACCAATGGGGAGGGCGATTTAAGATATCTTCATACTTAATTCATCTCCGATCAACTTCTTAAATGCCATTTTGTCTTGATAAATATAGTGACTGTGGAAAAACTCCACAATCCGATTTTAATTCAACATCCTTGTTAGATCCTAGAGAAATAGCTGGCGCAACAAAGTCACCGGTAGGGAGGGGGCGATCTCCACTTTGCCTCCCACTCTTTAAAATCACCAATACGGCGTATAGAAGAGGCAAATTAAACGGTAATTTTGTTCCGAAATCAGATTTCCGCATTCTTAAATGCCCGAGCTTCTGATTACTCCCTTCTTTACAGGCAATAGAAAAGACACGTCCAGTACTTTCAATTTTAATCAATCTAGTAAGGATTATAAAATTTCTTAATTAGTGACTCCAAAAATCAAAATTCAAAATCAAAAACCAACTTAAAAATGATTGGGGTTGGAGTGAGAATCTCGACGCGGTTGCAACATTCCTTCATCTTCTTCCTCCAAGAGTCTTCCCACTCAACTTCAATGTTCTTCCAAGGAATTCAAAGATCTTCTTATCGTACTTATCTCTTGGCCTCCTCTTCGGTCGCTACAACGTCTCCGTGAAGCGCATTAGAAGACCAGGTCTTTTCTTTCTGAAGTAAGGACAATGGCACTTCAGTAATATCAGTCTTCGCACAATGTAGCAGAATTTTGCCTTACACCTTATCTTCATATACATAAATTTTAGTCTCTTCTATGTGAAATCTCGCTTTATCTGGAAAGAGTGAAGTAAAATTTATGGAAATACTTCCCATAACGAGACGAATGATGAAGTAAGTTATGGTACTCGTATAACATTTACACAGAGGTTATAACAATTTAACTAATAGAATTTAACATCTTTAGAATTTATTACTCCATTCAACTTTCCATGCCCCGCAGCTGTACTACATACGTCTTTCAAATAATTCACTTTTCTAAATAATAATCTCAGATATCTCTGTAATTACAGTGGTTCATTTAACTCATTTTCCACTTTCGGTAGAATTATTTGAGAAATTGGTATTTTATTAAATATTTATTTACTATTTTATTAAATAAGTACTTTTTCTAAGCCAGGTTGTTAGGAATTAGTGTTTTAGCGGTATTTGTCGGTGGTAGTCGATATGGTCCAACGAAACGGGGATGAGGAGGATATTTGACAAGAATGGAGAAACTCTGTTTTCGCTAATGGTAACATCTGGCAGCTGAATATTTTCTACCAATATAATAGCAAATAATATAAATAGATCTCTCGATTATTTGTAATACATTTAACATCCTTAAGGCACTGTTCCTTTACACTCCCTCGCTGTTTGTTAAAATCATTTGGATGGCATGAATTACATCAATTTCTATGCTGTTTCTGTATTGTTTATTGAGTTTGTTTGGAATGTAATAATATCGTATACATCTTACCACAAAATGAACCTGATGCGCTAGGAGTAGATATAAGCAGATCTATCTTCATGTCTGTTGTGCTGCCTTCTGGCGCCCTCCTGAGACGTGGTGGCGCACCGTGGCGTCCTAAATTGCTAACATTGGATGGCGCCTGAGCCCCTACCTTTATCCCTTCGTGGTCTCAGGTAACCAGATTCATCCCTGGTGGATTCAGTCGGTGTGGAAAAAACGAGTAGAAGCATAGATTGGATGGATGAGCTGCTTTTAAATGTTACACAATATAAAAACCAAAGACGTTATTATTACACCGATAAGACGCCATAGCTTGAGCGGCTGCCATCAGTGGTGCACGCATCACGATGAGCCAAGATGCGGCGGGTGTAATATGACGGTATTTCACCACTTAAAATATTACTCAAAGACAACATAGTGATGTATTTTTATGTATGTTAGACCTCAATTTATCTTCTGTTCTATTCGAGATTATAAAGTCTAAATATTCCAACTTACACAGAGATATTATAGCTGTCTCCTTCGCTTACTATCCAAGGTCGGCCCAGTGATAAAATAAAATAAGACATAAAATATCATAGATAAAACAAATATTTTAGTTTCTTTACGGCATTAATCGTTACATAAAAGTCTTAATCATAAGAACATGTGTATCATATTATTCGGGAACGCAAATCTATTCGATTAATTTAAGAAGTGTTTCAGGAATGCTACATAATGACTTGCAGTTAAGTCTCTCTTGCCTCTTTTGTTGCTTTTCTCAATAGGAGGTAACAGCTATCTTTTTACCGCACCTGAATTCCTCCGTAACTTAAAGTCTTCGAGGTATTCCATTTTAACAAGTCTGAAGAAATGCTCATCCCATCGACTGCGATTCATCCGTTAACGACCACCGCAATCCACAAAAGATGCTGCAGGGCGGCGGACTATAAAAAAGAACTATTGATCGAGTCAATTATCAGCGGCGGGATTTCACACTTGAGCGAGTAGTGATTTCCTATGGGACGGCGCCTTCCACTTTCTAAGCGGAAGCATCTTCGTCTGCAGACCCCCTCTCTCTCCGGCCACGCGCCCTCCCTCCGCACGTGAGCGACGCGCGCGCTCGGTGGGTGGAGAAGCGGTGGCCAGAGACGCTTTCCCACGGTCGCCTCGGGAATGCGCTCCTTATCGCCGTTCGACGACCCCTCATTGTCACCGGGGAAGGGGCGGCTCTTTTACGCGCCGGGAAATTTCCGCCAAGTGCGCTCTCCCATACCAGATAATTTTTTAGAGGAAAGGCTTTGGAAAAAGTTTTTCCTCCCCCATCATTTTGCGGTAACAGCCTCTCTCGGCCTTGGAATTCTGCATTTTAAATCTCGCGAGAGAAACGCGAGAATATCCCCGTCGGATTTCGAGGATACTTGGCAGAGTAGCGTTGCTCGATACGTTATCCGGTGCGGCTTTTTCATGGAAGCGGATACAGCGGCAATTCCGAGATGTTTTCAATTAAATGATAGCAAAGCTTCTTACCCGTAGCATCTATCTTATACAGCACGCAATTTATTGCAGCAACCCAACTTATTTGCACAGCAAACTCACTTCTTTATGGCCATAAAGTCTGGTATATGGGACATAATGGTAATAATGAGACAAATTAAGAAAATTTCTTAAGAAGTTCTTCATCCACAAGATGAAATCATTTGATCAGATAAGGAAAGAGATCCAAAAATACATATTATAGCTGATTCCATAGAGTAGAATGAATCATTAACTTTACGTCAAGGGAAAACGTCATTTGAAATTAAATAGATTATGCGGGATACATTATTGTTACGAACTATCCAAAAAAGATTTAATTTCTCATATAAGCTTCTATGGATGATAGACAGAGAAGGATATTAATGACTCCATAGATCAATAAGAAAAGCAATTCCAGCGATATGTAGTGGTAAAAACCGTATAAATGTATACCACCTGGAAAATTTTGTTTGCGAGGTTCAAAAAATTAAGCAGTAAAGGCAAGTAAGTCAGAGAGTAGAATTTGGGCTGTAGGGAAAAACGAAGAATATTTTGTTGGAGGATCAATGGCAGTGAAATACTAGGCGGATTTATTCGCGATGAAGTAAACTATTTGAAAAGGAAATTGCTAAAGCGAAGAAAAGGAAATGGTTATTAGCTGCTTGAGTCCCATCTAATAGACTCGAAAGTCCCACTGGTGGTTCGTATTCCACCGGTTGGGAAACAATAACATTATTCAGTAGTGGAGAATTTTAGTTGCCTAAGAAATCTCATAGAAATTGGGGAGCGAATCTCCAGATTAGAGGCTACAGCGAAGGACTAAAAATTATTTTGCTTGATCAAAGATCCAAGATACATTCTTACTATTGTGATCCTAGATTTTCTTGAACCTTCTGGTCATTCAAAAATCACATTCAATGCCCGGCTATATTTTTGAAAATCTATGGTTCCTTCATTAAATTCTGTTATAATATTTAGTGTCATAAAAATGTTTCATGCGACAAAAAGTAATTGCCTGAAGTAACAACTAGATAAGCAGTTATTTTCTATATGTTTTCCCCGAATAGACATAGCAATATTATCCTCAGGCTGATACTTCGTATATTCACATATATCTTGTTAACTTTTTAATTAGTTACTCAGAAGGATGTTTTTATCGCAAAATATATTTTGTAAATTCAAGGCCTACTATATTATCGGAACTTTTTCTTCCGTACCGTTATCGAGTGCCTCAACCTGACATGGCTTTACATATCCATTGTCGCTGACTGATGAGGTTTTAACTGCCAAAAGGAAAACAAGTCCTTACTTTCGTACTAACTATCGGCAGGCAGCTGCTGGTAAATTTAAGAGTCATTTTTAGTGAATGATAATAGTGAAAAAAGATTTGGAAATGAATTAAGCCAAGTACGTTTTCAGTATATTTTTAACGAAGTTGATTGGACTACAACCCTTGGAAGATAAATGTAACGGCAAAAATTAGCATTTGATGGAGAACTGTTAATTCATGGAATATTCATGGATTGATTTAAAACTTACAGATACAAAAGAGAAGCAGTTAGGTTAGTTGCATATTCCACTAACCTGTTTTATACATTGTGGATTCAGAGGTTCCAAATCCTGAAGTTACCTGAATGTGCCTAAGATATGAGCAAATTGTCGTAGGAAAGAATAAGCTATCCATTGGATTAATCGTACATCCCTTTAATCTACGCTTTTACTAACTTCCATGCCACATACCAGATGTTTATTATGAATATCTACTGTTCATATTCTTAGTTACCTTTCCGATGACTTGGAGCTTTACAGTTACTAAATGATTTCTGATAGATTCCTAGTTTGTACCTGTAGGTAAAAACTTAAAAATCTGTATGTTTGCTAGATAGAATGTATTTTTGGTCCAGCGAAGTGTTACTTTTCAGTGTGCTATCTTTATTTGAATAAATCTCCTTAATGACTACGCGACGGGATGTAAAGTGCGTTCAGATTCGTCCTGACTTAATAACACTGAGGAAGTACCTAAACTTCATGACATTAATCTATATCAAACTGAAAGTTTCGGTTTGATTCATGTACTTGGTTGAAATGGTAGAAACTTAGATCTTAGACATTGTAAATATTCTCTTTTCCCGCATTGCTTGAAAACTTCTGTTTTTAAGTCTATCCCTGCTTTTTCCTGATCCACATCTGACGCACTTATGCGAGGCGTAGCAAAAAATTATTCATGGTTGATTCTCACCGAGAGCGTCTAAATTCTGCGAAGGATACGCGACATAGCTGAGATGTTTCATGCGCAGAGCAGGGCGATTAAAAAGTTGTTGCACAGACTCCGAGTCGAAGAGCCGCAATTAGTATGGGATTGCCAAAAACGAGCCGTAAACGAAGTAAATTAACGTCCGCATGGGATTTGCGCTGAAATAACGAGGCTACTCTTTGGTTGGGATGGAAATGTCAAAAGGAGGCGCCGACGCGCGAATAGGATACGACTCGCAGTGTTCGTGGGAAAGTCGAGGGCAACCGTTTGTCGGTTTGAAGACGCTCAAAAACCTCATTACTCTCACTACGTGACTGCCTCCGGGTGTACTTTACTTTCCCTCCTTGAAACCTCTTTCACCGTTCGTGGGAGATTCGAGATTCACGAAGTCTCTCCCTTCTGAATAGGGCTACTGTGAGGTATGAAAATATCTCGTCGCGCGGAAAATTATCCACGATTTAACTTCGGAAAAAGATCGATATTTCACTTAACGGCGTAGTACGCACACAAAAATTGTTTTAGTTAGAATTCAGCGTGGAATTTTTTAATTTTCAGAATCCAATTTTTTTAATGAAAATTTTCTATAGTTGAGTATTTTCTTCTCAGGAATCGCATCTGGGTCAAATAAGTGATTGATTTAAGCATATTGATCGCGTTTGGTTTGGTTACACCTCGGACTCATTATACATCTAGTATATGAGATTTTATTGATGACAGCTAATATGGATCTAGTTTTCATCTTAAGGATTATAACTAAATTTTTCGAATTTCTTCTCTTTAGATTGACCTAGGAATGAATAGTGGTCAGTGCTACTTTGTGGAAATCCACGATAAATTTATTCCAAGATGTAAAAACTTATGCGATTGCACACATTTTTCTTCTGATGATGGCGTAGATCGCTGACATCGGTCAACGACGAGTAAATTAAACATTCTGCAGAATCCTGCAATTTTATGACTTTGATAGAATAGTGCAAGGAAACCTTATTCGAGTATGATTGGTTTAGCTGATCCTTCATAACATTTAAATCACAAAATTATGCCAATAGTGGTATAAATCGATTAATTCAACTAAACCAAATTAGTATTCTTATTAGGTTTGATGCGAACAAAGATGGAAAAACTTTTATCTGGAAAATTTCGAATGGGAAATATAATCTACACCTTAAGAGATTGGCGCCTGTAAAGTCTGGCGTCTTTATAGCTCCTGATTATTATGTTTTTGAATCGCGAAGATGGAAATACTTGGGCGAATTAGCGCTATCTTCTATTCGGCGCCTGGATACGCACCTTTAGGTAGGCTTAGCTCTTCCTAATGTTGATTTGATCCTAAGTATGCCTCAGGATATGTAAAGCATTTGATTGCTTCAAAAGTCTGTTTTTCTAAAAGTTCTTTAACGAAATAGGAAGCAATTTTAAAGTGCTTTAATAGAAAGGCTCCCAGTAGCGTACACAAGAATTATTTTACTGTCTTTACTCCGCGTAAAAACAGAAAAGTAATAAATAAACATACTACGTTAATATTATCCGAGAAATGCTTAGAACTGCAACAAGCGTGGAATGTAGAGACACCTAACTCCCTTCCAAAAGATAGAGTGCTTATGCTTCGGGTATTGATAGTCTATGCTGAAAATTGTTTAAAATAAATAGTATCCAGCCTTGAGAAATTTAAAAGATACTGTCTGTTGTAAGCCGGGATTATCATTATCATGGTTTGACCAAGGGTATTTTTCATTTAAACTGACCCTTTTTCCATGTTATTCGTTCACGTAAAACCATCTTGTTGCGTACGTAAACTGTGAATCTTATTCAATTAACATGAAATCCCTTTCGCTGATGCGATTGATATTAAGTGTAGCACGTACCAATGTTGTCCAGTTATAAATTCAATCCTCCGAACAAGAGAGTCCATACATATTCTCATTATCATTCTTCAATTATCGCTATATCACATCAGCAGATGAGTTATCATGGTGCAGTCACCATCTCATGTGATACATCGAATTTGTTACCGCAAGTTTCTCGCAAGGGATCCTAATAACTTAATGTCAAACCTCTAATTCTTTAGCAAAACACTTTTAAACAATGATGCCTTTTCCTTATGTTGCATGTACTGATTAGGAGGAATCTGTAAGCTTTGCATATGTTTCTTTCGTGAGAAGGGTGCAGATTCCATGCGATTTGAACTGCGTTTTGTGGTAAATATAGATTTCGCATGCTTTCTTCCAATCTTATCTAAGCCTAAACCTCTGCTTTGTCGTTATTTAATTCTTTCATTCGTCAGTCTCATATTTTTGTTTACGTTTTTAGTTTTTATCGTCCAAGTGGTGGAGACTGAATTATTAACAATTTTCCTCTGGGCAGAATAGAACGTTTTATTATAGAAATATTTTTATAATAGATTTAGTTTTTTATTATAACAATTTAGTTTTATAATAGAAAGTATCTATTTCGCGGACGAAACTGATGGAGCAGTAATTGTTGATGTAACTACAAACTTAAAAAATTTTTCCATGCGCGTGTCATTGGTAATGGAGAGAAAATAATAATTGTTATTATCGGTGTGAGCATTCGCTTAAATTGAAATAATTTTTTGTGAAAACTCAATTGTAGGTCCGCATCCATGGTGCTTGGCGCTCTAAAACACCTAATTATGTCTAGTTATTAGCTTTCCTCTAATATAAAGGGGAATCCTTCGGCAGGTTAGCGCCAATAAGTAATCGGATCGGTGCGGTGTACCTATGGCAAGATAGGCACCGATCTGGTTGTATGGTTATTAGGCTTTGTCTCATAATTATTTTAAGAATTATTCTACAGAATTGAGGGGAAAATTCTATTTGAGTAAAGGTTACAATTAGATTTGCAATATTAGTATAGATTTAAATTCGTATTACTCTTTTTTGCGATAGCTTCGTATACCCTTTCAATTGACCATAATAATTGTAAGATAAGCATAAAATACATTGTAATATCATCATCACAAATCCAGGAATTCGATCTGAATGTTTTTAATTTTATCCATATTATTATACATTCAAAGAAATATTCCTATTAATTTCTTGGAAAGAGTTAAATGTCACGAGAGAATTATCCTCAAAGTTACTAATTTTCTTTATCACTGACAATGAGTGATGGTTTTAGAAATCCTACTTAACCCATGGAATTAATATTGATGATGTTTATTCTGCTTGCAAGCCTTCCTTGACATACAAAATTAAAAATTAAAAAAATATTCCATAAACAGATGGCAGTCTTTTTAAAAATCAGGCTTTGACTGTATATTTTTTAAGTTATCATTCTTTTTCTAGCTTTTGTCCCCAAGTTATATTATTTCTCTCTCCATTCATTCGAGGAGATTGACATTGATTCGATTGATTGAAATTTCATCAAAATGTATGAATTTTTTAAGTTGCACAAATTATTTTCGATTTTCATACAATTTTGGCTCTCTCGCGGTACATGTAATGAAGGAAGGACGTTAATTTTTACCTTATCTCGTCTCCTTTAACTGTCTCAGCGCCACTCCTTCAAACTCGGCAATCTTTCAGCGTGTTTGGACTCTCCTCTGCCCATTAGAAGTCTCCGCACTTCCTCCTCTCTTTTTTCGGCCGGCCTTCGAGAAATATTTGCTAATCACTATGGACCTCTTTCGCTTCCTCATAACAGCAAAGAGAGAAACGATCTGTTCTCCTTTCGAAACCCTTCGCTGCTGTCACTCCTCTGAGAGACCATGGGAAAGACAAACATTGAGGACTTTCCAAACTCTCCCACACGCTCCCATCCCCCTTTCGGCCGACACGAATCCTTTATCTCCGGAGACATGTCGCGCAGATATGGCAAACGCTCTTCCTCTATTTGGAAGTTTACCTATCGCTTCGCCATTGGGTTCATCTTCTCCTCAGCTAGTGTCGGAGCCACGCACGCGGACACCTTCTGATCGCTATGTGATTTGCCTTAAAGCGATGTAAATTAGGCGTTTTCGCGTGTTGAAATTCACATTAGCGCGAGGCGATTGTGATTTTACGGCCGCTCAAAGCGTGTTTGTTTGCTATGCCTCCAAAGGAAGCCACGAAAGTAGTTTCTCCATCGACAATGGAGATGTTTTAACGGGAGGAGCGGATGAGAAAATTTAGACGCTGACGAATTCTCGAGGGAGACGTAACCGATATTGAATATGTATCGGGATGTGTACAAATATATAAGCCTAATGTTTTCTTTCGACTCAAGGCTTAACCTAATTTTCTAAAATAGTAAATAGTCCAACGGGAATGCTGCAGCATGTCTTTTGGAAACGTTCGGAGAATTGGAAAACCCAATAGGCACGCGAAATTTTTGCTGCGTTGCTTATTGCCCAATTAGCCATAGATAATGAAGGAATGGAGAAAAGAAGTATCTTAGATCCATAAATGCCATAGAAGTCGGGCGAAAAGTATTATTGAACTGCCGCAAGAGAGCGATCTTTTGAATGATTCGTCAAGAGATTTCGGAAGAGGGAATCTAATTTATTTGTTCTTCTTATATTTATAACAAAGTCAGCTTTCCTATACAAGAGTGAATAAAAGGAAGCTTAGTTTTGTAATCTCTCAAGCTAAACTGCTTAGAAAGCTACTCTCGGGAGATATTGTGGTCAGCTCTACGTGATTTAGGGCTAATCCTAGAGTTCCATCCTGTTGGTACGCCACATAAATGGAGAGTATTAAAAACAAGAAATAGAATGAAAGAGAAATATTATAGACGAAAGAACTCAATTATCACTTTTCAGCTTCGATGATGTACGGTTCTTTTCTTGAATTAAAAACCTTTATTTATGAAAAAGTAATAAGTCAATCATTAATGTTTGCTGGACGAATATACTTCACAGATATATTGAGAGAAAAGATTTTTATTTAGAAAAAGACTAAAACATTTATCATTAGTATTTTGGTCTCCGGTCTGTAAGAAATCGATTTACTTTTAAGAATAGTTATAGTCATAATAATTATTGTTTAAACTCTTTTCCTTTCGATTTTACAGAACCACTGACTACAAAACGTATCTGGAAATAAGTGGGAAGGGAGCAATGATATCTAAGGTCAGCATGATATTTTCATTGTTTTTCTATTTGTTGAACCCAATATTTCATAATTTATTGTTTAAACAATCAATGTCACAAAATATTACCTATATTATTGTAATGAGCATTAACGTGCTATAAGGTTACCTTATTCTTGGGTTAGATGAAAAAGCAACTTTCCTAACTCAATTCAGAACGAATGAAGACGTTTATCTATCTAGATTGTTAATGTATGGCAAGCAGACTAAGTAGATAAGTTTAGTCTTAGCATTTAAACATCATAGAGCTTTTACCACTATTTATAAGTAAATATTTAAAGTTTCCCTAGTATCATCCATGATTTTAAGTGCCTCGACGTAAAATATTAAAGGTTAATTTAACTCGTTAGTATTCCCTTAGCTTTCCGCTTGCATTAGTTTACCTTACCGGATGTGGTCTTCTGTGAGGACTTTCCCACCGCTACCTCTAAGTAACAAACCTACCGGTTCCGAGTTTCAATATGTAACTTCGCCGACAAAGAGAAGTCAACAGCGAGTCTCATTCTCCCTCTTTCTCCGCCTCTTTCGAGTGTGCATGTCTTTTGCTCTTTCGCGCTACAAGAAGAGAGGGCCGATTTTTCCCCAGCATCCCATATGCTCGTTAATTTTCTTCTTTGCTCGTTGACAGCCATTTGTTAACTGTGCTAATGAGCTATAATGTCCTGGTTATGTCACATATTCGTTTAAGCAATTTGAAACACAGGATGACATATTTTTAGTTCAACATCATCATTATTTATCTCCTCGGAGACAGATGCTTGATTGTGTTCCATACAGAGGACTTATGTTAAAGTTTTCAACGACACTTTGAACTTTGGTGATTCTCCTAATTTTTCGTGCTCACCTTCTGCGTGGGAAAACTTTCCCTGCTCATTCTCATACTCCTCTATTCTTGGCCAATATTTGCGATTGAAAATTGTTAGTTAGAATCCTAATATTTTGGTTTTTTATGGCAAACATATCTTCTTGATTCTCTGTATGTTCTAAATTTTTTCAAAGCTCCCCCAAAACACCTTAAATTTTTCTTAGTTATGTATCTCTTGTGCATTGAAGAGTCAGTTTCTGGATCGTTATTCTATAAGCATTTCTGATTTGACTTAAAATTCCACTATACGTAACAAATATTTAATTATTAATATATTAAAAATTATAAATATAGCCAATTAAATTTTACATCTAGTGTCGGCCTAAATTTAGTAATTATTGTGTCACATTGATAAATGTGACACAATTAACTACCTTACAGTAGCTATAACTACCTTACTATACTTACTTACTATACTTACTTACTATACTTACTTACTATACTTACTTATACCTTATATACTTACTATAGCTGTAACTACCTTACAGTAGCATTAACTTTCCTATTCCTAATTCATTCCTTAAAGACTGAAAGGGATTTGTCTCTACATTCAAATGTGGTAAGAAGGTACGTGTAAATAAAAAAGAATTGTTGATCGAGAACCACGTAACGTACCACATATTAGAAAAATATTGTCTGAAGATTGTGAGAAGAGAAGTGGGGTACTTTCTCTAGAGTATGAATGCGTCTTTGTGTGGCTTCTTAGAAAAAGGAATTATCAACACTGAGGAGAGGTTATCGTGAAAGAGCGAATGTGTACCTTTTAGAA
This sequence comes from Pachydiplax longipennis, assembly GCA_036926295.1. NCBI lineage: Eukaryota > Metazoa > Arthropoda > Insecta > Odonata > Libellulidae > Pachydiplax > Pachydiplax longipennis. Next base: position 54,228,088 of record JAVFKF010000004.1, read on the forward strand.
AGGACAGGACTATCGTCCAGCCCGCCAAATTTTTGGAATGAGCAAAGGACCCTTTTCGTTCTATCTACAGAAAATGTTTGCACGGAAACTTTCGGAAAAGAAGAAACTTGGTAAATCGACTGGTATCCATGAACTAGGAGATTCTTCAGAAGTAAATTTATGGGTGACTGATGTGCCATTTTAGTGTTTATCTGAGAAAAACAAGAACCGATAACGTGCTCTTCTGAAAGCCTCATCTTTCTTGAGAGCCTATGAAACTCGGGTCGGCATTGGGCCGTCACAAAGGTTAAGTTTAACCTTACGCTTGAACAGGAGACGGTTTTAAAACAAAGCTGAAGAGAAAGGAAGAGCTTGCAAAGTTTTTAAGCTCTGGGTGTTTTTGCCTCCGTAAATAGGAAACTTGATCTAATACATCTGAATGGTATTTCATGTTTTATACCTTTAATAAGGTTTAATAAGATTCTAATTTTTATTTTTATTTAAGCGTCATATAATATTTTCAGAATGCTTTCCGTTACTTTTTCATATTAGTTGAATTCCTCGCACTATCTTTATCGTCTTACGTCAACCAGTGATATTTATACAAACCGGACAGTAAAGACTACCGCAAAAAGAGGGGATTTGTAAACTTCCGCTAGAAGGTAAAAAAAATATATCCCTATTCCACTATTGATTTTCCTTGCACCTGCCTCTTCCCCTCATTACCACATTCTTTCCGAAGAATTCTGGAATTCACACCGTTGACCCACAACCGAGAGGGTTAATAGAGATGCAGTCTTTTCTTCTCTGGAAGAACTTTTGTTATGGGAAAGATAGGCTCACTTAGTGTCAGGACACATAAAGGATGGTGAAATTAGGGTTGTAAAAGTTACCCTTCCGAGCGTGGGAAGTTACAGAATCGAGATGAGAATAACAGCTGCAAATTTCTGTAGTTGTTGGAATTATATTAAAAAGCTAAATCAAGCTTTAGAAGTAGCAATACCGTCTCATAACTTTCCGCGGTTAAACAAAATGATATATTGCTCTTGGTTCATTATGAAAATTTTGAGGTGTTTGTTTAAATTTGATGCTACACTATTTTTTAAGAATAAATTTTACCAGATTAATGAAAGCGGTGGAATCTCATTCAAGAATGAGAGTTTTAATGACGGTAGTATTCCTCAAAGTGGTTTCTGTGGCACAATAATGTGCGAAAGTGTGAAAAGACCCTTTTTTACATCATTCCTTCTATAGTAATAACCCATCTTATGTCCTGAGACTTAAGTTTTATATCGAACAAAAAAGAGCGTGGTTTCCAAGAGCTGAACACCTATATTTTCATTTCTTTGAATTTTTAATGTTTCCATCATCTCGGAGGAATAAAATATGAAAGAGAGATTAAAGGAAATGTGCCGAGTTTTCAACACTAAAGGGTCTCCGAAGGCTAGAGGTGGGATCATTAAAATCACATCACGACCAATAATTAGAGCAGGTTTTCCTCTTGGAATATCCTCTACAAGTGAGTGTTAATTATTTAGATTCACAATCTTTTAACGTATCCTTGGACTTTCCTTCCAGCAGGGGATGCCTTGATGAGAAGGAGCGTGGTTCTTATCTTTCTATGGAATCCAACATGTAAGAGAGAGCTTAAATCGTTTTAAGAATATAAAATTACCTGAAAGCGTCTCCTATCTTTGTCAAGCAATAACTTTCCTAAAGTACCATTTTCACTCACCGCTTCTATTTTATTTTTGATAAAAGGAAGACGTTGAATAAAGTAAGTATCTTCCAGGACTCAATCGATCGGGGTAATTACGTATGTAAATCTACCGCTAGCTATCGGATTTTACGATCCTAAATAAATTCTAGCTAGAATTTAGTCCCTTTAGCAAGAGACGTTAGATCAAGCTTCTAGACGAACTCTTAAAACGCTGAGAACCTTTGCCTCGGCTTGTCTATATACTTGCTGAAAATGTCCCCGTTAATACAGGATGCCTGATATTCAGAAAACGGTAAAAGATTATAAAGCTGGGTCATCATAATCTAATTACGTAGTAATGAAATAAAGCGAATCTTGATTTTTTATATACATGTAGCGAGATCATAACTGAATGCTATGAGAATCTCCATAAAATCTTTCCTTCTCTTCTGGGTAGATACGTACGCTTCTCCATACGGTTATTTAAGTTCTTGATTATGTTAAATAAATAATGGTATTAGTCATAGTAAATACTGGTAGTAGTCTAGCCATAATAAGAATATTCACATACTTCATTTGTAATCTCTGACAAAGAATGCTAATGATAAGAGAAGGAATATTTTTGAAAAATTCGGTATAATTATAGATATTGGGTCCTTAATGACGTTAACTAGATTGTCAAAATTAGCATTTGCGAGCAAATGACGGACGACTCTTTATGATTTCTAATGAAGATGTCTAAATAATGTCAGCGAAGAAGGGTAGAGAAAATGAAGAGGTAACTAAAGGCAGGGTATAAGCCGAATTACATTTTTATAATCAGCATGAAATTTCTCTACTCCTTAATTAAGCTCGGAAATGTCAGTTACATAATCCATATTAATTATTTTTTGCGCGAGAATCATTCCGCGAGCTCTTCAACCTTCACTAGGCTTCCGAAAGAGGAGAGAGCGTAATTTCGTTTTAATATTACGTGAAATGAAAGCGCGAAGACGACTTGACATTTATATTAAATCAAAGATCAAATTTCGCTCGGTGGGGGCTTATGTCTGACAGGAATTTTCTCTTTCTCACCTCCGTAATCTCCTTTTCCCTTTCTCTCGGCCGCTTCTCGTTTGTCATCTCATCTCCTTTTTCTCGCAATTTCTTTCTCCTTCCCTTATTTTCCTCAGCGCACACGTGCTCTGTCGCTTTGGTTTACAGCACCAAGCTCCCTGCTCAACTCGTTTTATTCCGAATGAAATTTACGACGCAGAAATCAGGACGGTGCTGAAGGTTTCTGGAGTGGTTGTACGCTAAAAGAGAGCAGCTCTGTTAAGATTACGACCGCGAAAATGCCGATAAAGTGCTTTTAAAGAGGGGATTAATTCGTACTATTTTTGTACGGTAAACGTATCCATGGCATTTTTGAACCGCTACCCTCCTTGTTGGGCATTCTCTTATTTTTTATATACAAACACAATTTGTTAGCTGAGGGATAGAATACGCTCACGACATTTAGACGAGGAATTGGCATCATTCATACATTTGCTCTTGTAACTTCGGAGAATCGTTACACGAAAATGTTACTCGCACAAATGGATGGTTTTGGATTTGGATATACATTATTGGTCGGATTGGATATATTTACAATTCAAGCCGGTGATCCATATATTAAACCAATAGCTTTCTCCATGAGTGTGAAGAATAGCACATGGATATACAAACAGACTTGTTATGAATCCCTAATTTAAGGAAAATTTAGCAATCTAAATTTTTAGTTAATCGTTCTGAAATCATCGCATTAAAACTACTTTGTGCGAATATACGTGCATTTATTTCGTTGTTTCCCTGGAGGAATCAGCGTTTCCTCACACTGCTTCCCAATGATGGCCGATAGCATTTATATTTACGCTTTACTTTCGAGTGCTACGATCAGTACTTGATTATGATTAGCATCTGCTCATTTTGCACTTATTTTACAGTTTAATTGCATCAATTCCAAGCGTAGAGAAATTCAATACATTTTTATATTATGTATAGCATCTTGCTTTATTCCTGTTTACTTATGGAAAACTTAGAGTCATAATAGTTTTTTCTTCCATTAGTTTTCTGAAAGACGAGTGAAACTTTAATATTATTGATTATCGAAATATCACATCGAGATGAATTAAACATCGATATGCACTCGACTTTGGTGAAAGCGGTCACGGGTTCAGTTCGTGATGGGGGCTCACGTGCGAAATGAACTCAGATGTCGAAGCACTTTTAAATTACTACTACTACTTTGACATTAATTGTGTTCTTACTATATTATGTTAGGCCCTTTTTATAATTATCACGAGTAAAATAGCAATAACCGTCCCACTATCTAATCAGCTTTATCTCTTGAGCTGTATGTCACTCCCTGACGGTTGGTTCTCATTTTCGTTAGGTATTTTCGTTAGTAATTCGCAGTTTTATCGCAGGAAGCATCATATGGTTGATGTCGTTTACAAACAAACTGGAGGCATTTCTATGCCAAAAATTTTAAGTGGCTCATTTATACCATGCTAAAATTGTTACTCTTAGATAAGAAATTATGGCTGAAAGAAATCTTTAGGTGAGAGAGCTTGAGAGTGAGGACTGTGATAGTTTGGGTGGTGGAAAGCTACATAAATATTGCTGAGGAATTATTCACGGGTTATTAGCCGTGTTAGGGTGCTGTAAAGATTCGACAATTCGGCCTCAGCCTCCGGTGCCATTTTCAAGGATGTCGAGTGTGCTGTTTGGTCTGTGTGATTATACAGTCGAGGAATCCCGCTCTCTGACATACATAAATGTTAGTACAGGGTATCAACTTGTTAATAATACCATGAAGAATAACGTAATTACTTTTATAATCAATGTGTTGATAAATATGCTGGGGTATAATTCGTACTAAAATATCACAAGTTTGTTTCCATAATTATTCGAGGTATCCCGGTGGAAGCCCATGTGTATAATATAAACTTTGCATTTTTATTCTGTTACTTATTCGAGGTATGTTCTGGAACGATCGCATGCAGTAAGATAAAACTTCGATCTAGATCAGGTATTGAAGAGTGACGTGTCAACACACTTCAACTAACCAAAGGAATTTATATTCATAATAAAAGAACGATGAGGCTGTGAAATTCCGTCCAGAATGTATACATTCTCGTAGGCGTCCTCGACAATTTCTCACCCAAAAGAAGACAGGCATTGAAATTTCCACCACGTATGAAGTCAAAAAGGCTACAGTGCATACTTCGGTTAGATTGGAGATATGTACGGAAAAAAGAAGTTTCGTGGCTGAGAAATGGCGATCGCACTTCGAACAGGTGACATTGTAGCGGTCTTGATAATCTGGCGATGGAACAGGTGGAGTCTTCCGAGGACGTGTTTACCCTCGCTTCGTACGTGCATAGCCTCATTCACCGCAACACCCCCGCCCTCTTCCTTTTGAAGCCACGGCTTCCTTCTTCCCCTTTGACAAGAAAGGGAGGGCAAAGATAACGTCCAAGTTTATTTTTAAATCAGCATCGAAATTTAAAATTGTAATTGTCACGGAATACGATGGAATAGGAGGTGAATGACACATGCACATGTAAATGACTAGTGTACTATACTTTAGGAGGAATAGTTTTCAACTCATGGGATTGAAAGTTATTCATATCAGCATTTTGCAACTTCCATTGTAATAAATGTTAAAGTCATAACGTGCAGGTCAGCTGTGTCGTATTACTCGCCAAGTATGAGAAAAATTTTGTCGTACAAGTAGTTAATGTTCATACTCAGTTTAGTTGAAATCATTCCATAAATGCAGCTCTTATTTGGTGGATGGCGGCTAGACAAGAATGGAGATCGCCCAGTATCTCTCTTCTTTAGAAGAAGAAATATGTGTGAAATCTTCCTTGAAAACCATTTCCATTTAACGAGCAAATTATTTCTTTAAGTGGCGTTAAATCTATAGAATTATCATCTGCGTACTGTTATTTTCCACTATGAAATGAACTTGAATATTTCGCCGTCAACATTTTTTAGTTCTCGTATTTGCACATCGAAAATGTTTCGACAAGTTTGACCAGTTTTTAAGAGCGAGTGGAGGGATCTTTTTATTCAGGTTTGTATTTGTTTTTGAAGAAATTCGTGGAAAAGGTATTTTTACGATGATATCTTTTATAATATACCCATTTATGACCACCTAATTTTATTCCCTCGAAAAAATTTAGCTTTTTAAAACTGAGAAGGAATAAAAGAAATTTCAAGACGCTTTAATGCCTGAATGGAGCAATAAACTAATCTTGCCACTTAAAATTACCCGGTTACTTGCGCGAAAGGGGAGCCCAACCGTAAGCGACATTCCGCCGTTCGAAGACCACCCTGTAACTCATTAAGACTCAGTATATTACCTTATTTTATAGGTGACTAATTCCATGAGAACTTTGTTTATAAAAAGAGGACACATCAAATACGTGCAATGGCTGCCATTTCGAAACCTCTAAACGTATTTGTTTTGGATATTTTTTGGAAAACAATTACGTTCCGGACCGTTGCATCCCGGGCAGTTATGTTCAGTTGTTTCCTCTATACTCGGTAGCAATGTTTTCTTTCAGAATTAAAGTTTTAGTTTCTGTTCCTTCTCCATGAATGTGGAATTTATTAAGAAAAGCAAATCTCTATGATTAATTAACCTATATTTTTTCGATTATATTTGCATTTCAGAACTTATATATAAGAAAAGATATACATTGGTACGAATTTACATTGAAAGTATGTACTGTGATATAGGTCAAAATAGTGAAAACTTAGAAATTGAAATCCTAGAAAAAATTAAAAGACCATAAGAAGCAGTGCAAAGACGGGATAAAGGATTAAACCCTTAGGAATGATATGGAAGAGCAGAGCTACTAATGTAGTTTAATGTATGCTGAGAATTAAACTTGAAATAGAAAGTTTGAGGGTACGGGATGAATGCTAATGAAAGTAATCTACTTGACTATCCAAAGAAGATAGTGCATTGAAGTTATGATTTAAAGGTAATATCTAAACAGGGAAAGGGAACATTGAAGGGTATGGTCTCCTGTAATGTAAGGTCTTTGAGAGATGTAACTATAAAGTGCATAAATTAGATCAGGAACCTTAGATTTTGAATCCATCGATTAATTTATTTGACTATCTACCTAAAAATACAGGTAAGTCCCGTCTGACAGAATTACATTCCTAAAAATTCCACGAAAGAGAAGTAATAGGGTGACAGGAAATGCAATATTCGGTTCCAATTCTGGTAGAGAGAGACAAGGAAGAATATTCCTCAATACATATTAGTGTTGAATAGGGGGAAAGGAGACAATCACTCGACAATCGTAACACTGTTTCTTCTTACTAGATCTCATCGGAGAAACCAGAGCGAGCTTATGAGGCTGGTTACGAGTCTCTATGTCTTTCCTTTTTTACATGAGTTAGTTATTATCCTGTTCCGTATTCGCTCTCCGCTGATCTCTGCTTTCATCTTTAAGGAAGAATTCACAAATTTATTGCGCTGCATTTCGAACATTCACTTTTTAAATCCCTATTCATTCCCTCCCGCAGCTTTTCCGTAGTTTTCAGTTAACCGCGTGGTATTTGACTTCTGATCAATGTCTTTTATATGGTGCGCGCGTTTCCTCGACAATTAAGTTTCTTATATCATTCCAGATATTCACTTTCCATTTTATGGTTCAGATACTTGCCTCTTTATCAATTTATAATCTTACCTCCAAACTCCTCTTTCTCGAGTGCAAATGCCCGCTTTCTCCATCAGGATAATTCACCGTTATACTTTTTCCCGAAATCACTTTGCTGAAACCTCAGCATCCTACATTTATTGATGTCGATACTATATTTAGTGTAAGAGGTGGCGCTGTCAGGGAAGGATTTGCGATTAGGGGATACAGGTGCTAGCTGAGGGCCCATATAGGGCATTTAATCTTTTTTTAACGTGAATAACTTTTGTTGGGGTCTCAAAGTGATCCTTAAGCCTAGGACCTCTGATTGCTAAAATGTGTCATTGGGTGCTACTCACTTTAAAGGTAGAAACGATTCAGTGTAAGTTGCATCACTAACTCCAAAATTCTTACAAACATTAGTAGGAACTCACATATCACTAATTTCAATTTAGAGTATCAAATTGTGTACTTTTACATATTAATATCGCTGGCATCCGACCAAAATTAATGTTTCCGATATTTAAATTAGACAGCCACGGCAATTTGAGAAAAAATACTTGTCACGCGTCACTCTCAATTGTAAAAAATTGCTCTAGACAAATTTATCTATAATTGGAGCATTGGAGCAATCAAAATGAAATAAAAAAGATAAAATATGCTTTTGAGTTTTTGTACTCTGTGATGTTTCCAGGCGAAAAGATCACGTCGAGATGCGGATGCTCAGACATAATCTTAGATGTGAAACGAGGTAGTCAGCGAAAATCTAATTTAATCTACTTCTATTTAATCTAATTTATTTGAATTTTTGAGACCTCTGGCGCCAAAACTAACTGAACAGAATTATTACTATTATGAATAAGCTTAATTTATAAGTATCGTGAGAGCACTCTGTAGCCCTTTCATTTAAGAGTTTCTTAAGATATCTGTGACGGATAATTGAGTTGATCGTTATTTTCTGAATATTTTGTTTTTATGAGAGTCAGCCTGTAGCTGAGACGCTTTCCAAGATAAACTTAAATGGTTTAGATAAATAGCTTTTCCAAAAATTTGATCGTTGATAATTTATAACGATACTTAATCATGTCCGTTGTTATAGATATTAAAATTGAAGTTTCCCCAAAACCTCAACTAATTCATTATGCGAGATAACAAGCAAATCTGAGCTATAAAGGAAAGTAAACTATATTTTATAACTTTCCAGTGATCTTTTAAATCGTGCTATCCTCATTTTAATCTAATCACTAGTCTGAATCCACATTGAGAAGAAATCTGTAAATATTCAGAGCATGTTTGGGAAATTACGGAAATCGGTAAAAAGAGAAACCATGAATGACCGCTCGTTGCGAATGATTAACCATGGGGAATATTTCATCTGCTCTCATCTGACTTGATAATACATAAAACTTAAATCTGTATACAGCTTTCATCGCGTCTCATTTAAAAGAGAAATTTCTCCGGAAATGTTAAATACAGATTACATAAATATATTTTTCCCAAATTATATTTGATGATTTCAATCTCTTGATAGCTTGACATTTTATTCATAGAATAAGATTCAATCGGACACACGTGGCTACATTACTTTCAAGAGCTTGCAGAGTTAATTCATATTATTCTTAACGGTATTCGAGACAAATATCTCAATTAAAAAATTTTAGATACATTAGGTTTAATGGTGTCGAAAAAAGAAAGAATTTAGATCTTCAGTATATTACTGAAGTGTTTAAACAGAACTTTGGCCTGCGACCCCTGAATTATATGCTACTTACTTAGGTTGAAGTAATTCCTTTGTTTTGAGCATCGCTGCTTTAATTCATAAGGCGCCCAATAACTTCACTCATTTGCGACTTAGGCAAATATTGGATTAGTAACTTGGATTAGTAATTGGACTAGGGAAAATATATTGCTGGTAACGCGTACGTTTAGGTTTTGAATCACTCGAGTTTCATATTTTAGAAAGGCTCATCTCTCCGTCGCCCCTGACACAAATATTTCAGGGACCGGTCCCGGGCAGTGAATTTCGCAAGCAGAAAACAGGTGCGGTGCGGTTGAAAATAACGAATTGCCTTTATTATGTATCGATGGCAGCCAATCGACCGAATCGTCTCTGACGACGTTTTCTCCCTTCAGAATCAGAAACGTCCAGTTTTCGATTCAAAAGCCAAGTATGCAAATGAGAAAAATCCTTCACCTACGATAGCAACAGTTGGCCGTTACTCACGGCAACGCGTGTCGGCATCCTCAACGACAGTTGATTAAATAGTCACGCGACTCCGCCCTCGTCCCCGCCTATCCTTTTCAAACCTCTTTTTTTGAAAATCCACGCTCGGAGGAAAGGGGGAAAAATTTTCCGCACCCCTGACTCCAAAGAGAATCACAACCGAAATCCCGCCGCTCTCTTTGTTTTAAAAATGTTTTTCTCTCCCATTTTCCTTCCTTCCGATTCCGCCGTTTGGAACGTGGGACCGGATGTCCTATCGGAAGAGCTGTTAAGGAGGGCTTTTACACCGAGAGGTCGGTGCAGATAATGAAGGCGTCGTGGGATGGCGTCCATGGGTATGCAGAAGAGGGGTAGGAAGTGGGGAAGGTGAGTCCGGTGTTTCGAATCAAAACCCACGAGTGGATTGGGGGAAAACGGAAGCGCTAGTCGGTTAGTTGCAAAAGAGAGCGCCATCTGCCTCGCGTGGAGGAAACTCCGAAGGCGGAACCACGTTTTGGTCTCACGACCCGCACTTGTGCCCACTTCCCCTTTCCCACTCCCCACGCACCACTGCACCACCGCCCACTACAGCGCACATCATTCCCACAAAGGTAGATTTCCCGTTCCAGCTTTCCACATTTATAAAATAGCAACTTATGGCCACCGATAAACTTGACCAATAATTTGGGCCTACTTGTGATAAGGAAAATAAATGTCACATAGTTCGGTGTAAATGAAGTTACTGCAACGCAGCTAATTATGGGGAAATGACGAATGGGTGATTTAGGAAACGTTTTTTTATATTTAAAATAATCATTGCACATCTAAGAGGATGAATAAGAAAAGTCTGACTTAAAGAGTATTTGACTTCTTTGACCTAAATACAAAATTTCAAATTAAATAAGAGATATACAAATACAAGGTAGAAACAGGAAATTATAAAGAATTTAATAAAGTAATTAATACTAGGAAAACATATAGAAACAAATCATGCATAAAGAGGAAAGAATAAAAGTAAGAATGTATAAACTATTGAAAGGATAAGTCCGAGAAAGATGGGAATAATGAAAAAGATGGGCCAAATCGAAGATGGAAGATGAATAATAATTATTAAATATACTTATAGCAGTATAGTAGTTGTATCCACTTAAATATAGAATTTAGATAAACCAAGCAGAGTTCTGAAGAGTTTAGTGTGATGTGGCATCACCATTCCAAAGATAATACCTTCCTTATTAAAATAGAATTTAAAGAAAGATATATATTGATATGTAGCCACAGAAAGCAAATTACCTTAAACGTGGATGCTTTTTTGAAAAATAATAACATGATGTTAGAAATATAAAAGCATTAGTCCCACGCTCAAGCTAATTATTTAGGAGAATTGAACAAGGAAATTTAATTCGTCAGTTATATACCAAAATATTTGTGATTCCCGTAGGAAATGCAGTTTTGGTCCTCATTAAAATATATACACCATTGCATATCCGATGGAACATTATTTATCATATGTTGAATTATTTTAAGTTTGGAATCATGAAGTAAATGGCGACATTATGACAGTTTTCCTCGTTAAATCTCTAAAAGACATTAGTATGAACGTTTAGGATCAGTAAATCTGTGATGAATTTTCCCTTCTCCGTAGGACTTGTAACATCGGAAATTTTCATCTACTGCAAAATAATTAATATTTCAAATATACGTTTCGTAAGGAAAAACATTAAAAAATTGTTAATTGAACAGCAATTAGTGGCTCATATCCGTTATGATTAAATTGTCCCTAATTTCTAATTCTTAGATTTCTTGTGTGAGCTTGAGAAAGTTTTCAAAATTTTCCTGTAAAAGGGAAAACGTTTTTATCTTGAAATTTTTGGCTCTACCTGTTTAAATTTATTTTCTATTCTGAAATCATTGCACGTCTGACATCATATTGTCTGCTTGACCAAATGATTATGACTTGGAATTGATCTCGCTACGATTCAGGGAAAGACCAACGTTTATTGGAAGGTATAACAATAGACGGGCACAGTGTTTGGAATCGGAGAATAGATCTTCCGTCGCGACCCGTCTGCTTTGGAACGCAGGTGCCGTTTTTCATCAGACCGTGACGAGATTTAAACCGAAACCCTTCCTAAAGCATACGGCAAAATTAGCCGTAAGAGAGATAGATTACCCATTGCTACTATCTCAGGAAATATGTAATATACTTCAACACTATTGAGTGCGTAAGTTGCGTCCTTTGCGTTGAGAAGGTCAACGTCAAAAGATATCGTACAGTAACAAATACCATACGTATTCCTCTTGACAATGATTTATGAATTCGCATTTTCTTATTTTAAAAGGCTCAACAGATCTTTCTGTTGATGGAAAATATAATTTTGGAAACAAATAGGAAGGAGGCCCTCCTGTGAATGTCTTAGCGGCCATAATTTAGAAAAAAGCTCACGTATGCTTAAATCACAATTACATAAGAATTATTTTGGTATGATTAAAAAGAAACAAAGAAATTTCAAGATACATATTTTACAATGTTCTCTACGGTATTCATTCGGTTTTAGAAGTACTCTATGTTTAATTTCTATTTCCAATTTCATATATTATTATTAACATATTTCATAAATTATTACCCTCATTTCATACATTTAAGTAATAAATTAGGAATGAAAGGACTCTCGTACTAAAAATTAGACTCTCGTACTTTAAGATACAAGAATATTATTTATGATTGTATACAGTTAGCACTTAATAAAACGGACCCATTAAAAATATTCTGTCATAAATTACTACTGGAGGAATTTTTTACCCCCAATATTATTGCTGCGCATTACCAAGATTATGAGTTAATATTCTGAGAATATTATTGCTCGAGAAACATAGAGATATAGTGTTTTTAATAGCCCATTCGCCTAGGATTTGATGAGAAACTTGAATTAAAATCAGAATACGATATTTTTCCGCGATCACTGTACCTATCTTACATTTATCACCACAAAATGTAATTTTAAAAGTCAACTGGAGATAAGATAATTAGGAAATCGTCTTAAATCGCCCCTACTTGGAAAATACCCTCGGAAAATTTCTAGATCCGCCCCTGATTTCAAGAAAAAAGAAAATTTCCATCGGAAAATTGATGCAAAAAGCCATCTTGTTATTTGAAAACTGAGAATCTCATTCTTTTTCAAGTTTTCGGAAAGATTAATTAATAAATATCTAGTATATCCCGATGTATGCATGTTCTTTTTTGTATCGTTAATGAGTACTTCATAAAATCGTCAATCCTTTCTCGTTCTCCTAAAATATAAGACAAGATAGTTTGCTGTAGGGAACGGGGCCACCAATGATGTACCACTATTCATATATTCAATGTCAGTTGAATCAGTTGAATTTGAAACGAAAATCCGTTTATGAGATCAGCAGATTAGCGGTTTCCCTTTCATAACGAATCATAGGCGTCAAGAACTCTCAACCTGTTCCATTTGAAAATCAAACTGCCCTCAGTCCCCATTAATTCATCCTCACTTATCCCTATCCCAACCCTAATACCTTAGTCAACCACCCCTTCCTTCTGCCGCACTGACTTCCGCCCCCGCCCCACGTCACGCACCCATGCACGGACACGCACGCTCACGCGCACCACATGGCACTCCCAGGGGGACCTCCGGAAGCTACTTCACCCTCTATGACGGCGGTGACCTCTAAGGGTATCGGTGCAAACGATAAGCGACCGTTGCGAGACAGGTGTTATGGAAGAAAATGCCTTAATACTTTCTACTCGAAATCACAGCGTACCTTTAAGAAATCTAGAAAGTTATAAGACTAGGGACAAAAAACACCTTTCGTGTAGAGGAAGAGCGGAGCTTCATTCATTATGCGGAACTGAAGAATGAATTCGGTGTAAAATTAATAGATGAATGAAGGGCAGATGACTCTTTTCTTGCGCGATTTGAGAATGAAAGTTTTAGTAAGCAGGTGACTAAGATTAAAACTCTGGAGGTAATGCCTTATAAGTCATTTTGAAGTAACTTTACTTGAATAATCACGGGCCTACACAGTATTATAGGTTTTTCATTGTCATCCTCTGTCCGTGTACTCATCGATGACTTTGATTAAGATTACCCACATATTCATCTGAATTCAGCAAGCTTGATTTCGAACATGAAGCTTAATGTCTTTTCCTACCACGAATTTGAGGCTGTACTTATATGTATTATCTTTTAATGGAATTCTGATACTTTTGATCTCTTTAGTGTATTTCAAGGCACTAAGTCTTGAATTTAATCGAAGTTTTTAAGACAAAGATCTGAATTTTTTGCTGAAACTGATGCTATTCGATCTCCTATGATTAAGCCAGTGGGGAACGGATAGTGATTAATCTAAGGGAAGCAACGACCATCATATACAATTAATTTAACAGATAGGATGAATCTATCTTTTAAAATTAATCCATCATGTATGAATTGGAATATTTCAATTATTGAATGAGAAGCTGTTGTTAAGAAACCGTGAAAATATTCATAAAATACATATTTGGGAGAAGACGTCATTATAAGGAAATACTGCTGAATATTGATAATTAGAATCACGTCATGGTATACGTTTTTACGTTAACCTAATTTTCTTTACCAAAATTGATGTAAAGCTTACAGTTGCATTTCATATGAAACAATTACAATTAATTTATAAATCTTATATGAAACCTATACATTTAAATTTTACAAATATTTAGAATTAATATTTAAAAGTATGGGGAGTAATTTCGTTGGGAGTGTGGCTACGCTCTAAATTACATGGTATCCATCCGAGAAGCTTAAAACGGTTTATATCTTGATATTAGCGAAAATATTTTTGACGAATTAATAACATAGGTGCTTTCTTTCTCTAGATTTTACGATCTCCTACATTGGTTCGTTGATTTGAATTTTAGGTATCTCTTCGGTTGGTTGCTATCGCTCGATATCTTGTGCTTTAAAGGCGAGAACAGATTCTTTCTTCATCTAGGATAAAAGACAAGATTATATGTAGTCAAGAAGGATATGATGTTGCTTTGACTATTAAAGAGATTTCATCCTTTCAGCTACGAGCGATCAGAATGGCGTATATAAATTTAATGAAAAAATAGCCAACTAAATCAAAATTGTGAATAAAATCTTTTGGTACTATGTGTTTTCGTCATATCAATGAAAGCGAATTTTTATAACAAAATATTTATACAATAAGTAAAATATATAGGTTAGCGGCGCCTATAGACGAAAAATACTTTGGTATCAACTATATTTTAAAAACATTTATCATTGACGATTTGAATGAGCTAGATCTACCTATGCCAGAATTTAAGACTAATAATAAATTCTCATTAGGCATGATAACTCTCGAGTTCTACTTATATATATGTTCGATTTTATACTGAGAAATAAGAGTGCTTAGAAAGTTCCCTTCAACCGTTGAGGAAATACCAATTACCAACTGAATGAGATCAGAAATAACTTAGAAACGTGACGCAAATAACTATTGGAATATTAAACAGCGAAAGATCATCTATGACATTAAAGCAATGCCATCATCAGTCTCAGAAAAGTAGGGGGATATTTTCTACGATTTCCTTAGAAAATTTGTACCGTTGTGTACTTTTACTTCACTTTCTCCTGCTCATAATCTTGAATCATAGCATGATAGTTTTGATGAATAATTTTAGAAGGTTTTATAATTGTATGGCCAGTAAGATTTGCTGCTTTGAGCACAAAGATGGGCTTAAGTTAGGCATGGACGATCTTTTTAGGTGATGGCCAGAGCTACCCTTTTCGGTCAACGGGCTTGAATGAATTATATAGTTTCATATATATAGTTTCATCAATAGGCCAAATTGATTTTAGAATAAAACGCTTCCCTTATCCTTTAAGATAAAAGATATATTTTATTTAAGTTTGGAAGTGGAACAAAAATTTAATTAAAGCAGATAAAAGATTAGTTATAATAAAAGGATATCTTTAGATCATCTGAAAATACTATGCGGGCCACTTGAAAATAATAAGCAGGCTAGATTGGGCCCCATCGGGCCCGTGGTTGACCATTCCCATCGCATAATTTCGCTAGTGAGTAATATCTTCTTTGATAAGTTGCAACGTGGAAATATAATTCGTTACGTCATAATTTTCGACATTGCACTCAAGGTATAGTTACATATTAAGTGATTACAGTTTTTATCAAAGTTAGCAAAAATTATCAAGAAGGATATAAAAAAAGTAAGCCAAAAACGTATACCAAACCTAATTAATGGATGATTCAATTTATATTGAACGGAATTCTAAAAAATATTGTTCTTATTCAGAGAAAATAATTGAAAAATTTAGAATTTTATCAGTCAAAACCGGCTTTAGACTCTCAAAAATATTAATAACTAGTTATTAACCGCGCAAAAACGTAAGTAAAGTAGCACTTTGAACGCTTAAGCTCGATATATAAGGAAGATGCAATTACTAAATTTATGTTACTGAGAACTCTCACACCCATATCGATATTTCTACATTCCACACAAAGAGCATCGCTCAATCACTCTCGTATCACTGACTGCTTTTTTTCCTGGAAGCGTGACTTCCCTTTCTGTCACGCATTGGACGTCTAAATAGATGCATCGGCTTCTCGTTGTTTGTTCAAAGAATTTCACCATGCATCTCAGATCTCCCGTGACCTCAGATAGCCCCGTCGGATAGACTGTCGACATAGGAGTCTGGCACAAGTGTGACGCGATGACTGACTGAAAGGCACGCGTGCGTCCGCGTGAGCCATCTCTGCAGTAGCTTAGGTCAGCGTCGTCTAATAGCTTTCCATTGAATTGCAGATGTATCTCCCGTCGCACTTTCAGCGTCTAGACTAGAAGTTCACAACCTTTTACTATCAGTTGCTATCGTTTATGTACGAGCAGGATCATTTGCGATAAGGAGTTCTAGCTGCCATTTGAGGGCAATATATTTTTTCCTATAAAGGTCGCTATATGTGAGCTGAGAGGTAACAAAACCCAAAATTGGTGCTCAGAGGGCGATGCAAAGTTATTCCGAAGTTAGACCGAATTTTCAAAATCTTCAAAGTAATGGGCATTTTCATATAAGTAAGATATTATTATGCTGAATTAGTTCGAGCCGCATGAAGACGTGATGCGTTTTTGTTGCTCCAAAACTAGTTTTTTTTATAATAGGAAGTAGATATAATAACGACATATTTTCTTTATATATGAGGTTTGCAGTTCATGTGAAGGGGCTTTAAATAGGTACTCTCATCAACAGAAAGGAAAACATTATATTTTTATGAAATAATTTGACGCTAATTTACTTGAAGCGTATTCATTTTGCTAAAACTAGCGGTAAAATCCTTAAATTGGTATCTATTAATAATGCTATTTTATGTATTAATTATTCATAATATTTTTAAATCTCCCAAAAATCAATTGCAAGTCTACGCAAAATTTTGGATTTCAGAAATGATCTGAATTCCCTAATCACTAAAACTAATATTTCAACTAAATGATACGAGTGTCAAAAGCTATGAACTGAACAGCTTATATTAACTGGATGGATCTTACCTCAAGCATTAGTAAATTTCTCGAGTTAAACACGGGTTATCCGCTCCAGCATTACTATATCAGGCGTTTGTTACATTTTACATACATACATATATCATCTTAGAAACGAGGTTGACGGTAAGGTTAAGATTTTTAGGGTAACACGTTTTTTAGCAGAAGATAGAAAGCAGGCAGAGTGCATAAATATTGTCCAAATATCTTCAAAGAATATAAAGCTGGTGGTAATGAAAATTATCAATAAATATATACAGATTATAATTTTTTCATGACAAAATTCCTGGTTGATGATAACAGGATGTCTTTGGTGAAGAAACTTGATAACAGCATACAATGATATACCTTGAAGTTATTCTTATGAGCAGATTCACTCTTGAGTAAGAAAAAATTAAGCAAAAGGCTGTTTTGTTAATAAATGTCGTGCAAATTGATATGTGTTACTAAAATATTATTTAGAATATATTTAGAGATCAACTTAATTTAGGTTATACTAAATCAAATCTAAGTTACCTTTTCCAGATAAATGTGGAAACGCCGATACATGCCATAATAAGTTTCGCAGCCATATGACAAATGAGCAAGAGTTGGTTTCCTAAACTTTATCAAAATATTCAGATCAGATTAGGAGTAACCAGGCTCATATTTTCTCATTTAATAGCGCGATTATCTTTAAATGCAAAAATAACATAGAAAGTCCGAAAAATTCTGAATAAATTCCTTACATTCTCAGACTCCCTTTCTTTTAGATTTAACTGATCAATTTCTTAATCACGATAAAGACTCTCATCTTCAAATTAATTTACGGAATCAGCTATCTCTTCTTTCTATCATTAATTAACCTCCTAAAAAACCGATTTTATCATTATTGAAGCATTTAAAATAGAAAGCACCCACGTGAATAATCATTAATCTCCGTCGGCTGCTCTCAGTGGATACATTTGATTTGGAAATGTATTCATTTCGTATCCGGCATCACTTTTCGCTTTTAACCTCTAAAACACCATTACTTGTGAGATTCTGATTCAGTTAAGAATTTTCTATTTATTAAAATTATACATAAATTCAAAATATAAAAATTTCTTCTAATCTATATATTTACATTTTGCCTCACCTTCTGTGATTCATCATAAGAAATTGTTATAGAAAACTTTTTGCGCTAAACATATTCCGGCGTTATTTCACAGAAATCATTATTAAATTAGTATATTCTCGATTTTACAATGGATAGCCGTGAATTAATCACTTTATTAATTTATTTTTTTTTTTAGATCGTGTAAAAGTTTTCTAATTTCGCTACGTTCATGCTCCCTCTTATCCTTCGTTAATCACCAATTTTGTCCTTAAATTCTTATTTTTTATTTTTATAATCTTAGAATTTTCTCGTATAAATGTTCAAGAACCAATGTTTCATACTAATGCATACAGGTCATAGGAAATAGCAAGATTCCTCCCTGATTCTAAAAATGGAAAGATATCCAATGTGTATACATGTTTAGAGTGGAATTTTCAATTTTTACTACAGATTGGTATGCTCCTTGTTACTGTTTCTACATGCAACGCTTATAATAATGCAATACAGTACTTAATGCAAAACTAAGATGTTATGCTTATGAAAATAATTGTTTGGAATTTTCTAATAAAATATTTAGAGAATTTGCTATTTGTGATAAACCATCTTAGTTTATTCCATTAGCCTAAATAGATCTCCAAATGGAAATATTTGGACATTCTTTAATGCGTTGAGCAGAATTACCATTTTACATACATTGTTATTTCGAAGTCTCAATATTCTATTATATTAGAAAATCAAGCCCCAAGGTTATCGCTAGAACTGTATCCATTTAGCGCTAATTTCTCTCTCAAAAGCCTCTTCCTCTCCGGTGCATTTTCGTTATGTGTATTATTCGTGTAATCAATTTCAATCACAGCATGAATGATCGCGTGATAAAACTATAGAGAATAATTTCACAATAAATAGATGAGAAAGGAAAATGGAACTGAAGAATAAGGATTGTTAGGTATTCCATGTTGAATCAAAAGTGAATTCCTCTGAAATAATGCTACATGGGGAGGTTAGAAAAAAGTTGAATGAGATCGTAGGATCGTAACTTTCGTTTAATCACGCTATGTCTCTGATGATGACCGACTCTGGCCAGATGTTACCGGGAACTTGAAAGAATTCTCTGGAGGTATGCATCAAGAAAAATAGACCATGTTTCTAGGACGAGGGAGAGCCATAAGGAGAATGTGAGCGAACGTTCTCTCGCATGAAAACATCGGACGTCATACACGGTCCGTTTGCCATGTGGCATCTCGCTACAATCAGAACCCGCGGTAATAAAATATGGCCATCCCGAGAATAGCGCATTTAGGGCAACGCGTTTTGGACCAAAAGTTCCTCCGCATGTGGAACGGCCAAGTCGAATTGGACACGATGCTACACGCGACAAGTCTCGCTTAATCTCACGGCAGGGGTGCCGGGAGGGCTTGCGAAGGAAGGCGCGGGGCCACTCCTATGAGCACAGCGGGAGAGAGTGGACGCATGTTAGGAAGGGGGAGAGTCCAAGGCGATGAATATGCCAAAAGCTGTTTCAGTAAAGAGAGATTAGAATTTTTCACGCGTAGGAATTATTTGTTTGAAAACTACCCGTGTTCTTCTTGAATTTTCGGGCTAATGGCGAGGGAATTTTTTGCCCGCAAATCTTCTGAAAGGCTGGGGTGTTTTTTTGCAGGTTGTTTGAGCTTTCGGTGGATTTTTGCCGATGAGATGTTAGGAAAACTCCGGGGGCTAGAGGATATTTAATGCGTGTTGGTTCGTTGTAGATGATATGAACACGTCCTCGTTTCGAGGCGAGAAACGAGGGGAAGATGTTTTCCTGTGATTTGTGAGAGGGTTTCAATTTATGTTTCCTAGAGTTATCCTTCGCGATGAAATTGAAAATTCAAAATGAATGGAAAGGTTAGACCGAATATGTAATATGACAAGTGAGAAAATCATTCTAAAAGTCTCTTTCATACAATTCATCCATTTTATTATTTCCAGCAGTTCCCAACTGTTGCGTCAAAAACTTCGAGACATTATTAGGACTTAAGATCTAGATAACGATATAGATCAAAGAAAAATCGACGAGTTTTTGGTTATATTTATATCAAGTAACTAACGATGTAATAATTCCCTATGATTACGTGATTCAGCTCTAGAGCACCTACTTGCTTGAGATTCATGTTGAATAATAAAAAAGTAAATTCCACGGCGGGACATACCATTGTGCAATGAGACCTAGCCAAGCGGCATCATAATGTATATTATTTGTATGTAATTAGTCTCTGTATATAATACGAGGGTGGTCTGAAAAGTTTCCGACCCCAGAATTTTCAGAAAACATGTCGAGAAATGGCAAAATGTCGGAAACTTTTCAGACCACCTATATAGTCTCTCTCTTCATAATTGCCATCGCTTTGATCTGCATAAAGGGATAAATATATCTGTACTGCCACAAATCTCGATTCTTTTTGGAAAAGTAGTGTCTTGATTTGTTAATATAAATAAAGGAATTGTGTGAGCTATTCACGCTAATCTTGACACAGAATTAATCCAAGATCCACCCAAATTGCGGGAATTTTGCAGCACTCACTTACTTAAAATTAGAATCTCCCGCGATAGCACTCACCAAATTCTAGATATACAAGTTGATTCAGATATAAAAGCGAGGGAAGAAGAAAGTGAGACACACAGACAAAAACGACCGCTAAGCTTACAATTTCTCTTTTCTCGTAATACTATGTCCTTTCTCCATAAGCTGTGTTATTAAATTGCTGGTCAAGGTAATCTTGAATTCATAACTTGTAAATAATCTATTCTAACGAGTAGTTAGTTCTCTATGATCCATTAGCAAATATATATATTCTGGAAGGTCAGATTTGCAACAAGCAGAAAACTTTTAAATTTTTGATGGATTCCTCAAATGGAGAGAAAGAGAATTAAGAATGAAATTTACCTTACTGTGGCTCATTTGATTTTAAATTATCTAATGCCGCTGCTGAAATGAATCGAAATATCCACTCGTATGTAGAATACTGCAGTTTTATTATTTATGCACATGCAAGAAGAAAATAATTATTAAAAATTCGATTCGTGTATTTGAATATTATTTGCAACATATATCATGGAAAAATTACGTGAATAGTCATTAACTACAAAATTAACGCTCTCTCTTTTGGAATAGGGGTTTTTTACTAAACTTTCAACCACAAGATCTCCGGTTTGAATCCCTATTAGTGGGATCAGAAAACCATCTTTGTTGGTATTAGTTAATTTTTAGGCATTTATTGCAATTGTGATTGGGAAAATATAGATCTTTATAATAGTTTAGGCTTTGGTAAATAGAGTACGTTAAAGCATTCTGAATAAACACACGAAATAATCCTATCGTAAGATATGTTGACGGGACGGGAAGTTACAACCCTAGATATTCTTTTCAATGAGAAAGAAATGCTCAACCATTGGAATGAAAGTGCTTCAGGGTGGTGAAAGGGCGGTTCCACTCTTCTGAGAAGATCAGCATTCCCAAACGAAAAGAAATTTGAGGTTGAACGGCCTACAAATGATCTCTTTGCTGTGGGCGACAAAATACCTCCGTTCTGATTCAGGCCAAACGAAACCCGAAATTTTTCCGCGATATCGATTCCTTGTTAAATAACTCTGAAATCATGTATGTGTCGGTTGAGATACTTCTCGTCGCGAGGATTTCGCTCGGAGGAAGAACGGTACACGCGTTCGGAAACATTCAGTCAGGTACGAAATAGATTAGCGGCTGTGGCTGCACTATGGAGACCACTCGTTATTTGGGAGAAATATCTGACGCGGAGATCTGCCCACTATTGAGTGGGAGAATCCGGCGCTATCTGAGCCGAGATGTAAAGGAGAATTCGAATCAATTTATGAGGTGAATGGAGGAACAATACGGCCCTAAGCTGCCCTAAAGCATCCCTATCTCGTGTGAAGGGTTGCTCTCACAATGGAATACATTAAAGGTACGATTTAGGACCTGTTTTCTGATGAAATACCTACCCGCTGTGTTTCAAGCGGGCGTATTTAATTCTGGATGTTATTGGGAGATAGGAGGATAATCTGATCGATTGTGTGCGTCTTTTTGTGCTATTAAATTTCGATGGCGGGGGGCTATTTTATCGAGAGAAGAGTTCTTTTGTCTTTTAGAAAGGACGCGAAATCCGCTCTAGCGCATGGACTTGGCATTTCCACTTTAAACAGGTGGAAAAAGTCATTTGAGCATGGGATGATCTTACAATTTTTTTTAGATAATATGTAAAGATTACTGTTACAGTTTAATTGCAAATAAGAATTTCCTTGGATTGAAGCAGAATGAAGTCGAAAACCTCAATGAGTTAGTATCAATAATTTCATTGTATTTTTACGTAGTTTATTTCAGCATCGATATCATGTGTAGAGAATCCTATAAGTTTAACCTCATATATCAGGAAAAGTGAGCGAATCCGTTTACTACGTAATCCCAATTAATCCACCTTAATTTAGATGTGAAATAATTATCGAAATTTTGAAAACTTAAAATTTATAGAATGATTCGTGGCAATAAGAGTAATCGATACGTTGGCATTAAGAAGTAGCAGCGTTTTCTTATTTCCAGCTTCTCTTTTCCCAGATTCCCTTTCCTAATTATTCATCCGCATATGTAACAGGAATTCTCTGCGCTGAGTGGTCATCCTCCAACTCCGCCTTATTGCCTTAGCCTCTATCTCAGGCTATGCCATATATTAAATCGAAATCACTAGGATGAAAAGAAAAATTCCAAGACTTAACGATGAGACAGAGGCAACCATCGTAAACTAGAGACAATCATGACATGGGCTATCTCAATCTTTGCACTTTTCATATTTCCTAAATGAGAAATATTTTTATTTTCACCTGTCGTCACATATAGGTCCTATATCACACCTTTTGAATTTTCATTGAAGGGGCCTTGCTGGAATCAAAAGACGCGAGAACTTCTAGGTAATATATCTGCTGCTTGGACTCGCAAGGACGCCGTCCAACCACATTTTCTTTCACCTTCATTATAACGCGAGTGAATTTATGAACCAGTGACCGTAATTGAGAATGGGTGTTTTATTTTCTTCTGAAGCCGTTGAGACCGCAATACTAATCATGGATATCCTTAGCTTTAGGTGTGCTTTCGACCGAGAATTTCCTCCTTTGAATTCTCGAATAAGCTCATTACGAGTCAGCGGCTATGTATTTTTAAGAGGATTTGTTATTTTTTGTGTATCGGTCTCTCTGAAAATGAATTTTTTGTGAGAACACACGAGGACGTGGCTGTTCCATTATTACATTTTGTGAATACCCCAGAGAAATTTAATCCTTTGGCATGAACTTTTAAGGCAAAGAAGATGTTCAGAATTCAATACAGTTAGGATTTTAGTAAGACATGCGACATTAATTACGCAACAGCCTTAAATTCATAATTTCTTTAACTGGTATTTATCCGGCTTTAATACATAGACATATCCTTGATATATCTGATTTTATAAATGTATTGGTGTAGTTTTTAAAGAAGTTAATACTTTCTACAGACGTTATATTTGCAGATTAAGCAAATCAGGAACAACACCAAATATAAAGATCACGTACGACTTCGGTCTGAAAAGATAGGTGGAAGAGAAATAGGAAAATCCGACTTATTAAACACGGATCAAAATACTCTCCTCCTCGTATAAGATTCTTGCAGATTTTCCGTATCTGTTATTTTTTGAATTTGATAATATCCTTAATATATCACATTAGAAAAATTTTTATCAAAAAGGTACGATTTTTTATTGTTTAGATAGTACCAATCTAAACATACCAGCGTGGGCAACCAAAAAAGCCATGCTTTCGGTAGAAAATTGCAAGATATGTCCTCTCTTTTAATAATCAGAATTCGCTACTTTCTTCTGAAATCTTAGGGGAGTACTAATTTCTAATTCTCATTTACTGTAAATTATGTTGTAAAATTCAGGTACACTATCAGGTGTACTATCTGTCACTTTATATCCTTCTGTAGGCTATTTCGTGACCTCATATCTCATAAATGCTGAAATTGGTTCCTTCCTAAGTATTTTTTTGTCATCACCAAATTACCATCAACGAAAACATTCACTGAAAATAGTCATGGATTGAATGTTCACTTCATCGCAAGATTGGTTTTTAACGCAATTTTTTTTGTTAGTGAAACATGAGCCTTGCGAGGTTCACGTCAGAAGTAACCCCGAAAAGTAATGGTAATTTCCCAGCGAGTGCACCATTCGAAAGCAATCATCAGCGGACAATGAAAAATTACCCTCGATGTAAATAATTCTCGGAGCATATAGAAGATAGAACATTCTTTGCCCTAATTACCTCGCGTTACCGTTAATACCTTGCGGTAGCGTAACTTCCCGAGACGCCATCATCCGTCACTCCCGTCGGGCCATATGGCTCGCTTCCCCGTTTCCTCAGGGCGACTGTAATGGCGCGTGAGATATACGGTGTTACATAGCGGCCACGGCGGTACTTCCTAGACTTCGAAGGACGTCCTGAGGAACGGGTAGCGTGGGAGAGTCGCCGCTCGCATATGAGATTAGGAATTACGGGAAAAATATTTCGAGATCCCTCCGTCCCGCTGGGAATTTTATACATTTTTTGATGGAAATGGGTAGGGAGCTGAAAGGGGTATGTTTTTAAGGGTTTCAGTGACAGAACGGAACGGCTGATGTCTGAAAAGGCTTTTTTACGGACCCTTTGGGCGATGGTGGAGTGAGACGGATCGTTGGAGAGATGAAGGGGGAGGAAAAGTGACAGGACGACGAGGGAATGGTCCTCGGGAAGTTGAGACGATGCTATTCGGGGTGTGATTCTCTGCTTTATTCGAGATACAAATCGGTCACGTATAGTCTGCGTCATAAACTTTCATAATCTCCTTGTAGTCAGTGCTGCGCTCATTTGTCATGCGGGGATACCACATGCTCCATTTATAGAGCAAAAACTTATTTCTCTTACTATTTATTTTCACTGTCTTATTCTGCTGCCATGTGAACCTCGTCTGATCTGTGTCTGGTATAAAATGTTCCGGAGCTAAATTTTTCCGTTTTACTCCTCCCAAATAAGGCCGTAAATGTGAATAATGATCAAAAGTTATTGAACTGCAAGCTTTAAATATTTAGTGGATAATTTGTAATGATATTCCGTACTCATCCGCATTCATTTCAAAGTATTAGTGACAATAATTCAAAAGATGTCTACTACTATTCTTTGCTGTCATCGAGCTAATATTCGTTCTATATTACGTGAGGATGAGAAATGAAGGGGAATTTCATCGTGAGAAATAAGGGAGAAATTGATTTCAATATATGTTTGAATAAATCTAAATTCGCGATTACAATCCTCAAAATTTCAGGTAAATCCGCATTCATTTGAGAAATTAATGCATTGATGCCTAAAATGTCATTTGGCCTTTACACAGAAAGGATCAGGGGTGACAAATACGTATGTGGTCATTTTTCACCTCTGTTTATCCTTCGCTTTTACGCACTAGTCAATTACTCCCTTAACTTAATCGATAAATATCCTTAATTGTGTTCTACTCTTTCACTTCCAATCAAGGTGCATCTGTCGATCGTTCATATTCACGATAATATTCTCCAAAGAAAGATAAGGTATAGCTTTGAGGCTTGTTAATGTAGCGATGTATGATCCTTTTCTGTTCTATTAAAAATTGTTAGGGATTCATACTGGCTATCACCTTAACAGCGAATTACTCCAGAGACGTCGTAAATTCCGCCTGCCTATTTTGGCCGTCTTACAGAGATTCGCGTGCCGCGAGACATCGTATTTATTGTCGCTTTCCCGACAATGGAGCTGCACGTGTGCGCCAGTTAAATTTCATTGGGGACTGGGCGTTCGGCACCCGATAAGGAGTGGCTGTCCATGGAGGACGCACATGGGAGGGGCGAGTCTCTGTCAGGATGATGTTTGGAAACTTGGACCGTTCTTTTCCCCCAAAGTTGTCTCTCCCTCCACACCTCTGCCTTTTCATTTCCTCCCTGTACCACTCTTCTCCCCGTTTCCTACTCTACCACAACAATCTTTTAGGGCTTTGCGCGTCTGACTCACTGATTGACTGCCATATAATCCCCGTCTGGGATGCAGGTGCATGCCCTAAACATCGTCCCTCCCTCTCTCTTTTCTCACACTCCTTTTTATTCTCCCCATTTCCCTTTTCCACTCTAATCCCTATCCTCGTCCTTTTATTGTATTTATTCTTGCTGATAACTCAACGGAATCGTTTTGATTGTTTATATTAATCCAGATCTGGGGTGGGGCAACTTTTTTCGTCAATAGACGTGTGTACCTCTTGGGTGCATAAGAAACGTGAGGCTGTATATGTAATCATTAGTCCACAATTCACTGGCTTATTGCCTGCATTAGAATACTTTACATAAAAATTGTATGAAATAAACTTAGTTAAAATGACATAAGCTGACTTAACATGGGTAGAATATTTTCTATTTCATTTTCACTTTACCAAACAAGCTGAAGAAATAAAATTATTTAAATACCATTATTTTGAGGGAATGACGATAAGACACATTAAATTTTCGACATGCCGCTCGTGTCCTAAAAACTAGTTTCCCACCTCTAATCTAGACCAATGTTTTGTCCTTCATCATGAAATTGGATTTTACTAAACATTTCAACTTAGATTGCGTTTCCATATCGTTTAGTAGCATGTTGATAATTTGGTAATAATTTTCCTGCTTAGGCTTTATTTTTTGAAAACAGTTTATTTTGTACTGAAATGATTGAAATGTTATTTGAATTTCAAAAACATATAAAACTCGTTCGAGCTATTTGTGATTTTCTAACTCTTTTTGAGATTTATTATTTTCGGAATTAATTCTACGCAGAAAAATTGTTTCTGTCATATTTTCAATAAAGATATTTATCAGATTGTCTTCTTTTGGGTCTATGATGTCCCTATCTCTTTCTCATCTTCTATTATTTTAATACAAGCCTTAATTAATTTAAGCCTCCTTTCTCTTTCTCATTGACTCTTAAATCTTTCTATGTTATTCTCATTGTTTCTTGTTCTTTTTGCTGTCCTGTTACTCGGTACAAGTACACTTACTCTTTTTTGTCCTCTAAAATCCCCTTCCAAAATCCTTTTCCACGATTAATTCATTCTTTCATGCATTTTCTCCTTTTCTCCCTCTGGCGTTCATATCTCTTCTCATTTTCTTTCTGCATTTTCATCTCATCTCCATCATCTTCTCTCCTCTTTCTATATGGATGCATTCCTTCTTTCTCACGCCCAGAAATTGAAAAATATGCAGCGAATCCCTTGCGGCCAGTGGATCGCGGGTTCGTATTCCGCTCTAGGCCTGAATATTACCTTAATGCGTGCTCGGCACTCATCCTTATACATTTACTCCCCTAATGGCCTAATAGGTTGATAGAAGACTGTGAGCGTTGGTGATAAATCAGATCTTTCTCTCACCCCTCATTTCCATCCTGCTTGCCTAGTTTTCCCCCTCCCCGTCTTCCTAAGCCGTTCTGTTGGACCCAATCCTTGCCCCTCTTTTACCGGCTTTGTACCATAATATGTCTTAGCTTATCTACAATTCCTAGAATTGTTTAGAGGCTCCATTCAGGAGTGCTTAATGGCTAAAGACTTTCTTTAATGTTAAAATACGGCATAATCTTAATTGTCTTAAGCTCTCTCGGAATTTCCTCAATCCTTTACTATAAAGACTTATCTTTGATCGGACTGTTTAGCTGCAAGATGTTAGTATGAGGTATATGTTGGACAATATATTGCGGATAAAGAATGAATATGAAAACTCACTACCTCTTCCAAAGTCTTTATCGTCGCATTATAATGCGTAATTAATTAAAAGTTATTGAAATTTCACCCTCTCTAAAATCTTCTATTATAAAATTATTATTGATTGGTGAAAGTAACAGTGAAATAATAAATAATGTAACTGATATACTCTGATTAATCCGGTATGAAAATGGCTACATGCCTAAAAACCATTCGTGACCCTGCCGAATTTTCACATCGGAGAATTACTTTTTACTTTCGCTTTTGCTTAAAATTTCAATTTATTCCTGTAACTCACATCTATATAAGGAACATTATAATACTGTTACTTAAATTTAAAATCTGTGTTTATATTTAAAATTTTTAAATGTTACGATGGTCCCAACTTATTGTGGAATTATTCCCTCTGTGTTTGTATTGCTATAATATATTGTAATAATCAGGCTACATAATCACCTTAACCAATAAACTTCATAAACCGTTAATTGGTTGCAAATAATTAGATGTTAAGTGATCGTAGATTTCTCCCTATTATTTACTTTTTACTAAATTACTTTTAGCTTTAAGTTTCAGCTTCTCTTGATATCTAGAATAAGTAGCTTTCTTAGTAATTTTTAAAGGAGGGACGATAGCCTTCCTTTAATTAGGCTATTTCATTAACACTGATGCGAAAAATTAAGAATAAATTTTTACTTTTGCTTGATGATTCTGAAAAAATGGCGATCTTAAAGAATTATAATGGGGTTCCAGCAGCCCGCATTTTCCTCCTCGATTTTAAATTTTAAGTACGATTTTAAATAAGTCAAGAAACATATTTATACACAAAGGTTATCGGGTATTATCATATCCAAAAAATTCAATTGAACCGAGTTTTACTTCTGGTCGATACTATGATGAATCACTAGTTAAACTCAAAAATCAACTCAGACACATTTTGATGCAGCGAAAATTTAAGCATATTTTCTTTCTCTTGGGAAACGTGGTAAAGAGAAGAGTGTGAAGAAAAAAATCAATGGGGTATGGACAGGAGAATCAGAGATAAAAAGATGGCGACGGGCGCACTTCGAATGGGTATACCGTTGGAGAGAAAAGACGAGAGAGACAGGACTGGTTTGCCCGGACACGGCGTCAGCGACGCCCCACTCCGATTACGTGCGAGGGCGAAAGAGGTTGGAATTTGAGATTCTAAATTCGATGGGGTGGAAGGTCGCGTGGTTTCCCCCCTATAGAAAAACAGCGCGTGCGTCCCAAAAGAAAAAAGAAGAAAAATCTATTAACTCTTGCGCCTCCTAGTAGGATTTGCTTAGCGGTGGGGAAGGGGTGGGTAGAGAAGGAGGCATATGCATGTTTTATAGCCATCTTGCCACGACCCGTCTCCGTCGTAAAAGCATTCCGACGTTCCCAGCAATTTCGACTGTTTTGCATTCCTCCAGAGGTATTTCCCTCGAAATGAGACGATCTCGGGGAAAAAATTGTGACCTTCGTGTGAGCTATGACGGGATAAAAGGAGCAAACCCCAGAGGCCTAATTAAAATATCCGCGGGATAACTCCGAGAGGTTTTCTACATCTTCAAATTGATGTAAAGAGACCTCAGAATGTGAGGAAAAAACCATGCGAGCCATCCACTAAAGGGAAAATGAATTTCAACATCCGCTTCGATGTCATGTGCTTGATTCGTGTGCAGAGCTTAAAATTTTTGTGGAACTAAAGATGGATTCCTTCAATTTGTTCTCAAATGAACGGTTATTGAAATGATTTAGGTAAGAGAACGGATTCCTTCATAAGTTTTATGGTGATAGAGATCCTTGGGTAAATCTTTCGATAAAGGATAATCTATAACTTGCTATTTTATTTATGTTATTCCATTATCATTGAGAGTTTAAAATAAAAGAGAAAATGCGGCTTACTTAAATCGTGAAGTCTCTTTGGAAAAATAAGAGCATTAGCATGAGTATAATGATTTTATATTCGGTTCAGAACGTTTATTAATTTTAATTAAAGTAATTGGTGCTTTTTCGGTTGTCTTCCCTTTTGTTAAGTTCATTTTCGAGTAGTACCCTTTGTAAGGGTTACTAGAATTATTTTGTTATTTCGTGGTTTGTTAACATTCATTATTTCCTAAAGTTTTGTGCAATTTGAAGTAAGGAAAACTCTTTCAGTGCCAAGGAAATGTAATAACACTAAAAGATGGCTTTGTTTTGTAAATAAAATCAATTTGTGGGAGTTAAAAAAGCATAATGAATAGATTTTCCCAGTTATATGTACACGAGTGAAAAATTCCGCAATCGATAACCAATATCGAATGAATTTCATATATTGGATGAAATAGAGAAAGGATTTTACGATTAGTTCTCTATTACTAATTAGAACATCCAATTTTTCGCTTGAATAATTTTCATTAGAAATTATATTATATATATGCAAAAAATATGAATCCCTGCATCATAAGCCAGTGTTCTTCATTAGCGAGGAATTCTGCAGAATCCGCCTTTCATTCAATCAGATGAGGGACATGAAAAACGCAGTTAAAGCATAGGAATATAAAGAGAAAAGCAGGCAAGCAGGGAAGAAAAGAGCATTAATGAATGGCGTGGGAAATATATCCGTGGAAAAGTTACCAGATAGTTCATGAGTAGCAGCAATAGCACATTAATCTTCACTGCAGGATTCCGTATTTCTTCAACCAACTTCGGTCAGCATTATAAAGATATCTCATTGCCGAAGGGAATTGTGTATTAAAGCCTTAATAAAACTCATTATCAAGTAGTTTGGTACCTTCAACATAGTTTGTTTTCGATATTTTTCGTCCTATGTAGCCATTACTTTTACGTTATTTCAAACAACACGTTAATCTTTATGCCTTCGTTATTTTCTGTTTTCTTACTCTATCCCCGCTCTTATGATCCTTCGGAATTATGCCCTTAGAATCCTCTTATTATTTTACCTTTGTAACGATACCTCTCGTTTTTCTATACCATATCACTCTCCCCACTCCATTGTATGCACTCCCTGTTACTATTCTTCCATTTCTATTCCTCCTTCGTAACCATTTCATAATTTTCGTTCGGCTTGCTTCTGAAGCCAATTCTTCTTCCCACCTCTCTTGCATCTTCCTAAATTCGCCTTCCCAATGTCTTACAGCCTCTTCTCTTCTCCATTCTTATCCTCCCGTACGCATATTTTCTCCTCTCCGCTAAGTCCTTCCGAATCCTCTCCTCCACCTCGCTCCCACTGGGCACGTGATTTACACTCGGCTGAGTGTGTGGAGGGAGGAAGACCTCCGTGGGAAAGTAATGGCCGTCCGCGGAGAGAGCGAGTGAGGGAGGGGTTGGGGAGGATCTTAGGGCACAAAGAGATTATACGTAATCAAAGCGACTAAAGGATGACGCGTTGGAGGCGGTAATAACTTATCGACCTCTCAGTCGACGCGGTTATAGCGTATTAAGGACGCCGAATCTATTAACATAGTTCTTATCTCACGTTCATGATCTATATGGCAGGTGGAGCTATTGGATCGGATGCTGTTTTTTGGCATCGGATGTGGAAATGGGGCTAAATTGGCTATCCGTTGATTCATTATGAGAGTCGTGTCTAATTTAGTTCAGCCATGTACCTGTGAGATGGTAGTAATCTCAAAGATTATTTCCTGGAAGAATGGTTGAACAATAAAATATTAAAGCGTTTGGTAATGCCACTTCACATCTTCTCGAAGTATGCGGTAGGGGTTATTATTTTTGACCTATTATATACCTTCATCTTAAAAGGTCAGCCTGTTTGTCCTAAGATAGGATACCGAGAGAATGGTGCTTCATGAAGGAAGTTCTGTTCTCAGTTTCTATCTCGGATGATTTTTTTTTTAAATTCCGAGATACCGTAAGATTTTGATATTAATTTCTTACGTATAGGAATCCTAATCCAAATTAAAGAATTGTGACGTGAATATTTCTTATATTTGAGATAAACTAACTTTTAACCTAACAAGTAACGAGATGACTTCGGATTTTTTTCTTCGTGACACAACTTATTTTTACTAGGAAAAAAAACATTCTATTCTCGTCTCCCTACCCTTCTAGCCAAAGAAAAAAGCCCGAATCCGACCTTGAGAGCATGTCACGTTTTACTTAAGGGCTCTAATTATTAGCTCACGTATTGGGAGCGAAATTATACTCCTTGTCGATTGATTTGGTCCGATACGAAAAGATAAGGTATCGCGTAAAAAATTTCAAACTAGAGGAAAGCTGTAAACATCTTTGAAAACCTTCAAAACTCAGAATCTTAACTAGTTACAGGGAACTCACTCCAGGCTACTTCATTAAACATACTGTATCTACGAATGATTTTGTCTAGCGCGGCTTAATAAGAGAGGAAGCGTCAAATATATGTCATGAAAATATCGACCTCCGATGAAAAAGTCAATCATAGTTTCATAAAAGAGTGAGGGGTAGGATGAATTATAGTAATGGTAGCGTTATAATTAAACCGACATACGTATGTCTCATATCCAGACTGTATAAAAGTCTTAACTTAAAGAAATGAAGCAGTCAGTGCTTCCCAACTGTTTACCTTCTTGATACACAAAAACATTGACTCAATGACTTTCGCATACTTAAAATAGAGTAATCATAAACTAAAACTGAAGGAAGAGACTAAACTGGGTCTGGTTAAAATATTTTAGTACTTTTAGTATAAAATTTAATCAAAAGGAAATATATCTTGGAAAATAAAGCTCACAGAGCATAATAATTACAAGAATGTTACCCTCGGATAATTTACCATGTAACCTTTTTTAATAGTAAGAGTATATCATTTAAAAATTCGGACGTTGAAATCGCCGAACGCTCTCTAGGACATGAAGAGCTTACTTTTTTATACCGGCACAGCACTGTAGCAATGCACATCAGTAAGAGCTGTTGTAGATAATGCCTTAATAAAGAGAGTTTTAGTCACTTCGTGAATCGCTTACCTCGTGGAGAAAAAGCACTCGTAAACAATAACCACGACTATTTTAAGGAAACCACGTAACTCTAGTAAATCATTCAAATTTTCGGTCGTTGAAGTCACCGTGGTCTCAGCGCACGCATAAGCACGCGCACGCACTTAGCCGAGACTGTTTTACCTGTCTTCCCGAGTGGGGGTGGTGGGCGGTGGAGGAGGGGATCAGAGGAGGCGGCGGTGGCGGGTGGAAGGCTTGTTGAGGAGATGGGTTCGCCGTGGGCGTTTTAGCGGCAGGTGCACGGCCTCGTGGCACGCGGTGAGGGTGGATGGGGTGGCCGAGACGGCTTAAGAAGGAACGTTCCTAAGGGATGAGAGGTTGGGGAAATGGTAGACTTGGAGAGGGCACACGTAGAGAGGAAGGGTTGGGGGAAAGGGTTGTGGGGATGGTCTCTTCACCATCCTATGTGGAGGAGTACCGGGCGCGTGGTCGAAGGGATGGGTTAGGTCCAGTGGATGGAGACTTGTTGGAAGAGCAAGCACGCGGATGATGGAGGGAAGGGCTCCACAGGGCACCTGCATATAGCAAGTGGTGCGCTGATGCTCTTCTGTGGCCGTACCGATGATGAGGGACTTCTATGGGTGAATCGGTATGGATCCTCTCGATGTAAACATTGCATAGAGGTCCTTCGCTTAGATTCGGCTAGACTCATCGTCGAGAAACTTGAGGGTTTGCGCTTTTTTATCGTCTACGGAAGGACGACGGGTGCCGTCCCGATGTTTTTTTTCCGGGAATAATGTTGAGGCCTATATAAATATATTATGTCATCTCTTCAGAGAAGTAGAATAGCTAATTTTACTTTCCTCTCAATAAAATGATGGGCTATTACGTAGACCAGCTTTATGTTGAAAGCTATTCAGTGCAACATTAACATCTTATAAAAAATAGGGTGGGCGAGCACTTTCATGTATTTAGATTCGTTTCATTCCATTTTTACAACAGATTTCAATTGTTGATTGTTGTTTTCCAGGGAGCCATTCCTTACGCGGTTTCTTTAAATTTGAATTTGAATTACGTAAGCTTAGATAAAACGAATTAATCCCTACCCATTACTTATCTCAGATTCACTCTTTATTAATCTCATTAACATTCCATAAGAACTTTAAATGTTGGTTTTACTATTGTATTTCATATTCAGAACTAGTCATGCGATATAAAAATATATTCTTAATCTTATATAGTCTATAAATACTGTCGACAACGTATTTAAATTTCATTAAGTATATTTTTGTTTGATATCTGTTTAATTAGACTCTAACGATGGAATATCCATCATATTTCTTCTGGTTTTATTTATAAAGTTCGTTCGGCTGAACGATTTCATGTCAGTGAGAAAAAAATTGAGAGACAACTCGTGTTACCGCTTTCCGCTTTGAAGTGAAATGAATAAAACATTTTTATCGAGACGTTTCCTTTCAAAAGGGTAAGGAACTGTGAGTCGGTATGGCAGGCAGCTCCCATAAGTTCACATGACAGGAAGTCCGGCTTGATTACTCGTAATCCCAGACCACTCTCCGAAGGTCTGGACAGCTCTCTTACGCTGAACCGGGACATTTCTTAGTCACGTGGAAGATGTGGAGAAAGAGAGGGCGCGGTGGGGAAGTGAAGCGAGAAAAAATTACGCGATGGGAATAGACAAGAGAATTTATGCGACAAGATGGACGAGTCGAGAATGATGTGGGTGGAGAGGAAGGGTAGAGCATGTGATGGAAAAGATGCACAGAAAAAATCGTCGTCGTCGAGGCAGCGAAAATGTTTCTTCACACAATAAGTTAACTCTTCCGATTCTTCGATTTTTTTCTCATTCGACTACGTGCTCATCATTCCAATGATATGATTCCATTCATATGATTTACTCGATCCTTACGGCTTCTTCCCCGAGAGATTCGTCTTGAATCCATAAGATGTCATAAATGTATTGATATTGGCTGCGAGTAGAGGATAAATGATTGTTCGAGACTGTCTTGAAAGCTTCGTAACGGTTAATCGGACGTTTCCAAAAATATTCGAAATTTCCAACTCTTTTATTATTCGGTCTTTTTCAATTAAGGAGGGAAATCTTGGTGCTTGTTATCAATTAACTATTACCTTAAAAAGGTTGCACTAATGATACTGGTAAATTAAAATCACTCTATCATGTGATTGAAGCTTGTATATCCATTCATAAGTATATGCCCGATTTTTATGGCGTTTAATTTAGCGTAGGACTTAAAAGGACAATTTTTACCCTGACGTTATACTGTATTCTTATATATGCGCTGCTAGAAAACCGAGAAAGAGTTTTCATTTGAGGTACGGGTATGTTGATTAATGGACGGACATCACACAGTATACTCTGCTCTTTTGTTAGAATATCTTTAAAAATTTTATTCGGTATTCACATTTTGAGGTAAGGCTTAAGATTTTCAGTATTTGTCCAGGGGTTTTGACTCCTGAACTTGATTATGCGATTTACTCAGACGAATACCTTATGATTCTCCTTTATTGGACGCCTCTTTCATCTCTTTACGGAATATCCAGGGCATAAATAAGATAAATTCAAATTCCTTTCCGAAAATTCTTTCAGAATTCCGTTACGCATTACTTCAGGGCTCCTCTGATGGACATCGTAAATCAAAATAATTTCTTCTGACAAAGAATTCACGAGATTTTTCACGTATATATATACACCTAAGAACTTATAAAGAGGTAAAAAAATTTTGAAAATTCTTAGGCAGATGTCTCTGTGCGCATTTCTCAAAACACAATAAATATTTTTGGGTTGTAATATTATTTGATGGGAGAATCAACTCAGCTTTTAAATTGTTTTAAGTAACTTTTACGTTTATTTAACGACCGAGAGATAACTTCTTAATGGGTAATAAACTTAAGTAACAATTTCTTCCATTCACACCAAACATAACGAACCCTTGGCAAAGAAAAATTATCTTTATTATTGCGATCTTTACATCATAAAGCAAGTATTCATGATATGAAGTTGTTCAAGCATTGAAATATGCTCGAAAATTTTAAGATTCTTTTATCCCCTCAGTTGAATAATTGGAAGATAAATATTGCGTATCCCAGATATTTAACGAATACAGTTCATTTATTCACGAATATGTAGTTAATCATAAAAACTCCTCGAGTCGCCATTTAATATTACGATAGTTCGAAAGGAGTAATACTTCTTGAATTCTCCTGTATGTATGTCAAAATTCTATCAAAAGCCTTGGATTATCTTCCATCATAATTAGTTTCAGCAATTTTGTTTTAAGAATTTGTTTTTATGAAGTAAAGCCCTAGAACTTATCATTCTAAAGAGTCAGTTTTAGTAGCATTATTCCACCAAAGGGATTAGCTGATTTTATTCCTCCACGATATTTACGCAAGAGTGTTACAGTGTGGTTTCCATTTCTATCCTCTAACATTTTCTTCCCACAAATATTTAATTTAGAGAGGAGGTGTCCTCGAGGCACACTAAATGAGCTTTTCGGACAAATGGACTTCCTCACCCATACTCTATGGTTCTCAAATCTGTAATTCTCCGCATCTCCTTCGCTCACGGCAGATTTTATCCACAAACCGCTCAGTTTCTCCCGATGGAAATTTCTCCTCGAGTCTTCGTTTTATCTTTACTTCTCAACTGTTATTCAACTGAGTGATGGCCCTCAGGGGTCCCTATCTCGTGGTCTTCATTCCCTCGGCTGACGTCGAGTGATTGCAAGGCGCCACGCCCCACTCCCTCCCCTCATAAATATTTCAGCCACCCATTGCTCATTCCCAAGCAAGAGACAATCTTTGTCTCCAGGACGCTCTTTCTCTATAGCCTCATGGAGCAATCATTAAGACAAGTCAACAAGCTGCTTCGTTTTTCCTGCTATCAGGCAATTATCGTCGGCTTTGAAATTGTTCTATTCGTACGAAGAGTTTTAAATTTTCATCAAATTAGCAAGAAAAACGGGTTTGGTGTTTAAATTGTAGTTTATGGTGAGCATAAAGCCAAACGTTTGGAAATTTAATAGTCATTCATATGAACGAAGTATTTTTTTGTAATGTAAATTTTTGTCACATTTTAGCTATTTTCAAACTTTAAGTTTTTACGCATTACCTTCGATTTTTATTTCGACTGAATAAAGGCAATGTGAAATATATATTCACCAAGAAAACTTCAAAGTTCGTAAACCTAATTCATGGAAAGGAGAGATGTCTGATTTTTCCCCTAGAATTCTAGCCTGATAGGCATAGGAGAAAGTACTGACGAAAAACAGTATCAAATTTGTAGTAACTGATAAATCAATCTTATACGTTGTGCAATAACTTTTAAGTGCTTAAAAGAATCCACTTGAATACGAATTTCGATTTTAAAAAAGCAAACAAACGTTAATTTGCTATTTTCTACGTAAATATCGAATTTATCGAATTATTTTTTATATATTTATTATTATTGATATTCGATCTATTACTCAGGGAAAACTAAAGAATTTCAATAAGGAGACGCTAAATACTCTTTTGATTTTTATAACTGTTTCGATTAAATTCGAACACATTGAATTGGGAATAAAATTAAAGCCGGCATATGACTCGGCATCACCCTGCCGCTTTATTGACTTCACTATGATGAATGGCGACTGAAATCTTTACCAGAATCTGTTACTGTAAAGTGCTAAAAACTCTGGATGCACCAGACCTAGAGGTCCATATAATTTAATCAGTATAATTTAATTTTATGCTATCAGTTGTAGTACTCTTACATAAAGAACTCCGAGATCAGTTTCCAAAGAACAACATTCTAGCTATTATAGCGACCTATCTTTACCTCAGGTTACATATTTACTCTCACGTTATAATAGCGTCTAAAAGTTAAGTAGTTAGAATTTTTATTCTCATTTTTACAATTCAAAGTCTATGCTAATGAGTTACGGCATTCTCGAAACATTAAATGTGAATCCAGATATCCAGAATCATATTTATTGTTGCATTGAGCTATCTGTATCGGCCTTTTTAACCCCTATTAAAAATTATCTTCTTCTATGTGATTACCAACGTAAATAGTAGATTTTGAAACTTTTTAACTCGCTCATATCCTTTTAACTATCAAAATTGGAAAATTCAAATTCTTTCAACAAAATCTATGAACTTCTAACAAAATCTCCCTTTCCTAAAGGGACAATCTCGATCGACCATCTGATCCTTGAGCTTGAGTGCCATCACGTCTTAGTGTGTGACGCGTTCCCCATCAAGTTCGCGTGCGGGCACGCGTGTTCCGTGTGTCTGAGTGGAGGAAGGGCGGGGTCGGAAATACGAGTCTGGAAGGTGGTGGTTGTAGAAGCGTGTCGAATGGTGCAGGCGTGGGAGGCACTCCCGAAGCTGACTCTTACCCCTCCCTCGATGGACCACAGTTCTCTAGCGGGGTGATTTGGGTTTAACATTTCGTTCAAGGACATTCCAGAAAATGCATGTTACGGTGAATGGAAGCATAATGGGAGCATTTATCTATGTAAAGAAGTGAGGGTCGCAGCCTCTGGGTATTGAAAAGTGGTAAATGAAGAGAACCTTCATCCTGAGATTTTTTTCAAAGTCACCCAAACTAACAGTACTCGATTCGTTCGAAAAGTTTGGTACCTACAAGCTCGTGTACGGCTAGAATCACCAGGGGAAAGCTATCGAATATCTAGAGATATGACTAATATAAAGCTAGCAATGAACGCTAAATAAATGATTTGGGTTGCAGTATCGATATTTCCATCTCTGACAAGGAACATCAAGGATCTAAAATTCTGCTTAAAACGTTGTGTAATTATAACCTTACTCTATGGTCTAAGTGTTATTCCGCATCAAAGGCCTTTAATCGATTTTTCTGAGGGTTAAAAATATTAATATGTACACAGAATCATATCTTGAAATTCTTGTGGTGTAGTTGTGTGAAGTATGGCACTCAACCTGCTAGCATACGTTTGCCACTAAAACTTTGTATAATATTCGATTTTCTAAGTAAATTTCAAGAAAACGCATACAAGGCAAAGTATTAACTTTTCCATTTTCCAAGGGATTGGATATAGGATCGAAACGTGAATACTTATTGTTTCAGCATAAACAAAACGTTTACACAAAATTTGATTTAAATCAAATCACCAAATCTATCCATTTTTGCATATTATTTTAGAAGATTTTAAAAGATCGATATCAGCAGCAAGTTCTTTTTTCTATCAATATATTGGTTGCCTCTTGTTGGTTAATGATAATTCATTACTCTAGATATCTTATCAGTGTAACGCAGAGATAATGGCCTCGCTATCGAAAGCACCACAAATTGGTAATTCGAATTAAGGTGAGAGTATTGAAATCATAATTTCATAGATAAAGCAAACTTTAGTACAACTGATTATTTACAAATCTATTTTTAGTTATTGAACCCAAACGGAGAGAAAATAGTTTGCGAGCAGTTCGCAATTCGGCCGATAGATGGCTCCGAGAGAATCGGGCGTCCGGAATGTTTAGTTTATTTGTATTTCAGAGTTAATTAATTTCGGTAGCGAAGGCACCTGCCAATGTGAGGCTGAGCTAACACCGGAAGACGCCATGCTCACGTATAAAGCAACGTAAAATAAGAATGCATCCCGTCAGTAAAAGGACAAACTTTAGTTGTCATGTTGACCGTAGTCGCATTGCAGAAGGGAGTCTTAAATTTAACTTTTCACTAATTGTCATCAGTGGGGTCAATCCTGACCACCTAGTATATGATGAGTGTGCTCAAATGATCCATTACGTTGATTATAGCACGCCCTCATGGGACATCGCAACCCTGTGAGTGGTATATCTGATATTCCACTGATGACCACTTCTTAAATATCGCATTTAATGATATAAATTTAAAGTTATGTTCAAAATATGATTAAATTTAATTAAAATGCAAGACACGCATCAATTTTTCTTTCGGAAGATTATTATTTTCAACGGTCGGAGCGAAAACAACCGATTCGACAAAGACACACGAAACGATACCGGAACCTAACCGAAATTTCTTTACTTCATTGAACCAAAGGGAGGACAGGGATTACAAATTATGTAGAAAATAGCTTTTAATAGCCTTAACAAAATGAAGGTATTCTATACTCTTTTTAATAGATCAAAAATGCAGAAATGGCACTAATAACCCTAAATTCAGAGGATGACTATGGAATAAATTTATATACACTATCGAACTAAATTTGAGTTAATATTCATCCAATTAAAATAAGCAATACCAACAAATTTCACAAAATATCTTTTCTCTCTATAGTGTAAAAAACAGGAAATATCAGTTTTTAAGTGGAGGATTGTAAGGTCATTTGCTGCTTCTATCTATTTAAGTTCTAATCCTTCTGTTTTGAGAGAGAGAAAGACAATATCAGAAATAATATGTATATTGGATGACCTTTTTAATTATAACATTTTACTGAGAAATATCCTATCACATTTTGTTGTAAAATACAAGCTAGCTCTTTAATAACGGAGAGAAGGTGAAAAAACTATTATATATAAAAAGGTTATTTATTGTGATATGCTGTAAGAAATTTTCATTTACATCTTATTATAATTTTAAAGGGAAGTGCGTAATTTTCTCCTGAGAAATGCCAATTTAAATTAATCAGTAATCTCCCTCTGAGCGATGATGAATCGTTTACATATTTGTAAGATTCTTTTAAATTCAAAAATTTTCGAAAACTCTTCTTCGAAATTTCGATCTTTTGCGGAAAATCTTTTCGTATCGCCCAGTGGTATTTTGCAAATATGTGGATTTCTTTGGTT
Source organism: Pachydiplax longipennis (assembly GCA_036926295.1). Taxonomy (NCBI): domain Eukaryota; kingdom Metazoa; phylum Arthropoda; class Insecta; order Odonata; family Libellulidae; genus Pachydiplax; species Pachydiplax longipennis. The sequence goes on from JAVFKF010000004.1 coordinate 54,268,864, forward strand.
ACATATTTAACGAATGTTTTCGTAGGAATGCATGTAGTCCTACAAAGCTATTTGCCTCGAAACATTAACAAGCTATTAGAAACACCCTCGCTTATTTCTCTACACTTTTTCTCTTTATAAATCTCCCCGGAATTCGTAACAGCAGCTGTTTAATAGGATTTTTGATGTCTGCTAATTAAATCTCGTAGCCAGCGTGGAGAGATAGAGCGTTGGAATGGTGATTGGAACGGAGCCACCTGTTATCTCTCCCACATCCTTCGGATTGCGTAGGATGAGCAAATGAATAAGATTTTTGCGAGCTGAACAGGGAAGAGGAGAAGGATGAATGCCACGCTGTAACTGGATCTCTTTGGGAACGGTACATGATGATAGAGGAATCGCAGAATTATAAGGGGAAATGAGAAAGAACAGAAGTGAAAGGAATCTGATAAAAATCTGTTTCTTGGTGCCAACCGCGGTTGATGCGTCTTCAATTTTAAATCCTGACGCTTACGTGATGAAACTCGAATCCGAATCATGTGATTCACTAACTTGAGCAAGGTGGGAATGGTAAATATCTGATACGGGAAGGAATTCGATTGACTTGTTATTCAGTGAATCTGTATATTTGATTGGGAGGATTCCCTCAGCCGTTTGATCTCCAAAATTTAAGTAATTCCAATGAAGACAGTTTCAGGTGTCTTTTACGGTCGTCAAGATGACGTATTAGAAGATCAAGGGAAATAAAATCTTGAAGCAAATAGCTTGCTCTTCTATCACTTATAGTTTTTAATGACATAACTAATGAGATAATGCTGACGGACTCACTAATGCGAAGTATCGATGTTTGTAGACGATTTAAAAATGCAGAAGTCAATTTTTAAATGCTTTAAAAAAACCGTTGTGCTTTAGTATTTTAAGTTAATTATTAATTTAACGATAACTTTACCGCCTATTTTTACTTGCACTTCGCGTGCGAGGTTCTTTTACGCTATTTCCTTTTGTTTTACTTCTTTGTCTGCAGAAAATTTTCATCGTGAAAATCCTCCGCAAGTGATTGGTTTTTGAATGCGCCTTAAAAACCCGTCTTTTTATTGTCTATTGAAAGGAGAAAAGGAATCTTCTGTCTTCTGTTAACGACTTTCACAGGTTTTTCAATAAATGTCGTTACATAATTTGTCAGCGACCTAGAAAGTCATTAGCTGCCATTACAACAATTGATACGGTGAGATAAACAGCACTTTATGTTATTCCGAAGTATTCGTTTTGACATTTCAATGATACGGTGTAGTTAATTTCTTTTCCTTATAACAATAGACTTTCATTCGCAGGTATTTTCGACTGATTTTTTTCTTGTGATTTTATTTAAGCGATCATACTTTTAGGTTAGAAGAAGGATTAAGCAATAACTTTACTCAGCATTCTCCCATTATTAATCAGAGGTCACCGACTTCCGACTGTTTTACGTAAGTCATGCTATCTTCACAAAAGTCATGCGTAGGATTCAATTTATTTTTACAATTCAGCTCATTCGGTGTAATGAGAACTTGAACTCATTAAGGGTCTTAAGATAAAACTTCCAATCCATTTACTGTTACCCTCTATAAACTGCTTTGCCTTGCCTTAAGACCCGTGGACGTGTTACAGTGAAGTTTTTATGGGAGTATCTCCGACTGTAACGAAACTCGACACAATAGGAAACGAAAAGGACTTGGTAACGATTCAACCCTTTTCTCTGATTGTTTCCTGGATGCCATTCTTTCAAAAGAAAAATGTAGAAGAGTCGAAAAGAATTTTGGGCAATGGAATGAAAGGGCTGTTAAGGCACCTCTTCCGAACATTGACTGTGGGAGGGTTGGGGGAAGTATTTAAAGGAAAAAAAGTGTAGAAAGGTACGGTAAGTGGTATGTAGGACTGAGAAGAAGATGGAGGGAGCGAGAAACTGACCGCCGCCTCGGACTTGTTTTTTCGAAGTCACGTACGGACAGGGTAAAATAAATGGCAGGAAGACATGGCGCAATAGTTCTCATTCATGAATCATTTTGATATGTCATCTCCAATTTCTCGCGTCGAAAGAGAACTCATCTTACGTCTTCGTTATAGCAGTGGATTATAAATTCATTGGTTTCAGTTTCAAGTCTAGCTTGACTTTCCAATATTTTAATTATGTAAAACACGTCTGTATCTTGCATTCCCAACGATTTATGTTATTTAGAGTATGTAAAGAGAAAATGTTGCCCTGAAAATCTACCACAGTTCAAGGGAGAAATACGTATTTTTCACCATCAAGCAAATACGTATAAATTTCTTTTGTAAATTATTGTTTTTAACACTTATTTATCATAAAATTTATTATATCCTAGTTACACGACAATTTGATTACTGAAATAGATATAAGTATGTAGCGAAACCCTAAATATAAATGTATATATATGCGCTAAACGTGTTGTAATCGTCGAAATCCGTTTCAATTGAGTATTTTTGCTTCAGAAGATTAATTTAACGATATAAATTTAATAATTAAATATTAACAGTCTTATTTCTGATATTTAGTAGCGGGAATTCTAATTAATTATTCTTAACTATAAACGCGTTACAACCCTGAATAAATAAATGGGAATGATTTATTATGCTTATATAATGATTCATCAACAGCTAATTGCAATTTCCATTCCTTTTTATTGATTGATAGAAGGCAGTGAGATATTTCTCTGAGAGATTGTTAGCAATATTCCCTGAAACATAGGAAGAAATTGTTTATTTACAGAAATGTCGTTATCATAGCAGTTTACTAACCAACCTGCAATCTATGAGCAGTAATAGTATTGCTGTTCCCTTGTGGAAAAACTATGAAATTCGACTTTCAGACCTAGCAACGATCTCTGAAAATATTCCTCGACTGATTCCTATGTTCGCGGTAGTTTTCCCTAGAAATAAAAAATATCCGAATTGGATCATCGAAATCGCTGAATATGAATCTATTAATCGCTTTACCCTAAATTACTATTCCCTTTCCAGTTATGAACTTAATTTGAGTGACTCACCGAATTAGCTATTAGTTCCGCCTTGTAAGAATCACAGACTGTGCAGAGATTTTAGAGCGGCGGTCGAACCGGGAAATGCTGTTTCCATACTTTTGAGTGACTCCTCTGTAAGAATCTATTCGTAAGGTATTGAATTCTGTCTGCGGCTCAAATAGTTTTAAGTATAGGTTTCTCGAATATAAACTTACTGCCAGACCTTTTGTCGGCGAATCCTTACTCTGTAACGCATCAAATTCTCGTGTCACAGTGTGCATACGTTGTACATGATGAATTAAGTTCACCCCCCTGTCTCACGCCGAAAGGCGGCTTGCAGGGTATTAATGTAGAAGTAAGAGAAGCAGGGAATCGAGGCGGCAAGTGGGGTCAAAGTGGATGACTAAAGAGAAGGATGGGAGAGGAGTGGGCGGAGGCAACCTGCGTGAAACTGACCGCTGCCACGGTCTTCTCTTGTTTCCCAAAGCCACGAGCGGAGGATTAAAAAAAGCTCTGTTCTTGTGGAATGAGATCGCAGAGGCCGGTCGCCTCGAGGGGCGGCCACGTGATAAAGTGTGAGGCGTGACCATCGTAGCCTACGCCCGCTTCTCTGGTAAGACACCGCAGCCCCGGATGTTCTCCGAGATCAACAGATTTCGAGAGTTTTAAGCCGAAACTATTCACACCTTTCAGAAGAGCGCATATCGAGATGCTATATAGCCGAGGAAATATGTCCAGGGTCGCAGATAAAATCGATCTTAGGACCCTCGGAAATTCCCTCCGTATTTTAAATGCTAGTTAATAATTCACGCCTTTAGCTAGGGTTTTTGTCTCGAAGTTTAACTTTTTCACGGTCTCGATGCTCCGTGAGAAATCGTCTCTCTCCAGACTCTTGCTTTTCCATATTTCGAACGTGTTTTAAACAGATCTTCCTCTGATAGTCATAACCCATGCAGAGAATTTTTTTCAATCGCCTTCGTTTATCCAACCTATGTATATTACCACTGAGCGGCGCGTAGGGGTTGGAGTGTTAACCTAGTAAAACATGTCTCGCGCTCGAATCATGGTTAGGACATAGTTGTTCCTGTGTGCGACTTGAATGGTTAATTATTATTAATGGTTATAAGGTCTCTTTAGAACGAAAATTCCCCTGATGAAGTTGTCATTATTGACATAACTATGTTGTTTTTAACTCTCTGGATTTAACCCCGGTGATACTGACCAGAAAGACCCGTATTTACTCAAATATAACCACTTTCGACGTTGGCCATAAAATATCTTCGGGCGAGAAAGAAATTTCAGAGCGCCCTAATGAATGGATATATTAAAATTCACTTCCGCAGATAAGTGAAAAACCTCGACCATAAAATTATCAATTCCAAGCGTTAGGATTTACTGCCTTAGACCCAATATTCTCACTAGCTTTAGTTAATAGTTTTAATTTATTCAACATATTTAATGGAATTTTCACCTTCAGAACAAAATTTGATGGCCTGAAACATTCCGCTTTTATCTCTGGAATTTGAAAGTTTGACGAAAGCCGCTGAAAATTCGGTTTTCCTGCCCCTTGATCTTACGATGATAACAGATACAAGGTGGATAAACACAGATATTTTGAGAAAGGTAAAAAATGAGCCTTAGTTTCCATTGAAATTCAAGTTAAACACTCTTCTTCGCACAAAGTACGTCTAAGAGTAAAACAGTGGATATATTGTCACTAATGCTTTTCGAAATAGAAATTCAATATGAATAAAATAACGCTTCTCATGTTTTGCGCAGTATTTTATTTACGTTTTTTTTTATTTTACTAAGCCTTTAATTTTATTGTTTGATAATGCGTGTATTTGACCGACTAGTAATGTTAAAAATGCGTTACAAAGTTCCATGTCGTCACGTTTTTCTCATAAACATAAGATTAAATAACGCTAAGTTTTCATGACATAGTATTGTAAATGACCAGAACAGCTAATAACTCTAAAAACGTCATGTATTATCAACTGGTGGATTATTTAAACTGGTTTATTTAAATATTTAAACGATTTTGAATTCCTTTTAAATTCCAAATATTCAATCGGCTTGATTTATATTCATTCATTCAGGTGCCTCAAGGTGATCACGCGGCTTCCTCTAGAGGTTTTTTTTCCTCGGCAACATTTAAGACCTTTCGTAGGAGATTATTAAACCTGCTCTGTCAAACCTATCCATAGTATAAGTATTAATTAAACCTAGTCCTATTATATGGTTCATGTGTGGCTCGGTGGCAGGAAGAGACTTTCCCTTTTATTTTTTTTCCAATCCTAGGTAATTATTAGGTAGTTCCTATAAAATCAGAGAAGTTTCGAGTGTCAACGTTGCTTGTAACTACCGTTCTCTAGAAGGAAAATATTTTGAGATTTATACCCACTCTGCAATTCATAGCATAAAAGTTTGTAATAAACATTTCATGAGGATGCACTTTCTCCAATTTGAAGAGATTAATTCAGCAACAAAATTGAAAATTTTTCGATCTGAGGAGATGAAATAAGTTTTTAAGAAATTATTGGACGTTATTTAGCATCTCCAAGTAATTAGATAATATTCTTCACTTCAATCACTGTTAAAAGGGAGAGGGAAAGGTATTACTATACACGTTGGAAGCAGAGGTTTGCACCTTCGAAATTCAAGGATGATAGTTTAGTAGTTCATATCTCTGCCCGGAAAGTGGGAGACCTGAGTTTCAGTACCACTTATGTCAATTCTTTTCACTTTCGTATTGATTGGTGTTCAATATCAAACGTTTATATTAGTATTTAATACATTAAAAATTTAAATAGGTAATCCATTGAAAAGCGAGCCAAAATATTTCTGTCAATGACTCAATGTCAATTTATACAGGTTTTAAAAAACTTCTGAAGTAGTGATCCTTGACCTCTGAAAAAGTTAACCTTGCTTAATTATGAATTTCTTATGGTCATTCTGAAGAGAATAGAATCGGTTTACGTTCCTTCTGGTATGCGGAGTCTCATCTAAATTCAAATTGATTTGTTCATCGTCACCTGCCTTATAGTTCGTTTCTTTCACTATTAATTTGACGATCATTAAATATGTACACAAATGACTTTACGTAGTATAGAAAATCTTTCTTATTTCTCATGTTTATTCATAAGGATGGCAAAAATTCTAATCAACTGTCATCTGTGACAGAGAAACGTAAAGGTGAGAGCACTCTATTATAAAAGCAAGAACGCTTTTCTTCTTACAACATTGTGCGGATTTTACTTCGTTGTCTTATATTCAATAGGTTATTACTTAAGAAAAAACGATATGCTGAACTTCTGAAACTCTACCGATGTTTTCTATATAATCGTTTATAAGTTGCAAAGAAATTAAAAAGTTTTTATTTTCTCTATTTAACTGTAACAGAGAGAAGGTTGTATTAGGATATTAATAATTTTTCCTAATACAAACCATCTATTGCAGTGACATGGGCATATAAAGGCTTTTGTTTATAACCTCGCATTGACCCGAAATGAGATTTATTTATATAGTCATTGCTTTTTTATTCTAAAGCATGCCTGGTTAACACGCGTATCATGATAAAGCCTTATTTCACTAAGGGATGTTCTGTCTATTGCGACCAGTCTTATCTAGTGTGCATAAAACTCGGGTGCGAAAACAGTGGACACTTTCATTACAAAATTTGAAGAATGCCTAATTGACTTATCGATGAATGTGTGCATATTTCTCTTTTAGTAGTTTTATACATCGTTACCAGTAGGTATGAAAATAGATTATAAGAATATTGATTAAATAATAATTAATAATAATAATTGATTGGTTAAATATAGCAGCTAAGATTAAAATTTTAAGATATTTGAAACCATAATAAATATTTTGTTCCATTTTTCTGAATGTTTAAAATAACCTTAATTGCTTTTTCACTTATTTGTTCATTCTAAAAATTTACCATACTCAATAATTTTCTGCCTCCGTCTAAAATTAAAATAACCATAATTAAGTCATATTTCTGGGAGTAAAAACTTCTCATCAATGAAGCTGCACAGTGTCAAATCTTAGCTCCGACTCAGCAATTTTAGGTCACGTTTCTTAAAAGTTGACGCACTTAAAAATGAAAAATTAAGCGTGAAGAATATCGGAGAAAAAAGTAATAATCTTGAAATACTGCCGATCACCAGAAAACTAATTACTACGAACATAAAATAAGGATTATAAATTCCAAACCCGACAGCTTTACGACTTTTAAACTTCGCGAAAGTTAATTAACCTGAAATAAGGCCTTTTATGTTCTGCCAAATTTAAGACAAAAGTACAAGGTCCATAAACTGTCCCTTTCTCATTTCCTTAATTGAGCGAAAGAAGCTAGGAACTCCGAGAAAATCGGTTATAATAATGAGGCGAATAGAAGTCAGCTTCAAAGAACCCTCTTCCTTCGCCAATTCCCATTCCTAACTCCCGAAGCGGCGTCTGCAATAAATGCCAACCATTAAGTCATGGGCGATATATTATCCGTATTCATATCTCCCTTCTCTATCTATATCTCTCCACGTCTTAGGAGAGATCCTTTCTCACTCAGTCTCTAAACGATTTTCTTTCAGAGACTAAATGGATGGCGTTTCCCACCCACTCACGTCTATTCACTCCTCCAACTATCAAGTCCTTCAAACCTACAGTCAGATCCGGCACAACCGTTTGTAGTTTTGATAGACACTAGATTATTGGATGTTATCGGCGTTGCGCTAGATAAATTACGAATGGCTCAACTTGAGAATGTCGAAAGTTGTTTGAGGGAAAGAGAGAAATCGCCGCCGCTTCGGCTAATTAAGCCGTCAAAAGGGTTCAACACGTGACACTTGCTTTATTTCAGATTTTATCGCCAATTTCAAAATAAATTCTGCTCGCGATTACTTCAAAAGTTGAATCGTTTTAGCATGACCTAGGAAAAGGCGAAAAATTTCGAACAGAATTAACCGTCTTAATCTGAAAAATTGATGTTTACATGCGGATGTGCTGAGAAAATATTTAAACTAAAATAATTCATCGTAATTTCTTTCCTCGAAATTTTTCGAATATTTTCTTCCCCCACATTTTTATACTATCGTAATGAATCAATAATGAAACTGTTCTGCTGAGTTATAAAGTGATGAGTTACATAGCATTATGGAGTATCTGGAAAATACAACGAAAAATATATTTACATCGGGACTTACGTTTAGAAGAGAATGAATGTGTGCCAAAAACTATGAAGGATAGTATCGGAATCTTTTGCATAAAGAAAAATATAGATCTAAATCTATCTAAATAGGTTTAAAATCTTGTATCGGCTGAACTAAATTTAAGTAAAACTATAATGTTAACGCTGTATACATATACGATCTGCCGCTTTTTAATGCGTCCTATCTTTAAACGTTTAGCGCAAGATGTTCGGTAGATCTTTCCATCTCAATAACTTTACACGAAATAATGGAATGTTTGATGTTTGAAATTCGAACCATCTTAGATTCCCAAGTAACAGACGTGGTACCCTAGAACAGGAATTTCCAACTTTATTGATCTCCGTGTCACATTGTATTGTGATTCCTGATCCGAATTCGATATTATATGGGAGATATTTATATATATTATAAATTTCTCGTTCCTAGGAAGGTGTGGACATACATTCAAAGTTCGTCAGAGGTGTGGACATACATTCAAAGTTCGTCAGAAAAGATCACCAAGGAGTGGACTGGGATTGTTGCTAATATAATCTTTTTATTTTTGAAATACTTCAATCGCATAAATCAACTCATTTCCTTATCTTCATCATGTCCCTCCGGACAAGCCTCTGCCCTTTGTAGAAGTGCGAGTACTCCAGGCTCAGAACTCTTGCTCTAGAGAGTAAACTCCAACCTGAGGGTGATGATTTACCCTATTACATAAAGCTTTTTCTCAGAAACGTCCTTCAGTATTCAAGGTAATTTAATATACGTCAGACTAATGCGGCTAATTCAAAGAGGAATTCAGAATGATCCTCATTCCCAGAAAGGGGAGGATTTTTATGCCTTCATTATTTCAGTTACATTTTAAGAAAATTTAGTTTATGTGGGAAATACTTAATTTATGTAGAATTTGAAGAGACGATCCCTGTCCGAATGTCTGTCCGTCCGTCCGTCCGCCCAACTATCTATATTTCTCAGATACGAAAAGCAAGTCACCTCTCACCACTACAGAAGGAAAAGAATTTCCCCCTTGTTAAGCTCAACAGAGCGAAACAGAATGAAGAGGCTGCAACGCCACGCAGTTCCCGGGGAGAATCAACCTGCGGCTTGCGTGATTTGCTATCGAACGGAAATATCTGAACCACACCTAAGCCGTTCTCCTGCAAAATCGTCCTCAAAACGCATTTTTTCCTCCTTTCGCGAGTCCCTTGAGGCCGCGCTACGAATTTCGGGTATAATCTGCCTACCGATGGAGGAATTCGGCGTAAAAAACAGTTTCATCCTCATTTTTGCCCGACCATTGATCACTCGAGAGCCTCTCCCTGCCCGTCCCTACCTTTAGAACATCTATCGGTCCATCTATTATCAGTGTACAATCGGAGATTTCCATTCATTGAGCCAGTCGTTTTACATAAGCGTTTGAGACTCTTCATTCCTATTCCGTCGTATCATTTTTTCCTTCCATTCATCTTGATTTATCGGTTCTCGATATGAAATTAGCAAATGTAGACACGCATACATTTCTTACTATTTCAGTTTGAATTTTGAACAGATTTGCTATCGAGATGAATATCGCTCAGATAGCAGTCTCTTGTATTCAGGTTCGTGGCTGCTTACAAAATGGTATTATCAAGCGATGATATTTACCCGTATTATGAAGTAGCCTTTTATAAAGTCGGTATAAATTTTATTCTTTTAATGCGGTTACAGAGGATCGAATCGATGTATCCATTGCAAACTAATGAGAATTTCGAACTTATAATTCGAAAGATTTCGCTGAAGACCTCCCAAAGTGAGATCTTCGTAAATATTCACAATACACCGAGTGCAAAACGTTCTGTATCATAAAAATAAATAACTGAAACATTATATAGCGATTCTTCTCTCATGAAAGGAAGACTGGAGTATAAAGCAACGCCCACCCCTATGGCGAAAACTATTTAGTAGGCGTCTAAAATCATTTATGTCTCTCAAATGCAAAATTAACCCGTTAAATCTTTTCGGCAATAAAATTGTCAGTAGGCTGGATATGAAATTCCACGGTCTTTAAGAAAACAATAACAGTCTGTCTCAACGCTATCTTCGAACTTTTATCCACGATATTATCTCTTAAAATTTGGAGTGCTAAAAATCACTTTCAGCGTATTGTACACCCGTTTTTCTTAAGATGTCGCTCAATTTTTTATCTCCGTGTGGGTAAATAGTGTTTACAAAGCTTTCTTCCAAAGGAAGGATAAAAGTTACTCTATTAATGTGTCTCGACCTCTTCTCTCACCCAACTACTTTCTGCTTGTTTTAATTTACAAGTACTTGTACTTAATTCCTGTAAGCACCAAAATTTACTTCCTGTAAATTTTTTCCAATTTTTCCTCAACGTTTCTCCTATTTTTCTTTGTGATCTATCTTCTTACATCTCTAATATACTGCTGATTGACCGATAAATGAACCCTGGAATGTAATCTAGTTTGCTTTATTCGAGTGAATAAATTAATGAACATTTTGCTTAGACTTCTTTATTTTCGAGAATCTACAGCTATTTATTCGGACTCAATTCATTAAGAAGTAACTATTATACATCCATAATGGGCAATTTTTTAAGTAGCAATATATCGTATTACAATAAAATAATTAATATTATTTTCAGATGTAAAAAACAGGAATTTTTAAACGAATGTTACACTTGCCGCCGGCAGTAAATTTTGTCTTAGTTGCACCCTCATTTCGTATTTGCAGAATTTTTGGGTTTTAGAATAAAGAAAGAAGTTGGTATTTGAGGATGAAGAACCTAGTAATAGTGCGAGTTATCACAATAATTACTACCACATTACCAGCTAGACTACCAGGGAGGCGGTTAGAGAGAAACTTGTTAAGAAGAAATAGTTTTATTTTCTATAGGAAATCCTGAAGTAGAGTAAAAAATTTCGATGCCTGATAAGAATTTTTAGAAAGAATACAAGTTTGCTTGCTTGCCAAGCTGTGATATAAAGTTTCGAAGGAAAAAATACTCAAGAATGAATTCTTAAGCTACCGTTGGCATGTACAAATATTTCCTAGTATCGACCGAACTAAGAGATTTCCTAGGATAGACCGATATCTAACTGAATGTATGGTATAATCACAGTAAATTAAAAGAGATTTTGTGGTAATTACAATCCTTACACATTTCTTGAAGAAGGTCTTGCAGAATATGTCATGAGATTGATATGCCTGATGTTCGTAATGCGGAGATTCAACTCAACTAAACGTTAAACATTCCTGCCACTTTAATTCTCCGTGAAAAGAATTTATCGACTCGAATTTATGGTCTGCTTCAAACCGTAAAAAAAGAGTCGCGAGAACAAAAACTAGGAGAGGATGAATCAAAGAGGATTCCAAGCACACGTGCACGCACTGCGCGTGCGGCGTCTTCCCTCGCGATCGCTTTTTGTTACTCCATCTCTTTTATCTCCAATACGGTCTTCCCCGTCCATTGTGTAGCGTATTGTTCGTCCGGCAGAGCAAATTACAATGGCGATCGGTTATTGAGATTCCCCGCCGTGTCCCGGGGCCAGTGTCAGCCTCGAGAAGATGGGAGGTGTTGCCCATAATGAGTTTGGTTTCCTTCCCAAGGACAGGATCGATATTTTGTGTGGTAGTTTTGGGTATTCCTGACGTCATAAATTAGTTTGAACGAAAACCACCACAAAGGGGGACGGGATGGGGAGAGTTTTATGCCGGCTTTAATAACTTTCTCGGCCCGGGACCCTTTTTGTTGGAACAAGGTGTTTTTATGCGACCGCTCAATAGAATATTAAAGACTTGAATGAGGGGAGGTTCTAGGAAGGAAATGATTTTTCGTAATACTAGAGTAGTAACTTTCTCTAGGATCGTTTATCTGCCTTGATTTCAATTAGGTGGAATTATTAACGCCACCATCCATTTAAGTATTCAAATAAATATGTCAGTTCTATGGAACTACTGCTACGGATGACTGATTTCTAACCTTGGAAACGCTAAAATTATAGTAACAGAAGCTATAGCCATCGAATTTATCATAGAAATATGATTTTCCTAATATATACATTCTTTGGATTATTTTTCATGCTAACTAATACTATTCGTATATGCTAAGTAATACTAAGATTCTTATTAATATCCGATTTTTATTGTTTAAATTCATCTCAGTAATTCAATTTTATAGGCATCTCTTACAAAATCTTCCCCATTAATAAATCATGGCAGTATTTTACCAGAAATCTTTACTTACGAATAGCTACTTTTGTAAAATTCATCAAATGTTGCTGTTTAGTCTTTATATTATTTGATCTTGTTACTAAAGGAAAATAATTCATTAGTTGGAAGTTCTGCTTACGGTATACTAAAGACCATAACAAAATATACAACATTCAGTTTAAAATTCAATTCAAATTAGGCAAAAATTAGATTTTTAGCATATAGTATAATGTAGGGAAGAGACGTTTCCATTGACATATACCTACGCAAAATAGATTTTGGATAAAGTGATTTTTTACGGAATTAAAGTATTGAACTTATAACGCTGAAAGTAAATCAATGAAATTTCTGCAGTATTAACGCGCTTGTTGAGGACCAAACGAGCTTGCTATAGCAGGCACGCAACCAGCATATGTAACAGTCCAAAGTAGAGAAATCTTTGACTAATAAAATTTCATATTTTCTATGATTAAGTTGAAATGATAACTTAATTATTGAATAATTGCAATATAAAAATCTATAGAAGATTACAGCATAATATTTGTTCAGCCTAATTATATTAGGCTCTCATGTTATATTGGTATCATTTCAAATTTTCTCCTAACCGTTGTTATAATATATGCCATTATAATTGACACATTTTCCACTATTTTGAAATCGATGATATATTCGATTAAGATATATCTCTAAAACTATAATTTGATCTCCTTAATTAGAGGTCATTTGGTAAAGGAGGAGCGGTAGAGAAAAATTGCTTTCTCAGGGCTTTAGAAGAGTTCCTGATCACGAATAGGCACCACCAAGGAATGTTTTCGCCGCCTTAGCTGTCGCCTCGAGACTTTTGTGATTCAAAGGGCTCGTGCCGGGTATTCCAAGGTCCCTAAATGCCGTCCAACCCTCATTTCATCATTTTCTTCTCAAACCCAACTCACACACCCTTTGTCTCAGTTGGGGACTGCCTCCTCCTGAGGGCTCCCTCCCAATGGGAGATTCAATTTATTTTAGGATGGGGTAAAATGGAGGGAAATGTTAGCCTGTTCCCATTCACTTTTCTGTCTTTTAAGGAAATATAAATCAATGCCATTCATCTTAAAAGAAAATGCATAAATTTTTTTGTTTCTACAAACATTATAAGCAAACAGACGACCAGTTTCATTGCAGGTGCCTGATAATTAGATCTTTAACTAATAATGACGCCCTAGCCTTATTGGTCTTCTGATTGTTAATAAATTTTCTTGAGACCGAAAGATGTTGCGCATTTCCTCTCACGATAAATGAAACAGATAATTTCTCCGAAATGAAGGTAGTAAGCTGAGATAGTCGATTAAATAGAGCATTGCTTGCATCCGTTAAAACGTCTATAAATGCGATTAAATTAAGAATTCAAAATAATGCCACATAAAAATGACTTGATGACGCTAGACCTTGCTTGTGTTGTTCAATTAATTTTAATTAAAGGCAGATTTATATTTATACGCAGAGAGCTGCAAGTGGTGTATGGCAGAGAATGTATAACACGTTCCTCAATACCTTATCTACCGTATTAGCTTCTCTGACAGCCTGGAGAAATAACGACCAAAATAACTATCCGTCCTTTCGATTTCTTGCTTGTAACGTTTGCCGATGCTTCTCAGATACAGCGTTTAATTCGAGATAAAATTATCTCTTACCATTATCTCCTGGGTTTCTGTATGGCTGATAGAATTAATTACAGTAAAATTCCAAAAACGGACGAGTTTAATGTATTTTGGGAAAATACGAACAGTAGTCAAAAGTGAAAATTTCTCATGTTCCTAAATTTGTCAATTGGATTTCAATTGGATGATTAATTAGATTTTACGGTAACAAAAAACTGAATAAATAAAAATTTCTTTACAATCACATCCATTCTTGACCTGGAGGAATTAATTTTCATATTATATTTGTACCAGCTCTTCAAACTAAAAAGAGATTATTTCGTAAAAAGTGCGGCTCATAGAGGGTACCCTTAATATAAATATGCACAGGAATCAGGAAGAACTTTTGAATTCATTGAGTTAAGACTCCCCAATCACCTTACGTTTATTTAGTCGATTCCTACCAAAATTAAGAAATGTCTTAAATTTTAATTAGGCTGTCCTTAAATTTACAATTTGTTATTCTTTACGAGTTAATTTAATCAACGTTTCCGCATATCTAAATGTGAATATTTTAGGAATGGAAATGTAAAACTGACGACCTTACTCGGAAACGCATGACATTTTGTTGCGATAGAATGAAAAGTGTTTGTTTACATAAATGAGAAAGATTTCTGGTCTCCCGAGAAACGGGTCATAACAGTGAAGCCAGACAGTCCTGATTGACTATACTCGTACTTCCGTCAACTTTACCACAATTAATAGAGGAACGATTTGGTGAAAGATTAATATGATGAGATTTTTTTAAGTTTCTGGAGTTATTTTCTCTTGATAGAACTTAATTGTATATAAATAATGTTTACGGTAATAAAAATACATAGTAATTTTATCGATTCCCTAAACCTTAGATACGTAATGCATGCAGCTGATAAAGTCCGATTTAAGGTAACAATTTCCGTCATCTTTTCTTCACAGACGCTTCAAATTACTTCTTCGTTTCCGAAATGTTGTTTGCTATCCAAGACAACAGGTTTTCATTCTTCGTTAAGTATTTGGTAAGTGCTTGTCTCCAATTTTCCATTTATCTTAATTCATACTTTATTTCTTCTTACTATTTATTTGAATGAGTATAATTTTATCATTTTTTGTGCTTGAAATCATGACGAATCATATTTCTCTATAATTGGGTGATAGAATTTTACTATAACTAAAACGTAAATTCCGTAAGTATACAGAAAATAATTATTCATGATTAAACGACGGAATTTTTTTAAGAAAATAAGAGGAAATATTTAATTTATGATAGTGAAACCTTCGACCTTCTACTTTAAATTTCTTGGGACTTCCTTATTTATTGGATTTCACTTTAGATATCAGAAGAGTGGTACTTGTGAAAACTGAAAGATTAAAGTTGATAGATATTACATATTAACCGTTAAAAAATTATGATTTTCTGTATCGATTCGATAGCTGTCCACCCGCATCATTAGTTCATCAAATTATACCTCATTTTAAAGTTATACGTTTGATCTGAAGAGCTTCTTGCAATACCGGCCTAAGCCCCTTACAGATTTGGAACTACCTTGGCTTAAGAAAACGTAGCCCAAGCTCTCAACGTCAGTAAAAGCATCCCTAGAATGCAGTAATGTTCTTTGAGCTTTACTCCCGATCGCCTCGTGATATTCGAACCAAGTTGTCCCGTGTTGTGAGTCAGAAAGAGGCGTTCGTGATTCAGCCGGAATCCTCTCCCAATTCTCCCCAATTCCGCTGTTCTCGTTAAGGACCACCGCTATGGGCAAAACCCTCATCGTCCACACACACCCACGGCCTCGCCCATGACCATCCACCACGCCCCCGACAATTGCCCTCCGTCTCTCCTTTTAACAACTCCACGCACTCCCACGTTATCTTCCCGAAGGCCCTCAGTGACCACAGTAAAACACCTCCGGAGGTGAAGAGAAGAGAGCGTCCTTCCAACCAGGAAATATTAATCATTTCTCGGTAATACTCACATTTTAGTCCATTCTACCCTTTGATTCTTTGATGTGCCCGTTTTCCGTCATTGTGCTTCTATAAGATAAGAGGTGCTCGAATAAAATATCATGTGGGCCTTCCTTAATACCGAAATCACTACATCGACTATGCTAGCTTAAAAAGCTTCAAGGAAATATGAGTATCAGTTTTTCAATGAATAAAACTTTGCCTCATATGATGTCGCGAATTGGCAATTTCTATTTTGCTGCATTTTCTCCGGTGAATGTCGCTTGAATGTGGAGACTCCTTTTGTTAAATTGAGAAAATTTTAACATATTTGTGTTAGCAAAATTATTTTGGAAACAACAAATTTTTAGACTAGTTTAAGAAGAAATATCAACGTAAATCCTCCTACTCTGCCGATTACAAGAACGTTTCGGTTTGGTAATAAAATTAATTCTTTGAATCTACAAATCGCAATTATTTTGCTTTATCTGCTATACTATAAATTTGCGAATGTATTGAACTTAGAGACCTAGTCGAAGATTGAAGTTTCAGTCACACATTACAGTCATTATCTACCGCTTGTATAAAGCGTTGGTAGTAGAGTATGGTAGAGTAGAATTTGTAGTATATATATAGTAAATCTAATAAAACATGTACTGAGACACAATAAACTTTTCTGCAGAGTTATTGAATGCATAATAGAAGGAAAGAACGCAGTTGGTAGGCCTCTTTTAGAATACTTGCAAGAGATAATGAGGTATATCAATATACCAACTTACTATCAAATGAAAAGAAAATTAAAAACAGGGGAGAATGGAACGTTGCTGCAAACCAGCCACATGACTGCTAACCAATGATGATGGATGAGTCTCGCTTAAATTCCTGTCTGCTCCCGAGGTTGCACTATTTCTTTATTTTCCGCTTCCTCCCTGGCCCACGACCTGTATCCTATAGATTCCATCACTTGGACTGCATCCTATTCAACTAAAGGCACACGTCTCAGTGTCGCCAACCCTTAGACCACGCCCGTCTAACGCCACACCCTCACCCTTTGAAGCACCAACTCTGGTGTTATGCGGGTCCTCATTCATTGAAGGCATCTAGCCCGCATTCCATACCGCGGTTTCCCATCGTCTGACTTCCCCTTTCCCAGTTCTAGTGCTATGCCAAGGTCTTCCGTTTAACGAGGAAATGGAAGGGGTTGAAGAACTCCCTAAACAAAAGGTTGTTGGAATCATTTCTAGGAATTGGAAGAGTAGTTTCATAGCGGTTTCAATGAATATCGTGTTAATTCCTTTCCAGGGAAAATTTCGTGAATATGTATTCTACAAAATTATCTGGCTTCAACGCTCTTTGTGAAACCTTAGACTTGTATTTCTATTACCGACCATCACGTCAATTGTATTGTATTATCACCGGATCAAGTTCTTAGGAATGAAATAATGAAAAGAATGAATGAGGAATTTCTTTTTGTGGAACGTCTTTAATAATTCTCTATTGTTTGCGAAAAAGCTCCCTAAGTATTATAATACACGAATTGAGTAATCTATGTAACTCAAGTATTACTTATTTGCCTTGCGGATTCTAGAAAAAATCGTACTACGAATTACTGAGAAAAGAATATAAAGAAGATCTTGAATGAATATTATGAATGGTGCATATCATTCCCAGAAACGTATTCTAATATGATTCTAAGCAATCTTTTTTCTTCCTTTTCGTATACGACTTGAAAATCATTTAACTTCTGGATTTTCATTACGTAATTTAATGCCGTTATCCTTCCATTTGTTGTCAATGGAATTTTCTGGGAAGCATTAGATGCATTAGATCGCTCCAAAAATTTTCAAAAAAAGCGGTGAGTTTAAACTAGCCAGTGACGTATAAAAGGATTCATACCATTCTTCTAAGCACTGCTGTGAAATTCTTATCAAGTAGGTGATAAGGAATCGATATACTTCTATTTTCTAAAGCTGTAAACAACTGGCGATGTGTTTCCACAAAACTTTCGAGACCTTTTCATGTCAGTTTTTCTGCTGTCAGTGACCTGTTCTCTCTAAGATGGAATACTTGAAGATTGAAGTTAAGCATTCTATATCTGCTTTAATGGTGGAGTGTTGTGTTTCTGGCTATTGTAGCTTCAAAAAACACTGAAAATATGTGTATAATATATACATTACGTGTGAAAATTCGGAATTATGTATTGTTTTAAGAGTTCATTCTTGGAATTACAAGTGATGCGAAGGAAATTCAACTATTTCATTGCGCGACGTTCTTCTAAAATAATATACGAATCTGTTCACATTAACTTGTGTCATAACTTTAATTATTGTTGAATTATTATGAAATTTGGCGTAAGGAAACCGTATTGTGAGTTATCGAATTAGTGAGTGAAAGTGAACCTGCCAGTGTCATCTGGAATCAGAACCAGCACTTCAGAGTCAAAGGTAATTAATCAAATGATCAAGTCTTTTATACCACTGCAGGGTGTTGGAAAGATCTTGATACTAGTATGGTGTATTCTGATTACATATTCTTTAGAATATTCAGTATTCTAAAGAGATGTTCCGTTTATTTGACAAATTTTGGTCGAACTTAAATTAGCGTGTAAATCGTAACTGCAGATTATAATTAGAAAAAATTATTGCAAAATTTAATAGAATAAATTTCGGTGTTAAAGTGGCTCCTGCCTCTATCCTTGTCTATGATTGTGCATATTAATTTCTAGTCGGCTTAACCATTATGCATATCTGTTTGCTCTACAGTTGAGATTCGTATCTATGTGTTGTTTGTGTATTTATTAGTTCTTTCCTTATACGTTCCTTTCGCATGGTCATGCCGGGAATAATTTGGTATATTTACAGTCAAATTTTAAAATGTTGATATGTCAAAGAGCTAGTTAGCGTCAGTTAAAAATCTTATCTGAGGATACATCCATCTCTATTTTTATTTTGAATATTCATGCACTTGAAATTTTAGTCTGTCTAATGTCTGATTTTTACTTGCTGCCCGGGTTCTTTTCTCTCATTGTTTTCAGCCGTTTTTTATTTAGTGGCTATTTTATTTATTCTGTTATTCCGTAAAATTTTTCCTTTAATTTTAAGAGTAGTCACCGTCGCGAATTTATGAAATTTTTTATAATTAATTCGCCAATATTTGAATACAAGAGCTGATAAGACGATTTTTATCTCCAAGAGATATAATTTGGGTTAATGGAACTATTCTTTCTTATTTTTCTGCAATCGCTATACATCTACTAGATTTTTCATATAAAAATGATATTTTAAATGTTTTTTGGCAAGTTTCTAGATTCGTTTCTGATAAGAATAATGCGTCCTCATTTTGGGTCATCCGGCTATTTCAACAGCTCTAAAGATTCGTAAATTGTTCTTTAAAACCATGATACTTAAAAATAATCGCCAGATTTATTTCTCAGCATTTTTACCGATTTAATCCATCGAAAAATGAAAGGAGGGCAATTTAAAAATTAACATTGCTTTCGAAACATGTTTTTAAGGCATTCATTATGATTACTCAGAAGTAACCAAAATATCCATGCGTCCATGTATCCATGAATTTATCGCATCCGCATCAACAGGTTGATCGCCATCGACCTTTCACGTAGCGAGAGATTTTCGGTAGATCGATAACGGCTGATCTTTGAGATACATCCATATTAAGATTCTCATCAGTTCAAATATTTAGCTTGTCAAGCCATGCGCCTTCATAAACGGGATGAGATAATATGATATTATATATTAAATAGAATATGAGATATATTGCAAATCACTTCACTCGTATAAAATCTCATGTTTTGTTGATTTAAATCGATCGCTGTCAAGGATTTAGTATCTAAGTCAATCGGCGATGTCCATCCCTACCATGTCTCATTAAGGTAGAGAGATTTTTTGTTTCATATCCAAATCTCAACATGTTCACTTGAATATAAAGATGCGTCTGCGAGAAGGGCGGGAGTGAGAAAAGAGATTGGATGAAGAGAGAGGGAAAGGGGATAAGAGAAGAAAAGAGGCAGCATAAAAAACCAGCAGAAGCAGTGGCAAACGGAGAGGGAGTAACCAGGATGCTCAAGTTTTCTTTTTATGTGTCGTGTTATACTCTTCAACATGAGAGGCTACGCAAACCGAAATATTTGCCGAGTGTATTTCGGGAGGTGACCGCAGAAATGACCTTTGTCTGATACAGTGGCACCTTCACTGTGCTAGACTTCACTCGCTTTTGCCACACGCGGTAAGGATATTCCACTTTTATAAGTGTCATTGAGCCAAATTCATGCCATGAAAATATTTTTATTTTGCAGCGATTTCCTCAAAGTACTTTGATCCTTATAAATGCAACTTATGAAAGCAGTGGCCCTCAAATAACCAGTTTATCATCAATTAAGTCATAATATTCAGTCTTCAGTCATAATATTTTAATTGTATACATGAATATATGAACACTTACACTATTTATTGCATGAATTGCATTAAAATAATTTTACGAAAAGTAAGATTTACTTAACAGCAACAGAATTTTTCGGTATGTAACACGCCATGACCGTGTTTTCGTGGCAAAGTTACATCATTAGGCATGATGTAGCATTAGCTGTCTAATCTTTAGCGTTAACCACGAAGTGAGACCGGAGCCTGTGGCGTTATTACATAAGAATTATTTTCTCGGATGGTGATAAGATACCCTGTCTGATATCTTTTTACGGAAGCGTGAAAATTTTACAGCCCATTTGATGAAAATATTCTGGTTTCGGTTAAATTTTCGAATGATTTCAAAGCAAAGAAGGGTAAAACCTGTACTTAAATGACTGTTGCGGAAATATTGGAAGATGCCCTTAAGCCCGCTTTTGAAAGGTATTATTATCCTAATATCGAATACGAATCATAGGAAAGGAGCCATTATTTTATTCGAACGAAGGAACTTTTCCTCGGAAAATGCTCTTAAAAATTTCTTAGAAATTTTCGAAGATTGAACCAAGATGCACCAACTATTATGGTTCACTATTCTATGATCTAGTAATTCCCAAAATTTGGCCAAAAGCTCCATGATATTTTTGAGTATAAACTGCATTTTCATCGCTTTCATCTTTATTGAATACAGTAAACAACTTTTTTAACTAAACCTCAGGCTCATGCGGTTGGTCCTTCAATCTCGCATAGGAAGATTGTATTTCGAAGTTAAAATTTGTATGCGAAGCGTGATTTATGCGCACGCAATTTCAGCAAACAATGATGTTTTCTTTTAACCCATCGATTCTGCACGACCGCACTGATGAAGCGGTTCATTCTCTTAGACTCGCTTTAATCAACGTCCGGCCATATCCTAAGATATCATCTTAATTTTCGTATTACCGCGGGCGGCACGTCTGATTATGTGCCCAGAGAGGTGGAATGAGCGGGAGAGACAGCTGACAAGGGAAGGCCTAGAATTTACATTCACGATTGTTCCCCGAGCAACTCCTTCGTTAGTGCGTGTTTTCTTCATGCCTTCTTCGGCGGGCGGTGCCGCCCCTGGTGGCCATTTTAGGAAGCTCTCGCTTGGGTTTCCATCGGGACCACCGGGGTGGTCCAATCTGAGACGCCCAAACCCGTAATTACGTGCCCCTAAAACTCTGGCGTTAGCGGTGTAGAAGTGTAGAGAGCCGAAAATTACTCGCGCGAGTGGAAGGATTATAAAACGGAGGAACCGCTTTTTTTTGGGTTTCTTTCTCTGCGTATTTGCGAGTGAAGGAACAGGTCCGAGGAATCCGTGAGTTGCATTCGGGCGCATCCGCTATCGTAACGGATGACGTTAAGTGACCCCCAGAACCACTAATTATCTCCACTACCATTAGGTTTGCTTTGAGTCTTGGGAATGTATAGCTTTCCTTCCGAAAGCTTCCGTTGAGGAAAGTTAGGGAAGGTGCCGACAAAAGCTTATGTGTCGCAATTTGCCATAAGAGGGTGTTATAAACAGTTGCGATTGGAATTCAACTGGATAAAACGTTTTTCTTTGAGGCAATTGCATAAGTGAACTCTAATTCTACGTTTTCTTCTATCGTAAAGTTCGAAAGTAAAGTGGAAAACATAAGTTAATATTTCGTGTAACAAAACAATTGTATAATTACCCATCTATTATGAATATTTATCGATTGAATGAAGCGTATTGCTACTTTTATAATTTTAAAAATCTTATTTTTCTCGAGTCGCTGTTGACTTTTGCATCCACTCCAATAGCAAAGCAGTAATGAATTTTCACTTCTAATTTTGAAACTCGATAATTTCGAAAAGAATCTTTACCAGTGCTTAAATCATTCTTGTGGTAGCTATTTAGAAGATTTTCAGTTATCTTAAGAGGCCGAAATGTCATTCTATCATGGATATACTACCGGTCTCAATTCACACGTTCTGGCTCATAAGACTTAAAGGAACGCCTATGTTAGTTAGGTATGTCTCATTGTCAGTTGAACCACTGGCGGAATTTATAGTGCCGTGAACTATATTCCAGCATTCAAAATGCTATAAACGCTCAAGGAATCCTCTTTATTTTCATTGCAAATTAGCATTGCAAAATCTTTTTCGTTCTGGATCGTTTCTTTTCTATTTTAATTATAAATAAACAAAGAGAAAATGTTTTCCTTTGATGTGACAAAGGAAACGGCTTCTTTTTCGATAAGATATATTTTGGCAGAATAAAGAGGCGCCAAGTTCAAATGCTCGAATTTATATTCTTATCTAATAATACAATGACAACAAAGGTAGCATAAGAGTAAAACATGAGGAGTCAGTATCCTCTAAAAATCTGTCGAAAGTTAGCTTTGAGGACAACTTCCTTTTTCCATCTATTTCCATCTTTGCAAAATTGATTTTAAGTCTTCATACGCTGTACATTAATGCTTGATCATCATCACTGAAAATTTTCGAAATTTTTCTGCTACTTCCCAATTTATCGACTCAAAAGTAATTTTTTAAAATTTTCTTCACCTTAAATTCAGTAACTCAATGTCAGTTTTATTATGGATTTGATTAAGAAAGGATTTGATTATCAAACACCAATAGCTATCATAAGATATATTTAGCTAAACTAGGCGATAACTAGAAACTATAAATAGGAGTTAACATTATGAGTAAAAGTAGAGGTTGGAAACTATAATTTGAGTCATCATTTTTCTATTTAGTACTATGTTTTTTGCAGTTCTTTCTTATAAGAACAGAATTAGAAAGAGAGAAAATTCTCCTCCCAATTCATATCCCATTTACTTGGAACGAAAGGATAGTGACGTATATTACTGAGATCTTAAAGTATACTCAATTCATGTCATTTTCAATGCCTCCTTATACTTATATGATATACGAATATGAAATTAACTAATTTCATTGCAGTAAATTTAAGAGAACGAGTTTCTTTTAAAAATGAAATTTAAGTATTATTCGGTCCAACGGAGTGTTTCATACGTCTTGTATATCTTAAAATTATATTTTTAGGAATATGCAGTTTTCTTTTTCTGGTTGTACTTCGTTTCTTTGTTGATGGAATCTTCATATCATTAACCTCTTACTTAATTAGTAAGTGAAGCCTTGCTTCTTTTGGTGAAGCATACCTTTCCTACTTCACTTATTTCGGAATGTATTTCAACGCTTATCGCATTTATGCATCGTTACTTGGTCATCGCTCTTTGATAGGAGGATTATCGCAAAAAACTGGTTTTCTACTAGAACCGGATCTTTCGAATCTCGAATTTTTTGTTAACAAACGTCGAAAAGAAAGAGGAGATAAGTAGCGTTTAAAATTGGTTTGGTAAGTCAATATTCCTGGCGTATCCGTACAAGTAGCGTACCTGTTCGAAGTCACATTTGCGAACATAATTTCTCCGCCCACTTCTAGTCATTGCCTTTCAGAACTCCACTGACTGTCGAATGAAATTTCAAATATCGATTAATTGCCGTTGACACTTTTGAAGTTTTCTGCCAGGAGAATACTCCAATCTTTAAATTTCATCTCCAATGCTATTACTTAATAATAGTTTTACACTTACTCTTATTAAGGCGTTATAAATATATCCGGATTGCTTAGCGTAAGGAGTGTAGATAAGGTTGATTTATGAAGCGATTGTTTAATCGATGAAGGTTTTATTGAGTTCGTAAAACGTCCCTACAGAAGTAATTAAAGGAAAGACGAAATGTCAAAATTATTTTAAGTAATGAATTTGTTTCTTGTGAGTTTAATTTAAAAGAATACATTCGAGATTTGAAATTTTAAATCCTTTAGAAATCTCGAATGTTTTCAAATTTTTGTAATACTTATTAACCAACTGAGAAGAGAATAATCCTTTTCGCCTGAAAAATTCTTGCCCTCCACCGTTCAACATCTAAACAAGTAGAACGTTTAATGACGGATCGGAATAATAAGGTGCAGTCCACGAATCATTTGTAGAAGCAATCATTTAATAAGCATAAGACTAATGAACGGATATAAGGAAACGTAATAAAACCTGAATGACGCTTACGCATACTTGAAACAGTAAGTTGACAACCCACAATCCAACCAGTAGATGAGTAAGTTTTGTTGAACTCTGATTCATTAAGTATTTAGTAAGTAACGAATGATGATGATGATGATGATATACTTTCATGTTACTCGACGAAGTTTTTCTCAAAAAAAAATGTTAGACTTTTTTCCGAAGCTTCTATGTTAACTTGTGACTTTGATGTCTCTGTATCGTCGTTCGTATAAATTATCATTTTTATCTGCCACATCATTTCCATTCGTCACATTTAAGGATTGGAACGCCTTACTTAACGACCTGCGAGTTTAACGACTCACGTCTAAGCCCTCACCTCTTTCAGTGAGTGTTCATCTCCCACCAATGCAACTTCCGGCAATATACATGTTTTTGATCTGAAACTCAGCATCACTTACTCTCATTTGCCGTGGAGATATAATATGACGATTTACATGAAGTTGATGTAAACGGTCATGTTTATGAATATGCCACCATTTTTCTTTGAAAAAAATACAACTATATGGACGTGCCAGTGTATCTATACAGTTAATAATGTAAAACACCAATATCAATCAGATCTTAAATTTTTACGCAATTAATAAGCTTAAGGTAACCAAATCGATCAAGATCATTTGTTTACACGAACTCAATGAGATAAGAAATTTCTTATTACTTATTAGTTGGTATTAATCTTTCCTTTTCTAACTGTTAAAGAAAATCAAACCAACCTTATCTCTTTAAAGAAATGTTGTTTAATTACCCGTGCATAACTATATCAACTACGAATACAACGATCTTTCTTCTTGAGAAAGCTTATGTTATACAATGCATCATGCTTAGAAGAAAAGCACCAGAAAATTTGTGGGAAATGATTGGCTCGAAACATTCAGGGCTTATTCCTGGCTTAAAACAGCGGACACGAATCAAACCGGTCAACTCAATTAGTCTTTGTTTATGAATAATTATCAATTGAAAATCTAAGTCGGGCAAAACACATCACGTGTATTGCCATGCAGACAACTAGATTTTTCACTGAGGAATTATTTACTGCATTTTTTACTGATAACAAATCTTTTTTGCGCATACAATTCATCTTCATACCTTCCAAGTACTTTACCTTTTAGTTAGCATCATCTTAGTTATGTTTAGATTCGTCTTGGTTTTCGCGCTCAAGGATGAGTTTATTCATTTAAGTAGCAGTATGGGGGAAACCTTTTCCGCAAATTTTTGTCATGAAGCAAGGAAATCAAATCGTTCGGACAAGAAAGTTTCTTATACAATGTCACTGCCTAAGGTTTTTGAATGACAGGAGAAAGAACTGATTCAATTCTAGAGCCATTCTTGGAATTCGACGGATGTGCCGCAGAGTCCTGCTGAGCGAAGCGGACAAATACATAATATCACGCGATTTTATATCTGAAATATTAAATTAATCTTTCGATAAGAGTATGTAAACTATAACGTATTGAGTTCGTACTTCTATGTAAACAAGTCATTTAATCAGTCCGACAGTTAGCATGAAACATACTGTTCATCTATAATAATGATGTGGTATTATTCTTCATTTTTAACCCTTAACTACGTTATGACATATTATTATAAATTTTGTTGACCTTTACTGTGCAGTAAACAAGCAGGTAACGATTAAAGGTTAATATCTTAACAGAAAGGCGGTAACTAATGGTTAGAGGAAGGTTCCTCGAATATATCGGCAATTTTCTAATTCATTAGCTAGTATCCAAATCACTACGTAGCTGCGAATCGTACTTCAGCATCATTCATCATTTATATGATTACAGAAAAACTTATTCCCTTTTCTAATATTTTTGATTCATACATATGGTGCATCTGATTTTGAAATTTATCTTTTACTTATTTCAATTCTCACTAAAGTGCGGTTCTATTTTACTGATAGCTATCAGTAAGTCAGAATAAAGTTTCTCATGGCTGATTATCGGGGTAAATCCACTATAAAATATCTATCCGGATGGTGATAATAAAAGGATAATCTTCACAGTGTAATTCACTTATTTCAATTGTAAGTAACGATACCGTTAATGGAAATTAAGTATAAAATTTCGAAGTTTCATTAAATATCAATTATATTTCGAACAAATTCATTTCTTGATTTGCCTATAGGCCCCTCTTTATTCTTCATAAATGATTGAATGAAGTATCCATTACTGATTATTCAGTTCAAAATATCCGGGAATTGTAACATGTATAACAAGTATTACAATTTTTTGAATCGATTTCATTTTAATTAATCGGTCGAATTAAATACGAAAAAATCTAGTGTAAACCAACGATACTATATGGAGTAGGTTTTTTTATATGATTGCAACCAAAATCTAAATGTGTACCGTCATCATCGGTAACAACTTGGTTTTATATATTCACAATTAAATTAATTTGGTGTTTCTATTTTTCCAGATTCTGACTTTCTTCCCTTTTCGGTTCCAAATGACTTTCGACTATTGTGAGTTCAACCTGTCAGCCCACTGTGATCGTGGAAGAGGTTAAGGATAACCTGTGAATATCAACTGGTGATAATTAACATTAACAATTAATTAACATTAAATTAACATTAACATTAACAATTAATAATATTTAATACTTTCTCTATTTTGTGTGCCTTATATTTAATTCAGAATAAATCTGAGTAAGGTAGATGAAGATTTGCTATTGAACGGGTAAAGCGAGGCGATGCATTGGTCTCTTCTGTCTCATAATTAAAACGTATTTCATTGTATAAATATATACGAGACAGTAATAATAAGAAAAGATAAGCTCCTATTTTTGGGTATTCCCTCTTAGGTTTTTTATACGTGTTGCGTATAAAAAGACTTACGACTTAATGACTATTTTTCGTTTCTTTTGATCGTTTTTGGTATCTCCTATCAGTTAATGTTCCTCTTATTTATTTGCTCTTATACAAGAGGCACTTTACTTTAAGCCTTTGTTAAAATTCAACGAAAATGAGAGGAGAGTGAAGTGTACATTGGCAATTTTGGAAAACGACTCCGTTACTGTACCAAGGTCATATTCCTCCTCCGTTGCTTTCACTGGTAAGATATAAGCATCTGAAATAGCCATATTTTCTCTGACCTTAGAGTTTAACTTGCAGTTCAACTCTTTCTGATTTTCGTAAACAAACAAGGTAAACATAATATCGCTATCCTATTCTCCTCCAGTCTGTCCATAAGCCATTCATTGAGTTTTAACTTAATTTCGCTCACTCATCATCTGCAACACGCTTAGATATGCACCAGAGTGTCCGCAGATTAGCGATGTGTCAATTTCAGGCAGAAAGGAATTCTGCATCCTAAAGAATCGCGAACTACAGCTGAGTTTCTGTTGAAGTATCTCCCTGACGGGGTGCTCTAAAAATCTTCACATAAGCTCTGATTGTTGCTAATTGATGTCAAAAGTTAAAACGCATCACACTTTTAGAAATGTAGATATAAATGTAATCCA
Organism: Pachydiplax longipennis; assembly: GCA_036926295.1. Taxonomy (NCBI): domain Eukaryota; kingdom Metazoa; phylum Arthropoda; class Insecta; order Odonata; family Libellulidae; genus Pachydiplax; species Pachydiplax longipennis. The sequence goes on from JAVFKF010000004.1 coordinate 54,296,831, forward strand.
TTCGCGAGTATATAATGGACCTCTCTCTAGTAATGAATTTTGTTGTCTTTTCTTACAGGAAACTTCAACATCATCAACCAGTGAATTAGACGTGAGTAATTCGTTCCTTTTCTATTCAGATGATCAAAGCCTTAAGTTCTTTTGGTTGATCAAATATCTTTATTCAAGAGGACATTCACGAATGCCTTGTGCTTGTAATAGCAATTACTTCGATCCTCAAGTCTAAGCTCTAGTTTTCATTTTCTGATTAAAAGATCAACTTCGTTTTAGAAAAAGATGAGAACTTGAGCATCACATCAACTAGTTATTTTTACGTTCAAAAGCTACTCAAAGTTAACGGCAAATTATTGCGGCCACATCAAAATTAAATGCTGCGCTGAATTCGTTAACGCTTGACAGCAGTTATCTTAAGAAGTGCACCTTAAATGTATTAATCACCTGCTCTGTAGGGGGCGTGGGGAAGGCATTCTCTACAACTCTAGCCTACTTGTAGGCCTACAGTCGCAGGCATCTATTTCAGGGGCCTTTCTTTCACCTTCTTCTGCAGGGGTGAGGTAACTAAGCACTCACTTCTCACCTGCTCGTTCTTTCTGTCTATGAGGTCGGAGCTTGTCCTTGAAGTTGTGGCAGGGGGCCCTCTAGGCATAGAGGTGAACCCTATAGCACGTCACAACGGCTTGGAGGGTCCACTTCTTAGGGCTTTATAGGATGTCCCCCCAAACCCCCCCCCCCTTCCCTCCCTCATCGGCTGTGTCATCGGAGAACCGACATTAGCGACGGTGTGCCGCGCCCAGGAGTAAGTGTTGGTGTTCGTTTGAGTACAGAGCGTGTGAGAAAAACTAGGAATTTGAAAATGTTAGAAAGATATGGGAAATGTCAGCAGTCAGTTGAGAATACAATTATCTTTTAAGTGGTTTTAATTTTTTCTGATTTCTGCAATTCCGAACCTTTGTAAATACAATCGGAGGAAATAAGATTTAAGATATTAGTAATCTGTCCATAAAATTTTGTAATCGAAATTCTTTACCGAATCCTTATATTGAGAACATTTTGAGAACTTTTCATGGTGAAGGAATACAACTCACCCGAAGAACCTTAACTACCTTAGATTTACCGATTGATCTCTTTAGATATTTTAATAATTCTTAGGGAGAGTATTACACATACATACACACATTGTGCGCTGATCATACCGTTTTATCTTTATGGGGATGGAATTTGCGAATCGTTTGTTTCAGTAAGAATTACGTTTTGAAGTATATTTTTTTCTCCGATGTACCTTCTCCGAGAACAAACTAGATTGCTCACGCATATGTGTGCAGACCATTCCTATCGTGATGGCAATTTAGTCACAGCTGATTCAGATATTAGCTGATGAATTAGAAAATTGCCACTATATTCGAGGAACCTTCCTCTGATCATTAGTTACCGTCTTTCTCTGAAGATATTCACTTTTAGTCATTAACTATTTGCTTATGGCACGGTAAAGGAAAACGAAATTTAATATGTCATAACATGGTTAAGTATTAAAAATGAAGAATTAAACCACGTCATTATTCATAATATACAGTAAGATTTATGTCAACCCGCCGCCAAAATAACCGAATTGATTACATAGAAATACGAACGCAATATGGTTTGATCTGACATACTCTTTTCGATAATCATTGTTGACTCTTATTCATCATGGTTCTGCTGCGCTGTCCATCCAGAAAACTAATGTACCTGAATCGAATCCGTCTCTTCAATACGTCAGTCAGAAATCATAGTAATTGACGTGGTATAAGCGACTTGGTAGTCCGTAACGATTGTCCGATTAAGGAATTCATCCTTACTTTATCTCAAAAATTGGCAGAAATGGTTTTCCCCCTTTTGTGCATGCGTCCACTATTTTTAAGCAAATAATGTCCCCTGCAATTTTCGAGGAGTTCGTTCTCATAAACTTAGTGCTTTCCTTGTTAGTTTTCTATCTTATTTATATTGAGGATGCAACTAGGTTATTGTAGATTGAATGATAAGTAATGAAAACTTTGTGTTTGAAGTAGTCTCTTTAGGATGTTTTCGTCTGTTTGTGTGGAAATCTTTTAACGCTTACTTTTTTACTCCTAATTTTTTTACTCTTTACTTATACTTTATTTCTTTTAGAATATACTCTCAATCTTTAGGTTGGAGGACCAAATCAGAAAATCATTTCGCTTAACAATCTTTACGCTTTTGAAAAGTTGTACAATAGGAATGTATGTACGATATATATCGGAAAAAATAGGCATAAGAATGAATCAACTGGTTATGCAGTGTACATGTCAAAATTAGTCGAATCATGAGTAGTCATAATGGGTGATTTTATAAGGAGTGAAGTTATTAACATCTAAGAACTGATTCAGGTTTCCGAGATCAAGCTTTATTTACTTCAGCTTGGAAAAATTGATCGGTACACAACATTCCGCGAGTTGCATTCTGGCCCCCAGGCCGCGTTGTGAACAACTCCATTTTAAATCATATATCTGTCCGATAGCTGTTGTAAATCATCCGGGATATCGCGATACATCGCGTTAAAAAGCCATCTCAACGCCTTCGTCTCTCGAAACCGAACGAACTACACCGGGAGCAATGCCGCAACGAGTACTTGTAATCAAACTCATGGGTCACTCCTCGCTGATTGCGGGCGTTGGGTGCTTCCCACGGGCGATCCCACCTGCCTTCTTTTGTCCTTCCGTGCCGATCCGGGTCGACGCATCTTTTGTTTGTGGTGCTGCCTTCAAAACGGACTTTAAGATAATGGCCATTCTCACAGACTGTGGGAAATGATTGACTCTCCTCGTGTAAAGATGAGAGAACGAGGGTTTCCTTCTGTAGTCTTTTCGGAGAGCCTTATAGAAAGTGGAGGACCGCATGTAATCGATCTCATCACTCTTTTTAGGGACTAATGGTATTCCTTAATTAGGTTCATCCCGAGAGCCGATTCGGAAATTCTCATTTTCTATTGTGTGCTATAGTACCTGCTATAACTGTGTTAAAACGCCGCATAAAGTTAATATCTTCCACGAAAAAATACTATTGTTCGATCTCATTATCCATTAATTACTTTTTAATGGATATAAGGTTGCAAGGTCATGGCTGAGATTTGGGCCTCTGAAGCTGATTTTTCTATCCGTCTTGTGGTATTTAATTACCGTGTAGGAAGCCTATTCACGCTAGATGAGAATGTATTATTTGGCGCTTCTAAGAGCAACACAAAGCATTTTCTTTATTTTTGTATCAGATTCAATCACTTAACACGCATGAAACGCAATATATAAAGCGTTAGCAAAGGTCCTTCCATCGAATTCGGAGTTGATTCATGTATGTGCATAGTTTTATAATATCTGTTGCCTCTGCTTCGCTACTATGGAGCATGCCGATAAAAATACACAAAACATAATGGTGAATTTTCAAGGAATTTCTGAAATAAATACTGTTTTTGGAATTTATAAATTCATTAAGTATTTATTCGAGTGAATATACTTTAAGTATGCTGTAAGGATTACATTTCTACTAGGTGTATCGATCTCGAAGCTAAATCGTTGGAGAAATATCATGAAAAATCAACCAATCAGTTTGCAGCAAAATATCTGCAGTTGTACGAAATAATATTTATTCAAAACGTCGCTTTAATCCCTGATAGCCGATATTGTCATAAAAATGTATAAATAAAGGAGCAAAAAATTTATGTCAGCACGAAAAATAAAACAAGTGTTATTTATTAATTAGCCGTATAGGACAATTAGCTTTTGCATGCATCTTCTTTTATACTAATTACAAAATAAGACAATAAAAATGTAGATAACAATACAATATATTAAGTGCAGCTATTGGGTTGTATATTAGCGCCCAACCCAATAGCTGGTACCAGTTGCTGAGTGTATCCATTCGCAGAAAGTACGTGTCTGGTGAGGGTTGAACAATTAAGTAATTAAGATGAATTGAATTATAATCTCAAGAACATATGCCCCTAACTTTCAATATTTTACTCTCTTATAAACTATTACATTTCCTCAAACTTAATCAATTCTTCTCTTCTCTTTCATAAATTCTTCCTACTTTGACCATTTTCACTATCCTTTTTAGACTTTCCATGATTCCCTATATCACAATCGTGATGTTTTACAAACATCGTGTCCCATGAAGATATGAGTGTATTGTTTTCCTTCGTATTCCTCCCAAAATGGAAACCCAGGATCCCTTACACGCCATCACGCAGCCTCTTTCACCTCCCCTCGGCGCCTCCGTAATACCCAACTCACGCCTCTTCATAGCGCCTCCGCCTTTTTAGCCCCTGCCTCGTCTATATTTACCCAAAATGCCACATTCGACTAAAGTAGCGATTGGCTCCGCAGATAAAAATGGGATAGTGTTCAGAATACGAAGGATTTCAGTGAGATCAGCCTCAAGGGAGAATCGGATCCCACGGCCCCAAGTCTCCTTTTCCACCACTTGCGCCCCAGAATCCTTAATGGGTGAAAGCCGATGGGCTTTGAATCCTATTCCAACCAATAGAGGGGCATATGGCGTCTCTTCCTCCATAAAAATCACCCAAGCATTCAACAGAGTCGTGAAACTCGTGTACACTTTATGTCCGAACCATTTATATCTAGAAAACCGACTTTATAAGGTCGTTATTAGGTATGTCGGCTTCTCGGATGTATCTTTTAAGAGCTCTTTACCTCGGCAGTCAGATCCTCTTCGTACATTATTCCATTTATATCGGTAACGAGGTCGGCGATTGGGATGTGGAAAACACCTGTTTTTCGTTTAATGCATCCGAAGTCTATATGTCTGCTCCTGTAATCAAAGCAGGCGAGAAGGGCAAGAAAGAATTATGTAGAATACAACGGTTAAGGGGCATCAAATAAGGGAAATTTTCAGGTAGTTAAGTAGGTGAGGAAAAGGGGAAGTGGATGACGGCGTCGAAAAGTAGGAAATGCAAAAGGGCAGATGGACCTTTAAGAGCAATTTCACTCGAAACCCGAGATTGACTCATAGCGCGGCTACTCTTCGGAATGTTCACACTCGTTCACTGTAAATTACATTCATCGGATCTTTTTTACGCCTGAAACACCTCGTTTAACCGTTGCGATTTCTCGAGAGATATCAGGCACGAAATCACCTTCACGATAACAAGGGATTTCTTTCCCACAAAAAGAATATTAAAATACCTTGAGAGCCGTGTTTTGAGTAGCCCTTCCATTTCGCCGGCTGCAGCTCGCTTTTTTTACTCCATCATCTTCCGATCGTGCAGTAGATCACGTGATTGACGCCTATTTTCCGAAGGTGTAACGCGGCATTATTTTTCGACACCCTCAAATCAAATTGCTCCCGGTGGTTTTCCTCCGAAGCGCATAATTCATAGACCCAAGGCGATTCGGATAGCCCACGAAATATATTCCAATCTAGTTTACCCATATTTTTTTTATCTGGCTCTTCATCTATTAGAACGCCACGAGAACAGGTCCATGGGGCTGGATCTCGTAAAAGTAATGGAATATATCTTCAAGTACTTTCGTTTCACTTCCCTGTAGAACAGATACAAGGCTCCCACATATTAGATTGTTTATATTTGCAAATATTTCCTACAAGCCTTAGACAGAGAGGCAGCGAATGTAAAAGTATGTAGCCGCGAAAATTACTGTAACATTCGCAATTCTCTCGCTATTCGAAATGATTGATCTATACACAGAACTGCATCTTGTTTTAAAGGTTATCTATTATATCGAGGAATAATCTTGCTTTCTAGATGCGGGAAGCACGATGACGGTGGATGATGGCTTTTATTCGCTCGTCAAACTTGATATCCTCTTTTATCGAGGAATTTCCCTTACCCGTAGATACTCTTTCATTCTGAGATTCCTGGATGATAGTTCTATCGCGTCTGTCGTATACAGGTATCTAACCTATAATTTCCCTCGACATATTAAGCCGCTGTTTGCAGCAACTATTCTATCTTGAAAGATCCCTTGCTATGTGTGGGCCAACAGGGGTACAAGAAAATCATGCGGTCGATGATCTTGGAACAAACAAGCCTTTTCTTTGTGATTCGCCCAATCAGACATGAAAGTATGGACGCATTTACAAACTCTGAAACCTGTTATATTCTAAAATATCTTATGTGTATTCCGTGCTAGCTGGTTCTCTTCTTATATGAGAAAAAATATAACTAGATGGTTGGAGGAATCCAAGAAAGCCACGAAAATTATGAAACAGGTTCATAAAATAGGAATGGATTTTAGAGAAGTAGTACATGAAGATTCGAATATAAACCCTTACCTAAGTTATGTTGAAAATGAATATAAAACATACTAATATAAGGTTCGAGCTACATTTTTCAGAACATGAGAAGTGGCAAGTACATACATAATTAATTGTAGTATAGATGACTCTAATTTCCTTCTGAGCAGAGAATTTCTAATTTAATCGCACCTACAAATCTGTGAAACGAATCGTCAGTCCTCAGATTTATCCGCATTTTCGTAATTATGTATTGCATTCTACACAAAGTGAGAAAATATTTTTCTTTTTTCTCGAGACAGTTAGTATGTAATAACACGTTTTTTTTAATTCACAAGAATTTTAAGTGGTTATACTTTCTTTCGCATTTCATTATAATAAAGAGCACTTCTTGAACCGAGATTTTAGCTTATATAAAAAAATTGTAAATAATAATTAGTTTTTAATAAAAAATAATATTGAAATAATAATAATGACATTTACTGTTATTATTGTATTTATTATAATATTCCTTAATCTTTATTTACTTAAAGAAAAGATATTATGCTCTTTGTGATAAACAACATATTGACATAGTATCTTGTGTACTATTGTTTTATTATGTTTGCTCTCAATTTGCGGCGTCGCACATTTCTGAGACTAAGCTGTAAATGCGACAAACGCTGCCACGGAATTATTACATTTGGAACTTTAATTTTAGGGAATAAATAATCTATGGATATTTGATAAAAGAGTAAATAGCACCGTAGGTCGAGGATGTATAATTTTAGGTTATTAAATTATCTTACGCGCTAGAGGATTAAACTGGTTCTCTTGATGGGAGGCATATTTGTTGAATATATCATACTTCTATCATTTACTTCTTTTTTGAAAGCCTCAAAAACAAGTTTCTGCACATAAATCTCTCTAAATCAGGAGAGAAAACGAGATGTTTAACTAGTTTTATCTCGCGGCTGCAGGTAGGCAGCGCTAGAGGCTTGAAACCAAGCTCTTCGCATATACTCTAGAAATTGGATACAACTTACAAAAGCTCCCTCTTCAAAGCAGAAATCTTTCATTCCCATTCTCTGCGGAATCCTCTCCTTCTTCCCCGCTATCCGATACAAAAAAAGCATCCCCTCGTGGTGAGCTTTGTGAATGCCGATAGAAGAAGTACGATCGCTCGCGGGTGTTACAGGAACGATCGGCTATCGCGAGAGACTCGTCCGCGGAACAAAAGGCGATATCTGGGCATCGTGAGAGTGGTTCACCCACCGCCTGCAGCGAAAGAGGCAATCGCGGCTTGGGAGTTGAAATGGCGTGGGCAATCAACGGCGACCCCAAAGGGGATTGCGCGCCTACCGGACGGTGAAAGGGGGGAAGATCTCTGCGGAGATTCCCACTTCTCGGAGGGAGGAGAAATATCGCGTTATACAAGGCTTTTATATAAGGAACCTGCGGGGGAAGTGGTTGGTTTAACAGGAGGAAGGCGGCCGTTCTCTAAAAAGGGTGTGAAGCGGTTGTGAAGTGGAGAAGAATTCCGACGTTTAGCTAACGAGGCAGAATGGGGTCTGTAGAAGAGATTGAGACCGAGCGATTTGAGCCAAAGAGAGGAAAGCGGATGTTTTTACGTGCACGGATGTGTATTTTTATTAGACTTGGCCGCCTGAACGATCCGACTGGTTGCTTCGATTGCTATTCGAATTCTTCCACGTTTCTCGCGCATTTACGCAACTTTAGTGCGATCCTTGGGAAAATGAGTTCTTTCGAACATGCGTTCCGTCCCTCTCCCCACGTAACCTTGTAGCCAAGCAATACTATGCTATGATAGTGCATGGCTTCGGAAATCTACCGTGTAGTTATCTTGACTCCAAGCAGGTGGTCGTAATATGACCTTTAAATGAAAATTTCAAATTATCTAATAAACATTACAGTATCAGGCAAAGTGTTTTGGAAACCTATCGCGGAATAAAATGGAATTTAAGTTGGTATTGTTTTCCGCAGCTTTTGTTTCTTTTTGCTCGCATTATCAGCCCATTACTATGTAGTGGTAATCGTGCTGGAATAGATCGCCAAGAAGCGAAATAATCTTATACGAGAACACAATTTACTGTACGAATGTTCGTTGAGAACGTTAGATTTTGAATGGTAAACTAAAATTTATATTTTGAAGATGGATAGAGTTCGTATATTCATGAATGATTAATAACAAAACATCTCACTTAGGCAGTGGCACACCCAAAATTTTTTTATGGAGGGAGATCTCTGCATAAAAGTGTAACCAAAACGTTATTTTAATAAGTAGATTTTTAATTTTATAGTTGAGATAAGAGAGCATTCTTTTTATATTTGGTCTGGTCACAATTAATTAAAATGATATAACATGTTTTTCCTCTTTTTACAATTGCTATCACCATATGACTGTGACTTGCCAGTTAAAGATTAATTTGGGTTTTGTATTAAGGCCAAGACCCGTTTGTCCCCGGTGTGTGTGCCACTGTACTTAGGGAATAGAATCTTAGACTAACTTAATTAAGGCTATTATTTCCTGCTAAGAACTATCTCCGTATTACTGGCATCATCACGTTTTCCGTGGCAAGTAGAACTTCTGATATCTTACATTTCCTATTCAATAAATCAAGGGGATTCCCGGATAACTAAGTAGGTAGCGCGTTCGAATTTGGCGAAATTTCGTTCGATTCCCGGTCGGAGTCCACCTGCGAAATTACCTCAGCTGTCGTAGAACTTTTAATAATACTACTACTGAGCCATTCCTAATAATTATGACGCCGAGAGAAATTAAATTATTGAAAGGTCAAAGAGCTACACTCTATATAATTGTTCAAAATTTGAAGATCGCTTCCAAGTGATGAAGATGGAGAAATTTGTTTGCTTGCGTGAAATTGCGGATCAAGATGATCACATCGAGAAATATGGTAAATGGTCACCGTTACATACCTCTTGTGGATTTTTTCTAGAATCGGTTATAGTTTTCTCCACTAATAAAGGATTTCGATGAGTATAACATATGAAAATCCAGGTAAAGAACGTTCTGAAATCCAATGTGAGGAATGTTACCTTGCATCGAGCTAAATATTTTCACTATAGGAAACATAAAAGATGTGGATTGGGGAAAATATGTAGATTGTCAAAGGGAGGAAAGAAGTAAAAGCTCTGCTAGGAATAAAGGCGAAAGAAAACTCGTATGAATAACAGTGATGAGGGAAGCTTTCTAAAGCGGGTATAATTTGAAAATATCAGATGATCACAAATGCAATTGATGGAATGCTTGCGGCTTGAAGACTAATAGATAGGAAAAGTTTTCAACTGACTGGAAAGTAAAAAAATGTCAGTTGAGCTCTCAATATCTTGTATGAGTTTTAGAAAACGGATCAAAAACGAGATCAGCAGTTATACCGTAGTCTTATATCACAGTAAATCTTTCCATAAACATGTCATCTTACTTTTCATAAATCACACGAGAGCATAAACTATTACTCATGGAATCATCGAACTGATTGATTCCTTATTGATCTCTTCTTAATAGAATTGGAAGTTTACAATATTAAAAATTAAGTTTATAATCTAAAACATGTCTATAAATAATCTGAAAAATGTGGAAAAAACGCTGTCACTTTTTACGTGATCGAGTCAATCGATTTATTATTTAACAGAATCGATAAAAATTCAATGGATCTAAACGTAGTTTGAAGAGGCTAGTAAATATAAATGATATATCAATATCTGACATCCTATGCATTTTCAATGGGAGGAATCCCTCCCCGGATTATAGTCCTCGGAAAGAAAAATCACGACACCATTCGGAGGCGCAGGTTGCGCATAAGGGAAAGTGCGAGGCCATCATTCTTCATTTTAATTAAAGAAAAGGGAAATGGGGGAAAGGGAATGAAAAAGCACTTCCGTTCCAAAAGAAAGGATCCGTCATGCGAGGGCCTTCACCACCTTGCACGAAATGGCATAGGGCCTCCGACCTTGACCCGATCCCAAACCCCTTTTCCACCCTCTCTCTGTGGAGCTCTCGACACCAATCTTTGCCACTTTCCCCAGTGGGAACACCTTCGACGCCAGCTGTGAGGACTCGGATGGGCGCGTGGCACCATCGACAGGGTATATATCCGTGACTAATATTCTCCACGCGTTTTCTAGGGGGTGAGTCTCAAATCTCAAAAGATTTCATCCACGATACTTTCACCCTCGAAGAAAGGGGAATCTGGGTCACCAGACATATTGTGAACAGGATGACAGGTTGTGTTGCTTTCCTACATCGGAGTGTAGAACGGATGGGACTAGGGAGGGAAGGTGCATATCCTTGCCACTTCCGTTCCCTTTCATCCCTTTTGAGAATCCCTTTCTCCCTGCATTTAATAGTGAAAGCACACTCACTTTCCGCTGCTATTAAGTGTTATTTGCAGTGCACGTGGTGGACGATCTTTCCTTCCTTTCTCCTTCTGTCGCGTTCCTGGTAGAAGATTCTACATCTCACCCTATGGAATATGATGGGGCTTCTGAATTTAAATTATTTTTATGCTTGCTATCCAGTATTATTGCAAAGAATTCTTTAGTTGAGATGGGATATTCAAAGAGTTTGAGTCTACGCTATAACTTGAAAAACAGGACTTGCTTAGTTTAATTAATATTTGTTAGAAATGCCAAGACTTTCAAGAATTTTTACTCATTCAAGGCAGCTAAAAATTACAAATTTAGAAAGTATTATTTCTCCCTTCTCCCACTTATTTGATGATTAGATCTTTTATCTTATAAATAATAATTTATACTCATTATTTTATATTTAGACACTTAATTAATCTTGTAAAATTTTGGATATCAAATCGCTGTCAAATACCCTTTGACATTTCTATTGTTTCCTTCTTACATATATTCTTCACTAAGAGACTATTTTGTAATTTTTGCAAGTATTTTGCTTCAAAATGTACATGATAAGTTACTTTGATTAAGATGCAAAAGATTTAGTTCATTTTCCCTCTGATTTTCTCGTTGGTTAATTTTATGACTGAAAAACTCCTTTTATCGTGCTTCAGAGTATTTATTTTCGAACTAAACGAAATTGGACCACTATTTCTCTTTCGATTGGAAAATTCGGCACAACACTTAGGCGATAGTCGATATTAAATTTAGAGTGAAATCCGATTCCCATGTATGATGCGATTTCCAGACTTTTTCACATTATTTTTTATGCAGGTTTTGGCGAAATCTTTTATTTTTATCCTTGTTCGGGATTTAAAATTCATATTATCAGAAATATATTTGTCTGGAAGCTTTAATGAATTTATTAAGGAGCAAAATATAAAAAATAACAGACAGGAGTTCGTATAATTTGACGTAGGATTTTAGGATGTCAAATCCACCATAAAAATATTCTCAAACTTTACTCGTTAGAATTCTGGAGCACACATCTTGAAATAAAAATACGTAATAAGTTATTTCCACGGTAAAAATTCTACTTTTTCTATAATTTATATTGTAGAATTTAATTAGTCTTTTTATTTCAAGAAGGGTTTTTAGGATATTTCAGAGATTTATTAGTTATAAAACTTAGTCTATCAAGTCTATTAATCTATCAAAACTACAGTTAAAAACATTACTTTATGGTGGAAAAAATAACAATGAAATCACATTGGAGAGGAGAATTTCTAGGCATCTTGTTTTTTAATTACGCTTCTTGTTGAATCTTTGAAATAACAAGTAATATCAGATCAGTGACTCTATTCAATATTAAATTTTAATGCGCCTTTCGTAAAAGTAGTTTAGGATGGAAAATTTTAATAGCATGGAGACATTAATTGTTTTTAAGAATACCTATGCGCATTCTTCATGATAAATGATGAATATTATCAATATTTTAATGTAAAATGATAATCTGAGTAATATAACTATATAATATACCAAGGAGTAATATAACTATACCAAGGAAATTTCTTGATTTTCGCGAGGAGTATAAAGTTTTTCTCAGTAATTTTGCGGCCAATCTGTTTTATAGTGACTTGAGTGCGAGGACTTTCATTCAACATGTATAAAGTGTTCTACCTTTCGGTAGGTTCATGTGCCCCCACATTCCCTATTAAATTCCCTCTCCTTCAATTCCCGGTAACTTATCCCACCCCTTAATTCGTCTAACAACTTCTGTCTTTGTCTTCCCCTCTGTCTCTTCCCTTATAAATTAGCTTAAAAATATTCCATAATATTAAAGGTCTTAAAGGTCTTTATTGGCGAGATTGAGACTAAAAAGTCTCTTCTTCCATCTAACCATACAAGTAATGTACGTGTGAAAAGGTATAGAATGAAAAACTTTAGAAGGGTGGATGTAAAAAAACCTAAGGAATTACATTTTATTCTTCAAAGAATTGCCAATATCGTTCAAGATATTTCTTCCAAAACGGATTTCAACGTAATTTTACTCCAATATAGGCATATAATAACAATCTTTATATTCCTGGCATTCATAAATCTACATTTTCTTAACATATCCCTAATCCCAACTCACGTTTCATTTTCTACCATCAATTTTTTCACGCTGCCACAGCTGTCGTATTTTTCCCTTTGACCTAATTCCCCAGTCTTTTTTTCTTCACCCGCACCTGATGGATTCCCTATAGAGCCATGTCATCGTGGACTTAATGGGGGTGCATTCTAAGGGTAAGGTGGGCCCTACCATTCACTATCTCATCCTAGCACCACGCGCAACCTCAGGGAAAATGGTTCTCACACACTTTCCCTGCATCCGCCCCCACGCCCTCCCGCCGTGACCTATGAGAGGGAATCTTTTCCGAACCTGAGGCGGATTTTCCTTTCGAAATTATAATCTACCATCCCCCGCTGCGGCCCGTATTTATGGAGAAAAGGAAAAGGATAGTCGATTGGGGCATTAAGAGTCGAATAGGTCATGAGACAGGTGCTGCCGCATCAACGGATAGGGATCGAAGGAATCTGTGTTGAATCACGCCCTTCGATTTTTTGAGGAGAGCTTCCGCTCCACTTCTCGAACTTCTCATCGTTCGTGTTATGCGCTGTAAACGATAAATGCTGTTTCAGAAGCAATTGGAGATAAATAAAAGAGTGAATTTCATCCCCGTGCTTGATAGCTAAGGTGATTGCGAATCACTGGAATTCAGTGAGACATTCGAGATTACCTTCGGATGGAAGGAACTCTTAACGGAATTGAACCATTACGGAGTAAATGAAGTTATTACTCGCCGACATTGAGACTGAACGTATTTTTCCATCTACGTCAAGTTTGGATGAGCATTGCAAGGCAGTAATACTGAATAAAGATTAGATTTTCTCTTCATTTTTTGTAACAGAAAATAGTTTTCTCCGTATAAGAAAGTTTACTCGCTAGATGTAAAATACCTTTGACGCATTTCGTAAAATACAAGAATAAATACGAATCGAAACAAGAAGTAATTCAGAGTTATGATTTATTTATGAAATAATTATTGAAAAATCATTTGGTAGGTTCTATAAACGTCGATTCTAAGAAATACATCCTAAAAATAAATTTACATCGAGCGCTAGAAAATTTTCTTTACTGAATATTAGTGAAATTCATTACAATTTTGAGATGAGTTATCAGTAGAAAAAGTGTCATCTGCATCATCTAGGCTAACTATAAGCTCTAAGCTCTATAACTCTAACCTATAGGCTAACTAAGCGTAAAAAATGCGTTATCTCCCAATCCACCCGTTATCTCCCTTCTATAGGACGGGATCGCTTTGGTTAACAGATTCTCATTCCCGTGATAGCGGCGACAGTTGCAGGTAGCGGCAGGTTAGTCTGGGCCAAGGACAGGATGTGATTATGTTTTTTCGAACCCTATTACATTGGATCCTAGCTAGTATTTCTCTCTCGTCAATGATAAAATGGGTTGTGCTGTTATAGAATTTTTATCCTTTAATCAATATTAAAAGTTTCTTTCCTTCCTTTCCTTCAATCAATATTAAAATTTTTATAAATTAACTGCTATTTAGGCTTATTTATAGCTAGCCTACTCGAGTAGTTTTTCGTTAAGAATTCTCAAAGCCATGACAGCTCATTTTATAACTACTGTGCTCCTTACGGTATTTCTCTTACTGTAAGTAAATTATTTGATTAAAACTCATGAATGATATAATATGATTATCTTAGTATAGTAAGAAGTTTTTTAATATATAATTTTGCAATGTATGTTTAATAAGATACGGAAATTTCCTAAAGAAATGCAAAGTGTTATTTATTCACGAAAATTTTAGCTTAACGATCTCAAGATATGATGTAAATAAAGGAAAACCTTTAGGAAAAGATAACCTAACAACAATTCAATACCCAATCATTTAAAAATCACTCCAATTAAATTAAGACTTTACTCGCTTGTCTTGATAAATTGTTTTAATGAAATCCAATTGAAATAACAAATATTTACTTTTACCTTATCATAACACCTTACACATTAGATCATATTACTTTCGGGTTAATGATATAGGCTGAACAATTTTAAGACGGTATTAGTGCAGGAAGAAACGTAAAGATCAAAATCATTTAGACTCTGAGATTTTCTGAGATCGGAAGATGCTTCATGTAGCCTAAAATTAGGAAAGCATTCAGTATAAAATATGTATCTACATCATAAAAGTTTTGTAACATGTTTAAATTGCTGGTATTTTGTATACTATTCCCGTTTCTGTTGGTATAATTTAATTTGATCAAAGGCTTTATTGCTGTGCAAAAAGTTTCGTTCGTGACAGGCAAGAAGGTTTAAACAACTCTATCTTGCTTCTCTCTAAAAATAAGGAAACATGAGTATTGGAGGAGGAATAAAATCCCAACCATTAAATCGATTATTTCGCGAAAAAATATATTTTACTGCTGTTCGTACAGCTTTTATTTTCAGAAACTCACGCAATAGAGCGAAACATCTGTCTTAAGGCAGAAATGTGCATGAGATTGGATGATTTAATTATGCCTGACCGTCGCTAGTGAAAGGGATTCTCGGAGAAGGGAAATTGTGCCCATTAAATTCCTTTCGAGGGGAAGTAAACAAAGTTGAATATCGTCCACACCTGGTGTTTTTCCCAGGAAACAAGAAAAAAACTGAATGCGAAATTGTAAGCTACATCTGAAATTTTGCTATGGTTTCCATGTAAGTGCTTCTTAAACGAAACGATTAAGATAAATGCCTAAAATCTGAAGACTTTGAGCGAGACTGATTGATCGCAATTCATCATCATTTGTGTGTCTAACTTAGGATGTGCATTCGAACGAGATTTCTATATTTTCCAAAAAGCGTGTAGTATGCGATGAATTAAAAGCTATTCTTGTAGAAAGAAGTTGTACTTGTACAAACTCTTGTAGTTGTTTTCTGTTACCAAACAAAATTTAGCCTGTAGAAGGATGTCTTACTTCTGCGATTCCTCTTTGTTTTCCACTGAATAGCGAATCTATGTCGGCCTTTTTCAGCATTCTTATTCAACAGATGAATTTTTCATCTTTTAATCAGTTTTAATACAACGACTCGGAAAAACTTAATTAGCGATACAAGTTCCTTATCGTAGTATTTCTTAACCTATTATTTGAATTTATTGTTGTTTTTATTCTTTTCACATTGTTATAATCCACCACATAAAAGCTGTTTACATTACGGTTCTATTTCTGTAAAGGGCAGGTAAATTTCCTAGCACGCCTAAAAAAATAGGTAATTGTTTCTTCCGTAATATGCAACTACCACTTTACATTTGCGCCCATTATTCTTAGCAAAGATTTTGTGCTCTTAATCTATCCATGTTTGAGAACTATTAAATCTTTATCGGCTCTAATTTTTCAAAATCAGAGAATTGATTCATTTCCTTATTCAATCAGGACGTGCAAGGGGTTTAATTTTGGAAATTCAATTTGTAAATAACGTACAATATTTGATAAATTACCAGATAATGATGAAGTACCCTTCCAGTTTGCTTAGAAAAAAATCACTTTTCCTTGAATCGCATGTCTCTCACCCATTCTGGATGGTTATTGCCTCTCAATCTTCTCACTCAATCTCTCCTTTCATCTTTTAGCAATCATTTTCAATCTCCTCTACAGCAATATCGCCTTATCTCCCTACACCACTTTATTTATCGCTTCGCACGGGGGGTCTCTTTGAACCTACTTTCGAATTATCCTTCATTACCCTTCCCTACCTACCCCTAATATATTTACTCTCTCTTTGCAAAACGTTCCTCATTTACATAGCCTCTGCTTTCCGTCGTATCCCATCCTTCTTTGGTCTCATTTTTCCTCCGATTCTTCAGCTTCTCAGTTTGCTCCCTCTCTCCATCATTTCTTCTTCTCATGAGTCCCTCAAGGCATAGCCTTAGGCCCTTTTCCCTTTCCTCCACCTCTCTCGGTAGCGTGTTCCTCACAGACCACCCATGCCGATGGAGCAGACTTATGAATTCCACGTCAAAAAGCACGGCCTTTCTTCCTCCCGCCTTCCCCTTTACACCAGCCCTTTACCTTCAATTCCGCCTTTTTACATCCGATCCTTTCCTCCGCCCCCACCACCTCTTGCTCCGTAGCTGCGCTTTCAGCTCCGAATTGCGCCTCTCGTGCTATTATACCCTCAAGGGAAGAATCGTTCGGGTTTAATCCTGCAAAGGCCTCTCTCGTGTTTCGAGTGTTTGAGTTTCCGGGAATTGAAATCGAATCAGGGCAGCCCCACGCGGAATTGTATTCAATAAACGGAATAGACATGTATCCATAAAAGTGTTGGGTGGGATTTGAACCGGAGAAAAGGGTTATCTTTATCTTTTTTAATGGGGAGGAAAATGAATCGTTTATTACCTTGGCAACGTTTGTCGGAACTGCCTCAATTAGTCGTGATATTATTGCAAGAGAAGTCCGTAGTCCTATGGTAGGGATAGAAATGAGTTTGCTCTCATTAACTTACTCTATTTTCCATATTCGATAGTTGGGTTTCCCAATTTTATAGAGATGATGGAAACATGCCTTTGAATCATCAAATATTAGCGCAATCGAGCCGTCCTGTTTCACTTACCCTTGATTGAATCATAATTCTATTTTCTGCACTGATAATTCTAATACTGCACATTACCGTCACTAACGTGTAATTCATTTAAAAATTCTTTCTAATGGATCTTCTCTCACATCATGCAATTTATGGTAATTTTTACAATCTCGATGGAATTTTTCTTCGAAAATTATCTCAGTTTTATGTCTTTTTGCTTTAAATTCTATATTTCTTTCACTCTTTTCGCCTTATAAGAATTTAGACTACTTCAAGTTATGTCAGAATTTGCTAAAATTTTCTATATATCTTAAAGAAGTATAACTCTAGTTTCGTATCCTTAATACGTAGGTAGGAAAACGTAAGATGTCATTCTGAAACCATCTATTCGAAGAAAGACAAATATACAAAGCTCTCGATCAATTGCATAATTTTTAGAAAAGTTCCCTTGGTTTGTATTACATATTTTATTTTTTTTCTATGGTAACCAATTTTATTCGTCTCTTGAATATATTCGACTTATTGAAAACCTCGGCCGGAATTGGTTCCTCTCATGAAAGTTTAGCGTAATCTAATTCACGCTGATTTCTTATTGGATCGCTACTCTAAGTGAGATTATTGTTTTATGCAATCTAAAATTTTAAGATGATGAAGTTTTCATTACTCGCCATCCTTCTTCTCTTAAAAAACCTGGCGCCAATTCAATTCCCTTAAATCAACATTTCTTGGATGAATGATTATACGGACGGTTTATTATTCCTTATTTCTATTTAAGGAGTGGAGATATTTGGGAGATATTCCAAAGAAGGAATTTAAGCGTCTTCCTTCAAGTAAGTTCTACAATGGGCCCCCCTTCCATCTCCGGAAACAAACCAAAGCGTAACCGGCCAAAGAAACAATTTCTCAGGCATTCGTAAACGCCGCGACATACCTCGTGGTGGCGATACTTAAAGTGTCATTAACATTCTTGCTCTCGCAATGGAAAAAGCCTGGGGGAAAAATTTTCTGCCGATGAAAAGAAAAATGCTTTTGGCCTTCTCTATCGTTGACAGTTGAGGAACCACGTACGTAGGTCGCAGCACTCACTGAAAGAAGGATTTGATAAATGACTCGCTTTCGTCGTTCTCTTTTTCTGTAACTGCTCTTTTCTTTATTTTATCTCTTGATGATCGTTTTTGCCGCGGGAACACACCCCTTTTTAGTGACCATTACACGCGTCGAGGCTTCCTTTTTTGTATCGTCTTTTTGAAGTTTTCCGCAATCCTTTTCCGAAACGCTTTCGGTTATAATTCTCACATTCGGCTCTTTCGTAAATATTTGCCCAGCTTCAAGATTCCCATAGTTCCTTAAAGGCGCGCTATATAGTAACGGAGAAAGCCCCAGTTATGGAATCTGGCGCCCGGTGTTTAATTTTCATTTCATCATTTTTCCTTTACCATCCGAAGAGTTGAATTTTAGGTTGGGCATATGGGCAATTAGCCGCTCTCTGTCAGAACGAAATTGATGGCTCTAGAAGTTGAGATTGTTAGAGGCCTTACGTTGCTTACATGGGTTGGACGTGTAAGACAAAGTTTCGCATCCGGATTGCATAATTAATATTCTACACATCAAAGCTGTCATCTTACTCATACGATGCTTTTCGAAAGAATATGTTTACATAAATACAATCTTTATCTCATTAGTGGAATGATCAAGCTACCTTTGAGAGGAAACGGTTTTCTTTAACTCTTCTTCAAATCAGCGTCAGAACTCTTCATACCTTATCATATCTCAGTACATCGCAAGGAGTTCATAAAATGATTACCTCTCAATTCGATAATTCAAAGCCTATATTTTATTTATGCATTTGGCAAAAGCTTAAGCTAACATGAGACATTGAGATCTTAATCTTACGAAGATATTCGGTGCTATTCACTTATGAGAAGAATGTAATTAAATAGACCCTAAGCATCATCTCATCATCATTACAAGGTTCTGTTTCTTGTTAGCACAAGTTTAAATACGATATAAGTTTCACCACACGAGTTTCGTGATGTCCCTCTAATTTCTTTCGTTAGCTCGTATACTTACCTAATGACTTTCCGTTTACTCAAATATGACCAACTGTTTCTTTCATTTATTTATTTAAAGAACAGTAACACTTTAGCTGCTTCCTATTTATTTCTCAAACAGATAATCAATTACACCTCTGAATTTTTATCCTTGTCATGTTCTCACACTATTCATTTCCTGTAAAATTTTCTTTCTTTGCTAGGTTTCAAGGTGAATAAAAAAATCATTGCATCGTAGTGTTTTCTAACATTCTATCTTCTGGAGCAAAAAACGCTGAATTCGGAATAAATTATTGTAATATCATCGAATCAAACTCCTTTAAATGGCAAAACCACTCAGACATTACGGAATTAGAAATATTTGGCCCTTCTCACCTACTTATTGGCTCGCCAAGAGCTTAGTTACTTGTTAGTCATGACACACTAGTTGAGGGGAACTATCCAGAGTAGAGATCCGCAAACCCACAATTTGCCCGACCCGTACATATTCGCTCGAAAAGTTGCGGATCAAGTTGGATAATTTGTTCATGCAGGTGAGATCGGGTCGGATGATTTGTAGTTTTTTGCGCATGAAATGTAGACATGGAAATGTGTATTTGTTTTGATCCTCACACAGGTTCAAAGAATAACAATGTCTAGGTCTTTCAGAGACCAGATAGAGAGAATAAAAAGATGATAGCAAACAGAACCAAGTAAAAGCCTAAAATAAAATATGGAACTTAATAAATTAGATAACCTCGAAGTTTCCATCAAGATGTATTTTATGAATAGTTCCGCTTGTGGTCCAGAATCATCAGGCTCAGTAACTTTTTATAATGCATGAGTATAAGAAATTATGATAGTGGAGGAAGGGAGTAAGATGATAACAGAGATCTGCAAACGCTGACCCGACCCACATATCCGCACGGAAAGTTGCGGATCGAGTCAGATAATGTTCTTGAGGGACGAATCGGGTCGGATGATTCTTTGGCGGATACGGATGCAAATACGTAGCCAGCGTATATGGTTCCGTGGAAACCCGCATCCGTTCAGGTCTCTAGGATCGCAAAATTTGGGACATAATTGCGGTTGGAGAAAATGAGGGTTACAGAGCACTTTACGAATTTACAAATCAAAGTTTCTCGGAGGTGAAGAGAGGAAGTCTCTCCTTCCCTCTGAAGTAAGACACGTCTCCCCGCTAGATGTTTTATATCAATTTCAGCGGCGACTATGACATACGCTTGGCCTTTCCGACACCTTCACCTAGCAATCATTTCGCCCTAATCGCCCCTTTCCCCTGAGGCGCATTCCGCATGCCATTCTCTCGCACGCAACCCCTTCCCATCAGTATTAAAAAAATAGAAACGCCTGCTTTTACCACGAAATCCCCTCGTCATCCCTTTTCATATTCTCATCCATTCTCCAGAGGGCATCATTTTTAGGTTAAATATTAATCAGTTCTGGATGGCGCCTTTTTTCGGTAGATTTCGGAAAAAGCTCTACATCCTTTGAGTTCGGTCTCGCTTTCCTCGCAGGCATATGTCTCACCGAAGATCAGTCAACGTGTGAAGCGTAATTATGTAAGTAAAAGGCGTTTTGGATCGGAACGTGAGCAGGAAAGATAGCGTTCAGCCATAATTTTCTCGATAAATACACTTGGAGATTGAAAAGGAAATCCGCTCGCACCTTAAGCTTTGATGTTACCCAAGAATTTAAGTTTTCGCCGGATACATCTAATTCAATTGCCTCAAGTCTTTCTTGATGACGTAGATTTTTTCTGATGATCACGCCAGGAAAGAGAAATGAGTTAGCGCGTTCGCTCGAATACAATCCACATCGAATCATCTCATCCTGTACTTAAAATACGTATCTGAGGACGAATTTCTTTGGATCGTTCATTTCGGCTGCTTCGTCTGCCTCATAAATAATATATTAGGCGATTTATTTACATGGTTGGTCTTCGTATTTTGTTTTCTTTTCTTCTCATCCTCCTCATCATTGATTAGAGAATGACCGAATTAAGTGCTTCACAGAGAAATAACTGAAGGAGAAGTGAATTTTTCGAAGCGGAGAAGTTTAAATTTGATAGATAATGCATACTTACACGCTACAAGTTTAAGAGGATAACTGCATTTTAAGTTTATATATATAGAATACCCTTACCCTGACATGTCAGTTAGTTTCTCATTTTTTAAACCACAAAGAAACGAAGGCATGGAGGTAACTCTCGGTTCCTAACTTTGTCCCTAGCAAACTCTTGGTTGTGTGCCTTTGGAAATCGTAAACTATTCCTAAGGGACTAAACTGTTTTTATTTATTATCAAGAAAATGTTTAGAAGATACCCATAAAATATATTTATCAAGAAGCTCATGATTGAGCCAATAGCATCGTTGAAATCGTTCTGTATTATGGTAACCTCTTCCACGCAAATTGGGAATACTTGTAAGAAAGGAGATTGACGGGGCAGCGATTGTGTTATAAAATACAGAGAAAGTACATTTATGAAAGAATTATCGGTATTATGCGACAACCTACTTCGATCGATCTGAAAATGAGTGTAAAATAAGAAAAATAGATGCGATAAAAAATCATTTTAAGAATTTCTTCTTTCCACGAACGATACGTGATTGTAATAAGTAAAGCAGTTCGCTCATTTATAAAACAAATAGATGTTTGGACTCGCCACACGCCAATATGCGACTTGCAGGATATAATATAGAATATATAATTATAATATTTTATATAGATATATAAAATATATTATGTTACCACTTATTACTTATTGTATAATCACTTCGATACATCAAAAGTTAACAACTCTAGGATTGATTTTTCGTCGTTCTAAAAGCCATCCTTTGCACTTACAAACACTCCATTCTCTCATCAGTCCTTAGTTACTAGTTTCCTTAATTAAAAGCTTAACAATTACCTTAATCTGTCTCTTATAGATCAACCTTCGTATTATACTACTACTACTAGTACTACCTTCTATAGTGTTCTTTCCAGTATCGTATTCAGACTATGATGACTCACTATTGCACGGTTACCTTCCCTCTTCGTTTTATAAACGCTTATCCTATAATTTTAAATTTATTTGATCCCGGTACGATTTCTTCAACTATTAATTATCTCGAATCTCTGTCAATTCCATCATTTGTACGTACTGTACATCTTCATTGTTTCCTTTTTCCACTGCTGTTTTAGTCCACATTTCACCCTTCTGAATATAGATATATTCAAGTCAACGCAGTTATTGAAAGATCATCATTCATATCTGATATGTGCAGGATAAATGAGAAATAGGTATATTTCGAGACTAATAAAACCGTTTAACTAAGAAAAAATAGTATCGGAATATAATACAAACCTTCCACGAAGGTTACGCCAAGAGTTGCGTTTCCTATAGCCTGATAGCCTGGACCCCTTTTGTATGTGTGGATGGTGCCAAACTAATTTGTTGAGTATCGACTATCTAAGTGTGTTTAGTCTCAAAAATATCATTAGCCGTCGTGCTAACTCTCAATTATACAGGCAGATCCCATGGTTCATTTTCACTTCAATGAAGAAAATCAGAAAAATTGCGACTTAAAACTCCTCCTTGGCAAGTGGCGCTGCCCTGTAAACTAAGTAGTAATTTTCTTGCCGCCCAAAGATCGAAAGAATTAGAAGGAACCATGGTCAAGGATAGTCTTCATCTCGCCTCAGGGTGGTCTCCTCCATACCTTCTTCATTGTTAACTTATTCTACTCTAGAGTTAGTCTTTTCGGGTGAAATTTCCCTTCTTGCCTCCTCACGGATCCTGAGTCCGCATGCTCCATGGATATTTGGTGTAAGCGTGAAAAAGAGGAAACATGCCGTGGGCGGTGAGTCACGAGGGTGGTCGTGTGCAGATGATTACGGGGGAGCGATAATTGTGTCAACGTAGGGGAAGGGCAAGGAATGGTAACACCTGCTCTCCTGAATAGTGAATCCCTTTATGGACGCGCATTTTCCCATGTCACAGCGATTATATTAAGGCTGCACAAGACTATCCTTGACTGCAAAATTATGAATCTCTTTGTGAAGGAATGCTAGAGAAAAAGTGTTCTGTGATTTTTCTTTGACAACAGTTTCTAGTCCTATTTTATAATCTTTCGTAATCGTAAAATATTTTCGGAAGATTAAATGACGGTTTATCACATGATTATTATTTCCATTTCTCCATTGACTCAGTCTACTAACATTACAAGGTTCAAATAAGATTGTAACTCAAATAAAATTGATCACCTTCATATTTATATAATCCCTAAATTAAAATACATATTCTCATAACATTTCACGTGGTAGAAATAAGTTCAAAACCTCCTTTATTTCTTCATTTCGTTTATATCTGGAGGATCCATTCGCTTCATTATCACTATATGAGAAATTAAGGTTGCTTTCAGTCCGAAAGAGGTCATCAAAAATGTGTTCAATTGGATCTCATTAACAAAACCTTTAATCACTTCATTTTATTACAGAAAAAGTACAATCACAAATCTACAATTCAGTTATTCAAACAAAGTATTCATTTTGCAGTAATCTATGAGGCCGTACTAGAGCAATATTTAGTTGATATATTTTCATTTATACAAAAACATCGAATAGGTGTGCTGTTATTCTTCTTATAAAAATTTTTATCATGTATCTCAAATCACAAATGGTGAATAAAATTTCTGCCACGATCAAATCCACAGCAATATAACGAGTAAAATTTTGTCCCGAGTCGGGAGTATGCTTCCGGTCAAATATTAATTCGACACCGATCTTAGCCAAAAAATTACACAAAAAACTCAAGTTGTAAATAAATCGAATAAAACAGAGTGGCAAGATTGTGTTGTGACTCTTGGGTGTAGTCTTGTAGAGATCGTGCTCTGTGACGACCTCTCACCACATGTGTTTAACAATTCGTTATTCATCCCCAATTGTTTATCTGGTGTAAAACTGTTTCAGTGAAGAATGTAATATGAACAAAATGAAATGAGAAAGCAAGCCACTCTCTTTGTTTGATAAGCTGAATCTTCAGCGATGGAAAATGAAGTAAACTAAAAAATATACCTTTTCGCTTTAAGATTAGCGCACTTCTTTCAAAACTAAAGAGCCAAAAAATCCCACCATGTTATTTTTGAACTCACTGGCAATATTAAGTAGCCATATGCCGGTTTAAAATTTATCCCACTTAGAACGCGGTTATCAGTAGATCCCCTGAAAAGCTTCTTAAGCAGAGTTTACTGTAGTTGAATGCAGTTGCAACTAAGTAGTAAGAAATTATATCCACCATCAAAACTAAGGTATACTGAGGATCATAACTGGAAATAAACTAAATAGTGAGATTTAATCCAAATGAGAGATTTTCAATAGTCAACCAAATACTCTTAAGAAGTAAGTGAAAAACATTTTCAATCGTGCGAATTTTAAATGCGATATTTCTTGTGTTTCATTTGCTATTTCCACTATTCTATTTGAAGAAAAATTACTGCCAAAGTCACCAAACTTCCCACAGTCTGGAATAAATCAAAAACAATTCTTACAATACTAACGCACGCATTTTTACTCAGTATCAAATGTTTTAGAAGTTGTAAATTTATATTTGATTAATGTCATAAGTTTATTAAATATATTAGACTTACAGTGGTAATCAATCTCAAGTCCAGCTGAACTAGGCCAAGTACTGGGAATTGTACTCTTAGTAGAATAAGCTGGTTCTTAAAATGTATTAGCTGCAAATGAAACAAAATATAGAATTTTAAATGAAACATTATAATTTCCTGGAAACATATAGTTAAGTTAAATTTGTGAGGAATTTATACATTTTCGTATAGTTGTTGATATATATTGTTATTGAAATAAATTTAGCATAAATTCTTTTTCAGTACTTACTTCTCGGTGAGCACCTTTATTCCGCAAGATCATATCGTTCACAAAGCTGCAAGATTTTTCATTCTTTTCAAAGAAGATAGTTAATATGATTAATTTTGCTGTCTGGATCTCATAAAAAACGCAAAGATTGTTATTAAACACGATTAGACCGAATCAATTCAGTAGAGTTCAGAGTTTTAATTTGATTTATACTATAATACCCCGTGAGACATATATTTAAATATGCAACCTATATTTTTAATTAAAATAAAAGTGAATTACCTCATCAATGATCCTTTGGCAAACATTAACAATCAGGGTCAAGGTCGCCGTGTTACATACGCAATTAATAGCTTTGCCAATAATTTTGTATGAATATATTTCGGTTGGAAAATCAGCTCTGTAATTCCAGTATGTTAGATATGAAAGTTCTACCATAGTAAATGCAAGCACAACAAACGTTTGAGGCGAGAAGATGCAGTTGGTCGATTCAATTGTTTTGTACAGATTCAGGTGAGCCTTTCTCATAATTTTTACCAAATCGGTTAATGAATTCGACTTGATATGGCGTGACGTCTGCAAGACTGCGGAAAGGTTAAGACCCTGTTTGATCAAGGCATCCAAGTCCTCGTTTAGCAGAATGAAACAGCGCTTTACCATCAGCAAGAAGGCGAAATACTGGGAACACAGGACATACATTGCCAATCGGCTGTAACTGAACACAAGAGGGCGAACAGCAAGTTTCAGTTCAGGTGACAAAGCAGGAATGGTCAACGTCGACAGCTGTATGAATAAAAGAAGCCTGGATAGTAGGCGTTCCTGGAACATATCTGAAAGAAGACGTCGACCCAACAAAGATTTCGCCACTCGTGCCAGTTTTCTGGTCTCACAGCCAGTGTTGAATGTCCATAGGAAGTGAGCGAACAGGGCTAAATATTTGAGGCAACCGTAGACGATGGAGAAGAGAACGATTGTTTCGCTTTGTAACACATTAGCTTTGTCGTCGTAGTAATCGAGCATTGTGATAATATTGGCAAAGCAACAGAAAAATATCGTTAAAGTCAAGGGGAGGAGCTTGCCAAAAAGTCTTTTCTTCAACGGCTTTCTCCTAGTGTTTCTAGATAGTGAAAGACCATACACGAATCTGAAGACGTATAGGTGCCGATAAAGTTTGAAAAATTCTATTTCTACTTCTTTAGTTGAATTCCGCATTACGATGATTAAAAAATCACTCTTCAAAAGATCTGAGAGATGAATCACTAAATACTTGATAGAATACTTGATAGGATAGTGTTGAGGTATGGGCAATTTGACGACAGATCCACTCTTCGTGTTAGTCAGAAGAAGATAATTTGTGCAGTTACATCTTAGAGTTAGAGTAGTTTGTTAAAGTTTTAGCTGTAAGACCTACAATTTTTTAATAACTAATAGGTCCGTTGCAAATTGCTTAGTATCTGAAACTAAATTTTGTTGCAAACCTAAAGCCCAGCTCAAGAAGGAATGTTAAGGGTCGAGTTTGTACCTAGCTTTTTCTCAGGTGCGCATGTAGGGCAATAAAGGTCGTCCTTTCATAATGTTGTCGATTGAAGAAAAATTGCGAGCAGCTGTGCTGTTCATCTACATATTTAAAGAGGTGGAGAGGACTCTTTTCTTGATGCGAAGCTAACATAAGCTCCACTCCATAAGTGATTCATAATTACCATTTAAGCTGATAGATTGGTTGGGAAATCCCAATTCAGAAAAATAGATTGTTCTTTTTATCCCATGTTATCTTAGTATTTCACATAAAAGCAGAAATATTCGTTGGTTATATCTATAGTTAAATTTTTTAAATGTGGTAAATTTGAATCGTATGAAAATATTCTAGCTGTATTTGATACATTTCCATAAAAATAAAAATGAATGATTTTATTTGATTGGCAACAACGACATCTGCGTCCGACACCCTTTATTAAGATTCGTACCAATTTCATATAATGACATAATGAATGAAGCTTTCAGAAATTCAACATCTGTAGTTCGTATTTCTAAAATCCCTGAAATCACAGTTTTACTTAAGAGGTATTGTTTTGTGAAATTCCTTTCTTAGTCAATGCTTCACATTCTTCTTGGGTGTGCCTTGTCCTCTTAATAGCATGTTATTGGAAAAAGAGAGCATCCCTCAGGTAAGGGTCTTCCCTAACCTTTGTACCTAAGCATAAAATTAGTTGTGGAAGAGGCATTTCAGAAAATTTCGACCATTTGGCTTTCTTCTTGGGTGTCCTTCATTTGCTCTTTTTGCCTTGGGGATTTCCGGAACTGCTGCATAATATTGAGTTCCAGAAAAATTTCCCTTTTCCGTAATTACATACTTTGCGGGGGTGACGGATGATTATCAAATTAACCACTTTCGTTTATTATAAGTAGTTCATGCCAGAAAAAAATTAATGGCTCAATCACAATCAAAGATATGAATGCAAGATATGCCTTTCATTTGGAATCTTACATAGTGTAAAAGTATCAATCCGTTAGTGAGGAAGTAGTAACTGAAGATGGAGGATTTCTACTTAAACGTGATTGTTTTTCATAACTTTTTTGGTGAGAAATTCGATATTTTTGCGAAGTAGAGCATACTTTGGACAATTTCTTCCAATGTAAACGCGTTTTTCTTCCATAGAATATATACGGTAACCTGCTTAATACGCTTTTCAAAGGACCGACTGAAAACCACGCTATAAACGGGGATAGCATTTTAACCAGGATATGACCAAGTTCAATTTTTTGCGAGTTGGAAATTAAAATGGAGGGAATTTTTGGATCTTTAATTTTTCAGTAAGTGTTTCTCACCTTATAAACGGATAGCTAATCCTCTATATTTGTATGTACCATGCGTTCATATGGAATAGTCCGAGACCGCGAGAAAGCGCTTATTATGCAGTAGTGTTCTAAACAGACTTTTTCTTGCGAATAGTTTACGATTTAGACTATTCCAAATTTTCAAAAGTTTCTGGCATCAAGAATTCACGCAAAGAAGGGAACAATAACAGTATCAATATTCAATATTCAATAACAGTATCGTTATCATGAAAGAAAAATCCGCTTAAACTGCATAAGTCATAGTAAGTGGTGTACAAATAAGAAGAGGGTTTTAGAATGTTTACCTTTTATTTGCTGTTGACAGTATTTTACCGGCTACTTTTACTTTCAAATATCTTTTGAATGCTTATGTTCGTGAGAAAATCTTTATGCTTAGAGTTCATCATTTTGGGCCATTTTGTCGCAAGTAGAAACCTTGAAGTGAAAGGAAGTGTTAATGCAAATTTTTTAACGTTAACGATCAATTTTCTGTGACCAACTGCTAACATACGATTTAATAAAGTATAAATTGATTAAAAATTAAAATTACTAGTTTAGAAGAAAGCCTTGCCCTTGCCTACTTAATTCTTTCTCCAAGGAATCAAACGCATATTCACGGTTGAAAAAGTAAGTTGATAACTAAAAGATATGTATTTATCCTCATTTTGAGTACTATGCTGTATTAAATTATCACACTATTCAATGCAAATTTTTTATCTGCAGAAACCATTTATTCCGTTTCCTAATTCTATTCAAGTAATTTCTTGTTCTAGTTCAACTGGCTGGCCATCTCATACAGTGATACTTGTAATGTGTCTCGTCTTATTCCGGAGAAAAGCGTGCGTCAGCTCAGAACACGGTTCTTAGTCAAGTGAGGATGTTATGGAGTGCGCCCGGTAGTTAGTCAGGGGTGCCCTTTGCGAGGCGGCAAAGAGCCTTTTAAGTCGAGACACGAGAGTCAGGTGAGTTGTTTTTTCAAAGGGGAGGAGGTCTCAGTTTGCAGACCACCAGCGTAGGTGTTTTGTAGAGGGGGTCGCCGAGTATGAAGCTCACCCTGCCCGTGGACTAATTTCACTGCTGAGAATGGAGAAGGGGATAGGGTGGGGCGTAGGGTGAGTAATGAATGAGGAGATGGGAAGAAAGGAAATGCGTAGAGGAAGTCTCGAAGAAAGCAGCAAATTAAGGTTGCGAATAATTACCCACGAAGACAGTCTCATTTAGGCGAAATTGAGATTTGAGAATTGCCGTCTTCATTTCGGACCTCGAGGTTGTTCGGAAATATTAAATACGACTCGTTTGTGAATGAAATTGGTGATGAAATTTCATAGTACGTGTATGGTGAGGTTTGCGGAGATCATCAATTGAAGAACCAATGCCTGGGGGGTGTATCACGGCGTTGAAAAATTTAGTAAATGTGATAATAGTAATCGTGGGTGGATAAAGTGCTTGATGCAAATTAGTTATGATCGTAATTGTAATTATTAAGCAATGAGTTTGGGATATACTGAAAATTTTCGCTTTACATTTTTCAAGGAATCAGCTTAACTGATTTGGCTCCGAATTCATACATTCATTTAAGAACTTTTTGTTATTGAAAGAAAAATTTAAATCTCGTTTCATGCGTATCAAGGCTTAAATCTTATAATACTTTAGCTAATTTTTAATAAATATTAGTCGTACAAATATTAGATGCACATAGAGAAAACTTATTGTTAGTTCAAGACTCGATATAACTGATGTTTTATCTCTTTTTCGTGCTTGAAGGATAATCCTGGAAATCATAGAATGGCCATATTAATGGGATTAACTATGAACTACCAAGCATTTAATTGAGAGAGTATTTTCTAGAAGAAAAAGTTAGCAATGGCGCAGTAATAGTGATGATCATCTAATCTAAAAATGAAAATCTAAATAAAGCACATAAAATTCAAAGAATTCATTATATTACCGAAAAATTAATTTAGAAATGACGATTTATGCGTGTTTGTAATAGCGCTCGGTTCGCGCAAGGTAAAGGACTCATCACTATTTCTTATTTCGGTTTCACAAACATTACTTTCATTAATAAACTGAGGTAAATAAGTCTTCAAGACGCATGGGAGCGAAGCACCACAGGTCGGTTCATCTTCGGTTCTTTCACGAGACCACCTCCTCATAAACTTCTACTCAACCAATCAACCTTTTCCACCTAAGTAACAACAACTTCTCAAATCGCCTCAGAATAGTTTTGCCCTCGGCAGACCGTCTGCAGGGGCGGTCCAGGACCAACCCCATTCCATGTTTTTCTTACCAACATCCTATCCACCCTCTCTTTCTTTTCGCCTTAGTACTCATTGTAAAATTGCCCTTTGGTTTTTGCTTTGCCCACATTGAAAAGATTCGTATCCATATGAAATTTCATCCAAATTTTTCCTTCTTATAGACTAAAATTTTCTTCTCCCTATTATAATACACATGCATATATGGGTTTTAATGGTAGATTGATTACTTCTATCTGTTTTCGTTGTAGCCTTTTGTTTTAGTTATTTTCAAATCATTATTCTTTTGAATAGTAACCTGAAATAAGTTCTTAAGTACGTGAAATGGATCTTTTAGAAAAAATTTGCTATAAATGAGAACTGTATTCCCCCTGTATCGTTATAAACGCCTAGCAATTCACATCCAATTTTGCGTTAGCTGGAGAATCTAATTTCAGATCATCGTTGACAAGTTTCATTGCAAAAGGTTCTTCTCTTTGACGCTCTAATACGTTTAATCTACGTTTTTGAGCAGGGAAAATTTTTATCTAAAATTAACTCGAAACTTACGCTTTTATTTCATTTATAAACTTACTGAATTCTGTTCAACAAGTTTAACCTGCATTTAAAACACCGATCGATTGTTTGTAATTCAAACTCAGGTTTTGAGAGACCGTAAAGTCTAACAGCATTCCTTCCTATGATCCTTGTGGAATCTTCTATGACTTTAAAACACTACGTTCGGGATCTCTTTCCACCGGGAAACTATTTTATCAAAGCCCCAATGACGCCTAGGTGCTTATTAATTTTTTAAATAAGGGGGAAA
Source organism: Pachydiplax longipennis (assembly GCA_036926295.1). Taxonomy (NCBI): domain Eukaryota; kingdom Metazoa; phylum Arthropoda; class Insecta; order Odonata; family Libellulidae; genus Pachydiplax; species Pachydiplax longipennis. Next base: position 54,327,897 of record JAVFKF010000004.1, read on the forward strand.
TCTTCCTTGAAAGTCGATCGTTTATTATTTCATATTATGTGTTAGAAAAAACTGAAATAATTACTAGCCTATTTTTAGCCTATCTTAGGTGATCGAGATTTTATTACTGAGCCCCTGTGTTGATAGAACAGCGGCTAATTAGCCGGTTCCACTCTTCAAGAAAGGGTAAAAAACGTACCAGTTCCACATCCCTAATTCCACACCTGCCTATCTATTCTGTGATTCGCTCTCACTACTCTATACAGACACTTCGGCTCCTTAAGATCAACTAGAATTCACCTGACAGTAATTTTAATGGATTCGACACGTCGTAAAATAAAGAGAAATAATGCTGGGCATGAGTTTTTAGTTTAAGTGTAAACTTGATATCTTAAATAATGTAAAATATATATTTTGCTTTTGAATGACATCTTAAAAATCTGTGGTTGTCTCAAGGATCGATAAACTTAATGTTAGGAAAAGCGAAAAGTTGAGGTTCAAGGAAAATACATTATTTCCTAATAACTGTTCCCGACTTCACTATAGTTCTTAATGCCAAATTATATACTTTAATTCAACTTTTGGAGCAAAATTTGCGGTGGATTTTTGAGTGAGGCTAATTCTTCTTCAGATTTCCGAGGAGAATAGTTTACTTTAAAAAATGTATTTTTCTTCAGTTTCTTAGACCTTAAAAAGGAATACGCTTTAAAATGGATAAATACACTATCTCTTGCCATTTTGATGTCCTATTAATCAGATCACTGAAGAAGACGAAAAAATGGGTAAGGGTAAAAAATATTTCCAGAGAGATTTAGTATGCAGAATTAGTTTATTTGAATGCAAACCAGTTACGAGCCAATTCATGGTAAATGAATTAAAAAACTTATTTGCAAGAGGTGGGAATTAATATCTTGGCTCGGCCTCAATTTCAACTTTAGTTTGATCGAGCATCAGTCAGATTCTGTCACTTGATAAGAATGTTTGTTGCCATCTAACATAACGCGAAGAGGGATGAGGATCATGAATTCTACCGAAATAGCTTCCCTTCTCTCTGCTATTCCAAACTCATCACATAATTGTATTGATGAAAAATTATCATTTTCCTCAAATTGAATTCTTCCTAAGATAAATAACTGCTGTGCAGACGATGAAAATACAAACGCACCGGGAGGAAATGGGGAAGAAATTTAAATCAACGAATTAAATTATCACGTCCTATCAAAATGATATTTCAAAAGGCATAGAATATTGGAGGGAATTTTTATGAGTGGATAGGGATTAATTTTATCGCTTCGTTTCGCTCATTATTATGCTATTTTCATGCGATCCATTTCTCATGCGTCGATATGGTGATCAAAGAGTGGTCACAAGGCCTCTCTTTTGCTAATTGAGAATGGATGAAAAGGTTCCAAAAGAAAAGAGCTCGATATTTCATTTTATAAAATTTTTAACTGTAGTTTTACTCATTTGTGTTTCGGAAATCATGTAAATCTGACTGTGTATTCATTCACGCTCAGATTTATATACATAAAGAAGCAGGAGAAGCGAAAATTTCACTTTGTATTACCCTAATTAAATATTCTAAAAATTATTTCATGCATATATATCAAGGTTATTTCTTTCTATTCCTCCACATTGCTTCCCTCATTCATTTATAATTTGGAGAGAAATAGTTTTCAAATTAGTATAGGAATTGATGAATCCCAAAAGAGACAGTTATTGTACACTGCTTTTTGTCAACAGAAAATTGTACTCATTAATTGAAGTAATCGAGATGTCCATCAAAATCATTCATTATGTCAAATACTTCTACTGTTCTACTGTTACTTTTGCTACCCTCCGATGGAACTAGGAAGGCTATGTCAAGATCTAATTCAAGAATTGTATCACTGTAATTTGCAGTGTGAGAGTGAATTTCCTCACGAAGGGATACGGAAACCTTCCTTATCACAATCAATAAATATTATTATTTCAAAAGGGTTATGCAGCTTTTCTGGTGGCAACGGCAATTCAGCTATTTAGAAAAGATCATTAACCAGAACTGGTAGTAGCGAGAGAGAAATAAGTAAATAAAAGTAAAGGAAGACAGCTCGCGCAAAGATTGCATTCTACAAGAAATTGAACTGACAAGCAAAGATTTGTTTGGATATGGATTCGACTATGAATGGGAAATTTTTATAAGAAATAATTTAGGAAGGGAGATAATAAGTAATAAAGAGGGGAACATCAGAAATGGAGATGCGATGCTGTAGGAGGATGATGAAGTTGAAAAGATGACGTTTTTACTTAATTAAATTACCGCTCAATTACGTATGTTGCTTTAAAAATAAAAGGAAATGAACGAGAAGAATGTCTATGTCTGAAGAGAGGCTTCAAAGCAGAGATAGTGGAGGCAAATAAGGTGCTCATCACGAAATCGAACTACGTAGGTGACTGTTCTATATGTATATTCCCCATTTAGTTACGTTTGCTGAATTATATCAACTTTCATTAAGTGTTGAAGACAATTCGGTTTCTAGGAGAGGTATACAAGAGCTTGAACTAAGATATATAGAAGATATAAGAAATAAGTGAAGTTCTCAAATTCGACATTTTATGATGCTTGTTCTTCCTATCTTGAGGGAATCAATTTATAAGGTCATTTTCTTTCTCGACTTGAGTCACATAGTCTTACTTGTATTCCATAGAAGATTGGAACTCTGCAACGTTTTTAGATATTTCATCGGATCTTTCTCTTGTTTTCAAATGTAAATCAGCAGAAATTACAAAAGATTTTCATATATTTCATTCATCTTCTTGAGTATAAATCCCTTACTATTGCTATGCATCGTTTATCGGTGAAATTTAATATAAGAAATACTGGGAAGAGGTAGCATATTACAGATTCACACATTCACATCTTCCGGAAAATTGTTCTGATGCCAAGAATATTTGAAGCGTAGAAGCGCACAAAATCTCAGCCTGTTGCGTGAAATCAACTAATCAAAAGCCACGATGCGCCAGACATTTTTCAAATGGTATGGAAATCACTCGGCGATGATCACCGGCGACCTGTCGTTTCACAACCTCTGTCGTATTTCGTGTTTTTGTCATATCCTCCGCTCCTTTGTTCATAATCTGGGTTGTTTTGGGTGCGGAGTTTTTCGGCCTCGTCGCGGGAGGTCACACAGCTGAGTTGGGTGTCTCCCTCTTGAGGAGGCGACGCAAGGCGTTTCCGTAACGCCGTTGTAAAGAACGCGTGTCCTAAGTCTGAATGCCCATCGATCAATCGTCCTGATTATGCACGCTCTCTCTTCAATCTCACGTGCGTATCTAGGAAAATCCTCCTCCCAGCCCTCCTTTATGTTAATCTAAAAGGATTTCTATGTAGGAAACTTTTTAAATTACAACATTCCTTACTATTTCTTGGAATAACACGATAATATAAATCATTGTAATTGACAATTAGAGTTCAGAAAGTTCCCTATGCTCATGATTGACAGTGAAATAGCATTTACAAGGAAACAATAATTGATAACCATTGACGTTGTCCTGGTGGAATTCGATCTGATGCAAAATATGTGATTTTATTATAATTTTAATTCTAACTTTGATTCTACCGAAAATGAGCAATTTATTTGAGCTGAGGACTTAAACCTGACTTTATACTGCTGAGGACTTAAATAAAAAGCGTAAAAATTGCATTAATGAGCTATCCGAGATACTTAATATAATTCTTGGAAAGTTTTTCCCATGAAAGTAATATATAATTTTAATATGAGCGGGAATTGTTATCTATGACTAGCAACAGCATTATTCAATTTAAATTTCTTGTATATTTATTGAACTTTTTCCTGGATTTTATGCACTAAAATTATATTATTTACTTTTATCACTTTCATCCCATAAGACTATAAATTTTAAGTCGCAAGACTCTGTTTAGAAAGGGAAATTTCATTATTGTCGTCGTTCTTGAATGATAAATATCGGCCAAGTACTTCTAGTTCAGTTTCGAAACTTTAAAATATTGCTCTACCATTAAAAGTAATTGGATGAAAAAGACTAGTCCTGACTATAGCATCAAATCGTTTGTCATTCATCCTGTCATGAAGTAATATTGCACTTATTCCTTTTATGCTTCAGTTGAGAGCAATTTAACGATAAGCTGGTGATGTCCGAGCCATCCAAAAGTATTAATTCTACTACTGATACTTGTATAGTTGCTTAATGGAATGCGCAATTACGATCATCGCTGGGAGATAAATGAAACTCTTCTGATGATCGAATGCCTAATTTCTGTCCATTAACGGTAATGGGACCGATTTCGACTCATGCTCACGAGGAGCTTCTTGTAGGTCAAAAGATTTCGTTCCCATTCTCATCAGCCCAAACAAGAGAAAAATGTTCCACTGACCATCACGGGCTCTTTTATTTATCATCCATTCTGAAATCACGTCGGGGGACCTCGATGTAAATGGAATATATCAAAGATCGATTGAAGTAACTGTTCACAGGAAGCGGGCGAGACGACCAATTATACGCGGCAGCGGACTAACAATTCCTTCACGCGGCCCACACACGGCAGTCCTTCACGCCTGATTTAGCCCTTCGCCCGAACACAAACATTTATAGTTATTACTTGAAAAAACATCAACCTTCCCGGACACGATAACACCTCTCTCCTCGAGCCCCGGAGACAATTTTACCACCTCTTGTACGGGAGGCGCCTCCTCCATCCACACCTTTCGACTCCTCCCCTTTCCTCGCCCTCTAATTTCACCCTCCAGCTAATCGAATCCCTCCCACTCCCTCTGATCGAGCACCGTCAGTAATTTGGCGTAATTGCCTTCTCGGCCTCCCACCTAGAGGAACGGGAGGAGAGGATGAGAGGAAAGGATAGGGGAAGGGGAGAGGAGGGTGAGGGAAGGATTCGGAAGGAATTATAATGTTATTGATTATAAAACACCGAATTCTTTTATATATTTTGAGGTCTCTTAATCTATATTGTAGATAACTTCGTCGCAACGATATTGCTTTGTTCAACTTCTAGGGAACTTTGTCAAAATAGTGAGGTTTTTAATGTTGTATATAATGTAGCTCGTATTCCAGCAAACTAGCGGGAAACTTACTTGACTCCTGAAGTCTAAAAGTAAGCATTCTGGAAAATATTATTGCCGAAACTTTATTATTCATGAAGAAATGTACTCGTATCTTCCAAATATCTCACCCTCACAAGAAAATAAATGCTTGCGAAATGTATAAAATCATAATTCTGGAAAAATGATAGTCGTCGAGTCAATGAAATATTGCCGAAAAATTAAGAAAATATTAATAATTGTAAATATAATTACTTCTATCAAAATGATATTTTAGTAATCCAAAGTAATTTACCTATCTGTATTGGATATCCGCGGACCAACATAAATCTTTGCTGATTTTAGGGATTTCTAGGGAGAAAATCTCATTTTGGTTCATACAGTGCATTCATTTTTAACCTAAATTCCCAGCTAAAAAGAGGTTGGAATCTTCTAAATCGAGTAAAATTCGCAAACAATAAGCAAAGTGCATGTGCTCAACATCTCCAGTCAAAATAATTTTGAAAATATCTATATTTTGGAAGTTCCGTGGGACTCGAGGTCGCAACCTTAGCAATGCGTGCAGAAAGTTACTCTGCCAAGGCCACCAATGGGAGTGAGGAAAGAAAGGGAAATAGTAGAAATGGAAAGAGAGAATGATAGTAGAGGATGGGAAGTGGGAGGGACCCAACGCCTGGGTAAATCAGTAACGCTCCATTCTTCGGTAGAAAGGAGCAGGTAGGTGGCCACGTCGTGCCACAACGGAAGGAGTCGCGTGGGAAATGAAGAGGAGGGGGCGGGGATGGAAATTGGTTGCCGGAATGAGAGAGACAGGAAGGGATAGAGTTTGGGTGGGGGAGAGCGATTAACTTCGTGCGTACCAGGTTGAGTCCGTCATTTCCTCTACAAAATAAGGCTCTCATGTTTGCTTTCAATGAATAAATCAGGGTCATAGATACTGAATTCTCACTAACCAAAGAATTGCGTTTTGCGCATTCTGTGTTCAGGTTTTGACCCAAAATCGGGATTTCTGATTATGCGCAACAGACAACACTTGGGACCAAACAATTAATCGGGCCGAAAATGTGCAAGTAGTTGCTCATTGCTGTAGAATTTGGTTGGTCTAAACTCGGATCTCTAGCTGCTTAATTTAGCTTCTGCTAAAATTAAGTAGATAGTTTAACAAGAATATTTCCTGACAAAGTAACAGTACTACATATCCTGCTATTTGCTTTCTCTATTAGCGAACTTTGAGACATTAAAAATTTAGCGGTTGAAAATCTAAGCAATATCAGTAGACAAAGTAGTTACATCTTCCGATAATATTATTTCACAGTATAAGATAGTATATTTTTTCATAAAATAAAGTGTGTAGGCTGTACTTCATGGAACGCCATTTCAGAGACGATTAAAGGTAGAGATTATTTTAGGCTCCACAAGACTCCATCTTGTTCCACAATATAAACTCTTTAGGAAGTTTTATTCCATTAACCATCTCTATATTCTTCATCATGCATCTAATTCAAACCTAAAAAAATGACTGCCAAGAACTGGTTCCAGTATTTAATGCTTAAGGCTTACATTACAAAAAATAATAAAAGACAAAGATTTCGATGAAAAGCTTCGATTCAGATTAGCGCTAAGCAAAAAATTATACCTTCTGTGCAGCTTTTTTTAGAGGAAATCTCACCGTTCGTTTAGCTGAAATTGAAGGATACGTTCAGTTTTTTCGTCACATCGAATGAAAAAACAGCTGGAAACAGCTGGAAGCAGCAGTTTCCGAAAGATTAGCGATGAAAGATACTTTTAAAAGATCTTTCTTTTTGCTATAATCAGACAAAAAACTTTCGAAGTTTATTGAGCAGGAGCTTATCGAGTGATGAATTATAAAAGAGCGTTATCAGGTATGAACACCGACTTTCTGGTATGTGAACACGTGCATTTACTGTAATGTGAAGTTGCTTTTAATTATTAATGAGAAGAGATTCTTATTCTGTGAATTCGAAAGAAGCTGCCTATGGGAAAGTGCTGGACATTATGATAAAAGTATTACTTGTATCTACTGTAATAAGTTCCGTTGTATATTAAATTTATCGCATATGCATACACTTGATGGTTCTCCTATGAATTCTAAGTTTGAATATAGTGAAACAATGCTAATCAAGTTGTTATTCGCTTATATTTTGGTTTTATCTTCATCTTTCAAATGCCGTATAATACACGATAATTCAGCGTTGATTATAGCCTTCGAGTAATACCATAAATTCTATGGGAATACGTTTTTTAAGAAGTAGTTCATCTGATTTTTTCTGCTACTACATTACGGTAGCTTTTATTCATTACTGGGAATTGAAATCAATGAAGAACCACGTCCAAGGAGGGAAGTGCATAAGCTTGTTTCATCGAACCTGTCAGCCTTAATTTGCTTCCTTCTAAGTTGTTATCATCATTTGATAAACGTATATGCGATCTGGTAAAAGGCGGAGCCAAATGTCAATAATACATGCAATTTCTCCTCTCCTTAAATAACTCGCTTTTGCGCACCATAAAAAATTCAGCGTTCAAATCATTATACCCAGATCTTGGAATTTTAATGAAGCTTCCGCTGGTGGAAAACACGACATCCTGAGGTAAGAGGAATTAAATTCCAAGCTCCTGGCGAATCTGAGGATCGAACTCGCCGTACCGAGCGATTAAGGCGGCGGCAATTGGCAAGTGGAATGAGGAAATGAAATAAGATTCAGTAAATGAAGGAATTTCCGAGGGAGAAAGCAAACAGGGAGGGAGGAGGAAGATGTTACATTAGTTAGAGGAGTACATGTGGGAGAGAAAAGCAACGAATCAGGAGATAGGAATGCGTGAATCGACCTCTGTAGAACATCCAAAAGCAGAAGCTCAGAGCTGTTAAAGTCTTCATGATTGGCATTTCTTATGGTCAGACGATAGTGCGAAAACAGGGTGTGATAGGATGAACATTCCTTCGGAAGTAGTGATTTTTGTTCAAAGAAAAATTTAGAGTGAATCTTCGTGAGATTTTTTGTTCTTATTTCAGTTGGAGGAAGCGTTGATTAGGGGCTGAAACAACTTTTTGCCTGCGTGATTTAAACGCTTCACAGAATGGTTCTCTTAGGCATGTTTAAGAATTCTAATTAAGCAATCCTTTCCGTGGCATAATAAGGTAGCTAATTAAAATTTAAACCACCTTGAAACTGATTTTTGTATCTTTTATCTCATTTTATAAGATAGCATGGAAATAATTCTGCCGTGGTCACTCTTTATCTCTTTAAGTAAGTTTCATCTACTCTCAAGAATGCATTAGTTCTTCTTCCTAGCACAAGTTGAACAACTTCCCTTGCCTTTTTAAAAAATAATTATATTTATGAGCGAAAACCTCGATTAGTGAATCAGCCGATAAAGTATCTTTTAAAGGAATCTACTAGCAATTCATCTTTTAAACAAGTATACACCTTCTTATCAATGCAAGTCCGTTAATGAACATAGATTCGGTTGTATCCGTATGTATAATCCTAACATAAAAGAAAAATATTAATAATATATACAGGTTTTTGGTAACTTTGGACATCGTTAAGATAATGATAACCACTCGGTGGCTTGTAGAGTTATTCTTTAGATAAAAATCTCAACAGCTATCCGAATCATTCTTCATTTTATTCAAGTCTGAACGGCATAAATTCAAACCTTATGATCCGAGAGATGGGGAACGCATAATCTTGTTTAGGAATTTGTGTTGATCGTCGGAAAATCTTATCCTTTCCTAGGTTACGGCCTAACTCTCGCTTGCAAATAGTCGTATGTTTTTCTTTTTTGGAGCCGATTCCATTTTCCGTTCCCTCGTATTTTCTAGTTATATAAAAATAACCTACGGATGCATGGAATCCTGCGTCAACAGAGCCTGGAGTTGTTTTTTATTACGCACGAGACCGACTTGTGTAATGAGGCGAAGGAAAAGAAAAACAACAAGGGCGAGAAAGGAAAAGAAAAATGAACGGAGGAGACAACGTATGGGTGCGGATGTGTCGCTAGAGAAAGGGAGAAAGAGCACGCGCTGTCAAAGTGGGAAGGAGGAAGGGAAGAAAACGTCAGGCAATCCGATAATAAATCGAGGGAATGCGAGAGAGATTAGGAAGAAAGAGAGGCGGTGGAAATAAAAGAGGCGAAGTGAAATAGGGACTTGAATTTATGAGGTACGAGAGAGAGGGCGAAACAGGAAGTGAATGGGAGTAAAAAACAAGCGAAGAGCGAGTTAAAAAGTCACGCGGAGGAGATAGAGATGAAAGACGGAATCCGCTGGGTTGCGTGCTTCTCTCTCCACGCGTCTATATATATGTACGTACGTTCGTGCGTAACCATTGGATTACATTCGTAATAGTAGGGTTTTTTCATATAGTGCTAACTGAATTACTCGTTTACTTCACTGAAGGCCTCGGTTGACGTCATCGAAATTTTGGCGAGACAGCGCGACAAGTGATGACTCTGGAAATAATATTAACTTAGTGGTTTCCCAAATGCTTTCATCTCCTTGAATCGGTTTTCGGATATTTTTTATATTTTTGGCCACAAATATTGACAGACATTCTTAACAGGTCTTAAAATGTATGAGTTACTCATTAAAGAGAATAACTCATCGCCAGAAATACAATTTAAAAGTTTCCGAAAAGGGAAATGATAGGAAGGTATTTCTCTCAATCCAGTCGTGAAGGAAACGAAACATAATAAACTTGAATTATTTCGTAGGCATTAATTCTATACCTCCGATGAGAATTAGAAGATTCAATCATAAAGGCGTGAAATTCTATCAATGAGAGATGTGTTATTCATAATTGCCATATTCGGTATTTGGAATTGTATTGCAAAATAGCGGCATATCAATTTCATCGTGAGGTTGAACGTATAAGATATTCTTTCATTATTCGTACGAAGTGGGTAAATGAAGTATTAGATATAGACAATAAGTATGAGAATAACATATAATAAGGAACACATGGAGATCAATCTTTCCTTTACGTCTTTCTCTGTTTATTCGAATTCCGAAATACTAGAAACAGCTTCTCAGAATACAACTGAACGATTCAGCACCCGATTTAAGTCTCGAACGTCAAGAAAACAAAACTCATTACAGTTCTACCCATTCAAGTCTTACGGTGCTTAAGAGATTCAACCTTCGAAAAATACATAAAACTCTAGTATGGACAGCGCCACTTTCTGATCGTAGAGCTCCGATCTCGAAAGTAGATGCAGAGATATGAGGTATGGATGGAGAGGATGTGTAAACGTGTATCGAGGATGCGGCATGTGAGAGGAGATGCTCTAGGACGAAAAGGGTTCCTCCCAGTGTTACCACCTCCGCTGCTACGATGTCCCATCCAGTCAATTATGAGTGGTAAAGGCCTGCAGGCAGGTTGTTTCCCCGTGGCTTCCCAACGCCACGTGGCACCCACGCAGGGATCGCAGCACGCGAAGAGGCGGCCTTCCTCTCTCCTTTCCCGTCTCTCGCGTGTCACGTCATTTCAAGCGAGGGAACAATCCATGCTCGCTTTAGTCCTCACTGGCCATAGCTGAGGTTAGATTCAGCCCTCTCTTCGTAGCGCAAGATACGTACTCGATTCCATAATAGCCATAGAGTAAATCAAAATGGGATTATAAATTTAGAGTTACGTAATAAGGAATACTTAATTTCGAAATTCACCGTTATGGTGTATTTCAATCTATATATAAACTCATATTTTGTTGTTTTGTTGTATAACTTTCAGTTGTCATGATAGCTCTAAAATTTGTTAATGATAAACTTTGGATGAGGCCTTATTTGAAAAGAAAAAACGCTGAGACAAGTTTATTATTTACGAAGTTTTAGTATTTAAAACATATATTGCGCTGATAGTTTTACGTCCCAATCTCAACCAATCATCAGTCGGTAAAATTTTAGTTAGTTGAGGTTCCTTCCTTAGATATGAGCGTATTACTTAGCGTGCTGAACTCAAAGCGAAATAATGAAGCGATTTTAAAAAGGAAGAAATTTTAGAATGAAAGATTCGTATTAGATACATTATTTTAAAATTTGAGAGTGTTAAATAATAATATAAAATATTTAGACTGAGATCTCCGATTTTAGTGCAAGTACAGTGTGATATATCTGCTCCTTTGTAAACTTGAACAATTTTTCTTTGCGTTACTGCAGACTTTGGGTGAGTAATCGAAATTTGCGGAGCTGAGGTTGAAGTAAAGAAAATATATTTACAAGATTTTTTCACTGCCGAGAGAAATTGATAGCTGCATTTGAATTTTAAGTGCTTCTGGTTTCAACCAGGATAATCATAGCTAAATAAACTTTTACAACCTTATTTTCCCTCAGTACATCCTCTAAATAAAATTGATTGCATGTGGCAACGACGAAATCATAATCAAAAGTAAGAGTACAAAGAAAATAGTTAAATACACAATTTAAAATTGAATAATAATGCTTAAGCAGATATATTTGATTTCATAATTTTAATTAACTTGTACCTTTTTGGAGCGTTTTCTTATTATCTACTGAGAAAACTTTTACTTTTCATTTCTGTATAAAAATAAAGTATTCACTAGAGTTTAAAGGCAAAGGAAAAGAAAAATCGAATGTTAAGTTGTAAATACCTTTTGATATGGACTATGGTCTACTATGGAACACGTTTCTAAAGTTATTTCTGTTGGAAATTATAAGTATTTTTGAGTAATTAAACCTGAAATTAAAAATTTCTCCTCTTTCTTAATATTTACTTATAATATTAAATTTAAAAAGCGATAATAGAAGGCCCAAAAAGCGAATTTGTGACTGATTGCTGTTTAATATTCATAAAATTCAGATTTATGTTTTCATTAATTACTTTATTCTAGTTTGAGGATTCAAATTCATAAAATATATCTATGAATATTCATAAATTCGTGAAAAATGTTGGATGAGATGGCATTTTGGATTTAGACTCCAACATCAGTTAGTATAAGGAGAAAAATGATTGAAGATTGTTGAGGAATAACGCAGTGAATCCGTAGAAAAGCTGTTTTTATTCCCTTTTGATAAATCGTTAATTACAATGCTATTCAGATTGAAGCTACGATTATTTAGTCGAAACTTTCAATTGTCGGATTAATTTTATGAAATACATACCTAGCAGTAGGGTTCACATGGTAATGTGTAATTTCGTAATATATTATATTTCATACCTTTTAATACTCTGTCTGCTAAATGATTTAAGGTGATAAGTAATTCACTTCGGAAACTTTAATGGATTTTAGGATCGTCCATTTAATCACCCTCCCCTTTTACAAATTTAAGATTCAATCCCATTGTATAATCTTTCGACGCTTAAATCAACCTTAAAGTAAGCAAATGTAAATTACCTGAAAAACGGTTAATTTATTCTGCTCGTATCTTAGTACTTGTCTTCCCTCCAAATTCCTGTTTTATTTATAATTTCAAACCAATTTAACTTCTTTATTTATTTATATGTAAACTTTGTCTTTATCCTTAAGCAACTTGATTTTACCAGAAAAATCAGGATAAACAGTATTCTACGTAACAGTACAATTCAATTTTGAATGGAAAAAATAATTTTCTCACGAATGTCAGCCATCCGTAAACAAAGTAATTGATACAAAACTTCTTTCAGAGAATTAATTATGTTTTTATCACCGGCGTATGGAAATTTTCCCAATTCACTCTCTAAATTTTTTACCCTCTTTTTATTCGATTCCACTTAGCCGACAGATTTATCTCGATTTCTTCAATCCGATGTCGCTGTTACAGAATTTTGTACCGTTCGGTTCTTTTGTCGTAAATAATCCTCACTGGAATAGTTCACCGAGTACAATTTTTCCCCTAAGAAACTTCATCTGTTTCCGATGAATTATGGGAGTTTTCGAGTTTATCCCCTTCCATAGAGGAATATTGAACGGGAGGAGAAGAGAGAGAGAGAAATAAACATTGGCCACGATCGCCCACGCAATCTATTCCCAATCGGTCGAGTCGCAGCTGCCCTCACACCCTTAACCCTTTTCCCACTTCCTTCCAAACTCCTTCCTCCCATCCCCACATCGCACTCATTTAACTACTTGAATTTCCAAGTCCCTTAATCTGGACCTATGCGGCATCTCATCTCAACCGCCATCCCCTCCCGACCACTCTTTCGCCCACCTCTCCGCCTCTTTCTCCTACTCCATATTCATAAAATTCTTCCTCTTCAATTCACTCTTCCCTCCGTCGCTCTCACGAACGATAAACACGTAGGCCTTTAACATGGAAATAAAGGTAATGAAAGACCGAGCGGGCTTAAATTGTCTCACTTTCTTTAACCTTTTTTTGCTGGCCCATTCGTGCGAATGCTGGCGTTGAAATCTCTTACCGTGAGCGACCATGATTTCTGGCGCGCAGAATTGCAATTCCTCCCGCAATGGTCTTTGCTCTAATTCTTTTAGTGTAGTACACAGCATATGGTATTCAGATTCGTTGAAGGACGTTTACTAAAAACAGTTAAGTATTTAGGAGAAGAACACTTTGCATTGGAAATATCCATCTCGACGAATGAAAAATTGTATAATACCCCTCAAAGCCCGTGTAAGTAATTATAAATGATAGTAGATTTCATTTTATTAATTAATCAATTAGTCTTATTAGAACTGCCATAATTTAGTTAAAATGGCGTAGAATGTAAAGCTGCAGTTTCCGTCTTATAAAGTCAAGCTTATATTAACTTTTCTCCATTAATATAGATTCTTCCATATTTTTCTTTTATTTTCCTCCATATTTCGCACATAAGATATTTCACCAAGGCAATCTTTATTTGTATGACCTTAGTGTTTTATTAATCTTACCCAGAATATTTAATCTCATTTGAAGCATGTTTGATTTCAACGAACAGCATAAAAAAGTAAATATGACTGGGCAAGCAGTATTTAATTATTTATCTTAATTCCTCTGATAATGACCTCTTGAATATCTTTACCTTTCTCCGCTGAAAAATAACACGCCGAGTTTGAAGCCGTAAATAAAACCTCTTCCATGTCTTTCCACGAGAGCCTTCGCAATCATTCTCCTATTGATTCTAATTCGTCCCCCATTAGTCTTAATCCTCTCTCAATTCCTCTTCTGGTTCAACTCCCTAATCGGCCCCTCTCTCTCGATTTGAAAAGCAAATTTATTTCTCTCTTTTTCGCATCCCTCCTCCGACTGGAGCAAACGTCATCCGCGTGCCGAAGAGGCCCATAATCTCCCATCGATCAATTCCTCCCTCAAATATCGACCGCGATTCATTACTTTTAAGTGCATCGCCTTCCATATCCTCCGCCATCTGTCTCTTGTGTTCCCCATCCCACGCGGAAGACTCCTTCGGACCACTCGGCGAACCAAATTTGGACGCGATCACTGAAACTAGGCGGCCTCCGGTCAGCCCCTTCGCACATTCATTCTCCTTCAATCTCCCACTTCTTCCTGCCCCTCCCACTTCTTCCTGTCCCTTTCCCTTCATACTCTTCTCATCCTCTCTCATATTTCCTTCATCCATATTTTATCCCGGTATATTCTCAGCTTTAGCCGGTGGCGCGTCAAATAGAATGAAAAGATAGATATGGCCATATTCGATGGAGACATCACTATTTTAAGACTTGACAGATTCAGAATAAATGGTTTCAAAATAATATTTATTTTGAGGATTCTTGTCGTAGAATAACCAAAATTCTCATAGATATCCCTCGGGAATAAGGGTAGCAAAATTTTTAATATAATTTAATAGCATAACCCCAGCTTTGCTGGAACCAAAGAATTGCTGTTTCAATAAAAAGCGAAAACATGATACCGATTATGTGCTTGAAGTTGTAAAGATAGAATAAAAGAGATGACGTTTTAGATTACTTGAATTATTTCGAATTTGTATGCTGTTTACGTATGTATATTAATGTGGTTCACTTTCAACACATTCCTTGAAACAATAATTTATTGTCCAATACAAAGAAATTAGGAAAGGGATCAAGGTCCGAGATTACCGTACTATCAGCTTCCTTGTTAAGATGTAAATGATTTGGTAGCCTCAAAGTCTCTTAGATCAAACAAAATTTAAAATATCCAATAAACCAACTTTTAGTTGCGGTGTATTCACTTTAATTCTGTGGGTAAATTATTTCAAAACATCACGGAACCATTCCTTTTTCATCAACTGTAGAACTTACTTTTGGTGCAGCTGAACTCGTTCAACCAGTCGATTTGAAATGAAAATCACAGTATTCTGTATTACTATTGGAAATTGATGCCTGTCATTCTTCTTCTTTTTTACCTGATTCATCACAGGTATCTTCGGTTTTCAAACAGATGCAAAGTTATATTGAATGTAGGAATATTTTTACTAGCAGACACCTAGCTTCAATCATCTAAAAAACTTAACTTGCGACTGCGATATTTCTGCCAATCACTTGGCCTACTTTCCTATAATTTATTTGACATATTGGTTTTGATTTTATTTTTTCCTCCTCCATCTGTATAGTATATGTTCCTGAAGCGTCTCTACTGCGATTGTCGGAGTTAACGTTGGACTAGATTGTTGTTTATTGTTGTGGATTGTTTATTCTTTGATTTTAATATTTCTACTTGGTGGACTCAACCCTATTTCTTGCGGATAATTAAACTCATTTGTTCTTGATTTTTATTTTAGTTAGATAAATGTTTTCTAGACAATATACTAACTCTTTCTACGATAACAGTTAAAAAGGCCACTACACAGATGTACAATACTGTTTTCATTACTTATTTATGATTATTTCCAACGTAAATTCGAATGAAAATATTTGCTGACCAATTTCTGTCGTAAGTACCAAATTTACTTTTTCCTTATATTACCTACAGTAAACAAGTCAAAATTTTGATTAACTCATCATTCATTTTATCGTTCGCCGCTGCAGAGTTCATAAGGATTCTTTTCACCCTCCTCTATCGTAATTTTTTACTATGAATTTTCAGAATGTTTTGAGATGAAAGGATGCAAACATTCCACAGTAATCCTTCTATGGAAAGATATTTTCACATCCTTTTTTATATACTTCCTTTGGCGTAGGAGTATATGTATAGATAGAGAATTCAGTCATTCTGCCGATTCACCCATCCTTCTCTTCATCAATTTTCATCTTCGTCCGTTGTTTATTCGCATCCCACGCTACCGGTTTCTTTTACATTCATAATTTTATTACGTTATCTCATAAATTCCATCATCAACTATTCATAGTTGAGGTATATCTATGATACAAATTCATCCGACTCAGATTCCTTTCCCTAGGGAGACAAGCAAACGCTCTGGCAATAAAATCCGAATGGGAAATGGACATTAAAAAATGTTAGTCACGGCATGCATATTCATATTACCAACTCGTGATCTTCAGCTTTGACCGTGACCGTCCGACGCGAATGGGGGGCCCTTGAAAACGTCAGCCTCTTCGTGAGAGAGAGATAGGGGAGAAAAGTTATGTAGGGTTGCCAACAATCCGGGGATGGCATTAATGCGGATTCTCATCGCTAATATTTCCCAGTCACGTCTTCGGAAATTGGAAAGTCTTACAATAAAAGTCGCTTTCGGCTCAAAGGAGTCCCTTACCAGTACTCGCCCTACTAAATAATTTAATCATAAATGACATTATTGGATATGTTTAACTAAATTATTCACCTCATTCAAATGCATCACGTACAATTTGCTTGCGCCCGTAAGAAGTGTCAAATGTAAATATGTCAGGATTATTTCATAGGCTTCATATCTTTATTCCCCGATAATATTTTTAAAGTGTATATATAGTTCGTGATATCAGCCGAAAACTTCAGTATCAGCAAGGAACTTCATAAGATGTTCATAAGATGCTTTTTTTTACGTATAAATATTCTCCCACAGTTCGAAAATATACCGTCAAATAAATAGCTCTGTAATGGCTGGGAATTATCTCTTTCATTTCCAAACCCTATTGTTGATCTTTCATAAAAATTGAATATTTCAAGGGTTTTATAAATAGAAATTTTAGGCAACTTACGAATTTATGCCTATCTGAGCAGTTTGTTGGAGAAATAAAATACTTAAATGTCAGAAAATCTTTGAACTATTAGGGACTCCATAGAGAATCATGTATGTATTTTGTGCATGAATTTTTCATGCAACCAAATTAAGAATGGAGATTTCTTTTTAATGTTAACAAATATTGCGAATTTTCTAGGAGACGATCACATGTCCCGAATGAGAGCTAATCTAGAAATAAACAAGACTATGATACATTGATATATTTTTTTGGAGAGATAGACTCCTTCGTTCTATATAACTTTCAATTTTGATCCAGTATTTCAGAGATGTATGACAAAATAAAAGAGTAGTGTGTGGAAAAATTTGCTGCTTCATATTGATCTGGAAATGACACAAGCTGCCAAAAAAACGCTCATATAGAAGAACGTACAGATTTAAACGAATAAAAATATATTTATATGATAAAGATTCAAATGGATTAGGAATATGTTAAAAAGTTAATGCATAAGTTGGAAAAAAGAAAATTACATTTCCAACATTATAGTTCTCAGTTTAATAAACCCAAACTACTTTTCTATGACAAGAATCAAACTGAGGAACATTAGGGAAGTTTTTCAAAGTTCATTTCACATCTATTAGATTTATCACAATAGAATAGCATTTTTAACGCCTGAGATTAAGAATTAAGACACTAAGATAATTGTTATGTAGTTTATGGTCAGTGTGCCAGGAAATGAATCAAAATCTCCTTTCTTCCCCTTGGCAAATTACTATAGCCACCCTTGATTTACTACGATTGAGAACTTCGCGACTAATCGAGGAAACATTACAGGGAAATAATAGCCAGATGAGATACCTCCTTCCGTTCACTTCTCCCTCTCGAGATTAAGAATGTTTTCAGACCGTTCGGGACTTGTTCCAGAGCAATTACCATCCAGTCACGCTTCACTAGAACCCGACTGGATATCTATGTAGAAAAACTTGTTAGGGAAACTCAAATAAGCTTTAAATCAACATCTTAATCATATCTTAACATTTAACGGTCCAACGACCCCTTGGTTTTAAAATTGTATGGGCAACATACCTGTTTATATTAAAGCTATAAACATACCAGCAAGAAGTTTCAGAAGACTATTGTTTACAAGTATGTATTATATGTATCTCTGAATATCTATTGTAAAGGTCAGGAATATATATGAAATTATCGACTCAAGTTTGTATTCAATGAACATGAATTATTTAGGAAGAAATTGCAAGCTGAATGAGTTTCTAATATTTATTAATTGATTAATTAATTTCTAATATTTATTAATGGATTTTTTAATAAAACGACGTTTGAGAGAATATTTTCCACTTTATTCATTAAATAAAATTAATTTCTTCTTGTTCATAACACTTCATGAGTAGCAAAACAGCCTATCATTTAGTATATTATTCTTGTGAATGGCATAATGTCTCCCTCAATTCTCTCAAAATCTAATTGTTTAATTGTTTTTATTTTCACAAAGTCAAATAGAAAAATAACAAAACCAGTACACTTCCACAGCTTATTGAACTTATCTACTATCTTTTTCAAAAATAATCCTAGATGAAAAAAACCTAGCAGAATGACATAGATGAGTTGATTTCCCTCCATCCGTGGTCGTCAATATGTATGCAGAATACACATCTCCTGTATTACTCTGAATTAAGCCTCCATGAAGAGAAAATGACTCCGATCGGATTTTGCATCAGTTGGCAGCCCTCTGAATTGGAAGGGTGGACCCTGCTGTCAGTGTTCCCCTTCATATCTCATAGAATCTTTTCTATATGGTCTCCTTGGTCCATTTTGTTCCGTTCGCCATTCCTCATTTCATTCCTCCCCCATCTCCTCCTCCACAATGCGAGGCGTTCCCGGACACTTTTTATTTTTCTTCGCCGGCGTCACCATCTCCGCCCCCCGACGGAGGGCAGCACCAGCAGCTGCGTTGTTGGTCGTCAATTTTCGCCGCTGCCCACGGGGAAGCGGCAACACGCCGCGCCCTGTGCGTGAGGGGGCAGAGCGGATGCACGGGGATGCCCTCGTCGCCCACCGTGTCCAAAGGCTAGTCGATTTCCCTCCCACGCGGAGGTCTCTCTCTCTCCAAGGAAACCACTTTTGCGCCTTGTAAAACTGGGCGCTTAGATAGTGACTCACCCGAGGAAGGGGATTCGGTTTGAAAAACTGTCTGGGATCGAATATTGAAGTGGTATTTTTTTCGGAATATTATTACGGCAGAGCTGAGGCGGATGTAGCTGCCAAATAGTGGGGTTTTTCCCGGTGGACAATTGCTCAATTGGCGATGAGTTCATAGGATAGGGCCAACGAAATGTTTCCGAATAACTACCATAATTAATATTCAGACTTTTATTCGGAAAACACCCAAGAGCATATTTTCTTATACCTTAAATTCATTGGAAAATGAGTAAATTTGTATGTACGGAAATGTAAAAGTCAGACGAGGCCGGAACTCTAACTCGGATTTGTTATCTTTCAGGCGGATGCTCAAACCAAGGCGTGCCTCTCAAGGTATTAAGTTACTTTCTTTTCATTTCCTTATAGGATGTATTACTTTTTCTTGAGATTTAATTTCAAGATCTTCGAGGTGGTATATACAATACGCTACAAATATTCTTTTATGTAAAATTTGTCCACATTATCCAAACTAATCATCACCTTAGATTACTAATTTTTTGGTAAACAAATGTTACAATGTTTACCTTCTGGAATGGCCTCATATCTGATGGTGTTAGCCATAATTTTAGCTCCCAATCGGTTCCCTAGCTTCCGCTAAGAGATATGGATCTGAAGATTTCAGTAGTAGTGCGTGTTCAGATCGCTCGTTTTATTTTCGGTCTATTAATCCGTATGAGATTATACAGGTAAATATTATCATAGGTATCTTGTAATATTTTATTCGTTTTATTAATCATAGACTCATTATTGATTGTATAATTAATGGACCGCTATAACACGATGTTATGTTCGTTGATAAATTTCTTTACTCAGAAGGAAAAAATATCAAGATTTAATGAATGACACTTTTATTTTGTTTCCTGCTGCAGCAATAGGTGACTTTTCAACATATTTTTCATAATGGTAATGTAGAAGACTGAGGCTGATATTGTTCGTGTGAAAAAGAATTAATTTCTCACCTAGTTTCAATTTAAGTACTTTAAATCCTTCTCTTACTCAAACTAGAATTTATTTTGATAAAAATCGACTCCAATAAACCATTAAAAACGAGCATATTTACATATATGCATGCGGTGCGTTTTCTTTTTAGAAGTACCAATGTTTACCGCGCTTATATGGTAAGGGTATAGAAAGGAACATTTTTATTCGTCCCTCAAAAATTCAAACCAAAAAATAATCTCGATATGCAAATGCTACGTACCCATTGATTAATCATATACACAATAGAGGAGTTCTTATGTCTTTATCGTCTGTCAGAGACCTACCAGATGCCACTTCCAGACGTTTCTCACCCTTCGTCTTATTGCCACCCATTATCGCCGTCCCATTCCTCCAGTTCCCATCTTGTCCTCTTTTGACGCGTCTATAAGGATCGTACCAAGGATTCCGCCCATCCTCTTTCTTTCCCAGACTCTTATTGCTCCTTATCAGCACCAATTACGATCAGCGACCTCCCACAGCACTCTTTCCTCCCACTCATCTCACCCTGAGTGACTCATTTGCCCGACCATTTTTCCACGAATCTCTTTTCATCTCCGAATGTTTTCATTGGACGTAGGTGTGGTCAAAATATATCTTTTTTGTTTTCAACCCCGTCCTTTTATCTCTTGCTTTCATTCAATGCTCCCTTATGTATATTGGATTTGACGCCTGCCCTGTTTACGTCTTGATATGGCTTCGATTTGCACGTCCGAAGTGTGCGTGGGGAAAGAATGTTGTATGGATTTTATTTGACGTCTGCGTTAGCATTTATTTTTTGAAGGCCTCGGAGAGGTTAGCTTTTATGTGGTCTGACACATTTAAAGTTTGATATATAGATTACTGAGAAACATTAGAACACTGTTTTCAAGAATGGAGCACATTGCAATATTATTCATAATCTCTATCCTCAGGTCAAAGAATGGTTGCAGGAAATACTTTTCTCTTTTCCTCTCTATTTTTTGTCAATAGTTTCAATTCCTCTTGTGAGCGATGCTTATCATTATCTTATTTCTTTAACATCTTCGTTTTCCTCTTCTTATACTTGTAGCTCTTGAGATGTTGGCAAAACTTCATTTCCGTGGATTTATACTGACAGAAATTTTGAGTATTAAAACACGAAGGAAAAGAAATTGCAATGCGTTTCGATGGATTAGACGTGGATTAATTATGAATGGATAGAATGAAATGGTTTAATATCGAAAACTTTTCTTTCAAGTATATGCAATAGTGGTAAAATTATGAGATTTTTAACTTTTGAGGGGCGAAGAGTTTTTCGAAATTACTTACGAGCAGTCAAGAAAATCTTCAGATTTTATTATTCCAACAATATTGCTTGTAAATTGGACTTTCGTTCGCAATTGGACTAAATTCGCCTTTCATTGAATTCCTGAATCAAAAATCAAGGTATCTTGCGGAATAATCTTTAAGCATCTCCAGAAAGTGGCTTTCGTATAAACCTATTAATTTCTCTACGTAAATCGACCTTTGTGGAGGAATAGTACGCAGTAATAGTATTGTCCTGAGTATTTCGACACCTGAGGTCATTTCGCACGCATGTGCCTCCACCGGGAATCTAACCCGGGACCACGTTCTCCGAAGGATAACTCGCTGCCCACTTGCTAATCCGAGAATCATACGAGAGAATATAAGTGCAAAGAAAATACTACTTTTCTTATAGATATTTATAAGCTTAACATAAATTTGTTATTTAAGGCATGGTCTCTGTTTAAACGATGATAAAGAACTTTGAGAAGCACAAACTCTGCAGAATATTACTTCCTACGCCTTGAGAGAACCTGAGAGCTATGCGTAGAACACAACCATTAAACTATTTTCTCAAAATTCTCTTAAACTGGATAGAATTTATATCTTTAATTGTTTCTCAGCAGGTTCAATTTAAAACATCTTCTCTTCTAAGTTTTGGGATATATTTTTGATCCAATGGAAATTTTTTTCTTATTCGATGGAGATCTCGAAGTCAGCATAAAATAGCCGCACATTAAAAAAAAATTTAACGCCCTATTTAACTTGTGTAAATAAAGTTATCAGATCCTGTGGACGCTTTCTTCTAATTCATCTGCTATATCTCGAAATGTAACCAAGTACTTAAATTATACCTTTCCGAGGCTATAATTTTAACACACAGAATTTTCTTCCGCGCATTCACTGTTGGCCCATTCATAACGTCTCCGCTGAAAGGGGGAACGGAAGTTTAAGAAGCTCAAACTTACATGTGTTGCCCCCAATCGAGGACTATTTTGTGAGGATATTCAGACTAGATTATGAGTTTCGAAGAAACACCTGCTCATCTCTTTCAGCGCTTTGGTGGGCGAGAAATGAAGAGGCGCTGAAGAAGAACGAATGTCGTCCACCTCCAATCCTTTCCTACTCAATTTTCGCCCTCGCATACCTTCTCCTCACTCCCATCTTTCTCTATTCGCTCGCTCATTTCGCCTCTAATCTCCCTGCCTTCCCTCGACCACTTTGGCTGGTTATTAGGCATTATTTGCATGAAGTAAAAAAGAAAATCTTGCGCTCGGAATCGTCCGTCTACCTGTCTCTCAATCTGCCTGCCGGTCTGCGTGTTTAATCTTGCGATTCGCCGAGCGAAATTTCTTAAATCTGACGTCGACGAATTCTGAACAAATGATTCTCGAATAACGTAAATGATTAAGTTAGCAAAATAATGGCCCCGCTGAATTTCTTATAAAGTATTCTATCATCGTAGCGTAAATGGTGTATTTAAAATGAAAATTTTTGTTCAAAAGGTAGCTTATGATCGATTAAGGAAATCGGTCGTCTTTTATACAAACTGAAATGAATGATGTTGATGAATGCTCGAATGAGAAAATCACCGTAATCTTCTCCTATTACCTAATCAGCTAATATTCATGAAATATTTTCAGATTGAAATAAATTTATGTTAATGACATACATTGAAAATATTTTAAGCAGTTTACATGAATATATTAAACTTTTCACTTGCGTACGAATATGCTTGATTCCTTCAATATTAGAAAGTGACTACTAACTCAGCACAAGACATTAATTTGAATAAAGTAATCTCAACGATTTGTTACTTTAAGAATATTAGTTTATTTACTTTTGGAGAGTTTAAATCAATTATACTTGTAAATCTCAAGCCTTATTCGTTTTGTTGGTGAAATTCCTTTATTTTCTGTATACATTAAGACTGTGGTACGAACCTCCTACAACACATCAAAAAATTTCTAGTTAGCGAATCCGTTTGTAAACCTCTCATTCGTCTCTGCTCCACGTAGCACTTCTCAAATTTAAGCTCCCCTGAGAATTGAATAATGTTTGGTTGCTTTTTTTATAATTTAATGGGGAAAATATTAAATTTAAAGTTGACTTTTTTATCATTTTCAAGCAATTCTTCATAAAACTAAACTATTATGCCATTCTTAATTTGTTAAAAGTATTGTAATTCTTTGACTGAAGAATATAGGAAATTATTCTGATATACTTATGCATCAACTCACTACTTCTTGATTAAATGAAGTTAGGGAAAGCTATTTAGGTACCTTCTTAGTCACCTCGGAAATACTACAAATTCTGCAAAATGAATATTTGATGCTTCCCAGAAAAAGAGAACGCAATATTTTTGCTCAGTTTTTCAACACTTGAAATGTAACACATTATTCTTCGAAAAATAATACTCATGATGCTCCTTCATTCAGACTCCATCCCATTAAATAAGTTCACAGCTGCAGCTGGTTCAGCCGCATTGCAACATGTTGATGACGATTGTGATGATGGTGCAACTCACTAAATACGTGCTTGCAGCTGTGCGTTTAATTCACGGCATGGTACTGAATCAAAAAAATTCCTCGTCTTTTAACAAGGAGTAGCAGCGTTTCTTATGCTCAGAGATTCGGCAATTTCATTATCCAGTACCTTGAAGCTTTTCGTAATTCTTATGAGTTTGTCCTGGCAAATGCTTATGATAGTGAAGCCATAAAATATATTCGGACGGTAGATTTAGACAGTTCAGGTAATCTGAATTGATAAATCAAATATTTTAGCGATTATCTTTATTTTCACTAGCAGTATTTCTACAATGAATGTTTATAAAATGATACTTACCCCGTTCCATCTATTTGCCACCGACCGACGGTTTATTTTATGAGGAATTTTTTTGCACTTCTATTTCACAATGTAATCATAGGAATGTCGGTGAAATTATACTAATGAACTGAATTTTTAATGGGAAACAAATATCCCTATTCAGAAGCCACAGAAGTTGAATGTCAAGTAGCCGGTTAAAATAGCGTTTCTTTAAAGTCGATTTAGATATTTGGTTGATTGTTGAGGTAGATTTTCAACGATGTCAAAGGATTTTAAAAATCAACCGAAAGATTACTATTCTAGCTATTCAAAATTCAAGGGGTTCTTTTCTGAAATCTATATCCTTGCTCCACTCTCTCTAATCCAATACTTCTCCTTTCATTCCCATCTTCCAATCCTTCCCATTCATCACACATCCTTTCTCTCTTTAATCCCCTCTCAATTTTCTCAGAAATATAGACCATTGTATTTCCTTCTCCCTCTTCCATTCTATACCTTCCTCCGATTCGTTGAACCAAAGCGACCTCTTCAGTGGGTGGCTCTGGGGCGACCACCATCAAAGAGGCGGAAAGGAAATGTCTCCGGGAAGACTCGTTCGGAAATCGAATTCGAAGTCGCGGTTTTATTTTTCGTCGGGCTGAGCCGAATTATTGCCGGGCGTTGCCTTCTGTATGGAACCACGCGCTCTTCTCGATGTCCTATCGAAACGAAGTCCATCCCACGACCCCATGATTATCCTTGTTCGCCAATACATCCAGTCATCAATTGGGGCGATTTTCCACTCACCATACAAGCCCATCTGCTTATTGCTTCCAGGGATTCAAACTGAAACTGAACCGTAAACCGAAACCGAAGAAAACTTATATTTTTCGGAGAGAATCGGTTTGATCTCGAACCGAAAAATTAAAATTCATGAGCAAGGTCAGAAATCGAAAACTTTTTTTATCCCCTTCCGCTTTTCTGCTCCAAAAAAACTCCAATATCGTTTTAGGGGAAATCTTGTTAAAAATGAGACTAGATCAAATTAAAGTTAATAGAAAAATCTGGTTCTTTCCCAGCAAATACATTGAAGAAAGTTCTCTCGCGATACAAGCCGGGTCGTCTGTTGGGGAACTTTCTTCAAACTAAAATTAATTTTTGATGTTTTTTGATCATTAATTTAGTCTAATATACGGATCAACAGTTCTTTAGCATCGGAATTTTTCTAATAAATGCAAATTTAATGTGATTTATTTGCAAACGCTACGCACAGAAAAACCTTCAGAGGGATATAACATTGGAATTGTCTAAGAAAATAATCGAATTGCCGTGAGAAGACGGAGCTAAACCAGAGATGACTCGAACTTTTGGGTTTTTGTTGAACAGAAGCTGACACTGGAACCAAAAACATTACGGTTCGATGGTGTGGTTGTTCCTTCTTCAATGGAAATTATAAAGCCACCGTTTCTGTAGACGATGTCTCCTCTTGAGCTCGCGCCCGTGGGTGTTTTGTTTTTCTGAGGTTTCTGTTATCGGAGGTGCGCTTCTTGTCAGCCCAAGTCCAAGGAGCGCCTCTAAGGACGGTGACTAATGGTGAGTTTTATCACGGAAATGTCCGTAGCCGTATGCGAGAAATATTTCCTGGAAACACGTTTCCTTACCGTGAAGTGATAAGTGCGAGGGCTATTTCAAGTCGTCCTTTTTCTAATATGTTGTCCTTGGCGGAGGTATTTGGTATACCAAGACGAAATACATAAATTCACGTTTAAAAGTATATTTTTCGTAGTTTTCTTCCAAAAATGCTCAATCTTTATTCAAAAGAATATTTCTTTATTTTCAGTTAAATCAATAAAATCTATTCTAATACCATGTTTATCAAGTATTTAATTAGGATTCTTCAGTCGTCATATGCACCGTATTTCAAATACAAGGATTGATTGAATATTTTCCCATTGGATTATTAAATTTGAAACATTAAATTGGAAATAATGAAATATTTTTCTATCAATACATCCTTACATCTTTGGTGACACAATCCATTTTTAAGGTCCAAAATCTGCAAGTTTCTAGCAATCTATAGACAATCTATTTCTAGCAATATACACAATCTATATAAAATCTGCAAGTTTCTAGCAATTGCTACATGGGAAATAGTTCATTGCTATGCAATTGGTGAAATTGATGCAGTTTTTCGTGACAAGTACTAATACTAAGACGAATATAAACAGATAAACAAGCTATTCAACGAGCAGGAAAAATTATGCTTAAGCAAAAATAAGAGTAGCATCCATGGGCGTTGGTGTTAGGTTTTCAAGAAGAAACTCCTATTTTATCTACGGGTTCAAATTACTAGATCGAAATTTATTTACTATACCTTTTGGAAGATCGGCGGACTAGTTGAAAAAATTCTTCCGATTGCATTCTTGCAAACGGGCCATAAACACAAAACATAATCCATAACAGCTTCCATCTATACATAGAGAAACATACTTAACAGAAACCAATTAATTCTTCAAGCAAGATATGCAACTTGTAATAGAGTGGCAATGAACACCTCAACAATCCTCTTGTGCGGATACTGTTGCAAACGGAATAAATCTTTTCAAAACTTCATTAGTATCACGTCGTTGTGATAATATTGCTCTAAGTGCTTAGACAACAATGGTCATTTCGAATCTAAGAGTCCCACCGGGAATCGAACCAGGGACCGCTTCCACCAAAGACGAGCGTGCTCTCCACTTGGCTATCTGGTAGTCCTGCGTGTAACATAGTTTTAGGGAAACAAAACGTATTTGTCATCTCAATTAGTGGCTGTTCCAAAAATGTAAGTTAGCCCTTACGACAATCAATGTAGTTTTAACTTAGAATCACCGTTAATATATGGAGTCGAAAATAATTGAGTGGATTAAAGTGTAAGTTATAAAGCAGTGTACCATCTATTTAAAAATACAAAGAAATTGATCATTGAAGGTCAGTACTAAGGACTTTTTTGGGAGACCCTGTATAAATGGGACCTCACCCCATTGGCAAGCATTCCTATTCGTAGTGTAGTAACCTCTCCAAAAATATACTGTCAGCTGAAACAGCCTGGTGGAGCAGTATATTCGGTCCGACAAAGGTTGAGTTCGAGGAACATTGTGACATTTCCACGAGCCGCATAATCGATATATTCCCCAACAGAGCGCACGTCCACTCCCACTCATCCCACGCACCACACCCCCGCACAGGGATTCGGACGCCTAAAGCCCAATGACCTTGTTGGCCCACGCGCGCCCTCATTTCATTCCAGATACACTCCGTTCGGGAAAACCATCTCCGATATTTTTCGGGATTTGCATTATCGATGCATACTGGTGACGATGGCGGCGGAAAAACGTGCTTTCCCCCGACTTTATCTCACGTTTCTTCGCGGGGTTTATTATGGCGACACGCTCAGAGTAGATTTCCATGTTCCGAGGCCGGCACGTGGCAATGAGAGGAGCAATAGCCGTTCCCCACACTCTCCCACGTCGCGAGCGCTCTTCCGCCGCACTCACTTATTTCTCATCCACGACAAACACCGATTATCGCCGGCGATTTGCTCGTCTGCGTGCCCCGAGAGTGGAAGGCCACGCGACCTGTGTGTAGAGATGCAGTTGTGAAAGAAAGGATGAATACCAAGCGTTGGAATCGCTATCCGAAGATATCGTTAACGATCGTGCTAAGAAGCAAATGGGATTGATACGTGGTCTCGGCGTCGAAACTAACAATGGAAGGGCGTTCATTTATCTTAGTGTAAATATATAGAACTGGTGATTAATATAGTAGAAGAAGTGGAAGTATATACATTAGATATTAAATAGAGGAAGGAATTTAGATGGATGGGGTTTCAAAAAGGAATGATTTTAAAATGAATAAAGTTAGTTAATTTCCAGAATTAAGAGGAACATGGGTCGTGTCGATATATGGGGCAGTAACTTGTCAAGAGATAACCATGATATATTCACTTACATAAAGTAAAACAATGGAAATAAGGCTAAAATAGATGCATACGTAAATGTCTTTATGCTTCCAAAAATGGTTTACTTAGGACAGCTAAAGATTGAAAATATTTCCGGTGAAGTTTATGAAACTTATGATCAGCATATCGAATACTTTGAAGCATACAATCTATGAAAGGCAAGCTCTTAATCCTAAAATATAGTTGCCTCACCGTATTGTATCAATGGCAGCTGTTGCACTACCACCAAAAATATGAAAAAATTCCGTGTTCTATGAAGAGAAAAATAATTCCTGCATCATTATTATTTATTATTATAATTCCTATATTATTATTATCCTATTTAGTGGAAGATCAATAGATTTAAACATGAGTATCGCTATATTAATGGAACTAATTCACGATAAAAAGTATTTCAACAATATATCGTATATTCAGGTTCAATATCCCCACAACTTGAATCTCAATTTGATCTAGAAAAGCCATCGATTAAAGGTCGATGACTTTCTCATCGGTGGCTTATCGGGCCTTATACGATATGCTAAGAATCTCTGTAAATGGTTGACTAATTAATAAGGAGGATGAAATATTTCTAGTAAACCTTGCAATTCTTTTCATATTTTGTGTATTTTGTGTTTTAAGAGAGGTTAAATCAGATATTATCATAAAGATAAATACTCCAAAAAATACTCATTTATACTCAAAATACTCATTTGCTATGCATGAGATATTTTTCAGTCTTAGTTTAGGAAAGAAAGAAAATTTACTCACAATTGTTAGACATTGGAATGAAAGTGTTTCTATCAAACATCATTTGCAGGAAATAGTGTTTCGAAGCTTTCGTAAGAGTGTCCTTCTCCTTTTAACTGATAATATTGAACGGAGCGTACATCTATTTTCAGAAACTTTCAGAGTTTTTCATACATATTGTAATGAAGAATTCTGAAGTTAAGCTTCCGCGAGATACTTCTCGTCTTCTTCGGAGGAACATAATGGGTGTTGCATCAGTTTCACTCTACCCTTCGCTTGCACTCGTTACCTTTCATAATTTAGGGAAATGATTGAAAATGTTTCAACTTTACAATTCAATAATGCAAATAATATTGCGTTCTTACTTAAATAAATATAATTCTATCAATACAAAATCTTTATATTGGCTTAAATTTAAATCATATTTAGTGTCTTTTCGAGGCTATAAAATCATACTTAGAAAATGATGAGAAATTGATTATTTCCTTGAAAACCCTACCTGGGCTCCAGAGATAGGTGACGAAAATAACATAAAATTTGTTCAAGTAGAATGGGATGCGTCGAAGAAACTATGGTAATTGCCAAATAATTACATAAATGTCGGATAAGAGAATTTTATTGGAATTTCAATCCTTTCAAAATGTACGTAATAGCTTTGCTCCATTTTATTTCTGTTCTCTTTCATTGATCGATTGTGCAAGATACTTATACCGACCGAGAAGCTTGAATGTCAGAGCAATTCTGCTAATATTTAGTGTTCTTTAATTAATTACAATCATCTCTCAAGCAGGCATTTAATTCCTCTGGTTATTGATTCGACTTTCAAAGGAAAATCAAATTTGCATTTCCGAATCACGTGCCTAATGACCGCAATATCAGAATCAATTTCAACGAGCGATCCTCTGATTGAGGTCGTTCCGTTTCGAATCCTTTTTTTCCGGCCGCTTGAATCTTCCCGCATTATTTTCCTTCCTAATGCCACGCGCGACCCCCAGGTGGCAGTGGCGGCGGCGGGTCTGCCCTCCGCTGGAGACCTCAATAGCGGTCGGCAACCTTCAAAGCTTCGATCGCGGTTGGGAGGCGGCAAAGTGAGTTATTATGGCGGAACAACGAGGCAGAATCCGAGAACGATGATTTCCTGCGGTTTCATCCTCTCACCCCTTTCTCTCTCTCTCTCTCCCTTTCCTTCAAAACCCTTTGCGCATCGCTGGAAACATTCCCACGCGCAGAAACTCAAATCTCCCTTCCTCCTTCCTTTCTCCACATTTCCCTACTTCTACAAATGGAATTCGTATTCTTATTCAAACGCGGTGGAGTTCACGTCTGATGAGCAGTTGGACTTATTCCAAGAAGAGGAATTAAAAATACGACTCCCTGCTTTCTCCAAAACGGCTAGGAAGCAGATTTACTTTCGGAATAATAAATCAGCGTTGTAATTCTCCATTATCCTCGCTCTGCTCGCCATATTCGAAAGGCAAATAAAAGGGCAGATTAAGGATCTCTAAAATCATCCGGAGAAGTAAACTACGTCACGTACTAACTTAATTAATGAGGTTTAATTGAACTATAATATGATCTTCCTTCAGCGTACTCTTAAGAATTGATGGGAGTATTCAAAGTTCATTTCGTAACCACACCATTCCACTTCCCACTTAGCCTTATTAATTCTATCATTTATGGCATTGGCTAATGTCTATAATTATGACAATTAATGCAGAATTTAACTTTTTTATATATTTTTTGTTTTATCGAAAAAATCAGGACCTCACTGAGGTCGAACATGGGACCGCTTTCACTAGAGAAATCACTTACACTACTGCTAGACTACCCGACAGCCATTTGCATTAATAGTGCTAAGAAATAAATAACAGCTTGGAATTATTCCTTGTAAAAATTTAACCCCAGCAAACAACGAAATTTCAGGACATGGGCAATTAAGTAAACTCTGGCGAACTTGGCAGAATCATTCGTTTGATAATTTTATGATAGTATTCAATGTTGTAGTTCCTGTTTTTAAATTGTCAGTTGACGTGCGACTGTACAGTGAATAAACTCTACACTGGTTATTCAAATACGTCCGTTATCCTTCACTTCCGTAAACTGAAATTAGGCCTGGTCAAGCAATGTGACACCGGAAAGATTATCAGTTAATTGAAATTTTAGATATACATATATAAAAAAGACAATATGGCAATTGCTCACAACTTCTTATGCAACACCTGGTAATTTGTGCTACCTTTATTTTTGAATTGAAAATGGTTTCTTTCCGTTAATTTCTATGTTTCCTCTCAAGAAAATGAATTTCACAAGATATCACTGTATATATAATTATAATTTTTAGGTTCATTCGAATTTTCGATGGTTGTTTAGAACTGCTATTCTCTTGACTCTTTACATTATGCTTTCAGGTAAAAAACAATCGACTTTTAGATCGACAGAAATTGGTAGGTGTTTCGTTGATAGGTTTCTGAATTTTTCTGATTATAATTATATCATAATTTTCTAACGTAATTATTGGAGACGCGATTATACAGAGATTTTCAATAACATGCTTCGATATTACTATGCCAAGAAAGTTCGATTATTTCGCGTTTCACAAATTCACCAAAGATAATCGGTAAACGCCACGTTAATGCCTGTTGATGAACATCTGTCGCATGGCGTATACTTGAGTCTATAAAAAATCTGCAATTACGTAATTTAATTACCATAAAGTGACTCATCGGCCCGGAAAACACTTATTCCCACCCCTTCTTCCCGTGGATCCTCGATCGGATTGCATAGCATTTTCGAATGTATTACTTTAACTGACAGAGACAAGCGATGTGCTGCGCGTCCATTCGTCACGGATCGGGAGGGGTTCAAACTGTGCCACAGCTCATTTCGCCTTTTCAATCTCCCGCCTTATTACGCGCGCATCGCTTATTTGAAGGAGAGTTTGCAATCGATCCCATTAAGGCGCGCCGCGGTGTCTCACTAGTTTCGCGGTCGGGGAGGCGCCTGAAGGCCCACTCTGCGTGAGCTTTGCATAGGGGATTCATCTTTCCGCTGCCTCAAAAAGATTCGACTCGCGAATTCCGCCTTGGGGAGCAACGCCTATGCCACCCAACGCGATACTCCCGAAACCGGCGTTAATAGTTTCTCTTTTTTCATTTTCGCCCGCCATCCATTTCCTTCCGCCACCTCACGAATCCCGTGGCGATTTTTATCGCAAACGGGAAAGGATTAGAAAGCAGGTTCCGATTAGAGCCAATGGCAATAATTATTCTTATCAGAGGCGCAAAATTTTATCCATTTCAACATGAAGGTTTGTTCGTCCTGAGTCTAATGTTTGCACCTGTTAGGTGAAAATATATTCAGAAAGATATTCGGAAACCAATCTGAATCTTGTTTGGTCTACAGACATTTTGCTCTAGTTCCATTTAAATGTATATTCAGAACACTCTAAGAGGAAAATACCACATCGAAGATATCTACCTAAAGTCCTCTAAAGTAGCGAATCCTATTTGCTCACAGCGTTGACATATATCAAATCACGGAAGTCATCCTTAGATTTTTCGAGCCTATTTGCTTTACTTAATATATTTATGTTTTCTACCGGAATCTATTTTTTCTAACTTTCTCTATTTACACTACATAACGCTAAATTTTAGAAGAAAGCTTGGTTACGAGTCGAAGGTACACATGTTTAGAAAACCCACTATGGCACTTACTGCATCAAAATACAAAACGCGAAAATATCAGTTTTCTATAAAGGTGCGGGCTCAAAAATATTAATCTTTCCTGTTCTGTCTGAGCCCTAATTCGGGGAAATGAAAGAAAAAGAGATTCTCAATTTCTTTCAATTTCAAATCATTAAGCGTAAAATTAAATTGGCATTCATCAGAAAATCAAGAACCTGAAAGATGCTATGGAACCGGAGTATAACTTTCTGTTTTAACCGTAACTCTAATCAGCGACACGTTCTAATCGTAAATCATTGAGGGATCCATCGGTGGAATTTGTGGTAGTAATAATTTGGCTCTGATTAGACAAAGGGCTAGGTTTAAGATAAGATTGTAGAGTTTTTCCATAGTCAGTACTCGTTTACAACATTCATCTATATGGCATTTTTAAGGTTAATTGTAGATACGTTCATGAGAAAGTGGTCTAAGAACGCCCCTCCCTTTGCAAGTTTCCAGGTGCGATTTGTCGTGGATACATAAGTTTTTTGCCATGGTTATGTACGTATCTTAAGGAAGAATTTAAAAAATGTTGGAAAGTGGGAAAAGATTCAGCAATCCAGATATCCACGATCATTTTCCTTTATTTAAATCCACGAAATCATGCTTATTAAGACTCCGTCTGAATTTTTCTTCTTAGGATGCAGTGAGTATAGTAGTGTACATTACTTTTAAAATTTAATGTATTTCCTTACGCAGATAACATATTTCCCTATTTATTTTCATCCGATTTTAAAGTAATATTAATGCAAATATATCATCTCTGTCTACCTGTTACATAACGAGATCATTTGGGCCACCCAGTACCTCAGAATAGTCAGAATATTTTTTCTACTCATGCTTCCTCTTTGATCTATCGCTTCTATCGACTTGATTATTTCCTCCCGGCAGTGAATCCCTTGAAAACGTTAATCATAAAATATCGCCTAGTCAGACTTTAACCGCATATTTATGTTTTTATTAAAGTTTTCTAATGAGCAATTTGAATTCTTTGCAATAATTATACGTCACATCCTGTTGGAGCATTAGGAGAAACTTGGGCACCCCACAGCGTGTTGTTCCATTAGCCTCCGAATAACACCCCGGAGTGGAGTTTAGTGCGCGGAAGAGCAAATAATGATGACGAACTATCGGGCGGCTTCCTGAAAAAGTTTCCCATCGCAGGACCCCTTGTTCCTTTTTCCATCCATATCAAGTCGCCTCCCACTGCGAATATCAGTGGGCACACGGCGAGGGGTCGACGTGAAATGAGAAAGACACGGTCAGCGAATCAAAGGCAAATTGCGAAAGAGTTTACTGCGATGGGCGAGCGAAAATTATAACAGGGAACGGGTCTATCACTCAAAATCATATCCATTATTTTTTCATTCAATCCAGCTATCTCTTCCGTGAGAGAAAGTAGTTTTTATCGATCGTGGATCAAGTGAGTGGATTTTATTAAAGATCACGCATTAGCGTAATGCAAACAATGTGTCATTCGTTTAAAAGAGACGTAGAAATATCAACTAGGGAAAATTTTGTTTATGGTTATGTAATTACACATAATTTGAGCTAGCAGAGGATCGTGATCCTACATCGACAGCGAAGTTATTTTCTACAGTTGCACCTATAGTATATTCGTATATACTTTAAGGCGAGAGATTCGGAAGTTATGAGAGCCTCACATGTGCGAAATTTCTCGTTCTGCTTCTTTTGTTATAGAAGATTTTCACCTAAGTTTTGGTGAACGACATTTTATCGGTTGTAAGACCAATTATTACGTAGGTAAGACGCCTAGTATTATTTATTTGTCTCTATTTTTCTACTCTCTTTAATCCAATTATAAGATGAATGCATCTCAGCTGCGAGACTCGATGTTTTTCGGCTCATTTCCTTGAAACTGCCATTTTCACTCAGGTATCCAAAGCATTTTTCATGCAAAGACCACATCTTTGCATATTCAATTTGCCCGTTAGGGTTCACCCATTGAAAGTAGTCGCTGCTCGTACTGTCTAGATTGCTGTCAAAATATTTCATAAGACAGATAGGTAGTTTTTGTCGATTAAGGAAAAAATGAAAAGACATGTTTAAAATAGATTTTCATGTTTTAATCAACATCAAAGATATGCTGTATAAATAAATCGTATGAGAATAAAATTTACAACAAATGGAAGACTTTCGTGTTTTGCTGTTTTCAAGGCACATTTGTTAAATGAGACATTGATATATACATCACAGTAATGATAGTAAATGGAAGTATTTTATAATCATCTGCGTGTATATGCATATATACATTTATGCACGTCAAATAAATTGCACTTTTGTATACTCTTATGATACACAATTGAAACACTTGTCACAAGGAAATGTGCTATAAAAATAGCCTGTTTCATACAGAGATCATCATACATAAAACTCTTCTTCTACAAAAATACAGAAAACCTCATAAACTTCTCACAAGAATGGACTCTTGTATGGAGTATCACATATTTACATCACAATGGTTTATTTACAAAACGTCCCTGAAGGAAAAGATTTTCAGCGATGTAAAAGTCGCACGAATAATTTGAGATGACTTTACATCCTCGATTATGAAAAGTCCAGGTACAATCAGTACTCCAGACTGTCATTCACTCCTTTGGCATCAGTCTTAAAAAGTCATTAGCTTCCAAACACTGGAATTGTCGGCAGAACGTCCTTCTATCTACCACGGCCTCCATGGGCCTTCCTCCTCGCGACACTCTCCTTCTCTCCTCATTACGAGGGAGAGAGGTTTCTGCAGAGGAGGGCTGAGGGGGCGGGTGCACCCCAACAGAGTGCCCTCGATGGCTGCTTCGGGAGCGGCACAAGACACGGGTGATCCCGCGACCACCGCAACGGGCTTGATTGCCCTTATCCTGGCTGGGCTCGGCCTCGGGACCGTAAGGGCAAAAGCGGTGGGCCTGTCAAAGGCCACCGGAGACACAGATGAGGAGGATGCGGAGGAAGAGCAAGATGCCGTAGAAGCAGTCCTGGATGGGAAAGCCACCACCAAGGGCGGCGGAGATCCTGGGGATGCAGGTTGCGAAGAGTTGGAGGACATTGAGGAAGGAGTGGTTGACTGAGGTGGTTGCTGCTGGGTACGCAGTGGTGGGCTGGTATGCTGCGATGGCAGAACCAACGCAATGTCGCCGTTGGGGAGACGTCTCGGCACCAGCTGGAGCCCGGCGGCGGCAAAGGCGAGGGCGGATGTCGCTTGCGGGGCAGCACCTCCTGGAGGTGGAGGACTCTGCTTGGGAGCCAGAGGTGGCAAGCTATGTCGAGGTGGAGAGTCATCCATGGGCTCGACGATGTCGGGAGAGGTCCTGTTGGCACCGTTGGGTGCTACAGTATCATCGGTAGAAGAGACGCCGTTGAGGCAGTGGGTGAGGTGGGACAGGAGGCGTCTCTTGAAATGCTGGTCGGCGGCGGTAGCTCCATCAGCGGATGCGTCGGCGTGCCTCATTAGGAAACGGGACACTTCAGCAGCGCATTCGCTGAATCCGGCCTTGTACTTGTTGAGGATTGAGGGATCGGCGGCAGCAGAAAGAGCGGCTCTTTGACGCCTCAAAGTTTCCAAATGACGGACCGTCATCTCCAGGATATCAGCTTTCTCGAGCTTGGAATGCCTTGCTGGCTGTTGGAAGAAAAAACAAAATAAGATTAGGATTCAGTGTGCAAGAAAAAATAAAAAATCATCGAAATATGAAAACGTCTTTGATGCAAAATTTTGAATTATTCCTCAAAGTTGACAAGAGTTATTATTTTTTGAAAATACTAGGCGATATCTGATTAGACTGAATAACTTCCATCGTATTGAAAATGCGTTTAAGTAAAGTATAAACAAATGAGAGTAGAGGTGATAGTAATTTAAGTTATTGGAAAGCATTATGTGAAAAGATAAGAAGAGAAACTTACGTCTTTTTTGGTTGCGTCCAAGATGAGGGCCTTCAGCTCATTCAAGCAATTGTTAATCCTTGCTCGCCTTCTCTTCTCCATGATTGGCTTATTGCTCTGTAAAGAGATAAAAGAAGATTCATCAAGCAAACTGTCATGAAATCAGAATTTCTTTACAACTACAAAAATAAATCTACTGAAGTAATAAGATAAAACAACTTTTTTTAATTAAAGAGAAAATTTCAAAATATATCTACATGATTTCAAATTATTAAGTAAAAGACTACTTAATCAAAATACCGGATACTTCTGCCGTAGATTCGGGGAGGGATAAATTTAATCCCGGAAATTATGATTGTTAAAAACTGAGAGTAAAGTAGAATCCCAATAGAGTTAGAAAAATAGGAGTAGAGATTGGAACTTCGATTTCAAATTGGCGCCTCAACTCAATAGGAAGTTTGGAAGGCCGCCGCCACCGTAGCGCACCCGTCGCCGATAGATGGCGACCTAAGGTGAGGCACGGATATTAGGAACGGGATCTTCCTCGTAAATTATCGACAGAAAAGACAATACAGGATGATGTGTCATTAGTCAATTGAAAATGTTGCTAAAGATTAAATAAGCAGGTCTTTCATATGCAAATTGATATCACCAACACTTGAGTGCGTGTATGTGCAATTATTAATCGTCCGAACCAGCACCGTTTATTTCATCAAATTGTAAGTTGTTTTGGATCTCGTGAGTAAGCTTTTGCATGAAAAAACGAAACTATTAGTGAGGGTTATTTTAAATCTATAGAATGAGATTCAAACTGTTCTTTGGATTTATTCATTCAGCAAGTCGCCCGCGCACACCCGTTGTTTACCTTATTAGCATCGGATGAAAAAGACGAGTTTACTTATCGGAGAGTAGGGCGTCGAGGCCGACCACGCTGAGTAGCAGTAGACCACGAAGGCCCTC
This sequence comes from Pachydiplax longipennis, assembly GCA_036926295.1. Lineage (NCBI taxonomy): Eukaryota > Metazoa > Arthropoda > Insecta > Odonata > Libellulidae > Pachydiplax > Pachydiplax longipennis. Next base: position 54,365,531 of record JAVFKF010000004.1, read on the forward strand.
GGCGGAAAAATCACATCCCACACCCTTGCAACCTTGCACCGAGGGCAGATCGCCGTAATTACGAGGCCGTAAGAAAAAAACGCGCGAAATCATACGCCCACTTGTCGTTGCGAGGGACGCAATCACACAGGTGTTCGCGGAAGCCCACGAAGTAGTCCAGCGCATTGTGGGAAAGGAGATGGACAAGGGAAGGGGATGAACTTTCCCTGTCACGCACACGCTATTCCATATAAGAGACTCTATCACTCTGTGACCAACCCAAGCTACTTCGTTATTTCGTATACGGAATAGCGAGAGTGGACACTGAAATGCCATTTTAAAATGTGTTAATAGGTATATTGACCATGCTATGGAAATATATGTCAGTGAAAGAAATAAGATGCGATACAGGACATTGTTTTGATGGTATACCGCTTGAGGAAAATCCGTTTCTTGCGTTCTTGGAAATAAGTTTCGCTGATTCAATGGATGTAATCTAAATTTATACACTGTATAGAGATCTAGATGAAAGACGTTCCAGGTGATAATTTTACGTTTTCTTTTTCTCTCTCTAGTGTCAAAAGTTGGTATTACACGAAGATTATAGGAGACCGTAACGGGACTATTCAGAATCTACCCTGATGGATAAAAAAACATGGAACAAACGTTTGCGTCCTTTATGAAAGAAAACTAGCCAACCCATACATGAATCACCAAGACAAATGTGAAGAACGGAATTCATAACTTTCCCATGAGGTAAATACAACGTATTTTGAAAGTGAAAACGTTAAAATAAAAACCACGGCAAACAGGTTTGGCTGTTTATTGTAATCGAGACGAAACCTGGAAAGATTAGGGAACCCTCCTGAGAGACCGCAAACCAGTGGGTGGTAAAGGGTGAGGTCACGAGGGCGGAATAAACTGGTCACCGAGGGAATGTCGCTCGGGAGCGGTCTTATGGGGTTTTCGCGGAAGACGTTGGCAGCGCGTGACGCATCGGGTGGGGTTCCTCCATTCCCTTGAGTCGCCAGCAATCACGGCGTCAGGTGGGGAAACGGCTTCCCTAAGACCCTGGGGAACATCGGTCGGAGCATCGGGGGTCGGGAAAGCTTCGGAAAGTTCCGGCTCATCGCTGGGGAACTTGTTGACACTCACTCGGTATTCCCGAGGTGGTTTTCCCATTGATTATAGGGAGTTAAATAATGAGTGAAGCTCACGAATCGCAATTAAGTTTTCCTTAGTGGGTTCTCCGTGAGTGTTACGAATAAATTTTCCTACGCTGTTAATTTTGTGAGGATGATTGGGTATTTAACATTTAGCTGGCAATATCGGAAAAAGATAGAAGAAACTTGCCTTCGAAAATTTTACTGCGGACGCTAAGTTTGTCTATGCAAATAGAAGAGGAAATTACAAAGATATTCATTAGGGAATGATGTAATGATGAAGCGCAATTTCCCCTATATAACGTGATATTCTTTGCATATATATGTCGCTTAATTTGGGACTCTTTAGGGGTTCATAAGTAAAGTCTCGCTGCAGGGAGCCGTAATGGCTTGTCTTACAATCTGATCAACTGAGGTAAATACACCGGAAAGCAACCTAGATAACGCTAGCCACTCCTCGCCGGAAAAACCAGCAGGTCCTTCCGCAGTAACCGACAATATGCTTTCACTTGTGAAACTACTTTATCCACGGCAGTTTTCGTTCGAATCGAGAGCTCTTGGGGACTTCGCGGACCACGATGGTAAAAGCCCAAGGAGGAAAGTGCGATTTTGGAAAAATTTATGTTAAAAAGAACGAAATCGTTTCCGCGGTTGCGCATACCGTAACGATTGCGCCCGGCAAAAGGGAAGGAGAAGTTCAAGGGCCCGCCATGCTGTCTACGGACAACAGGTTGCGCAAGTCGCGCGCGCGTAAGCGGACCCTCTCGACGACGATATTATCTCTTGTCGGGACAAAAGTTGCGAAAGAGCGGCCGCCTATCCACACCACAGTCTCGCTGGTTATCTCTCGCTCCTTGTTTTTTCCACTTTATCCGTCGCCGCGTCCGAGTAAATCACAAGGCGAGAATAGCGGGGAACACCTGTTGCGCCGGACGAGCGATATCGCCACGGCTAACCAGTGTCTTGAGGACTCGGCAGATTGTGTTTCGTCGGCGCGCCTTTTATCTCTCGCACAGATTAGACGGAATTTTTTATAATGGAAGATTAATACGGGAGAGGAACGTCGTGTGATACCGCACGTCCGATCTGCGGGCTCGCATAGTTGTAACTGTTCGATGGAACTGATAATAGCAAAGATTTTCGTACCCAACCGTTCATTCGAAATTTCTTCTAAAAATAGTGAAAATGTTGAAAATATCACCGACGTAATAAACAATTGGTGGCAACGCGAAAATTGCAACAACTTACATTCATGATATTTTTGTTAAGTTTCAACGTGATGGTAAACAACTTCAATCGTGGCATATATTTATCTCGCAGTAAGAGGGGAAATTCCAAGATAAAGAGAACAATTCTGAATGAATTTTTTAGAAGTTCAGAATGACGTTGAAAATTTCCGCTGATAATTCCGAAAACACCTCAGGAGTCGACGACTGATTACCGAAAACGAAGCAATGATCGCGGTAGGTCAGACTCTAATCGGTCAAGGCAGAAGTATCCGAAATTTGGAAGTATCGACTAAAAACGGTGTCTTATAAGATTGTAAGGAGAACTTACCCTTCGGTTATCACTGGCGCTCCTTCTGTGCGTGGGAGCCGCAGGAGCGCTCCCAGCTTCCACCGGGTTTCCTCCGGTAGACCCCGCGGTCGTCGGGGCGCTACCGTTGGTGGCCGTGGTTCCGCCACCGATAACACCGCCGCCGCCGCTAGCCACCGGCACACCGGCGGAGCACTGCGTCCCACTCGCACCCATATCCGGAATCGCCGTCTTGGAAGATTTTCCCGGAAAATTCGACGGGAGAAAAAGTGAAGTCACTTCTAGTCTTTACAGAAATCTCTGCGTAGCTCACTATAGCAAGGGAAGCGTAAGCGACCCGAGGGAGAAGCACATGTCGCAGACGTGTGTAGAGCACCTCCCTTTAGGCGGGATCTCAAGACGCTTAACAACCGAGCACCACGGTAGCAGGAATCACACTGAGGACCGAATCGCTAGCGTGTGTCGACTCGACTGGCTTGTGCGCCGGAATGCGCTACCACGACACACACGAGGGCTCAAACAACAACCCCTCTTTTCCCTTCCCCTCTTCCGCCTCCCCTACTGGACGACCCTTCCCTTCTATTGCCGCCGACCTGTTCCTTTCCCCCCCTCCGTAGGCAAGCGGCCAGCGCGGCTCGCGCTGGGCCCTATGCCTGCGCGTGCTTGCTGTGGCCGGGGGTGGAGGATGGGGAGGGAGAGGGAGTGTGTGGGAACGTGAGAGGCGGCCTTTTGCCGGGATATACGGTCCAGGCGGGGAAGGACCTGCCTGCTTGAGTGCTCCGTCCCACTTCTTTGGCCATTTTTTTTTCCTTCCGAAAAACCGCGATCTCTCCGCGTGCTTATTTATCCACGGCGTGCAGCACTTGTCACGGTGTCGGAATGAAATAGGCGGAGGTAATGGAATGGGACTGTCTAACGGATGCTGTACAATGTGAAGTGGTGGACCTTGGTGTTCGGTTTGTATGGACGATTCGCCGTCGAAGACTTGGGTGAAGGGGGAATTGCGGTTGAGGATGGTTACTTCGTGGATTAAACTCAGGTTTGGTCCGCGTTTCATGGACGCATGAGTCACGAACCACGCGCCCGGCGGCGATTCTTTTACGAAATTCACTTTTTCGGGCATATTTTTCTCAGTGGGTTTGCTCCCGTATAGGACAGCTTCTTTATGTCGCAATTGCTCGCCCATATTGGACGAATTTCACTGGATATTGGGAACGATTAGGCTTGTGAAGAACTTACTTCGACATAAGTGACAGTCGTAGAGATTCAAACTTCTATGTATGCTTTTTTATCTAATCCTCCTAATAACAACTTCACATAACAAGTTCACTTATTCAACTTTTCTATGCCTATCTGAGAAGCTACGACAATGGTTATGATGAGTAATATCTATTATAATGGTTATCTTTCCAAATTTTGACTGACATTATTTGATAGATTACTTTTTATTGTTCAATGCTGTAGTAAATGAAAGGAAATGTAACTAGATAAGTCACGGTTCGTGTTAATGGAAGGGATGTATAGAGAAACTAATTCGATAATTGAAAAGTTTTAAGTTTTCTTTTAAGTTTGAAATCTAAAATTGAAACAAATCATATTTTGCATATTATACTTTTAATTGCAGTAATTCTCTTAGCTATTTAGAAATCAAAACACTAATTATGAATCAAAATTCTGTACATATTCTTTTTGACTGAAATTATTTGGAATTGCACATTAAACCGCTCCTCAGAGTTTCTTATATCGCTTGCAACGGTGCAATACAACTGTAACTTATAACTGTAGTCGGGTAAATCATTTGGGATAGGATCCGTGTAGCCTCAGCGACTAACGAAAGCAATAGCATTTGATTATAACTTACGCTCGTGTTTTTCACATCCGTTTAGCGTGAGGCTACGAAAAACATAGGTCGCAGGAATGAGTGTTCCCTCCAATCTCATATTCCACTTTCACTGGGTGTGGGCGACCACGGCTCAGTTCCCGACGTTTCCCTCTTCAAGCCACCTCATTTCTACCCAGGGAAACCCTTACACTTGCCCTTCCCTCGGAAAAAACTTTTTTTACCTCCTCCGCACCCTTTGGTCTTTTCGTCCCACTCACAGAAGAAATGCCCCCAGACCGACCCACCACTTCCCTTCCAAAAACCCTAACCTAGACCCTTCTCCGAATCACTTTTTTACCTCCCCCATTTTACGGACCTTCCGTCCCCTTACCCAGACACCCAGTTTCCCTACCGAGCGGGTAGCCCCCCCGCCCCCGCTCTGCTGGCGAGCGTCCAAGGGCAGAATCATCCTCACCCACGCCTCCCCTCGTCCGCCCCCACTCGCCTCCCTCCGCCCCCTCCTCCCCCTCACGAAGCAGCCTCGCGTGAGAAAGAGCCGAGGCTGGCATTTCCCAGGCCCCCGAGTACGAGGGGGCGTACTCCCTCTTTCGCCCCCGCTCTTCCTCTACCACTCGCATCCATGCTTCGAGTGGCGGCACGCGGCCCCGCTCACACCTCCTCCTTTAATACTCTGACTCACACTGCGGCGCGTTAAACGACCCGGAGGAGCGCGGACGTAACGAATTCGAGTTTTTTTAATCGCTTCACAGACTGGGTTTTACGTCCGACGAAGGAATGGAATTATCCTGGAGGCTAGAGCAAGTCCGTGTTTAAGCTTCACGCTGAATATGACGCCGAGATTTACTGTTTAGTGTCTGCTTCGGACCGAGCACTTTTCCAATCAAACGGAATCTTTTTTTATTTATTTCTTGGTGTACCCGTACACATACATTTATTGAGCAATTAGAGTGAGGTTCCCATAAAGATCAACTCAGACATTCATTCCCTAAACAAAGAAAACGATTCTCGATTCTGGGTACTTAGATTTGGTAGGATGACATTCTAGCTCTTTTGCTTCCAACGACGGCAAACGCAGATTTATTTGGAAATTAGATATTTAAATATAGGAGAAATTCTATGTTTGAACTTCGCCCATTAATTAACTCGGTTTCATTTGTATCTACAAGAAACTAGGGTGACGACGCAAGCTGTCTCACATAAAAAATATATTTCAATGTGAAGCTATCATAAGCTTCAGTAATACGAAGTAATTTATTTATTTACTATTTCATCCTAAGTGTGGCCCACAAAATATCTTTTGTATGACCGCTTGATTAGCAAAGGTTGTTGGTCTAATACCCGTTGGTCATATAGCAAACCTAAATAGACGACTCTCTTGTTTCTTTCCGCACATTTTCAATTTCGCTATAATTATTCAACCCTCTAAAACCTTGAGATTGTTTATTAACTTGACCTTATATTTAAATCTGGATTGCGGGTTGGGTATTTTTAATGATAATAGAGTCACTAAATGCAAGAACAATTGATTTTGATAATTTTCCCTCTTCTACTCCCTTTCTAACTCTTTTGAATCATATAAGGGATGAAGGTAAACAGTGGCTACTTTCTGATTCCGGAAACGGTTCCGGTATTGCAACACGCTTGGGAGCAGAAATGAATTTTACGAAGGAAATTGATATAAATACAATGAAATGTTGAAATTTGCTTTGATAGGATTACATTTATTCCCAAAATTGTAATTATATGAGTAAATTTATTCAGAAAATGATTAATACTGAATTCCACTTCCTCTATCGTTTAAAATTCATTTTCAATGACACTAAATTAGTGGGTGAATGTATGAATGCATAAATTTTAGATAAAGCAATTCCGCTTAATTTTTCATCCAAAAATGAGAAAGACATTGAATGAGAAGAGTAAAAATAATATAGAGCTGCTGATGTATATCAATATATATAAAATTCTGTTCTGAAAGTAAGCACTTTAAAGTAAATGATTAGGAATCAATGTAAATCAAGAGGCATCAGAATTAAAGCGCTTAGTAGCCTTTATGGTGGACTGATCAACAGCACGTTTTCATATTTCCGTCACCTTCAAGCAGAAGAATTCATCCCAATCCTTGCGTTTTTATGCATAATTTTTCATTTATCGGTTCTTTGTTACGGGCTTCATTGCATGAATTTGCATATAACCATCACTATTAAGAAATGCAATTTCAGTTTTAGTTTCATCGACTGGATCTTCGAAGTTCGCCAGCCGTTGATGGACGTTTATTTTCCACAAGCGATCAGAGATAGGTGGTCAAGTACATCCCATTAAGTGGCACGAAAATTTCTTTGCTTTCAAATGGTAAAGTTAACGCGAGTGACAGGCGTAAGGAAGAAGCTGTTAGCCAATTTTCAGAGACAGATATTAATCCGAAAACCTGCCACATTAAGAACTAATGACACGCGTCGTGGGCTAAAAATACATCGTTTGAAATCAAGTGGTAGTCGGTAAGGCGATTACCAAGGATTAGTAGATGCCAAAAGTAAGATAATTAGGAAAGGGGTACATCGATTAAAATCTCATTAGGTAGTCAGCTTCCGTAGGCGTCTATGTTATGACGTTTTCGGCACTCGGGAGATTATCCCTCGGCCGAGATACGTTTATGACACTTCGAGTCGATTGAGCGACAAGTTTGGACTGGTGCGTGAGCGGAATGGGAAGTGTTTGGGACACTTGTGATTATTGTTCTTCGAATCCCTTTCTCCGGAAGATTATCTAGCCCTCATTCTCCGGCAAATCCCTACCCCGCGACCTCTGGAATGACTTCCCGCTCGCTCATTCGGAAACCCCGGTCTTCGGCACCTGCCGCTCCCACTCGGGTCGCTTGCTTTTCCAAAAGGTTTTCCCGTAATTGCCGCTCCGGCTTTGCTACTGGTGACGCGGCGCGATTGTATGCGCTGAATGAACTGTAGATGACGCGTTGCTTCCGCCCTCTGACCCTCCTTCTCTCATGGGAATCCACCTGTTGCACGTTACGCCCGCAAACTCCTCCATTCAGATGCTAATCTGCCATAGAAACGGACGAGCAATATTTGGGCTCTGTCTGGTTCCGTGGAGTGATTCTCTCCCGAGTTAATTATTTCCCCTCCATGATGGAGAATAAATTTTATTGAATAGAATTCTAAAGTTCGGAGGGAACGCTGCTGTCTCTTGTGGGAATGGCAGGATGTTTACTCCACGTGAGATTAATTTACTGTCCATTACACAGATCTGTAACAAGCTCAGTTATCACTTACATCGACAAATCGAATGTTTTTAATTATATCGAAACTGACGATTTTCCTTGTTATCTGAACGAAGGTTTTTAAGGTCAAGCGATGATTCAATCTAAACTCATTGAAAATGCATTCAGGATGAATTTGAATTTATGGTTCTGTATCTATTGATGTAGGAAACCTGTTGAGAAGGAAATACTTTTGATTGGTTCGAAGCGGGTGAAGCTTGTTTGTAGGGCCTTACGTTTTAACTGCCCTCCTTAGATTAGAACTAAGCATACCTGCAGGTAAATTCAGTATCTACATACATTTATTTGGCAATAGCAAGTTGGTCAGGCTGTTTGGAATTTGCTTCCTTAAACGCAGATTATGGTTTGAAAACCTTATATTGAAACAAGTATCCTAAAAAAATAAGGAAACGTAGCCATTGTTCTTCTTTCCTGTTGGGATATGATAATAAGGTTGAAGTTGTCGCAAAGTTGTTTGTAGGTATTATGTTTGTATATCAAGTCCTTTTTAGCGTGCAATGACAGTCGACTGGCAGAAAGTCAGGCGAGTGTGGTAAACCAAATGGAAAAAGTTCAACTGAAATTCTTTAAAATGTAGTGTACTTTTCTTCTCGATTTTTATTTCACGAACGTCGCATTTATCTTATAATATCAACAAAATAAACTGCTGGCATTTTATAATTCATTGGAAAATTAAATTATAAATTGGTTTTTCAGTTTTATCGTTAAGTTTTAGCTTATCCTTAAGCTATGCTTAACTCAATGGAATCCTTATGGATTCGGGATCAAGTTCAGAGAATATGATATGAAACTTGATGAAGACATGAACGACTTGGAAGTTATCCTTCATCGAGGGAGAACGCCGACTGAAAGACAAACAAAAAACAGCTTTCCAAGTTCAGAAACACTTATCTCTCCGGTTTACTTTCTTTCCCACGCGGCGGAAGAACGCGCTAAAAAGTCTCGTATTATAATTCCACCTCACGGATCGCGATGAACCTGTCATTTCGCGAGGACGTGTTTTCTCTCTCCCACACTCAGCTCTGATACATATAAATGCCTCGGGCATAAACTGTTTAAGGGAGCCTAAATCCATTCAAGCGCACACCTACCACCACACGCACGGATTCCTCCTCCGCTAACACCTCCCGCGAGAAGCCGGAGTCGCCAGAGGATTGCGCGTGGGCGACTCCCACGACAACCATTTATCACGAATGCACACGTGCCCCCTCTGGGAATATCCATTCCACCCACTCTCTCGGGAGTCTGTGGGAACGGGTTGTGGAAGCCGCGCCGGAGAGAGAGGCCTAAATGGCCTGATAGTTTGACCTCCGGAACGCCAAGACTCTCGCGTTCCTGCTATCTATAGATTCAAGATGAGGGGCAGCCGATAGTTGCCGAGTTGCGTCGCTGTTTTAGCGCTTCTTAAGGTTATCTAACGCAACGAATTGTTACTTTTTCATTCGTGTTTGCCATTGTTCGGAAGTAATTACCCCCTCCTAATATTGCGTAACTAAAAACGTTGTTTTCTAAATGCTACACGTATATACTACAAAACAATGAAACTCCTGCACTTGTCCTTCATTAATAGCTACTCAGCCTTTGTTAAATCATTTTCTTGGTAGTCAAATTGAAATAAAAGCCAGAATCTATAGGTATTAACAAATTAACGAAATACTCTGCTTTGTAGTGATTATGTTCCCATTATTTAATCACGGATTCCTTGACGTAAAGTATTTCCTATAAACCGATTAAGGTATTAAATAGCTTCACTGCCCTTTAAATCACTGTAAATGTTTGGTAGGGATAAACTGGCAACTTAATAGCCGATTTGATAACGCTTTTAATACAACTATAAAACAATTATCAGCAAATACAATACGGATTACCGGGTGGTTAAAAAAAATTAACTTCCAAATGATACTGATAATTTAATAAGTCTACCAATTGCTTATTCGACACGTTTTATTTACAATTCACCCTTAAACTACGAAATAATTACATTTTGACTGATTCTCGATACAATTAAATGCTGATCTTAGCAGTTTCAATGTATTTCAGACTAAATAAAATATCAAGGCGAATTCTGTTCATAGAAACAAGTTAATAGAACGCACACTAAAGAATCCTTCATTCAAGCATCGATACCGTTGATCTACTATTATCATTTGAAATTGAGTTTCAGAATCATGAAGTTTTTAGTGGAGTCCTTTACTCATCATTTTTAATTGATATACGTATACTTTCCACTAAGCATAGAGAATGCATAATATTAGACAGACAGATTATGAATAGTTTGGGATGTTATTATTAATAATTTTTTGGAAGAAAGTAGTCATTAATTTTCTTTTCCTTTACGCCGGACCTGAAATAAATCCTGATACTGAAACACTTTTCGCTTACGACGACTCTAATACGGTGACTTAGATAAAAGGCAACGATTTACCGAATATTAATAAGAATATGTAAAAGCTTTCTTATAATTCATTAAGGGGCTGCATACTTACTCTAATATTTTTCCCCGTTGGAAAAGCCTCTGCAATGGCATCTAGTATACTACGACCTAACGGTGATCTCTCTATGACATCCCTGTATGATCTGTCCGTGCTATGGCAATGACCCTCTATTGGTGCACAATGACCGAGAGATACAGCATTCAATGGCTTTTCCATTAAGAACTGGGTCGCATCTCAGCGCTACGTAATAAGAACGAACTCTGCTAGAATCCTAAAAAGCAGGATCCTTATGAATGAAAAAGCATTACATATGTTAGAAGGAGGACAACTCAAGACAAAAAAAGCAAACTTTAGAAGTTAAATCTCTTTCTGTCAGTGAAATCGAGTCCGGAAAATTTCTTCATCAATGAGCATCATTCAAAATCATCTCGAAACTAGAATAAACCAGCTTTGAATTAACGAGCTTTTGGCTCATAAATCCAGTTTCGAGTATGATGAAAACAGTCCATCCGCTTGAACGATATTCTCACTCCAAGGCTGAATCTGGCGCCACTACTCATGCGCCACATCCCTTCTGTTGACATGGGCCACTTCTTTCTTATCGGCGTCCTTTTATTTACTGCCTCTACCCTTTTCCCCTTTGGATGTGCGTGGGCTGTCGTATTTTTCGGTGGGAGCGGAAGGTTCAATTAGCGTAGTAAGCGTGGAAGGCGGAGAGGATGTGAAGGAATAAAGAAGAGGGAGCTGAATGCCAGATTGAGAGCGATTGTCGTCAGGGGAGGAGAGACCGTAATGCCATGGAGTACTAATGGAAGGCGACCTATGGTGTGCACTGTGAGAATGAATTCCAATAAACGCAGATGTCTTCCTTGGATTCATGTCGTTCTCCACCTTATTAGCTTCGGTTGAACGAGGAATACGTAATGATTTTATTTATATCTTATTTTATATATATATATATATATATATATATATATATATATATATATATATATATATATATATATATCATTATACCATCATATTAACATGACTTAAAGGCTAAAATGTTATTTTCTAATCCGAAATTTAACATCTTCACTGCATTTCGCCAAATGGAGATTAAAGACAAAGCTAATAAAGTAATAAAGTATATTGCTTTTCATCGGCTATTAAGTTTCCGAAATAATTACTCGTGTACATAGAAGCCCCTAAGTTTGTTCGTTTATTATTTTTGGGATAATTTCTCTCTCTTTATTATTCATTTTAATTGATTCATCCGAATTCTATTATAAAAGACATATCTCAAAATATTTATCCATTTCTCATTCTGTTATATAATCATCTCCTTATCATAATTTATATCAACTTTTAATTATCATAATTTCGACTTCCATGGACATCTGGAAACAATTTCAAGTTTAACTGAAAATGACAAACAGCTATATTGACATATTGATGTAAATATTGCATTGTCATTAATGTAGTAATCTTTTTTCACCGTGAGGTTCTTTCTTTGATAATCTGCCATGTTCTGCATGCATTCACAACGCAACCCATTGAGTAATCATCATGTAGAATTTAAAACTCGATTCAGGGAGCTTTGAGAAGGCGGGAGGTGGAATGGCTGCACATGCTGGTACCTAACGGAAAAGCGCTTAACTACTTCAGCGTGAGGGGAAACTTCTCTAAACGCGGGATTTTGAATGAACGCAAAGCTGGAGCACGGGTACTTATATAAATTGTTTCTTTTCCTTTTGATCCTTGTATTTTATGAGATGAAATAACTTCTTCCCAGAGATGCAAATGAAGAAATATATAAAAAATTAGTATTAATGAAACAATCAGAATGTGTAGCAATATATCGTTTCATTATCACAGTGGATGTTTTTTCGTATATATAAGTGGCCTGCCATGTTCTGCATGAATTAATATCGCTAAGATTTATCAATAACAATCGTAGATTCAGCGTTATACCTTAAATAAGAGATTTTTAAACTTATCTAGAACTTTTATTCAACCATGAAGTAGGATTCTAGAAATTTTTAATCATCAGCAAACATTTACGTCGTATTTCGTTTTTAAGAATAGTTAACTTTAAACTTTTAACCTTTTCATCATTGCGTAATCTTGCCTTCAAAACAATACATTTTTTAAGTCAAACGAGATGATTAAAGACTTAAGTAAGCTGGCACCAGATGAGTGTAAAAGTTATAGGCATATTAGATTTATTAAGCTGTCGCTTTTATTCCGCAGATGATCAAGGAGATTTTTGTCCTTGAAGTATGATGATTTAAATTATCGAAATTTAACTTTTCCAAAAATTAACTTCGATAAAGCAAATACCTCTCTTATATTTGACCATTCTTATAAATAATAATAATAATTTCTTTAATGGAAACAGGAAGATCCTAATTACATCCTCCATACAATTATCAGTTATCATTCACCATCTTCAAAAGGAATAGAACACCAACCTGTGAAACAACTGTAGGTTGTTCTGGCGGCTTAGACCGCAAGATACCGTGATATTTTTTGTGAACTTAAAGTCTGAGATAGATAAAAATAGACTTACTTGTTACGAAATGTAGCCATCTTATGATAAATCCCCTTTTCCTAAACCCATTTCTCCCTAGAGTATAAGTATAGAAATAAATTCGCTTCTATGTGAAAGGATATTTCTTTTTCTTGAGAAGAACCGTGAAAGATTTCTATTCTACTAACCGATGATAATTATGAGATGTAGACCGCACAATAAGCGCTAAATATAACCTAACTAAAAGAGTAGAAGTATGTAAGTATGTAGTATTTTTTTATGTAAGCACTCATTTGAAGCTATCCGATAAATCAAAATTTTTTACCAACTGGAAATTAGAATAGGAAACTGTCTGGACTAAAAATGGAAACTATTAATTATTCTGGAATTTTTTCATTCACATCATCAAGAATACTCTAATTACACGTTTATTATTCTTTCCTCTAAAGTTATTGTGCAGGCTATACGAAGATTTCAGAGACCTACTCCAACATATATCCAACATCAGTCGGTTTTAGACAAATCACGAGTGAAGTTCCCCTAACATTTCTTCTTCACATCCCCTATTGGTATCTTTTGTTGGAAGAGATAATGTTTTCTCGTGTATCATTTCTAAACGATATACTTTTTGGGCAAAATATATTGTGCAGAACCTGTGTAAGGTGTGGATGTAAAAAAATAGTTCCAGAGATTGGTTCGAAATTCCGTTAAATTTATTCTCTGCTCCTCGATCATTCCGTCGAAAAGTCGAAAAAAAGCATTCCTCCTCGTTGTTCGCCGAACTCAGCCAAAGCACTGCCAAACACGGTTTCCAGAGCTCAAGGTGCATAAAAAGGGAAGTCGATAGGAGTCATCGAAAGGCTGGCAATTTACCACTTCGACGCGGGCGAGGCCCGTCCCCAGGAAAAGCACTCAGAAGAGCACAACCCTTTCTCTTAGTTAGTTTGCACAGCGCAAACCCTTCCGTAGGCACTTATTTTTCCGAAAAGGTCGGAAGACAGCATCCGATAAATAAATGCCACCGGAAAAACACGCTGTAGTGCGACGCTTCTGTTTCATGGGCGAAACAAACAAATCCCTCTCTCGAATCCGAATGTGTGGGTCAGCAAACAGGGAGGAGGAGTGTCCGAAGAGCGAGAGATGGCTTGTCCTCAGGAGACGAAAGGAGTGAAAGAGAAGCTGCACCTGCCCGAGACAGTTGGAGACATGAGGTGCACGCGGAATGTGTATGAAGGCATTTATTTTTTTGTCTCTGAGGCATTCGTTGCGAGCTTGTCGGAGGGTTACGTGGGGATTTTCAAATTCTGCAAGGAGCATCTCGGAACCCCAGAACTTGATAATAAACTTCTTCTTCTACGAGTAGTATTTGCGGAGATTCTTTTGGTCGATCAATTAAAACGGATCGATTTGATGTGTCATGAGTATGATTGTCAATGTTGATGGAAACTTAGAGACTACAATCTGCTGATGGTTCGTAAGGTTAGAAAGTGAAGATAGTAAAATTATACTGCATGCCTTACAGAAAGAAAAACTGTTGTAATTATGTGCTAATCTTTACCAGAACGATTACAGAAGGGATATTTATCGATGACCTAGGATCACACTACCTGGCCATATATTACTACAAAAAAGATGAAATACTTTGATAAAAATTGGTTAAAATAATTGTAAAGGATACTAAAAAAATTATTCAATAGGACAGAATTTAAAGGCATCTTTGGACACTTGATGATCATGAATAGTAAGGAAACTCTTAAACCGTTTTTTCACAAAAGGAGTTTCCTTACTATTCATTGCAAATAGCCGTGTTCTCCAAATTCCAGCATTCGATGATCATTCTCACTCTTTCCGAGAAATTTTTTGAAAGCACGACCGTTTTAGCGAATGATCATCGGGTAACATAACATTACAAGAAACCAAATTCATATAAGGAAACTAGTGGTAAATAAAGGGGGAGGTAGCGATAGAATGGGTGATTTGGACAAGGGAAGAATTAGGGGAAAGTATTGATCAGCAAAGTGCAGAACTAATGGTAAAAGAGTAGAATCAGTGGTAGAGATTCGGGCGGGAATTCTGTCCCGCCCATTTTTGCGAATTTCTTATTTTTATGCTCACGAATTCCGAGAAAATTTAGCTCTTAAATGAGGAAAATCTTTGCTTATAACCCTTATGCCCACGATACAGAATAAACGGATCAATCACAATGTATCTTTTTAGACATTTTCGCTATTTATCACTGCCTTATATAGAATTGTGTTAGTCGGCGTCACACGCCGACATAAAGGAACGCGAAACACCAGAATCAGATAACATATGACTGACAAGTATTAGTTCCTACAAATGAAGAAAATTTGCTTACAGAGAGAGAGAACAGTCCTGCGGAAATTACTATCCATTTTCACACTCCCTTTTTGAAGATGCATTTAGAAGTACTCTTAGCAAATCGACCAACGTCTCATCAACAGAAAATGGAAGAAAATTTTCTCATAGTTTTTACAAAACAAAGATCACGATTACGTGATCGGGGAATAAATTCCGTTTTTCTTAAATTATTCATTTATTACTTAATAATATATATATCTGAAGATTTTTTTATTTCAGACGAATAATGTTGGAAATCTCATTATTATATCAAATTGTGAAACTGATACTAAACTAATTGCTTTTAGTTTAATGTATGCCATTTTTACTAGCTAATATACTTTCTTAAATAATTCTTCGTGGTATTTAATGTACTTTTCACAAATTAATGAACATTCATGAATAACATTAAAAAGTTTTCAATACATAACTATGGTAAAATTCCCTAAATTATTATTTTACTCTTCTTAATCCTTAAAACTAATCGTTTATACATAAATCTGAATCCTTTTTGCAATTTGCAATTTTCGTTTCCTACATTTAAATTTCTTGAATCTTTTATCTAGAGATGGTTTCAACTAGATAGGCTCCTCTTCTAAGTCAAATATTAAATAAATATTTTACATTAATGGATTTTGAACATAGTAAATACTTCCCCCATGCTCTGAACGTTGTTTCGTTGAATCGAAAAAAATATCATAAAAGGTAAATAAACCATCATATCCTTTCTTTTCTTCAGTCGTACTTGGTGATGGAGTGTCGACAGAGTAACTTATAATAACTGTTAACGCAAAATCTTTTGCAAGCTTACGTTGCAAGCGTGAGAGCAATCATTGTTCATTTTGGAACTTCATCAAACCTTGAAAATTCTTTCGAAACGAAAGTGTCCTGGTGGTCTCCACTTTCTCTTTGAAACCCCTTCCAACATACCCATTCAATTCAAGTGTGAGATTGGACCCTTTTGGCAAACTCCGTATCGGTGCAAAGGCCTTGATAATTGCGTCGAATCTGCAGTTAAGGGAGATCCGCTCCGATCCCTTGAATCAAGCAACCCTCAAAGGAAGTGAAAATCACTCTCGATCGTAATTCAATGAAGCGTTTTATATGTGAAATCCGCTCCTTTGGAGATCCCCGCCGCACGTTAAGGAGAGAAAATGCGTAATTATCCATCCCAGCGACTCCGATCTCTCCACTTAATGGATGTTGGTTTACTGAGAAGCAACAAAAAACTTTCTGTTGTCCGAGCGCGGTCTCCTTCTAAGAGGCCTTTCAATCAACGCATTTCACCCTTTTTCTACAGTCACACTCGATTTGGCACCAAATTCAAGCGCCTCCCGCCGACCTTGACCGCCCCCGCACACAACGACTTCACCTCCACTGCCAATAACTGGAGACAGGTGAGTGAATGCTTCGCCACTTGCACTCACAGTAAACACAGCCATTCCGTCGCCTCTCTCTCCTATTCCCACCTCGTGTCTACCTCTTTCCTCGCACCTTCGCTCAACACCTCTCTGATATTCTCTCATCTCTCCCATTTCCACCTCTTTCTCATCCCTCAACTGTTTCCCTGTCGTGGTTTCTTTAGCATCGCTCTCCTCAGCTTGAAGGCTCACCCCTGCATGGTTACGTAATTGTCACGGAGAAAAAGATTTGATAATTCACCACTAAATGATCGCTATCCAATGCTGAACATAAGCATTTTGCTATTTCTTAAAAATGATTTCATACTAAATAGAACCGAAAAGAAATTCAAGCATGTGGTAAATCTGAAAGGCGATGATTTACCTTTAAAAAGAGTTGCGATATGTAACACTTTCTTCGGTTTAGAAAATACTTCCGTTTACCCTATCCCATTTGGAAATTCTTTTTATTTTCATATATGCATGGCCATAAATTTAAACATTGAATTTGTGCGTTACGTTTGTAGCAATTTAAGATTAGAGCTGGTCCGAGACACGAGCGAGGTGGGCGGTCGCCCGGGGCGCCGGGGTCTGGGGAGTGCATGACGATAGTCCGATTTCACACGGGGTATCCCAAAAACGACAGGTTTTCTATATTCTATTTAGAAGAGAAAATAGAATTCAGCAAATGCTACATTTCTTTCACTTTCCGTTTACCAAGTAGTAACCAATTAGAATTCAGGTATCATATTAATTTTTGGTCACCCTCTATGAGACGGAAAGATTCATATACGATCTTTTCGGGTAAAAACTAGTCGTAGAGCCGCACAAATTATGTGATGGTTGTTCACTGTTGGTATGAATATTAGATGATAAGATTTTACTGAAGAATTAGCATTCGATTGCTAACGGAAATATTCCTAAATTTTACTTATGGAATGATTTCAAGTGCTATGTTTACAACTAATCTTCAATTCATTTAGAATGAAAAGTGATATAATAAATTTATATTTCAAATCCAATCAGGATTAAATAATTAATCAATATTAATCTCAAAAATATTTTTTTGATTTTTAATATTATTTGATTATACGGGTAAGAATAGACCAATATAAATGGCAACATCACAATAAATATTATGCCTGAAATTAATTCTAATGAATATCCAAAATCATCCCTTAAAAAAATGTAGTTTTACAACTAGGCATTTTAAAATTATCTAAATGGAGGGGAATCTGCATTACTCCCAGGAAGGGATTTCAATACACCTAGGACCCATCCTGTTCACATTCATAATTCTTACTGATAAGTATTTAATATCTCTTCCGTGAAGAAAGTCACTACAAATACTCTCCATTGTATCTATATTTCTAATTCAAGTCAGAGAAAACTACTAAGAAACTTATTTCTTAAATCCTTGAACAACCATTCTGATTCAAGGCCCTGTGGCGCAACGGATAACGCGTCTGACTACGGATCAGAAGATTCCAGGTTCGAATCCTGGCAGGGTCGTTATTTTTGTAATGAGTTTTCCTTTATTTTCGTGCTAATTTGTTAGTAAGAGGAATGCTATATATGCTTGGATTACAGATTGCTCTGTTACAAATCAACGTGGTAATATGGATGTTATTATTGGATTTTCATTCGTTGAATCGTAAAAACGAATACGCAGCTCCATTACTGCATCTATGATAAGCAATATCATGAGGGCTTCTTTTGAAATAAATCCCACTACAGACACTTGGATATCAAAAATCGGTTGCGCTGCAGTTAAAGTATTGAGCGGTTGCCTAGGCTCACTGCTCCGTTGAAAATTCCTTGAATTTATCTAGCCTACTTATACTCTTCTTTGAGATCCTTACTATTCTCTCCATTCTTTCTAAGCTCCTAAATTTTTCGAGACCCTTCTTCCATTACATTTCTGCCTTTTAGTCTCTTTTCTAATGTACCCTTGCTCACGCATATTTCCATAATATCCAGCAAATAATAAAACGATAATGTCTTACGATTAAATATTGGATAAATTTAAAAGGGAATCAAGCAGTTATAGGAAAATTTAGAGGAATATCAAGAAAGAAAGAGAAAGAAAAGAGAAAAAGGAAAACCAAAGATCATTCTAAAGCAGGGATGAAAATTACGATAGTCATATCATTCTAAACAGGAAGGAATCAATATAATATCACGATAAAATGGCATAAAGAAGTTTGAATCCATGAAAAATAATTTATTAACACCGACAGTGATTGTGCTTATTTTTTAGAAATATGTAACTGTATCGATCTTTTTAAATTTGGGAATTATTGTTGTCTTAATTTTGGCTGTGACCCTTTATGAGATTTTCACGGGCTATGTGCAAAATTGTGTTACGAGTTTACCTTCTATATAGAGCATGAGAAGAGATACCAACCCCATATCGCATAGGAATAAGATATAGATGAAGAAGAGGAAGATACAGGAGAAAAGTTCTATGTCTTCAAATCGCTTCTCCGATTATCTAGTACAAAGTGGATTAAAACGATGATTGAAAATTTACAAGTAATTAGTAGTTCGTCTCCTTGAAGGCGGAGGTCTTTAGTGATCTTCTAAAGGATAGAGGAGTCATCTCATCCCTTTGAACTCTTTACCCCTCATGCCTTTGAATCTCAATTTACCTGTTCTTTGAGTTTCTAAACATCGCAACTGTGGAACAGTCCCTTATCTCCAAGGACGAAAGTGCCGCGGTGCGATGAACCGATAGTCATCTTTTTCGTTCGCCGATTCTCAATGTGATCGATCCCACACCTGATTCCCCCATTAAAAGTCCTTTTTTTGCCTCCGTTTACCTTTCTGTGGACGATGAGGCGAGCTGAGGACCACAGAAAAAAATACGTCTCCTTTCTGGACACGTTAGTCCCGGGCCCGAAGGATTGGTTCCGTTGGGATTCTGTAGATGAAGTTGACGAAGAAGTAAAAATAAACAAATCAGATTCCATTACTTCAGAGGCGGGTCCGAAGTTATCTACGCAGAAAAAAAAGCGGAAACGTCTGACTGAAACTGTCACTCAACGTGACATGCACGTGACTTTTGATATCATTCTGGTCACAGCAGTGATCAAAGCAAATGTGGCTGAGTATAGTTAGAACCTTAGTCAAGTTTGAAAGTGGGAAATACAGTAAAATAGGTTTAGATGAAAAGAATATTAATGATATTTTAAAATACTACTGTGTACCTGGAATGAAATTTTTTTCAGGTTAACCTATGTATTATGAGTGAAACTATGGAAAAAGAGATAATGCTTATACTATCACTGTCGATATAATTAGTGATAGCTTAAATTTTTTTATACGACTCAACTCTAAGAGAACCAAAACGGCAATTTTTACCTTCCTGAAAGTACTCATTAAGCTAACATCGTTCGATAGTCTTTATATGGTAGCAATATTTATGCAGCTTGTACCTATAGAAAACCTTACAGATTGATTTAGATATTCTTGCTGTCCACAATTTCAGTTATTTTAAAGATCTAATTTTTCTAAATAGCCTTCCTCCTAATTTTTATTAACTAAATTTATATAAACTATACTGTTTCCTTGTATTAAATTCAATAATACGTGTATGATTCAAATTGATGCAGAAACTCAAAATCAAAATCTTACATAACATTCGTCCCACGATGAGTGCCTCTCGTTATTCGATTAACACATGATTCTTCATTAAATCGGAACAAATTACACTGGGAAAATATCTCTTCATAAGAATAGTTTATTTATTTTTCGTTCTGCGCCTCCTGTTTTCTATGTATCTAAAATTTTGCATATCAAGCACAGATAAAATTTGGTAATGGGAAATATGTTTAAGTTTACGTTTTACGTGATATATTTTGCAAGGTGTAAACATTGGGAAAGGGAACTTAAAAATAATTTTCAAGCCATTCTGAATTTCTACGTACCTGCAATTCACCAGTGACTTGTCATTGAGCTTATATAAACATCGACATCCCTATCTATTTATTTCTGCTAGCTTCACTAATTCTTCGCGGAAAATTTCGGATTTAGATTTATACTCCACGAGACGCCAGTGACGTATAGCAGGAGGTGTAGTGACACCATCATCAATGCCTAATCTACCGTATTAGCCTGGGTAAAATGGACCAGAAATAACTTCGTCAAGGTTATTATCATATGCTCTTCCTAGAGATGCAAGGAAACTAAGCAGCATATCCTCTTAATCAATGCAAAATGAAGCATTCTAAGAGGCGTAAACTACCGAATTCTCGACTCATATTCTCCAAATCTGATTGTTCTTATGTCACTATTCATGGAGAGGCTTATGGATTGATAGAGGATCTTTCGTTGATGAGGTTGCAACTATGTGGACCTCTCTCCCTCCTAATCTTGCACGTCCTTATAATATTTACTGTAATAAAAGAAAAAACTCACGTTTCGGGATAAAAACCGTAGAGATGGTGGCTGGATACATGGTAAAATAAAAAATTAATGAAACCCGACAAGAGTGATAAGAAAATAGTCTTTAGAGAAATTTCACATTTATTTTCTAAATATAAATAGATAATGCTAAGGAACACTAATATAAAAATAATAATGGAAAAGAGAAACGACCAACATTATAGTGCACTCGTAGCATTGAGAGAGACGTCGACCTTGCTGAAATCATTGTCGCCGAAATACCCCTACCATCATAAAATTAATATGCTTCAGCTTAACTTCAACACACACCTAAAGACGTCAACTTATTGATGAAACTAGTTGGCAATAAATCTGTCTTGGAATTTCACTAAGTATTCATTTCTTTCAACATGTACCCCTACCATTTTTAGAAATTTCCAACCGTGTTTAAGACAATTCATCTCTCCTTCGCAAGCAATTTCAGACATTCCCCAGCTCGCAGAATCCTGTCGCGATCGAAAGACAACGGTGTACGTGAGCGCCCATTGTGGCGTCAATGGATTATAGACAAAGACTCTTATTGTGGAAGGGGTAAGGTGGCCTCTCGACCTCCTTCCTAGAAGGCGCTACTCGTCCAGGGGCGTGAGGGAAGATGGCTAGACGGAGATAAGGAGGCAATATCCACTGCAGGGGTCGGATGAGCGAGGGATCACAATGGTTGGGAGGCAACCTGTCCGTTCCGTGGCCTTCGTGCACTCTATGGGGGAGAGATTATTAGGGGTAGCGGACGGGGTCGCCGCCCCCTTCTCGGCCGCATCCTGGCGCCCGGACCCTTTCCCTCTCCGCTGCCGGGGGCAATATTCCCCCGGATAACGGTTCCTGGTAGGCTCCACAGGTGCAGGAAACACAAGGGATCCGAGATTTGCCTCTTAAGAGGCTGAGGGGATTTGGGGGCGGAAGGAGCTGACTTGTCAGCCGAGGTTTTTTGGAAGGTGCAGGGCAGCGGAAGGGAAATGGCGGCCACTTTCACTTAGCCACACTTGATTCGACATGGCGGCCGCACCGAGAGATATATTACGGTAGGCATGTGTTTTTCGGAGATCGGTTTCCTTGGTTAACGGGACCAATAACCATAGATGGTTTACTATGAACTTTGGTGAGTTCGCTCTTGCGATAAATCATGTTCTCTTTTCGGTGGGGAGCCATGACTACTATCGCGGTATTTCACGGTTACGAGAAGGCGGAAGAAAATAGAAGTCGGTTTCCCTTTTGCTTTGGAGGAAAACGAAAGTATTGAAGCAGCGTGAGGTATGATTCCAGGCCCGGATAATATTTCTTTTAAAAGCCTTAAGACATGAATTGGTTATGCTATATTTGAGTATGATTTAGTCTGATGGAGAACTTTTATAATCCAACATGGAATGTTTTTCTTTCTTTATACAAATATTATTTGACGAAGAAGGGCATTTCCCTTTATCCATTGCCAAAATTATGAGGTAATAATATTAAATATCAAATAAATAAAGTTGAATTTCTGCAGCGAGTTGATGAGTTGCCTTTTTCTGTTTCTCTACAAAGGATGGAAAATAAAATGTGTAAAAATTAACTTCATAAATTTTCCTTCATACCACACGCTAAAAAGCGGCTTTTAGGGTACATTTTAAGATATAAAAAATTCGATTCGCGTCAAAGTAATTAAATTTGCCATCACACTCCATCCATTCACTGAATTGTATCTCTTACCAATGAAGTAATTGTCTCTAAAGTTTGCTTCCTCATGTATCCCAGTGAAATATCATATTTATTGAAGATGAATATTGATATGAATAAACTCCATTATGCGGTATTTGGCTATTTTTGCCACGAGTATATAAAAATAATAGCTCTAGGCGACATAATATTCTATATAATTGTGCAAATTAGAGGGAAATAAATTTAATTTATTAAAATTCCACATTAGGAAAGCAAAGAATAAACATATAT
Organism: Pachydiplax longipennis; assembly: GCA_036926295.1. Classification (NCBI taxonomy): domain Eukaryota; kingdom Metazoa; phylum Arthropoda; class Insecta; order Odonata; family Libellulidae; genus Pachydiplax; species Pachydiplax longipennis. Next base: position 54,388,424 of record JAVFKF010000004.1, read on the forward strand.
ATCCACCTCTAAAAGCAAAAATTTTAAAAAGATATATCTTGGGGTTGAAATTACAGAAAGAAAATTTTCTATGAGAATACGTTTTTAATCGTCATGTCTCACTTCTGTATGATTTTTTTATCGAAAATAATTTTTCTAAAATTAATTTCTTTTGGAGAATTTAAAAGCTTCAACAGCTATTTCATAGAGTCCACAGTTAGTGTGAGTTCTTGGTTGAAGAAGGCCATGAACAATATGAGTTAGTCCGAGTCATATGGTCGATCTGTCATCTGCTCAAGGTGGTCCAATTAATATAGGGAAATTTTACCGTTATAATTACTATGCATATTTGGACTCGTTTTTTTGACAAATTTGGAAAAAAATCACTGATTCCCTATGAAATGAGATTTTGTGTATAACAATGCGTTCTTCGTTGCTATTAGTGATTAATTTACCTCTATTTCCATAGATTAGATGGAAATATATCAGATGGAAATATATTTAGGGTATATGATTTGTAAGAATACGCAATCTTCTTTGAAAATTGGTTTCAACCTTTTCCTAATTCACTTTTCAGTATTGTGAGGCACTAAAAATGCCAAAAGTTTCTGATGAAGTTTCCGTAGTCATTTAGTGTATGACTTCTTTATGTACCTCTTTGGTAATGTTTTACCTTTCAATGGTTGAAAATGTCCAAGCGCTATTTCTAATGCATTTTGATTACCTAGAGACTCAGTCCTGCTTAGCGATTCACCGTTTCAGTGGTCGCATGGAATTCACTTACACTCTTACGAGAAATCAATTTTGGATTTTACGATGTTCAGCCACATTTTCAGCAAGACACAAATAACCCGGAAACCTCTTGAACACACATCTCAAGGGAAATACCATTCAATATTTATTTATTGTTAAAGTTCGAGCAAGTAACAGCCGTAACATTTTCAAATATTTAGCCCTGTTTATGACAAAGGAGTTTCCAGCTGAGATTTTTGAGTGATCTCCTAAGGTTTCGTTCAGGGTGGCCATCTTTCAACTTGTTTATGGGCGAATTCAAGTGTTCTTTCATAAGACGAGGCCACTGGAAATAGCCCAACGCTGACCACGGAGCATGCATAAGCGCCATTCTCCTGGAAACCTGAGGATAATCTATTTTTTTTAAGGTCTTCCATTTCCTTGGACCCATCATTCCACAAAATCTTCAAAAGTTTTCTTCCCTTCCGCATATTTTCCCATCCGAACCCTCGCATCCACTTCAATTTCCTCCCCTTTCGAGAGCTGCCCCCGCGCGCCTCCAATTTTCGGAGGGCCAAACTAACCCTCCCTCATCATCCCATTTGCCATGAAAAGGCGACCAGCAACTCCCCCATTTCTTAAACCTATCGGTCTTTTATGAAGAAAAAATTTCCTCTCTTCGCATACTCATTGTGCTTCACTTCTTTAAGCAGTGCCCAGCCGACCGTCGATGTCTCCATTGGATCACGTTGTGAACTAAATATGCTTTAGATGGACATAAAAAGAAACCGAAGCCGGCTGCTACACTGCCGCTGTAAAAATAATTTCTTCCTTTTACTAGGTTTCTCATCCACCTTTTTTTTGGTAACCGAAGATCTTAAAGTTGCAGATATTGAGTAAAAATAGCAAAAGACAAGGGAAGCCTCACGTGTCTGCTCATATATTCAATGCCAATGAATGTTTTACCGTGCTACACAAATTTTTATAATAACTATACGATTCTCTATGGAACAACATCAACAATTGAGGTATAAATATTACTAATATATTAATTCTCTGAAACACAACAATTTCTATGCATACATACGTAATTATGTATATCTTTTTATTATTCGTTCTACAAAGCCTAGTGATTCCAAGCAAAAACATGCATAAAATACGTGAATGAGTGGAAATATAATTTCTCTCTGACTGAAAAAATAATTTCTCTATCACTGATTTTTTAGTTTGTTCTTCTTTTTAAAGGGATTCTTCTCGTATTTTTTTCTAGGGAAGTATTTACCTACATATATCGCACGCTTGTACCCTAAAACGTGACGTTCAGCCGTTGTTAATTTCCTCCTTTACATTGATCGTTACGTTTGAATTCAGATATCAATAGCTATTTGTATTCCAAAATTTTATGTAATATATATTTTAATCATACTCATTTTTATTTCAACATATCAGAGTCAGAATAAAAAAATCGTATCTTTATTCATAGCTCGGGCCTCACTTTCATGATGTAGATGAAGAAGGATAGCGAAAGTGAGTGAGAGGACGTTATTAATTGGTTTTGATGTTTTTCAAAAAGTTTAGGTTAAGCCACTCTGCGAGAATTGAGGGCTAATAAATATACAAATTATAATCTGGCAAACCCTTGCCCCTAAATTAAGTAAACTATCGTAGAAAACTCCTTAGATTAGCAGGTAAAGGAGCATGACGACCTCTGGGAAATTAGAAGGCTTAAATTATTCATAAGAACCCATTATATTAATATGAAAGTAACGAAGATTAACATTAAGAGCACATATAAATTCCTACCGTTATTAGCTTTTACCGATTTATTTTTTGTTAATTTCCAGAAGCTTATCCCTTCATCCCTTGGTAATAATCCAATGAATATACATGATCGGTGATAATTTCATTGCATGATAAACGCATCAAAGTGGGACCGGCCTTATCTTTGACAGAATCCGCTTCTCTAGCTCTCCTCTCACAGGTACCCTCAATTATTACCACCAGTGAACCTCTGCACCCCCTACCATTCCTCCACCTTTTCCACATCCAATAGCCAGCTGACCATCACACCTATCCTCGTATTTTTTCACCCACGACCTCCTCTGACCTCTCCCTGCTGGCTCCTCATATTCTCGCCTCCCCTCCTCAAAAAACTCCACCGCATCCTCCAAAAGACCACTGCCTATTATTACCAAAGGTCTCCTCATATGTGCGTGGGTCAACAACCCCTCCCGGGCACCAATATTGCTCATGTCCTTCGAACGCACGCCTATTCGAAACACCAATCATGTCATTAGGTCCTTGCCCCATTCGTAAAATTTGTTGGGGCCTCTGTTCCCTTCGACCCATTACGGGACTCCGAAGCGCCCTCCGGAAACCGTGGCGCATTCGGATTTTAGTGCTTTTTCGTCAATGTTGAAAAGTGCCATTGTCTTCGCGATGTCTGCCCGTTCGTTCTTAACGGACGTGAGGTCAGTGAATCGTCCGAGAACAACGAAATAGGACTTATACGCAGAAAAGCGGTTACGGTAGCAAATTCGATCCTTGAACAGTATGGGTGGGTTCAAGAGAGGGTGAAGGTAAGGTTGTTCACCCTCGTCGTTGGTTACAAACAGAAATATTTTAAGGGTACGCTGCGACGAATACAAAGGGATGGAAAAATACTATCCAATGAAGCTTAAAATTTGTCATTATCTAAAATATTTATCATTCACTGATTTATTAATTCCTACATGCAGCTACACCACTACATTGCAGAAAGAAATGTAATGATCGAAAATTATTATTATGAAAAAAGATTGTTTTTGGTATAATTACATTTTTCAAAGTTTTTCTGATTCTGAGGCCTTCCAGTTTCTTAAAAGAAAATGTTTTAGCCTGCCCGTGAAATTCGTATGATAATCAATTTCTAAATGGTAAAAACTTCTTATAATGCTTCTGTGAGGCTTCGTCAGTTTTTCATAGTGAGTGAATCTTTTACGAGTAAGGGTAGTTAATATGACAGATTATGCTCACATTCACATCATCATATTTTATGAAATTAACGAGAAGAAGAAAAACTCTCGTGACCCATACTTCTGAGGCACCCAACCCAGAATGAGAATTTAAATGAAAAATGAAATTAAGGAATCACAGACATGCTAAGTAATGCACATACTCGTATATGCTGATTTTCGTGTTAAATTGGAGCATAAAATTATGAGGAAATCTTATATATAATGGATCTTAGACCTTCCTGGGAGAGAAAAACATTATCAGGCTTGAAAATGTCCCTTAAAAATAAAAATTTTCCGCTCGGTTAGTACTTCTTTGTAGCAATATTTGTTGCCTTCCTCTGATCTGTAATATTTCAATTTCACTACTATATGGATTTTTATATATTTTTATTGGTAGAATACTTTTGAAAGTGTTCTTTGAAAATATATCCAAAAGGATTTGTGATGGCTACTCACCCTTACTTAATGGATATTGATTAAAAATTGAATATGGTTATGAAATAGCATTCTTAAGTTCTTGTTTAATACCTTATAAATTTTTCAGAAACATATGTAATAGTTCCATACTGATTGTGTGGAAGATTTAAATGATTGTGATGAGCGAAATCGACGGCACGAAACATTTATTCAGTGTTACGCGAATGTAATATTTCGATTGTAGCTCATCGAGAAAGCTTAGCATTTGAGATTCCTGCAGTAAATGATAGAAATATAATGGAAGTTCCACTGTACTTCCTTGTTCGTTCAGCAGTCATCACTCTCTCCATCTCTTTGTCCGTCAGTAACGCCCCATTCCAAACACAACAGTCCGATCTCTGTCGCACGATATACGTCCCTTTGTTGTTATGGGATCAGACTCGCTTTTTAAGACTCTCTCCCGAGGCAAAAACTCGTTTTCTTTTACAAGGGACTCCTCTGTTTTCGTTTTCTATTCGGGGTTCCTCCTCTTCCGTGAGGGTTCTTGAGTATCCCTTTTGAATTGATCGGTCCCGGAAGTTGGGTATAAGGTGTAGGGTGCCCTGACCGACGTCACAAGTTTTCGAAGCACCAATTTCACGGTGCTCTTCTTCCTGGCACCGTTATATCCTGTCCCGCGGAGTGGCTGTTGTGTGGGTCGATATCGTATGGGAGAAGATTCTTCTGCCGCTGCCCATATGTCCGTCGGCTGTGATTCCTTCCTACGGTACTTCTCTCATGGAGTCGGCTCTTTGATATCCGAGATTCACATCTCATCGTGACGCGACCGAATGACAAGAATCTCTTCTAATCGGAGGTATTATTTACACCCTCAAAACTTATTGATATTTATGAAGAGGCTGAATTTCTGTCTAAGAGGTGACGGCAAATATCAGGGTGCAGAGGGTGCAATGCCCTCTGGTCTTCGGTGGCAAGGACGAAGGTCAACGGTTTGGAGTCTCCGTAAGGTCATGCCGTAAACATGTCAGCTTTGCTCCGGCTGTATTTTAAAAGATACCGTTCTCCCAGCGTGAAAGAGACGGTTCTAATTAAAACGAAACAAGTCGTTTGCTCCCTCCGTTATGATAGACTTCTACAAATATCTGAGGTCGAACTCGGATTGTAGCTAAGTCTCTCTGGGACTGATTTGAACACATCATTTTCCCCAAATACTGCTTGAAGCAAATCCAGAATGAGACAACCACATGAAAAATTTTCTTCCGTCGGAAACTTTAAGCGAAATTAAACTTCACGAAATTTTCATAAAAGAATGTTTTACAAATATATTTCGATTTCTGTAGAATTTCTTCCATTAAAAATTTCTATTTTTAGAGAATTAACTCTCATTCCCAACCTACGAGATTTATGTCAATGGAGACAGTTGGCACGAAAAATTACTGTTTCCATTTAACAGCCATTACAGTTATTACTTTTTTCCAATTTAACCGTACATATATATGTATGCCCATCAAACAAGATTTTTTTTAAATATTTAATATCGATGTTTATTATGCCTACCACATCACGAGTTTTTGCTAGTCACTCATCGCATCAGTTTCGTGCAAGGGCCCGATTCTGCTACCTGAAAGGTCGCTGCAACACTTTCACTCCGTCTGTTTTTTTCGGAAGGAAGTGACTGGAGCGTGTCTACATGAAAGTGAAAACGAATTAGACCTCAATGAATTCCAGATGATGTTGAGGTCCAAGCAACCAAATGTTGGGGATATAACAGTTTATTTACGGAAGGAAATTGAAGAACAGTTGCATGCACAACGATTAGTTCGCCAGATGATGACTAGGAGAAGCATTCATAGTTTTACGTCGCATTCGTTTATGCCAGTTGGTGTACATTATGGTCAAACAGTGACGGAGTCATGAAGAAGATAAACATTATAACTGTGAACGCTTGATAACGGGTACAGATTTAGATTTTAGATTTATACCCCGTGAGCAGCCAGTGGCGTATGGCGGGGGTAATTATAAAGGTATACCTGCTTAAATCAAGGTAGCTTTAATTTATTTATTTTTTTAGCTATCCTTTCCATAGCACCTGATGGTTTCGAGTCCCGAAGTAGGATAGCATTTTAGAAGGAAAGGTTTAGAATGAAAAAGGATACGTCTGATACTTGATATCTGATACTTAACATCTGATACTTGATATCTGATTTGTTCTTTTTTAATTATTATAGGGCTAAAGTATGCTTAATAGATTTATACTGCTTCTCTATGTGCATGCTTAGATGTAACATACACCCGTATTTATACTTAGAAAGGTTAAAGTAATGCACTTGATTCTGAATCAGAAGTATTTCCTTAGGCTTGAAGATTTTGCAAAGAATATAGTTCTCCAGTAGTAGGTAGTTGAACTTACGTGGTGAAGCCTTCTTCTTAGATAAACGTTCACAAAATATCTAGTGTTATCTTTTATAAAAATATAATAGTCAAGCATGTTTATAATAATTTTATAATCGTTAAGAGAGATTTTTTCATTTATAGGTATTACTATAAAGCGCCAAATTAGTTACGCTACAAAATAGCGGAGACTGTAAGTTTGCATGTTTGTCTCGATTTTAGTATTATATCAGTAGTGAGTCCAAATTATGAATCAGCTCGACCCGAGCAATCCATTTTATATACAAGAGTAATAAATTGTCTCCAAACTGGAAATGGTGCAAATTGATAAAGATATGAATCAATAACGTAATACCTCTATTCATTTCTAGAGATATTTTCAATTCTCCTTAAACCGGAAAGAACTGCCTGCAATAGCTGAATGTGAATTATCTTTTTTAGTAAATGATTAATATCCTTACTTAATTAATTACTTACTGCAATATGTACATACATTCGCACTGCATTCTGCCATTAACACAAAAAATTTTTTTTCACCAAAATATGATTTTTTAAGCCAGTTTAAGGATAAATAGTAATTCCCACGAAAATATCAATTTTCTTTGTCAATGTTAATAATTCTGGGGTTCCACAAAGTTCGGCTTGGTTATCATATCGATCACACAAGAATATTTTAAAATCTTCCAATTAGAATTTCTAAGTTGCGGGGGTAAATTACATTCCACGACTATACAGCTCAGCATATTCGTACTTTCAGCTGCGAAATCAGTAATCAGCATAACCAGTTGGAAATCTAAGGCTTCACAAGCATCGCATCTTGAAATTAAAAGAAACTTATCTTTAATTGATAAAGCGTGTCGAAATTTGGGTATAGGCCAAAATCTCATTGAAAATTCATGAAAGTCGAATGAATCCACTAATTGTGAAACAAAGAATTCCAGTGGCGATCAAGAGGCCCACCTGATACGAATTAACGGACTCGTCTAAATTTTCCCTTCGCCACGTAATGCCGAGGATTCTGCGCCTCCCTCTAAGTGAAATCTCGCAAGCATCTGATGTTCCTCGGCGCAGAACATGCTTTTAAAGCAGGCTCCAATCAAGGGAACGAAAAAGAAAATGCTGCTCCGTTAAGCAGCTGACTCGCCACATGTTTCGAGCGTACTCGTGTCATGATTGATAACAATTCAAACCAATTTGACATACGAAAGGAAGGGAAATTATTGCTTTTGGAAAATCTATCGCTCCTTTGAGGAAAAAATTGAAATAAAGATTTTTATTGATTTCTTTTGTTTCGTCTGGATTTATATTTTGGTTTAAACTGAAGATATTGTGGGAATATAAATATATAAGAGGGGTTAAGGGTGTGATAAAACTCGGAGGATAGAGGGTGAAAGAATCAAGCTTATCGGGAAGACGGGAAGAGAACTGAGAGGAGGTTTCAAGTATATTTTTGATAAGGATTAAAATTTTAGTAATTTTCCGATATAATTTCAAGATTTACTCAGTTCATAAAATGCCTTAATTGTACCCTTTTGTATGTATTTTGAATGAAAATACAGCTCTAAAACGTGGATCTAATAAACGAACGAGCAAGTCTGCAAGGACCCCTTGAATTCCAATACCCTGAACACTAACCATTTGCATTTACTACAACCATTATTCATCGCTTCGCCTCAAATGAATCTTTAACATTTCTAAATCTTCTTATATTGAGTCTATCATTTTAATGGTACTCATAATTTAGAACTCGCCTATCTCAAGATTCTATCATCTTCTGGATTCGGAAATGTAGAAATACAGTAAATAATGAGTTTTCTTAAGTTTGCCCTTAGATCGGTTAACCCTTTTTAAATAGTTTACCCTAGTCGTCCCGGTGCTTAATGGTTATTGCATTTCTTTTTGAATTCGAGAGCAAGTAAAACACTAAAAAATTGATCAATCTAACTTAACATTAAGAATGAATGCTAAATATATGGCGTCCAAGCAAATTTTAAGTGAATTTAACAGATATTGTAGAGAAGTACATGAATATAATCTGGAAATAATGTAATGTAGGGGACCCCATTCACGATGCAAAATCTCGTTTCACTCATCACTCCTCTCTTCAATGCTTCATCCGCTCGTGGGCGTGAGCGCCAATTAGGAGACGACTGAGAATGTCTTTGCTACAATTTATTCTACTTATGTAACGAAGTGCACGCTTGGAATATTATAACAGGATACTCTCTCGAACAATATCCGTAAATGCCGTTTCATGATTATAGATCTGGAAGTAGAAATATTCATTTCTTTAATTTTTTAACTCACATACAGGGAATTCGCCATTCCATATGGAATATAGTAGTGGATGAAAATGCATACATTTTAAGCGTTGAGACAACTCATACAGTTAAAAATCCATTATTACATTAACATTTTGCATTGCGTCTAACTAGAATAATCAAGTTCTAAAATAAACATAAAAATTATTCAGAGATTCTTTTCGAACCGCGCTGTGAAAAACTAGAACTTATGTGGTTTGTATTATTGTGTGTCACCTTCTGTTCCATGAATCATACTCTTCTTTCGATTAAATTTCAACGCTACTAATTCGGAAAAATATATTATAGTCTCATCATATTGTTATCTCATTATAGTTGAAAATCACTCGCTTATTTTCTTAGTGTTCGTGAAATTTTATGAATCTTCGGCGTTACAAAATTAGTAGTCATTCCGTATGTAATGCATCAGTCCACCGATAAAAATTCAAGTCAAACATCACTCAATCACGCTTATCATTAGGATGAGTTGTAATTAGAAAATAGGATAAGGATTGCATAAGCGGAAGACGTTCAGATCGCTTACTCTTGGCATCGCCAGCGAGTCATTGACGCGTCTTGAAAAAAAAATCAAGAAACACGCGTGGCGTCTGTTGAGGTAGAGAATGAGCCGCCTTAAATGACTCCTATCATCACAGCGCACGTCCTGAGACGTGTGCAAGAAAGATTCCGAAGGCGCAATTTCATGAGCTGTCCACCGCAGAGTAACTGCGTGACTGAGAGCAATTAGTCCGTGGAGACGCGTTTCATTATAACGAACAATTACCCCTCTTTCTTGCTGAGCGAGTGGCAGAAGATTCTTCCTTACCGATCGAAAAGGAAGATGGGAGAGAGGGAGGGCACGTGACCTCACGTGGAACCAGAGAATGAAATTGACTTCCTTCTCGTTGTTCTATTGCCTCCGACTTCCTTCACCATTCTCCTCTCATACACGACATAAATTACAGATGAACTCTGGTGAAAGCTCGGTGGAATTGAGTTTGGAAAAAAGCATATTAACCTCGGATCTTGGATCCAGATATTTTTCTTTAGCAACGAAAGTTGGAAGCGTTTCCGGTAAAAGGGATAGTATGACGCATCACCGACTATGAGCTTTATTGGCGTTCGATGTGATCTTTAATTACTAACTTTTCTCCTTCATTTACATATTAAATGTTTTCTTTTTGGAGCTATCGGCCTCGGATGGTTAAAACTATGTCAGATTAACATTCATTAAGCTGAAGCTGATAAGATTATGATTTGGTCGAAAAACTGGAAGGAATTACAGCAATCTGGAAAAGAACTTTTACCTTTCGCCAAATTGGCTTTTTTTACCGTGGATTTGAGTCTCATACGATATGTATCTCTTTATCAAATCTCGCTGATATCGAGCAAGTTTGCTGAGGGAAATGCGTCAGAGAAAGCTTATGCAAATAAATCCAGCTTTCTTTTGAATAATTACCAAATAAGGTCATGATCTTCAAAGCAACTGCTAAGTTTTAGAATGGCACAACATATAGGTAGAACATTTTCATTTATCTCGACTACTTTTATGCATGATAGTTGAGTTGGTTTACAAGTGCTTGAGCCTTCCTTTCTTATTTGACGCACCCTAATATTGAGAATTCTCGGATCTCTTGCAATCAGTATTCCCTTAATTATCGTATTTTTCTCTCTTTGTTTAGGCAATATATCCTGATTAAACAAGTCAGCATCATGCTTACTTAATAGTCCGATTGTAATTAAAGACCTATTTTTATTGTCTTCGTAGGATTTTTGCAAACATCACTTCGTATTCAAATACCTATTGAAACATTATTCGTGAACCATCCATATTGCAAATGAAAACTCCAACTCGCCTAGAATTCTTAACTCTGGGATATACAGTGAACCCTTCCGGGATGATTTCATTGGAAGTTATTTCCTGCTTCGGACCTGATTCTTCACCGGTGATAATGACCGCGTTGCATGCTTACGCTAAGAACAGAAACCAAACTCTTTATCCTGTATCTTTATTTTTACAATTTTATTAAAGTATCTATTACAACTTAACAGCGAAGTGGTTTTCACACCTGGGATTTTCATTTCCAATTTCGAATCCTACTTGCAGCCCGCTTCACCAGCTGTTAAAAGTTTTACTAGTAGAACTAGTAACACTATCTATTACCAGTAGTAATTTCCCGAATGTACCTTTATTTGATTCTATCCTTACACACTCTATAAGGCCATTATAGGAGACAGTTTCTATTTATAGTATTTAAGGAGTAGAAAAAAAACACCCATTAAAAATCTAAATTTGACGACAAAGAAAATAAATCATATAACCTCCTACTTGCATCAAAATTCTTATTTAAGAAGAATGAGAATGGTTCGTATACAATACAATTGATAAACCGATGAAATAAAAAGTTAGAAATATCGTCAAAACGCAATAGCAAATTGAGTTACCAAATTAATTTTAGCGTATCTTTCCAATATATAAAATTGAAGGAGTCCATAAGCCAATCGGAGTCTGAAGAACAACTTCTGAGCATCCAAAATCAGAGCTAACTTTACAAAATGAAAATATTGCGTAAATGCAATGTTACATTAGATCTTACAAATGGGGAATATTCAAGATTTCTTATGCAGAGCTTCTTATATCTAGCTAGAAACCCTATCAAATACAACGATTGCTAGCACTAATTTAATACAAATCACGCCTCATATAAATTTAGTTGTGAAATCGAGATTAACACGGGTCCTAAAATAAGTGGAAGTCTCGCTGGCACGTTGATCTATTTCTTCCACCACAGGATCCGTCTGCTTCACCGCATTTTGGCCAAACGAAAAAATAGAACCGCACGAAAGAAATTATGCTGTCATGTAAAAAACCTACTTCAGATTATGTATTCTCCTCCATTTGTTGTTTTGTCCCTCTGAGTTGAAAACTTTAGATTGCCTCTCCTGTCAACCTATTCCTCGAGATCAAAACAGTACACTTATTTATTGAGCTTGTCAACTTTCTGTCCGTGTGGTTTTCAGTTTTCTTTAATGGATCGGCACTTTCTCGCCGTGCTACCAAATCTTTCCACAACGACTTTGTTGCTGATCTCAAAACTTCTCAAACTTAATTGAGCTCCCGCCAAGACTTCTAACGCGGGGCATCTTTTATACAACGATCTTATTAACTCTAATCTTTGAATGTCTACTATCCTTGACGCAAATATATTTCACGGGCTAATTTCTTCTTCTTCCGGCAGAGATATTAATGAAACCGTCAACGGCACACATTCCGAAGTGACGTCATGTTTTTTCGGAAGTTGAGACGGGCGTCCGAACAAGTTGCCCGCACGCTGACCCTTCTCCAGCAGGGGTAATCCTCAGAAACGCTCATTCTCTGACGTAAGTAACTTCTCGTTTTTATCATCATCTTATTCAAATATATCATCACTGATATTATTAATTTTGGAATCCCAATATTAAAAGTAGACATTAGAAGCTAAGATAGAAAAATAGCTTATTTAAATAACTAGCAACCTATTTCGATAAATGAAATTACAAGGGAATATTTGTCTCTATTATATTTCGTTCGTCTTTGAGAGTAGCTTTTCTTCTTACCGATTCTCCATTTTCTTAATGACCAAGGGAAAATTGTGTAACTCTTGCATTTCATCGCAAACCATTACTTCTTTTTCAAACCTGCCTTTTGTTCGATTTCTACATATGTATCCCGCAAGCCGCCTTTTGGCGCGTGGCAGGGGGTTCATGCACTATGACTCTAATTTTAACTATCCTTTGCTTTCACTGATCATTTTCGGATAGTTTACTCTTGAATTGGTTCCAGCATCTGTTTCTCCCATTCTCCTCGCAGTATCAGAACGACCTATATAACAAAGAGGGCGCATAATCTGCTAAATCTTCTCCGATCACACTGTCTCTGAATTTATTAATTAAATTAATTACTTGATTGAATCTTCTATCTTCTAATGATTCCCATAATTGCAATTCTTTCATAAATTACGTTTTATTTTTTTTGTACATTTAGGATAGGGCAGCTTATCATATATGTATTTATTTCTGTCTTTTGGTATGTTTATCATAAAACCAAGTAATTTAGAACAGAGCAATAATTCAATTTCCTGCCTAGATCTGCCCTAGAGTATAATATAAAATAAAAATTCATCATTGATAGATAAAAATTCTTCGTGTTTATACATTTAGAGAGATTGTTAAGTTTGAATTCGAATTGTTGGAGACCACTGGGCGTTCATTATCACGGAAATTCTTTAAAGGGATCCAACATATCCACACGGTCAATAACCGTCGTACACCGTTGTAATTACTCATCGCCGTCATGATAAGATAACTAAATGTTAATTCCGAAATATGACTGCATCTGTATTTCCGATCGTGAAGATAAGTACTCTCATATCTTGGAGAATCTGCCGAATTGTATCTCCTAACAAGCAATCGAGATTCGCAGGTTCCCTTTTCTCTCCGCCGGTACTCCTGAGTCCAACTTCCGCTTGAATGGAGTCTTGTCCATCTCCTCCCTGCGTCATCTACGCGTATTCGCAACCTTTTCACCCGACACGTTCCTCGCAGGAAAGGTTAGCCGGGAGCACCGGGGGTGGATACCAATTACGCCCGCTGAATAAAGAGAGGAGCGCGCGCCTTCGTGCAGTTGGGCGTTACCCCATCTCACGTTCTACGTGACACCCATGCCAACTCTCGGCAGTGTCGGAAGGGGTGTGAGAATGGGGTAATCTCTTCTCCCTCCCTCGAAAGATATGAAGAGAGCTTTTTTTAATGGCCGCAGATACTCTCGTCATCATCATCATCTAGACGATGACGTGCCTCCTTCTGCCCCGGTATTGCCTCACGCGATTTTTTTAAGCAGCGCTGGAGGGAGTTCTCGGAGATGGGATGTCCAAGGAACACGTGAGACTTGTGTTCACCGTGAGCCGATATACCGCCCACGAACGGAAAAAGTGTGTTTGCGTAAATGCGTTGAGCAGAGAAGGTAGTCCAGAAATGAGTAGGTGGATGCTTCATTTGTGGATGTTTTCTGTATAGAAGTGCGGTCTGAGGGCATGAAGAACTCTTTTTGCTCTGTTCTATTATATCCCCGGTTAGATTGGCTAAATTTTCATTAAGTAGGGTTGTTTTTGGTGGCTTTACAGTTATAAATACGTATAAAACGATAAAATGAAATCACCTGACTCAATCAACTAAATCTAGTATAGTAACTCAATAAAACTTATTTTAATAGACGGAGTGGTATCATAGTAAATCGCATATGACCTCTTATAAGTATTGACCTTAGGACTTTCAAAGTGGTCTTCAGACTTTATATAAAAAACGACAAATTTTTTCACTAAAAATGTACCTTTTTCATGGAACTTATGCTCTGGAATATCAGTAAATAGAAATCATCTGAAACTCCTTATTCAGGAAACATTCCAAGTTAGTCTTATCGATCGATTTTAAGTTTGTAAATATTCAAGATTAACTCCATGAGATGCTCAGCAAGTGGAAGAAGTCATTATAATTAGTTTATCTGTTGGGATTGACTGCAAGCAACGTTCCATTGCATCATATTTCTAGCAAGTTCAAAAAAATCAGCTATATATAGCAACTGATATTCTAATATTTTGCTCTGATTAGGTGGAAGATTGCTTCACTACGATGAGATAAGGTTGAGATATCTAAAGGAACATTCTTTTACTGCTACCAGCGGATGTAGATAGCTGAATTCTTTCGGAGAAAAGACGAGGGAGAGGAAAAAAAGAATGCGTCTGAGAAACTCAAAGAATACCCGCTCTTAATTGCGTGTGCGTGGATTTAAGCCGATCCTTCGCCCGAGGATACAAACAGAATTGCATCGCCGTTTCCTTCTGTTTAACAGATTCTCAACCATGGAGGCAGAATTTGATATGCTGTTGCCATTTTCTGCCTGCGGCTGTGTTCCGAACTTTCCCAGAATTCTTTCGATATCGTGATGATTTTTGTCCTACGCAAGTCGTTTAGTATTTTTACTGGTCATGAAGTCTGTTTCCCAAAACTTGCATAAGAAAAACTGAGAAGGTACGTCCATGAAAATAATATATATTAGTGAATTCTTAATGCTTCACAGGGAAAAATTTCGTTTTTTTACTAACTGTGAGTATAGTGTGTAAGCATTTGCTTTTGAAATGAAGGGAATTTCCGTTAAAGACTAAAAAAGCAAAGTACTGCAGCATAAGCGAAGATTAAGTATTCTGAAATTGCAGAGGTATTCAAAATTCTATCACTTAGCTTAAATACAATTTTCCAAAGCTATCATTTCACCAAGATTTTCTGAGCATGTAATTCTGAAGAGCAAATTGTTAGAAAGAGAATGCAATGAGGATATGCTATACATATATTAACAGCGCGGCATTTTCCTTAGGTTAAAGTAATTTATATTTGAGATGTTAGAAATAGAATATACAAGGATACTGCATTTGGATATTGCAGATGTTGCTGAAAGAATTACCGGATGAATGTGATGAAGAAATTGTAGATCTCAGTCACCGTAAAATATTTAGGATGTAGTGAGAATTTTTAAACGAAAATTAATATATTTTTACCGGATTGATTTCGATGTTGGGTGGAAGTAATAATGATCTTCTTAATTAACTTCTTAATATCTTCTTAATCTTGTTTGAAAATGAAAAGAGTTAACATCCGATGTCGAATGATGTTATGTGTGAATAGAAGGCAGAAATAAATCTGCTTGCTTCAAAAAAACACAATGTATTATATAGCTTTTTAAAAATAACAAATTTTAAACTATACCCATTCAATCTCTCATACCAATTCAAAACATTTTTAGAGAAAATTGAAGAGTGAAAATTTTTGGAATACATTTAAGTTCACGGGAGTAAAATTTTCCAAATATTTAATAAATAATATGTAATAATATAAATAAAGCACTGTGTTAGTTACGAGATTAAAAGAATACTCCAAAATTGAAATTTTACGAAATAAGTCCTTAAATAGGTTTGGTTTATTAGCTTAGTTTTAGCAATAATATGAATCATAGTAAAATTATAATTATATTACATCTCAGTAAAATCATCCAAACCATCAAAGAGATAGTGTTGCATTTCGGTCAAAATGATTTTTTTTCCTTAGGTTCCAACAAGTCTTTAAAATTCATTTGAGGTATCAATGCATCCCCTTCCCTTTCTTTAAAAAATTGCCGATGTTCAAGCTCCTTGCTCGCTGTGTTCCCAGAAAGATGAAGTAGATAGGATTGGCTACGTCATCTGTAAAGAGATAAGATCAAGAAATTCAGTCAAGGAGGACTGGTCAGTCAGAAAGACTAAAATTTGAGGTGATTGCATGAAAATTTAACATTAACACAAAGGTTTTACACCACTGATCTTACTGATTTTATTTCCCTCAGCGAAAACTTTCAACTAAATTCAAACATCTAAATGAACGACGAGAATCACCTCAAAAGTTATATTTTCCGCGTATCATCTTTTACCTCCGTAAGCCAATAGGCTTACGGAGGTAAGCCTATTGGCTTACGGAGCTATGGTAGCTATGATATTGCTTTATTCAGTCATTCAGTGTCGTTAATGCGATGAAAACATAACTGCTGTAATGAATATCATTTATCATAAGCTATTGCTCCGTGTCAAGGTATTATTGAGCAGTAATTATTGTATCAGAAAGAGCCTTTTAAGCTATAATCATCTCCTTTATTTGAAAGACCACCTGAAATCACAGAAAGGTATTACGTAAATTTTCTTATTTTCTACATCTCTCAACTCATGATCGTTTTTATTCTTTAAAACCGGTATTCATTCACCATCTTGATTTGAGAATATCATTAACCAGATTCCTTGTTTAGTCGTCGATTTACAATCATCAAATGGTTTTGAAAGATTCAAATCCAGATTTAATGAAGTATCTGCATGTTTAGTGTCGCTAACACTTGATTGAAGTTATATGATAGGAAAATTAGGAAAAGCTGGTTAGAATGTGTTTCAAGCAAAACAGTGCTAACGTTCGCAATCAAGCTAAACTTTTGTGTATCGTGACTGGTTTTATATCTCGCATTCGACGTATGGCGTAATCTGTTTGAGGAAATGGCATCTATAAAGCAATCGCACAATAGATATTTCCGTATATGCAGTGCGAAATGATGTAGTCCTTTTGTGGCTTCTTAATGACTCGCCAATTTGCGTCCCGCAGTTGTGGGCAGAATGCCACCCTTCATTCTCCGCTTACAGAAGATAATCATTTTCTCCTCCTTACTTTCCATGTTTGCCGAAAGATCATCTATCAGCACGTTTCGCTTCGTAATTCAATTCGGATTCGCAAGACGCCTTTGATCTTTGATAGTCATTCGAGTAATGCCATAAAAGAAGAATGTATTGGAAGGTTGGACGATTATACCCGAACCATTATCGCACGTTAGCGGATCGGAAATATCTTTGGAATTATCTCACTGAGAAAGTATAATTAATCATAGGTATATCAACAACTTTAATGAGAGAAAGTCCTCTCAGAAAACCTTATTTGAAGAGACGTCTATCCCAAAAACAAAAGGTTTGGAATCTAAAGCTAGTCCTGCAAATGAAAAGCATTGATTGTGGTTAGTGTGGTTCCAAACAATCTCTACTCCCCATATTAATGATTTTACAGTTATCATAAATATATATTTGACGATTCATGGATTCTAAAAGTACAGCTATACCTTTTGATTGATTATTGATAACATATTTCTCAAAAAGTGAATATGGTGTCGCTGAGTTTAGTTGACTTACAGTTAAAGAAGGAATACTTATACTTAGCGTATGTCGTTACTCAGTGACGTAATGATTACAACTCTTTATAATAATATGTTTTTATAAATTTCGTACAATCTTGAAAATGAAAGTGCTAAAACCAATTGGCAGATTCGGATAATAAAAGCATCCTTGGTCGGATGCTTTGTAGCCTCGCTAATGCTCTCCATCATTTTACATCATATTGCAAAGTGTGTAACTAATTTTATACTTATTATATCGCTAAATGCATAACTGATATAACATCTCTTGATATACTGTCCTAACATGTCTATGAAGGTTATGCCGTGGATATAGGGATTAAAATTATATAATTAACTAATTAAAAAAGATGGTCAGCCTTACTTCTACAATTCATATTCTTTGAGTCTTCCGTCCCCTTAATACATGACTCCCTCCGTGGAATCCGACCGTGAAAGGGTTTCTATGCGGCCCGTTGACAAAATTGCATTCTCTTGACACTCTCATAATGAGGCTTACAATGCTCCTATCTAGTTTTTGTCTTGTTTTTTTTCGTGTCCTCTATTTTCATTTCATATATTCTAGTTTGTAATTACCACCTGAGTTATTTCTTTTCGTCCTTTTCTGAATAATACTTAAATAAATGAAAAAATAAATGAACTCTCTTTTATAATCGGTTCGATTAAACTCTTCAAACTCTTACAAGGTCGGTTTCTATTACAGTTTGGGATCTATTCGCTCTTGGTTTTCTCTTTCCAGCAGATAAAACATAAATACTGAATTAGAATGTTTGTAAACCAAAATCAGTAACGAAAATAATCCACGAGGCGTAATATCAATGGGAAATCGAAACTGTCCTTTTTCCCATGAACCATACGGTGATTCCTCGTAAGTAAGTAAGTACCGCAACTCCTTCAGCTATTCCTCCGCTGATATATGCCTCCAGACAGACGATGGACATAAAGATTATAATAGCGCTCCCCCGCAATGACGAAAAGCGCCTTTAAAGCCGTTCCGACGCATAAAAAAGGCCTCGAGAGGTGGGCTGTCTTCGCTGCTGTTCCCACTCACCCTCGCGGAGGCCACTTTTCTTAGAGATGAGAGGACGGTGGCCACGCTGCGATCCGATGGACACGCTCAGATTCCTTGCGCAAACTTCGGTCAGAGGGGGAGGATGGGGGAAGCGGAATGCAGAAAGAAAACAAAAGAGGGTGGAAAATACGACGCGAAATATTAGAAAGAGCGAAAGCTAAGGAGAAGATAAATAGAAAAGAGGGGCGAGGAAATGAGAGATGGAAGATTAAGACATTTATCATTAATCTGAGAGAAATTAGTTCCGAAGCGTTAAACTTCCACAGCTTATAACCTGTTGGGAATAGGTTGTGCGTGAATACAAGTGTAGAGTGGGAGGGCGAATGGGAGAGGAAGATAATGGATAAAATTTTAATGGAGAGGAGGGGAGAATGAGGACGATGAGATAAAGGAGGCGGCGGTCTGAGGAAGGGATGAGGTGAGGCGAAACTTCCCTTTCTATGAAGTGATGCCGGGTTGTGCTATCGTGGGAAGAAGACTCCTCCTCCTTCCCATCTCTAACCCCTCAGCGGAGCACAATCCGGTCACGACCATCGCATCCCGTCCAAATTGTGATTTTTTGTACTCTTGTGACTTTGAGAGGAAACCTTGATGGCTGGGATGTCTGTCTTCCGCGGCATCTACTACGGAGGGCTTGGCATTTCGTGGTCCTCGAAATTATCAAGTCAATGAAGTTTTAATTAGAGCAAATATGCAGGAGCTAATTATTATCTTAAAAGATAACGATGCTGAGTTTATGTGTGTATCAAATGGGATGCATTTCGAGTAAAAGGAATCGGAGAATGAAATTCATGCCAAATAAATCCCTCTAATCTCTGATGAAATCGTTTAGGTTCAATTGGTCCGTGTTCTCTCTCTGACTTTATGCATCATTATCATCAGACGTTATCAAACCGAATATAACTTCTCCAGATGATGTTTCTCTGAAATCTGTGGTTCGGTCCTTGCTTCTTCACATCTCTCCCCATCTAAGACAGCGTGATGTCCACCGGTTCTTGTTTTTTCTAGCAACATGGTCCTCTCATGTCGATTTTAGTGATCTTAATTTGTCTATAATTACAGTCTCTCCTTTCATCGTCCTTGCCAAATTGCTACGTTTTCTGTCTCTTCTTACAATTTCAATCATCAGAGCTCTATGCTTCTTTATATACTTGTGGTCGCTAAATTATTGTGGAGTTAAACACTCGAGTTTCGGTATCATAAGTTACGACTGGCAAGATTTTCCTTGACAAGAAAGGCCTTTTTTCTTTCTAAGTTTACTTATAAAGTGTCTCATGAGTAGTAAATGCTGGATATTGATTCCTTTAGTTATATCCTCATTTCAAGGAAAAAGTTAATTTGTTAAGATATCATTTTAATCCTCTTAAAGTGAAATTCCATAGTATATATCCATAAAATGTTCTGCAAAAAATAAATCGGAATTAAATACCTAAACCATCTAATTTAATATACAAGTTTCGAGTACCTAAATAATTGAGGGCGCCATCTTATGAATTCATTAATTTTAGGCATTAACCAAGCATAAATTACCGATATTGCCACGACGCAACAGATATAGTTTTTGGAACATTAAACATGGTTTTTAATGTTCCAAATAGCACATATCTGATTTAATGATGTCAATCAGTCACGATATATGAACTCTGTAAGCAACTGGTAATAATTTTATAGGTCGATTGCAGCAACATCTCAAGGTGAAGGAAAAAAGAATATTAATACAAATGTCGATTGGACCAACTACTCTTGATCGAAATCCTCGTGGGCCATGATCCATATTTATATTTGATAATTTCCTCTTGCCACAGTGAAGTATCAGTAAAGGATTGAAGTTTGCTTTATACTCATATTTTTATTAAAAACCGCTCGTCTCATGTCGTAAATCGATCTTAATAACACAATCGAAAGAATATTGCGTAGTATAATTTAATCAAAGTATTTTAAAGAAAGAGTATATTTTTCCATAGGTATTTTCTATTTTATTTTTGTCGTCAATAAGTCTCTTTTTTTAATTCAAATTCAGAAATTTTCCTCGAATAGTTGCTTATATCGAAATTTATGTAATATTCTAAAATATACATTTGATTCAGGTACTTATTTACGAATAGAATGATAGGAATGATTGAAGTTCGATTTTTAGAATTATGCTGTACGTTTTTCTCTATTTCAATTCCCTGTATCTTTATTGTAATGCAATCCCTTGGTCACACTTCAGTAGTTTTCCCCTACTGTATTAGTATTATGTATGTATGGTATGACTGTAATGGATAATAAGGACATGGATAAAGGAAGGTTTATGGAAATTAATTTCGATCCTGTCTCAACCATTATTAACAAATTATTAATGAGAAATATTTATATCTCGGGTGGTTTACAAGGGATCATATATATGAAATTAATTGAAAAACTTACTTAATTGCAAACTTTCTTAAATTTTGTAGATATTCAGTATCTATCCACCCCCTGCCATATACCATGGCGGCTCTTTGGGTAAATTTAAATCTATTTCACAAACTGAGCAGCCTTTTCTGTGGGCTACAAGCACGTCGTATTATCTCCAGAGAATTTCGTTTGGCCAACAGATTATAGCATACATAGAATTAGTGAATTTGCAAGTAAAGGCAATCACTTCCTATTGAGACAAGTGCAAATTGATCATCCGATAAATGGTCCCCATAGTCATGTGCCATGACATGGTAGGTGAAGTGCGACAGTATGGCAGACAAGGACACAATCCGAAGGAATTTCCTCTCTCGGCTGAAGGAAATGTAAAGGATCCTCACGAGCAATTATCCAAGCGGAGATTTTTCAAACGTCTTCAAAGAATGGAATGCTCGGCCTTAATTCAATGCGTGCGTAACACTTGTAAGACGGGGATCAAAGTTCATGGCTCTCCTCTAAGGCGAGGCACTTTCTCCTCTCCTTGTTGCCTGCCACTCATGCTCACTGACCTCGCTCGATTCTTCGGCGAAGGAATTTCCTTGAAAAAGTCGAGGCTTTTTAATTCGCCCATCTGAGTTCCCCTCTCGCCGTGATGAAAATAAACAAGCGGGAGCCTTTCCTCAACCCATGCGTGATCTCTGGCCATATTACACTGGCTGTAATTATCATTCCGGTATGGAAATTTCAAGCGGAGATTGATCGATACATACCAATTTGCCGCTTATACCCGTCTGAGAAAGATCTTAATGTTTGTTAACTTTTTTATGTTTCCGTAATAGATGTTTGATTAGTATTTTTTTAAATTATGAAGGTTTGGTTGATCTAATAAACGCGCTGCCGAAAAGCAACAAGTTAAACGTCCTTTGATAAGAAGTGGCGTTAAAAGAATACGTATACGTTGTAAAATTAAGAATTTCCAAGGCGGCTTTCAAAGGAAGAGAATGGATTTCATATAAACACTTATGAGCTATTAGGTATCTTTTTTATCTAACATTCCATTTGCTCTTAATTGTACGAACATCTCAGTAAATGTTCCTATAATTATTAGACAGAGATCAGTCAAATCTTATACTAAATTTAATAATAATAAAAGGACTTTATTTTCGGGCGAGATTGAGACTAATGAGTCTCCTCTTACATCTAGCCCTTAAAACACTTCAGTTTTCTACGCAGAGTTGCTTTACCTAAAAATTTGGATTTAGTTCACATGAATTCCACAATAAGTAATACTACCAGGTGATGTAAGAAAGATCATGAGATATGACATATTATATTTAAAAATCAGGCATAAGATTTTATTATATTTGAGTTTTATGACATAAAACTGTCACTTTAAGTTAAAAAATAAAATTCCTAACAATAAAATTAAACAACCTAGAGTAAAATCTTTGTTACAGAGTTGTATTTTTAAGGAATTAAATTCTAACATTTACTCAATATACAACTCGAAATATTCTAGTAGTCAGTCACAAAAATTCTGGTTCAGGTAATGAATAAATATGATATGTTTTCTATTTGTTAAAAGTAAGGAAAGTTTGAAACGCTAAACAGGTTTGAAGGCTCAAAACACATAAATTCAAATTCCAGCCAATATCTGAGAATCGGCATGTCAATTTGCATTAATTAAAATTATTCGAAAGAAATTTTAAGAAAATCACGAACCATACAGCCCTTAAAGCTAGCGTGACCTGTAGCACGATTTTCTATGAGAGGAGAGCTCGTTTAGTCACTGCCTCAGGGATAAATTATCCCCATGAAGAGGAAAATTTTGTGAAGCAGAAATTCGTTGGAGACGAAAGTCCGAATTACCTCGGTCATAAAATATAAGATTTTTTAAATTAGTCTCTCGACCCAAAGTCTTGAACTAATCCTTTTCCATTTCTACCTTAAAGATCTCCGCGGTATTTTAGAAACCATAATCTCTGACTCAAAAATTTTATTTAAGTATTACCCAAAGAATGTATTTTGTTGTTTCGACTGTATCTAATACATCTACATCTATATATGTTCCCTGCAAGCCGCCTTTCGGCGTGTGGCAGGGAGTGCGTGTTGAATTTGAAATTTTTGTAAAAAGTGTTAACAAAAAGGTTTAAAGAGAATGCACAGAAATTTAATTAATATTTTCTTGTTGATGAAACATTTGCGTTGAATCATAATAATTCATCATAACCCATAGTATTCCCTTAAATGACATAAGAATTTTCCTTTCGGTTTTACTTATTTCTACAATAATCATTCTCAGCTATGTAGAGTACTTTTTATTAATCAAAGAATACTAGTACAATATTCTTTCAGCGATAATTCTCGGCATTAAAATAATTCGTTAAATAAATATTAACTCACACGTATGAATGAATTTAAAGTATCTGTACCGCATTTTAAGCTCTTTTATTTATTACGTTAGGAACTTCTTATAAGCTGCCGCTCTTTAGTTTCCGAAAGAATGGAACTGCAAGATGGATAGAATTTCTTATAATCATCAATCAGAAATAGAGTTTAACTTCGAAAATATTTAAGTTGTTCGTCAGAAATAAAGATCTAACAGAAAGAGATAAACTCTTAAAGAGTGGAAATATCAAAAAATGTTAACAGAACAATTCCTTAGAGCACAGCAACGAATGGAAAACTCGTAATAATCTCCTAACCTAATCTTAGGATGACCAAATTGCTTCAGAATGTCTCGTATATGACGACAAGAGAAAAAGTATATGAATGTGATATCTTCAAGAATGGTCTCAACAAGCCACGGTATATTTATGTGAAATTTATTTATATGAATTAAGAAGCCTCTCGGACTTCCAAAGAATAGTTATCAATAAGTTCATACTAGTGAATGACATTTCTTACGTAAATTAATTAAAAATATGAAAATATTTCATTGAACGTAAAGTATATATGCTTGTTTTTCCACGGTTGGAAATTTGCGCCTTACTCGTGATTCTACCTATTTGAATCGCTAGTTTTTAAATAAAAGAAGCATCTTCTCAAATGACAGCTCCACAGTTAAATAATAAGAAGTGATTTCCTCATTGCCTTTCCCTGTAAATACCTTTTTCTTCCATTGATAGTGAATATTTCGCTACTCATCTGAGCACAGGTGCACTGCGCACATGGATCACCTTGATCTTCCTCCTCCCACAAACATTCATTATACCCCTCTACTGATTCCCTCATCCCTTCCTCTGAACCTTCCTCATTCAACCTCCCACTCCATCTAAGTTGAGGCGTAGGCCTCTCCCACATTTCCCGTGGGAGCCTTCCCAGAATGCAATGGACGGATGGATGGGGGCGTGAGGAAGGCGGGGGCAGTGAGCGGCTCTCGAACGCTGCCCCCGGGGTCGCGTGGGAGAACATTACAAGAGAGGAATAAGTGGTCGCTCGAAGGTAATGGGAGAGATAATGGGGAAAGGGTTGGGATGAATAGGGGAAAACCGCATTTTAAAAAAGTTTCCGTTCAAATTAGGCTTAGGAAGAAAAAGGCAATGGAATGGAAAAAATTGTGCGAATTTGTAAACGGGAAAAGGGACTTTTTTTGTAGGCCTCACAAAAGAACGGGGAAATTTGGGGCTAGATTTTTCTGACCATTTGAGGATTTTTGGGAATGATGTGAATCTCTGTTTAGCGTACAACTGGAGTTGAAAACTGCGGAATGTCAGTAGCCTTAAATCGGAATTTTTGAACCATTGGAAACATTCATGTAAGGATTCAAATATGTCGGAAATGCAATCCATTGCGCAGTCTCATCTCTTGGGAAACTAAAACGCAGTAGCGTATGATAAGCTCGTCATAATCGAAAATAATTACTGACGCGAAAAAGTATTTCTGAGAGGAAAATTTCATATCTTTGTTATTGTATCATTATTATAACTATCGGACTACAAAATGCAGTTTTTTAATAAAAGCAATGTAATGAAAAGGATGCTGAAGGTACTGGTGCTGGATAATAAATATATTCTATCTATTAAATTCCAAAATAGTGTAAAAAACGAAAAATTCAGAAAGTTAATTGCATATAAACTAAGAAATGAAGTTGGTAGCCTGTAGTAATTATTTTAAAATCATATTTGTCTATCATTCATTGAGGAGTATGACTGAACAAGGAGAGTAATGTATAATGAGCGAATACGTTAAGTAGTAGTATTCCATATTAGCCCAGAAAGTGGATATCGTATAAACCGATTAATTTCTCTATGTAAATCGACTTTTCTGGAAGAGCAGTATGTATTAGTATTATTGTTATAAGTACTTCGATGGCTGAGGTCATTTCGCACTTGGGCTCCCACTGGGAATCGAACCCGGGATCGCTTTAATCGACGTCAACCGTGCTGCCCACAGGGAGTTCGTGATTAAGAGGTTGGAGTCTGTATTCCATTAGTGAAATATTTTTGAAAAATACTTATCATAACCTAACGCAGTCCCGGGAAAAATTCTCAAAAAAGAACGGCTAGAATGGTTATATTCTCGTACTATTATATATATCATTTATGCAGGTCACTCCTTCGAGCGTATATTCGAGAGCGTGGAAATCAGCATCTGAAAAATAGGGTATCTAAATGCAAAACTGGTTCCCTGTATGAGCATTGTAAATCTCGAAGATTTTTCTCCCGTAATAGCTGCCCCGGAAGAAAACGCAAGACCTTTTGCGGAACTCCGATGTAATGGCGATCCGAAGAATCGGGAATGCTATCCCGTGGCATAATTTACACGCATATTAATCGAACATCTTGGATACGAACGACCGTTCTCCAGGAATTGAAAACAGCAACAAATTATCCCCGAAGACATTTAATTTACGTCTTCCACCTGCTTCATCCGTGGCGAGATTTGGAAAGCACGCCGCGGCGTGGGTGGGGGCGTTAGAAACACAGTGGGAGGGGGATGAACTCACACGCGCTCGCACACACGCACTCCGAGATTCAAATCTTAGGTTTTCCTCAGCGTGTGCCACTCCCAGCATCCGCTATCCGATTCCTCACGCCTTTTAAACCCATCGCCTTCTTTTTTCATCGCATACACTACTTTTCTCCATCTCTGCTCCTCTATCATTCTCCATCTCAATCCATTCCATTCCCCCGTTTCTTCATTTCTTTCCATGCGAGAAAGCGATCCTGATTGCGCTGGTTGCTCACGCCGCATTTTCTTGCATCGTTTCGCATCATGTTTCTTCTCTCATCAAAAAGGTGTTCATCCTTCTTATATCCGCTGCTGAATTCCCTTTCTGCTTGGCCTCTACGAATTTTTCTTCTAATATATCGTGCTCCTAATAGCTCTACCTGATCTAAATCTCTTAATTCTTATTCAACACCGAGACTTTTACACATCAAACGTTTACTTTTCTTTCGCATTTCTTAACTGAATTCCCTGCTTCATTTTGTAGATCCCTTCTTCTACCTAATGGGAAGCTGATAAAACTAGGTGTAATTCGTACCAGGATATTATAATGCTTCTCAGACTTCATTTTAAATTACTTGTTTTATTTCTTCCTCTTCATTTTCTTGTTTCTATTTTGATTTTTTTATGTACTCGTTACATAACTCTAGAAATTGGCGTTTTCGGCTATATGTGATAATTAAGAAATAAAATGAAATAAAATTCCGGTTTGTCAAAAATCCTATCTTTTGTTTGAATGTGGCAGATCTATTTCTGTTTATCCCAATTTTGTGGCTTATCGTTTCCTAAAAAGTCGCAAGCTATTCATTTTTTATCATGGAAACGGGGTCAAGCTCTTTTCGCGCGACATTTGATGGTTACATTTTATATATCTATTAGGCGATGTTTAATAGATACTGGGCCATTTTATAAGAGGCAATTTCATATTACCCAGGGATGAATTTACTGAAATCTGACATATAACCTCCGAGTATATCATCTTTTCAGAAGAGCCAAACCTTTGGCAGGAAATCAAACCGTAATTTGATTATTATTTTTCCACTTCGTGTTTTTTTTCTACGAAAACTCGTGTGGTACAACAAAGTTAGACCAGGAAATAGTTTCTTACCTCATTTTTCTGATTGCATTTCAAGGTCAAGATTACCGTCGTTTTAATATCTTCTATTTCAATATATGTATTCTATTTTTATTCTGTTATCCTTCATAAGTTCACTCCGGGCGCCAACACAGTTATAGGATATTGAGAGTTCTAACAATCTTGATTCATCTGTAATTTGTGTCGATGTATTGTCCTTCATTAATTACTATTGCCTGCATCTTGACGCTTTTGCTGTACGCAAGATATTTTTAAGATAGACCCCACCAGACTATTAAAGATAAATTTAATCAGAGCAAACTGAACAAAAGGGGCGAACAGTTCGCTGAAAATGGGCTTCGGAAGAGCGATAGAAATTTAGATATATAATCGGCGGATAGTAAAATCGAAGATTATTTGTTTTCATACATCCTCCTAATTTTGTGCATAATCTCTATCGTGCATACTTTCCGATCAAAAGAATCTCAGGCTCCTTAGTCGTTGTATCGTTTAGGACATGCCCTTTCCATGCCTGTTCATATCTATCACTGACATCTGACCTTACATTTATCCACTTGTTTTCCTTTCATCCCAGTTTTCATTTCGTATCTCTCGTTCACAATGAGAGAATCTTATTAGTATCACGTCTACCTCCCGATAAAATCTTTCCGTAATCGAACCTCTGCTGATCATGAGTTTTTTTCATTTTAAAGCTTCTCTCTCCATGAGTACCTACGCTAGAGCTACTTTAAGATATTGAACAAAAATCTATCACTAAATTTATTGTTTCGTAATATTGTCAAAACAGCAGCAATTTTTCTTATCGACACTCTTTTTGACCCATAGAGAGAGAACAAAGAAAGAAATAACTAATTCGACTTCCTCTTTGGCTAGTTAAACACAAAGTCTAGTTCACTTTTTCCCTTTAGTAACATGTTAGTGAAGAAAATAAAAATTATGATTATTAATCATATTCTATATATGTAAAATCTTTATTTCTTTATAAATTTTAAAAAGCTTACAATTCCATTGTTCGCACACTGAAAAAAATTGCTTCAAGAATTCGAAATAGATGATAGGACATCGATACTGATACATCAGACGTTAGAAAACACCCGGTCACTAATTTAATTTTTGGAAAAATTATCAAAACAGTTTAAAATCATAACGGGTGAGGAAAATACATGGTCTCTCCCCAATCCCGTTTAACTGACTCGGAGAATGTAATCCAGAAATGGCGGAAAAAATGAGTTAGTCCGAACTTCGAACGGAATTAGATTAGACAATCATAAAACTGGGTCTATTAATAAATTAATTAATAAATAAATCTTTCTGGCCTTCGCAGATGTAGTAATGTAAGTGTTCGTATGTTAAAACCGACAGGGTTTTTAAAGCGCCACATTTTACGTATGAAATTAAATTGCTTTCGCATACCTCGCATTTGTCAAATTGAAATGTTAGGATAAAATTCATGTTGAAAGATCAAAAAACAAAAATTTCTCCCCGGCGGGGAATCGAACCCCGGTCTCCCGCGTGACAGGCGGGGATACTCACCACAATACTACCGAGGACTTGTATTGCTGTGAACGTTCCTTAAGAATTCTTCCAGCTTACCAGTATTCCTATGCTCACTGTTATAATTCCAGCTCAACATGCCCGAGTTCAGCATTCATGAATTCAATCATTTGCTGAGTAGCGTGGATTTGAAGCTGAGGAATCGGTATTTAAAAAATCTGAATGATTACACTTGAAAGTGTAGTTTCAGCCCAAGGAGATTTAAATTCGATGTGTGAAGGCGTTACTTCGTGGAAGGCCATTATAAATGAATAAAACCACTGGTACACTTCCACGGATTTAAGTCTGTGGAAGTGTACCAGTGTTTTTATTCATTTACAAGGAGATTTACGTAGTCGTATCTATTTGGGAATATTAAAAATTATTTTGAAAGATTATTTTTATTTGCCTATAATTAATTATATCTCTATCTTTTTAAATATTCTTTTGCCCAGATTTGACCACTCGTGGAACATATGTGGGACATTGTTCCCTTTTTATACAGTAGCTCATGTTCTCCATCTAGTGTATCGATTTTTGATTTCCTCGATGGCACCATTAGAAAATAAAACAAAATTACACATTAAATAATCCATCAATTTTACCTTCAGTTCGCGTAATATTATAATGTTATTTGCCTTATAAATACTAGTATTAGTACATATATTATTCATTTTCATGGTTGCAAATATTCTAATAAACATAACTCAGTTCTCAAGTTCATCCAGATACATATTATCCTCTCAGTGTACATATGCTCCTCCGATTTCACAAAGCTACCAATCCTTGCATTCAGATGTGTTCTTCCCTTTCCTTTCGTATGCGTTGCTCTTTATCATTCTTTATTCCGATACTTCATTCGCCCTCCTGCTATTCCAGCATCCATGCTGCTTTTCATGCCTTTTCATCTTCAGGATTTATTGTACTTATTGATGAAAAATTTAAGATAGGCAGAATAATAGAAGGTGACATAAAAAAAGAATAACCTTGCTTAGGTTTTCGAATATATAAACCAAGAGATGGAAGAGAGGATTATGTGATGCCCCGACGAATAATTTCACGATAACGATTAAAACTAATTTACGATTTAAAATAAAATCCAAGTGATAGAAAATCATTCTTAAAATTTCTGCAGAATTAAGCGTATAGAATTTTCTACAGATTTCACAAGACATCATAGATATTAAATAGAAAATAATAAATCATTTTCTATTTTTATATCTGTCGATCCATCAGGACTGGAGTCTTGTACCAAGATTGCCTTTGAGATAAAGGGTGATAAATTAGGACTTGCTTTTGGAAAATTTTAAAAAGGTTGTTGATTAAAAAGGATGTTGTTTTAATATTCACTCCTTCACTTTTAAGACAGAATTACTAGTATTTTATTCAAAAGTTTGTTTTGCTGCGGACCAATGCTTCTAATTAGTCGTCTTCTCGATAGATCGGAATAAATTTTGCGGGACAGTAATTATTCAGCGGATCGCGGAATTTCTCTAACAATAAGTAAATCTTTAATTCGTAGTTTATCTTTTAATTTTGAAATTTTTTATGATGTCTTATTCAGCAAAGCTATCCTTTGACTAGCTACTGAAATTTTGGAGGTTTTTTAGTCAAGGAAAAGATAGAAGCAAATACTTTGCGCGCGTAGACATGAATATAAGCTATTGAGCTATTCTCGTAATTATATTTCTACCTCCTACTGAGAATTAGAGAGCGTTTAACTCATTATTATTATGATATAATTCATTGAAAATCAAGTAACACCCACCTTTGTAAACAGAGGCAAAACCCTACCTGGATATAGTTGAGCAATTCGTGGAACAAAGATTTTTCATGATTTTATTTGACTCGAGAAATGATTAAATTACTTCAGGATGTTTAAGCTATCGTAATTTGATATATGCATATGTTAGTTATAAGAACCAATTTTAAACGGCATAAATTGCCTCAAACCTACCTAAACTTCCTGAAGTTTCTCAGGGTTAGTACATGATTTAAAGTACTATGCTCCATTGTAGAATTCAAAAGAACTAGACTCAGGGAATGGGTTGATAGTTGAGTTTATTTTTCCAGCCCATGGCTATGAAAAACTGGATGTCCATCTCATTCCGAACAAGAACGATTCTCTTTATAGACCTTCGTTAGGTTTCCCGACTTTTTCTGACCATTTCGGTCGAATCGTCGAGAAAAACCGTAAAAAAGGAAGGCTTTTATAGTCGGATCTTTTGAAAAATCTCGAAAACTCACGCACCTAAAGCTTTTCGAGAATGTAAGCGAGGCAGTTCGGGGCGAACCTAGTCACAGCACCAATGACTTTTCACGCCCTCTAATTTATTGGCTTTTTATTCTTTCTCCCTTTTTCATTCGACCAATGACTTTTAATTATGCGCGCTAATTTATGGCTCCTTTATCGAGTGAGTCCCCCAATTATACTCCACCTCCTGTAATTGAAACGCGTATCTTTGCACTTATCTG
Source organism: Pachydiplax longipennis (assembly GCA_036926295.1). Classification (NCBI taxonomy): domain Eukaryota; kingdom Metazoa; phylum Arthropoda; class Insecta; order Odonata; family Libellulidae; genus Pachydiplax; species Pachydiplax longipennis. The sequence goes on from JAVFKF010000004.1 coordinate 54,419,529, forward strand.
CTCGCTCCGACCTAACCACTTTCCCCAAAACTCTTTTAATCAGACTCGCTCCACATTCCGCGAGATCAACGCTCGTTCTTCTTTTTATACGAACCATTTAAGGGCGACGGAGTCTTTAACGCGTTATTAATGACACGAAGAGCGTTTACATCCTTTTTCCGCCCGATTCGTTCGCATTTGTGCTATGGATTTCCTCTTATAACTTAATTCCAAGATCGTTTCTGCCCTTCTTTTGCTTCGGATGCCAATTATTTCGTCTTCCCTTCCCTCCATCGCTATTTTTCGTTCTTCCTTTCCTTTTTTCGTCCCTCGACTGTCGATTTTCATCGCTTAATTTCACGTTCTTATTCCTGCCGTTATAATTTCCATCCATCTCACGGCCATCTTCCCTCCAATCGTAACACTTCTCCTTCGCTCGGTTGACTAATTTAGTGAACCGTATCATTTGCCTCCTTTAGATCCTAATTTCCTTGAGTGCTTCTCCTCCTCCACTCCGGTTTCTTTCTCGTATTTGCTCTTTGATACTTTTTAATGATCACCTCTAACCGCCTGTCTCCTCCGATTAACAATTTGGCGATTATCTCTTTATGCTCTTCGTTTGGTTTACGATGCGTGTGCGATTGGGTGTTCTTCCAGAGGGTGATTTCATTTCGCTGATTACTCGGAAATTTTCTAATGGAAACCTTATTTCGTAATCAACCGTCACCAAATTCAGTGTTAACATAATATACCGTTTAGAATGCTTAACTTCAATTTTTCCTGTTCAAACTAGTTCATATTCATTTTTCAAACAATTTTAACTTACCGACTCAATTCTTTTATCTTGGACATAAATCTCAACATTTATTATCTAATCTAACTAGATACGGAAGCATCCCAACTTTCCTATGTTCCTATGCAGTATATATCTATTCGTTGAAAAGACTTATGAAAAATAACTCCCAATCCCAAGTTCCATGTTTTTAATTCCCAATACCACAAATGAACACTTACATTGTATTGTGATGTTGAGAAATTAATGTATTTTTTCATTATACCTTCACTTATCATGGATTACCACCTAATATCTGCCGAATCCATCCCAATTCCATATTTAAGTCCTATTTCCTTTATTATATTAGACGTCATATCTCAACTTTCATTAAATTAAAATTAGAAATGGGACCACTTTAATGTTGCAGCTGATACTTGAGATCTTTCTTATTGGATGCAGTTAAATTTTAATTAGCTTTAGAGATATTATTTGGTGCTTATTTCAGGAATGTATTTCTAATTCCTTTTCTTTACTAGATTCTCTACTCGTAACTCGTCTTTCATCACAGTCACAATTGACTTGTGGTATTTTCCTCAGTGTATGAGAAATTTAGCTGTGCTTACATGGATTTAGAAAGGTGATATTTTTCTTACCTTCATCGCAAATGCCATGTATACAAATGTATTGTTGAAAAGGATATTTCTTTCCTTTGGTAACATAGAAAATTTTAAAAAGCTGCTTCCCAGAGATCGCATGACTAATGCGGAGCATGCAGCTAATGAGGAATGTTATCACGTTATACAGGTCTGGCAGCTAGGTTTTAGTGAGTCATCTATTCAAAACTCAAAAACAATGAGTTTGCGTGCAACTTTGCACACGCTAGTTATGACTTTTTCTTTACATTGTCCTTAGATAGACACCATTTCATGAATATCCAAGCAATTAACTTTGCCTGTCATGAAATTTACACAAAAGACGCTAAGAAACGTTTCAGGATGATGAGAGATATTTCGTGTAATAACTAACTGGAGAAAATAACTTTATAATGACTCATTAAGACAATACAATACTTCAACTAGAATGAGCTGTAGTTGTCCACCACTCTACAGCCAACAAGTGCCTGATTAGAAAAGATTTTATTATTATTATTATTTCACGCTGCGAGTTGACTTTCGCCAGGTGGCAGCATCTTACATTGTCATAATATACAAAACATTTTTACAATACAACAGTGAACTATTTACATAGTACAAGTAAGAACTATTTACACAATACAAGACAAATGTTATTTATGAACACACATATTAAGATCACATACACATCATTACATCACATATATATTAAAACTACCTTGATACCCTCACCCATACAAGCCAACATAAAGTAAATATAGAAATGAGTTTTCAAGTAAGGTTTTTCAGGGTTCCTGATAGGCCTTCACGGCTACCGAATTTAGTTGTATAATTATGCTGTTTTGATCTAAATATCCTAAATACTTCACTTTCTTGGAAAGATCATCTACCTAATTTTATTTATATATAAATGACGATTACAAAACAAATCGGCTTATGAAATGAGAAGATATTTCTCGACAACCTTCTATGATAGCAGGTAATAACCAAAAAATCAAAATTCATTGAATGAAACAGCTGATCTGATATAGTTGGCTAAAAGGTATTTTTTGTACACTGAAATGCTTTCTTACATTGCGCAATTAATCACGATGACATAACAGAAATAGAATTGAAGGAGAATTAAAAACGATGACGTTAAATATCCATTAATCTGATGTATTCATCCTTTGGTGGGAGGGGCAGTTTAATGCGCGCTCAGAGATTTCCATTTTTCCTGTGATTAATTTAACAGATGGGAAGAGGAGAAATAAAGCAACAAGGAGGGACTTGAGTGATTTTGGTTTAGAGAGATGAGAGTAAAAAACCAGCTCCAGTTTTCCACGTGGGGAGGGCGTAATTTTTTGAAGACCAAGAGAGGCGCGTATGAGATATTTATTTCTTGGAAAATGCTGTGAAAAGCTCAACTAGATAAGTCGACGCGAGAATTATTTCGATTATTTTAACGAAATCAAAATCTGTAAAGTAACCAAGGTATCATTTATAACTTCCATGCCTTATGATGCGAAAGAAATGCGGGTCTGCTCTCTGAAGAAATCTGAATGTGGGGATGTCATTAAGTGGAAATGCCCTAGGCTTGCCCAAAGGGATGCCGATACTGATGTTTTTCAGCTCAACTGCCACGGCATAATATTTTAACGGTTGTTAGAGCCAGCCTCTGCTAAAGCTATACCTTTGGATATGATGGGATAGGGATGAGTTTCCATTATCACTCTTTGATTATGCCGCATCTCTATATGAGCGGAAAATGCAATCGCATTGAGATAATTAGGGGTTTGATGATCTTAGGGAACCATGCAATGTTTGATGGGTTAGGATCTATTAGCCAACGTGATTTTCTAAGGATGACTCGGAAACTTCTGATATTTCGGTACATAGGACAAATACAGATTTTACCCCCTGGCATACGTCACTGGCGGCTTGCGGGGTACTAATCTCAATTTAAATCTTCACGCCTTTATTACTTTTCTATTATCAAATAAAATATTATCAGCCGTACCGGCCAAAGTGGAACCAAGAATAGTGAAATGCTGTAATTTAGGTGTATACTAATTTCACTTAGGATAGCGATTTTAAATTAAAACCTAATAGATGAAAGGTTTGACACTTTAATTTCACTATATTTAGAGTAGTGTTAAACGAAGATTGACATAGCAGTTAGAAACATTCACACATTCTCATATAATATATTTTACTCACGACTTCGTTCGCCAAATTTTGGTCTCGAAGTAATACTCTTGTAATCAACCTTTGACGTCACGAATACAAGGAAAAATGCCCTGACCAGAATTCGAACCAGGGACTTCGATGTTGCTAGGCTTACTCGCTAACCCCGTCGCCGGCGGTAAAACCTAACTTTGCCGTAGTGGTCGGCACCGAGATACGCTGATTCTGCAAAGGGGAGTGGGAATTTTAATTCGCTGTGATTCGAGAACTCAATTTCCAGTGCATTAAGGAATGAAAGATATCTTTGAGGCATCCTCGTAAACCGAGCCTCTCCCGGTCCTAGAATGACCCATCTCTTTCTTTCCACCTCCCACTTTATTTCTTCCCTCTACCCCATCCTTTATCGCGCCCTCTCACCTATGCTTCTTCGTGAGGGCCCCGCCCTTCTCCGGGCGCCCCATCGGCTCCTTCCCGCGCGCTTCTGAAAGGATGTGGGCGGAGGCTGCGATCTCATCTTCGTGCAGCGCCAGGGGTCAGAAGGAAAGATTTACGCCGGAAGGAGTTGAGGCTGAGTGTGTGCAGGAATGCCATGGATATGACGCGAAAGAATTGTAACGTTAAAGTCATTCGGGAGCGGAGGAGTTAATATTCTGTTTTGGGAGGGACGAGTTAAATGCGAACAGCAAAAGAGAACGAAATCAGGAAACGCATTGAAATAGCATGTGTCCTTTTTACCGATGTTCTTTGATATCCAGAATGCCATGTAGGAGTGCCTTAGTGGTTGTTTTGAAATCGTTTTCTTTGGCTCCTTATTAACAGAAACCGTTCAATTAATATAATTTCAGAGAACCGAGCAAAGTTTTAACCGAAATCAGACATATTTGATTTTTTAAAATTCATTTTCGTTCGTTCAAATCTTTTCGTGGAGTCTTCCATATCTCAAAATTATTCATAAAAGAATCATATAGTTCAATATTAAAGTTGACAAATAACAGAATTGCATGGCACGTATGAAATGGAAATTTTACTTATTTAAATGCCTTGCCATTACCTTACCTATTTTCAATGATTTCTGGAAATGTAGAGCAAGTGCTTCACTCAATGTTTTTCTCTTAAAAGTCAGTAAAACACCATATTTCGCGTACAAATTAATAACACTTGTAAGTTTGGCAAGAATTGACTTCTGAAAAGGAGGTATCCTGAGGATTTAAATGGGAACTTTCATAATTTAACTGCCTGAAAAGTAAAGCATTGGGTGTACGTACATATTTATAAATATTTTACTAAAACAGCAAATATTCATGGATCAAGGATCTATCAGGGTATTAGGATAACTTTGGGCTTAAATATGCTCTTGCAGATTCCGAAGTTTATTCAGAAAAAATCAAATGCTTGCTTGATTATCGTTTTAAAATGATAATTCGGCAGAAATCGGCATTTTATTCAATACAATTTGATTTCAGTACTATTTCACGTATATAGCAATATATCAAGCTGAATGTTTGCTTTATAGAGGCTCGCTTAAACTTTTGTATGATTACTTGTGCGCAAAACTATGTATAATTAAACGAAATGTCTTGTTATTACCCGTACTCTCTGAGATAATTAAGCGAGATATGTACGTCAAGATTAAGACTAATAATCGAAAGGGAAGAATACGAAAAGGAAAAGACAAAAGGTTTTTAATTAAGCTTAGGGCGGAGAAGTGGAGCGATCGAATGAAAACGAAATAATAAACTGCGAAGTAAACTGAAATCTCTGCTTTAATCGTTTGTTTTCGAAAATGGAAACAAAATAGATCAAAATTTTCCAAATTAGAGCTCGGCCACCTGTCTCATAACTGCCTAGATGAGGCAGATTTGTTGTTCATATAATAAGGCAAAGGATAAAATATCCGAATAGATGCTGAGAAGGAAATACGAAGGTCGGAAAAACGAAGTTTTTAGAGGGAAACTGGACACAGTTGATGAACAAGGAAGATTGTGTAAAAATAGCAGAAATAGAATTGGGCGACTCAAAGGCTAGGCATTTTAATTGGCTAGGAATGTTAAGTAAAGAACGTTTCTAGTAGAAAATAAGCTCCAACATAAAATTGAGCTGGGAGAGGGGCTGAACAATTGGTAAAAAATATAGGACCGGATGGGATGTTGCGGATCAGCGTAAATAAAAGATGTGGAAAAAATGATGAGTAGTTGTTAGGAATTGGATTGATTAGATAAGGTCCTCCTCTCAGAAACCTCATTAAAGAGATGACTAAGACAATTTCTCAAAAAGAGAGCCGTGCGTTTGAATGGATGGAGAATAACGAAGGTGGTTAGAAGAAAATTGGAAAAAGATGGAGCGGAGGAATAAAAGAATGAAGAGGAAGAGAAAGAGATGGCGAAACTATAAAAGGGTCGAAAACGACTGGGGTGAACGACAGTCAAAATTATACGAAAGAATGTATTGCAGCTATCATTAGAAAATAATCTATATTATTGCATCGTTATAGTTTTAAATTTTCATTTTTACTTCACAGAAGCTCGTTACTATAAGTAAGAACGAACATGTTATAGTTTTTTCGGAAAATGATTTTTAAAACTGCTTTTGATGAACTAGAAAGGACGTTTACGAAGGGGAGCAAATATGTAGTTCAAGATTCGCGTAAAGTCTTGGAAAAAACTTTATGTCGGCTTATCTTCATCAGTATGACCTGAATGATATCTAGTTTATTATTTGCATAGTTATTTTGAAATGCTGTAAAAATTTTCAATGTCTCAATGAATAATACAGTAAATAAAATAAAGAGAAAAGCGTATAAAACTAGTGATACTACATCCATGATTCCAGTATTACCTTGCTTTTCTTGTACTCTATATAAGATTTAAGATAGATCATTACCTAGATCCTGGTGATCTGCTCTCGATAGTCATGAGAGAAACGTATTCGCCCTCGGTAGACAGTTCGATTCCCGGCGGAGGCCCATATATGCGACATCTGAGGAATAACCTCAGCTGTCGAGGTTTTAACATGAAATGAAAATAGTGAAATTCTAATAGATCAAATTCTCTGCCGAACCGATGCTCCAAACAAGAAACTCACTTATTGCAAAATACAGAGTTATGTTATAGGCAGAAAGTTGAGCTTACAAGATGTAGTGGGGATTCAGTTGCAATGGACCTCAATAAATAGGAGAAAATTATTATTAACCATATGCAGGGAACCAAATTGCGCTCACCTAATGTGAAGCTCAATTAATAATTAAACCAATAAAAATTACATTTGTGTAAGATGTCCTGAACAGCTAATAAGTGACAAGTGACCCATTTTTCTTTACATCTTGAAATCTCCCGTCTTTTCTTAATCGGAATTTTCATTCGTTCTTCGGATCGGGAACGGAATAAATACGCGACTATCCCTCTACATCGGAGTAGTCTCGGTCAAAATGGAACCTAATTATTCTGATAAGTTATCGATGCAATTCAGTGGCACGTATCGTTTTATGACTGATTTTAAATGGACGCAAAATCTTATATAGAGAAGAGCAAATTCTACGTTTGTAGGATATTCTTCGTTGCGATTCGCAACCTACGAAGAGAATTATATTTTAATCTGCACTCTTATTGCAATTACTCCTCTCTCAAATCTATATCCTTTATTAATTTCGTCTTCATCCGTTGGCGTTGGCGCATGTTTACACCGCATTAACCGTCTGCTCAGGGTCGCATAGTTCACTACGGCCTCTGAATACTTTTCGAGGAATTGCGAGATGAAAAGGATTAATATAATTATTCATAAGTTAAAATAAATAAGAAAATATAACGTAAATATGCAGAAAAAATTCGCTCTCTTCCTAATTTGAATAAGTTGTTATAATAGCAAAATGAGTGTCTAATAAGCAAATCATGTTATTTCATATGAGAGCACGACAGTGGTTTACTGGCCTTCTACTATTACCTTGCTTTCTGGCACTGGATTTCGTTGGAGGGAATATAGTCCACAATATAGGGTTAGATTCCGAGAGGGACGCAAAATAAATATGCGGATGAACTTTGAAAAGAAGAAAAAAGCAGCAAAATGTTTGGGTATACAATACCCCGTTCTCCCGTTTCGCTCAGAGCTTTATTCGGGTGCGGTTTATCAAAGCATCTCTCCTTTGGCCTTCCATGGCCCAAAGATTCGCTACGCCTTTATGATGATTTTATTTGCGGTATCGGAGAATAAAAGGGAAATCGCATCTCTGGCTGCTGCAGCTGTTCGAAAGATTCGCAATCTGGAATGGGAGGAGGGTGTATGTGGAGAGGGAATGACAAAGTAGCTGGGCGTGGGAGGGATCCCTATTGGGCGAGGCACTCTCCGCCTAAGAATTCGTGTTCTGCCCACAAAAAAAAGAGGAAGAGAAGTTTTTCGGGAGTTGCTTGAAATTTTCTTCCCTCTTTCGCCATACGTTTATCTGTCGACTTTATTGATTTTTTTGTGGTGGGATTTATGGGTCACTGCAATTCATTCCGGATTTTTTAATCGATGAAACTTTTCATCAAGCTATTTGTTGCATTTTAACCTAAAACGATGCAATGCTACCGTATACACTTAAATGATAGGTTTCTCCCTTTTATGTGCAATTAGGCAGACGATACCTTTTAGATCTTCGATGATAGATTCTGAAACCAAGTTAATACAGGCGGAAAATAATATGATTCGATTGACGTAACTGGTATTCTTCTTTGGAAACTTTCTTAAATCACATTCTACAATATGGAGATATATATTATCTTTAAGGGAAGAATATTCGCTCCGCTTATCATTGACTTGTGGAATCTTTATCTGAAATTTCTAGTGTAGTAGTTCTTAATACCTTGATTCAAGCTCAATTCTATTATGCTCGTTCTTGTCGGAAAATGTAAAATTTATCCGATGTGCTACAGAACTAAAATTTGAGAATTTAGTTATTTCAGAATTTCAGACGAGGTAGGTATATCTTTGATATGAGAAGGATCAAAACAGCATTCATCCCCTCGCTCTCCAACAATTTCCTGACCAATTCATCCTCACCGTCCATTAACTAAAATTAATGAAGTATAACTGTCCGAAGCGATCAATACAGTAAGTTTTTATATATAAATTCAAAATGGAAAATTACAACCTGAAATAACTGAACCCTTTATCACCAAAGGTAGTACGAAAACATTTATTTTAGTACCACATGGAAATAAGATTAAACTTTAATGGAGACAAAGAAGCTTTAAGGGTATTCAGTATCCAGGGTTCTATGTTTTTGTTCTATTTTGAATGCATCTTACATTAATTTTCAACTCAACCTGGATGAATGTATCAGATGATTACATGTGAAATCTAAATATTATATAAAATTCGAAAATATTTATGATATCATAACACCGTAATTATTCTTCTCTCGTTAAATTTTATTGTAGATTGTTATTAGTTTCATCAACAATTTCATTTTGCGAGACTCCTGGATGTGGTTCATAAACTGCTTTCTATTCACATGTTGTCTCAACAATTTCAGACGTCCGAAAAAAATCATTTCCTAAACGCTTCATAAATGAAATCTTATCCTAAACAATATTTCTACTTAGTAATAATATACTTTCTTTATTTTATTTAATTACGCTTATCTTCCATTCATGTATCCTAATATTTGAAGTATTAACTATCCAAAACGTTGAATACTTCCCTAAATTATCATTGTCTTCCCATATTACGTTATTTCGCATTCTAGCTGCTGCGAATCAGCTATGAATTATTAGCTAATAGTATGTGTATCATTGTTGGTGTATTATTTCATTAGTTGATTGATTTAAAATTCTCTTAAAATCAATAACGAAAATTTACTTTTTCGCTGCGTGGTAATTTGGCGGAAAATATTGGCAAATAAATAATTATATCATTGTGTAAGGGTAACATCATATGAGTAATCTTTCAGAAGTAATTGTGAAGATATTTCATTTATATGGTTTTATGATGTCAGATTACCTCCCTCCTTAACAAATATGCCATAAAGAATACGCTCTTTGATACATGACGGGGTGTATTTAATTCTGTGGCCAAACTGAATATTAGCTCATATCATGTACACAATGCGCAATAACAGTTGTAAACACACGGAATACCCATCTCACCCTGTGTTTTTAAGGTACATTCCCGACTTTTCAAGGACTTGTAATCATTTCCCAAACGGATGGAATTTATTTATGAAGGAAAATGATACGTTTACTTATTGCGCTCATTACAAATCTGAGCGGTTGGGTCCGAAGATTTAAGTTGGAGGTGTGCCGTGATAGAACAGATTTATGGAGGATGTCAATAGTGATTAGCGGAATTTAACGACGCAAGACAAATGGAACGGAGTGATTCGTTCACGGTCGAAGATAATTGAAGGTGAAGTCTCCGAGGTAATTATTCCTGGCAGATGTTTCGACTATCAAAAAAGGAAGAAAATTAAATCCCTCCCTCTTGACTCAGTCATAAAATACACGAAAACCATAACAGAGAGACTAGGATCAAGGATGTAGGACTGTAGTATGTTCACAAACCTTTAACCATTTTGAAAACAATTTGATGTAATTCATTGAGTTACACTTGCATTCAACGTCGAAATTTTTGATATCATGGAACAAATTTTAGATATGTAGAGGGAAAGCCTTGTATTTTGTCTTAATCATTAATTTATTATTTTCTAGAGTATGTATCATATACTCTATCAGTATTTTAACGCTCTATCTAAGGATTTACAGAGAATATGTTTGATAATTTTAACGACGTCATAAAGAGTGAAATGTTTTTATAATTGCATACAAAGGGCTCCCAGATAGCCATGTCGGCAGCGCGTTCGACTTTGACGAAAGCGGTCCCTGGTTTGATTCCTGGTGGGAGATCGCATGTAAAATGACCTCAGATATCGAAGCACTTATAACAATCTTAATATTACTATGTATAACAAGTTATACATTCGATCATAAAAAAATTTCAATTCTTATAGAAATGTACTCAGTGCATCAAAATATTACTCAGAATTTCTCGAACATATTTCATTTAAAAATAAAATAATCATTTTTCTGAACAAGTCCAAACAGGTTCCTTATACATTCCTCCCGATAAAACTCAAAATCCTATTATTCATGTCCTCCCTAAACAGATGCATGATGGTGTTCCAATACCCAATAACCACATGAGCTCACTAGCATGAACGCTCTTTGCCCATTAGCAAGGGAAATCGAGGTTGCAGCAAATCTTTTCGGAAGAATATCACGCAGAAAAAAATCGTACGATAATCGACGGGAATGGCCATCTCTCGAGCGACGAAAAAGATGCCCTTCGAACATCCCATTTAAGGGAAGCACATAAAGGGGAAAGGTCACGTAATTTATACGAAGCCTCGCCGACGACGTCTCCGAATAGATGGCACTTTTCACTCTTCATCTCCCCCCTCTCCTTGTGATGGGAGCACGACCTCCGTCTTTTAAAAGCGCCGCCGAAACGAGAGGACACGCGGATGGGTTTTATAAAATAGAGGCCCCCGATTACGAGTCGCCGCCTATCTCTGGGGGGGGGGGAAGGGGGGTTGCGTGCCCCCGGGGCCCTCCTCCACGCATACCGCGGAGGTAGCGAGCGTGCAGAGCTCTCTGCTGGAGGAGGAACCTTAATGGAGAGAAAGGCGGCTGAGAAATAAGAAGCGATCGGATAAGGAACGTTGCCTATCTACCGCCCCCAACTCCTCTACCATTAATCATACTCTCCGCGCCACTCCTTTTGGCCCATCGTGGGATAAGGCTTTCCTCGGAGTTGATGGAATCCTTTTAAAGGATGCCTCCGCTACCGACCGGTAGATGGAGCGGGGGCGAGTCGTAGTTTCACCTGTCACTGTTTAATCCCCCTCTTTAGGGACTGCGATTCCCGAAAGCTTTTTGTTCTCTCGCCGCAGCTGTTTTTCTGATCTCTGTCAGCGCGTGCTACTTCGAGATGGACATGAGCACCGGACTTGGTTAGCGTCGATTTACGCTCGTAAGAGCTGATGGTAACTAGAGTGTTTTCGCGGATGGAAGTGGAAGAAATTCGCGCTTCCTGAGGGAGATGAAAGAATGTGGTAGGGTGCTCTAACTCCACTAGGGACGATCCATTTGAGGAGTTATGCACCACTATCATGTTTCTTTGGAAAGGAATTCGAGATGTTTGCTAGGTCAAATGGACCATATACTTAATGCTAATGCTTATTCGAACACAATGATTCCTCTTTCAAAAAAATTCTCCTGATGACATAAAAAAACATGCCGACTAACAACTCCCATCAAGAAGAGCAGGAGCGGCAGGTTTTAGAAACTGGCAATAGACTTTAAAAAATCTCTGATATACGATACGGTAGATGTTTGGTGCGGTATGTAGAGTTATCTTTTGTCAAAGTAAGGTAGTATAAAAGTAACTTTATGTTACAAGCACTTTATAGATGTTACATTTTTTAAATTTTAAGATTTTATTTACATATCTGTGAATTTATTTAATTTTGGATTGTCTGAAAGCAGTTTAACTCAAGTTGTATGTATTCAATATTATTTTACACATGGAATATTGATTTTCAGCTGAAGCATAACCTTCATCCTCTTAGAATAATTATATGGATCTAACTGAGTATATAATAAAAAAACCTTTGGTAATCCGGCATGAAATAGATTCGTGGTGGGATATCAGAAGCCTTTCATTTATAATAAGTTCCTGTGGCTCTTCTTTTATTAATTTTGCTGGAATTAATAATAACACTCGGCTTCTGATCTATTCTTTACTTATACAAAAATTCTTATAAGCCCTGTAACTCTGCGTATCTGGAGTAATGACATTACATCATGCAACTACGTAATCGAACAATTTTTTACACAGTATTCTTAAATCATTTCTCGGAAATTAATAGACAGCCGACATCCAAATGATATACTCTATCGTTTCACTCAGTCTATAGAGGTTGGAATTTGTATTTGCCACATGAGTTTCTTTTAAGTAATCCAGCTACTAGTGCTATTGTAACTAATCTGGAAGTAAATAAGGAAATGTTGATACGTGCTTCTGAGACAACTTACTCCAAATCACTCTGCCTCAATTCCTTCATCTTGTTTCCAAGGCTGGCAAATCTTTGGAGGTGGAGGCAAGACCCCACGGAGGTAGAAATAAAACAATTGAAAGGTCTTAGAAAAGCAAAGGCGCGGGAAGAGAGCGGCATCAAAGTGAGAGAAGCCGAGAGGCATCTTCCCGTTGGAGCGTGACCGAGGTTGGTGTGAGGAGAAACAGTGACTAGATACGTAGGAGAGATGAGAAGAAACATGGGTGATGGCTGGGAGACGTATCTAGAGGAATATGAAAGGGTGTGAATGTTAGAGACAAGAGTGAGATAAAAGGTTTAAGCAGTAGATGAATGAAAAATTTTAGAGTATGCATCAAGTTTACGAGATTATTCTAGATGTGCCATCTTCAGAACTGCTAGTACAAGGTTATGAATAATAGGATGGCTTACTATTCCTCCCGTTTAATCCAGGACTGTCCCGGTTTCCCTGACAAATTTTGGTTCTGTACCATTTTGGTTTAATAACGCATATTAAGTAAATTTCTGGGAATCTACAGGTATAAAAGAAAATTATTTCGAAAACTAAAATAATATGAAATTCATAGAGTCAGGCGAGATGTTTTGGAAATCCATCATGTGAAATGAATGGAAAAGAATTTGTACTTTTTCCACAAGTTTATTTAAATACGACCGGTTTCGAAGAATGATCGTCTTCTGGTGAAGATTGTGATCCCGGTTTAAATCCCTCGCACCCGGACGGGAACCAAATTTTAATACGCTTTCCCTAATGAAAATTTTTCACCATTGAGTTTGGCATTTGTTTCTTTGTTTATTGTTTGTTTGTTTGCGTTCTCTTATTGATAAGACCAAAGTTTCCCAATTGAATCTATTCACAAACAAAGAACTCAAAGATCGATAGTAAGATAAAACGGTCCCAGCCTCAGTATCACCACGTTGATTGAAACCAAGGAAATTCAAATAGCCAAAGCAGTCGTACTTTATCTCAATCTTCATATTCCGTTTTACCAAAAATGATCATCTTGAATGAAGTTTTACATTATATGTCTTAAAACTTTTTATAACTTAGATATATCTTAGATTTTTCTTTTAAGCCACAAGTCTTAATATATTTCGTTTTATTTAAACTACAGTAATCATAAAAAAAGTTCATGATATTTGTGTATGATGTTTTCTTCCATCAAATATACCGTAGCGATCTCAGTTTTGAATAAATCATTCTTTTCGGCCATCTAGGATCATGACAACTAGACGGCATCAATGTTGGGACAGGTGATTAGCATATTGCTTCCAACACAGTTCTATGAAAGGCTGAGCTTGACAAATTCCTTACGTCAAGAAGATATTATTAACGAATTAGTAAATTAAAATCGATGTAAAAGTTTGATGGAGTTGGTTCATACCAATTTTGATGGAGTTGGTTTCAATGAACATTGGATTTGAAAATTTTGTTTCTTTCCAAAGTGTAATGTAAATTATGTTGCTCTATTAGATCAGTAAGGTTGTATGAGAAAACAGTTCGTTCTACAACTCCTCAAAGTGTCGTGAACGGCCTAAACAAGCACGCACCTCGTAACGTGAGTTACTAGCACTGCGTTCTATTAACACATCAGCATCCGGGACGAGAGATGATTAACTGTTGCATTGACTGTAAGGAACCCCAAAATGTCATTAGTGAGCGTTCGAGTGGGGCGTTAACGGGAGTTTGAAGGAGCGACGGCCATTAATAGGGACTCCAACCGGACCTCCTTTCTCATTGCGCATACATAACTATTATTTCTCTCAGTTGACACGGTGCGTTTTCGTTCCCGCGAAAAAGATCGTTCACCTGCTCTCTTCAACAGAATCGAGGTTTCTTGTGACTATCCTTGAGTACGCACACGTGTAGAAAATGATGTTTCCAAAAAGTAAATTCTCTGATGTTCAAATTATAGGTATTAATCTTCTCATCTCAACCAGATGTATCTTAAAGCTCTCTTTGTTTGCGTATTCGTGCAGAAAATTTGGGTTTTTAGGTTTAGGTTTTTATAGCCTTGTTTCAATCTTTAATTTATCGTTATTTATTATTTTATACTTTATTTTATTTCTTTTAGAACCGTTTAAAATCCACTGAAGAAGTATTTGGAGTATTTCATAAATTTTTCTTTGGATCACCTTATTTCTTGCGATAAAATCATACGTCGCGAAACTTTACCCGTTAAACTGCTACAGAAATCTAGAATAGGAACACTAAAAAATTTTTTTAAGGAATTTGGAATTGATCTCTAGAATAATCTTTTATTCAGAAAATATAATGTATTACTATTATATTTACCCTAATGAATAGAAGTTGTTAATGTTATGATATGATAAGAAAGTTAATGACGGCAAAATATTTTATTTGTAACCATTCTGAATTAACTTGGTGTTTCCTGTTTGAACTTCAGATCTCGTGAGTCAAACATCTTGCCTCATAATTTTTATCTTGTTTTACAATTTTTTTTTAATGAGTTGCCAATTTAAACCCCTCAAACCCATGTTCGTCGTTTTAGCTGTTTTTGATGCTGTTTTCAGATGTGAAACATTTCAGTTTCGAAGCTGTATTCTTCCGCACCTGTTAGGTAGGCATTACAGAGACAAAATCGGATTTTTTTTCGCAATTCCTCGTAAATATTTTAAGTAGTGCTGGTGCCTTAACTATTTTGACGGCTTTCAACGATACCGATGACCAAGGATATAGAAGGCTAACCTTATACCTAAACGGTTTTTCCAATGAAAGAACTTACGGAAACTAAAAGGTTAAGCTATCTGGAGTTTTATACGAATACTATATCCTTATATATATTTAAACATTTACTGTATTCCTATATTTACTATATCCTAATTAAATAATCTTGCTGAAATTTCGCAAGAATTTTGAACTACTTTGCAAAAATCGAAGATGATATATTCAGCGATTTAAGCATGTATTCATGTACCTTTAGCATGTATTCTTCCAGCAAAAAAGATTATAAAAAATACGAGAACATTTCTATCGGTAGAACTAATGCGAATAAGTTATTTCCATCTCCTTGTGCAAAGAAACGATTCCAAGCTAAATAAGATCACTATCGTTCCAAACCATTACTTTCAAATTTGAGTTCCACTGACGCCTTTTATGGAGTATTCTCTCAAAACCGGAGGCGTTCTTTGATATCAGTTGTATAGTTCCATAATTCTCTAAAAAAATAAGATCATTAATCTGGTATTTTTACATCCACGGAAATCCTTGCTTTCCAAGTTTTATACAGATGATAGTCGTAAACAGTTCTGTCATAGAGAGATGATTATTTGTTTCTGCAATTCGGCGCTAAATTATTTACTTTAAAAATATTGAAACTCTAATTCCAAGTTCGTAAATATAGCTCGAGGATTATTATTTAAACTGAACTGGAAAAAAACGCCGGAAGATCCATTCCGATAGGACTACTTCATAACAAATTCACACTCGATGTAATTTTATGTTAATTCAGTCACGCCTCACTTACTGCCATAACCTAGAGGGAAACCACGAAACTTTATCTTTCGTGAAATCTCAGCTCTCTCGATTCATCTTTATTTTGCATGTAAATCGCTTCCTTTTAAGCCTGCAAAGTCACGTAATAGAAGCTCCGATATAATTAGATTTTTTTAAAATTTCGAGCAATGTCGAAACACAGCATGTATCCACTTTAATTAACCGAATTAACTTCTTAGATTGAGGGAAGTATCGCTCAATTACTTCTCGAATGGACGGGCGATGCATATAATGAGCGAATGCAAACTTTCAGACACGTTGAAAATATTTCCACGTGCAATTTTGAGAGGGAAAAAGTTGGTAATTCATACGGGGATTAAGCGTGACCGAAACTGACCGAGCCTCTGAAGCACTACAAGAGGTTAATTTATATCAAATGTTCTCTATTTCGAGTCTTGAGGATTTTTGCAATTAAGAAAGGTCCACAGTCCGTAAGCACCCCAGCAGTGCGTGAAGGTCTACAAGAAAAGGATATCCATTTGGTAAAATATCTCCCATCCTTCTTCTTTCATGCCAAGCGTCCATCAAAGCACCTTTTCAGCTTATCCTTTCTTTCATTCATTTTAACTCAACTTCTTAAATGAAGCCAAGCGTCAGTCTGTATATCTGCCCTTCTTAACCATTGCCTTTCTTACTCATCCCACATCCTTTTCCTTTCTATTTTCTCCTCCACAATCAACCACTCCATCACTCTTCCATATCCATTCCTTTCCCTCCCCCGTATTCTTTTATGCTCAACCCTTCCTCCCATTTAATATATTATACAATCGACTCTCAATATAACTTCTTCAGCGCAACTAAAGGACTTTCCATGTGAGTCAAGTATTAGGCGGGTATGACTATATTGATGAAATTGCAACGAAAATATCCGCGTATACTCGTATAGATATGTAAAATGTATAGGTGAAAGAATAAGCTGGAAAGATACTTTGATGGGACCTCAAAATTCCGAAGTAAGATACGAATAACATAACGAATAGAAACAAAGAGCTAAGTTTCACTCGTGCAATAATTTCATCGGAGAGAATATTATATTCATATATGATATCAAAGTAAATATAGTAGTTGAAGTTCCATATTAGAATACAATTTTTTGGCTATGATTAGGCTATAGTGATCGAAGGTAGGATGCAAGAAAAGGAGAGAAAAGGTGGGCAAAAGAAGATCATGATAAGAAGATATTAGATGAAATAGAGCTGTAGCAGTGATCAAGAAACGAAAGAAACGGCATTTAGAAGGAAATATCAGGATATATGAACCTACCGAAAGATGATTAACAACTATGATGCTATCACTTATGATGATTATTGAGTTTATCAAACAATAGGGGTTAAATCTCAGGGGTTGCCAACAGAATGTCAAGGAAGTGGCTTACTTTTCGTTGGTTCGTCCATTGCTTGAGTACTGCTGCGCGGTGTGGAATCCACATGAGAAAGGATTGATCATAGAACTAGAGCGCATGCAACGTAGAGCGGCCCGTTTCGTCAAGGGAGACTACAAGTTCGACAGCAGTGTGTCAGAGATGATTAAAACCCTCGGCTGGGAATCCCTCGAGGATAGAAGAAATGAGTATAGGCATAAACTTTTCGAGAAATTTTTGAGTAGCGATTTACATGAGGAAATAAGCGACTTCGTGATTCCCGTACTCAGTGAGCGTAGTTTTCGAGACCAGACGTCAAAAAGATTCCGCGAAATTATAGCGAGAACAGATAGCTATTTCTGGTCTCTTTTTCCAGATAGTATTAGGTACGCAAACCAGATGGTTGGTTAGGGAGTTCGGTGTATTCACACCCCCTGCCATACGCCTTACGGCGGTTAGCGGGGTATTAATGTAAATGTAAATGTAAATGTAAATAGGAGAATTAAAATCTTCCATTGAAAGTATTTAGTTGTTTTCGTTTCCATAGTTATGCGGTAAAATAAAATTGTGCTAGTAAACAAATTTGGGAAAGGAGACTTCAGTGTCCTTTAATTTTAAGAACTTCCAAGTAATTGTTTGTTCACTCTCTTCAAGTTGAGGTGCAGATTTCACATCTTTACTTTCATAGCGTCTTAACCTATTATTACCTTCAAATTTAATCCTTTAATCTCTTAAACCTTTCTTCTTTAATCAGCCATTCGAATGTTTCTTTTTCGAATTTTCGTTTCTCTCTACGAAGACAAACAGCACACTCGACCGCAGTTGAACGCAAAACTTCAATCAAATCTTAGGCCTCTAAATCTCCATTTCCTCCTTAATGAAGACGTTTGTCCGTCTTCTTCTTCATTCCTACCTCTCTCATCACATTTCATTCCTCTCGAAGCATTCCACTCTTTCCACACCCATCCCATCTACTCCCACGTATCTCGTGCTCTCTTTTTTCACTGTCCTATTCATCGCTACAGCTCTCCATCTTCGGATGGCTGCCCGTGATGCCACAAGACGTAGAATCGAGAGAGATACGCCTGTTAAAGAGATTCTCTCACTCGGGCGACTGACTCTCCCGTCAACTCAATTGGTCTGAAACTAAAGCGCAAAAGAGAGGTCTTAATCGCAACGGGTATGGAATGAGAGTAATTGGATATTTTCACAATTCTGACGTGTTGCTTTATCGAATAAATCGCTCCCTAATGGAGATGTATGGAGAGATGTTCAAGTGACGTACTCGAAGAAAACGGCAGTTTCCTGTTGGAATTGTTTTAATTAATGAGCACCGCCCAGGAAAACGCCGCAAATGATACGTTCTACCCGCGTCGATTGCTTTTAAATTCGTATAATGTGATGCGATTAGTGAGTGCAATCGGTATAATAATCAAAATACTCGGTGCTAATCTTGAATCAGCGGAAGTTGGCCGTAATTGCGTGTGGTGGATTTTTTTCTCAAAATGCTCCAACCTTCCTCGACCAGCCAGAACGATTTTGCTGATATATCGCATTTTTTCATCGGCAATATCGTAACGAAAGATCACCCATGCTTTATTTTTTTATACCGATGTAACTTTGGTCCAGTACGTGAAACTGAATATTTCTTAATGCAAGTATTAAATCATTAGACAAAACACCTGAAATTAACCTTAATGTATCCATGCTCTCCTAAACTTCTGATTCATATAAGATGAAGATTCAGAGGTATAAAAGTCAATTGACGAATTATTATTAAACTCTGTGGTAAAGTTGTTTGTTGTGCGAAATCGTGCTCAACGGAGTAACTATTGCAAATGTAAGAAATGTACGAACACAGTTCAATAGTTCGTAGCTATGATGCATCAGGCATTGTCAGGTCTATAAGCAAATAATGTAGCTTTGCTACTAAATGAACATTCTCATTTTGTCACGTTTTTGTAATGAAACCGTTTACGAATACATATTACTCCGAGGTGAACCTGAGCGATTTTATTTGTGAGCCGTTTTCAATAGGGACTGATATTCCTCCACCATAGCAGAAAATTTATCCGCAAAAGAATTAATTATTTATGAATTATCCTCCGTATCATGAAAAGTTGTTTCATTATTTCTTTCCTATCATTGAGCACTACCTCCAAGGTTATGCCGAGATATTCTATTCTAGGATTATTTTTATTATAAGTGTGATTTTAAGGAAATGCTGTGAAGCAATAATGCTTCGCTGTAATGAGTACATAATTTATACAGTAGGAGTTGAAAATTTTTGAAATGCTGTAAAAGAACACTGTGGAAGTATTGGTGTAAGGAAATTTAAAATAAGGAAGAATGAGATGGAAGACTACTTAGGATTAAACAAGATGGTATTGTAAGTGTAAGATGGTGTAAGAGAATACTTGAAAACTAGCAACGCTAAGGACATTGTTAGGTATTAAACTAAATAACGATAACAACAAACGGACAGCAGTGTTTGTGTTATGTTTGCACATAGTGGTCACGTAATTAGTAAGCAGTGAAGATTGTGAAGCAAGAATTAGATGGAGAATGAGGAATACCCAAGGCCTTGCCAGATACCGCGGAAAACTAACATGTTTGGCCTCACACAAGGGGTTAGAGAATGGAGCAGAGCGTGGAATGTAGTATGTTATAGCAGAAAGGCCCTCAGATGAGAAACGGACCAGGAGTTATAGCGAGAGTCGTAGGGGAGTCTCTATTCGAACCGTTTGCTCTCCCCTGTAATGGACCTTCGGCAATCTTGCTTATGGCGGTGACGTCTCAATTACTGCACGTGTTTCTGCGCTCCGTTATTTCGTTTACAATTGCGATCGGACTGAAGATACCGAACTTTTTTGTGTCTTAAATTCCGTTCGCTGTACTTTGAGAGGAGCCTATTTACCGCTCGAATGGTGTTTTGGATTGAGGTTTCACCCAATCAGACTTAGGATTTCTTTTACGATCCCATGAAAATTCTTAAACTTTAAACTGCGGATGATTTTCTCTTTTTAAGCAAGGCTATAGCTCAGCATTTTTCCTTCATTTTCTCCATGTCTAGGCTATGGTTCCTTCCACATTTTATAATATTTTTGCGATAGGAAAATTACTGTGGGCGCTTACGTTACGGAGCTACTGTATGATAATTGAGGAAATATATGAAGTATAAAATTATAATTTTGATTAATCAAATCGCGCATTTACATCATGGGTTATATCAGGTTGGCTTTTGATAAACAAATGGTGAGATCTTTCAAATATTTTAAAAATATTGCACACGCATAACTCAGTTGTGTGGTGCTTAAAAATTCTTCTTTTGGTGAGAACCCTGATCTTTTGCTGCTCCTCTTTCGGGTTTCAAGCCCTGTGAATTAAAATCTTTCTGATTTTGTGTAAATTTATGGGTTCTATGGGCTGGGATGATATGGTGCGATATTTAATCTACGATTATAAATGGTAATTAGAATATTTTAACCCAGTGCCAATAATTTTTCCCTATGCTTTGCTTCAGGAAAGGAGCTTTCTGTTATAAAAATAGTTTTTCTGGTATTCGTATACCTAAAATTTTCTTGTCTCTATAAATTTTAATTATTGCCTAAAAGGAAATTTCATAATGGCTATAAAATTATATTGCCCATTCTTTACCGCAGTGTTTCACAAGGTTTAATTATTACTGATAAATAGATGCTTTCTCGTGTAACTTCTTATTTTCTGTGGATTAAATCAGTGCTACCTTTTACGAGACAGAAATGAACACGAAAAATGCATAAAATCGGATTCCAGATTATCGTTTTGGCATGTTTTCTACATCGGCGTTAAAAAAATGAACCCTCGTAGCAGTTAGTAGCGTTCGCGCGGCCATCCCACTTCTGACTCAGAAGATAAACACTTTTCCGAAAGACACGCAACCATAAACATAGATCCGGGATAGTCGACTTGTGAAGAATGCATTCGCATTGTCTACGGCCTTCTACTGTGTCGGAGGGCATTCCTCTGCAGAGCGATTTTCCGCCTCTCTCACCATCCACCCACGACTCCCATTTCACCCCCTTCTCATAACTTTAAAACGCTCGGTCACGCCCACCTACTCTCTTTTGTTTCTCGACCCAGTGAACTCTCCCCGCCCTGGGGGCAAAACTCTGGTGGTCCCCGCTTCCGCGCCCTCTCTGCATGGTGACGCCGCCTCCCGCTGGCCCTTCCATCACCAAAGGAGAGACGGCATCGCCCCCATTTTTTGCGGGGCCCCCGTGAATCGTGACCTCTTTCGGGTCACGGAGTCCGCGGTAAGCGAGCACCACCCCCAACAATGGTGGTGCTACGCCTTCGCGCACGGAGCTGATTAAACCACTCCACCTGTGAGGACGTGCCGCAAGGCCACCGTGACGCTCCTTGCAGAAATTCCCCGGCTCTCTTTATTTCGAGAAATCTTCTTCGGAGATAGAGTAATTTCATACGCTATCAAGACATCAAGGTGTGCGAGTATTAATTATATCCGCACCGAGCATCTTGGCGGAGTTGGTATTTGTGATATGTGGCCACCTCTGAACTTATGGTCGAGTTTTCGAAGCAATGTTAACTAAAATAAGATCACTATTATTATGCTTCGTTAACTTGTTCTCAGCAACGTTTCGTTTATTTATTCTCTTATTTTACGTCTTCATTAACGAAAAAATTGGGCAAAGAATCCTTCACGTACATACAATTCAAACAACTTCCCTATGAGAAGTTATAAGGGTTAGATGGAATCCCTCCGGAAGTCGGATAAGAATCTTCAGTCGTTAATTCCTTCAGATCGATTAAAAAGTTATCTGTTCTTCAAAGAAGGTCAAGCTATAGACATCTGCACAGATATGACTAACCACTGAAAGAGTATCTCTCTGATCTTCAATAATACAACCAAGCATAAACAGATGCACGTATATGAAGAACCAGCGGAATGACATTGCAAATTCGTTATTTAATGACTCGAGAAACAAGAGAAAATTCAACATATTTAAATATTCTTTTAGAACGAAAAAGAACGAAGGTTATTATAATTTCATTAGAATATTAGAAGTTCTTTCATAATCACAAATTTGCATCAGGTTGTTTTCATTTATCCCGTCCATCCTGTTTCAACATGACTACTCATGTAATTACGAAAACACCGTAAACATTATTTTGAAATGAAATGCTCCATCTTAGGCCTAGAGATCTTCATGCCTTTTTATAAAGTAGAATAGATTTATGAATCACATTATTAATATCTATACTAGTAATGGACTTCCACTTTAATAAAGATTCAGGTTGCATTGTCGCTATGGATTTAAAAAGAAATATCGATTGGAACCAGTTTATAAATAAAATCCCAGAATATTTTTGTATGTATTATTGCATTCGATTGGAAAGTAGAGTCATGGTACTTTCATCCCCAATTTTACATACGTTATGTATAACTTATGTAAAATAATAAAACCACTTGATAAGATCACATCAATTACCATATCTATTACATTTAGAATATTAACCCAAACCAGCCTAAATTTTCCCTATGGAAATGGAGAAGCTAATTCTACAACAAGGAAGAGGGTGCGACGAATTCGCGAACCTTCAAGAGGTTACAGCTAGGTTTGGGATCGTTATAGCGGCTGGACATGGGAGTGGCAAAAGGAGTTCTCCGGGTCAGAGCACCCCTCGATCCCTGAGCCTCGCCCCAATAAAATGGGCTCCCCGATAGAAAGTTTCCTTATCTAAGTGAAGGGAGATTGTTCCGATGTCCAAAAAACAAAATCACTATAATTCGGTTGAAGTACTCTCAAAAACCTCCTCATGATTTCCGCAGAGGCTTATTTTCCCGCGATTCGATAGCGTTTCGACATTAGCACGTCCCGTCGAGAACGTCTCATTATCTCCTGTTATATACCAATTACAAAGCCATCCACCTCGGTTGAGAAATGCGCTGTGTTTACGAGAAGTAGGGATTTCATGTTCCGTTCACTCTCCAAAAGGCTACGTTTTATTATGGTGGGTACGGCTCAATCGATGCGATTGTGAAGTCAGCTTCCCTTAGCATTACGTAGTCTTCGTCGTTTCTTCCCGTTTCACATACGTGCGTTTTCGAAGAATTCATGATAACCATGGGTAATGTAATGGGACACCGATTTCTGTACTTGAAATTATTCCTGGTGTTTTAAAAGTATGGAAAGATGTGCCTTGGCTAAGGATCGATTATGTATGAATAATTTTGTCAGAGTAAATTCATTCTTTAAATGATATTATATTTTTGGTCGTAATTTCTGCACCACAACACGTATTAGTCGTTTAGCTAAGGTGATCAACCTTACCACTACTCTTTGTAAAAATTAATCAATTCATATTTCTCCAAGAAAAGAAATATTATATTCTTATGAATTTTATTTTCCTCACTGATGCAATCGAAAATGCGCAAATATTGATGAATAATTAACTGCAGGATCAATTTTTGATTAGTTCATTAACAATTAGTTTTCGAATTTCAAGTATGTAGCCGAACATTATATTATCCTTTTTTAATTCTATTTAATATAATAGTAAAACTTCTGTAAATATAGTAAATTGCATCAACAAAAAGATTCGATCGCTTCTTTAGCAAACGATTCGTCTCTCTTAGTAGCATGATTGCAATCTACAAAAATACATTGATAAAGGTACTCAGCATACCTTATGCCGTTACTGTACCACATCATTTCCTCCAAAAAGGAAGTAACTGAACGTTTCTTTTTGCATGTAGCGTTACAGGCATAAGATAAGCATATATTAAATAAATTCGATGTGCGAAGGCGTTACTTCGTGGAAGGCCATTATAAATGAATAGAAACACTGGTACACTTCCACAGATTTATTTCTTGGGCGACATGTTTCGCTAGCTAGCTAACATGTCGCCCAAGAAATAAAGCTGTGGAAGTGTACCAGTGTTTCTATTCATTTATAATAATAATAATAATAATAATAATAATTATAATAATAAATCGTCTTTATTCGGGCGAGATTGAGACTGAAAAGTCTCTTCTTACATCTAACCCTTATTAAGCATATATTATTGAAAATTGAGCTTGATTTTCAATACCTCAGTAATGATCTCCTTTTAGATACTGTCTTTTTCCGATGAAAACGAGGATTTGCGATATCAACTTTTATTTATATAGACAAATAAGAGGAAATCCTAGATCACAAAATTTGAGCAAATTTTCATGAAAGCAACGAATTGGATGCCAAACTAAAAGAAGGAGTTAGCTAAAGATTTCTTTTATTTTTAAGCGACTATCTTTTGTGGTTTTGTATAAATAAATCTTTATCGTCATCTCCATGTTCTTGTTATGGAGTACCATCAAGTTATGGCCCTCTAAATTGATACAATTTTGGATGCCAAGCTATTTCAAACATCGGAAAACTAATTTCATCGAAATCATTTTTGTTTCTTTTCGTTTTTAAATGTCCCTGAACGATTATTATTGTATTAAATTAATGATTGAAAGTCTATACTTAATCGTTTAGTCAATTCTTCTGCACTTTTCATGAGTCAAAACTCATTATTTTCTCTTCTTCACTATTAAATTTGTCCTCTAATTAATGATTAAGTAGTATCATATTATTTACTTTTCTCTAGGCACTTCTAAGAAGTAATACATAATACATATACTTACTCTATGCTATTACCTATAGCCCTCCAGAGTGGGAGATTTGAGCCGATCACTTTCAGGAATGTTTGTGAAACATTTTGAAGAAAATGTAGCAATGCGGGCATTATTTGATGAAAATTCTTAAGCCTTACGTTTAAAGGATTGTTCTTTCAAATCGGAATCGATCATTAGTAATTTCATGCTGGAATCATTTGTAAAAATCAACCATCAATCTATACTTCCGCAATGAATATAGGGTTAAAACAGAAAATCTTCGTAACTTTGCGTTCGCTTGTACGAATTGAAAACCGAACCACGTAATCACTCGAAGGAGATATTTTGGATAAGCAAACGATAGTGCGAATGCATGCGTGGGCTAATCGACTCGATTCATCCGTTATCTCAAACCATCCAAACAAAAGAATCCCCTAAATAAATCATAAATTCCAATTTGAGTGATGAAGCACCCGTTTGTTTTCCAATTCATCGTGTGGCATCTAATGAGATAGGCGCCTTCCGAGAAGGACGGGCCGGGTTCACGACCCCTTGGTCACGGGACGCCGATCTGACTTCCACTCACCGTGACGGAGCCCAGCACGCCTCATCCGGAATTCTTTCTCAGCCTTTCTCTCTTTGTCCAGCGCACGCGTGCGCATGATCTCCGGGCGTGCTAACGTGCGCGTGGCCTCGGACCCGCCCTCTGCAGATAAAGGGAGGAGCGGATGTTGTGCCCTCTGGTGAAGAAGTCGGGGGGTCGAGTCACTAACCTCATTCTCGGACTCTTTGATAAGCCATTGATCCTCCTTTTTGTCTATTTTGCCGTCGCTCCCACATTCGGACTCTTTGGAGACGGGAGACTACTGGTCAACGAGGCCATCGAACCGAAAATGTTTTCCCTTCTGTCCCCAGAAACCAGAAAATTCGTCTAGGTTTAGATTTGGCCCCCCCGAAATGCTATTGATTCGGAGAAAACTATGCTACTCTATGTGCATTCTATGTTTAAATTTACTAAAGCCAGCGAAACGTGGTGGAATATCCATGTTTATCCATGTTTAAATTAAATGAAAAAGACAACACTCAAAATTTTGAACCAGGCATTTAGAAGATTTAGAAGTATGCATTTGAATTAAAATTTTAGATTTGGTAATACCACTACTGATTTGGAAATGCCACATGGTTGTAACATATTGGCGAAATATAATATGAGTCAAAAATTTATGAGGGCATTCTAATTATACTAAATGATATCTGTTGCATATTAAAAAATTTTATTTTTTGTATTAACATTATTATATTTTCACGGAAATGGGCATTTTTAACAGCAATGAATACAATTAAATTTTACTCCTAGAGGAATACTTTTTCTTATTTATGGTAACTGCATTTAGAGATTAAAAAAAGTTTCATAAGAAAAAAGTTTTTCTCGTAGACCTTTTTCATATCAATAAATTCTACAACGGTAGACCTGATTCTGTGCCGTTTTGTGGCATTAGGGATTGTTATGAGATGGTATACTGGCCTCAGATATATTTTTGCTCTTGGATTATATTTACATATTTTGATATGAATGCTCGCTTTACTACTCCATCGAAGATTAAATTTGACTTTGAATTATTTCTCTTTGATTACATATAGCGGTTTCTAATTCTATAAAATACACCGATAACCTTTGTTGTTTTGATATTAACTAGAGATCATTTGAGTCTGCCTTTGAAACTAAAAACCAATCTTAAGATTAGATAATGGTAAATGCGTAAATAAAGATATTAATAGATTTTGAGTCATGTCTTGTTGCAAAATTCATTTACTCCTTATATCTATTTTTGGATAGCGATCAATCCACTTCTTTTGCTCCATATCGCTAATAACATCCGAAATAATGACTGTGGCTAGTTCTAAATCGCTTCAGGAGTGGAATATTTTCATCCTCGGAAGTTTATTTCGAGAGCATAAATATTCCCCTCACTTCCTCATAAATTATCAGAACGTAAAATAAAAACATCACCCTTGAGTTGGCAATCCCATTTTCTGAAGACCTTTGGTCCGGCTGATATTCCACCATATCTCTCTGACGGCTTCCTTTTTCTAACAGCCCGTTGATTCTGACCCGTGAGCTATCGCTGAACCATTATGTTCGTTTAGTCTACTAGATGTGAGATAAGAGGGGTTTTGCCTCTGATATAGGGAGCAGGACATGCATCAGCATGTCTGAGCGATCGGCATAACACGTTAAGATAGAAACAGCATGAATTCCAGTCAAAATAACATGCAATTGCGAACAAATGGAATAATTGCTGTCTCAGCGATTACTCTTTCTATTCTTGGCCTGGTTTTCCTTGAATCAGCTAAGTCTACACCAAGTGCTTTGCTGTCGAGAAGAGTTTTATGAATGAAAAACGTCACAAATACAGTAGTTGCCTTAATTGTAACAACCTTGTGTGAAATCGAAATGGAAATTTTAAGTAAATTTAAAGAAGGATTTTAGAGAGTGGATAAATAGTCTCCACAGAAATTCAAAGTTGCTGTTGCCAAAAAGGCTCAAACATTATTTTAAATTCAAAATGGTCAGGCGTTACTTTGTGGAAAGCCATCTCAATAAAAAAGAAAAAAAATTCTATTCTTTCCTCAGGACTTCAATTTTTCGGTTATTAAATAAAGAGATGACGATACTCAAACGTATATGCAATGGAATACGTTAGTAAACAGTGTACAAGTTAGACAGGAATATCAGTAAGATACAAAGAGTTCTCATTTTTCAACTTAGCATAATTTTTCATTTTGTTATAATTAAACCTACAGAAAATCAATGTACATACAATCATGCATCTGCTGTGTCCGTCTGTAAAATCGAAAGGGAGCATAAACGTCTACATAACTCCGTTTGATTTATTTTCCATTTAACGATCCATAAAATTTCTTCTTTAATATTGGTCAGCGTAAGGAGAAATTTCTTCGGAGATCCCCCATACCCTAACGCGAGCGTTATTTATGACCATCCAGGGGCATCGAAGTCAAAGGAAATTTTTAAAACTTGAAGCCTCAATAAATCGAATATTTTTTCCTTCATTTACAGTTGGAGCGCTCGAGTTCCGTCTGTCGACGTGTGGGAAACCCCTCCTCAGAACCCACCCACGCCTTGAGATGCCTACTGATTGGAAGCTATTTCAAAGGGATATCCTTTTCATGGCTAGAAATCTCGGGAATAAGCAGGTAAGTAAGACGAAACCGTCACAAATAAGAATTTTTGCATTCCTGGTAAATGTTTTTACAGCGTTTGATCGCAATCAGTGTAAGTGCACTGCCAGATTTCCTGATCTGAGTAATTAGTATTTTATGTTCTAATCTTATTCACATGGTAAAAGTTTTAACGGAAAATACTCGTAATTAAATAGTCTATTTTTTAATTATCTGCGAAATACTGAAACTATCGTAAATTAGCATACTTCCTTTGTGAAAATTGCTTTTTTCACTATCGGAGTCGTCAAAACCATTTTGAAATCCATTGCACGAATTTATTTTCTTCCTGCAGACAGCGGAAAGTGAATTTCCTTGCTTTGGAATGGAAAAATGACCAATGGATTATCTCATGTCATTGTTGAAAAACGCCATGCTTCAAGCCATGAGGCTATAATAGCGCGTCTCTCAGTTCGTTTCTATAGTTTAATGGGAGATTTTCTAAATAAAAGCGTACCTATACTTTTTTTAAAATGAAAATCTCGCAATAGTTGTAATCTTTTACTAAAAATTCTTCCCATGTCATCTGAAGAACTGTGTTTTGTTGATAGCGGGGCTAATATAGAAAAGTTTGGGGAATGAGGTGTTTAGACAAATTACTTATCAACTCTTCACCAGAATTAATTTCAAGTTTGAAACGTAATTTGGTCTTAATAAATGCTGTAGATGTATAATGATTATAAAAGAACTTCAAAATCGGATCTTAATCAAAGCTCCTTGTCAAATGCTGACAAAATGCTATGAAGTTATCAAGGTATAAGGGAGCGATCACTCCTTGCCCCCCTGAATACGCCAGAGGTCAATGTATTCTTTCTTGATAATTTCAGTTTCGCAACTGCCCAGAATCAATATCCTATTGTGAAATGATCCCAACAAACGAAAAATTTCTACAGAAACAAAGAAAGCGAGACACGAGAAGGTACGGAATTTGGAAAATATTGACCCCTTTACGGTTAGTTTTCATCGAATCCGGAAGAAGCAGCGACCTTATCATCCTCCTTTTTCCCTTCTTTCGAAAGGTAATTCGACAGTAAATTAATTACTCCGAATCTGTTCCAGGGCAATTGCGAGTACACAGCAGAGACCGTTCATTACCCTTCCTCCTAGCAGTCGGAGAGTCTCTGAGGAAGCGGCGGACCACCTGCGAGAGTGGCCTCCTCCCTGTGACTCCCCCGCCCTACTCGACCCCACGCCCTCCGCCGCGCCAATTAAACCTTTCTCCGCTCCATTTTCCCTCGAGCTCTTTCCCGGAAGGGTGCGGTCCATTACCGGAGAAAAGAAGCGACTCGGAGGTTTCGGTGGGCTATCGGTTGAGGGCAACACCCAAAGGAGTCCGCCCTATCCATCCGTTCCATAACGCCCTCCGGGTCGTGCTGCGTGGTAGGTTGCGCAAAGAACCTGACCTCTCCTTCCGTAACACTCCCTTTCTTCACGATCACCTCATTCGATTCATATCTCCATTGGAAATGAAGTGAGGAGGATTTCGTGAGATCTCTCTCGTGGAACTCGGGTCGTCACGTCAGCTAGAGCGTCACGAGGTTTTTCACTGGGACCAGCCTTCTCCCCGAGGAGCGCCGCCGTGGATGTTGGATTGTTTTCGTGCTTTCCCTCTCTCCGAACGGAAACACGTTATCGATTTTGAGCCTCGGAGAGTGATTCTTTTATCCGTGCCCAATTTTCTGGCGCTTTTTTTCTCGCTCCGGAGCCCTTCCTTGGGAGATAAAGTGGACGAATGATTGATTAATATAACCGTTTCGAACGTTTTCTAGGCTTACTTTCTCTTTCTGCTACTCAAAGGATCTGGATGACCTTTTGGTTGGGATTCGACGTCCTGTAGAAAACGGTGAATTACTTTTGAAGTGGTTTGGGGGGAGAGGAAAAGGCAAATCATACGGATGAATGAGGTTTCAGCGAAATATCATTACTGCTTGGTATATACGTCGGAAATATCATCTCGTGGACGATTCAGTACAAGAAAATGTAGGAATTTTTTTCTACGTCTTGTGCAACCTGTTGACAATTTTTATGTATATAATAATGAGGAAATATCATACCTCGCAGTATTTCGGATATGTATCATGAAATATATTTTAGTGGAGTGAACGTTAATTATATTTATGCCAGTAATATTTGGCGTAATACCAAAATCCTTATTATACATAAAGTCAGTAACGAATTACATTAACGTTCACTCTTTCACAAGTACATGGGCGGTCTGAAAAGTTTCCGACATTTCGACGTTTTCTGAAAATTTTCTGAAGATTTCTGAAAAATCTGGGGTCGGAAACTTTTCAAACCACCCTCGTATAATGACGTTATAATTTTGACTTGAAAGAAATATGTGGCCTGCATCAAATGTAAGAAAATAACCTTGTTGTATTCTTTATTCTGAGAGTTAAGGTCTTTAATTGATCTTTCTGTCAGTTACCCTCTGAATTGAAAATGGAGTTAATGTGTACACAAATAAAACATAACACAAACGACGCAAAAGATTCAAGTGAAGAAAAATTTCTTTACTTAGAGTGATTGAAATGAGTCTTTTTAGTACTAATTTTATTTGTATTGATTTGCGCAATTGTTTATATTTAAAATCTTTGCATCGTACGTAAATATTTCCATAAAGAGCAACAATTTAGCATTGTTTCTGCAAATTTAAGACGTTCAGGCTTAGACGACTCGTAGGGTACAATTTTACGCGGTACTTTTTCTCAATACCAATTGGAGAGGGCTGATTTCCCTGAAGGTGCAGGTTATATTATAGAATAGAAATGAAAAAAATAGTGAATGCAGTAAATATTAACTCGTCTCTTATGACTCTGAAATGACGAAATTACACGCATATGTGGAGCAGAGGTGAGAAATAACCGGAAATTTTCTAGACCGCACCCTTTCCCAAGAAATGGATGCCATTAGTGCTCACCCATTTTCCCCGTCTTTTTTCCTCACCCTGAGGTAGCTCTTTTTCCTCGGTGGGCAATCATGGAGGAGCCCTTCCACACCTCCACAAGACAACACTCAGAGTCATTCCGTGGTCATTCCTCAGGAAAACATCGTCCAGACATTCCATCTCTTCCTCAATTTTCTTAACCGAAACTTATCAACGATCTCCTTATCACTTCAGAGCTATCTTCAATTATTCTCAGTTATTTTCACTACTTCAACCCACTCACCACAACTAATATTTTACTACCCAAATTCATTAACATCTCCACTCAGTTTCATCTGAAACCGCAAGGTCGATCTGAGTGACTACTCCAGCAAAGTGGTTGCTACATTAATATAAAAGTATCTTAGATGGTATTAAGGATTTTTCAAGCTATTCTCTACTTTTCCTCTTAAGAATAGAGCCCCCGAGTTAAAGGAATCCATCTCCATGCGCAGCATTCTCACGCAATCTTTTTCTATTTTTTTTTAGGTAGAGAGCCCATGTTCTCCTATTTTTTGTGACTTTATATTCTTTCCAGTATAACTTGATATCATCGCTGAGTGGAAATTCTTTCACAAACCCCACATATCTTTCCTCCAAAAATTCTTTTACAGGTAAGCTCCGCGGGAAAATTCTTCTTTCTGGTTTTATTGTCTATTTCTCGTGTTTATATACAAAGTACGTTAATTTTATATTTCGTATTGCTAAAGAAACTCATTATTTTCTCAAATATTCCTACAATTCTAGAAAGATCGACGATTCCTTCAATAGTATTTCAATTCATTTACAACTTTTGAGTCAGTCTTTAACTTATCCTAGGAGTAAAGTTATTTCTGCAAATTTGAAGAATATTCGGTGATGCTATCCAAAGGAATCTATTATGCTACGGAAAATTATAAGTTCAGTGCTTACGCTGTAAACCTACATGAAGAAAAGGAAATGTTTATATGGACGACTTGATCGGCGATCTTACGGGAACGTTAAAAAGAGTTGATTACTCAAAACCGTAGAGAGGTATCCAAGCCATAGATTTACATCGATGTGAGGTAATTGACATAAAGTCATTCTTTTATTTGTTTCTCTGTTACGACATCTAAATAGTGTTCACTATTCAATTTTAATGAGGTTTTCAACCTTTTTTCCACTATTTTCAATACTTTTATCCACTTCCACTATCAAGCTGCAGGATAAATAATTGTATGCATCCTCGAGGAAAGAATTAGGCCGCTCTTTGGCCGCTAGAGCGGTAATATGATGAATAATAATCAGATCACATTCAAAATAATAGTCACAATTAAGCGCAAGTCCAGTGAAGTGCCGTGACTTCGACGATATTTTCATCCGCACAAGAAAGAAAATCTCTTCTCTATTTTCTCTTTTTCCCCATTCCTGAGGAAACCATAAAAGAAGGGAAATATAAAGGAATGAGGAATCTGGCACAAAGTAGAAGAGTATATCAGTGAAAGTGCGCGCAAAAGAGCCGTATCATATGACCAAGGGACGGATGTCATCAACAATGGAATCGCCTCTGAAGGTACTTGAAGGCATACTTCCCTGGACGAGTTCCCAAGAATCCTCCCGCTGAGGTGGAGGCTGAGGTGCTACAGAGATTAAGAGTGAAGTAAGGTCGTGAGACTTGAAGAAGAGCATCAAGAAAGAAGATAACGCAGGGGTTCTTTCGCAGCATGCCTTTGGAATGGACATAAGCCGGAATGGACATGGGCTTCTATTTTTGTCCAGCTCAAAAACTTGCGCCAGATGAAAGACTATTTTCTTGATGTGGGATATGTACGGTTTATGTGAAGCAACAATTTTGCCACTAACCGGATAATCACATATTTTAGTACATTATCGGCTTACAGACTTTTCATTAATGAACTTCTTGCTCCCCAAAAACCCTACAGCTCCCGTCCGTCTTAATTGAAATATTTTATTCGTAAATGGATATTGTAGAACTTATGAACACATAATAAAAGTCTTACTATAGAAATATATTAGCTTAAAAGAAATCAAATACTTCTGGAAACGATTAGGACTTTCATTTTCTCAATGCTAACCCTAACATAGCGGAAACAGAAACCAGTATCCTTGAAGCGAAGGATCACGCATAATTCGTCTCTAGGAAAGATGAGGCCGTTATAATTATACAAAGACGAAGGTTGTCATTTTCTTTCTAAAAGAACTAATCTATGAGCAGAAGTTACATTAAGCGCCAAAATAAGATATTTAGAAATTTTATTTTATTCGAGTACTATCAAAAATCCGCATAATGTAAAGCAGTTAATTTTTCTTATAAATAGTTATATTTAAAATGTTTCTACTCATCTATGTATGATTTTTCTGTCTTTCCTCGTGTCACGAATTTACTTCAATTTTATTGAATCAGTTCCGATAGAACAGTTATATAATATATACAGTATGTATATGATATATTCTCACTAAACGACGAAACATTCTGCAACATATATCTTTATATAATACGGAATTCAAAAAGCTTGCCGCCCATGGATATTACACGGTACACCGGTTGGGAAACTCTGCTCTGAAAAGGACCCACTCTTCATTCATTTTACATTATTTCCCACTCTATTGCTCTATCTTTGTCATTTTAAACATCCTCTCTACAATTCATCTGAAATCTCTAACTCCGAGCATTGCGATACCGCATTTTATCGACATATCTGACCAAAACTGGCAATTGTAATCCACCATTTCGATCCAGCATCTTCTCCGCGAAGGAATTACTCGGAAAAAGAGCCGGAACTAAATGCATTGCCGTGAAAGGAGGAAAAAGAATTCTCTAAACTCATTGCGAAGGTTTTACCGGAGAGCGAGAGGGAATTGTTAGATCACGCGAGGACGCGCGCCACGGCGAGAAGCGACCGGACGACGCCACGGCACGCGAATATCTTTCTTCTCTTTCTTCTTTCTCTCCCTTCGTACGTCCTTGGGCGTGCGCACTCTCTGGCGATGTGTATCCTAGGAGGGGCGAGGGAATCGCTGGAACGCGGGGGCGTTGGTGCGCGAAGAATGTGAGCCGAAGCGTGGGAAACCGTGGAGCGTCGCGTTCTTCCCCTCCCCTCCCACGCCTACCTCTTTAGCATTCCCCGTTCGTCACTTTGCTTTATAATGCTTCCTGATGTCATTTATCTCTTCATTGCGAAGGAAACTTTTGATTTAAGTCTAATTGTGTCCGTGTAGGTGATGACCAAGAAAATGTCAGAGGCTTTAAACGGAGCCTGTATTATGATATATAAGATGAAACGGCTTCATCATTTGGGTTTGGGATGTGTACACACTTAGTAAAAGAGAATTGTTAGTTTGTTTGGATAAGGAAATCACAGAGCCATTTATCCTTCCTAAGATTTTTCTTTTGATCAATGAAACGTACATAAGAGGGTTCTTCATAATTGATACACAGATTTGCAATGCCGGAATTTCTACACCTATAACTACGTATTTGATTGGAACTCTTCTGTGGTAATTAAACTTTTTACAAAACAACAGCAGGTTTGACAACAGCTTTACGTTATAGATGCAATGAACCAAAAAATGATTGCAAAAATACATAATTAGACGTTTCCAATTCAAAGGGCATTTTCAATCGTGATAATGTTTCCTGTTAGTCTTTAATATGTCAGAATTTCGTATCAGAAGCGTGCTTAAATGTTTGTATTTGGAAATATGTACGTAAATCCTTGTCCAGATACTAATTTCACATTCTATACGTTGTTACTTTTGCTTATGCCAATCAGTACATCATAATAAAAGCCGATTTCGGCTATGTATGTAATAATAAACCTTTTCAAGTCGCTGCCTCTAGTCTAAGAGAAGCAATCTTTATGTATATTCACTGAGCGACTAGGAGTATAAAACTCCTGGTCATTCTATGATTGCAGTTAGTTGTTTACCAAAGCGAAACGTGGAAACAAAAGACTCTTGGAAATAGTATAACGAGACGTGACCTTTACACCGGGTGGAACACAACGTACTTAGAGCGAGAAACTCTATCTCATACTACGCGTAAAGGAATAGTTCCATGGCTGTGCACTTGTTGAGGGTTGGAATGAGGGCGGGAAAGGAAGTGAATTCTAATTCTAGTTTCGCAAAGACATCCGAAACAGCCCTACATTCTGCGGCCAAACATTCTGATTCTCCTCCTCCTCCCAGTTTGCGGCTCTTTTGTCTCCACCTTCGCCATCTGGGAGGCGGCACAAGAAAGAGTGGAGTGATGTGAGATAGCGGTGTCACCCATTCTGTCTCTTAAAAGCAAAAATAGAAAGGGATGAGGTAGGGATTGATGGAGAACCCCATCTTTCTCTTTCTTCAAGAGCGACATTTGTGAGATATGTTGTATGACGATGATTTAACGGCGTACTCACTGCACTTGGATCTCGCTCGCTTGATTCCATTCGCTAGCACTATTTTTATCTTGACCATTCTAAATTGTCTCGTATGCAGGAATAATTGAAACTATTGTAGACGTCTCATACGCTGACTTTAAGTAATTGGTGGAAAATAACAATATACGTATCGATATCAAATTAACTTAAAAATATCGTCATCAAAGCTATTGTTGATGTTCATAGGGAAACAGCCAATACAGATACGCGGATAAGATATTCCCTAAATATCTGATTAGGGTTATTTCCTACACTAATGTCCTGAGAAATTAATCGGCATGAGTTTCTGCTGCAATGATATTTTTCTAGGCTGAGACGTATTTTTCGCCATTCTTTTATCTCTGTATTTAAATAATTTTTGTCTGGGTGTAATATTGTACTAAAGAGTTAATTCATTAATGCCCAATATATAGTAAGGCATGATATACTTTATCCTTAGTTATGCGAGCATACATTAATGGACTATATTCAAAAGGATATAAAAATATACATGAATTGGGAATTAATATTAGAGAAGTTTGAGCTAGTAAAGTATTCATTTATACATTCGATATTGCTATGTTTCAGCATTCGGGATTGCTTTTGAAATGGCGATAGTTTATTTCTTTAATGCTTATTGCGTCAAAAGAATAGGAACATATGATTAGAGAGGAAGGTAATAACTCTAAGGAGAGAAAAATTAACGTCAATATATTTTCCCACTCCGTTTTTACATACCTGTCAACTGATTTTTTAATTAAAAGAATTTTCTTAGATTTTCTTTAAGGGGAATTTCCTATGCCATATGAATCATCTACTTTTCAACATTTTTCTATTCGATACTCGATTTCCTTTTATTTTGATCCATATATGGGTCGGTAAATAATTTTATGAGTAGCTATTTGGAAAATCGCTGATTATCGTACAATTAGCTAAAATGCCAACCGATTAATATTTCTGAAAATGATGGCGGTGTGTTTTAAAACTTATAGTCCTCGTCTGCTGTTTACCTTTCCACTCGAGAAGTTTCCATCCTGTCTCTTCTTTCTCTCTCAGCCTCACCTCCATTCCTCTCACTCTATACCCTTGTCGGCGAGTTTTTAGGTAACCCGACTCCGGCACCCTTTATGGAAAGCGGTTAGCGCGCATGTGGAATGGAGTAGTGGAGTGAGTTTGAGCTGGCGTTGAAATCACCGGTTATAGTCGCGAGGAGAAGCTAAGTTTTTCGGAGGGATTTGGAAGCGACAGTGAGTTGGTGGAGAAAAAATGAATAGAAGAGGGCAAAGAAAGGTAGAGGTAAAAAGAGTGGACAGGAAGTATCTCGTGCGGGAAGAGAAGAGGGGTGGGAGCGATGCAAGCGTTGAAATCACCGGCGAAGGAACGGCGGCTTTGGAGGGTGGAGAGGTGGGAAGATGAGGATGAGGGACAGAAGGACGCAATGGAAGGTACAAGTGCGTAATGGGAGAAGGTAGACGCACGCCTTCTGAGCGCCACCGACGTAAAGCGAAAGGAGGACCCTTTGTACCATTGTGCCCCTTTCGTTAATGTCAAAAAGAAGGAAGGGATTTCCTTTCCACGATCCCCTTCTCTACCATGCAATATCCCTTTCCTTTTTTCTATTTTGCTCGGTGGGCGGGGATGAAGGAGGAGATTGGGGCCTTTTGGAAGAATGTAGGTGCATGGTGGAGGGTACGGTAGTGGCGTGTTTTGGGATCCCAGTGATGCTGTAGATTGAGACACCGGTAATTTTAGAGCGGGTGGTGGTGTCTATTTTGAACTACCAGAGGAGCCACTTCCGCTCATTAGGTTTTTCACTTTCCCTCTTAAGCTTAAAAGAGACATCTGGTGATATATGAGCGAAATTATTTGCTCATCAACCTACGAAAGAAGCATTCTGCATCGTCGTCGTTGGATACACAGACTAGATGGATTAAATTAGAAATATGTTCATAAAAGGATCATTGTTGGAGAAGGTTCCGAGCTACGAGCAATCCGAGAATCTGCCCAGGACGCTGAATCTTAGGGGTCGCCATCCTAGCCTTTTCATTCTTAGTTTTTAAATGAAAAAATACACAATTTTTTCATATTTCCGTCCCAAAGGCGGAAACTTTAAATAACATGCTCACAGAAATAACTCTTACAATATTTACTAATGAATTGTACTATTTGAAAATAATACTATTTGAAATGGAGCGTAATGCGTAATTCTCAGCTGGCTGTAGAAAAAAGGGATTAGTACTAGTCCCGACGACTACCGAGACTTTACTCTTCATTTTTCAAAAGAGTAATAATAATAGTCTCATTTTTTAGGAATATTTATCAGCTATTTTTGACGTAGTGGATGGCTAAAGAACGAAAAATCTGTCATACAGAGTTACATACTTTATTGTATATACATATTTTTAATCCCCATTTGTTGATATTAGCTCAAAACTACCATGAAATGCTTTTATAGGTGACATCCAAGAAAAAGCCTAACCTTTTTTAGATAGTTCTTTATTGTTCTTTTCTTGGGTAAAATTATAAGAAGCAAAATAACATTTTCCCGTAAGATCTCGCTCCAATTTCTCCTATCTCATTAATTACACATTCTATCCTGACTCCAGGCTATAATTACCTAGGCAAGTGATCCAGTAAATGAATTAATTATGCTTCAATATAGATGTGATTTCATCCGCTTCTGTTAACATTACTAGCTATCGTTGGCGAGATGATAAGGCGCATTGCTTTGTTATTTGTTAGGCATGCGAGACGAAGACTAAATCGATTATTTTCTCCCTTGAAATCAATTCACATATTGACGCGGAACATACGTTATTGATCGCGAATTTCTTTTGGTCTGAATAACACGCTTCTTAGAACTTCCTTCGGTTAGACGAGGGGCGAATCGAAGTCAGTGGTGAGACTACAACGTCGTGCGCCGCCGTCATCTTCATCCCATCCTCTAGCTCTCAAGCTGAGACATTCATATCCGATGGACAGAGACTAAGAATAATCCCAAGAGCGGAGCTTTTATTCATCACGCGATGTTTCACGTCTCAAGAGATTTCGGCGATTGTCACGTTTTTTTGGTTCTCGTTCGATTGGTTCCACTCTTCCATTGTGAAGAATTTTTACGCACTCGCATTTCTTGCCCACAGAGTTTTTTCTCTTTTACGGCATGTTTACCCTTCCTATCTTCCCTTAATCTTTTTGTGAGTTTTCGTATGATGAAGTGGATCGCCGCATTCCGTCTTTTTTCTCCCCTTTCTGTCTGCACGATCGCCGGCGGAGGCATAGGTATCCATTGTTTGTCAAAAGAGTCCACAGACTGGATGAGCATGAAGACGTGGAAGAGGCTCCTGAGAATCGAAAAATATCCTCTTCTTGCCCATGCATTAGCATCTTTCTTGAACATGAAATTTCAACCCAAATTTAGTTTTAAGTCATAAAAAATATATGATAGCTTTGATATTAGATGATAAAATTTACATTCCATCCGTAGTTTTTGCGGATTGAAGAAAAATCCAACCAAGGGATATTATGAAGCATAATATATTTATTCTGGAAAATATCCCTCTATCTCAAATCAAAACGATGAGTGTTTTAAAGATTCAATTATGTATCCATTTCAGTATGCAAAATATTTTTACAGTTCAGCTGTGAGGTTTTAACATTATTGTCGTCGAATCTTTAATTTAAAACATGAATATACAAATAAATGAATTACTAATGATTACCCTCGGATATTAGGCGGCACACCAGTGATATATTTACGCCACACGCTGTTATGAAGCGCTGTCATAACTTATATCTTGCAGAGAAAATGATTAACACACGCGTTTTCTCTGAATAAAAAAAATTAGTTTAAATTAGGTGAAAAAATAATTGTAACGATCATAATCACCAGCTTACGATTTTTTTGTCCTTCAACTTTGCATCACCAAGCTAATCGAGAAGTATTATTTTATTTTTGCAGATGAGTCAATTACAGATAGACTTCGTTCATTAAAAAGATATTTTGGTAAGAACGTTTTATATCGTAATCAAACGGTAAGGGTCACTTTTAGTAATTCAGCTTTTACTTTTCGCAGGCGTCTGCTGCTAAAGCTGATAATCAGAAGTCTCATGATCACCATCTTCAAGGCTATTGATCAAATTTACGAACCATAACCAGATGTATCAATTCATTCTTACCAAAAGTATATTTTTTCTGTGCAGTCACCGCATTGCGCCGACCCTTCTAACTCCACAACTCTCCATCTAGAACATCATCATGGCGCCTTTCACATCGGCACAGTCATTCAAACACGTCCAATAACCCCGATACGGAATATAGGAAGGAAGAGAAATGATTCCCCTGACCTCCTGCCAAGCGGAATAAAACATGAACCCACTCTTACGAGAATCAAACGGTCTGATTCACACCCTTTGATACACCCTCAGGGTTTTGCGGTGTCTTTTTGGTGAGCATTCCATAGAGAGAAGCCACTCCTTGGCGCCCTCCCGTGCATGGCACCCGCTCCTCTGCGATTCTTGGGCAATTCTCAGTGGGAGACCTCAGGATGTCTCTCGCCAACGTGCATCTCCACGGCCTTTCTCTCCGGTAATCTGATTCCTGTTTCTCGGCTCACAGACGCCGCTGCTCAACTTTTCCTGGAACGACGCTTTACCGACAGGACGTGCTTTTAAAAGCGAATGGTAACTGAAGAGAAATCTTTCATGACTTTCTTTCCTCGAGTTGTTGACTGAAAAATCTTTTCCGCGGACAGGTGCTTGATCATATGGTTTCCTGATGCTGCAAGTAGGTAGTGGGTACCTCAAAGTCGCTTCTCCTTCTTGATAGGTTTTAGGCTTCCTTGGTATTACTTAACTCGAAATCTGTATATAGATGCTTATGATCTCGACCATCTGATGACTTGGAAACGAATTTGAGAATTTGCGTATCAACGTGTCCAGAACGACGTAAAATTTAGTTGACAAATATATCTATTATTCAATGTAATAGGTGTGAAATTATAGGAAAGATCTAATTTAACGAAAAAATTGCAGCACTATTGTCACCATATAAACGCATTATTCTTAGCTAGCATGGATTCACACACGTCTTCAGAATTTAGAAGTAAATATTCTCTCTGTAAAATTGTAGAAATTTCAGCATTATCATTGATATCAAAATAATTCAGCTTTATATTTTGCATATTATAAAATTAAGAAGAATATCTCTCTCCATGGATTAATTTTCACAGGATATTTTATCATTTAAAATTCTAAATCAATTAACCATTCAATTTGTTATGCATGAATCCTATAGTGGTGGAATTTGGCTTAAAATTCCTATATAAGAGGCAATAATTTCATTTTCTGAATATGAAAACATTTCGTTAACCATCCTTTACCATAACATGAAAAGAAAAATTACGTCCTTTCGTGGTATCTTTGAAATCTTTAGACCTCTCCCTTCTTTACTCGAGGAAGATCGACTAGCTAAGTATCAAAGAAGAACGAACTTTACTTTGTGAAGAAATTAGAGATTTCAACGCATGATCGAAGTGTGGAGAGTGGAAATTTCCTTACTTAAAGAAAACATTGTAAAAGAATTCCTGGGAAGGAGAATGAGTTATAGATTAGATTTACGGCGTAAATGGAAATTTATTCAAGGATGAGGTACGATGCCGTTTCAATTTATTCTTCATTCCAGTTGTCTGCATACTGCTGTAACTAGATAATTTCACAGTCAAATAATCGGCATACTAACAAACTATCGATACACAGATAAAAACGCGCGTTGATGGACATGCTTAATGGACTGAATTAGTTGATTCATCTTCCGATGGAGCGCATTTTCGATTCCCCCTCTGAAGTCGTTCTTAACGCAGATCGTGGACGTTGGATGGATTACTTCGTCCTAGCGAGAAAATGTATTCTGACGAAGTATATCTACGTCATTGTTCGGTCTGTCGTGCGTCTATGCAAAGATTTCGTTCCACACGCGCATTCGAGTGTGTATCTACTCCAGCCATCGCCTCCATCGTCGACTTGCGAATCTAATGATTGCACCGATTCATATGAAGCACATCTCCCATTCTATCTCCCTTCTGCTCACCGCCACACCTCGCCGCACTCCACGTCATCAATCACGCGTGCGCCTTCGATGCTCACTTCCCGTAACGCCGGACTTTCCCACGAAAGGCGCTGCCTTTTAATGAATGAATGACTCCAATCCCTAGAATTTTCAACGGGCGGATCGAAAGATTTTTCCTCGCCGTTTTTATCGACGGAAGTCTGCGGAGAATTTTTTTCTGCCTCTCCGAAGCGTCCGTCTATGGAAATTGGGTGTGACCTTTACGTCTCCGGAATTTCTGTGACGAATTTCGATCGGAGGTCAAGAGGAAAGTTCTTTGAGAAGCGCTCGACCGTATGTAAAATGACAATGCCCTTCCTCCCAGGGAAGTCGAACTGGTTTGCGTGTCTTCCGCCGCTTTCAAATGTTTGATCGCCAACCCATGCGAATCATTAATTTTAACAAGTACGCGGTGGATTTACATAGGTTGTTCTACTGGATCAGGTCCTTGGCATTTTTGAGACGTTAACTTCTTTGCTATCCTTACCTCCTTTTACAGTCTGGCATTATTCATTGAGCGTCATGCAGTGAAAAATTGCTTTTCTTCTTCAATGAATTTCAAACAATTATACTATAGGAGAGGAGTATGATGTTCAGTGCTGATTCTATATGTGCTAGGCACATGATATCAACTATGTAACTGTGGCAAAGGTCTGTAATCATCCTTATTGACACACCAATGTACAAAATATAGTGGGAGGCTTGTAAAAATTATAAGAATCGTAAGAAAAATTAAGAACAGTTTGAGATGAGAATAATAATATATAATGATAAAGAATATTTACGTTGAATTTTCAAGATGAACAACTTGCTCTCCGGGCTTAGTCAGATTGTCAGAATTTTAAGCATTCGAAATGGAAACATGGATCAGTTGTTGAAGGAAATTTCATAACCTAATGGTATACCTCAAGCATAATGAATATGAAAATTTTTAACCGCTTAGTCCAGGCAGAGCTCATTCTGTACGAACGCCGAATGATATAAGTCATGCTTTAGCCTATTTTAATTCCGGACGTTTAATTGTCCAGTATATTTACATCTAAATTAATACCCTGCGCGATGCCACAGGGGGTACTTGCAGTAATGACAAGTTACCATTAGGCTCCTGCAATAAGATAGGTGATGTTTTCCGTATCAACTCTAAGCTAAATTTTTATCCTGAAATTGTTCTTGTCTTCATCATCAATCTGTTTTGGGTTTAACGCGTTGTTGCTATCGAATGTTAAAGGGTTTTGCAATAGATGGCAACTCACCTACGTTGCGATACAGCAAGCGAGCGTGTTGTTATGCAAAGTGGTAGACGCTGTCTCGCCGGTTGAGTGAATGAGGCGGATAATGAGATTCAAAGGATAACAATCCGTCAAAGTGCGGCGTGTGATGAGAGGGGGAGAGTGGACTCTCCACCTTTTTTGAATGAGATGGAACTTGTCCTTCAAAGGGTCTGGCTACACCTCAGCAACATTCCATTAAGGGTCGTCTAAAAAGACGGGAATACTTGAGAACGGTGTTGTCTGCGCGTCAAGTGCTCTCTCAGCCTCCCATTCTTAGCGTGAAGAAACGTCCGAAGAGAGAAAATCATTAAATTTTAAAACGATTTGATATGACTTCATAAACATGTTTTCGTGCATGTCAGTGGGTATTCAGATAGGAGTGTCTCTTTCCATTCATAAAGACTTGCATAAGAATAGTCTTTGGAATAATT
Source organism: Pachydiplax longipennis (assembly GCA_036926295.1). NCBI lineage: Eukaryota > Metazoa > Arthropoda > Insecta > Odonata > Libellulidae > Pachydiplax > Pachydiplax longipennis. Next base: position 54,463,036 of record JAVFKF010000004.1, read on the forward strand.
CGATAACTCTTGCTCATTTTTTATTCCCACGTTTCAAATTTGCCACTCCCTTGAACTTTACCTTAACGCGCAGAATTCAGTTATTCAATGTCCCAAAAGGAGTAGCTGAACGCATTGAAGCGGATTATCGTAATCAAAGCCCTGTTGAGATTAGTGGAATAATGTAGAGGCGATATTTTTACTTTCACCTAAGGTCAGTAGTCTAGAATTATGAATCTAAATTCACACTTTAAGTATCAATTTTTCATAAATCATCATTTTTTATATTTTTTATGCTCTTGAAATATTTTGATGACTTTTATGATTTTTTATTGGTAGCATTCATAATTGATTTTTATGGAAATGAGAATGAGGTTTAGACAAGCATATTTTATTGTTTTGATCTTCTCTTATAAATTTTTGACTTTTACATTATATTGGATTTCAGATTAATTTACGACTATTTGGTGATTCTTCTACTCTCTAAATATTTAAATGAGATACGTGAACTATTTGTCAAAGTAGTTACGTATCTCACCTAAATATTTAGTTTATAATATGACAAAATTGAATCGCTCATAAAGTAATTGTAAACGGGAAATCTAAGTTTCCTCCCTCCTTAAGTTAGTTTATTTTTCTAATATCCTACGAGTGAAACGCGTCACAGCAGATATTTGAGGAGAAATATTTTCATAAAAAGGACAACTTAAAATTCAAGAGTTGTGAGAGTTGAAGTAGAGAATTTTCATAACTTTAAAAATGAGATTTGAAGCCTCACCATTAACATCGAGACGAAGGAGAAGGGTTAGTTTCGAGAGAACGCTGCGGCCGTCATTACGGAAGCATTTATGCAGACGGATAGTTAGGCAGGAGAAACGCCGCGTGATCCAACGTATTCCAAGCACTTTAAAATGCTGGTGAGAGCGAGCGGACATAGGGTTTCGCTTTCGAGTAAAAAGATTCCGGGAACTGCTTGCGCCTTTGCACGAAATAAATATCTGGAGTGTTTACCAGACAAAGAGGAGTCATCTCTGCAAATGGAGTCATGGCGTTTTGTCGCGATATGAGTCATGAGGGCTTAAAACCTCCCTTCCTCATTCCGAATTTCTCGCCCCTTTTTTTTATAAACATATCTCATTTGGCGACGCTAGGGATGGACGGCGCGGAAGGAAGATTTTTTACGGGTAATCATAGTAAGTATAGATAGAAATTCCGAAGAGTGAAAATGTGAAATTAATTTCTTTATACAAAGTTAGACATAATATACCTCGTCATCGCTGATTCATCTCAACGGTTCTAATGAATAGCTCCTACTGCAAAATCTGTTTATCAGTCTTATCAGAAGTATTTTTTCTTCAGAGAAATGTAAATTGGTATTTTTTTGGTCGAGTATCCTTACATTTTTAGGGTACTCCGCAGAATGGAAATTCGAAGGCATCCTACGATATCGATAAACGCTGTTTCAGAGCTATCAAACGACATAGATTAAATGACATAAAAGGACTAATGAAGACTACAATCGATGCTGCTACATGAACTTACATTTTTGGCTCATGTAATGCGCCAGAAATATCTATTGAAAGGATAGTCTTCTCACGTTTATTTTTCTGTTGTTACTTTTATATCTAGTTTTTGCAAGAAAACGTTCCTCTGTTCTTGTATATTCTATTCTTTCCAAATTCCGCGCGGAAATATGTCATCTTCTTTCCCCTCCTAAACAATTATTTTCGCCGCATTTAGAAGAGATTGAATATGAGAAATTTTCTTTATTTACTGGAAAGTTTCATCTGCCTTAATTCTGATGTGAGCTAACTTATACCTTTTGAAATGATAAGTCTACTTTAGGATAAATACAAAAGTATATATGAGTGAAACTATCTCAGGATCATACAGTGAATTTTGGAGGCTCTAGGACTAAGAGACTTTTGATACCAAATATGAAGCATTTACAATATGCTAGTTATTTTCATTAAAGTATTGTATATATCACATTCTGAGACCCTAATACATCGGTTTTCATTGAAATTCAAGAAATATCAGTAATAAAAAACCATTTCTAATTTAAATTGAGAGGGAATTTTCCAATACAGCTCAAACTTCAAGCTTCCCTTTCCAATGGGAGCGTAAGAACGATAATTTCCTCCTTCGAAGAGCATATAGCAATTATCAGCGCCAATATAATCACCACTAGAGTCACTGGATTAAGAAACAACGCATATTACTTCTAATCGACTGCACGTTTACAAAGCTTCTGCTTAACACATTACGCAAACTGTGTCGCATCAGAACTATATTTCAGTACTTCTGACATCATGGTCTTTTCTGATGTCATCTTTCCTTTAGCATATGTTTCCTCGCTCCTCGAGACCTCCTTAAAATCCTTTTTATTTATTAATTACTTAAATAATTTTAGCAAAATGTAGTATAGAGCCAGCAATCAACCTTGTATAATCAAGGTTAATTTCTGGAAATGGTCCATCTAAATATAAAACCATCAAAATTATGGAAACTTTAGTTTGTCTCCCTTCATCCCCATGTAACCGTGATCCAAATTTTACAAAAATCAGCGCTTCTTATCAGAAAGTTTTCATACAGTTATAAGAGCAGTTTTGAGAGCTTTAACCGTAAGGATGCTATTAAAGTTTCGTATACATATGCTAGACATATACTTGAGCATTAATTCCTCTAATTAATATGGAATATGGAAGACCCTTCGTACACTTTCGGTTTAATTACCATAGTCATCCATAACGCAACGTCTTCCCATAAAGATTATTAAGTCTAATGATTTTATGAACTATATCGCCTGCTATTGTATTTCGTCTTCTCATTGTCATATTTATAAATACATCTCTCACACCCGTTTCTCATGTGCTATTTAAAAAAAATTCCATCGAAGTTTCGGTTGTCCGTTTACTTATGCCATTTCGTATATTGTCTCCTCCAGGTAAACGTGGCCAATTATTCCAAAGGGAGGTCTAAGCTTCAAATTATTTTCGTGTCTCATCGCCATCCAAGACCTGAATGATTACAACGTAACGGTAAATATTATCCCCTAAACAAGTTCTCCCTTACTTCTATTCAATTCTTCTCCTCACGCTCATTCTTTCCTCTCTCATTTCAAAACTCCTTCCCCGCCCATCGCGTCCCTCCTTTTGTCTGTCCCCTCTCTGCCAAAACCCTCTGGCATCTTCTTAAAACCCATTGTCCGTCAATCCGCCACTTCCGGAGTGCAGCAAGTGAGGGTGGTGGGAGTGCACGTTATCTTTGGGCAGCGTACTGCAAGGTCCTCGCCCGCTTCGGGGAAATGTGACCTGCACTCGTGCTTAGACGACTTCCCTTCTCTAGCCGCTCCCACTTCTCCTAGGAGACAAGCATAGAGCACACAATAGCCGCTTCTACGAATCTTCTTCGTCATTTCGTAGGACACGTGCCGTGGAGAGGTTTCGTCGTGCGGATGAGCACAATGTGGCACGAATGTTGTGTTAACTGACTTCCAAACGACTGTTGCGCGTGCGCCATTTTCGCTGCCCGAAGAACTTGGACGTCCTGTAGAATCACTGCCTCAAGATTTCTGATCAATCGAATGAAAGAATTTCTGATTTACTCGGAAGCAGTAAAATAGACGTAAAAAGTACAAATTTGAAGGACGATCTAATTCAAAATTAATCGCAATCACGGTCTGAAACTCAACACTTTACTTTTGAGCAGCTAAAATATTAATACGTGAGGTAAATCAAAAGCAAAATTCTTGATTTCACTTTCTCGTTTTACAATGACTCGAGATAAACCTATATTTTTACCGATTAATGAACTAATGTGCGATTCAATATTTGCCGTCATTTTGAAAGTATTTTATTATTTTAACATTTTTCGCGTTTTTATTATAACAATTATACTTTTTCTCTCTCCATATATCGATATCGATTACAGTCAGTAGTACTTTTCTCCTTTAAAGAGCATATTCGATAGAAATGATGAATGAGATACAAAGATTAGCCTGTGGCATTCTGGGTAATCATCGAGGGTAAAAGAAGTGGCGTATATTTCCCGAATTCGAAATCTCCTAGACTCCCCGATCTAGAGATGGTTCAACGTAGAGCAGCTTGGTTTATTAAACAAAATTTAAGATTTGCAGTATTTCGGCTATAATAAAGACTTCCGGGTGGGATTCGCCTAGTGATAGATGACTTCATTATAGAAGGAAGTTATTCGGTTAACAAATCTTCCTTTGATTTTGAAATATAAATAACAAATTATGGGAATATACTATGGAGTTGAAGAATATTTCTATTGAATCATTAAATCTTTTTTGAAGCTCATTTAAATATCTTATTTAATCTTTTTATGTCTGTTTCAAGGAAAAGGAAAGATATTTCTTATTTATAGGTACAAATTCAAATAAATATAACTTCCTTTAATGGTTTTTTTTTATTTACAAGACATTTGAGAGTGGATCCAATAAGAATTTGGCCTCGGTCACTGACTTGGATGCTTGTTTATAAATGCTACTTCGCCAGACAGCATCAAAAGTTGTTGATGTCGAACTGCATGGTCAGTCACCTTCGAATGCGATTTTCCCGAGAGATAAACTTCTTTCATAAAATGCATTCGTCGTTCCCACATTCGTCCTAGTTTCTCTCCAGTTCCTAGAAGTCGCGACAAGGGAGAATTCGTAACGTTTAGTTCATGCCAAGAGCAAACTACCGCTCTTTCTCGGTGGGACCGTTGCTTCGCAGCATTCTCTCGCCTTGAAAAATGCGCAGTAACGCTCCAAAATTCCAGCAATTGAACTCTCGAGTGAAGAAGTGCGAGTCGAACCTGCCTCACCTGGCTCGCCCCACCTCGTGCAAATGAGTATCAGGTTGAAGACATCTTCCGGAAAGGGCATTCAAATGGGCGAAGCGCATGGCAGGGGATGTGACACTTGTATGGAATGCCACATCGGGAAGAAGCGCAGGATTAGTCCAGCTCTTCAGCAACACTCTCATGAATAGAGGAAGGACAATGAAAGTGGGAGGCACTCCAAACGACACTCCAAAGGTCTCTCGAGAGAGAGGAAGGGGTTCTAGTGGCCCCACCCACGCATATTTCTCTCCCTTCCTCTCACGTCTTCCTCCGCGCGCTCTCCATTCATCTCTCGCTGGAAGCAGATGGACACCTCGATTTGGATGAGTGCCTCCAAGCAATTCTGTTCCAGAATTTTGCCAGGTAGTGATCCTTTGTCGCATTGGGAGGTGTGACGGCGGAAATCATTGGGAAAATGTCCGAGAGGCTTTTTAAAGATGTTTGGAGACTTCATGGCTATGGAAGATTTTCGGGGAAAATCTCGGACTTATAATTATGTGCTTTATTTAGTGTGGAGGTGCCATTTGGGCCCTAAACGCATTCTAGCTGTCGTTCCCACGGACCAAATGAGACGGAAGGCGTTCCCCAGAGAAGTGGTCAGTTAAGAAGCGATTCTTAGTCAGTTTGTTACGTCTGACTGCGTTCTAACTCAAGGAAATGAGGAATTGTCATTTCCGTACGTTAAAGATACACGGAACGAATTTTTATTTTATTATTTTTAATAATGAATACATTTTCGGCAGGATTCGAAGATTTATTCAGATTGAAGTGAATTTGATACATTCGATTCGATCAAAAGATTTATGGAAAGGATAATCTTCTAACGAATTTCATATACATCTGATAACCTAAGGAAAATTGGCACATACGTAGGAACGTCGACGTTATCTACCAACCAGGAGAATACATATTATCTAGCCGTAATTATAACAAGATGTCTTTGAAATTCGTCATTTTTCATGTAAGCCAAATGGAATTCTTTTTCTGTTTGTAGTTATATTTAGTGTAAGTTGTATTGTCATTGCTTCTTTCCGATTTTCAATTTCACATTTTAATAGATTAACAATTAATATTTTTATATCGGTCTTTTCTAATTTGTCTTGTAATATTACATCTTTTATTTATTTCCTATAATGCCACTCCCATTTTATCCTGACGTTTCTCTGTCATCTTTTCTGATGGAACTAAGATTTAATTTCACCATTGCTCCAACATTAACGCTCTATATCTTATACTTTTGTCCCTTTATGTCTTATTTATCATAAACGAATACGTTTTTCCAGCAAAAGCTTCTTGACTACTAATGCCCTAAGACTATCATCGAAAAATTATTCGTCTTTTCATTTTCTATATATCATTGTCATAAGTAAACCGAGACGATAGAAATGACGTTCGAGTAGAAATGCACACCTATTTACCATTGTATAGATAAGCTAAAGAAAAGTCAAACTCACTCAGATGAATAAATTAGTTTTATCAGTCTCAAAGTAAATTTCGTTCGTAAAAAAATCGCCCATAAAAGTAACATAACTCTATCCATCGCAAATCTCTCATTGAAATTCACGACAGGATAGAAATTTTTCTCTTTCCTTTCAGCTTCAACATTGATGTTCGCGAGGACAAATTGAGCCAACTTAACGCATCAATTTCGCTAAATTGGTATGTACTCATCGTGCGAGAAATGAAGTCTCTTTTTCACCCATCTCTCCCTTCGTACTTATTTCCAATTCGCCTTTTTCCTCCGAGATTAATGGCGGGTGAATTTTATTGATACAGCATGTTACAGCAGAATCGTGCCTAATGATTTTACTACGGTTGCGAGCGATTGATTCTTAAGGAGATTAATGAGTGGCTTCCAACTATCTCCTGTACACGATTACGCAGTCGAGAGTTCCAGAAGACATCTTCCTCCGCTTTCTTTCTCTTTTTTCTGCTCCTCCGCAGGAAGAAAACTGCGCATTGCCACCGCCCTCGCCGCGAGGGAGTCACGATTCACGGGCGTTCACGCCACGTTGGGAGGACGAAGAAATGCGAACGGGATGGGAGGAGGAAATGGTGATTGAAAGTCCGATCGAGAGTAATGTTAATGTTTACATTGGTTAAAAAACAGGATCGGAGAGCTGATCTGCATTAGTAGATTGTTATTGGTTTATTGGGATGGAACTATAATAACTAAGAAATCGAATCCCAAAGATACGAGTATTAAGAGAAGACAAGAGTAACAAATAGGGATTAAATATTTGTTATTCGCGTAGAGTTGAATCTTAGGATGAGGGATTTATTCTAATGCTCAAGATCATTAACCATATGAATTCAGCACTTAGCTCTAAGTTTTCATGAAGGAAAATGATTCCAGAATGCATTCTACTCTCTGTTATTGTTGGTACTGAATACGATGATGTTTGAACTTAGATATCATTCATAGTTAATTTTTCAATTCGCATAGTAAATCTACTTGGAAAATTGGTTTTCCTTCATTTGTGAGGTCGAAAGCTGTATTTCTTTAACAGACTAACTCTGTCGATTCAGGTAAGAGCTAATTTTTGAGTTGATTATTCTCTCATTGAAAAACTTGTGCTCTCATTAATTGCTTGACAACAAAGCAGTGAAAACGTAGCAGGCAATATTTCCAGTGTCTTCCTTTGCATCTTAGAATTCCAATTAATTTTCGTATTCATATTTTAATTTCCTGGAAACGTAAAGTAGATAAATTTACATCGGAATTTCTTCAGAGAATTCTTTTACAACTTATCGCTCATGCGTAGTTGTAATAGTTTCCAATGAACCTCTCATTGCCACGATTTCAATGTAATGAATTTCATCTTCGCAAGTAGCACTGCTCTACGGGATGTCCTCCAGTTATGTGATCAAATAGATATTGACTCCTTTAACGCCAACAGAAAAGAAGCTCGACAGCAACATTGATTTATTGGACTGACATTCGTCTAAAAGGTGTATTTACATAAAAAAAATCTCCGTATCTTCTCCTCCACGAGTGTGATGCTGTCTCAGCACCAAGCACATTAGAAACGAAAAATTTCAAAAAGAAAAACAGCGCGCAAGGTTGAGATGATGAATGAATCCACGGCGACAGGCGGATGTTTATAGACAAAAAAACGGTCGAAATGACAATCGTCGATGGTGAATGAATGGGGGAGCTGTAGCAATCGAAGCGAAGAGAGAGAGAAAGTCGAGGAAACAGAAAAAAGCCCCGAGTTTAAGCGGCGGGAAGCCGGAAGAAGAAGAAGAAAACGAAGCAGGGAAGGAAAGAGTTGTCATGAAGAAAAGAGGGTGGAGGAGGGTCTGTACCGTCTGAATAGGTTTGGACCACAGTGCTCGCGGATGGGATGGGCCAAGTGAAAAGGCAGCGGAGAAGAAGGCTTTACAATGGGAGATTGGCTTCGGTGGCTGTCGGGTGGGAGGTGTCCCCGGTGGTCCCGGTCGGCGGTCTCCGTGGTTACCACCGACGGCGTTTAGAAGACGTCGTGTGCGAGCATTCACGGCCTCCCACGCATACAACTTCGCCCACATCCAGTCACACGCGCGCGCGCTCTTCGGAATGGATGGCGTTCGTGGAAGTCTTAAGGGGAGAGTACCACACGCTTGTGGTCTAGGACCACGAGATTTTTTTCGTTTCACCGCAACACCACTCACTTCCCACGACATTCGCCTTTTTTGTCTTCCTCTCTCTCTCTCTCGTTCGTTTCAGGCGCTGCACAATGACCACCCCCTATTTCCCTCGGTTCGCTCCTGCAATTTGCGTCGTGCGAACGTTCTCAGTGTAAAACATTTTGGGCTAAAAAGTTTGGGTCTTTCTTGCGTCCGAAAGCGATTTTCGTAGAATCGAACTTTCTGGCGAAGAAAGAGTAAGCAGATAGACCTGTGGAATTCGATATAATATTCAGACTTGAGTGACGACGATTAGACGTCGATAATTCGCTAGAAGAAAGCACGTTTATCGCATAAAAAACATGAAATAAATATTTTGCAGGCTCCTATATTAAGATGAAGTAAAATTCACATAAATTATGATCATATGGTTTTGATATAATTCGGTAAAGTTACAATCAATCCAAGCTTTGTCGTTGAGGTGTGGGACTAATTTGTTTGCTGCGTAATTTGCTATATAGATATCTAATGTCTCGTGAAACTCGAATTCTGCCTAGTAGTATTTTTCATTTGCTAATTAGTAAAATTACAACGTGAAATCTCTCGGAATTGATCCTAAGATAATCGCGGATTCGGTCATTTTTAAGAGATAGAAAATAAAAGAAATTGTAACGTTTATTCTAGTCCTTGTCTTCATGTTTGCTATTGATCCGGATTGCATCTTAATATAAAATGTTTAAAAATGTATTAAGAGAACCTTCATATTAGAAATAATTGGATGATAAATAGAGATCAAACGAAACTTTCCGTGAGAATTTGAATTATATAAAGAAAATTATGTCTGCATGATTTTGGGAATAAATTATCTGCAAGTTATGATCATGTATTAAGCATTTCCGTGATTTTGGATTCTATGCGACGTACGTTTTTGTCCCCGGATCAACATAGTCTTAGCGATTTAGAAAGAAATTTGAAAGAGCCTCAATTTTTAGTCTTATTAACTCGAACGAGTTAATCCACAGAGCAATTTTTAGGAATAAATGAAGTCTAAGTTGCTTTATTTGCTTGCTATCATTCCCAAATCCAACCTCCTAAGATTTCACCGCTTTCGTATTACGGCGTCTATATTCTGTCCTAGATTGTCCGAATATTTTTATTCTACACAAAATATCTTCATTTGAATCAATACCCAGTTTTTGTAATCTATATGCGTAGGCTGTACATTTGAGTACCATTTCATAAGATTAACAAAGTTCCAGTGTCGGCTTTATAGGCCGAAACTGGTACCTTGTTATTGAACCTCTAAGGAAAAAACTTTTATTCACAGATTTTGACAATTCAGCCTCACTCAAAAAGAGCTACTTTATTCCTCTGTTTGATAATCGAAGTATTTCCGATTTTTACGCTCAGATACAGAAAAAATACAATTTTGTTGGTAAAGAACGTGCTAGCTATTAAATTTTATCTTCACAAAGATCAAAAAAAAATATGTGTTTGGGTGATTTGTTTTCGTGAGACTCGTTAACTCGCTATCTAGAGCTTTAAAACCGTTTTATGGTTTCGTCAGCGATCAGTGAAACAAGTCATCCATTGAAACAGTTGGGAAACAAAGGAAGTCCTACGACTGGCCACATCAGTCCTTTTCGGTTACGTCAGTAATAAAATTCTTCGATGACTGAACTATAAAACATATCCATAACGCTGTAAGACAGCGAATGCTGCAGCATTAATCTCGACTGTTGAACAAGAGGGTTCGATCATAATTCGACGTCGATTTCATCATTTTTTGTTCTCTTTCTTATGCCGAATCGCCCTTCTCGGCAGGCGACTTTTGCGATAACATATTTGAATCGTTACATTAGCATCGAGTGTATCCCCACCATGCTGAAGGTTACGCGTGAGCCATTTATCATCGGCGTTAAATGAGATAGGACTGAATTAAACATGGAGAACATAATTAATTTGTTTTTTTCGAAGGTCAGTCGTGACTGTTAATCCAGTATGTTTCGAGTTTACAAGATAATTCCGATGTCTGTTAACTTGTATCTAGGGAAATAATATCTAAGGCTCATCACTTCAAATTCACGTTAAGACGGAGATTTTTTCGCTGTGAATTTCAGAAATTTCCCTAGTTTAAATATACTTGTCAAAGATTTCACGAGGATATGACTGCTGTGATTAAATTTAATCAAGGAGGTGCATTTGAAATTGATTTTTAAAATAATAAAATGAGTTTTCATTTTTTAACTATTACACGTATATACCCTTGAGTGTTTCGAATAATATAATAAAAGATATAGTAATGTGCATTGTTTAGGTAATTATGAAGAAAATAATCTTGGAGAACTTCTGACTATTTATTTACGTGAAATTCAAACAATTCACTTACGTAACGAATAATTGTGTTCAATAAACCTCAAAGGTTGCAAGAATCATATGGCTGATAGATTATGATTTTTAGTAGAATGGTTTTCATGAGGGTAATTTGAAAGAGATATAGTCTAAGGGATATTGAGATTGGGAAATAGGTCAGGATGGACCTTATGTCTTAGATTAGATTTTGAGTATAGACTTATATAGTATAAGTGAGCTGCAACCTTCCCTGAGAGGAATTGTCCCTTAATTTTATGTTTTCCAATGAGAAAATTACATCTGAATACCTTTAATTTACTAAAATCAAGTTAGGAGATCCTAAGAGAAAGGGGTGGCAACTAAAATGGAGAACATACTAAGAATCAATTTGAATTTCATCTGTAAACAACTTTTTTGCTAGTATGGGTTTGTAATTTAACGAATCAGGCTCCCAATAAGAAGCTGAACACAACAAGACAAAATTTAGATTTCAGGAGAGGAGGAAAGACCTCCCAGAAACAGAACCCTGTTATTGTCTCACTGGCGACTTTCCACATCCTTTATAAGAATTTCCTATGTTTCCTCCACACTTAAATGAGGATATTTTGCACGGAAGAGCCAGGTTGGATGCTGTTTGAAACTCCATAAATCTAGAGAGGTTTCTCTTTGTGAAGGAAACTACCCAAAGCTGTTTTCAGTTCCGCCACAGTGAAGGAGAAATAAAGGAAAGGAGGAAATAAAGAGAATAGCCGAGGTCTTTGTATCTGCGGATGAGAAGGACAAGGGCGAGATATCTTCCTCGCAAGTTTCAGCTTGTCTCTCTTTTCAGTGGAACGTATTTCCGAAGACGTGCCATTTGCGTCAACGATTAGACTTACCAATTCCAACGCTGTACCACGTCCTCATGCGTTCGACGCGAACATTTCCTAGTACTAAACCCATCTGCTTTAGGCTGGGAAAGCAGAAGGACTCAGTACAAGATAGTGCATACTATCTTTCTCTTGCCTAATAGACTAACTTCCATAAATACATATGCTTCCTCATTGCCTTGTGTCATGATCATATCTCTTGATATGTTACAACTTTCTTAACTATTCCCTTTGCTGAGTGCTCTCCTTGAATTTAAATTATACTGAAAAGGAAGGATTGACAACAATAAATGGCCACTTTTGTCACCAAGATTCGCCAAGTTTTCCTTAAAATACGGACATTTTATACAGCAAATAAACATTTAAAGCGCAATCATTTAGTCCAAGGAATAAATTCTGCATTTATATTAGAAAGTAAAATAATTAAACTTTGCTTCCTTACAAAGTAATAATTTTCTGGTATTTTATAATGGGCGTTATTTCGGCGCATAGGTATGAATTCATAGCTTTGTATTTTTTCATTAGAATGTTATTACGATCTACTTAGAGAATAATGAGTGGTAAATAAATATTAGCTGAGTAACTCAAGTATAAATCTGGCTAACGCTATCAGTCTCGAAGTAGAATTTTATTAGTTAACTGGGATAGAAGATGTATCTAAGAATAAGAAATATCACCTTTATGTATGGCAAATCCCAAGCGATATTTTAATTGCTCACCCTTTAAGGTGACATTATAGTAAGAATGACATCTACAGGAGAGCTTTGGAGCTTGAACATGTTAAATTCCAGCCGAATTCATCCGAAGTCGTCTGAACAAAGTTAGAAGATATTTCTTCCTTAATATTGCCTTATCGATAAAGCCAGCATTCGATCAAGAGCAGTTCGATTCCTTGGGCATACCCTAGCGTTCCGAAATAATCGTGAGGTACCGAGAAGCAGACATATATTGATGTGAATCCATACCATGGAATGGAACTCATCATTATTGAGACAGGAAAGAAGAAGCCGAAAATAAGACAGAAGGCGATGAAGAAGGCGAAAGAAGAGGTGTCAGCTAAAAGATCGAACATGGCGCTTTAAAGAGCGTTGGGTTGGCAGGTTTTCCCGCCCAAGAGGTCATTAAAGGAGCAGAGCGCATCCCGCTGAGTGTATGGCCGACCACGCGGGGTGTCCACACATCCACTGCAGAGGATCGCAGGAGAAGGGCAATAGGAAGGGAGGTTTTAGCCCATCTTAACGACACAAGAGTGAAGTAGAAAAGGGGATAAGTCGGGCAAAGGAAATGCATTTAGGGATGAGCAAGGGCGTTGGAAGAAGTCCGTGTTTCCAAACTTGTCCTTCATTCCGCGGGGAGGCGGCCACGTGGCTTCTTTTTCTGGAAAAGGGAAGAATAGAAGATGGGCCTTATGCGAACGATCTGAGCTCTTTCACGTCCGGCGTCCAGCAGAGAGAATCCTTCACGAATGAGTGAGGTGTTGGTCCACTCTGTGGGAGAAAAGTCTTTTCTCTCGAGGTTTTCGCGCCTCGTCCCATTGTTGCAAGGGGTGCAGTCGAGGATTTTCTGAGAAAACTGCCTTGGCTCTCGAAATTGGACTATTCTCAGCGCTTTAAAAGAGGATACTTTTTCGTGAGGAAGCCATCTGCCTACCGCTCGTAATTTTTTTAGGTCTTTACGTATTAATCAGGATGGATGTGGCGCTTTTTTAGCCTTTTGTGATTTCTTTTTTACGCCGAATGGTAAAACGCGGTTGTAAGCAAGCCCCATTACGCAAGAAATATTGCCACTAGATTAAACTACTTTTCGCTTCAATGCTGGATACAAGCGGAGGTGCTCCAGAAATATGTTTCGAGCTTCTTGCGCAATTTTTATCGGAGATTATACCACTTATCTTCTCCGAGGAAAGACCACTTGAATGTGAAGAGAAAAAATGATCTCGGTGGGAGTGAATTTTGAGCACTAATCACGGTGGAGGCACTCGAGGGACCATTCGCAAGAAGTGGCGCATTATGCACGCTTTTCCCGAGCGGTGTAATGAAAGGACAGGCAATATAAATCCCATGTGGCTGAAAAAATACGCGTTCGCTGCTGTTCAAACTTAATTTTGCCCATACTTTATTATGCTTATAAAAATGTCAGTTTTTATTTCATGGCATATAAAAAGTCGTGCATCTCATATGAAACGCATTCTTGAGCATTTTGCATGGTGCTTGCGGAACGCAAATCGTTTAGAATTTACTGGAAATGAAGTGATTGGAAATATATGTCCCTATGTTTAAATAAATGCAATGCAATAATGCGATGCAATAATCAAAATATTCAGGTTTACTTTATAAACATCATAAATTTGTTTCCTCGATTTCTTCAATTATTTTGTTATTTCCCGGCGAATTTCGGAAACTGATTAGGTAGAAACATTGAGGTTCTTATTCCAAATCCGTTCTTGGTCTTGGATGTTTTCGTTTGCAGATTGAGAGGCTATTGATAGGATGGTCATCATGGACTAAATGTTGCTTTATTGAAAGACAAGGCTATTATATACGATACTAAGATTTAAAAATTGCAGAACCTGATAAAGACGGATTAAACTGCCAAATTTTTTTCGTAGCGTACATTCTGCGAACGAAGCTTATTTTTCTGTAGATAATTTCGCTCTCCGTATATCTCGAACCTTTCTCATTTACCAGTGACTTAAAGAACTCAAAAAGATACTGTATAACATAGGAGTAAAAAAGAAAATGGCTCTCTGAGGAACAACGATTACTTCAGAACTTACCCCCAGAAAGAAAAAGATCCGAGTTTGGCTTCCGGTTTAAACTATTCCCATTTCACAAGATTCTCTAACTCATTGATTTGTCTCCATTTCTGATTTTTTTTACGCGGGAAAGGTTACCACAAATTTGATAACATGTTTATTCCTATAAAATACGAGGATGTGTAGGAAATGGAAAACTTATTAAGTATTTATCTCTATATATCTTTCTCTTAAAAACCAGATTTTTTTATCCTAACCCTTTTATTTTAAACTGAAAAGGGAAGATATCACTTTTCCCATTCAATATTCATAAGCTGTCATACTATGGAAAGAGTATTTATTTGATGAAAGACTTTTATTTGATTTCTCATTCATATTCATGAACCTCAAGTAAATTTTAAATACACAATTTTTTACCTCCAATGACGAAGAATACCGAAGAAGCGCATGCGTATATACGAGTACAATTATCAGTATGTCAGTGCAGTCTTCAGTCCTAAGAGCCACATTCCCTCTAACATCAACCATAGAAACCTTTGGAGAGGGAATGAGGGGAATAGCCAAATGAGGAGTGAGGTAGCTTGTTCTTACTTTCCTCCCTGAGCCAGAATACTATAAGTGGGTAAAGTCCAAGTAATTGCAGCACAAATAATCAATGAGAGACATTCTCTAAACTATTCTGAATATGGAGAGACCAAACTGAATACCATAAATCAGCATCACCAATACTTCAGTGGTTTCTATATTATTACAGCCATTGATAGGACTGAAACATAAGTAAATGAAAAATTTATTTTTCTCTATCTTGTACCAAAAGACAAATCAAAACGTTCTATTCGTGAAGATATAGTAGGAAGAACGAGCGTAAGACTATCCATAAACATTTCCATCTGGTTCCACTCATGGTTGCATTTTTCCATCACAGCTTCCACTAAAAATGCCATGCAGCCAAATTTGTTCTTCACCCAGAAAGGAGTGTGAAAGTGGTCAAAAAACGACACATTTTTGCAACACAACACTCCTTTAAACTGGATACTCTCTCGACTTAAAGTTAACATCTTTCCTCGAAGCACGTGGTTGCCCAAGAGATGACAGACTTGCAGGGGTGCGGAGACAAAGAGATATAGGAAGAGAAATGGTTGGAGTGAGGAAAGGAGATAGGAAGGATGGCGAACGTCCTCCTTAGCGGAGCAGCTTTATCAGCAGGGGTCACGAGCTGGAGGCGAAAAAACGGTTCAAGAGGGAGTCCCCGGGGCCACGGTTGGCCAGCCAGTGTCAGGGAATCGTGAGTTATGGCGAAGCAAGTGCTAAGCAAAAGTCTCGGAAGATAAGCTCGGACACGTAAAGCGCCCACGTTATTCAAACGTGAACGCCGGACTCCCCACGCGCGCCTTTGGGACTAAATCCCCGGAAAAACTCGCTCCCTGAGCGCGATTTTTTGCCAAGCCTCCTCGACCGTATCCCTATTTCTGTTTCTTCGGATTCGGAAGGAAGACTTTCATCTCCGCTCTTTTTTTCCCCGTCCGGTTTTCAAACGGGAGGTTTTCATCCTTTGGAAATCATAATTTCGGAATCTTAATCATGACAAATGGGTCCATCTAGCGCGCGTAAAATGTACGGCCGTTGTGTCGGATGTGGTGACGTGCGCCAAAGAGATTGTTTAGGATTTTAGCGAGCTTTCGGCGAGTTTTGAATGAGCGCTCAAAATATTTATCATGGGGAAGCGACAACAAGAAGGCAGGTGGAGGCTGCGGGATATTGCATTCGATGAAATGTATGCGTGACAATGATACTAACGCGTAAACCCGGAGAATGTGTCGCGGAACTCGTAAAAGTTACAGGAAATAAAATGTTCTTCTCTTCAATATTTACTGTCCGAGAAGAAGACTGTGTACGACCTCGTTAATACTTCTTTAAAGTTAACTAGAGCAGGGAAGATTATATTATCTGGAAGCGCAAAGTTCATGAGATGTCATTTAGTCATCGTTCAACTCTATGCAGTATGCAGGCGTAGAAAAGACTCTAATAATACGAGTTACGCGAAAATTTTCACGCAAACAAACTCAAATTTTTGAGATTACTTTTTATATGGATTTAAAATTATCACAAAATATCCATACTGTGTATCTGTTGGAATTACTATTCTAAGCTATTAGTTAGTCAATTAATTATATCAACAAAGATGGAGTCAATGGATAGTTACGTAAAGAGTGTTGTTGTAACTATTCTGTTGTTGTAGAAACATAAGTGACAGCATTAGGGTTAGAAACTGCGACAGAATTCACGTCTCTGTTATTGAAATGGAACTCCCAATTATTTAGCAAAATAAATATTTATTCTATATTTACATTAAAGAATATCGAGATGTTAAAGAGCTGCTGCTATTTTTGTATCCTTTTCTAACAAAGGATAAAGGAAATACATTTAAGCCTTGGTTATCACTATAAATTTATAATAGGGAGCGTGTCAACCTTGCCTGTGTAATGAGTGTAATACCGCTGTGATGCTGTATCAATATATCTTGTTTATTCCCTGTGGTGATGTCTATAAAGTCAAGACCGAGCTATTACTATTTACTTAATGGAGGTTTGCAATAAAGATATGCTATTCATTTTACGATAAATATCCACAGTTCAATAGCTTCTTCTGTAATTTTATAATTAATTAATTTTAAATTATTTTTTTTATCTCTGTGCTCTTAACATAACAATTGTCAAAATTTTCCTAGCTATAGTGCGCAAAGAATATTCGGCTCTCTTCCTTAGTTGACCTCAATTACAGCAATGAAATTGATGTTATGTTATCAAATCGAAAATGTTCTAACGATTTGGGAGTTGTTCCAATTTTTGGTTGCTTGGCATATATACTCATTGTCAGATTTGAGAGTAATACTCGAGGTCTGTACTTTTTCGCCTGCTGGTTCAGCATTTACACGGAAAAATGGAAGGAGTCAATTTATTTAATTTTTTGCTGTCTTGGTATCACTCCAATAGTTAACGTATGAGTTATATTTTTACACCGTTAAACAAACATTTTTTAGTTGGTATGTTCTCAACTAACTGAATATTAGTTTATGTTAATATCTAGAATTTTAGCCAACGATATCTCTTTTAAAGGCCATGTGAGGAAAAAAAGGTTTTGCTATGTCAATATTATGTTCGTCCCTAAGCCAAGAGACAATTAACTGAAGAAACTTAAATGAGTAAAATATTCATTGGACCTCATTCAGGTATCTCACGCATTGCCACTTTAAATGAACATCCTGAAACCTAAAACGATTCTATCCGTCTCACGCAAACTTTCTGTAATGAAAAGGCCGAAGGTGAAAAGAAATTTGTTAGAATGGGCGGGGAGGACTAACAGAGGAGAATGAATCCAATATCGTAACTCCACGAAAGTATTATAGCGAAACTGACACGTTTTTGAGAACAAGGCGATCTATGTTGGATTATAGGGGAATGTTGTAATAATTCAGCAGGGAATTTATCTATGGTGGGAAATTTATGATACCCAAGTCTTTTTCCCTTCCCGCCTTTCTTCGAGTTAACTGCGCCGTTCTTTTCGTGTTAGCGAAAATTGCTTTCTAAAATAGGATAATTCTCTCTTCATTATTTCCGGATTTTTAATCTCTCGGTTATAGGCCTGCTACTCCACAGATGTAACTTGCAAACAGTGTAATACAGGCAGCTAGTGTATAACTAGAAAAAGTGGTGCTTATTCATTTATTCTCTTTCTACCACTATAACCCCCTTGCACCCCTTGCCACACATCTTTTCCGGCTTTTAGGGTCTACATTTAAATGTGAATAACCAAGGAATTTCATTCACGCAAAACTTAATAGAATTTTGAAAACTTGTTTCACGTAAGTAAATCTTTAATTTATTACTAGTGTGATTATAAAGATGTTGAAAAAAATTGCATAATTAAAATAAACCTTATAAAAAGTATGCTTCAGGCTGATATTCTACAGATACTTGCACATGAGATTAATTTATTTACATATGTTCATTCACAAGTCCTCGGTAGTATAGTGGTCAGTATCCCCGCCTGTCACGCGGGAGACCGGGGTTCGATTCCCCGCCGGGGAGAAAATTTTTTTTGCCGGCCGTGGTGGCGGAGTGGTTAGCGTGCGTTAACGCTCCAAACACACGGTCCCGGATTCGAATCCCGGCTTATCGGATTTTTCCGGTTAGGGAATGGTTCTTTGTGATTGTTGTGTTTATTAAGGAAAATGCAAAGTAAATAATAATAAAATAGAAAAACGGGGTTAATTGTAAGTGGCCTGCCAAGGCTAAAATTCGCCCAAATAATAAAAAGACGGCGTTATTATTATTATTACATGGTCGTTGATGATTTTTGAGAATGCGGGGTGACACATGAAAAATGGATCCATTGTAGTCTCCAGTTTATATATTTCATCTACAGCAAAATGTATCTCGATAAGAATATAATAAGGCTCTTTTTACCTATCGTCTGGTATCTATTAAATTCTGTTTCAATTGATACGTAATGTAATAAAAGGTGGCTTAAGGCACTTCGCCTCAAGCGGGAAAATACATAGTTCTACACGACCCAGTGTACACTCAAGTACGTATACAACAAGGAGGACAAAAATGTGCTTGAATTGAAGGTGCCTGTGTTTCGGTACACTCTTTGAGATTCAATAAAGACTATCGTATTTTAATAACTCAAAATATGCCGCTGTTTTTATAGGAGGGAATCGGAAATTCGCCTCGGTCCTGGAAGGAGCGACCGACAAAAGAAAAGCATTCGTCGGACTCCCTTTGAAAATTACTATCGGAAAAGCATGTTTGCGGTTCTTTATATTCAATAAAAATATCTCCCTTCTGCCGGATTCTATGGCCATGGGATCTCGAATTCATAAAGTTACGGCGATAAGATCAAAATGGGAGAGTCGTGTTCTCTTGTTTCTTCCTCCACGACCATGTTTCCCTGCGTGTTGCTCAGAGTGATTTTTACGTCGTCCTTCTATTTAGCATAAAATTCCTATTTTCTTTTATATTACTCATACTTTATGCGCCTTTTAATATTCCTTTGAATTCCTCTCATTTGGCATTCCATCCGAAGCGTTCCTTTTATTTTTAATCTCACTTTTAAGACTCGGTCTCCTTTATTCTTCCGGAAGCGAATAAATCACCGAAATATCTTTAATTTTAGCTCATGATAACTTTTTGAATGGCGGCTTTCATTTAGATTCTATAGCAGTTTTTCATTTGCATGGACAGAGTTGCTTAAAATTTATAATTTGCGGCATATGCATCATTTTCCGAATACAATCGGTTTCCTAATACGTCATTCTGAAGATAAAATTCCTTGATAATACGTCTTTTATGAATCCTAGACATCTATAGCATAGGAGAATACTTATATTGGATGTTATTAATGAATCCTCTCCTATTAAATCTAGTAATCGTGGGAAAGGATCAGCTCCCAAAAATATATATTTTCGGCTACAAAAAGGAAACCATCTCTTTTCGGTAATATATAAATGCGTTACTTACTTAAGAATTTAGAATGTTACATATATGTTTGGTGCATAATAATGGAAAGGAAAAAATATTTTTTGATTTTAATATTATTATTTACACTCTTTTTGACGAAGATTCACTATAAATTCGAAATTAAAATTTTGATTCTGTATATGGAAGGGTTTCAAATATCACTGTATTAGTTTAATTAAATAAATAAAGTATACGGTTTGTGTATCGCGGAAAGTTATGGAGGAAAATACGATTACCTATTCTGTGCCTTTCAAAATCTTCAAATTATTCTCATAAACCTAAAAATGTTTTCTTATATCTCTATTAAGCTGTTTTAGTTATCGAAGTGATACAAAAGATTCCATCATCATAAATCTCCAGTGAAAAGAAAGAAGATGAGAAAAGCACGAGGAAGTTGTGAAAGAAATATTTAGACAGTACCATGTGCCAAAGGACTGCATAAATCAAATAGTTTTAAAATTATAGTTCATCAAAATCTGTACAGGTAGTTGTACCTGTATAGGTACAAAATCGGTAACTTTCCTTTGAACAGTAGAAGGTGAATATAGGTCCTAAGGCTGGAGCGGACAAAGAAGCTCTCCAAGGGCGATTTAAGAATATTTCCATATGAGTTCATTTCCAATTGACTCTTTAGATGCTATTTTGTTGTAGGTAGTTTGTGTTAAATACAGTATTTGTATACTGACCGTGAAAAGGCTTCGTAATCTGATTTAAATTCATGCTACTCGACAATTACTAGACCAATTACTAGTACTACAAGGTCAACAAGGATAGCGGTCGCTCTCCTGGATCCGCCTTCAGGCGATCATTTTTCGAAGATTTAGGAAACAGTATTATTACCACGTAATACCTACCTAATCTGCCTATCATAATCTGCCAGCATAACTTCCAGGAATTATAAGAGGTTCCCACACTTTGAGGCCATTTATATGGGATTTACATTTACAACCGTGAATGCTATCGGGAGAAACCGCGTCTTCGAATCGAGAATTTCGTCATGTGAGCAGTACTTTCATTTATTTCCGCTTATAGTTTATATACTTTTATATGTAACTTCATACGAGGTTAGGTGGAAGAGAGGCCCACTCGGGCCTAACCTCGCCTAATAAAGGGTCGAATAAATAAATAAAATAAATAAATACTTTTAGGGTAAATATTCATATTAAAATTTATCATCTTAGTGCTCGTGTTCAATCTTTTTGATGAATAGACTGCAGTTTCCTCATAAATGAAATTGTTACTTCTGAATAGCTCTTCTCTTCTTGTGAAATCCCATTCAATTACCTCCGATGCACATAAGTTTGAGACTGCTATATATTTTGTCTCGTATCATATTTACCCACAAGAAGGCAAAGTCATTGGTAGAAATGAATATTTAAGGATCCCTTGGTCATGAAATTTTTTTAGTATTTTTTAATTACTTTAATTTACCGTATTCACATAGCATTCTCAAAGTTTCCTCTGTGGAATAGCTGTGCCCTTCAGCTTCGTTCAAAACATCCCTCGGGCTTAAATCGGTTTTTAATTCCGTCCCATGCCCTTCCATATCACGAGGAGGTATAAACCTCGAGATAGCCTCTCTATATACACCATACAAATGAAAAGAAGAATATCCACCCACAGGCAGGCAATACGCCGGGTGTACTTCCTCGCGCTGCACGGCTTTTTCTTCCTTCGTTTTAATATCTTCCCTCTGAATATGACATCTCAATGGCTAACGACCCAATTGATGGTTGGGAATGGAGCGATCTTCGCGGCCATTATGTGTTGCGCGCCGTGTATTGCGTCTGTCAGTCGGAGGAAGGAAAAATAAAACCCAAATCTCCGCCGTTGAATTAAGTTGCGCTTTCCAGGACAGACTCATTCGTCACCTATAGCCACGAAAATGAATGGTCGGTAATTTCTGCTGCCTGTGAACACAACGGGCGCCGTTTTTATATGTTCTCATCGCGGAGTCATTCTTTTTTACCTCTGCTTTGTGTGGGAAACCAACTTCCTCGGCTTCCAATGGCTATTCGTCTTGTCTGTTATGAGGGCTACGAAAGAGCACAAATGTGAATTGTTGGAATGCGTTCTCTGATTATAAGGGAAAAAAAGCCAAGGAAAGGGAGATTTTGTGGTGAGAGGGCTCTGGAATTGGCAGAGGGAGTGATTTGTGCCCCGAGTTGTCTTAACAGCATCGTGAGTTCGCCTGTCAACCGAGCACTCATTAATCTCTTCCTAATCCACGCGATGCCCCCTCACGGCATTCATCAATTAAAGCGAATTATAGCTCGTGAGACGTGTCTTCAATTTTTAAGCGAAGGTCTTATTCTTTCAAACGTAACCGTCTTCGTGTGTTTAAAACAGTTCCGGTTTTATTTTGTTTTCGTAGAAAATTATCCTCGACCGGGTTACATTAAATTATCTACATTTACATATGCACGCACGCCTTTCGGCGTGTGCCGCTGAGGTGGAACTACGTAATTTGAATTAATTAAGCCTGTCGGGGAAACTTTTAGGTTTCAGCGCTTTTATTGGTTAAAATCTTTTCTCCTAGTAGGACGATGGACTTACAGTAAATAGAACGCTACTACTGAGACTTGAAAGAAATCATATTGCAAAGAAGCGCTCATACATTCAATTTTTGAGGAAACTATTGAAATATTCAACATAAAAATAATAAAATTTAAGGTATTTGCTTTAGCTATAACTCATCTTAACCAATTAAACTGGGATTAGTTACCTCCATATCACAAGGGCGTCCTTAATTCGATTCCTACATTTCATTTATTCAGTTCAAATCGACTGTTCTCTGATAAACATTTAATTCATTTCAGTATATGAAACGGGCGATTTTAAAATCACAGAATGAACGCTTCAGCCATTTTCTTAGCTACCCTTCACCTCACAGAAAATGTCTGACGGATTATTACGTATAGGTGGCATATAATCTGTTTAGATGATGTGTTTGAAGTATAAGTAATTCATCATCTAACAATCGGAACCATCTACATTATAAATACATTGATTTAGCACATGTACATTATAGACTTCTTTCAACCCCTTAACAATTTAAGAAGCCGGAAAAAGAAAGTCAGCAAGATATTATATATTAGAGCCTTATGGAAAAGAGTTTGAATCAAGAAATATTTTCTTCGTTTCATTTTTGTTGCTGAATCGTTAAAAAAAGTGGTAGGAGGGGAGCAATGGAGGCTGAAGTGGTGTTTCACAGTACCTAATGATCCTGCATATAGTAGTGTATTGAGAATCGTCAATCAAAGGATAGAAAGTTCATTCTAAATGCTGATGGGGCTCACAAATTTCTTACTCCATTATGATTTATGTTTCCGGAATTATCGTATGTTAAGAAGATTCAAGCAATGATCTTGCCCAAAAGAAATTTTAAATTTCTATGATGTATAACTCAACATAGACTTTCTATTTTTTAAATAAGCTACTACTAATTAATACCGTTTTATCAAAATAAAAAATTAACAAATAAATATAAATTAATAATAAATATAGTGAACGAATAGCAATATCTTTCTTGAAAAAATAAATATGAAGTAAATAACTAGAATAATTTCAAATCATCATTCAATTACTTCCAAGTTTTTTCAAGACCACCAAACATCTGAGTAGACCTCCTGGAGTTCATAAGATTCCCTCTGCAAAACTCAGGCCTAGAAATAAATTTAATAATTTGTATATTGATTGACTCATATCGTATGATATGAACAAGAGTTTCTAAAACTTGTACTGATAAAATATATAAGAGAGATATAATTCTCTTTGTAAATAGAACAAACGTTATCTAAAATAATACTTAATTCATCTATCTTTCCGTCTATCTCCATCTTGTGTTCGATTAATCTTTCTCTAAGATCTAGATCCGGTTTCCATCTCCACATGTATCTGAATCTCCACCCATGTCATTTCATCTTTTCATAGCCTTCTCTCAGTACCTCTTCACTTCTTTATTCATTTCAATTTCCATCTTTATGGCTCCGCTGGGAGGGGAGATTTCACTTCTTACCGTAATAAAGGCATCTTATCTTCCGCCCTTTCTTCACATAATTTGTAGTTTACGTTTCCTGACCTGCCATCGTTATGCCTTTTTATAATATGGATAAGGTAGCTACTGATTTTATTGCTGCAAGGACGGGAAAATATTTTATTGGAATCATAATCCCATTATGTAAGATAAAGATGTTCTTAGCATATATCGTGAGCGATTTCTCAACCTTTTACTATTATTTAGAGTCCTAAGTTTTAGCTCTATCCTCTAACTTGCACGATTTGCTTCCTCTTCTGCAGCTACTGTAGCCATTAACCGAAATCTTCATTTTTCGATTGAAAATAACTTGGTGCAAAGAATTCTTGCTAGCGGTATCTTCATCTACATCTAAACTAAAATCCTGCAAGCTGCTTTTCGGTGATTGGCAGGGGATAGATACCTCATCTGATATTCAAACAAATCAAAAACCGTACTTAGTAGTTTCCACAGGCTAAATTCAACACGGAAGATTTCGACTGATACAGTCATCTTCATGTCTCGTAAACTAAAACCGTTTGTAGTTAAACTGAGGATGACGGCATCAACAAAATCACTCGTGTTAATTAAAATCTGTGGATAACACGATGTACTGCTATCGATTTGCTTCAGATGGTGCTCCATAATGTAAATCCAGAACACCTGGAGTTTATCTGATTTTAATTATCTTTTATATAAGACAGGGGGTGTCGAGGATTGTGAGCGCTTAGAGAATATATTTTTTGGAATATAATTATGAATTAATTACTTGCGATACAGAGGATCGATGAGAGACTGTCATTGAAGTATTGACAAAATCTCATGTCAGATGATGTCATACTTACATAATAGCACACCTGTTCAACCTCTCTTCCCGATAATTTATTCCGCGATCCGCCGAAGCTTTTTAACTGGCCCGCCGATCTTTCTGAAGCTTTCAAATAAAATTTAATCTTCGAATCTTGTATTCACTGATAAAATGGCGAAAACATTTGCGTACATTACGCTCAGTCGTTAAATTAGTCTCGCTTAGACGAAATTTGTTTAAAATAAAAATAAGGATATATAATTAAGGTGATGTATTACATATTTTTAAGTTGCAAGATGTTGTAATTCTAAATTAAAGCAAAGTAGACATGTTGAAATGAGAGGTCCCTTAGTAATTTCCACCATTTTTTTTATTCGACCGTCGACGAAACTAGTCGGTCGAATAAAAAAAAATTTGGTGGAAATTACTAAAGGACCTTTCATTTCAACATGTGCTCGGAGTTCCACAAAGTTACGCTTGGTCATATTAATTTTATTTTAAAGCATAGTAGGGTACTCTCATTCTTAACACATTCGGAACCAAATTTTATGAATACGTGTAATTTCCAAAACCCATTTTGCGCCTAGCCTAGTATTTTGTGCAGGCCTGCTCTAAACAAAAATATTGTGATTCCACGCATACTCCCTTACGCATTATTGTTCCATCTCTCATATTTGCTTCCTTCTTTCCCTCAGCTAAAATTTCTTCCCTTCCACCCTATACTCACAATCAGAGCAAACATCTCCTTTTCCTAGAACCTCTCTTGATGACTCCTTGGCCTCCATACTCCCCTCTTACTTTATCGATAACTCAGAAGGAGAGAAGAATCGTGGGAGATGCACCTCCCATTCTATCGGCTCCCACGTGCGCTTGGCCCACGTTTGATCGCAGCCGAAAGCGTGCGAAGGTGATTAAATTGGATTCGGGTGATATTTTTCACGCGCTCATTACCGCTGGAGGCCTCGAAGGCGCGGTTATGTGCCCCCTCTCGCGGCGGAATACACGCCGTGATTGATGTCCGCCACAGAGAAGGAGGTCCACCGATATAATTTCCACCCTCCTCTCATTTTTTCTACTCCAATACGCCTCGAATCGCTGCCTCACCGTGCCTCTTGATTCGGCGGCGCTTTTTCATTTGCCCTCTACGTGGGCGGGTGCGAAACAACGGTGAAAAGTTTTTCAGCGGTGATTTTTCATTCGTTTCCGCCTCTTCCCTGCCGACAGTTCTCTGTGGCTGTGACGTTTCGCTAATCCAAATTCTATCCAAAGCGCGTTAAGATTACTCGCGTAGTGGAAAGAAATGACCAGAGTTCGTGAGAGACAATTATGTGGTCATCGTCCGAATCGTTCCTTAGACAGGAATTATTATGTAAGAAGACATAAATCCTGTTGGTTGCAAGTGTATCAACACTCACCATCATTACTTTGAATCAGCCAAAAGGGTAGCTGTTGCTTACCTTGAGGGTCCGAGTGATATCTGAAACGATGAACAAAGAGACATATTTCTTTCCCTTTCTATAATAAGGAAAATGATCTTACATGATCTCAATGATTACAAAACGAGTTTATTTCACTCTTGTTTAAGGTACTTTATCTTTCCTCTAATACTTTATCGTTCCTTAATATTTTAATATAAAGTTATCGCCCAATTAGATTTCCTGAAATAGCAAGAATGTCGTAATTTTTATGAAATAATTTTACAAGACAAAAAGTGATACCCGTCTTAGTTCCAAAAATGTTTCTTCATTGATTTATAAGTTCTGCCACAGTAAGTAATGATTTTTTCCTGAGGAAGTTGATCTTAAGCCGAGGAAGAGTAACAACGAAAGAGTTCAAATCAGGATAGAAATGTTTTATGATTTCAGGTTATAAATCAGTTGTTTTTGATCCACTATTTCATCACAAGAATCATCCAATTGAAACTTCTTATTATCAAAATTTATTGAAATAAGTTTTAAAAAATTTTAAAGGCTTCATCATTGGGTCACTCAAATGTTAGCGATTAGATTAAAATACTTAATATTTCACTATCCTTCAATGCCCAAATAACTATCAAGAAAGCAACTCGTGGAATAATATTACAGAATGACGAACGAAGATCTTGCATTCTGAATACCGTGTAATAGGAGGTTTTGTTTTACTTAACATTAATGGTTACACTACGTAAAATCAAGTCACAAAATGGCGAGTATCCAAGTAAAAAGTGACATCAATGAGCAGGAAACGAAATCGCTTATCGAAACGGCAAAGATGAAAAAATCAAATACGAAATAATTTCTACTATTCTCCGTCCTCAACTTAACATAATTAAACCCATAGAAGCTAAATAGCTCATCGCCACTTATTTTCAATTCAATTAGGTACAACAGTAGAAACTACTGCACTTGCTATTTCATCCGTTTTGGATCTTAAAATTTTGATATTTCCCGTTATGAGGCTTACTGCACTGATTTGTATCCAGCAGAAAACGGGAAATTTCGAATATTTTAATAACCATTGAAAAAATGTAATGTTGTTGAAACTAAAATCTACTTAAAATTAGGTAAGGTATCTAACTACAGAAGGAAAACTTCCCTGCTTTATTGGCTGACAAACATAAGTGTTAAGCAGAACCTAAGGCTGTCTCAGAGATTCAGCTAAAGAAATTGAAAATAATTTGGTGAATTTTAGCCTCCTTCCAATCTAATTTTTTATTACATTTATTACTCCATGCTTGATTATAGCTCAGGACGTATTCGGGTTAGAAGGTATCTCCTGCGATCATCTTCCTCAAATTTCTCCAGCGTTCTGGCAAATTAATATCAGTATCGTTATTTCTAACGACCTTTGTTGAAAACTCGTTATGTTTTGTCGTCTTGTAACTACCTCATATTAATGTGAAATCTGGGAACGGGGAAATAAATCAAGAGCTGATTCCAAAATTTGATCTGAGACAAGATTAAGGTCGGAAATATCTTCACGAAGTGAAAATTGAGAGATGCAGATGCTCTTGGGATTATTCACCGCTCATGATTCCTTTAATTTACCTTTCTGCGTCGAGATGATGATTTTGAGCCGTTAAACCATTTGTCGAAAGAGGATCTCCAACCATCGATCTCCCGGAAATTACCGTAACAGAAAAAGCCTTTCCTTCGCTTTTTATCCTTAATAATCACACGTTGAGCGAGGATATTCTCTACTTCTTCTAGTTTAGTATCTAATCTCTCTCTAAGTTCCCCGAAAAAATCTCCTGGAACTCTTATTATATGGAATTGGAAGAGCCGTACGCCAAATTAATTTTGCGTTTCGGGTAATGGCGAGCTTAAAATCTCATTTGGGCCGGGGGAACTGGAAAAGCGAGACTATGCGGAGGAAACCTCCGATTATATGGCTCGTTAGATGCGGAGGATTCCTTCCTAGGCACGTGCGTGGGGAGCATCCACCTTGAGGCTGATCTCACGCTGGACCACCTGTCCCCAGCCTCCTCGGGCCTAAGAGCGCCGTCGTTTGCACGAGTCCCCGGGCTAGAAATGCGGAAATTAATGTATAGATAGCCCCAATGAGGCCTATAGTTAATTTTCCATCCCTTGGATTACCCGATGATATCGCCAGATGCCTCGTAAGTGAATTTGGCATTATTATTTTAGCTGCCCCTTCCACAAATAACACACTTCAATTTTTCAACTCACATGAAAGGCATTAAGGGAACAAGAAATCTCCCCGAGGCAAGGTCGTTTGTGTCCAAATACATTAGCAATAAAACTTTTCGGATGGTTCCCCTCTGTGAAACTTTGAAGCAATGTTACGGTTACGTTAAATTTCGCCCTCGGAGTTTCGGCGTGATTTTCTTATCAAGAAGGATGAAAACACTCCTTTGAATCAAAACCTAGGTATACCGATCGGCATTGAGGAAAATGTGTGTGCCAAAAGAGGTCGTTATCTCTGTCCAGTTTAATTATTTGGATCACCTCTCTACGTTAATTAATCGGCCTGGATCATTAAAGCCTTAATTATGAACTGTAGCGGCTAATCGCCCATCCCGATCTCACTTTCGAAATTGAAAGAATGTGAGGAGGAACAGCTCAGATGGGAATTAACTATAGATCATTCGATATTGGGAAAATGCTTATTAGAAGGGTCCTAAGTGCTACTTTCGATCTAAATTTAATTTTTTCTAGTTATTAAATTATTTTGATCGTCATCTTATCTTACATTCACTTCAATGATACAGAAATCTTACTTGAAGGTTGTCTTAAAACGAAATTTGAATTTCCCTCGAATAAAACTTCGTTATTATAAATTTATATTATTTGTCCCTTCCTTATCAATCCTTTGTAACATTTAAAAAATTTAACTCTCACGGTTAGAATATTACATGCAAAACTTGTGCTAAAGGTCATCAAAATAAAACATCAATGAGTTATGAAACGTCTTATACTCTTCACTGTGATTTCTTTGTATAGATTATTCATCTTTTTACGCGCGAAATTTAAGATTTTGAGCATTGTTTTTCTCATTTCACGCCTTGAACGGAAGTTACTAACAATTTTATCGATATTGTGAAATATTTAGGTTTCAGGGCCGACTTCAGACGGTAAGCAAGTAAGGAGTCCTCACAGAGCGCTCACTAGAAGGGGCCTAACACAGTTGCAGAAAACATGATGCGCCAATTTCACATCAATTTTAATCTCACAGAAAAATCAGCAACTTAAACTACATATATACAACGGATTTGATATAAGTAAGAGTAATATTATCCAAAATAGGCTCAATACTTATGGAAAAATTCTCCTGGATAGCCAAGTGGTTTGCACGTACGTCTTAGGTGAAAGCTAAAGCTTTCGGGTTCGATTCCCAGTGGGGAACAATATGTGGGAAATGATCTCTGCTTTCGAAGTACTTTTTAGGCTAATGCCATCTTATGTAAATGTCACCGTTGTGTGTATATTCATTTATCTGATACCAGTAACTCTCGTTAGAAATACACGGAGAAAT
Source organism: Pachydiplax longipennis (assembly GCA_036926295.1). Lineage (NCBI taxonomy): Eukaryota > Metazoa > Arthropoda > Insecta > Odonata > Libellulidae > Pachydiplax > Pachydiplax longipennis. Next base: position 54,492,767 of record JAVFKF010000004.1, read on the forward strand.
ATTGCAACATTGATTTCACGCACTTCCCGACAAGATAAAAATTTGAAATTTAAGGATTCATCATTGCGTCAGTGACCTACTCATATCAATATTTTTCTACCAAAAGAAATTGAATAAAGATTCCTATTTTTGTCGTGAATTATTGATTTTCATCAGAAATTGCGGGAATTTTGATAAAATAAACAAAAATTTCGCGAGATATTGCGGTTGTACATAGCCAGTTCCTTTGACGACGAATGCGATAGTTGAATCTGAGCTTATGCATTCTTAGAATATATACATAGAAAAAAAACCATGCTTCAAAAAAAATATATGACGGGAAATCTATACATGAAGGAAGAATTCACAAGATAACATAGAAAAATCCCTATTGGATAGGCCGAAATGATATAGCTTATAAACTGAAATAGATGCTAAAGCAAGTTGATTCTAGGCTTAATTTTTTAATGGCTATTAATGAAACGGAGTGTGCGCACCTCCTACCATACGCCTTAAAGGGATACATGGGTATGTATATACGGATAATATAATAAGATAAAAACTAACCGATTAATTCATTTGATAATTAGGATAAGGAAGAGGGATTGCTTTGTTGGAATAAGCCGTGGCAAAGCGTAATGTAGGAAGGAATGAGAATTAAAGTAAACGGTATAGGGATTTAAAAGTACGAAATATATCAAAATTATAAAGTTATTATGAATACCCATACATACATACATGTAATTGTGCGTCATTAAAATAAACAATTGCGTAACCAAGGAAAGAATTGCTTTATTAAAACAAGCAAGCTACGGAAACTTCGACCCTCCTTCGCATGAAGCTCCTCCTTAGCAAACCTGAAACTTAATTTTCCGGAAAAAAAATTTCCTTAAACAGGATTCGAACCACTGAGGATGAATATTTGGATTATTCTTTGGAATTGTTGTAACTTTTGGAAATTTGGACCAGACACTCTAACCACTCGGCCATTCTGACGATTTATAGATTGGAATTAAATAAAAAGGTCGTTTGAGCAGTCTATTGCATGCCAGATAATAACAGATAATATGATAGATGAATTTAAATTAATCCTTGACATTTTTGACGGGGTATTTTAACAGATGACGGATGTATGCGATTATAGTAGTACATTATTTATATATTAAATTAATTCCCGTCGTTTTTGGCGTGGGAATTCAATATTAATTGAGTAAAGTAAGCTGTAGTTCGTATTATCCATAATTTTAATGGAGTTTTAAATGTCAGGACAACGCATTTCAAGTACAAGTTATCCTTTCAGAACCTCATCCGTACAACTTCCATCCCTAGTATGTAGACTATCCAAGTAACAGAATTTATCCACCTGCTCTGGTTCACCCACCCTAACCATTAAACTTAGCTATACTTCCTTTGCTAAATCTCACTACTGCAGCAGTTTTAATTACGTTTATTTTCATTCCAAATCACATTGTTTTATAATTTAGTGGATTTAATAGAATTAACAAACCTCTTCCGGCTGTAGATCTTTCGTACTCCAATATTTCCTCACCAACTACTACTCCGTTATCTATTTTTTCCCAAACTTCTTTCATCTCTTCTTCTTCGTATAAATGAAAAATTGAAGACGCAGAAGGACAGTCTGGCCTTACTCCCTTTCCTTACTCTGCCCATTTTGATTTTCCATCAGATGCCCTAATCTTAGCGTTAGATTTAAGTGTAAATTTTCCACCAAAATCTCTCGAATACAACCCAACTTTCTATAATATCCATATTAGTCTTAGCTATTGAATTCTATCGAAGCCCTTTGAACTCGATAAATCATTCACATTAGAACATACACTTAAATTTCAAATGTACATACTAGATAAAAGAGTTCAGTAAAATCGCATTTATTTAAAAGTTTTATATATTTGTGAATTGATAGGTTAAAGCTAAGCATTAGTGCTAAGATGAAGAGGTTCATAACATTTAATTGTAGCAGTGCATTTACTTAATAATAGTATTTAAGCTCGTTCAATGTAATTTCAGTGTTGAGCCTAAGAGCTTTGAAGATCATGCATACGCTGCTTTCAACAGTACCACCTCAAGCGATAATGCCTCGCCATTGGCTTGGATACTCGTGTAGCCCATACGCCGCTGCGTGTCGATGAAACAATTAAAATAAAAAATACCTAAAATGTCACGGGTGGGCATAAGTGTCACGGATCTAGGAATGTCTTAAGACGGTCTCAGCCCCTCCTCAATCTTCTTACGTCGCTTCCCTCTGAGGACGAAAATGAAGTCGAGGTGGTCGTGGCAGCGGCAAACCCAACTCTTCAAAAGAGGAAAAATATGAGAATCACGAAATAAGACACGGAGTCACGGAATCCGGTCACGGAGATACCCCCACACGGATTCGACCCGCCGCCCAAAACAGTCTCTCCCTCCACTTTCTTCTTATTTTCCTTCCACTTTCCTTTGGGTGACCTCGTGACCTCGCTCTCATACCTTCTGAGATCACGTACATTGCGTTCCTTTTATTGCTCTTTATCTTTTACCAATCGCCAAGAAAAAGGCGGAAATAGGCCGGACGAGGAATCAACCGAATCACAAATGAAATCCATGTTTTCAGCGTTCATAAGCCAGAGCTCGCTTTCTTCGTTGGGATTGTTTTCGTGAACTCTACCGTTCGATGGAAAGTTTTTCCATTCATTCACTCCTATTTTTAATTAAAATTATAGGGTTGGACTCATAAATATTAGAAAATTATCATTATTTATGGAGTTGTTAAGAATTGGAAGTCTAGGATACATTGGGTTTCTCTCGAAATATATGTAAACATCGTCCACGCTTTAAATTATATTTTCCATTCGGTGTGAATCGTTTTCCATAAATTTCCTTGTTCGTGAAGGAACCGCAGTAAATTTTGATAATTATATAACTGTCGAGCAGCATTTATTAGAAATTTTGTTTTAACCTGGCAGTTTTTAAACTATTTTGATTTATTCCTGATTTAAGAGCAGTGAAATAGTTTTGTATGATTTTCCCTCCACTGCTACGCGATTTCAGAGTAAATGATAAATATCATCGTGGCATCTCTGGAACAATTCGTCTTTGGCAGATCATTTATTTGCCATATCATAATAAATATACCATATAGGCTTCTTATGCATCATTTCTTCCTTTTGATATCAGCTGAAATAAGTTCTAAAACCATCAAAAAATAATTTGAGTTTTTTAGCAAAGCAACAATTTCGCGAATTTTCTCAATTTCCAGAGTGGTAGAATCCAATTTTGCAATTCCCACGGTTTGTTCACCGCTTACGTTCTAATTCAAGAGAAAAAACTCAACCTTTGTCAGGTTGCTTCTGTGAATTCTGCGATTTTGGGCAGGATGCCATTACGGCGACAAAGAAGAATACTCGTGTTCTTTTTTCGGCAAGAGAACCTATCTTCTTGGCCCACCCACCTTTTATCACAAAAAAGCGGCGAAATTGGCTCTTCTCCTCAAACTCTCACGGGAGAGTCACGTTCTTTCTTATCGGTTGCGTTGGGGCCCTCATTAATTTCGTATTCTTTTATGCCGGAAAGATAGGTCGTTAGAGAAAAAACTGAAATTCTCCGAGCAACATCTGATTATTTGCTCTACTTCGATTTTTAAATTGCAATTACGCGCTGGTATGATAAGTGATCCAGAAGGATAAATACTTTCCGAATGGCATGCATTCCCGGATTCAGAACACTAAAATCAACCTATCGTTGACTGGCTGGAAATGTATCTTTTACGAAGTGGTTCTCCTTTTATCAATTTCTTTGTGAATAATTTTTAACAGAATCGATCTCGAGATATTTTGATGGTACATACATACTAAATACCTGAAATGATATATTGCTGACCCTTCGCGATCTCAGAAGACTCTTGAATGGGGTTAAATATACATATTTATTGTATTTATATAAAGATAGGTTATACTTTACCTTTTAGGATGGATAGTTTTCTTCACTGTTTTATTATTTGAGGAAACCTAAAGCGCCATCTAGAGTTTTTAACATGCGTTCTCTGATCAGATTATTCTACCGAATGCAGGTAAATATGCTGATCGGAGATTTCAACGGATTTTTCCTCGCTCCGTAACGCTCCTGTCTATATCTATTTGGAAACGATGCGATGCAGTGAAATAGATGCTATGCATTAAAAATGTGAGTGATGACAGGTTAATGATTTTCTCCCAGACGTTTTCGTTTTATTCTTGATTCCTTCAACATTTAATTCCTTAGATAATGATGTAGTTTTATTTGAAACGTTTCAAATTATCTTTTTTCTCATAATTTCACGCTTTTAACTGCTTTTTAAATCTTTTGTGGAAATTAAGAGCTATCGTCTTCAAAAAAAGCAGAAATTTTTATCTTCAGCTGGACTTAATTAATAATGAGGGAGTGTTGGTGAAGATTGAAACTTGCCGATACATGTATTTTTTAAATTGGCACATATGCCTATAGAGGAGAAAATAAAGATCCCGCCTTGCGATCGATTTTTAGAAAACTTCCCATCAACGATTCCTCTAAATTCTGCAGCAAGGATAAGGGATCCTGGGAATGCAACGATATGCATATCTTTAAAAATTTTACGATAAAACAGCAAGCGATCGTTAATTCCAACATGCTCGCCAACGCAGGTTGAGAAACCATTAAAGGAAGGAGGTCAAAGCTATTCTTGGGTCGTTGAATAAACTTAGAGGAAAAACATAGAGGGAAAACAATAGATGTTATGTGAACCTCAGTCACTTAGGTCGATCCAGCAATGGACGTAAAACAAGAGATAGAAGTGGAGGCAAGCACTTTTAAAACCCATTATTTCCGTGGACCGTACGCAATAGTAATGCAATACTTAAGTCAGAAGAATAAGTAAGAAGTAGGTAACTCGCTTGGTGTTCACGTAGGGTATACTGCGCTACAAGCAGATAAGTGGCTTGCAGTTTTTGAATGCAGAGATAGATATGGAATTGAAATATATCTTTAATCCGTCAAGGAAATGCAATTTACAAGCCTTGGCTACGCGTGATGTATAGAAAAATGAGACGAAATTAGAAATAAAAAAAACGTTATACGCGTTTAAGAGTACGAAATATACGAAAATTATAAAGTTATTATGATTACCTATACATCTATGTAATTATGAGCAATTAAAATAAAGAAAAGCGCATTCAAGTAAAGAATTGCTTTACTACACAAGCTATGGAGATTTCTTAGCTTCTTTTTATGAAGCGTCTTAGCAAACCTGAAGCTTAATTTTCTGGAAAAAATATTCGTTAAACAGGATTCGAACCTCTGAGGATGAACTTTCGGATTATTCTTTGGAATTGTTGGAAGTTTTGGAAATTTGGATCAGCCACTCTAACCACTCGGCCATTCTGATGATCTGTACAATATAGTTCAGGAATAACCTTGTTTAAGTTGAGTACTGCACGCCAGATAATGACAGATAATATGGAAGGTTCATTTAAATTAGTCTTTAACATTTTTGACGGGGTTTATTGACATACAACGGATGTATGCGATAATAGCAGTACATTTTCTGTACGTTTAATGAATTACTGTCATTTTTGACGGTGGATTTCACTAATATTAAATATATTCACCTTACCATCGCTTGGTACGATTGATATGTTCCGTCAAGGTGTCACACAAATCGATAGTATCATATGCACATAAAACAAAATAATAGGTTTCCAGAGAAAGTTTGCATGATGGTTAATCAAATTCTGATAATATTCGTAAATGAGAGGTCTTTATCAACATGTCGTCACAATCGAAGCAAAATAATATGTTCGGAAACAGTAATAGCAGTTTGATCTGTACTTTCCCCTCCTGCTATCCTTAAACCATATTTTTTCTAATCGGAATATCATCAACACTGTCGTAGCTGATTTCTTCCACATGAGTTCTGTTGAAGTTATTTCTTTGTTGGTGTTAGAAATTTAGAAAAGATTGGTTTTCCAGGTACCGACTACCAAGATAGAATTTGATTATTGTTTCCTCTTATATTCTTACGTATGTGAGTGGGCCTTACAAATCGAAACGTTTTCATTGCACACAACAAAGCATCACCGTTTATTGCTGACCATACTATACCGAGACAATTAATCAAGTACCGTACCGCATTTACTGTGATCTATGCACAGCGTTGAATCCTCCCGAAAGAAAATGGAGTTCGAAATCCGTTGGATGAGAACATGCCAAAAGTTTCATGAGTGGTCAAGGGATAGGGAGAGGTGTAAGGAAATAAAACAATCTCTTATTGGCAAATGTTTACGAGGCGAGCGAGAGGCGCTGGGTACATTAAGGGGGAGGAGGAAAGTGGGAGGTTGTAAAGGACTGTGAGAAAGAGGGAGAGGAAGGCTCTTTGGCGTGTGGAGGCGTGCGGAGGAGAAGAATGATGCTTGCGAGGTCCAGCAGTTTTAAAAAAAGGACGCGCCAAGGACGGGAGCGGTGGATGTGTGCAGGAGATGGGAATTTCGAGGCATGACGTGTGTTTGTGGGAGATGAAGGACCGTGAGAGTTGATGGTCCAAGGAGAGCGGTTGCCGCAGCTGAAGAGATAATGTCTTAAGGGCCGATGAAGATTTAAGAGGGCTTAGCGGTTATGGGATACGAAAACGGTATATTCTGATGGAAAAGGATGAAAAAAGATGCATCCACTCAATCCCTTTTGGTTTCTTTATCCCATCTGTGAATATTTCAATCATTGAAGTACGTCCTAGGTTTCCTCTAGTTCAAAGTAAGCAGGAGAACCATTTCGTATACTCTACCTTTCATTATATTGAAAACCTCTGATACAGCTTACTAATCACAAGTTCCAAGCATTTGCAACTGTTCTTGTCTTGGGATACGGAAAAATAAAGTCATCCTTCTCTTGAAAGATAGCAGAATCTCTACGTCATGTGCCCAGAATTTTTAATATCCATGCATTAAATATTATGCTAACGTCGCATTTTAAATGAAGAAAACATCCACTCTTTTGATTGAATTTAAAAAGCTAGTTCTTTCTCACTGGAAGCTACTGAGAAGTGTTAGTATAGTTTTCGAAGCACACGGTATTATGGCGTGTTCTCTATATAAACGTACTACTCCAAAGAGACTAAGTAATAATATAACAAAACCTAAGATGTGCGGGATTTTCTTTAGCGTAGAGGGATCAAATACATTCTATGAAGAGCCAGTAAAAGGGCTCACCCAAATCTTGTAATGGGGGAAACTTTCATACGCAAACAAGTATTAGGTATCGTAGTCCTCAAGATAAACTTTCAGAAATCACGTTGTGAGATAAATCACCTAAATTAAACCCATACCAAAGTTTCTTATGTATAGTATTTTTGTTAGGTGATAGATTTCTCTTCTAACATTTGAGCTAAAAAATAATTTAGCACCTCGTAATAACGATTTTATATTATGTGGCAGCTTAAGATATCATAAGATACAGAGATATATTTCTAAGACTACAGTTGTTTGTTTCAGCAAGGCAATGCCATCAATAAATCACCTTCGTTGCGGAACTATGCTTGTAAGAAAATACTTGTCTAAGATTATAAAAAAGATGCATCTTGAAGAAGTTTCCCATCGTTTTTCTAGTTTTCATAAGTCCATAGAATGACCATTAGGCTAAGTAATACAAGATGATGTAACATAGTAACACATCAATATCTTTCCATGTATAACAGTTTATTAACTAACAAAAGAATTAGTTAATTATTTTCACAAAAATCGCTTTTTTGAAACTAATTTCAGACGGCATGGACGCAAATGTTTACGGAGAGGGAGATAGGTTGCAAATTACGGGATCGAATTAAATGGCACTTCAACAGTAAAAAAGATTTTAACATCACCACGGCGTTCTCTATCTAATATCGGCTTCACCTCTCCCCGAATCCCATCTCTTCGACCCATCCACTTCCATAGCCATCTAAAATACCGGTCCAATCCCAGAGCCATCAATCCTCATCCTCAATTCCTTTGTCTCTTGGAAACGTATTTATGACCCATCGGATTTCGGTCGTGAGAGGGACCATCGGTGACCCCTATTTCCCCTTATCTTTCGGGGTCGCGGAAGCGGACGCCGATCGCTATGGCGGAGATAAAATGGCCGAGGATCGGCACGCCATCACTCTTGGCTCCCCCTCATTATCTCGGAGGCTGCGTGTATCTTCCCCGCGCTTTTTCTTTCCCCGGCATCTTCGTACCCATCGGCCGAGGGCACTCCAACCATCGCCGCCCTTTTTTTCTCCAGTTTATTTTTTCACATTCACCGCATACTACCGACGTGAGGGGGTGTGGCGCGACCCTTTCTCCTCGAGTGCGCACGTCTGATCTGTCAGTTCTGGCCCATCGCGTAGACGGCGCTCCCGATATGCCGCCAGTGCTATCTCCCGCTCTTTTTCTTCTTTTCCTCTTTCTCTTCGGTAATAATCTTTCTCGCTGGCTACTTCGCGCCTTCACCCCGCCCCCTCCTCCTCCGTATTTCTCTTTTTTCTCGAAAGGGAGCGATCGAGCGTGGGTATCGAAGTGGGATCTCGGCCGACCGCACTTCTCCACCCATCGTGTTTCTTCTCCTCCTTGTTTTTTCCTTCTCTTTTTCCTCTTATCCCACTCTGCCTCGTTTTATCTCGTGTCCCTCTTTTATCGCCCCTTTTTCCGCCCGGCGCGCACTTATTTCGGTTGTTTTTGGTCTCCTGAAAAGGTCGCCTACGAATTTTCCCAGAAAAAGATTTTTCGAGGAGTGTTTTACGAAATATGTGCCAACGGCTGCCCTTTCGGTTGACGAATATTTTCCCACTTTGCTCAGCTTTCCATTTCTTCGCATTTGCTTATTATTTCGTTACGCACTATGAGTGTTTTTAGCCTGCTATCTAAATGAAAAGCAGCTCTATTTTAATTACAGTGCGACTAATTTTGTCAAAATATGGGCGTAAAATATTCACCATTGCTTTATGAATGACACGATTATAAATATCTCATATAAGTAAGCTAATCGCAGCACGTGTTAAAAATTTTCGAATTCCGAGACGCGAAATTGAATGTGGGTTTGTTAAATGAATCAACCTTCCTGTGAGAACACTCAATATGGGAAGGCTTTTACTCGTGGAAGACCATTACAAAGAAAGAAAGAACTTTTCGTACACTTCTTAAGTACACTTCCATACAGGCCTGAAGATGCTAGTTCACTAGCGAAAAATGTCACATTCAAAAATTTCTGTGGAAGTCTACGAAAAGTTCTTTCTTTCTCCCTTGAAATATCTCTAAGAAAGAGAAACTAATCCGTCATAAACTAAACTCACTCTAAACAATACCTCACTAACTAAATTTCTTTGGTGAACATATTTTTGTATAAATAAAAATTTATGAGAGTAAAGTTCCACAGTTATTGATCAGAAAACATGCTTTAGAGGTAACTACTATATCGTCAAGAGTACTTAAAGCTGCTTCTAAAAGTCTCACCTACCTCTTTTTCTTCACTTTATTTTCTCTTCACCTCGCAGACTGTATGCTTGTTTACACACGGTGTTTGTTTCCATTTTTCTCTACGTTTTAAACAAATATAATTTGTTCATTCCTTCGGAATTCTTTAGTATTCCGTAAATATTTTCTGAGTTTCACCTTTCCTACCCCCTTGCTGGAGTTAACTGTTAGACTAATAACAGTTGTTTTCAGTTACTGAATACCCCATAAGAATGCATGTTTCATTGCTTTGAATATATTTCCGTTTTACAGCTCTATGTTAACGCTTATATATATCACACAAAAGCATTTAATTTTATTGCTTTATTAACTTATTCCTGTAATTCAAAATTTTGATCTTTCATGAAAGTAAGAAGTATTTTGTTTCACAACTTTGGTTAATACTTTAATGTTTCAATTTAAAACTCAAGCAAATGTTCATCCAGTTTACGGAAGTGGCCGAGATTTTGTGGAAATCCATAGCAAAATATTTAGATGAAAAACGATGCATACTATTTCCAGATAAATTATTATTATTATTTTGCTTTTTAAATAATAAATAATAAAAATTTAAGTGGACATTCACCATTTCTATCTACATATTTTAGTACATAAATCGCATGGAAATCCCGATTGAAAAACCGTTATATAGAATGCGAGAAGCTGTTAAGGATATTTTGATAAATAAAAGTTGACCGAAGTGATTACAGTAGCAGAACAGTTTGCGGAAAACAGCGTCAGTGTTCGTGCGACTGACGCTAACCTCTTAGTAAATTCTAAGTATATTTTGCTGCAAAGAAAAGTGCTGCAATTCTGTTTTCATTTCAAGAATCACGCTCTAGAAAGCCCAAAACCACCACATCAATCTGTTCTAAGAGTAAAAATCAGACTAGATTATATCTTTACCTGATCGTATTCGACTCCGCTCTTTGTTTATGCATCCATCGCAAAACACTTCCTCATGAAAAGTAACTGAACCTTTCCTCAAATTGGGCATGCGTGCAAACTATGTGAAGTATAGAGAAGACCATTATCCCTTTGCGGGGCTGCTCCATCGGGCGAAATTTTCACCCAGGTAGTGGAGAAACATCGAAAGCATCGTTCCTGAGAATCGCAAGGAATTAACGTAATTTGGCATCATTGACCCGGAATGGCATCGCGTCTTGATTCTGTTGGAGAAAGTTTAATCAGAGTGGATTGCTTCTTAGGCAATAAGAATAGCGCAGAAGTTCACACTCATACAGTTTCTACTCTCATGACCTCAGCATTATCTCGGCGAACTATCGTTCCAAACGGACCTTTGTAACATATCTTCACCATGAAATCTATTTCAACTCTCAATAATCCTCGCCTGAATCCTTTCCCTCCACATCCCAAGTATTATCGGTTTTCATCCCAATAATGATTACTTCCTTTTTGACTTTCTATTTTAAATTTGGTGGTCTCTCAGATCCATGTCATCTAAATCTCGAGGAAAATACAAAGTTCGGTTTGCTTAATTAATAAATGCCACGTCCCGGTCAATTCCGGATATCGATCATATTGATTCGATCCAAATCCATATCAACTATAAAGAGTAATGTAATAAGTAAAAGATACAAATTAAAACTCCATGAATTTTTTGCGTAATTTGTGGATTGAAGTAATTTCGTATGAATCAATGACTGAGGGTAGTTCTAAGTTACTATACTTAACGTAGTCATTTATAGCCATGAAGGTATTCTCTCCTATTTGTAGGCAATACCCGAATTCCTTATCATAGGACATCCTTCTGATTTGATGTTTAAATTGGAATTTATTTTGGAATGTATTTTCTCAAATTTCTTAACATTTTCCGGTAAAACTTATAATGAATCCTATCTTCATTGATGGTTAAATTAATTTTACTTGAAGTGGGGATACATCATAAAAAATTATACAACTTTGTAATTTTCCACGTATTTTTTTAATATTGGCAACCGGTTTCGTAAGAGCTTCTTACATCTTCAGGCAATAATGAAAACTTTTTCAAAAGTTATCATTATTGCCTGAAGATGTAAGAAGCTCTTACGAAACCGGTTGCCAATATTAAAAAAATACGTGGAAAATTACAAAGTTGTATAATTTATTATGGCTTTCCACCAAGTAACGCCACAACATATTGATTTCGGGATACATCATATTTTAAAGAAAGGCCCTCAAATAAATAATATAGAAAAATCTTGCAAATATTAGGATTATATTTTCTTTTAAGTTATTCATAAATCGCTGTTATCGAATTACATCCACATATCACTGATCAGTTTTCAATCATAACTACCACGAGTTACATAATCGAACCTAAGCAAACCTGAAAGAGTGTATACAGTAGATTAATTACTAGGGAAAGAGAGTGTTCGCCTAAGAAAAATATAGGAACTGTAAATTATTAGGCATGACGAGGGTTTCTTGGTTTCTGGCTTATATTTGAGAATCATCTCATTGGAAAACGGATATATTCCCTATAAAACTACTCCCTGAAACAATTTTCGTTGGAGAAGCGAGAATTCGATGCCGTTTCAATCTCGAATAATTCTCCTCCCGAGCATGTCTTCCTTTCTTCGAATTGCGATGAAATCTTGAAAAGGGTAGCATTTTCTCTTTTCCTTCTCAACCATGCAATCAAGATAAACCCCTTCGATCTGTTTTTTACAACTACCTTAATTCCATTATTCCAATTAGGCAGTGGTTCCTAAACCTTTTACAAAACAGGCCAAATATTACATTCCTAGGTGATCTTAGGTTAGATCTCAGTTTGTAACTGAATATGTATATAATACGCATTTCAAGGACATGATACATTTTTTGATAAAACTTTTTCACCTATCGACTGCAATCTGACTAATCGTCCTTTATATTGATCGAATTAAAATAAGCATAGGCTAAGGAATCATCATTTGCGATTTAAAACTTTATAAAATATCTAATTATTAGTCGTGATTTTAATGATGATGTTGTAGAATTCTAAATGGAATTATTCGACAAGGTCGGATCGGTTCCCTCGGTTCCTACTCTGTGTACTTACAGCTTTAGAACAGATTACCGCTAGATTTTTGCTCCACTAACCAACAAAAACATTACCCTGTGTTGAAGTGCCAAAATTGTGTATTTATTTTATAAGATTATAGAATATGATTGTTCTAAGATTAAATACTTTGACTTGAAATGTACGACTGCTTGCTAACAATCAGGGGTTACATATAGTCCATCTTTTGGTAGGAATTTTGGTGATTATTGATGACATAAGCCACAAATATCTTCGAAGGTAGTTTGCACACCGAATTAAAGCTATCATTTTTCTGTTATCATCTAAACTTCTGTTTACTTCCATGCAATCTAATCCCTACTCTATATATTGATTACAAGCTTTCGTATTCTTTAAAAATGTATGTCCTCGATATTCGAAAGAAAACTTATTTTTATACAAGCTACAGAAAAGGTTTTTGATGGTGAAATAAACAAAATTTTAAATTAAAAAAAAGATTATTATTTTTCGAAAATTTTGAAGTGTAATTCTATAGTAAACCTGATGGAATATCTACATCTACATAAATACCCTGAAAATTGCCTTTCGGCGTGTGGCAGGGGTAAAAATAATCTCCCCGGCGGGGAATCGAACCCCGGTCTCCCGCGTGACAGGCGGGGATACTGACCACTATACTACCGAGGACTTGTATCATGTATCGTATATCAACATGTATTTAGAAAATCTTCCATACGTCAAGTTGAACTGAATATTTACAACTTTATTGATAAGTTCAGAAGATAACTACCGACTTCCAGTACTTTGCTGTTGCAAAAATACTTCTTTGGCTTATAAGGTGTTTCACTTCATAATACCGACGGTTCTTGGTTTAAAACCGCCATATTGTCGATAATTATTTCAATTTCCGTTTGATTAATAGCTCGTCCACTTCACAACACTTTGATGTTGTAAAGCAGTGGACCTAAGATCCCCTAATTTCCCAGCTGTTACATTCGAGATATTAATCCCTCAGCCGAAATCGTGATCTATTTAAGCTGTCCGGAAACGAAAATTAGATATCTGTTATTCCCCGAAGAGATATTTAACGGACTCCTTCCAATTTTTCATCCGGAGCGCCATCACGTTTCAAAGGAGGATTCTTTCGGACGATCCATTAAATTAATTAGTGTTTTCGCCGTCCGGAAGAGTTACGACTGATGGAAGTATTTATTTCGGCTAAAACCTCAATTTTCCTTACTTAAGTCTCAAGAAGCAACGGATCATGTCCCGCAATCTGCAGCTTGCCCTCTGAGGGCAATTTTGACCCCTAATTGATTGCTCCTCTCCGACACGAATCCAACTAAACTGCCTTTAACACCGATATTTACGCATTCCGCCCGGCTTCATTCCTGGCGCGCGCATCTTCATTCCTCATAATTCCAGCTTTCGGTTAAATCCCAACCGAATTTTCGTGATCTCCAACGCGAAACGATAGCAGCTTCTCGCACCGGCCTTGAACCCATCGACGGCCGCGCGTTCGTGTGTGTCGTGGCTCGCGCTCTTTTCGCCCTTTTTTCTACAACTACCTCACAAGAACGCCACTTTACCTTTAAGGACCTGACATTACTGAAGCGGCGGACCCACCGCGCGCTCGTACGTACTCAGGGTCGGTGAGAAGTCATCGCAGGGAGTACTCTCTAGAGGGGGGCCGTTTATGTAAACGTAAATGCAAACTGTTTGTAGCATAAATGATGCACCTCTTTCTTAACCATGACTAAAAAAACCATTCACGTATAAAAATATATACTTAGGAAATGAGTGACTTTATATAATTCGGAAAGGGTTCAATATTTATCAGATTAGCGAAGAAGTCATATCCAGGATTTACGTCTGCAAAGGAAAAGTGTTTCCAGGGCACTTAGAGTGAGATTTTTCAATCTTTGCAATAATTTTATCTAAAATGTAGTGATTTTTGTATGCTACTTTTCATAAACGTTCTAAAAGTAGTAATTAAATGAGGCGGAACTCACAAAATTAAAATCGAAAGTATTTCGTTATTTACACAAAAATTTTAATGTTATGACCTGTATCTGTCCGCTTAGCACTATATCTACGTTAAATTGGCCGTTTCCATGGTGGAAGAAAAGCCTCTAGTCCTTCCACCATGGGCCGTTTCATGCTATACAAACCTTAATCTCTAGTAAAATTAAGACTACAAGGAATAACAAAGTACTTCAGAAACTTTTTCATAGCGTTCCACGAAATGCTGACGAAGCATATTCATTACAGAGCTAGATTAATTATTTAACAAGTCATTAATAATAAACAAGTATTTAGTGAAACCTCTGATAATTACCCATGGCGTGGCTGGGGGTGGCCGGAAACCTCCCACCTGAAAGTCTGAGTCTGCACGCACTCCTCGAGTCACTTAACAACAGACTCTTATGCATCTCCGTGACTGCCACAGACGATGCATATGCAATATCATCTCCATCCAACCGAGATGTCGGGCACAGTGTGTAATTATATTATTTTAATTTGTAATTTGCTCAGAGAGATGCGGTGGTTACACCTACGCACGATCTGCCTCGCGTCGCGAAGGGTAGTGTATTGATTTTTTTCCTCGAGAATATAATTACGGGTTTACTCTAAATGAATCGGTGGCTTTGACAGTCATTTACTTCCGTTAAGTCTTTCGATGCGCCTTTCGTTTCAACTGAAGCTGCCGAACGTTTCCTTTAAGGAATCGGTATAATGGGTGTGCGTCAGAAAGCGTTGCCTTCTGTCTGATCGGATCTTCTCAGAATGCTTTGATTATACCGAATCGAAAGAGGAATGTGGAATTAATTTCTTGGAAGTATTTTAGCGTTTCCTTTCTGTTTTGGTTGTTGCCCATGCATTTGCGTAACCACTCATCATCCGTTTTCCTCCCTGAAATTTCGCTGAAAGAATGCCATAAGATTAGCAATAGTAGAATAGGAATAGTGGTACCGATATAACTATTTAGTTCCCCATAATCGATTCATTGGAAAGAAATTTTAGAAGAAGAATGCTTTGTTTTGAGTAGTAAAATTTTCAGCGGAAATATCGCAATATTTGTCCAACATAATCTAAGGTTGATAGCCTCGAGAATCGTTTTTGGAATGCTTACAATAAGTAAATTGCAGTTAAGTATAACGATTTCAAAAATATTTCATGAATCAAATGCATGTTTCAATTAAATTCATCATTTAAACTTTCATTCAAACTAACGTTATCTCTGATCAGTTCAGTTGGCTTACATCATAGTTTACTAAGAAACCGAGGCTAGGAGAGATTTCAAATAACCGAGCAATAAAAATATGAAATTGAATAATATATATGAGTCCTACTCACGAAACAATAATATTCCCCATTGTTATCTAAATAAACTTATCGAATTTCGATGAAGAAATTACATTTAAACTGGTTACATAATGCTGGAAGCTTTTGATACACATTAGAGAAACACCATTTACCTGGAATATTTACTTATTCATAGTACATTCATGTACTTTTCGTAAAGAAAAGTTATGTATGCGTTATAATGGAGAGAATTCCGTAAAAAGCAAGAGACGCTGCACTATCTTACAAACTATAATGCTATGTTTTCCTGTACCGGTAAAGATACTTTAGAGCATACAATTTTTATTTGGTGTATCACATCTTCGAATAATCGATGGCCAAGAAGTTTTTTGCCTCTCACAGTATTATATGACCCATTCGTTAATTACACAATTTCCTCCGATTAATGTTTTCTAATTAATGACTCAAAATAATGGATTATAATAATAATCGATCCACAGTTCTTCATTTTGTTTTCTATTTTCTCCACAGAATGATATTCAGCAATTCTCTGATCACATCAAGAACTATGACCGAAGAATATGAGGACGAGTGAAAGGGAAAGAACTCAAAGAAATAATGGCAGATGTAAGTAAGAGCTTTCTCTCCTCTTGAAAAGTCGTAATTTTATCTTTTTTATTTTATTTCTCTTACTTTTACTTTTTTACTTTTGTATTTTGAATTTTTATTTTTCATTGAATTTTCTATGATTTTAATTTAACACTGAATTAGAGTAAAGTTACGAGAGATGCAGTACAGAAATGCAACTTATATGAATGGAACACCTTGCCAGATCGAATTTATTCCTTGTACTCAGTTGCTTCGTTAATTTTAAAAAATATGTCGTTTTGCGTGGATTCCTTAAGTCATAATCCAGTCGTAACTCAGACTGTAATGTCGTTTTTCGTTTAGAAAAAACAGTTGTCAGCCTGTTAAAAACGTTTGGTAATAAGGTTTAAAAATTACAAGAAATTGCAATATTCAGGATTCCATGTTGCTTGTTTTTCACTCTTTATATACATATTGATAGGGGCGATCTCGTTCCTAACCTGTGAATGTTAACACTGTTATTGACACGCAGAGTTTATTCCTCAGATTTTTCACTTCCACGATAATCATAGTAATAATCACAACATTTACTGTGGCGAATTTATGTCTTTCAAAACGACTCATTTCTTTGAAGCACACTACTCATCGTTACGGAATGCGGATAAGAACTGTTCCGTAAATCGCTACTTATACCCGTTAAAATTCCACTTTCGCCTACAATCGCCACATATCGGTACTTCACCAGAACTATTATCAACGGATATAAATATCCGTATATAGAGTCGTAATCGTAGATCTTTATGTCAGTAAGTGGAAAGGAGTAAAACATTCAGGCGGAATATTTGTCTTGATACGCCACTATACCTGTAATTCTTCATAAGAAAATAAACTTGACATGTCACAAGTAAATTAATCTTCAACGCGGAAACGAAAAGTTAATTGAAATAACATTGAAACAACAACAAAATTACCTAGAATCCTTATCTTACCTTTAGATGTTTTCAGTTATTCTCAGGATGAATTCCCACCCAAGCTTCTTTATAATTAAGCGTAAGATTTACTACCGCCAACATTTATTTTAATAAATAATTTGATTAATTTTGATGAAAAGCGGATATAACATATACTTGTATTAATGATTTTATTTATGATTTTTTTCTATTTTAAAGCGTGGTGTGAGTTCAGAAATATACATTTCATCATGAAAGTTACACTGTTATTCATGATAGTTACAGAACATCTCAGGTCAATCTAACTCTCGAAATATTAAAATGACATGATAACCAAACTTGAACATAGCTTCTTTTGTCCTAGGATCTATAACAAAAAATTCATTTGTTTAAAGCTCATTGCCCAATTTTCCACTCAAACCTCTTCTGCTTGTATTCAGTTCTATAGTTAGCCATTTCCTTGAATTTTACACAGAACATGACTTATGAATATAACCCTCCTAAGTATTACCTTTAAGAATTATTGAAAACTTTCCAAATCTCGAGAATACCTTTTCTATAGAAGAGAATGATGATGTGGTTTCCGTAGTGTAGCGGTTATCACGTGCGCCTCACACGCGCAAGGTCCCCGGTTCGATCCCGGGCGGAAACAATTTTTTTAATTTTGATAAAGAACGGATATAATTTATACTTTTGTTGATAATTTTATTTACGCAATTATGCGATTTTTAAGCGTTGTATGAGTTCAAGAATTGCGGTCGTGTTGTCACCCTGATTTTCATTGGTCTCAAGCAGTAAATTTAAATTTCAAATAAACATAAGAAAACATGGTTTTTCAATCACTGAAAGTGAGAGATGCTCATATTCAACTCAAAAACTCTACACAGACCTTGAATGTTCTATAAGTATATACGTACTGAGCTTTATATTGTATCAAAGTTATATCGTCGTATACTATATATCCTCAAATTCGTAGTGCTAGAATTCTGCTTCTCACTACGTCGCCCCGAGATTTGGTGGAAAGAGCAGATAATTAAGTTCTTAATATCTTAATATTACTGCTATATAGCTGTAAATAAGTCGTATTCTTGCATTTGATCGACAATATTATTAAAATTGCTGATCTTACTAATGAGTAACTGGCGTCAGGTAAGAATATCTTAGAAATGTTACCATTTGTTTGGTCTGTTAAATAAGGATTTAAATGGAATGTAGGCATTTTATCATGAAAGTTACATAGTTCTAACAACATCTCAGGTCAGTATGACTCTCTCGAGGTATTATCGTGGGTAGCATTTCGTAAAGTGCATTCATAGACGAAAACATACAGCTGGCGTTTTTACTAGATTTTTTAGAGATTATTATCGATCACTAAAATTCTAGAGAGCAACCTGCTCTATATCGGATACGCATGGGTTATGGTACTTCAGTTACAGCTTGCTTTTAAAAATATTTTCAATATCAGTAGATTTCACTGGAATTATAGTCGCCATCTTTAAGAAGTCACAACCTAAACGAAATATTTCGTAATACCTAGCCGTTAGCAAGCTGGAGCGAAGAGTAATTCAGTATTTAATCCCGTAAACACGGTAAATCTTTGCGACATATTCGCTCAAGCGGTGAAAAGAACAGGTGCGAACTGAGATTTCGTCAGAGCAGCTTTTAAAAGCATTAGAGAAATACGCGAAAATTCAGTCATCTTTCACAAAACAAGAGAAATGTAATCGGATTTCTAATACATGCGTTTCGCATTAGAGAATCCTCGGTCCAGAAATCGCACCGAAAGATTCTCAGACGAGTAGACACCTGATGGTATCCAACGGTCTTTCAGTTGACAGCTTGTTTCCAGAGACAGGCGCTCCGGACCATTGCGTCTCGGCACGCGTGCTATTAGCGCTGAGCGACCATGTGGAACACGCTGAGAAGCAAGCCATTAGTACGTTTCTCGTGTATTTAACGCTACCAAAATGGCTGTAATCAAGGCAGGTGCGGATCTAGAGAATGCTCTAGGAAAAGAACTTTCTAAGACTTTTCCTAAGCCCAGCGACTCGTAACTTGTTTTGCTTCGCCTCTCTTCATTAGGCCAGTTCTTTACAAAGAACGATGAATGTAACACATTCAATGGTACTGCCTTAGAGATGAAATGATCAGTAAAATTTGAAATAGTATTTACGATGAGCATAAAAGGATTGCTTTTAGGCGACTGTCTCGTTAATAGTCGTTTACGGTTTCAGATGAATGGATCGAATTACCCAGGAAATCATATCAGAAACTCTATGGACTGTTCCTCCGTCCTGACTGAACTCCATCATATAAATGCCGTTCATAACTTTCATAGCGAGATTTTAAAATATCCTTTACATTTGAATAACATAGAAGCGGGGGGGATCCAGAAACTTGCCTAATGGGGGAGACAATTTTAGAAATTATCCTTCGATGCTCATTTTAAAGAAAAATTAACATAGTTTATTCTTCTCTTTTGTAAAAGATATCATTTTATAGCGATGAATTCATTAGATGTAAATAATCGTATAAACACTTCGGTGCGAGCTTTTAGTTCGTGTTGTCTTTTACTAGGGAAGGATTGGCGAACCTAAAGCACGCATGAGAATATTTTTGTCACGTAGAACTCCTTGAGAGGATTATCCTGGATATTCATTCTTGAAGTTCCAGAGTTAATAAATGTGGAATCTGTTCGTTAGTAATGATAATAATGATTATTTACGCCAATTACGATATTTTAACCCCAACGTTTACATGATAAATTAGATGATATCTCATAATGGTTTTGCACTGCATTGGCATGTGAGTCCTTTATATTTATCAATTGTGGTACTCTTGCCTGGAAATGTTTGCCATCCTTATCCTAGACAAATCGCTGGTTCTACAAAGTCATCAAGGGTGTAGCTAGTAGCTAAATATATTTTCTATAGTGAAATGGTTAGCATAAAAGAAAATACAAAAGATGCAAGGAAGAAATGTTGCCCTTGATGTAAAAAGAAACTATTTAACACGTATGAGGTACTGTATTGACGTACGAGCCTGAAAGAATAATATAAAACAGAAATAAGTACTTTACATCTGGAAAAGTTATGTCAAGGATTATATTGAATTGATTTTAGTGTGTAGGTAAGTATGTAATTGAAGGTATACCAGAAAATAACCTTTAATATAAGGTTATGTCGCGAAAGCAGTACGGTTCCTCTCTCCATTTCTGGATGGAGTCCAAAAGGGCGACATGACCTTACCTGTCGATGCGCACTCATAAAATATTAAACCTCCACCACGAAAATCAACTCACGTGGAAAACGACTTGAACAGCGATTCTGCGATAAAACAGATCCAGATTTCAACCGATAATACTTTCGCAGAATCGCCTTTAACCAATATTTTACCTTTTCATTGATAGATAAGCTAAATCAAAGATTTTCCTCAACTAACGGATTATATTCAGGATGGGTTACATATATGTTTATTAATACTACTGTTTAACTCGTGGCCCTGTAAGGCTCTTTTAAGAATAAATTTGATTAATCATGCTTAAACTAATTTTATCTTGGGAGTAATTTATTTATTTTGTGTCGGTCAGTTTAACAATTAACATTTCTTAAATTTTCTTGAACGACGTTTATGCATGCTATCAGGAACATACGCTCTAAAATTACATGGTTTGATGTCGTTCGATGAGGGGCAAAAAAGTAAGGATACTGATGAAGGTTATGGATACCTTCACTCGCCAGGTGGAACGTCGGTCATCCGTAAATCGCAGAAAAACGGCAATCACTCAAAACTAACAACAAGCGAGAAAACTGTGAAAGCGTCTCTCGGCAGAAAGGAAAGGAACTTGCCAATCACTGCATTAAAAATGAGGGAACCTTTTTTAGTTGCGAAACGTGCGCGGATTCAGTCATCAACGAAAATCGACGAAGACCAAAACGTGAATGTTCACTTACGAATTCCTTTTTCAAGTCGCCATATGACGTATGACAGAGAATCTAAAGCCTATCGAAATATATTTGCAACATGTAGCGAAGTGGATGTGGTTTTATAATTGAATATTTTGTAAATTTGTGACACATGGTTAGCCACGAGCTGAAACAAAGTATCGCAATGGTTGAGAACAATACAAAAGTTGTCTGGAAAACATCAACTCTGTTAAATAAAGGATTTTTAAAATACTATAATTTCCACAGACGATTTTTGTGGCCACTAGTGAAACTTCTGAAACGAACGCTATGCGTCAATAGGAGAAAATAGTCGTCACAACAAATTTTAAGGCTTTGAAAATAACATATTTTTTAAAATCCTTTAGTATGGCTCTCTTCCAAATCGTAGAGCTTGGTCATATCAGATCGACTCTGCTTATTCATAAAATTCAATTATTTTCGCCTTTAACTATCTGTTTGTCGGTCATATTGTTAGGATTTACAGCTAAAAAGCTGTATCCAAGTACGAGTCCTTGGAGAAATCCAGATGTGAGTGTTACGTCAACCAAAATAATATCATTCCAGACAACGCGTTCTGTCTGTTCCTGCATCAGATGTTTCCATTGTGGGAGAAATCTTGTTAGAAAATAACGGATCTTTTCCATTTACATAATACGCAAACATTATCGATATCCATAATGCGTATCTAAATTAAGTCATTTAAATCGATCACTATCTATTGCTGTCGAAGTAGGATTAGCCAACAAGAGGATTGGTACGCGCTTATTTTTAATCTCATGGCGCTATTCCTTTTCCATGACTGTCACTCCCATCGTTCGACGTCTTTTCCATTGTTTTGCCTCCGGCAGCGTGAGTTAGAGATCCTTTTAATCGCTGACACGCCACTAAAGCGATTCAGGCACGCTCGGAATTAAATAAATTGTCGGCGTGTTGCATCGCCCGCCCCCACGCATAATTTGGCCTTCTCTCCTCATCTGGGTGGTCCAGTCCTTGGAGATACGCCACGCGTCACCTCCCAAATCCCTCGCCACTCCCTTACAAGAAACTGTTAACTCGATGTCCAAGGATTAGACGGACGAAAAGCTGTTTTATTTTTAACTTCGACTTAATGAAGACCTTTGCCTGTCTTTGCAGAGCTTGAAGGTCATGCCTATTGGACTGCAGGAGAAACATCAAAATCGTGCTTCTTTTCCAGCGTGTAACATATGATTGGAAGAATCCGTTGCACGTTGAACTGATTCGTAGTCTAAGACATGCAATTGTTTTTCCATACCCATTTTTGAAGATCGAATGAGATAAATAGTAAAATGAGGGAGAAGAACTACATTAGTAAGGTCTCTGAATACTACAGCGTGTGAAGTCTACAGCGCGCTTTACGCGATACTACGATCACACCGCAGCAGAATTACATTGTAGATTGTATATACGACAGGTGTACGATCTTTGACTGTCGAGATTAGATATCCTATAAGGGCTATATGGTTATCTAATACAAAATGATTTCATTGTATATCCTAATACATTTCCCGTTTTGTTCAATGGTAATATTTTATTCATTTAGTAGTTAAGGCGGCTTCCGGAATCGTGGCTCTCAATCGGGAGTACTTATTTATATTATTTTCTCTCTTCGATTTATATCTCTAGATTCAAGTAAATTGTTTTATCTAATAATCTAAATTATGATGGCATAATTTTAGAGGTTTAAATGGAAGAGAGGCCATTTTGGCCTAACCTCGCCGTAAGAGGATAATAACATTTATAAGATTATCTATACTTTTCACTAAATATATGGGTTTATTCGTAGAATACTAAAAAATTATAAGGTTCTAATAGCTTCAATTTAATTATGAACGTATATAAAGATATTACTAAATTCTTCAACGGAGCATTTAAGCTTTAAACGAATAACTTCCCACGTAATAATCAGTTATTATAAAATTTATGAAGGGATCGAAAACGAAAGATTTAGTACTGCTTAATGAGAGAAAAGAATGCAATAATATATGCTGGAAAAGCATTTGATCCAAGTAACAGGAAATAAAACTATTTTCGGAAGTCAATATCTGTTATTAATCCACGTGATAGATAGGAAACACCTACTTTAATGTGAGTTTAAATAATTGCAAGCTTCAGAGATTTGACGGCTCTTCTATCTTTTTTGCTCTTTTACATGCTTTATCAAAAGGAAAATTACATATCCAATCGTTGAAACATACTTACAAATAATTATTTAAAAAATGACGTAGTTAGATTGATGTCCTTTGAATGACCTTTCGAGAAAACTTAGTGTTTCTTCAACCTGTTATTTTTTTATTTCAAACTGCTATGAAGTTACTCGATAAAACTCCTACGCATACGAACGTGAGTACAACTGCGAGGAAAAGCTTGGTTAAACAGGGAAAATTCGGCGCATGGATTGACGAGCAGTGACATCATGCGACCCTGAGGAAATTCAAACAAATGATGTCACAGCCAATCATGCATATCACGCATTCCCTTATAACGATGAATTTAAAGTGGATGAAGTGACTGGAAGAAAGGTAAAATGTAGTTCATGTCCATATAATGCCGTGAGACGATGTTTTCCTAGGGAGAATCGTGATTCCATTTCGCTTCATGACTTTTCAAAAGAAAGCTGCGATAATTAAGAAGTCATAAGTTCTATAAAAAGTACAGCAATTTTGACGATATTAGTCCATCTTATCGGTTCTTTTTCTCGAATGTTTAAAATATCTTTTTGGCCTCTCAAAACCGATAAATTATAAGGAAAATGAAAGGATGCGTTTAAAAACAATTAGCGTATATCATATATAAACTATAATTGCTTGAAGAATCCTCTCATGAACCACTAAGTTTGCGAAATTCATTCCAAAGATATATATTTTATCCTTTATCCCTCCAAGTATATATAATGAAAATACCAATATTTTGAAAGTAATCCCTTGTATTAAAAATGTTAAATTGAAAACCAATGATAGCTTAGCTCTAAATACAAGCCGTTTCAAGACGATGAAGAAATGATATGAGAAGAAATGCAAAGATAAACGAAGGTTATTGTTTTTAAAACCGTCCCTTTGGCGTAAATATGTTAATGAATGTATTTAAAATTCGTATCGATTAATTTTTGATTAACCAACTTATGTAGAGAAATTACTGCGTAACATTAATCAATAGTAAAAAGTATCTGTCTTTAGAATGATTTTCGGGTAATAAATGTATGTTTGAAATAAAAACGAATTTCATAAAATTAAAATTGACCGTTGCGCTATCTTTAAACATGTATATGGCGCAATGATCCTGAAATCAGGATAGAACGTACGTTACGTGCGTCTTGTTATATTTTTTAGTCCCTCGCTCAAACTTCCTTACAAATTATGGTCTTGGTAAAGTTTCTTTATTTACTATTTACGCTAAGTAGCTTTTCCATCCCTCTGTTTGTAGTCCCTTCGTATTTTTATTTTCTTATGTAGAATTTTCGAATTCCCTGTCCCGCAAAAGTAGTAGGAACGACAATCTTATACCACGTATTGCGTTTTCGTTTGGTCACGTGACTAATGGAGCGTCGTCAATTAACGTGCACCTGACTCTTTCGACTTGTTACACTTTTCCCACGCGTCCATTCAACAACTTCCTCCTGAAAGAGCTCTCAAACAAAGAACTCCTTCCGGACTTCCAAAACCCTTCCTCCATCACAAACGCTTTTTTATAATGAGAGACTAATGGAGCGAGTACTCTTTCTCTAGCGATTCTCCGCAGCGCTTAACACCTGCAGCGGAATACGCACGTCGGATGAATTTTTAGCTACTTCCTCAGGGGTCGTTTTGATCTTTCTACACGATCAACTCTTCCGGCAAGACAATTTCCTCCTCTTGGCCATATCTCTCTCCCTATTATCCACTTACCTCTCTTCCGTTCGTCATTCAAAATATTTTTCCATTCAAATTTTTTTACACTCGATAACATAACCGTATATGGGTCAGAGTTTCGGCTCGTTTTCCATTTTCAATGTCTTGACATAGCTATGCCTACAAAACACGACTAAAATGCCTTACATGGTTATAAAGTCATCGAAACTTCTATGATTTTGTTTCTTTGTGAAGCAATAGCATGCTGTAGCTTGGGTTGACTGAAATTATCTGAATTTCAATGTAGTTTAGTAGATATATATTGAAAATTTGTAAAAAGAATACTTATAATGTGTTTTGAAACAGAAGTTTCTTAAGTTTTAGAGCAAGAAAAAAAGCATTAGAGGATAATGTCTAAAAAATGATTTCAAGAATACAACTTACCACCAATAGAAAAACATTCTGGACCATATCAGAGATTTTCATCCTACCTTTATTTTTTCGAAAACCATTTCCAATTTTGTAATTTTTCCAAATATATGTATTCTAGAAAATAGATGCACTCAAATGAACTATTCACACACACAAGGAGTTGAATGACACCTCATCGAATTTCTTCCAGAAGTTTTCCTGTAAAGATACATTAATAAAAAATTAAGAAGAAAATTTTGACAATGAATGTCAATAAACATATTTTTTACGTAATACTGTTCCTTTTCTTTGCTATTTATATTTACGCTTGCTTTCGTTTCCTTGTAGAGAATTAAACGGTTTTGACAAACTTCTACCGTAAAAGCCATGCATGAGCCATGAGTACATGTATCATAAATTATGAGAATATTTCCTTGTTTTTTTCACTTAAAAATTAAACTATCTAGCTGATGATCACATTTGACACATCCATATGCGAAAAGTCTTTTTTATAATTTACTCAAATAAGTATTGTGATTAATAGCGCTCTTATACGAAACGAAGGATTGTGAGTATTGCAAGTTTTCCTTGTCCCCTTTCCCTTGCTCGCACGTGATGGTGAATCCGCCCCCATCCGCTTATTCATGAGGTGCGGGTATATGACGTCACCGCGCTCCCACGGACGACACCACCTGCAACGGAGCTTCCCTCATTATTATTGTTATTTCCCCTTTCTCGAGGACCTTCTTTTTTTCCACATACATATATAGCCATCTACACAATCAAAACTACTTCTCGCGAGGCTCTTTTTTTACGCTAAAGGCTCTCGGTGTTTTGGACGACGTGCACCTGGTCAGTGGCTCTCAGGACCAGGTGCGCGGTCTTCCGCGACATCATAAGCCACCCAGCACTTGAGGGGATTTGAGATGAGGAGAGGTGTCGTGGAGTCTGGAAGATGGACGGACACGAGAGAGATATAATCCGAGTCGAAATGCGGCGGTCTCGAAAGGCCGCTGATGGATGACAGGGATACACGGAGGGTTTTTTACGTTGAAATACTTGATACGAATATATATAGGGACGGATGGAATCGTTAAAAGTGGAGACGACGGGAATAGAGAAGAGAGGATGAAAGGGGAGACATATTTTAGGATCAAAGGCGGAGAAATTGGTCCGGGGATTTAAAGCGGGGGGTTTGAAGAAATTTCCTACATCATTTAAAATTTTGTAAATTAAAATATTTTTAACGTTTTGGTTTGTGTGTGTTTATCGTGTACCTTCATATTTGTAGTGAGTGATTTGTTGTTTATGTGAGTATAACTTCGTTTCTGCAAGACAGCGACGGATTTATAAATGCAGTTTAATTAATATTCTGAGCATCACAACAGCATAATTGGTCACTCCGCATTTCAAATGATTATTCGCCAAAGACAAAGTCAAAGATAAAGAGAATTTGACATTAAAATGAAATTTGATGCATGTACGAATAGATAGGAACCAGAATTATCAAGACCTATTATATAGCAAATTCAAAGATATCTGTTATAGTCATATTTTATCTTATTTTAACTGAAGAAATGATGATATATGAATGAAGTATGATATATGATGAATACTATCACTACATTTTCTGAAATATTGTTCTATTCTTAATTTTTTTAACGAACTCAAACTTTCATTTGTCTTTGTGCTTATACATAATTAAATAAAATTCACAGAGTCCGGCAAGATGTGGTGGAAATCATCGTAGGAAATGAAAGAGTAAATATCGTCATCTTCAGGTCTGAAGATTGAAAATCCTCCGTTGAACTACTTGTTCAAATAAATTTATGTGAAAAAAGTACGATTTACTCTTTCATTTCCTATGTAATTAAAGAAAATCATGCGTAGATCGTCCTCAATTCTCATTAAATCGATATCTGCGACTCTTCGTTCATTTACAACAAAGATATTATGCGTAAAACTGTCGGTGTATCGTGATTTCATTATAACCTAAAATGAATAAGGAATTCGGAAGGGGGCACGGAAATATTTATATGAATTTACTTGGTATAGATCACATAAACCATGATTCTCCTACCTTGACTATTCACAAAAGTCATAAATAAATATTAATAGAAACAGAAAAATAGAGAGTAATATCTACCCTTCCGTATTTGAATTTGGACGAAGTAGAAAGAGTTGACGGAAAGATAAATTACAACAAACAGAAGAAAAGCCTTAGGAATGCGGAATGAAAGGTGATAAAAGTACTGTCAGAGATTCGGGATTTAGAGAATTACCATTTAAATAAACAAGCATTAGCGGAAAAGCCAGCTTACCAGCACAATCAGGACGTTTCAGAAGCTTAGTATATCTAGCTTAGAAGCTTACCCTAAATTCTTCGGCTACCGTCCACCAAAATTTCAAAATAGAGGAAATGATAAAATCTTCGCTTGGTTCAAGAGACTATATACTTATACCCTTAGACATGAAACTCCAAATTGTTTGTATACCGAAGAGCTGACTGAAAGGCCAATTAAAAACCGAATATTTTATTCGTTACGTTTGTCTGAATATATTGTTTGATCCTGAAATTTTTCTTCGGAAAAAACCATGAACGTTTCCGTTAAAAACTATCCCATAAAAGCAATTCAAGCGACTTCTTGCTGCGTTTAATTTAAAGGGTTATTTAAGTAAGAAACATATTTTCCGCTGTAAATTTTATCATGTTTTTAAGAAGAGTAGATGCCCCTGTAGAGCCTGCCTGGTGGGAAGGGTTATTTTCAAAGATATCATATTCCATAATCTAATAGCTTGTTTCCGTATCGCATTTACTATCTCATTAAATAAGACATTAAAAATATGATCACTAAAGATTATTAAGCATGTTAGAAATATTAAGCCTATACTTATGATTACGAGAAAACCATTCCGTTTAAAATAACCGTAAATCGTCGGTTGGATAAATTTAAAGCATGGGTTAAGTTTCCTCCGTTTTGGCTTATGTATTATCTAGGGTGTTTCTGAAAAGCACCACCGAAAAAAATTTCTGCCATTAAAAATCTCCCATAAAAGCAAAGCAAGCCACTTCTTGCAACGATTTAATTTTAAGGGTTATCTGAAGTTAAGACATTCGGCGCCTCGTCTGGAACCGTCATTATCTCATCAAAATTTCCGCAATTGACTTGAAAGGGCAACGGAATAATTGGCATCAAAGTCTGCATATGTGTACTCTTATTCTTCTTAGCTGGAAATTCGGGTGAACACAGTGAGTCGTTGAACGTTACTCTGCAGTAGTATTTTTCATCTTCATAATTTTAATGAAAATTCATTATTTTATATTGTAATCATTTATTATATTTGTTAAATGAATAATTAGAGGACTGCCTTTTCCTTTTTTCTTCACGTTTACCCAATATTTTATATTTATAAATGTAAAATACATAATTTATAATTTTAGGCCTATAAATAAGTTGCCGTTGGCTTAATAAATTAACATAAGGATTAAGTAGTGTGTTTACACAGAAGATGGAGTTTTCCAAACTTTTTTTGGTATAAATCTTAACTGTTATATAGATATGCACTTTAAGCTCATAGTCGATAAGAAAAATGATGAATTAACCATTTTTCTATTTTATAAATATGAAAGTCCAATGTTAACACTGAAGAACAGTGGTGATAGTCAGCTACTTTGTCTCAATCTATCTTTTACATGAGCTTCTTCGATACTTTTACCGTATTTTTCCACAATTTGCGTTCGCATTGATAAAAAGCAAGGACAAAGTTAAATGTGGCGGTGATTTACTCCAATATCCTATAGGATCTGTAGCATTCCGTTCCAGTTGGCATTATATTGTCCGTTACGTTTTCTGTACTTTGCTATTATCAGCTAAAGAGTAACTTCTTCATCTCTACTTCCTCTGAAACCTAATTGGTCTTCAATTAAGTAATTTTTTGGCACTTTTTTATTTTATAATAGATTACTATTAAGAGAATCTCTGATGAAAGGAGAATAGAGCTGATCTGAAATTGGTTACATTCATCTGTCCTCTTCTTTTCCGATATTGGGATAATCGCGTTCATACGTAAATCCCTGGTTACTTCTTCCTTTATATAAATATCACATACTCGTTTCTATTGATACTTCAGAGCTTATTTTTGGGCTAAGCAGCGGGAAGTTGAATAAAGCAGACAATATTAAATATATTGAAACCGATGAATGAAAGGCGCCACATGCAAAGCAAACGTGCAATTAATGCTACATCAAATGATCATCACAGAAAATCATTATTAACGTAAAAATTTCCTATCTCAGACAGTACAACACGATTTTAGTATACATCAAATATATATAAATAATTAAAAAATATACATATAATTATCCTAACTCATGAATTCATTTGGACATTGTGAAACTGGTATTGGATGAATATTCAAAAACTAATAGAAGCTCGTGTTTGGAATTACATTTGAACACTATTGTCTTTACATCCACCAAATGAGTATGAAAATTTTGAAACCAATAATTTTCGTGTTATTTTGAGCCCACACTGTCTGTGGCAATCACGCACCATCACGCGAGATAGCTTTCGAGTGGCGATTCTCCCACCCTCCCGATAAATCTGTCCGGTAATTTCTTTCCGAATACGTATCGAATAATTTCTGAAAACCCCTTTCACGGACGTCACCCGTGGAAGATTAATATCTGCGTCCAGAGAGAGGATATTCCCAGCTCCGGCGGTGGTCCAGGGCGCGGCGATGGAAAAGGCGAACATTTATTCGGTCATGAAGAAGATGGAATTCCTTCCAACGTGTGGGATCTCGCGCGCATTCCGAGGTGTTTCTGTGTAATGCGTTAATTTATTTCTCCGAGGTGCCACTGAGGGCGGAACGGGAGGGGAATGAAAACCGCGATTCTCGTTCGTTTAGTGCTTGTCATAAGCGCGACAAGGCAAGCCTTTCCGTGAGACAAAAGGAAGAGGAATGAGCGCAATCGTTCATTTTCGCGGGATCTCGTGGGTGGCGAGATCGGGAACGTAAAGCTGCGAAACGAGGCGATAAAGATTTTCACCCAGGGCGACCACTTAAGCGGCGATTCTGTTTGGGATTCGGTGTTTTTTCGGCGTGATGGTGATATATAAGAGGGAACCTTTTCACGATTTTTTTCATCCCACTCCGATTGGAATTCCGTTTCGTAAAATTGAAGACGGTTTGATGCCCTCTCCGATTTTCGGCTTTTAGTATTGGTTGCACGTTGATTGATTTATTGCGACTTCTTACCCCGCTCAGAGCCAGTTTTTTGGTGAATCCATAAATTTCCTCCGTTGCTAATGCTGTCAGGAGGAAGAGGTAATTTATAAGAATTCCAACGAAATTGAGTAGAGTACGTTTTCATTCTTTTGAATTGCAATTCGTAGACAACTGTACCTCTTATTCTCCGAATCTCATGTAAATGACTAAAGTACACATTATTATGAATAAAAGAATGAATCTACGTAGTATGTTCATGAAGTAAGACTGGAAAGCTCAGAAAAAATAAAGGGAGATACAACCACTGCATCATTCCACCATAAACGAGCCTTAATGGAGTTTTTCTGGCATAAATCTTCTCAAATTACCAGCTATAATGTATACGAAGTTTTTATTTTGAAATTTCTTCCACGAGATAATTCATATCGATATTAAATTCTGGGAATTACCAGAAATTAGGCGCATTTACATGTTTCCATCATCCGTAATTATTTTAAATATTCAGAGAGATTCGCTGTCGTTCATTTTCTGGCATGATACCTAGGCATATGTCGGATCTAGCGAGTTTGAAATAGAAGAAATAAGGATCGCTTTCCGACTGTAAACACAATCCGCAGCATCATATTTTCACAGGCCCGGAATGTATCCCCATCTCATTCGACGGAGTGTTTTGCATTTAAAACAAATAAAGGGCCGTATTTATCGTGAGATAGCGTTTCCCTACGATTTATCCATAAAAAGGATTACGTTACCCTCCGGAAGAAAGACGAAAGGCGGACACACGCCTCGTTCCCCAAAAAAATTTTTAATTATTGCAAAAGGTGTACCTTCCACTCCAATCCCGTGGTAACAGTACGTCTGTGGGTTTCGGCGACCTTTGACCCCGCGCCGGGTTTTTCGAGGCGTGCGCGTGAGAAAAAAGAGTAAGAAAGGCCCAGCGGGAGGGCTCATGAGAGTGGGGCATTCTTTATACCCGCCCCTACGGACTGACCCCACATCGGATGGCCTCCTCTTCCCTTTGGACGTGGATGAAGACACACTGCCCCTATCGGTCGGGGTATCCTTTTACGCCGGTACCTTAAGTTACTCCTCACCCACTACGATGGACATAACTTTGGTCTGTAAGGCACCCTCCCACGCGAATTCCACCCTCCCACTTCTTCATCCCTTTTGTCTGCTTCGGCCCGTGTCGTGCAAACGCAATGGTCCTCAATCTTGGCCGCCTCTCCAGTGCGCGCTGCACATACATAAGCAGTTCCTCACGAGCGGCGGAAAAGATTTCCCTTGTTTCTGTTCGTGGGACCCCTCCTGATAAAACTCATCCCATTCCTTCCTGGTTCCTTCGCCCCTCCCCGCAATCCCTAAATTGTCCAGTCTGCCTACTCTTGCCGTGCTTGAGGACTAGGAATTGCGAATCCTGCTTGGCCAACCTCTCCAAGCTCCATCTGGAATACAAAGGCATCGGTAATCAAAAATACGATTTTAACACGAATAAAATTATTACTTAGAAAGTTTCAGCATTTATTAGATGAGAGTTAGCAAAAGTAAGAGTCATGGAACATTTGCGACCAATAGCTAGAATATTGAAATTAATATATTGAGAATATAATACTTTTTCTGCTTCTTTATACACGTTTTTAGTTTCAGAAACATACGATATGAAGGTTATCAATTTTTGGTAGTTTATGATAGTTGGTCTTTTGAGATTTTGGATAAATTCTTTGGAAGAGAACCACCAAATATCCCTTTTGAAAATTCTTTCTAGTACAGTACATACAGTAAAATTGTACAGTAATTTGATCAATGAGGCGCGCTGTGACTGAAGCGTTTATTATATAGAATATGTATCGGTAAACGTGCGGAAACTGTCACTGGCTATGATCGCAATGTTATCAACTATTAATGAAAGTGTTAGAAGTATGATAGGGGTATTTGAAGATTAGAAGTAAGTAAAGAGTCCAGGGGCGAATCAGGCGTGTTAACGGGTGTTAACAGTGTGGCCACACATGGTCTAATACTATCGCGAAATTAGAAATAAATTATTCCATCTCCTGCTATTCTAGCAAGGTTTTCTAATTATTATCAATATTGTACTATTTATTCTATAACCACTTAAAGAATTAGAACAAAGGCGGGAAACCTTTTACTTTCAGAAGGCCAAATTTACCATTCTCTCGCATAAGAAAAGTCGCATGTGAATCCACCAGGCAGCGCTTTATTTGATTATTGCGTCATTTAAATAAATTTATGTACATCGAAACGGTGACAAAACCAATTTATTCGCTGAGAGAACAAAAAGGAAACATTATTCCATTTTATTAACTTTTGGTGTTTTTAGTTATTTTGTTGGGAAATTATGTAAATGCGAGTCATCAAGAAATGGAGAAACACCACATTAAGCTCCCAAAGAGAATGCAAATTCTCCACCACTTTATTAGAATTTTATTGGAAATGTTGGAAATATTGGAGAATTCCCATTTTTTCATTATATTAATTATGTCGATAATGCTTTTTTATTTATATATGAATTAACGTAACGTGGTAACGGAAGAAAATCGGGTACTGCTTCGCACAAGATTACCAGTTTAAATATTGCCTGAAATTTTTTACTGATTTCGCTAATTCTCGCTTTGTCAACTTCAGAAATTATTATTAAGATTACTATTTATTTTGTGCTATACTTTATCTAAATGCTCTTTCTTATCAAACTCTTAATAACTCTGCCCAAAAGCGCATCTACTTCTTATTCCTCTCCCCCGTTTCTTAATTTTCCCTCCACCAAGATTCTCTCTTTACACCAACCTTCCACCATCGACCTTTTAGCCCATTCTTTCTTTCATTGTTTTTTTAACTCTCTCTTTTCCTCTCTGTACAACGACCAGCGTCTCCGCAGAAACAAGTGAGCGTAGAAAATAAATTGGAGGGCATGCCAAATGACTCGCTCTTCAACGGCTGAAAAGTATCTCCCTCACCCTTCCTGTCCTCTTTGCTTCCCAATGTCACACGTGCTGCTTAACCCTTACACCCGTTCCTTCCCAGGGGCGATTCTTGCCGTAATATACTCTCCCCATACCCCGTCTTCTGAGTTACCCATGATGCCACGCGGCGAAGTTTCAGGGGTCATAGGGCACAGGAATTACAGAGACTGCCTCAGAGATACTGCCATATCTCCCCCCACAGTCATGAAGTCGCCAATTCTCGAGACGAGAGAGAAATTTCCTTTCATTATCACCGCTTAATAGTCGTAATTAGGAGAGACAGCCGTCGATTTGGGTGATTAATCATTCCTCATCAGCATTCGCCAAATTATCTCCAAGACTAGTTTTTTCTGGACTCATTTGCAATCGGTCTGGCCTTAGAATATCTCCGATTTATGATGCAACAGTTGCGAACATTTCCTGATTTTTTTATGCATATATGTAAAACAAAATCATCCCCGATAAAACAGTTTCTTTCTCATCAAACTATGTTTCCTATATTATCAATATTACATTGCTTTTCTCGTGAATTAAACAGAGAAAATTTTCTTTGGTTTCATTCAGGGATAGTGTTTCTTATACTCGACATCTCGACCAATGACTCTTCATCCATCTTTAGGGGAACCGTAAATATTCTCCATTATCATTCCTATAATTAATTGGTTATAATTATAAACAACGTTATCTGCTTCAATTTGACGGCTTGAGAATTTTACTCTGTTTCAGGTAAGAGATGTCCAGTTAACGTAATTAAAAATTTTAAAATTAATAAAATATTAACCATCATTTATTGTAGATAGTTTTCTTCCAGTATAATAGCTGATATGTCACGTAGAACTTCATATCCCACTATGACAAATAGCTATCATATGGTCCCTTAAGGCTTTCATTTATATATGTATTATAATTTCTCACCTTTTAAACGAGATAACTATATGGGATTCCTCAACGTTTCCTTGATTACGCTCTTTCTTGATTTCATTCTTTTGTCTCTAGAATGCTGCCCATTTCCTGCACAACCATTAAGAATAACACAGAGTTAAATAAGGATTTATTCCGAACAAATCCAAATCCAATCTAGGAAGCATTAGAAAAGAAATGTCGAACGGAAATCAGAATCAAAATAAATTTCGCATTTTGAAGTTAAAGTATGTGCATACAAAATTCTACAGAAATTATGACGTCTCTAGGCCGAGAAAGGAGTAAAGAAAGATACAGAAAATTTGTTGGGAAAATTTAAAACTTATCAAACTGATCGCAAACTGATCAAACTTATTCTGGAGGAATCGCTGCGAATGAAAAGAAAATATACCAAAACTTTAGGAACGTGTTTATTAGAAAGAGTATAAAATCATTATGCTCTCATTCATCTAACCGTTCGTATATAAACAGAATAACAGCTATCCTGCACAATTTAAGGAGTGCATTTTAAAGTATTCTTCTCTTTAAATCTAAACTAAATCAATGGTTTTTCTAATGATATTTATAGATACCATTATTCGTCAAAATAAAATCTAGTTTGACTAGGAAGATAGATAAAGAGATACTTTGGTGTTGCAATTTTTGGAATAATATACTTTAAACCGATGTTTAAAATCCACCAGTTTGTAAATAACTCTCCGAAATACGAAGCCAAAAGGCCATATTCAGC
This sequence comes from Pachydiplax longipennis, assembly GCA_036926295.1. Classification (NCBI taxonomy): domain Eukaryota; kingdom Metazoa; phylum Arthropoda; class Insecta; order Odonata; family Libellulidae; genus Pachydiplax; species Pachydiplax longipennis. The sequence continues at coordinate 54,528,125 of JAVFKF010000004.1, forward strand.
GGAAACGGCATAAATAAAATTTTTCACGGCACCAAGTTGGGAACGGCCGTCCTTCCCTTGAATCCGCCGTCGGCCCCCAGGAATTCAATTTGATACGTGGAAAAATAAACCTCCCAAGAAAACCACGCTTTCTTTCCTTTATTTATAACTACGACCGTGCATCAACTGATATTTCCATCTCCTATTCGCTTCCGGGTGTATCCGAAAGGGGCACTGCTGCAGAGATTAACGCCATCCTCGGAGGAAGCGGTGGAAAAAAGCTTAAGGGAGTGAAGAAGTATGAGGAGACATATTCGCGACTCTAACCGTAATCTCCTTCAGACAAAATCCGCGCGGAATTCCACCGCTTAACGACCTCTCCCGAGTCACTCAGTGCAAACACGGTCTCCACGGTGGGAAGATCGGTTCAGCTGTGGGCGGAGAGAAGGCATTTTCGGTAGGGAAGTGTGACCTTTGGATGCCGGCGGCGATTCACCTGTGCTGTCCACCCGCTCTCTGGACCTCCCCTCCCACACGTTCCTTCCCTTCCTCCCACCCCTCTAAACACCATTCTCCCATCAGGTAACTCATTCCCCTTCCTCTCTTTCTCACACTCTTTCCTTTATCTCCCTCTCATTCCGTTTCCCTCTTTCACATTTTGATTTCCATTACTCCTCCCATGACTTTCACTTCGGAGTCGATGAGAAGGGCCTTTTCATGCTTTATTGTCCCCCATTCATAGCCCTCATCTCTTTCCGTTTTCTAATCTCCTCGTCCTTCGTCGTTAGTCTATCAAACTTGATTATTCCATGAATGCTGCCGATTCTCGTTCGCTCCTCAAAAGCTGCCCTATATGAGCGCTTTTTTTTCGTTTGCCCGTCGTATCGTTTGGTTGTGTTCCCGTTTAATGTCTCACTATCTCCCGTCCATCTCATTCTTTCCGCTTCTTCAATTAATTTTCTATTTCTTCCTTCGCTCCTCGTTATTTCGAAGCCACTGCACTATAGACGAAAATGTTTTTTCCCAGTGGGAATGCGACCCGAGCTTCTTTGCCATTCAATGGCTAAAAAGATCTGTGCAGCCTGTTTCGTTCTAGAATCTATTTATTAGAGCTCAGAAATCAGGAGGAAATTTCTATCATAGATGAATTCCTAAGCTCTAGAACTGCATATTCTCTTTGGCCGAATATCCTCCAGCCCAGGGATAACCCCAGTAAAGTAAATCTGTAAACATGGTGATGAAAAATCGTTAGTTAAAAGAGTTTTGAAATTCTTGTCAGTTTGACTTACCCGGTCCTTCTTATCTTCACCTAACTTTTTCCAACTCCTTTTTCTCTGGCATAATCCGAAGGAACCTGTTACTTTCTTGCCGAAGCTTATCGAGGCATTTCCCAGTACCCCGCCACAGAATATTCATCACCATGATAAACCTTCGAGGATAGTGTTGGTGGTCACATCTATTTGGTTTGAGAGGCCTTCCTGATTTCCCCATCAAACTCCAAGTTATTGCTTATGGAAAAAGGAAATTGTGATATTAAATGGGAATTTACTTATTTTATTTCTTTCATGTGGTTCATATTCATATTCATCAATATTCATCAATAGAAATACAATTTTTGCTGGATTCAGGAAAGTTTCTGATCGAGAAATAAGTGGTTATGTGTATTCTAGTATGTGTTATATCTTCATTGTATTAAATATTATTTTTATATATTATATTTTATATTATACTGATGGAGTATTTACTTGTGATCCGTTATAATAGTAACCGCTCTAATAATAATTTATATTGAGAGTCAAGAGAAAGTAATTGTACAGTAAGCCATGTCCATTAAACAATTTCATTAACAAATTTGCAGAATTGCGGATGGTCATCCACGGAACTATTGACTTGATGTCTTGTTCGAGATAATTATTTATTGTTGTGCTAAGTTGTTTTGCTATCATATTTCGGCTGTAAAATATTAGGAACTTCCTGAGTAATTTATAAGTTAAGAATAAAGACGTCGCTTATAAATGATCTATCTGATCTATACCGTCGTTGATTGATACACTACGTTATTCTCAGCCGATGTAGAATTTGTGGTAAGAAAAACGTGTGCCCCAACTAATCCTAGAAACTAAACACCGTGCCGCATTGAGTCGTCGTCAATTTATTCCATTAGACATGGAGGAAACCTGCTACTTCCCTCACATCCTCACCACGCACTCAACCTCACACCTGTGACCAAAGGGCGCGAATGTGTACAACTTCTCCCCGTGAGAAAGAGGCCTCGAGGGTCGCTATAACCAACCCTTCTCACCGTTTTCCCACGCCTGCCATCCATCTCCTCATGAAATTCTCCATCTCTGATGTACGGAATTATTTATCACCCTTTTAACTCCTTACGCCGAATATTACCTCGCCGTCGCGAACAATACATTCTTCTTAATAACTGATTTAAGATTTCAAAAATTTTGCCGGGTATTTTTATGTCTCGGAAAGCAAGTTCCATTCAAGAAATCAGTATCGTTGGCCTTAATCCGAATCAAAGCCTGACTTCTTGTTTATTGCTATTGAGCGGTGTCTTTTAACATAAGATATTAAAGTTGTCAATATAATGTAGTCGGTGATAAAAGTTTAGCAAGATCCTTTTAGACACCCAGCTTATGAATTGATGTAAGTGGGAGAATACTCTTTTAGATATGGTGCCTGATTGCGAATGGAGAAGCCATTTTGGGCTTCATGATTCTTATAAAATCTTAATTAACCCTACATATATATTCAAATTATTTTGCGGAACCAAAAATTTCGTCCAGAGATATCATAAAGCAAACATTCTAGGGTTCTCTTTCAATTGGCATTGAAGTAATACATTTATTTCTTACTTCTATTATTGAGGTGTAAATTTTGTATTTTTTGCCAAGAGAAACTTGGGTAAACTCTTGGGTAAGGTATGCCACCACTTCATTCTTTTGAAATTCAGTAAAACGCCAACACTTAAGCAATGGTTTACCTGCGATGAATTTCGATTCGGTACAGTCCAACGTATTCTACGAATGATAGAGTTTCTAGAGAACCTCTTGAATTTCAGGCAGTATATACATTATTTTTCATAAATATTTCATCTTTTAGAAAACTTCTGTTCCTTAGCCAAGTCTGCAATATCTTTCCGCATATTGTTTTCCTTAGCGCAATCTCGTGATCGATCATATTTTCGTGTTAATACGTCATTCCTAATGTTGAGCAACGTATTTCAAAAGATGATAACCGATGCAATGCAGTTGAAAGTCTAACTCTTTCTTTTACTCTAATCATGAAAATATCCCCTGAAGGCTGATGATTTATGTTAGAAGCGTATGTTTACATTTCCTTCTCAGATAAAAATGTCATATACACATTCAAAGTGATGTTACTCAACAGCTTTTTGCCAGATGTGAATGAATTATTCGCTCTAAAAACTTAGAAAACGAGAAAGGATTCAAATACAAGCCGAAGACTTTTGCCCTAAAATTTTCGTTAGGCTGACTGCATTTTATAACATTCACATCATTCTTTTTGTTCTAAAAATGTAGCAGTAAAGAAGGCTAATAATTGTGGAGAATGTATAATATTTTCTGTGCAACTTTTTGTTAAATAGTTCAAGAGTTAAATAGTCATGCCAGTACTTATTTATCTCCTGTCAGTACTTATTTATCACTGGTAACGGTTCCCGAGGTAAAAAATTCAATATAAATAATTAAAAAATATTGTACCATTTGTTTTGCGAATAACGATAGTTTTTGACTTAGCACAAATTATATCTTCTCAAATGGCTATCTTGAAAGATTCGAAGGGAAAAAACTTAGCAGTTCAAATGTAACCTTATTTTCCAGAGAAGTAAAGCAATCGCACCCTTTGGTATTGCTCTTCCCCAAATATCCCTCGAGTTCCTTGACTCCGTGAAATCGGAAAATACGCGGATTTTTTCCGCGCTTGTTTTACAGTCCGCTTACATCCGCGATACTTTCTATTCTGAGAAGCATTGAATATTCAGATTACCTCCCAACAAACCCAACAAGTGACTCAGAAAGCTAACTCGCAAATCCAACGCGTCCTCACCTATATTTCGTCCCTTCACCATGACGTCCCTCCTCGGCACGCCCACCTCCCTGAGTCATGTGACCCCCTTTCCTCATGAAATCCCTCGTTCAAGCATTTCACACCCCCTCCTCAAGATGGACCTCCTCCCCCTGGGCGTCCTCGCCTAAAAACCTCGGGGCGGAACATGGCCTCTGAAGGGGCAGACGGACGCTGATCACTCAGCCGACAAACAAGCACGACACCAGAGGATTCCACGACGCGTACACTGTCTTGTCACGTAGTCGGTGCCGTCATGTAGGACGACGGGTAGAAAAAACTCTTTATAAATTGCCTATTATTCTTGGTCGAATACCATCTGCTTATCTTATGGTAAGGGTCCGATTTCACTGCGTTTGTAAAAACGTTGCGGGGAAAACTATGGAAAATGTTGCCCCGAGTTTTAGAGTCTCGGCTCAGAATTTCCTCAGATGAATATTTATTTTTTCGGTTGAAAAATACGTTAATCATATTATCCAAAATAATAGTGTATCATAATAAAAGACTGGTTTTTGGAATTTGGAATGAAACTGTAATTGAAAATTTGAAACTTGTAATAAAACTCGGATTATGTTGCCGCTTTGCAGAAAAATTTTAATTGAGCGGATAGAAATTTTGCAATTCGAAAGAGCTGCTAGAATTTTGAAATATGAGAAGATAAGCTATAAAGAGTTAGTACTTTGCCTTGGGTGAATCCAAGAGGGGACGAAGACTTGAAAACTCGGTAATATTATTAATTTGCCTATGCGACGAAGGGTTTGAATTTAAACCAAATTATTATGTATTTTAAAAATCACATTACGTCTGCTGCATTTGTAACGATAAAGTAGCATTTTGAGATTTCATTGGAGGTGAATTCATAAAGAATTTGTCTCTCCTTATAGCAGTTTTTATATCCGATTCTATTTGCAACTGTTATGAACTGTTGTGAGAGATATAAAAATATCGATGAGCTACTAAGAGAATTCACGCTTTTTAAATTCCATTCTCAGTAAATATTATAATAATTCTATTTCGCCCACTGTATTTTCAAAGTTCAATTTTGGCAGCTCTGTCCCTTCGATGAAGTTCCCAATTCATAAAAATATTTAAATTTCATAGCCCTACATGTTGTTATTTTTCCTCTCGGAATTTCTGGCATAATATATTTTATTTTAATCCATCATCATACAAAATTGCTATAAACTATTATATGTAATATAAAAGTCTATATTGAAATCAGAGAAATAAAGGCTAGATAGTTTAAAAATTTATCTTTCCCGAATATGCAAAGGCGGAGCAGTAAATATAACAATAGCAACATTCGTACCGAAATGGAATACAACTTCAGCGATATAGTATTATATTCTTGCGGTTTTAAGACGATACATCGCTCTGTACCATTTCCGATCTTATTATTTTAAATCCAGGTTTATTAGCTACTCTTATCATGTTGATCATAATAAAGGTAAAAAAAATACCTAGTTTAGATACATTCAAATGTGCAACCCATAGAGTGTGTCCAGATAAGTTTGTTTTGAATATATATTTATTTTTGTTTGAATCAAGTGTTTTTCTTTATACGAGTCAATGTGTGTAAATATTATTTCAGAGGAAGTCATAAAATCCTCTTCCTTTATGTTACTATCTATATTATCATAAGTGAAAGCTTTCTTATGTTTCTCTCAACCGCAGTTCCAAATTCGAAATATATTCGATGTTATCATTTCTATCTAGATTGCGCTCTCAGCTTATATAGCCATTAATTACTAAGGCACGATTGTTTTATTCTATGAATACATCATTAAATTACGTCAACACAGTTATGATAGTGAATCCTTTGTGATTATCGTCTTCTTCAACAGAAAAGAAAACAAAGAAGATATCATTAGTAACCATAAAGATAATTCAATTTACTGCATTCGGCAGGATTTGGACTTTTCATCAGAAGTAAAATTGAATTCCTAATTAATTTAAAATATTAAAGCATTTAGACTTCCTTTAACATCGAGGAAAATCCATGATTTATTTACATTTAGGCACGATTGCTACAAAGTAGTCTCAGTCAATCGATGCTTCATACTGACGAGAATCTTCAAGGTATTCTTCAAGTCTATCCTTGTTATTTACCAAGGGTCAGTAAAGCTTGCGGCTTGAGGGCGAGTGGGCTGCTACCTCTTGGAGGGAGGATGAACTACTTCCGTTCTGGTCAGTGGCTCGCAATTCGAAAGGTCACTGCCAACAAATTTGATGGGAAGTGCTGAATCTGCGAACTAAATCTGGATACTTCGTTCGTTTTTCTTCAAGTTATTCCTCAAATTAAACCTTGTTCTTGGCAGTAATACAGCGCAAGCACAGCACAATTAAGGATAACAATTTTATTCTATAATGTCAAACGATGTAGTTTCTTCGAGAAAAATTATAAATTCATTTCATTGCTTATATTATTATTATTCCGGTGTTCCGGCTCTAAATTATCAAAATGCGTTTAGTCTTCACAATATATGAGATTGAAAATTTTACATTTTAACCATATTAACTACTCTTAACATTAATTTTTCTGCATAAAAACCGAAATCACCCAAAGAAAATTTCTGTTAGATTGTTGGACGTAATGTAAATCGTCCAAATTCAAAAATTATGTATCCAAAGAATGTTCACTGTCACATAGTTAATTTTAAGTATGAAAAATAGAAAGTTCAGTTTTGCATAGAAAATTACTACTTCTTATATTCACTCCAATCTCTTGGTATTCCATATCATATTTCATTTTTTTTACGAACATTTTTCATTTTGTCAAAATGTCATATTCTCATCTGCAGGAATAATTCCAAACAGCACACCGATTCCTGAAATCGGTTAACTCCCTAAATTTAATAAGAAAGATGAAGATAAAACAGGAAAATCAAATTATTTTCCAATAAGATTAGAAAGCGATCCTGAATATCTTTCTGTCCGTATACTTAAAATATTATTTTTCAGTTTAAGCATCGACCAAGATAAATCTGTAATGATCAATTTAAATTAATTTAGAATTGTTCCTACATTTAACTTTGACTTATTTTCTTTCGTATTAGGTTTCCTCAGCTTACGAAGAAATAATTACAGCCAAGTGAAGGAAATGATACAGCTTCATTCACGTGAGTCATCGAGAGGTCTCCTGATAGTACTTGGAATGCACAACCTGAGGAAAATCATTCCATTAGCATGATTCTTCCAGCATGTACTCACAGCCGCAATGATGGTAAAGCGTATTTCTTGGTAAAGCGTGTGCCTCTCACCCACGTTTAAATGGTTTTTAGTACACTATTTAGTTGATGACGCTCTGTCATATATTCCAAGGATACCTAGAGGGAGATGAGGCGGAAAGTCATAGAGTGGCGACACGGTGACGCGTGGATGAGATACTTGGCCGCTATCGATGATTAGTGTAGTGACGACTTCCTCACGACCACTCAGGAAAACCTACAATATATACGGAACATATGAAAAAGGTAATAAAATAAGGAGTGAATATCTTATGATTGAGGTTATGGTAATACATTTTCTGGAATGCTCCTCAATATGCTTGTTTGTACGCATTGACTCATTTTTTCTAGCAGTAAGTTAATTGTAGTCTGTTGTTTTGATATGATAGTTTAAGAATTATTTCGAAAAACTCAATGGGTTATATATTGGAATATAAGGTCTTAGTAATAATATCAACTTATCAAAAGTTTTATTTTATTATTATGATGTTCCACGAAGAAACACCGTCTCATATCGAATTTAATATATTGGATAAAACCGATTTGTAATAATTCGTTATAATACCATTCCGACTTCTTATTTCCGTCGTACGTCTTTTAATCCCTCGTATTTTTCTCTAGAAATTCGTCCTTTTCAGTATTGCTTCCAAGAGACTCCATTCGTAATATAATTACAAAACAATTCTTGGTGCCACGTTTTTCGGTAAATCAATCTAAAATATGCCAATAGCATCTACATATGATTTTTTTCCTCCCTTGCAAATATTTCCATTACCAGTTCCATGGAAAGTATATCTATACTTCTAAGTATATCTTATGTGTATCGGTTAAGATTACTTTTACTTATTGCTTTAGCAGCTATTACGATGCCAAAATTGTATCTTCGACAGTCGTATATAAGTGAAAAGTAATAATAAATTCTTTCTATCCATATAAAGCTTCATATGAATATACTCTTAAATTCGATCAGATATTAATTAAAATCGTTAATATATATTCGACGATTTTGCGATCCTAAGTACTACTAAGATTCTTTAGTTCATATAAAATAGATATAAAGGCAGGTAGGAAGACTATATAAAAGTTACAGAAAAGTCTTCGAGCAATACCTTAAAATAGTTGAAGGGAGGGGAGAATTACGGACAATCATTATAACCAATACCGGTTCTGAATGTTCTCTTTTATTGTACATGAAACACCTTGAAATTCTTCAGTTCACTATATTCTACCATTCTTATTCTCAATAAAGAAAGAGTAGTTAGAAGAACCGTTTTTCACGCCCTATGCTTTACCGTATTCGGCAGCTCAAGAGATATTCATGGAAAAGTAAATTAACACTGGATTACTCCTCCATCACCTCAAGGTGACCCCCTTCCCTGAGGATGAAGTGAGGACCCGCCCTCTACATAATGGAGGGAAAAAGAGCTGATGAGATGGAGGGGTTGAAAGGAACGGAGTGAATTGTATATGACGCTATGAAGCGCGTCTCACAAGGGATGAGCAGCAGACGACGCCTTCCAGCATTCTTTCCTTTGTAATGATCTTTTCCTTCCGTTCGCCTCCTTCCTATTTCCTCCCATCTCCATTTAAAATTCCTCTCTTTTTTTCATCCCTTCAACGCTCCAAGGGTGCTGGAGTCACGCGCGCCCAGTCGCGAGTCCTTGGCTCGTTTTTTGTCTCCTTTTTTGGTCTTCTGCTTACTGCCGTAGCCTTCGAAGAGAACGCACCTTTTTTCCGAACCAGCCTTTGAATCACATCCCGCTGAAAATACTGTCTATGATGCTCCGTTTCAACGAATCGTTAGATTCAAACCTATTGATACTCTCATTTAGATTCATCGAATGCCTCCGCCTATCTTATTCATTCCAGAATCTCGATCGTAATACAAATAAAATTCCTTGCGATTGAAACGGAAGTCGTTCATTCAGTGATTCAGTTTATTCCTCGGTGAAAATTATGCGGGCGTTGAAGTCACCGTAGCTTAGCTCATTAATAAGGATATACAATGTATTAAGCATTTATGAGCATTGATGTTTTTTACGCTATTTCACCAGCAATAAGGTAGTTATCAAATTCTACAGCAATGCATCAGTTGTAGAATGTTTTTAAATATGTCCTACAAGCCGCCGTGGAACGGGGGGTACTTATAGAATGGGAGAGAGTTCTGTGTATCGTAAAACTAGAATGATGTGAGACCTCATTTCAAATATTCTCCTTTCTTTACTTCGACATTTTAATCTCTCAGCCATGCCGTTAGTGATGTCTCTATTTACCTATATACCTATCTTCATTTTTTTGCACCTCAAGTTAATTTATTTGACAGACAGAAATAAGTGATATTAAAAGCCTGTGCCATCAGTATCTACGTGTAAAAAAAGTGATTCATTTATATAGTTATGCTATTATGATTTTAAAAATTTTACTGTATTCATTTTAAATCGAATACTGATTTAGAGGATGGCAACTTTTTCTATGCTAAGAAATGTAACATTGATATCCCTCATACGAATCGGTATCAATCCGTTAGCATACTATTGCCGATCATTAGGATTATTTATTTAATTTACAAATCTACTTGCTACCAGATTCGTAGAATCTTTATAGTATTGCGTTGGTATTTTGTAATCGTTATTAGAGAATAGAAACCAAAAATGACCGCTGGTTCTTGCAATGATTCTCTAACATGTTTAATTGTGCAAAAGCCGAAAGTATTATATCAATGAGGCGAACCGTGTCCCTCTTTACATTTACATACTATTGTATTGACCCTGAAAGCTGCCTGTGAGGTGTAGAAAGAGTTTTACAATACATTGATCAGCTATCAGCTTCTTTAATTCTCCTCAGAAAAAAACGACCAGAAGTAGCTGTTCGTCTCGAAGATTGTTTTTTTGAGACGCTTTTTCGCAATATTGTAATCGTAATCGTAGAAAGCATTTCTTCTATTGTTTCTGATTTACCACCACTATGAACTGATAAAGGAAGTATTATTCTATGAAGTTTATAAACTCATTCTTTGGAAAACATTTCCTCTCTCCTTCATACAGGTTTCAGAGTTGATCGAAGTAAAAACAAGTTGCTCCAATTACACGTCTTTATTGCCTACCTTGGTGGAATAAGAATTTCAGACCTGTTTTTTCTTCCACTTCGCCGATTGAAAAATATTGCACGGTTCAACACGTCATTTCATCGCTTTCCCGCAGAACTGGAAAAAAAACTTCGGAGCCGTATTTTTTTCGAAGCTCTCAGGTCTCTTTTCGGAACCAAGAATCGCGCGTCCCGGGAAGCCTCCTCCAATAAAACCGGAGTGCCGCGCATCCTCCTCCGACGAAAAATTGGCTTCGAGGGAAGAATAAAGGGAGGAAATTGCCCTAACTTCTGTATTGCTCCTCCACCTACCTGCGACGGTCTTTCTACCATTAAATGAATTAGGGTCACCCTGTCAAAATCGTTCTTCGAGACCCTCAGAAAGGGCCTCTTCTAGCTCTCACGCAGTGGGCCCTTTATTTTCGCTTTCGTGGGCCATCTCACGCCCCACCACCTCTATGGTCATCCACCCCATCTTCGGGCGAAAGACAAGACGTCCTCCACCCATTCAAACTGTTCTTCATTGTGAAGAGAGAGAGGGCAAATGGATTTGGTTCGTCTCGAATGCCTCTGCCCCCTTTTCTAATTGTTGGCCACAGAAAGGATCCATAGATAGGTTGCTCTGATAGGACGCCTCGTGCGTAGCTGGTTTGGAACATCTCCAACGGGTTGTCTCCTGAAGAAAAGCCAAAGAATCTCTTGCTTTTGTTCTCTTTGTTGTGGAAATAATGGTGGAGCTGCACGGGTTTTCTTATCGCGCAAAGCCCGTAATTCTCGAAACGAGGAAATTCTTGGCCATTATATCTTTGAGCTTGTTGAATTGGTTAACGAGGTGGTTCAAGAAAACGATCTGCTGAAAAAAGGAGACGCCTTAAGACCAAGCATTTAAAGGTATATTTCGGAATCATCTTGTTTGTGGGTGGGGAAAAATATCTTTTGCAGTATTAGAAGTTGAAAGTCATGCTTTCGTATGTTGTTCTCTTTTGCCGAACTGTAGGATTATGATGCTTTCTGCAGTTTGAAAAATCCTAAGTTCGTCAAAGGAATGCTTTTCGCCGGAAGGTTTCTATTTTGAAAATGTTATGTTCCTCTCGTATGGATATAGGAGAAAACTATCTCTGATCTGAATCAAAGCTATAGGTATAATTTAAGGAAACGACTGAATGAGAATTACATGTCATGAAAGATCGAGGTAGTTCTTCGCTTTGTATCTCAATGTAATATGTTGAAATGCCTATAGAGTAAAAACTTAAATGGATACGTATGTTATCCATTAAATGTTGAAAGACAAATCTGACCTTTTATTTCTCTTTCGGTAACAACTTTGAAAAGAAGCGATACTTCTTCTAGAAACGACTTCTTGCGAATTAAAAGGTAAAAATCACATCGATCTTTGGATTTAACAATTGATAGAAGAGACTTCACAGGGTTCATCTATCAGTTGAAACAATACGCAGCAAAAGCCTTAGAACTAATGAAAATAATCACTTCTCTAAATAATCAATGCCATACTGTACAGACAAATAAAAATAATTGAAACTGGTTTGTGATAATCGTATTATGTTCGAATTTTCAGGAAAAATCATGAAATTCTCTCATTTTTATTTTATTGGAATTGTTAAGTTAATCATGGGCAGTTCAAATATAAGCAAATGTAAGTACTCCGCCTAATTTCTCTTATATTACCTCCCTCTCATAATATTAAATCGTTGCCGTACTCCATTTGGCGGTATTAATGCAAATATAGCAACTATGAAGGTACAATTTCCCATATGCTAAATTTTATATTGTTTTTTTGTGATATGACACATACACGTAATCGGAATACATGTAGAATTAGCAGCGTATACCATCCTTCAGTTTATTACTCTCCATCTGCAAATTACTTCTCTTTTTAATAGGTTGCATTTGAGATTTTGGGCATTTCACATCCTAAGAAAATGATACATCCATATGAAGGCGTATTATCCGGAATGAGGGAAATTTTTCAACACTTAAGAAATATTAATCAAATTTGAAGCTGGAAAGAAGACAGCTATTCTCTCTTCAACATTCATCGAAAATTTGCGTAAATTTAATTATTATTTTTATGGATAGCTTTCTGCAAGCGCATGGTAAAGTGCAGAGCACTTTTCATTCGAGTTTGTTTACATTTTCATTCCAATCTACCTTTTTGCAAGTATCCCGTGATCATAATATTTGGAAGGAGTTGTATCAACTCAAAAGTACCGAATTGAACCAAATGGTTCGTTGCCCTATCTGATAGTCTGAGATAAGGTCGGACAGAATTAAATCCGTCAGTTATTTCCTGGAGGCGTTTCCCCATTGATACTTCGGCTAAATCGAGCTTGCACGACTTCAAAAAACACTCTAAACCTGCTGTTTTCATTTTTCCGAGTTCCAAAACTTTTTCTTTTCCCGTTTTTTCTTTTCAGAGGGAATGCGATATTTCCGTTTTTATCCACACAGTTAGAAAAATAAAATACAGAATACTCCATCGATCGGAACGGTATTTTATACGGATCTCCCCCCAATTCCAATGTTTCCAACCTCCACCTGCTGTTTCGAACTGAAGTACTGTATTTAGGATCCTTTAAATTTCACTTCTCCTCAAAAATCTCAGCCACCCCTCGCACTTTCCACTTGTGCCGCACCACCGGAAACCCTTCCTATAACAAAAACGCCGAAAAAAGCTTTCCCCAACACACTCACGCTTTACTGCCCCTCATCGGAACACCCCAATCATCCATCCCCTTTCACCTTCCGCTCACAGGTCGATGAGGGCTCCAAACTAATTCGACCGAGGTCATAAAAGCGTGTCGGTGCCTTTGGACTTGGGCTAAGGACAGGACGTGCTATGACCAGGAAGAAAGAATAGGCTTTTGGGCGCGAGGAGAGGAAATGGCGGGTGGAGAGGAGGACAAAGGCGGTGGAGATTTTAATGGGAGAGGCAATGAATGGAGAGAGAAATGGGTACTGGAGAGCTTATAGTTTTAAGAGAAACTTAACAGGTGGATATAAATCCTAGAGAATAGGGCGTGCGAGGGAAATGAGAGATCGAGTTTGACGTTTAGTGCCCGATTAGAGAGATCTAGTCCACCTGAAGCTGCCAGCCTGATGGAACTTATCTACACGTTTGTTTTCACGGCTTGAATTCATCTGATAAGGGGGCTTGTGTTAAATTCCTTCGCTGCTTAAAAATCAATCTCATTAATGAATTCCTTCCTCTGACTTTGATTCAAGCGGCCTTTATCTCAGGATGAATCCTTCTGAGATGTAATTACGAGGCATTTAATGGAATAGGGTGAGCTTAAATAAAAAATATTTATTTCTGATTCTCTTTGGTTTCTGGCTTAAGTAAATGAACGAGCTCACTGTATCTGTAAGGAATTTTTCAAGTGTGCTTTGGCCCTAGTTGCTAGCTCAGACACCATAGACAATTATTTGAAGTTGAAGAAAATTAATAACGTTGTACAATTGAAGACTTTTATTATATCATATAACGAGCTTTTACCTTGTTTTTCAGCCTTAAATGGTTCAATGTTTCCCTAATTAGCTTAAAAGAGCTTTATACAAAAAGAGATGATAGACTCCTTAGAACAACCACCTAACAGGGATGAAATGTAAATGATAGATAATATTCAACATATATTTATTTTATTTGTGACTATATGTGTATAATGAATAACCAAAAAGAAGTAAACGTAAATAAAACCTGAAAAAGGGAATAAGAATTCATATTATACAGAATAAATTTAAGCGTCAAATATATTTTATTGATGAAAATTCACTTTACACAAAAATACAATTTAGCATGGAGCCCATGCGTTAAGTCGGCACTTGAGTATTTTTTCATTTTTGCTCGTTATCAATATAGATTCATCCCTTATCTAATGATTGATCTAATATCTTTTGAAAATTGATAACTTCATTTCTTGCATTTGTCTCAACATCATTGGGACATTCTTATCTTTAGTGAGATCTCATGAGCCTATGGTTGATCTATCTTACTTTACGGAACCGTTTCTCATAACTCAGTTTCATTGATTTGAGATTGATAAATTAGTTGTTTGGAATGTTTTCGACAGAAATTTTTTTCGATAAATTGAGAAAAAATAATTTCGATTGTAATTCCAAGTATATATAATGATAGCAAAACCATACAAATTTCTGTCTAAATGCATTTATATATTACGCGGATAGCTGGTGAAAGGGATCGAAATTATGTATTAGATTTTTCGAGTTGTAATAAATTAAATTTTTGGAGGATTCGCTCGTATAACCCTTCGACCGATCTTTCAAAAATCGACAGTAGTTTTCAAACTAGGACCATTCGTATTTGAAATCACTTACTTAACGACACTATCACGATAGCTGAAATCCCCTCCCATATATGAACGTAAATCTTCCAGAATTTCCCCTATTTTAATATCACAGCTTATTTCTTCTTGGACCATATAACTGATGTTCTTAAGAATCAATATAAATACCGCCTAAAATGAACACTATTGACCCATGTTTCTGAATGATTATCTCCCTTCCTTTCGTCCTGTATTTGCCTATTGTAAATTAAATTCCTGGAAGTGTTGATAAAATTGGTTCCAAAAGAGAATCCTATCGGAGAAACATCGTATGAATTTCCATTTAACCCGATGGAGGAAACGCTGCCAAAGACGAAGTGTACACCAACACCAGAACCCAAACGACGTTAATCCGGCGTCGTTATTTCTCAAGAGACACCTTCCAAATAGTGCATGCATGTAGAAAGTGATAATCACCTCGTGGCGATGTTTTTCAACCGAAAATATTGAAAAGGCGTGAGGACCTACTTTCTTTTGCTTTTCCTCCGGGTCTTGCCAGCCAGGGACTGTAAATGATGTCTACGTGAAGACAAAAGGACAACCTTACACAGGAGCCACTCGGGTCCTCCTAGGACATGTTATGGCCCCTCTTCCTCCGAAGCTCCCGGAACCGCCTCCTACCCTAAAGTCACAGAGCACCATGAGCAGGTCTCCTCGTGACAGCGGGACGCCGTCGTCGGCGAGCAGCAGGTTACCAATAAGAAGGGGTGGCTTTCTTGAAGATTTCTGGCGTCGCCAAGGCAATAAAAACTAAGCTCCCGAGACGGCAATTCGCATTGGGTCATTGTTCTTTTTGCAGGGATTAGTTTCTCAAAGGGTGCAGAGGCATTTTCTCTTTGGAACCTGACTTGAGAAAGAGCCTCGGAGGATTGGCCAATAGCTTCGCCACATGCTGTTAGCAAGTGTAGCCTATGACTTGCATTGAATTTAGGGCCAAAATGACAGCTCTAATCGCTGTGACTCTCTAATCTCTGGTAATTGCAGTTCAATTTATATTCCTATTGACCAATATGCAATTCCTTTAGTACTGTGGGTTGTCTGTGCGCTACGGACTCACTTTGCACTTCTTTCATGCACTTCTCTTTTTCTTAAATTTCATAGGTTGAAAGGTTAGATGTAAGAAGAGACTCATAAGTTTCAATCACGCCCAAAAAAATCGTTCAGTATTATTAAAAATGACCAAAACTAAGGAAAAGTCGGAAAATTTAGGATTTGGAATGTTATCAATCGTTTAAATTTTAAATAGTCTCTTTTCCCCCATTATTTTCCATATGTTCCTCATGTATCTTTTATGACGAAAAGTTATCGAGAGGTATTTTTATGATTGGCAGATATTTTTACAGGAAATAATGATGCTAGGTTAAAATATAGATCTTGGTACCCTATTGGAGAAATTTTCTTTTTCAAGTTCAATTTTCATTAACATGGACTTTAATTAAAGAATTCGTATGAAGCATTTTACTTATACAAAATTTATCAACCTAGAGTGAAATTTTATATGACCAGCCACCAAGTAGAACGAATGTATATTTTCAACCTTCCCTAGAATATCCAGAAACAAGAAATTCCTGTGTTCCAATGGAATACAAGTAGTTTGCCTGAATTTCTGCTCTAGGGTGATGTCTTAGTAATTTCTTTATCTATTCAAATATTCACATTAAGAGATGAAGCCTTTGATAGTGAACACCAAAACAAATTTAAAGTAAACGTATATTATTGCATGAAATAAAAATAGAAGCATATCAAGAAAAGATAACACAGTTAAATGTACAAAAAACGATCTAAGCAGGAATTATTTGCAAGAATCTATACACAAGCATTCTTTTCAGAATACTTCCTAATGGATTGTTTTTTCTTGGACACAGAAAACCTGATAGACACGATCGGTATGCCAGAGGGGCAAAAACCGTTGATGGGTTACGCTTTAGACGATTCCATAACACTAATGTAAATGACTAATGCTAATGGAATCTCCACTCAATCAGACATCGAGGACATATCGGCTCACGAATCGAAGAGTTCGCAAAAAAGTCGGCAGCTGCCATTTTGGGAGGATGGAGGGTCAAGAGGATGCTCACGAAAGAGGGCAAGTCGAATGCCAAATTCTCCAACACGAGTGTCTCTTGGGCTAACTCCTCCAAGTGGAGAGGTGGAGAAAAAATCGGCGTGAGCGAGGTGCTATGTGGAAGGAGAATGCCTTCCGACGTCGGCGGCGGTGGGTCAAAGGAAGGAGTGTGGGTGGCGGGAGAGGAGCAAATGTTCCGAGTGTTCTTTACGACTCGACAAAGAACCGCGGCCGTCAAGAGGAGTTTCGGAACGGAAGAGAGGGGGCAATAATGGGGAGGCAGCAATGACGGAGGAAGAGAAACTGTCGCTCTAAGTCGAAGGTGTAACACGACCACAGTGCGGAGCGAATCGCAAAACAACCTTGAGCACCGTACTCGCCGAAATGCATTTTGAAATGAATAATGCATTGAAAGGCAAAAACCTATAACGGTGTAGGGCGTGGGGGTTGGCGAACAGGGAACTAATCGACTTTCGACGCACCTTTTTTAAGGGGAAGAAGAATGAAAACGAGGCTTCAAAACAGAACAAAAGTCGTCCACGTGGACATTTCCTCACGCGTTGGTTTCTTTGAATATTTGTCCAGTACAGGATACGCTTTTGAGTTTGCGTCAACTTCCGCTCAGCGCTATTTAAATCGCGAGCTGAAAAGACCAAGGACCTAGGAAAGACTTTTTTCTGCCGAACGAAACGACCACCTCACCACTATAGAACGAGCTATCGAGGAATAAGGTGCTGTATCTAATTATTATAGAATGTTACTCTCTCTTTCATTGCAAATATTCTATTCGCAAGAGCAATTAAAAGTGAAGCCAGAACCCGAATTTCTAAGGCGTATATACTATGGAATTATAAAATAGATATGCTTACGATGTGAATTATAAGAACTATGGAAAAGAGATCGAAAAATCGAACCTTACTGTTAGTTAACCTAGTTAGAAAGTTATCAAACAGTAAAATTCCAAAGTGGTATCTTGATCTCGCTTTTAAATTTCAATAAGTCTCCCGAAGAAAACTATACATTCCCTGGGCGAAAATGTTACACAAGTCGTGAATGAAAATCGGAATTTTTCCAGAGGATTGTTATTTCAGTTCTCTTGACAGAATTCTTAAGCATAAAAATTCTTTTGAGGGAAACTTTTTTTAAAATATCCAGTTGATATTGATTTTGAAATTGCCTCACTGAAAGTAACACTTCCTTGATTTGCCAGACAGCTCTTCTCTTTTAATATAATTACAGCCCGACATCTTCAGAATCCCACTATATGTTTACTTAAATTTACGTTTCTGTACCTCAATACCCCGCGAGCCGCCACGTGAGGTATGGAAAGAGGTGTGAAGATAGCAAACTCCCTAATTAGATCATTATACAGATTCGTGTACCGCGTACCACCTGGAAAGGGAGACCAGCGATAGCTCCGTTCTCTCTCTTGTATCTCGCGAAATCTCTTTGACATCTGGCCTCGAAAATCACGTTCGCGGAGTGAATCTAACGTGCACTTGTTCTAACGCGCACGATCCTCTTCGGAACGCAGCTATTAGAGTCAGCCAACAGGATTTGCAGTATTACTTACTCCGATTAGTGAATCTTCCCAAGGCCAAACACGAAGAACTTGGCGCTCGTGACAGGCGGAATGTGTTAATATCCTAAAGAGGAGAGGGCGTGTTTGGAAATGGTAATTCTCGAAAGTGGGTTAATAGTGTCGGAGTGCTCCCTTTACCCCAAGACGACGCGTGATCGAATCGTGGAAAAAAGCGATGCGAATGCACGTGCCTTTCTCTCGATCCGGTTGTTATTCATGCGGACATTCACACGACAAACCCAAGTTCGAGGTTACAGAGTAGGCGCGTGACACAATCGCGCTGATTCACCGTTCCGTGAAATGGACTCTAGGAGAGGAAATATTCAGCGCTAACTTCGCCTAACCGTCTCCCTAGATAAGTAGGTACCGGTTGATAAATTAGGCGATTCGAGACCGATAGGCCTTACTACCGTTTAGTCGCGCCTCAAAGGTCTATTTCTAAGCGTTCAAATTCGGCGCCCGCTAATCGTAGAGTAAACAGTTTAAGTAGACTGTGGCGTTATTTGGAGTGTGGGTGTGAATCCATCATTTCTCATAATTGGATGGATGGGGTTTTCTTTCTTATTAACTCATGAGCATAATAATTTACGGCAGATTTAATGGATTTCATTAAGATTCCAAGAGTGAATCTAGAAAATCCCCAAAGGCGGGTGATTTAAGACAATTTCCTTATGAAATCATCTACAACTAACTTTTTAAATGCCATGAAGTCGTAATAAAAGTTGTTGATGCGTAGTAATCGTGGACAAAATTCACTGATTCATAATTTATAATCTGATTCTAATTTAAGCTCCTCGTCATAACCTAGGGAATTCGTTAGTACTGCAAAGTCACCAAGGGAGGAGGCAACTGTTCCCTCTCCCACGCACATAATCAGCTATTCAAACATTTTCGAAGTGGCTATCAAAATTAATTACTTACTGTCCACCCTGTGAGTAAATCGGTAAGATAAATTAGCAATTAAGTGGTTTTAATACCATCTCCACCTCTGCAACTTATGGGATTTGTTTATCGCATTCATAACAAATAGAATTGGACAACTGTTTACCTGGATACTACCGTTCACGTACCTCCATTAAGCATAATTTAATATTTCTGAGTGATGAACTAGTAATATTTGCATTATTAGCTACCAACTGGTTATATTGAATTTTCATTTCGTACTATTTTCGTTCATTGGGTATATTATTATGGTGGATAGCGATAAAATGTAGAAATTATTCTTATACTTCCTAAATATTCCTCCCTGGATGATTCATGAATTTTCCGTAAATATGATTTTGAAGGAAATATTCTGCACTGTCTCAAATTCTTATAAGCATCATAACAACCTTAAAACAAGCACCAAAAATGTCTGCTCGGTAAATAAAGGGCAGATTTAGATATATCTTTCGCGATTATATTTTCCGTAAGATGAAAATGCAATACAAAAACTGCTATACGAATACTTGAATGAAAATATTATAGATATTTAATGTAACTTCAATTTCTTTTAGATTATATTTTCTATAGTGTCTTACGTCTGTTTCCACGACACAGTACAAACTACATACGGGAGAAAAACAGAGCTTTACACATTCTGATGTCATGCGATCGCTTAAGATTGAAAATCTCATTTTTACTACTTCCACCGCACCTCCCTTTAACGTCAGCGGGCAAAAATGTTCCCCAAAAACAAAAGCACACGAAGTGCGTGGAATGAAATCACATCCAGCAGCCGACGCAACAACGCAGCGAGATGACGCACGGATTACGTCAGCTCGTCCCCGCTTCCTTATCCGATCTCGAGACCATGGGAACGCCGCGAAGAAATGTACACGTATGCACGCCCACTCACTATATTGACATGCAGCCTTCCGATTGACTCTCTCCGGCCTTCTCTGCCACGCGTGAGAAACCAATTCACACGAGCCCCTCCTTCGTGCCGCGCCTACTAAAGATAAACTCGATGCTTATGCTAAAATACTCCCACTGACCGATGTCATCCTCTTTTTCACTGCCATTCCCCGCCCTTTCTCCATCATCTCTCTGTTCTTCTATTCTCTAACTTCAGATTTACACGGTCCTCCCTCACGGTCTTCGACGTGCTGCTCAGACTTGTTTCGCCATGGAGCAAAACGGTATGACAACACATTCTTGCGTTCTTTCAACTGGACTTACAAGGTTCTCTGGAGGAATCGTTATTTTTGGACGATTCACGAGTGAATCGAATTTAAACGATCCTGTATTTTTTCCTGAGGGTCTGTCTCCAATCGCTTACGAGTCATATATCTCCCGCTCATACTCACTGAAGTACTTATCTGAGGAAGAGGTTTAGTTTTTTTTGTATTTTTAAACAGTCGTATTTCGTAAGTTATTGAGATAAACCCCCTAGGAATAGTATGACATCACTTCAGGGCTTCAGGTTTCAGATGTTCAGCCGCCTTGAGGCCAGATGATATTGGCAGACCCTGCCACACTCCCTGAGGGTTAGGAAATCTCCCTTACCTCGATAATTGTTACTTAGACTATCACTTAACATTTGTGTCAGTTTCGACTTCTTTAGTTCTTAAATTTGACTGATCTTATTACAAAATTTAACTTATTCATGTAAAATATCTAACAGAGAATATGTAATAGTTGGTCGAATGTTAATGCAGTGAATGGGAAAACTCAAGTCTTTTAAAAATAATGACTTTTCACTTTCTTCGGAGATGTGAAACATGGAGCTACATTGATTTCATGAGCATTGAGCCATTTTAGGATTTTGTGAAATTTCTCATTTTTTCGAACGACTTCTCATAACCGGTTGATTGTGCTTTAAGATTTAAGTTTAAGGAATAAAACTCTATTCCACCAGGGAAAATCTCGTCGTTAACTAAATATAATCCGTAAACGAATCAAAGAAAAAGAAAAAACTGCATTCCTTCAATATTAAAATTTCCGTTCTCAAAATATAGTGAACTTTGAATATAGGGTCCCTTTTCTGCTCAATATTGTGGTGGCGCTAGCTAGCAATACTAAAGAGTGTGAAGAAACAAGGTATCACAAAAAATACACAGTAAAAACTCCAATCTAGATTTTTCTTCACCAAGAAGATGAAGTAACCTTGTTTTCCTTAAGAATTATTATAAACTAGTGAATTTACCCATCAAAACGACGAAAATAACTTTAAATTATAGAAAAATGTACTACTATCATCGCGCACATCTTATTTATGTCAAAATACCCCGTCAAAAATTTGAAGGATTAATTAAAATTAAATAATAAAATTAATTTTAAAAAATTTAAATTAACTATCTGGAAATTTCAGAATCAGTACTTCTAATTTAATTCTGCAAAAGAAAAAAAGCCTGCAATCAATCAATATGAGCTTTATGTGCATTTTTATTGGAGTGTTTTTGCGTAATCCACAGTCGAGTCAGGAATACTTTGGACAGACAAATATCAACTTGTTATACTCCATGGGACTTTTGACTACTCCCAAAAATTTATAATCCTATCACGTCGTGCGTGAAATCAATTTCCAAACATTTCTCCCATGTATATCTTACGGGAGTAACTGACATTGGATGGATAAATATACACACATCGGTGATTATTTTAAATGATGCTGTAAATTTAAGCGTGTATTTGTAGTTCCAAATTTAAGTTTGAAAATTCAAAAAGTTTTCTTAATCGCTGGTAATTGGTACCTGGCACATTGAAGCTTAAAAATTTGAATTTTTATCGAAATCAATTATTCTCATACCTGACATCGCTTTATCCATTACTCAGCGAAATTGATATGCAATGAAATTCTTTTATTTGACGTAAACTTGATGTCTCTGTTTACATAGTATATAAAATTCCCTTTTTCAACTATAGCGAGAATGGTTTACATCAAATGTTCCTAAAATTAATAAGGTCGATTTTCATATTTTCTTCTTCAGTTAAGTATATATTGGTATGTTTGAGAGTAACTTTAGAATGACATCATATATGATAAATTCATTCCCATGACATTTGCGAAAGAAGATATTGAGAATTGACAGATATCCTAGATAATGCTCTCTTATTTCAACGATAAAACAAAAAGAATCAATCTAATTACTTCGGAATTGAAAATTTGGAGGAATTAAAAAGAAAGTTCGAATTTCTGGAGTTATGTATTGTGCATTATCATAGATACGTCCAGTTCAACCATTAACTGAATAAAAATTTTCCGTTCTTCTTCTGGAAGCAATTTGACAGGAAAATAAACAGCTCTTTCGTTATTTTCAAAAACAGCCCGTAAACTTCCGATGATTTCGTTGAAGATTGGAAATTCTTCTTTATTGTATATAGGATTCTATAGAATGAATGCTAAACGGGTTTTTTGGTTTCATGCTGCGCTCTGAACCGATCGATTTCATCTTTAAATGGATCGAAAATTCCAGAATAAACGAGGAATGTGTCACAGATATTTATTTCGCTACTTCTGACGCTTTTATAATATTCATTCGTGGAATTCTGAATATAATTGGAGCGTTTGCGATGTTATTGCATATCCTTGGCCCTGTCCTTGTGGAAGGAGCGGAATTTAAAAAATCGGTCCCACTCTGAATTCTTAAGATTGCAGGTGTCCTTGGCATTTGACAATATTTCAATAATCGTAATTGGTCTGAGTCGAGAGCGCATGTCATAAAATATCTTCGACGAAGAGATTTCGCATCTCATAGCTGTCGTTTACTGCGGAAACTGAGGAGCGTTGGAAGGAAAGTTGCCCTCGTAATTTAAGGAAAGGAATTTAAGGAGGGAAAATGAGTAAAAGGCGGCTCATAACCATTTATCGCACTTCCAAATTGAGAGGATTAGCTTTATTGCCCATCAATAAACCGAACGAGGACTTGTTATGAGTACACTCGAGATCTTTTCAGGTAACGATTTAAAGCAGTCGGCAATATATTTCGCTTTGAAGTATGGCAAAATGTATATCTTAAGAAAATGGTTCAAATACCGATTCTCGGATACAAATGTCGCCTTTGAAAATGTGAAAATCAAAGAGTAAAGAAGGCTTCCAACAGAAAATTCCATTTTCTTTAACGTAAAAAAACGAAGGGTCTAGAGGGATCACCTGCTTGTAAGATATTTAAGACCTTTATCTTCAATTCTTCATTATATGCCTACCTAAATCAAGCTGTCAAAGTATTCTTTATAGATCATTTCTTTCGGTAGATTCGGAGAACATTGAATCCTTGATCGCTGTCTTTGCAATAAATATTTATAGTTCCATTTTCCGTGAGTTCTCCACTTACTTTTTCCTAAATAACTGTTATATGTATTATGAGAACTTTCTCAAGCTCTTCTCCTGAATAGGTAACATTCATGATTCATCTGACATCAGCTAGTGATTTAATCTGGAGGATACTATGTTCAGAGCTAAAACTAAAGATCTCTCACACAAAATCTGGCAGTAGTGGCTAATTCTGAAGTGGAGCGTGGTGAGATTCAATTTTCGGTTTCTCTTGCCTATTTTCCATTTCTAGATTCTTTCGATTGGTCTTCATCCCCTTTACTTACTCCATCTGCCTCTCACTGCTGCTATCTTACTATTTTCCATCCAATCTCTTCCTACTGCTTTCACCTGATTCACTTCCTTTCCTCTTTGTTTCTTCACCATATAGTTCTCTTTCAATTTATTCTACTTCCATCTCGAGGCATGTATTTTGGTTTAAGGGATGAGCGTTTTTCGTGGTCACTTTCTTCGTGCACAGGAAATTATTTTAAATGGTTGTAATTTTTGTTGTAATTCTTACGTAACTTATTTTTGTAGAGCCGTGATTCATTTCGTAGTATTGTCATAATTTAAAAATATCTCCTCTGGATAAAGCAACTCCTCAATGGAGATATTTAGATCAGATTTTTCAGATTTAGATAAGATTTTCAGATTTTGATATCAGATATTTTCCGGTATTTCATTCTCCAAATTTTCCCAAGTAGATATTTTCTTTATATAATAGCATTTTTGCTTTCAAAACATATTAAAATTTTCGGAATTGTTAAGAATATCGAATATTGAGAATTACTTTGATAACTTTAATGCAAGACTATTGTTTATCTTAGACAAGATTTTTTTTAAATCCTGTTGCGTTCGCAGGAAGGAAGAATACTGTCTCTGTTTATTTTAAAACTCTTATTATTCATTGTTTAATATTTTGTTTTATTTCATATATTATTTATTTACTCGTTTATTCCTCTTCAGTTTTCTCTCTTTGCCTTCATCTTAGCATCCTCTACTCACCTTTATTTCTTACTAACAAATTCCAAGTTCCAACGTATGATTTCTAAATACATGTCGTTCCTTTCCTTACTCATACATTTATTACCACCAGGAGTATTCCATTAGTATTGCTTTCAATAAAATTATTAACTGAAATAAAATTGAGATTAGGCAATATTAAATTAATTTATTTCACATGATAATCCTCGAATAAGATATCCGTTGAATACACAATGTGATTGCGACGAAGAATTAAAGTCCTGAATGACAACAGTAAATTCTTACATTTTAAATGGTATTTATTTATTTAATTGATAGATTCATATGCTGTGAATGTCAAAACAATAACCTATAACAAATTAATAAAGGATATGCGTGAATAGATAAATAAAAACAAATCAGTAAAAACATAATCGGAGGAATATATACAACATAAGGTTTAAATACAAAATTATTTACAAGAATATTGATGCAAACAATTGGAAAAGTAAATGCATTGCACGCATAGGCATGCTCCTTAAAACCCTTTTGGATACCATTCTTTCTAATCTTCCACTTCTTTTCGCCCCTTAATTCTCGCCTTTCTTCCCTCTGTACTCCGTCGCACTTGCAGAAGAGCGACCTTCGAGCTCTCCTCGTTTCGTCACTCTGCCGTCCCCTTTTTCTCTCTGCAGGAACCCTCCCTCTTCTCCATCACGCACTTTACACGTTCACATTTTCTACTCCGTCATTAGCCGTGTCTAATTCCACGACCTGCTCCGCCGTTGTGCGTCTGAGAGATATATGTATGCGCGCCGTACTATGGTTCCGTCGGAACCGTGAGGAGTGCCTCCTGACAAACGAAACGTACGGCCTCGGCTAATTACTCATAAGCTTAGAGAATCCTCCGCACTGCCCCTGGATTTCTCTCTCCATTTACCTTTCGCTTCCTCTCGAATCCTTTTTTTCTTCGACTAATGGTGGGCTCACGTGCGCCGTTAAGGGCTGTAAGTCTGTGTCTTTTTGTCTGCGACCGCCACTTACTCTGCTGCATTCTCATCTACGACACATCATCTTCTCGGAAAGTTCCGTGCTTCCACTTTTCCAATTCGTTAAATGACTTCGGGGTCGCTTTTAATTATTCAGGAATGCTGATTGCAGCCCAATATATCTTCTTCGTACTTTTATTTTTTTCCTTTTGGTCATTCTTTTATGCTTTTGGCACCGATTTATGCGGTCGTTTGGTATTCCTGTAACCTACCACGGATCAGAAGCTTCTTGGAACTGAACGCAGGAACTTTGAGCGATATCGCCTCTTCTTTTAGCCCTACTGAGCTCCACTAATTAAATCCTTATGTGTTAAAAATTAGGCTGTTGTTATTTTTAAATGTCATGGTACTCTTGCATAAATAGGATGCCTAATTTTAAGAAAACATGTATATTATTAATAATTTTATTTTAAAACTTATACATTAGTCATTTAAAATTCTATTATTTTCTTTCATGAATAAGGATGCTCTGGCTTTAAATTTTTTGAGTTTGATAAGTCAGACATTTAAACCAAACTTATCATCGTGCAAGAGAAATTTTAATATAACTGTAGAATTGTTGATAGCGCTTCAATCGCTGAGGTAAATTCGCAGGTTAACTTCCATCGGCAATCGAACCCGTGACCGCTTTCACAGTTTTAATATAATTACTTACCAAAATAACTGAAGTATTTACGATTTGATTTGTTTTTGTGCAGAAATCAGGATGTATTGACATGTTAGGCAATATTCGTTTCTTTTCTTTTCCCTGTAACTAGATTTAGATGTAGATTAGTACCCTGCAAGCTTTCAGCGGCGTATGGCAGGGGATGTAATGACACCATCATTCTAGAAAACTATGACGTTTATAACGTTTTGCTGATGCCTCTCGGAAATCGCGCTCGCTACTTACTCGAAATTTCGCTCACCTCGTCTATAAGATCCAAGAAACTATTAACTAACTACGCAGTTATGCAATCATACACAACAGCAGCGTCAAAACTTACGAGTTGAAAATGTGCTTTCTCATTATCGTATACTCTTCATTTTCATATATTAGATCAAATTTGATTACATAAATTCGATGGTGTGGGCCTTTACTTGGAGGTATTCCATAGCAAGAAGCAAAATGCCAAGAATTTAATTTATTTCTACTACACCACAATATACAATGAAACATACGACCCGGGTTTAATGATTAAATTCTTGGCATTTTGCTTCTTGATTACATATATTAACTTAAATACATATATTCAACCTACAGGTGAAAAGTATTACTCATCGCCTTTTGCCACGTAATTTATGTGTTTATCTCTGAAGAAATCGCTTTATGTTTTATTTCCGACGCTCGAACGGTGACTCTTCTGCGTGCTAGTATGAGGAACGTAAAGGGATGTTTTAGTGCGATTCTTTTTTGGAAGCACAGGATGCCAAATATGTGCATGGAATTATAAGTATGAACCTTGCGTGGTATTTCCAAATTCTACTACGCATATTCGCAGTGAACCGTTTCCTAGAGAAAGCATTTAAAAATCCACATTATCAGAGCCGTTATATACTGTGGCGGAATTTATACATAATTTTGATTAATGCAGTGATTGAAATTAATAATTAATAGTATAGAAATGAAGGTATAATGATGTCAATACTGCAAGCGAAGGGGAGTTGAATGCGAACAAGAATTATCTTATTTCTCATACCGGAAAAAAAACAAAACATGTAGATAGTCTAGTTCTTGATCATCGTATAGCTATTCTTTGTGAAAGTCTGTCTTTTACCTTTATTTCTGATTGTGATCGCATTTGTTGGCATAAACTGCGTTTAGGCATTGCAGATGAAATATATTCGAAATAAACGTTTTCTAACCATCACTATTCTTAATTGTTGCGATCGAAGGTGTGAAAATACGCCGCAGTATTCAAAACGTGCTGGAAACATATTTGAGATAACAAACTTTTTATTCATGCTAAAGGATATATGAATAAGATTTACATTAATAGGAAATACGGTTTTTGCTACAATATTTTAAGTAGAAATTCAGTCAAGTCATTACAAAACAGAAAAAGAAATTAAATAAACATTTGAAAACCCACATTTAGATCTCCTACACAGATAATGCGTAGGATATGTTTTCTATGAAGCGAAACTTTGAAAGTAGCTAATTAAATAACGAAAGAAATATTCCATCAAAATATTGTTTAATATGATTAGTAAATACTTTGGCATTGCGTAACGAATTTCCTTTGCTTACTCAATATTAGTGTTAGTTACAAGGATAAATCCAAGAGAAATAATTCAGGAGTCAATTTTTCTCAGGTAAACTAGATCCTGTTATGATAGAAACTTAGCAAAAACACCACAGTACAAAAAGCGTCATCTTCAATAGGATGACGCAAAAGCGAATAACCTAGTGGCGCTTTTTCCGTGCTTACCATTAAAGCAGGATCTAGTTTTCTGTAGAAAAAATTACCTCAGTATTATATCTCTTATCATGAAATGCCACTAAGTCAATCCCGTTATCGAGTGAATTGAAGGATTTGCTCCATGAATATTTAATTTTATTGAATAAACTATGTATGCATGTATTTGTTTGCATTCCTGTATTGCTATCCTCATTGAAGAGACGATAAAGTCGTTGAAATTAGAGCACAATTATATCGCCACAGTTAATATTAACACAGACTGTAATGAATCCTTAGAATAATTAATTTCTTTTATAAAAAAAATTTCTTTCGCGAATCAATGAAGCTCAAAACTTCTCATCGATACTTTCGTTTCCGAGTAATTATATTTAATTTTGAACTGAATGACCAGCAAAATTGTTTAAATTCTAAATATTAATATAGAGAAGTGTCTGACTCATGCTCTCACTTGGGGTCAATGTGGATAGAAAACCGTTTTAATTCAGGATAGTTGCTGTTATATGGTTGCTGCTTATCATAGCAAACCCCATCATCATGACTGATGGATGGAATAGCTGAATAGCAGACTGATCAGCTGAGGGCAATTATCATTCGTCGAAATTGGATGTTTGTATTTGGAAGAATATATCAGTCTGTGAAAAATACAACTGAAAGTTTCTTTTTCTGCTATTAAACCCGCT
This sequence comes from Pachydiplax longipennis, assembly GCA_036926295.1. Classification (NCBI taxonomy): domain Eukaryota; kingdom Metazoa; phylum Arthropoda; class Insecta; order Odonata; family Libellulidae; genus Pachydiplax; species Pachydiplax longipennis. The sequence continues at coordinate 54,556,851 of JAVFKF010000004.1, forward strand.
ATAAATTAAGAGATGGGGTTCTTCTCCCGCTGCTGAATACTTAATAAAGACGTCGACAAAATTCATAAGGTCTCAATTGCATCTTAATATTATGAAGACCCATAGCGCCTTTCCGTCACCTTCCTCACCGCCCATTCGCCGTATGGTCATCTTTCCCACGTTCCCCAGACTTTCAACGCACCTACGTCAAACGAGCGCGGTCGTCATATTTTCCCCAATGCAAATCTCGCCCTCGCGAAATGTTCACGTGGGCGCTCACGGGAATACCATCGGGTTCCAGAGAGAGCGGCCCATTTCGCTCCGTTAATGAGAAAAGAGAGATGGCAAACAGAAAAGACGGTCACTCCCACGCCCGTGCGGTGTGCACGCGCGAAGGCGTCCGTGATTCCCGAGGCGATTGTCGCCACCTCTGGACACCCACCCCAAGACAGGATGCGGCCTCTTTCCGACGGGGCGATGACCACGCGGCCTCGAATGCGATCGCGAATGCCTGTCGCGTGGACTGCGAAAGATCTGCCCACGGGGAAAAATTCATCGTAATTCGACTGCGTGTGGAAGGGATTTTCTGCGTTAGGATTCCGAGCGGTTTATCTCCGCCGGTGTTTGGGCGTCGACCCTTTTAAAAAGAAAATTGTCTGCGGTGGTTTCCGAGGCTGCGAAGGATGAGGAGGAGTGTTGTATAAGGCGGCTGTACGTTGTTAGATTTGCAATATCACCGCGTTAGCGTGTCGCACTGGCAACTTATTTAGGAAGTGAACCTTGAAGCGAGATTGAGGACGTATTGTTATTCGTAATAGTCGTGGTGTTTAGAATATTCAAGAAGTGCATTATGTAATCCCCACGGCAGAGTTACCTCATCGAGTTACGTGTGAGTCAAAGCAATCAAACAGTTTGAGGGATTCTATCGTAGAATCCGAAAAATCAGTGAAATCAGAGATCCTTATATATTCCTTTCAGGGAAAATTTTCTTTTACATATCACTATCAAAATATTCTGGCAAGACTTTGTAGTAGGAAGCCATAACGGACTGACAAATTCTTCTATCCTTCTATGATACGGGTAAACGTTTTGTTTCATTTTGTCAGTTCCTCGTAACACTTAATTTTCTCGTAACTCTTCCGCTAAACCCCTCAGATACATTTCTTGACGAGTGATTCACAAACCGAATAATAACTATCAATTCCCTATTACCCCAATCAAAAAGAAGGTTAACAGTTTAAAAGTTTTATACGTGTAGCATTTTCAAATAAAGAGGTGATACGATTAAGAGATGTTCTCTTAGAGCGACTCTAATTTATGTGCGATTATTTTATTTTGTTTGCATTTATTCTTAGAACGCAGTCAATAACAGATGATGATGCTTTTTAAGACAATAATTATCACTTTACATTTATTAGATATTCAATGAACTGGTCTCCAAATTTAGATTGGAAGGAACTTTTATCAAGAGATCAATTCCAAGGTGTATCAAAAGGAGTAAGCTGGGAAAGATTCTCTATAGGACGGATAGGCCCGATTTTACAATTTTTGTCATAGAGTTCGACGCAGCTCAACATTAACTGTGTTATCTAAAGAAGCTTTGGAGGTTTAAATACTAAGGAAATGATTCACTGGAACAACTAACATTAATGAAGCAAGCCAGTGATAGGACGTCTTAGTTTGTTACGATAGATCTTATCTGATTGATATCTCTAATATTAGGAATCTTAAGATATTTACAAATGAACTTAAGGTATATACAAATGAATAAAATGAACGCCGGAGATATTTATTTATACATTGTGTAATAAAATCCTTTTAAATAAACTAGTATTCCACGAACTAGAATTTGATTCTTTTAGATAAAAATATCCACAGTTTTCGAGAAAAACTGAAAGCTCAGTTTTTGACTTTGGACATGGTAAGGACTACGAATAGCCGACTCCAACGAATCCGGCAGATTCTCTCGACACCCGGAATATTAGCCGAAAAAAACTCGACACAATGCCGCGATGATCTCAAAGAAATCATGCATTATTGGTAACGTGATTTTCGTAGCAGCGGAATCAAAATTGATGGAAAGCAGCTGCATTGGCAGAGGCAATAAATACCACGTATGATGTCTCCAGGGAATCGCGAAGAAGTCATTCAAAAACAGCAAGGAGGCAGCCAAGTTCGATGCGCGACCACGTAGTTACATTCCTTTTTCATTTGTTTTTCTTCGCGAGCCATTGTCCCTTGGCGACGGAAGTGGACAAGGGCCTTTTGTCTTCCAAAGGACGTGACCTTGACCCTCTGCAAATGGACACGTCCTTAGAGAGGTCATCGCCACGAACAAGGACGTTCGCAAGCAGCGGAGTGAAGGCGTGACACGCGTGAGTGGAATCGTTGAAAGACAATCGCGCGGCGTTCCACACGCGGAATGTCAAGCGGAGACTTCAACGCCTGCTAACAGCGCGCGTGTTTGGGAGAATCAAACGCGTCCTTCGAAAGCAGCGGTTTTTGTCACCGTGGGAAAGGACGAACGACGCCTCAAACATTCGTCCACGTGACACTCGCCCCGACACGGCGAGATTTTTTTATACACTTCCGGCATTAGCACACAAAGGGACGAATGCCTCTTGAGCATTGTAATCGCACGTGACCAATCCATTGATTGGCCCTAGCCTCAGTCTTGCGACCTTTCTTCATTTTTTTCTCATTCAGCTATGTGATACGGGGAATTGGCATTGCGAAGTATGAAGCTCACGTACGTCAGCGAGTATTTGCATTCTGCGAAGCGAGCTTCCTACAGTTTTTGCTTAGTTATGTCCCGACGGATAAATGTTTATTTTTGATGTAATTTAAGGCTTGTTTGCAGAAGCTAATAAGCGAGAAATGTCTTCTTTTCGTAAAAGAGATACTTTGTGGTGTTAACCAGATGTTGCATCTCGGCATATGGTGAAAAAAGTTATGCTTGTATAGCACACGTGCTGTATGAATAGAGGTGTTAGTCTGCTTAGTCTAATCCGTGTAAGTAATAGTTTCTACCATCATATTGACAAAGAGAGCTTTTATAGTAGAAATCAGAAACACAGTATTTGAGAAAAGTTTGAATTTTTCGTATGTTCTTTCAAAGAAATGTATTTGCAAAGCATTTCATCGGCGTGAGGCTGTAATAGTTGACGTAAAATGCAGAAGTCTTATTTTTTAAAATAACTTCTCTCTTGTCTTTGTCATAATAGTGAGGTTATTGTACCTTCCAATCTTAACGAAGAAGTTCTACCGTTAATACTGCGCGGTTCTCAAGTCTTGTAATCGATTATAATTAAATTATCGTAAAACTTGTCGATCAGCCGTTCATGTTAATGAAGACAACAGGTGTAAAATATTTTTTAGCCTTAAAAAAGACCTTAGGAGAGATTTGTAGACAGATTTTTGAGTTATTTTAGTATAAGGCAATTTTAATGCCACATAAGAATCATATATGAGCACACTAAGTTATGCTAAAGTACCTATCGGTGCTAAATTTACTGCGGCTTCCTGACAATCGTGGTTGCGCCATTTGGCTGTGTTTTATTCCGTTCATCGTATATACATACTGAATCGATGGAGCGTATGCATTGTGACTTCACCATATTCATTCATGCAGGTCAAAGTAAATCCATTCGTTCAGTAATATTCTGCACGTCTTAAGTTGTTTCACTGACTTCAAAAGCAACTATATACCTTTAATACAAAAATGAAATAATTTTATTAAAAATATAACTGAAATTTTTGAATCGGAAAATGTGTTACAAATATGGATTTTTGATTAAATGATTTCGAATACCTTTTTGCAGTTGACTAATCTTCAAACAAACACGAGAAAAAGTAAAAATCAAAACTTGCGAATTAAATTTGAAAGTAAGTTACTTTTGCCGTGCACTCAGTAATTTTTTTTAGTAAATTTTTCTTTAGTTAATACTAGAGGGTAACAAAGAATCACAATAACATTTACTAAAATAAAAACTCATGTCGTATTCGAGGCAGCAACCTGCTGTCGAGCTACTGTCTGAAATAACATTTACAATACAAATTTTTCATTGGAAGCATAGAGAGTAAGTATAATGAAAAATTCAAGTACTCTTTTGTGATGTACTGTATGTTATGACAGCGGCTCGTAACAATTTCAAGTGATCTGGACTTGAAAATTGTTTTAAAATGTAGGTTATTCCAATTTCAAAGTGTTTTGAATGACTACAACAACTACTGCAGAAATTCCCCGCGTCTTCTGAGTGCTTAACACTACTCGAAAGATTCGTTCAGCCTAGTGTACTCTACCGGTGGACCTTGGTACTTGCTGAGACATCACTCCGAATTCTCTCCATTTCCAATCACCGCTTGAGACGTCTAGATCTTTCTGCCATTATTTAAGGATTAAAATTACACTAATCTTCAAAAGATGTTTTTGAAAGTATCATCTCTTAAAATATTCCATATCTCAAAATTATTCCAACAAGTAAAGTGATTTCTCCATCAATTTAACAAACGATCTTAACGGAGACAATATTAATGTTATTAAAAGTGTTTTGGTCAGGATGGCCATCAATGAGAATATGCAATGGGATATAGCCAGAATTTTCACTATTTAGCTTACCGGATGAGGGTTAATGAAATAAAGATTGTGATGAGGGTTTAAGTTGAAGTAATTAAGCATCCACAGAGAAAATAGGTGGATTAAATATTGAAAAAGAGATATTGCTAAAGAAAACAATCGAAGTAGGAATGTTTGGGAAAATACAGAGGAGAAAACAAAGTCAAAAGATTTAAGGCTCAAAGGGTTGTATAAGTTACTAAAACGCGAAGGAGAGGGTATTGAATGGAGAATAGTATGGCACATGAATATATCGAAAGGTATTCGAACACTTATGTAATTATTGTGATAATTAATGTAGAAAAACTTTGCATTAGAAACACATCTATATCTGAAAAATACGAACGAGAATAATTTTTTGGTGAAAGAAAGTGAGTTAGTGACACAATATCTTGCGTTGTAAATATTTAAGAATTTTCACTTTCTTAATTAAAAGCAGAAATATGACTGGCAAACATCTGCCTTGATGTCTACTGCTATTTAATGAAAATTTCACTGAAGAATTCGGATGCTGTAGTATTTTACAGCTGTTTGATTGATTTCATTGGAATTTATATAAGATATTTAAAGGCAAGTAAGCTCCGCCTTCAGCAACTATGGTATATATAGTATAGTTTTAACTTATATTGGTGATATTCGGTAAATAACGGTGTTTTATGATAACCATTATTGATTCTAAACGAACGAGTACCGCCGTACGGAATTCTCACGGTTTTTTACTACAAATCGTTCCTTTCACGAGAGATTAAATTTTCCCAACCGAAAATGTTCTGCATATTAGACAAGTTATTTATCATTCGCTAAGATATCACAGGCTGTATCATATAGTCATAGAGAATGCGGGATATAATCAATCAGATCCTCCTTTGCCTTATAACCTGTCGATATTTAAATTCAAAAACGTCTTTGCATAATCTTCGGTATAAACGATATCCAAGACCAGCAAACTTTCCCATGGTATACCATAAAGGCTGAGTCCTCTAACGCCAACGAAGTAGAAATCCACACACTTTAAACCACAATAGGATCTCATCGAACATCATTAGCCAAACCTCTTAAGTGTATTATTATTCCCCATAGATATGATTAATCATTACGAATGGAGGATAGAGCCTCTTTGCATACTAATGCGTTATCAATATGCACCGCAGACTTTTTCCCGCAGAAGAAAAAAACAAGCGCCCGCGGTTTCGATTCAATATTTACTCCCGGGACTAAATGAAGGTATTCTTCGCCGCTCATTTTTTCTCATCGACCCGTTCGGAAACAGATAGGGGCCAATTTTTTGTAACTCGAGCCGCGGAATTGTAAAGCGTCGATCTCATCGACTAACGACACCCGATGAATCTCACTCTCTCATTTGCATTTCCCTCCGAGTCCCAATCTCCATACCTCCGAAGCATCTCTTCACGCGCACGGCCGCCATCTGCCGCCTTTACAATCCATTCCGATACCTTTTTTTTTCTCCCACCGAGAACGGGAGGGAGAAAAAAGGTCGATCGGATAATCCTCTTTTCCCGATCGCTCCGATATATTTCCCCATTATGAGATTCCGGTCGGCCTAAAACGTCGCACGTTTAAGAGGGTCCATTTGGACGCGGTGGCTTTTTTCCGAGTCCCGATTGGTTTCTCTCCCCAATCACCCGACGCTCTTCCACCTCTTTACGGGCGATCCCTACCTGTCGTTCCGATGTTTGAATACGATCACGATAAATCACCCGGCAAAGACATAGAGCGGGGTATGGCTAATCCGGTACCTTTGGAAAGGGCGTGCCGGCGTAGGAATGCCCGTTTCTTCTACGGAACGCGTGAGGAGTGCGTGTTAGCTCCTGATTCCCATCGCCGCGTTGCTTATGCCGAAGTCTTTTTTGTACTCCTCCTCACCATGGGATGTGCCTCGGTAAGACAAACAGATTGGATGTCTGTCTGTCTGCATCATTAGTCACGCCAAAGCCAAGTCCCCATCGCGGTTATTATTAGCGCGGATTGTTGCATGGGAAGAAGAGGTGCGTTTGGGCGGAATTTATGGGCATAACTTGAGGAAGAATGACTCCAGGATCGATTCTACTCGTCTCATGATGAGGTGTCGTTCAAATTAACAGGACTGTTACTTAGGTCGTGATTTCTGACGATACTGCCTCTAGATTTTGATGGAGTATGCTCGATATTGCTTTTGACCAAAGAAATTCGGTGTCGATGAAAGTTGTTAGCTTCGAATTGGTGATCTTTTTTCTTTAGAAATTTCCTTTACTGCAAATATATTCGAGTTATCATCGGTATTTTGGTATCGGATTTAAGACTTTCTTCGTCATTTTCTCCCACAACGCTTTTTGTCAACAGAATTCAACTCTATTGCTAAATCTCTGCCTGGATAGAAAATTATTTCTGTGAAATCGGTCCCGACATTGAATTGATCGGCTTATTAGATAAGATATTTGATGGTCGAAGGAACAATTATGTCGGCTCAGGCGATTGTTTCTTCATACCTAGACTTATCATGTATGTTCATAGTAACTAACTGGGACTTATAAAAATTTTGAATTTGGAACCGGGGCGAAACTGGGGCGTAGCCTTAAAACGTAGTCTGGCTTAATATCATATGCTTTTAAGGTACTCTTAGTGTGGGTAGCATCACAAATTAGCGAAAATTTCCGTATGAATGATTTTTCTCATTGATTCATCTAATTTTTCTCAAATATCCATGGCCTCTATTTTATATATTCTTAGAATTATTCTTTAAAACCGAAGAAACTGAAAAATTAGCCGGAACCATTCATTAAAACGGGGACTGTCCCGGTAAAACGGGACGTACGGTAAGTCTATTTATAATCGTATGCGGAGGAAAGGCGCCAGCATTTCTACTTGTTGTAGATCAACCATATTCACGACTTACTCCGACAATTAATTCTTTGAAACAATCGCATTCAACCCCAGGATCTTATAATTTATAACGTAAACCACCAATTACAGCAATTCAGGGTCGTTAGAAAAAGAAAACAGCTTTTGCATCAGTTGAACGGTTACGCGGCAATTTCCATCGTCCCCCGTTCGAATCTCAATGATAGATTGATTTTAACGGGCCTTGGCAGCAAAAAACTTAAAACCGCAGATGAAGAGAAAGAAAGGTTAAATTTGAATACAGCTTTAGCTTTGGAGGACTCCAAATCTCACCATCCACGCTAGCCTACGCATTTACCATTCCCCTCCTCTACTCCCTCTCCACCTCTTCTGCACTCACATCACTCTTCCTCTTATCTCCATCTCCTTGGTCCCTCGGCCGAGAATTCCTCGTTCCCACAACCCTTTCCCAGCCTCTCTTTCTTCTCCGTCCCACTTCATCTCGCCGCACCACGGATGCTGCAGCCACTCCCGCTCTGGACCACACCTCCCACGCCTCCTCATCTCACCTCAGATCTACGCATCCTCCTCAAGATCATCGCTCTTGTTCCATGCAGCCTTTTCATTTCGCGCCGGAATATTTATGTCCTCACAGCTTTTCATGAATATGAATGGAAATGGAGGCGTATATTTACAAACACACCTGTTTCGGTTGTCTTTGGGAAAACGGAGATTATTTTCGCCTTTAAATTGTTTTCGGGCGATAAATTCTGCTAGATATCCGAATCCAGTTTATTGTATATCCAGTGTCTGGATTTTATGGAGCTAGTGTCTTCCTCGGCTGAGGCTACTTCAACTAACGGTAACCTCTTAGTATAATGGAATAATTACCGAACCTAATTCTTGTTTATTGAAGAAGACATGATCGTGCCTGGCGTCATAGAATATATCTTTATATTAAGAAAACCTGGCTGCTCTTGGAAATATTCTCGAAAGAAAAAATAAAACATTCATTACCCCGCGGATTGGTCAATATTAAGTTTTCCATAGCAGGGTTGGATCTAAAAATTTTATTAGGGGGTAATTTTGGATAATTCACTCATGAACTTATCAAACATTTATATTTCTAAGGCTATTATATCCTAATAAAAGTATTAGACGTATGTTTATCGTGGAAAAACTTTACAATATTATTGTAAATGAAGTTCCACCTCAGATCCGAATTGTTATGTAGTACTACAAAGTCAGCAAGAAGAGGCGATCGCCCCGAACAAGAAAAAAATATAGTTTATTTCCAGAAGTTAAGAAGAATCGATAGGCCTTATCCAACGTATAATCCCATTCTGTTCTACATCCTAAGATTTGTTAGCAGCAATTGTCAAATTATCACTTATCTATAATTTAAAAATTGTTTTATCGATCTATGTATCCATATCTCCTTTATTTTTTAAACAAATAGTAAGCTTCTCTCATACCCATATTTAATACAACAATAATTATAACATACAATTTAAATTTCTTCTAATCCCTTAAGTCGATTCTCTCTGGCAGTTTGAGGTTTTCTTCCAGCCCTGATGTTATAGTAGAAGGCCGTTTGGTGGTATAGAAAAGTAGTAACAATCACTTTCGGTTGGTTGAAATCCTGATAAAGTAGCGATTACTATAATGTTGCCAGACATTCATTTCTGTTTCGTTGTCTCTGAAAGAAAAAAATCGTCCCATAAACTTCCCCGATACATTACTAATTTTCCTCTTCCTGAGATTTGCATGAACTTAAACGTACTCGCCCAGTGGAAGGACCGCCTCCCCTCACACTTTTTTCTTCTTTGCTCCTTTTAATCCAGCGCTCTACCGAAGATCATATCTCTCTCTCCTTGCATCGCCCCAACTCCCACTTCTCTGCATTCTCCTCCTCTCCTCTTTTTTATCCTTCTCACCTGACGATATACACGCATCCGCCACACCCTTCCACTTTCCCATCCTCTTATAACACACCTATACCCGACGCTACTTTTTAACCGTCATTTACATACTATTACAGACGTGATTTGGCTTCTTCCTCTCCTTTCCCGCTCATTATGTTAATGAGAGCCACTGTCCATAGGTGCGTGCGTACGCGTGAACGTAGGCAAAGCGCGTTATTCGTCTCATAGGAAAATAATCTTCTTCAGCTACGGTGGCCGGACGTTGTTAATAGTTTTCTGGGGAAAGGAGAGTTTGGAATTCAGGAGGTGGTGGCCGAAAATTCGATGATTTTGGTAGTGAATACAAAACCGGCGGAGTGGGCCCGAAAAAATTAATTTGTATTCGGATCTTAATTATCCGGTCTGGGTGAGAAGGAGTTGGCCCGTTAAAGGTGTTTAATTGGATGGAATATTATAAGTGGTGCATAATGGAGGGAATTAGTGCGGCCATCTGCGAGAGTTGTCGGTGTAAACAGTGAAATTGCTGCAAATTAAACTCTGCGAAGGGCGGAATCCCGAAAATGCTTTCCGATGTTTTCCTCGAAGTTTGTGGTTTTTTCGTTTAGAGGTGTGGCGAGTAGATTAAATCCCCTATAACATATCGACCGAGCATTTTTGTTATTTTAAATAATTGGATCATTTCCTAGAAGTATGACAAATAATATACTGCCGATTTAAAATTTGGCATAAAGTAGCTTCAAAATTATCATACAACAAAAAATCATATTACATTCTACTCTACTGAATGTGATTTGGAACGAAAACTGTTTAAAAAAAAAACCTTTATAATGGCTTTGGATATAAACCTATGTCTTGGATAAAGTATTGATGAGTTTTGATAGCTCAAAATGTGCAATGAAGGCCGTTGTGTAGAAACGTTGTGACCTATATTTTTGCAAAAGAATATAATTATAGCGCCCCAAAGCAATGTTCCCTACTTTATGAATCTACATCCGTAATGAAGTTAATTACCAATCAAATAATGAAGTTAAGTTACCAATGCAATATTCAAGCGATGGAATCTGCTTACGAACTTGGCCTCTTGGGTTATCTTCCGGCCTACCAGCTGGTCGGTTCCCGTTTACTCACTACAGTTTACACTACACTATATTCTCCAAAACTCTGCATTATTTCATGGTGTATTACAAAGACTTTGTGGAATATCTTTTTGAAACATAAATTAAATGATAGATTCTAAATTCTACCTATCCGGTAGATTTTACGAAAATCTTAATTTTTAGAATCTTTATTGCAAATTATAATATTGACTAGCAAATTAGGGTATTTCAGAGAAGGTGCTCTCCTTTATAAGCTATTTATAATTTTTCATAAGTAAACCCTACAGTTTGTCAAATAATTAAATTAACTGCAGATTTTTCGGAAGCAAACTCGTGAAAATACTTTTGAAAATTCTTTTAAATAATACAAATCTTTCAAAATTATACATGATCGCGATAAGAAAAACTGTGGTTAAGACTTAAGAAGATATTACTTCCCTTAGTTTCGTTTGGCGACTATTCTGCAAGAATGATCATTTCCCGTTAAAACGAATAGAAAAGAAAAATCATAAACAAAACCTCATATCTAACCAAGGCACCTAGAGGGGAGGCAATGAGGACTGAATCAACTATCCTTTATAGCTTTGCAAAATAAATTTGCTCGGGAAGTTTCCAAGTTTCGCAAAATGTCTAGGGCTACATCTATTACGTCGCAAAAAATATTATTTCTCCAGTTAATTTATATATTACAAAACCCGCCGACCAAAAACCATCTATTAACTGGACATTTGCAGTAAAAAGTAATAGTCGACGAACCCACAACCATTTTCCAGTAAAAACCGAGTCTTCAAAATCTCGAACCCGAGACCTTGGGATTGGAGAGCTATAAGGAAATCCTCTCCGTAACAGCGGCCGGTGCAATGCGAAGAAGTTAAAACTCTAAGATTTTTGTTAATTTCATGAGCGTGCTAAAAAATTATCAAAAACTCGCCACCCATAAGTCTCCCGTTTCTAGATCCTCCACAACACATGGCGGTTGTATCGAAACTACCTGCTTACTTCCGTTAACTTTTTATGCTACGATTAATCAGCCCACCTTTACACACCTGACAATGCGACTACTCCTCAAACCAAAGCCAATCGCAGTCCGTATGCCATAAAAAAATCTCCACGTTAGAAAGCATCCAAAATCTGCCTTAGAAAGGAAGACCCTACGGGTCCACATTCGCTCATTTGCAGGATTTCGAGAAGGTATCGAGTATCTCCTTATGATGTTTATTCACAAAACAGTCAATCAAAGGCCTGATTGACGCACTGTTTTTTTACCTCTGAGCAAAGATCATCTTTCCTCTCCTGATTCTTCCTCCACCTGCGAACAGCAACCCTTTCCCTCTAAGACCGCATCCATCACCGGGAACCAGCCCTGTTAATGAAATAAGGCACGCGTGAATAATAATACGGATTGGACCCAATCCCACCACTTTCGTTCCTCCCCGTGTTTTTTTGCCTTTGTTTTTTGCCTCAGCAAAAAATCTTTTCATGTCCCATAGATCGTTCGTTGCCTCACCCAACTTTTTGCGACGAAGACTTCGGAGGATTTTTTTCATGTCTTCGTGGGGCTTCTTTCCCGTTGCTGATATCTTGCCCGATGTTAACTGATAAAGGATTTTCGGAACGTTGCGATTAAAATAAACAGGAGAGAAAAAAATCCGAAGGGTTCAAGAGTAAGGCGGGGTTCTTTTTTTGTCCTAAAGAGAACGAGTGCATTTGGTACGCTCTGAAAGATCCCGCCGATTTGCATATAATGGGTGCTCATTTAATAAATAAGCCTTCGATTCTTGAGAAGTGGCGGAAGATGACGGCTGTCAAACGGTAAACACGTGCGGTAACCATGGAGAATCGATTGCTCGACCGCAATGCAACTGCGTCTACCGAATGCTCATTAATTAACTTCAAAGGTTGAGAAAATGCCTCCTCTTGTTTTTTTTTACGGCAAGGATTTTATTCGCGCATTTATATCGGACCTTTTATCTTCAAAGAGATCCGCCTGACGACACTTAGGGGAGATGTTATTCAATGTCCGCAGATGCGATATTTTTTTACATTCGGTTGATCATCGTTACAAGAGATTTTTAAGCTGACGGTACACCTGATATTTTGGTGATAACTCGGCGATTCAGGGGTACGTATTTCTTGCCGTTTTAACAAGGAATAACGGTTCAACTAGTAGATATTATCTTAATTCATCTAAATGTCTTACATATGACATACTTTTCAAGTATTTTTATAATGCTTGCATTGTTTACCCAAGATAATTAGTTGAAGTAAGGTTAACCTTTAGCCCATATTTAACAGAAATGTGTTAAAAATTAACAAATTGATGCAAAATCTTTGCATAAAGGAGTAAAGCCGATTGGAGCTATTATGTTTTATAATCCTGTGCTATAATGAAATGATAGGAGAACATTTCTATGAATCATGTGGTGTTAGTCTAATAGTGAATAGACCAGTGAATAGGTCACATTTGTGATCCGGGATATTTTATTTCGTGGTTTTCACGATTGTTAATTACTGGAGGTTCTTGATGGTCAAGGCCTATTATAATAGTAATTGTAATTGTATATGGTATATTACATGTAAATAATGATACACCGGGGTATCGATGTAGATGTAGGTGTAACTCGTCATCAAAACAAACTTTAAGAAAAACCTAAAGGGATCATGTTCTAAAGTCATTTTGGGCTATACGGTCATAGATGGTCTGAATATAGAATGGTTTTAATAAAAATAATATGACGTAGTTAAGTATGTTTTAAAAATTATTATAGGAATATGCACGATTACAGGTAGGCTGACCAACTTGGTACACCCTTCTATTGCATTTTGAATGTTGTTAAAATGCGAAATTTTTTTAGCTAATTCCCTTGTTAATAATACAAACAGTGGTTTAGTGGATAAAGAAACAAGTATTGAAGAATTGCAGACATTTTTTGTGACTCGCTGTCGGTACGCAGGAAACTTAACGAATCTTTGGATTCTAAGCCATTTCTGCATATACTATTCATTTGTATATTCTTCCTATTTGAGTATATATATATCTTTGTTTCTTGTTCCCTTTGATTCTAATTTATTCTAATAAAATTTTATATCTTTAATATTTTATTATATTATAACACTCGATTATTAACACATTTTTAAATGCGTTATATAGATTATTATTATTAACTCTTCTTAAGATTTTTACGATTTTTTTCTTGTTTCTATAGAAAACCATATTCTACAAAGTTCTCTACACCTGAAGAAATCCTTGTTATGCTCCTCATCAGCTAACCTAGAAATTGGTCATATTTTCTAGAGGTATGTAGGCCTAACTCGAATTTTATTTTATGATTATTCCAAGGTTAGAATATGAATTTTTGATACATAACCTTTTAATTTCTTTCTAACGACATTCGCAGTATGGCGAATGGCATTATTTTATTAGGGTAGAAATTTTCATAAACCAAATACGCTTACAACAAAAGATTAGTGGAGATTCCATCCTCGGGAAGAAGGTTGATACAAATTCAGACTATAAAATTTTTTTGTAGGTTATTGCTGTAATACGCCGGCATGACTGTGTTATAGCGAAGTTGTCATCTGTTTGATTCTTACATTAGAGATGTAAAACAGGTTTCAGATGGAGCGGCAAGAAATAGAAATAGCGCTTCATATATCTTGTTGCCCGTAACCTATCAAATCAGACAGATACCATCCCGCCTCTTCGTGGAGTTACATGGATTTATATGACTTTCCGAAAGCTAAAATAAAAATACAAGAAGCTCACATGGAATCTGAGGTAGAAATTAAGACCTTAGCTGCAATCAGAATTATATTTTTAAATATTTTGGTTCCCAAGGGCAAGTTTAAGAGATACCTGGAGCCCAGTTAGCTTTTAGGTTATTATTTTTTATAGTTTATTATATTTTTATATTAATGTTCGGGAAGACATCAAGAAGATACCTGAGTTATATTGTGACTGTACTACTGAGTTATATTATTTTCAGCGTGTTCTCTCATTCTTCGGATGAACCTAACGCAGTATGACAGATATTATTATATTCTATGACCATGTTTTAGTTAGTCTTATTAATGTGATTGAAATATTACGCACGGATTACAATTAATTCAATGAATATTGGCGATGTTACGTTGGCTCGAAGGCGGAGTTGAAACCCGTATTGGTAGATGAAGAGGGAAGAGTTATTTTTCGGAGAAAAATTTTTTGACGAACTTCTTACAACTACTTTTTTGTACAAGGTCGTCATCGAGGCCTTCAGGATTAAATTTTTTCTCGATTCATCGACAATTTACTTGATAATATTCCTCTAATCTTGAGTCATATTCTACCGTATGCTAACGATTGTAAAGTTTTTAAATAGATTGTTTCGCCCCAATATTATTCCTACAGATATATTTGAAAAAAATCCTCCTGGTCCGATAAATAGTGTCAGAATATATACACGCAAGTGAATAACCGTTGTTCCTCTCTGAGAACTCCGATCAAATATTCCTTTTGTTTCTTCGAGATGTTATTTCCTTCATCAAATAATTAGGAGTTATTTTTATTGCATTATTTTGTTGAACGCATCGAAAATTCTCCTTCTCATGAAATGAAAGTAATTACTTATTGAGATTATTGTGTCGAATTTTATAGAAATCCATCAGCTTTCGTAAGAACATTTTATTTTATTATTTTCTCTCCATAATTTATTACTGTTCCCTTTCTGGACGACTAAAAAATAAGGTTTCTACAAATACAATTAATTTTTTCTAGGTTCCCCAATACCTTCTTGTCCTTTAAAACAGACTGAATCTGTAGTAGATACTTCTCGCAGTTGTTTGAGAATTCTGCCCCTTTCTAACCTCGTGGTTCATAATGATTCAAAATTTCTTGAATTTTCTTCATGGCAGATATAAATCTAGCGATTACACTTCATTCATCTTCTTCGAAGTGTCCTCCTGTAAAACGATATAGAAATCCTTAGTTTACTTTATCATAATTTTATAGTCCCTAACGTGTAATTTTGAGTCCTTGGTGTGGAATGATGATCCACTTCCACATTATACCTTTTCACTTCAAAAATCTGAAGTTCAGCACATACGTGTGATGTTTTTGGATATTTATCTTCAACTGACAGACAATTGACCTTTTTCTGTCGTAATTTAACTCCTCTATTTCTGATTTAAATAGTCAAATGATGAATACGTGTCTACATGTTGAAACTATAGTAAACTCGTTCTTGAAATGAATATAGTTAAGAAATATTCTGGGAAATTTCCCTAACGAGATGAGCTCTATTGCTTTAACATTCCGAAGACTCAGGTAAAACCCGAGAGAAGCTCTTTCATCTTTTTCCTTACGTCACGAGGAAAAGAGAGCCCCCACTTTGTAGCGGCAAAGAAAACAATTTAGCTACCCTGGGAAACTGAAGAGGATGCAAGAGAAATCGAAGACTTGACAAAACGTTCTTGTTAAGGGACCGAATTGCAGCGGGAGGGTGTGTCCTGGTTGCACTGCGGGAGTGCGGAGGGCGGCGTGGGCGTTTGGAAGACAAACGGCGACCGCTCTCGTTGATAGTGGCTCGAAACCCGAGCGCCCCGCGGAGACAAGGATGATAGATAGCAAGACGTCCGCACCCCTTTGGCAACTCGAGACCTAAGGTCCCTTTTCCTCGGGGCCCAGCGGGAAGTGCAACTGACCCTTGGTCCTCAGGCGGCGGCTCGTTTTACGATCGCCATTGTCCGCCGTCGAGGATCGTTGGGTCATCGTTACTCAATTGTTTCCCTCGCTTAAGAAGATTTTTAAAGAGTTTTTACAAGGTAGTGTGCGGAGCAGATGTTCCAGTAAATTGTTCGGGGACGATTTAGGCCGTTGTTTCGGTGACCCTTTTAAACACGTTAACTACTGAATTTCTTGTAAGTTTTTTGCTGAAAGTGTGCCACGCTTTCTAAAAAAATCTTATTTTTTGTCCACTTTGTCGGTCTCGTTTGAGCTATCCCATCGTGATGAGTAAGGATCAGAGGTATCCTTTGGGGAGAACTGCAGCGTAGACCTGTTTCCTGCACTGATTTATACCTTTTTAGAAATAGCAAGAAAAAGCAACTGATGCTATCTAAGTTCCTATTATCCTTAAATCATCCGGTGTTATAATTCATGTTACCATCAGTTAGGGCATTTAAGAAAAGAGAAATTACTATTACAATCGTGATGTTTTTGAAAAAGGCCAAGGAGTCGATTTTATGCTTTATTATCACCATTGAAATTTAAACTCCTCTTGGTTTATGTCCTTAAAATTTTGATGTAAATTGGAAGGTTTAAATTCAAGGTCCTTAAATTTTTCCACTTAAGGTCTTTAAATTTTTTCTTGAAGAATTCACGTTCCTTGCCTGAATCAATATGCCATAAAATTTCTTTTAAGTGAATCTGAACTTAGTTTGTACGATTTCCTATATCAGTCCCATGACGTTTTTTTAAGAACTCGGTGAAAATATTTTATATTAAATAAATGGAATAAACGTGATAAATTTTAACTATCGATGATTATTAAATTTTAACACCCTCATATATATCTGCGTTCAAACTGTATTTCAAGCATATGTTATTTTATATAAATGTATACAAATTTCTCAGAATAACATGTTTTTGAGACTATACAGCGGAATAGTAGATTTTCGATTGTCAAGTCATGTTAAGAAATGTAATTCGGTGATATTCTCGAGTAATCCGCTTGATGAGGGGAACATTTTAAAATATAAACTTTAATTATCATGAATTAAAGGATTTTATGGGTTTATGAGTGTGTGTATATTTATTTAAATGAACTGATTTAATATGTTCTAATGTAAGTAAGGTTGTCTGATAGTCTCGTTTAACTTTTTTACATAGCAGTAGTACAGTGTAAATTAATCCGACTGCTGAGGTCATTTCACATGCAGGATACCACCGGAAATCGAACACAGAACCGCTTTGACCGCAATCTAACTAGATGCTTACTTGAGGTTATTTTCAATTCTTGAAGTTCTTGAGGCCTATTTGAGGTTTTTTTCAACGCGTTACGTAGTATTGCCATAAAGATTATACCATATTAATATATGATTAAACACGATTCAATTGCGGATACAGTAAACCTGAATATATAATAAATCACAAACACGCATGCACCGAAAATTAGGTAGATCTCGGTTATCCGTAAACCTCACAAGATCCGATAATGGATACTCGATAGGTCTCTATATATTCCTTTAGCGTATCTATCGAATACCATTTTCTCTCCACGTATAATACTTCATAGGTGTTCGAAATCACCATTAAATGTTAAAGTCGACAACATTTCCCCACAAATGCCCCTGGTAGATAACATAATTCCTCCTAAGTATGGGAAAGAATGTTGGAAAATTTGCCATTCTTCCGAACTGGACAGTCATTGATTAGTGGCTCCAAGATCCTTAAATAGCATTCAGATTCCATGGAAAATTCCCTTTCAGCGCATCTTTCAAGAAAACCTTTCCTAACAATGTTACAGTGGGTTCATTGCGGCCGTCTAGTTAATCATTAAAGCGGCGGAACAAACGCCGAATCTTTCGCTATGCTTCACACTCGAGAAATTTCTCCACCGTAAAAAATTGTTAGAAATAATACGGTAAAGAGGTCCTATTTCGGGGAACTCGTTTTTGGACTCATTCAGAACGCATAGAAGAAAAATAATCGATTCACACTCAGCCAGGCGTCTGCCCTTTTTAAAAACCCTTGAAAAACCCACTATACACTCCACTAAACTATTTCCCAGGAGTCGTTTAAAATCTAAACCGTGTTGAATCGCCCTCAACGTCACTCTGAGTATTCACTATCTCGGTGACTCCAGAAAAGCAGCAAAGAGAATGGAGAAGGATTCCATTCTGGAAAATCCAGAGAAAAGGAAAACGTTCTTTGCAATGCAGAAAAGAAGAGCATAGGGTGGGAAGGCGGGTGGTGTCCATTTCTCTCCCCCACTTTCCCTATTTTCCCTCCGCTTTGGGTTGGGAAGACCATAGTAGGCATTCCTTTTACTCGTCCCTTAAGGTTGCCACACGTCCACTTTTCAACCGGACTCTACGGGAATGCAGGCGATTTCTCACCAGACCTCCACCCGGATTGCATACACAAAACGGCAGTGATTTAAGAAAATAATTAGATTTTTGTTGTGCAGGTTCGGGAAAACGGTTCATTTATAAAGACCCTATTGTGGAATAATTATTCGACTAAGAAAACTTTTTTCTCGTTTATTTCCTAAATTAAGAATCTTAATGAAATCATGCACATTATAATGAATTAATTTTATGAATTTGTATGTTGCGACTCGACTTTATACTCTCATTTCAAAATTTCTCAGAAAACAAATAGAGTAAATAATATGTGCTATAATAAAACTAATAATGACATGTAAGCTGACTCCTTGTTTCAATTACATATACTTACAGTTAGAACATAAATTCGCCAATCTTTAAATTAAGTTCATAATCCGATTCAGTTTTATCGCCTACAATTAAATTAGAAATATTAATCCTGTAATTCAATTAGACCCTTTGAGTTTTTCATCATTATAAGATACACTAGAATATGTTTTTCTTCAATAAAATCTATCTGCTATATTTTTATGCCATATGAATATTATCATAGATTTCTTCCCAAAGAACTAGTTTTCTCAACTCATGGTTATATTCTACCATTCCTTACTCTCACTGAAACTAATGGTTAGAGCAGGTTTGTCGAGTATACGGCCAGTAGGTTTCTGAGTAGTCCATCAATCACTCCAAAGAGGCCAGTGAATTTCGTTAACAGATACGAATCCATGCATAAAATATTTGTAATCTAGAACACCTAATAAAATTTTCTGTTGAAGTATTTCTCGTTCCTACTCCAAGTTACTTACGTTTTTTGCGTAGTGAGTCGCTTGCTAATCAATTTTCAATTAGTTTTATCTACATTTATCCCTTTATATAAGGTATTTTTGTACACAATCAGCAAAATTTATGCGGAGTACAAAATGCTAAAACGAAAAAGAGCAATCTAATTTCAGATAAACTAGCTAGCCTGGGCGGTTGATAAAATATCCAATATGGGATAAAATGAGAAATGATAAAAAGACTCGGCTGGGAATCTCTTGAGGATAGAACAAATGAGTATATGCGTTTTTCTATAAATTTTTGAGCAGTGATTTATATGATGAAATACCTGACATCGTGATTCCCGTACTCAGCGAACGCAATTTTCGAGGCCAGACGTCAAAGAGATTTCGCGAGATCATTGCGAGAATGGATAACTTCTGGTCCCTCTTTCCTCATAGTATTAGAAATATTAATCTGATAGCTAACTAGGGAGTTTGATGTTTTCATACACCCTGCCATACGGAGGCTAGCGGGGTATTAATTTAAATCTATCTAGGATATGGTTACGAGAGTTTGACGTGGAAAAATACAATTTCCTATGATTGTTTTTCGTTTGTTTGCTTATATTCATTTGTTATTCTATTATATGTTTAATTTGTTGATTTTTCACGATTTTATTGATATTTTTATTCTTGATTATTATTGTTAATCGTCAGCAGTAATTGGCTTCGTGCTGTATGTTGATGTTCGATAATAAATAAAATAAATAAATGTAAATATGCCCATATACCTAGGTAGTTCATGACCAAGGATTTATAGAAAAAAGGAGCAGAATAACTGGATGAATTGTCTTGGTATCCGTTCTTTTCCTGCATCCTCCCCACACGAACCTCATCCTGTTTTCCTCTCTCGTCGCACCCTTGCTTCACGACCTATCCAAGTAACCCATTTCCCTTGACAGGATCGTTCTTCACCACCCGCACTCCCCTCCGACTCCTTTTACACTCCCTCCTAAGATGGGATTTCTTTCGCCTTATTTGCACCAGGAATCCGAGAGGCATCCGAGATATTTGTATTCGAGGACATTAAATTTTCGCCGTAGAGATGGCTTCCTCTCCACAACCTGACCGTTGAATTTAATGGCGATTTATGACCCTAAACTCCTGGACTACCTTATTAGTTTTGAGGAAATGGAAATGATAGTTCGTTCTTAAAGAACACGTCTGCGTGTGTTCCCAAGTAATAACTTACCGTTTGGACGTTCGATGGGTAGAAATATTTGGAACCCAATTATCCTGTACGACCTCTCTCTATCTTAGAAAATAGATAAGAAATTCTGTACATGTGCTTTTTCAGACATTAGACCGATTGCAACATATGGGGGCAATTTTTAGGAATAGTTTAAAAAAATCCTATTTAATTAGTAAAATGTCTCAGAAAATAGGATAGATTTATAATAGTGAGGGAAGCTGATGGAATCATAATTAAATATGGTAAATCAAGCTAATAGACTTTCGAGAAATATCGAAAATTGGAAAAACATACTTTACCAAATATTTATGAACAATATTAGATACTGCAGAATTTTATAATCGCTTATGGTCATCTTCCGCAGTAACGGGTTCATATGCCCCCTGAACTAATTTCTTTTCAACTGATAACTAAAACACTTTCGGCTCATATTCGTTTTTGATATTGTTAAATCTTTATACAAACGTGAATCCAAATTACATTGACGACGAATATTGTTGTAAACGATTCGTTTGCTGTAATAGTCATTTTGTACTCGAACGAACAATTATCCGAAAATAAATAAAATTTATCACTTATTAAACACTTATTTCACATTTCGTGAATGCTTTATATATACAATACAAGTTGAGTGATATTTATTTTTTATTTGAGGCATTCATGACACTGAATTTCGAATATGGAAGCCGTTTTGATTGCTTTACCTTGAAGCGGTTATCTAATTTACTTACTGTGTGAAGCGGTCACTGATCTTACTATAATATATTTATTAACACATTTACAGAAGACTCTCGCAAACAATGGAAGCTATCCGCAGTTTCTTCGGTTGACTAAACCACATTTGGTATGTACAATCAATAACTCTAGGAAAAGATTTTAAGGAATGTAAACAGATATTACTTATACTTTATGCAAAAATAATATTAACTTTATGCAGAAAATAGTTAAAATGAAATTTAGGAACTCATAATGTCATAACTCTTATCATAAAAATATATTTATCATGACAAAACAATAAAATCATGACACCTAAAGGAGTAGAAATCATGACTGTTGTGAGTCTACGGTATAGTCATGTTTTAGAGGAATCATAATAAAGAATACTCCCTTCTTTGGACGAGTGAGAGGCATTTAGCAAGATCCTCTAAGCAACGTGTTGGCTATAATGAGGAGTGAAGACCATTTGGGACTGGAAGCCTTGAAGAAAAAAGCAGCTCTTCTCTTGGGAAGAATTCGGCGAGCATGCGGAATATTTGTTTTCTAGCCGATTATCGCATAATTAAGGCGGATATCTGAAAAGAGGCTCCACCAGAAAGATAATGATAATTTATGAGCTAAAAAGTTTCAAAATAAGGATTCCTTTTCGGAAGAAATTTGAGCCCGAGCCCTAAGTATTTCAAGACGCAGCGGAGAGAGGATGATGGATTTCAAACAGATTTAAAACATACGACTTTTTTCGAAGCATCTTTAGCCTCATCTTCTTATCCTTTTAAAGATCTTAAGTATTTTCCTGTAGACAATTCACTTAAGATTGTATCAGTGAAGGAGATCAGATATATGGCAAGAAGTTCATTAATGGCAAAAATTAACGTAGATCCGTCGACTAGCGGTGGGCTGTATTACAGTGCATAATGAACCACAATGAATTTATGCATAATAATTTATTGGCATATTTTAGAATTATATACACCCATTTGAATTTTACGTAAAATAAATCTTTTGCAAAAATTCTTTGATAAAACATTTCAACTGGGAGCGCTGTTTTCGTAATCTTTAAAATTTTGGACTCTTTCAACTTGAAAATTCTCCTTAATTACTTCTTTCTAAATAGGAAATACAGATATCCAAATGTCACTTATGTAAGTTAGCTACATATCTTTCACATTAATTACTACCCTGATTTACAAAAGTGCTTGTTAAAATCTCAGTCATTTCAAGGAAGATAAACTAACTTATTGGCGATAAAGAATCTTTCCTGCTAAACTTTCCTGCCAATAAGTCCAAACATATTAGCGGATTTAGAGTCGTCCTCTTCTCGGTCGCCCGTTTGCCATCCCTTGTTGAGTATTTAGTAATTTGTAATAATAGTAACTTTCATTAAAATGAGGGTTTTGACGATGGTCTTAAATTAATATCTATGAAGTTTTCTACGTTCACTGTACGCTTACTGTCCTTATCATAACAGAATAGCATTTTAAAAGTTAATAGAAGCAGAATTCATAAGGAAAAACTCTTAAATCGCCTCCCCCCTTGATCCAGCCCTGACATGGATTTGATAATCTCTGGTTCAAGTGCATGTTAAAGGTCAAGAAATCCTTAATCATCAGATGTGTTTTAGTTTTTTCCTTCTCTGAATTCTATAAAAATTCTAAATATAAGAAACTACAGTGAGTGTGCTCTCCTTTGATTTTTATTGTCTGGCTCTCTTAGCAGCTCTAAGGATTCGACAGATCCATAACAATCACGTCCGATGCTTCCTCTCTCCCTGTCATTCGTTGAGAAACCCAACACCTCCAATGGAAGCCTTAGCATCAGTTGACGAGGTGAATTTTAAGACCACCTTTCATTCCACAGAAGTGAACCCCAATAGGTGCTTCTATAAGGTCCAGGTGGAGGTTAATTATAATGCTTCTTCGCGCCTGCAGCGCTCCTTACGGCCGCCCTCTCAACCACATCCCACGGCCACAAAGTCACCGTGAAGTCTCTCTTCTGTACGCCCCCACCCTTTCTTCGGGTGCACACGTGGCTCGGACACCCCTCTCGAGTCCTTTTTCACCCCCCACTCGACCTCCCCATTATCCTACACTCCCTCTGGTGAGAAAAGAAGGAAAAAGCGGGAGAGAAAGCTTAGAAATAGGAGAGGAGGTGACGGAATAGGGGCAATCTTCAGGAGGGAGAGGTTACTAGGAAAAAGGACACACCTTTGATGGGGAAACACGGGTCTCGGGAGGACAGATCAGGGTAGGTCAACCTCATGAGAACCCTTCGTCTTACACCTCCTCCTGTTGCACCCGCCTCGCACCAGCCCTCGTTGGAAGACTTTTTCGTCTTAAGGCGACGGGGGCGAGGGAGAGGGCGTGCAGAAAGCACCGGACCTTCTTAAGGGGGGGAAGTGGGTGTCCCGTTCCTTCTATTCAGGCGTGCATTCCCTTCGCCGCAGTTATTGCTACCGGCTGACTTTTCCACCTCGATGACCGTGTACAAGGGGTGTAGGTGACCCGCCTATTCTCCCGAGGAATGGCGCCTGGGCTGCATTCACTCGTCGTTTATTCTTCGTTCCTTAAAAGGAAGGAGATTTTGTAGGATGGCGAGGGCGGGGTGGTTCGTGGAAGTCGTGTCACGCTTAAGCGGATTGCTGATGGACTGGTCGTTAGCTTCGGCGAATTACTCCATGGTTTGACTGATTCCTCGAGAAAAACGGGTACGAGTCAATGAAAATGCCGGAGGGCTATTTTTCCCCATTTGTCTCCGCTTTTGTTCGAAAACGGTCTGTCCAGTAAAGTTTAATGGAAATCTCCTCAAAATCACTGGCGAGGGTTTCAGAAAAATAAATTAATAACATGAAATTTGCAATTCATTTGAGCATCTGTATCAAAAATGAGTATAGTATGCATTATTACTCTACCATTAGCTTGCTATTTAGAATCTGTTAATTTTTGATCCCTTAATCGTTCCACCCAAATACTTATTAATTGATAAGTGGTAACAATGTAAGGTGTAAAAATTATAAACTTTCGAATTACTAAAAATTAATTTGAATGTCTTTATATGTAGTTGAGGCTCTATCTGATTCAAAGAGGGAATTATTCTTGCGGCTAAAGTAATGGAGGAAATTCAACGTTACTGCATGGGCGGATCCTGATGAGATAGGGATAAACTTGATGATTTTGCAAAGTAAGCAATTTGGTTATGACGAAGAGCTCAAACATAAATCCAATTCAGATTAATTTCTAACATAAGATTAATTTACATCTATTAGATTTTTGCAACGAAATTTAATTTAAACAGTTAATTGAGGAAAATTAATACTCTTGTTGGTCCAGGAAAGGTATTACATATATAAGATGTTGCATAAAACCACCTCCTACCCCTATTCAAGTTTCTAGATCCGTCCCTACTTTCCTGATCTAACTTACAGGAAACACCTTAATATTTAGAAATATAAGGAATTATCTCTTGAATCAGCGAAACATGAGAATAATCATTAAAGATGTGCAGACTCAGAATATGGGCTCTTCATCTTATGTTACAACGGATTCAAAATATGAACCAAGATTACTGATGCATTAGCAAAATTAGCAACATGTCTTCTATTTCTACTGCATTTCATTAAGCCCTCTTTTAATGATATCTTGATAAGTTATTAGTC
The DNA here is from genome assembly GCA_036926295.1 of Pachydiplax longipennis. Classification (NCBI taxonomy): domain Eukaryota; kingdom Metazoa; phylum Arthropoda; class Insecta; order Odonata; family Libellulidae; genus Pachydiplax; species Pachydiplax longipennis. The sequence continues at coordinate 54,581,772 of JAVFKF010000004.1, forward strand.
TATATCTCCGTAAAGTTGTCATCTCCATTAATCCACATGAAGGAGAAGTTTATAGGGCGGGCGTCACAAGCAATATTCTCACGTTTGAGGCATGTTTTAAGAGCAAATAAATAGATATCATCGAGTCCTATCATTAAAATTTTTAAAATATAAATATTAGCAGTTTTTAAATATTCCTCCTCATCATGAAAATTTATTTTATTAGATTATTACAAAACAGTTATTTTCAATATTATAATTAAAGTTCATCGCTCAAGCATATTTTTTCATAACGAAGGTCATCCGCCTTTCTGGAAGAGAGAACGAGGAGGATCACCCCCCGTGGATCCTTTCCCAGGCTCCAATGCTTCCCTCTCAGACAAGCAAATTAAATCCACATCTGAGAATCTTAAAAATGCATATCGTATGCATGGATATCGGTATGCGTTCAAAATTTTGCGCATATGTTAGCCACAGCTTGCGAACTCGGCATAAATTCCAACAATAATAAATCAACGTCGTCCTCAATTAGTTTCTGGGCTCGGTGACTTTAATGGGGGAGACTCCACATGAGCGTCTTCGGCCGAAAAGGACAGAGGAATCAAATATCTCGAGGGTCTTGTGATGAAAAGGAAGGCGGTTTCCTATGGGCAAGGAAAAACTTTCAGCTGGGGTTAAGGATAGCTTCGAAAGAGGAAATGGACCCAGAGGCACAAAAGGTCAATGTTTGAAGAGGTGGGCACCACCCCTTGGACTGTCCATTCGACTCCGCCATTGCCTTCCGACATAACGCGTGGTCCACCCCCACCCCGACCTTCCTCCTCCTCTGCCCCTATTTTCCAACCCCAACTACGCAAACTGGGCCCACTTCAGTAAGCATATATAAGGAAAGATTCTTAAGCAGATCGTGTCGTAGAGACGTACTTTGTAATGGTGTTTTCTCTTCCTTGGCTTCCGATTCATTACTGGGTGATGGTGGTAAACATGCTCTCTCCATAAAACTCCAAATATAGTGCGAAGTATTTTAAAGCCAAGTAACTCTGGAAAACATATCATAATTATTTTTATGTTCTTCGTCACATTTCCTTATTACAATCCGAAAGTATTTGTTACTGTGCATTCGGAAGACGAGTGGAAATGGCAGCTCTGAGATAATTATGCATGAACTCCTTCATTTGCGTAAGGTTGCCCAAAATAATAATTTCCGCATACGCCGTTGATTAAGAAATTCTATTCTCCTCTCTCTACTCCTACTTTATTAATGCGAGAATCTTTAAGAACACCATTTCTTCCGTTGGATATTGTCCATCTAGGAGTGACCTATTCAGATGGTCAAACGGAATACCGGTATGCAAATTTTAATTTTCGTTTCGAGCATCTTTAACAATGAAGAAATACTTGAGCTTTCCGAACAGACCAACAAATATAAACATTTTCCTTACCTTTTCCCTTCTTATGACTTATTATTATAACTGAGAATTATTTATTTTTCTCTCGAAAAAGGAAATTTGCCCACTTCTCGGAACTTTACAATAATACGCTTACATATTGAGTTTCCAGGTTGCCCCGAAATCTAATTCATCAGAAGGCATCTCAACAGTTTCATCTTTCTCAATATTTAGAGCATTAACAATTTATCTTCACATATTCCAACCAGTGTATGAAACAGAATTCCGAATATGTATTTCATTTAATACCTAAGTAACTACTGCTCAAGAAATATCTGAAAAATCATTAACAAGACATGATCACTTTTTAAATTGATTGAGTTACATCCTGTTGTCAGTACCGGGTTGTTGCAGAGCATTTTAATGATAAGATACTTAAAATTTAGCGTGATTTAGAGTCATTTTTGAACGATCCCAAAATGTAGCTTTTTATGAAGAAGTCAAAGATTGCTTAGTTATTTTTGTGATTTATACCTACGACACAGGTGTAGAGGATATTGAAATCATTTAAATGGTCATTACAAGTAATATAAGATTTATCGCACAGAAGTGCAGATAGTTCAAGGTATTTCAAAACCCCTTATTAACTGACACCTTATCTTACGAGGAATGAAGCCGATAATTGCAGTTTCTCGTTATATCTGTGCACTGGAACGTATTCTCAAATCACCATTCAAGGTGGTTATATTTTTTTGTGGCTTGGACAGGAGGCTGACTTACTGGTCCTGGTTAAGGCATCTATTTCAAACAAGCTCAGAAATACATTTTCTCGCTGACATGTGGCGTGCTACGGTAATGGAATTCGTTCACTTTAGTTTGTATAACAAAAGTGGGTAAGTGATATCTTGAGCGTGCTAACGTCAAAAATAAAGGAATATGATTTCTTCCATTTTCCATTAGCAGTCACTGTAGGCGAAGGTATTTCAAACGTCGGTAAACGCTCTGATTTATGAGCGGTAATGAAAATGCATGAGGATTTTGACACTGTAGAATCAGAGAGTAAATGATTCCCCAATTTTCTCCCAGTCGCTCTGACTGTCAGTGTTTCAAAATCACCAAAAGGACTTTTACTAATGAAATAAACAGCATTTTTATTATTAGTTTTCTCAAGAAGAAGTGCTTCAACAACTGAGACCATTTCGCACTTGTGAGCCCCCATCGGAAATCGCATTCAGGAACTCTTTTACCAAAGAAGAACGCATTACCAACTCGTCTATCAAGAAGCCCCTAAATAGCATGCGACTCTCCAATTTCAGACGCCCGTATTAGATGAATGATAAATTTCTGTAGTCCTATAAGGTTTTAGAATTTTTTTTAAAGAAGATAAATTATCCTCAAATTTCTAAAAGATTATCAAATTAACTAATTTATGGTTGAACTTAGATTACTTCTCTAAGCTGAAAGGACATCGAAAAAAAGTTCGAAACTTTCGAACTGCCATTTTCATCATAATTTTCGCCTCGTTTTGTTTATATTCAAATCTAGCATTCTGATTTATTAACTACAAATAATTCTAGTTTCGAATTTCTTTATTAAAATTCTTTTACCGATTGATATTAGTTTTCATAATTTACTTGATGAATAGCCAAGCTTTTATTTATTAAGGCTGAACTAAGAGTTTTTTAGCTTCAACGTAAAACCGCCGTGCTTATTTGATGACAAGTGCAAGCATGAAAAGTAGAAAACAATAGCTTAGCAATGGTAGTAGTACTAACTTCGAATTGAAGATTAGTTTTAAAATCATCGTGAAAACGGGGACTTACTGTTGCATTGTCAATTATCTTGAACGAAAAACTTTAAAAGATCCATGTTTAGCTATCAGTGAATAGTGAGGAAATGTGAGCTACTACAGGTTATGACTTAACTAAGTGATATTTTCTCGTACTTATTCTTATAGATAGGAAGGAATTTTGCCAATCACTGGCCCTAGGCGCGAGGACCATTTTGAGGCTACACCAAGAGATTATTCACCATTAAAAAGGACAAAACGTCTCTTCTGAGGCCCTCGACTAGCTCTTAGTACGCCTAATAGTAAAACCGTCCATCCTTATGGCTTTACAATAAATAAAACTCGAAGAACAGTTTCATGGAAATCCTTGGGCAGATCGCAAAATTGAACGCACTACTTACGCTCGAACGAAATAACTCCAAATTACCGAAGGGAAATTACGTCTTCATCGGAATTTTACACGAGGGAAGCAGAGCAAACATCGCTCTCGATCAGCTTTCGGGACGAGCAAATAGTACCTGCCCTCCGTCCGATAAATCAAAGTCCTTGAGAAACGATCGAGAGGTGACATGAGCGGTATGCGCGCATTATAATAAAAACAAACGAGGGTGCTCGGGGCGCTGAAAGGAATCGGGCAAACAAACCGTTCCCGTTGGGTGCCGAAAGGAGGGCAAAAACCAATAAATACGTCGGAGGCATCGTCCGAAAGATTGGAGAGAGATGCCGTGAGGCACGCCCCGGGAGAACGAAAGGGTGGCGAGAAATTGCCGCGCGATTCATCGCAGTGCACACAATGATTCTTAAACGGAATATTTTCTCGTGAGACAAAGGCACCATCTCGAGAGGCGATCGGCCCTCGGGGGGCAGGAATTCCACTTGCCCCCTTTCGTGAAGGCCTCCGGAATCTTCTTCAGCAACCCCCCCGACGACGGAGGGGCGCAAGAATCCAAACCCCCGAAGCACGCGTTCGCACCTGCCGCGAGTAAGAGAAATGAGCGTGGCGTGTTGTTGGAAGGCAATACGAGGAGCTCGAAAGCAAGGCCACGCCTCAATAACTCATAATTCAGTTTACTCTAGGTGGCGGCATCTGATGGGAGGGGAGAGGTGAGATTTTTCGAGGATGACGTGAAGATGGATGAAGGAAGAAATGGAGTTGTGGAGGGAGGGAAATTGTGAGAAATGCCCGGAATGAGATGTCATTATTGATTGAGGAATTCCTCGGGATGGTATAATTAAAGGGGTTGCGATTTTTGGAAATCCGAAATCGATGCATAGAATCGAATCTTTTCCTGGTGGTTAGCCTTTTGATCGGTCATTCCAAAATATGATTCGTATCAAAACGGGGCTTTCTTAGGCTCTTTAACCCTTGGAATCGAACCACCTCAGTCCGTGTTTAACTCTGTTTTAATTCTTCAGAAATTTACGATTTCTTCCACCCAGTGTTTCCCACAGTACCCTTTTGAAATTTTCAATTATTTCCACGAAGAGAAAACTTAATTAAGAAATACCTGTAGATAGTCTGACATTTCTACTACACATAGCTCCTACTGCCTTTCGACACCTCGATTGATTTCTCAAAAATTCTTAAGTACTACTCAAACTATTTGATTCCTTACTATTTATGGAAACTGCTTCTTGAAACGATTTTGTCATAACTTTTCTATCTCATTCGTCTCTAGCTTCGGAAACAGGCTGAAAATTAAAATTCTCTTACATTAAATTTTATTTTTTTCATCGTCTAAATTCATTTCATGTAATCATATTCAAGACGACTTTTTTCGTAGACCAACATCAGAAATGTATATAACGTTCTTATATAAAATTTTAAGACTTGTGTAATAACTATCAAACCTTTTGCATTTACCTTCGTAGTTTCTTTAGTTACTGATGTGATTAACTATTTATAGTTCTTTGTTGTGTGTCATGACCACAGACTGAGAAATTTTGGCCGGAGCTCATTTTCAAATCATCTTATAAAATTTTATCAAATTTGGAGTATCATCTTCTTTCATCAGCATAACCTTCCCTGCAAAATAAAGTGTTTTTTCCACTTTTGGATGGCTAATTATTCTACTGATCATAACATGTTTTTTGGGATTTTTTCTCGTAGCAGAAGGAATCTTTGCAGCTGTAACTCGAAGTCAATAATTATTCAGAGAGCGCTTAGTGATAAAAAAGGCATAACTTTGCAAGAAATCTGAGGAGCGCGAAGCGATAAATGGATGTAAAACATTCCGAAGTAATTGCAAACCTGAGAGGTAAACTGGTAAAAACTGGATTGGTCAAAAAGTGATCCATCTGAAATGTAGCAAAGGGTAATGATGAAATACGAGTTGAGGGATGAAAAGAATGTTTCGTGCGATAGAGGAATGATAATTCATGAATGGCGGTCGGTTCAATGCCATAGAAAGCAAGGAAGGGGGCGTGCCCGTCAGAGCCCCTCGAAGATTATATCGCCATAAAAGATAATTCTAGCCTAAGTAAAAGTAATTCAATGTCATGAGAATGCTCTTTGAAGTGCTACACGTTGGCGGAATCTTGAACTCTCAGTTGGGGACCGTAAAGTGTCCGATCTGTTGAAATGGTTTATACCCTTGTACTCATTTTTCTCTGCCGATATCCTACGGAGGGACTAAGACGATTCTTGTTGATGCAATGGAGGAAGCTGAAAAACACACGTTCAATCCAAGTCCTGTCTCTTTCAGCAACCATATATGCAACAAAAACATTTGATTTTGCATATGAACGCCGATATTGTGGGAATCATAACAATTTAATTAATAAGATGGAAAGTCCTTAGGTCATCGTTTTAGTAGGTAGGCAAAAGCTGTGAAGCAAACTAGTTGCTACTTCGCACCAAATTTTAACAGAATTCAAAAGCAGAAGTGGAAGAATTCAAATTAACTGATGTAATTTTATTTTGTTGTGAAAATATATCACTTTATACCTGACTGACTTCTTTTGAGGTGATTATTTCATCAGATTGCACTATTTATCTTTATAGTCATAAAATGTTTTCTATCGAAGCCCATAACAGTGATACTCTTTGTTTCAAAGATAGCGCTTGTCTTTGGCACATTTAAGATTCTTTGATCTTAGCATTCATGATCATTTACCTAAATAAATCTTTAAAATTTCCCTATTTTGAAGAAAGGAGCACATTAAGCCACCATTTCTTATCTTCCTATCACGTCAATGTGAGAAAACATTTCTTTCAAATTTTCATTATTTTTAAAATCAAAAAGATAAGTAACAGGCTATTTCCGGAGCATGAAATCTCTTATCGAATACCAGCAACCATACGCGTACCACCAGTTTAGAAAACTTAAGATAATATTTTCTCGATAGCGACGAGAGAGAGATAATAAATGAATCTCATAAAAATGTTCATATAGAAATTTAATGTTCGGTGACAGAGTATCGTAAGACCTATAAATTGTAGCTGAAAAATCACAGATTGAAGAGCGTGGATATCTTACGATGCATTACTAAAAATAAAATTCAAGGAAGTGAAATAAAGTATTTTCTGCAACAAATTGGTGTCTGATTTTAGATAGGCCGTGTTAAATGATATGGCAGTTTAATCTGTCGACGAAAAATAATTGCAGGAACTCACCGGCGATGGGACGTGTCAAATCAAGTCGCAAAAATTTAACGCACCTCAGCGAAAATAAAATTCCCTCCGCCGTGAGCCTCGTAAAAGACACACCGAAGGCGACTCGCCACCAATTTCAACGCGCAATAAAAATTTTAAACAAGTTTTTCCAGTCGAATAGGACGTAAGTCGCCCGTAATCCAACCGAATTGCTACCGTAAACTGGTACAGAAGGATCCGGGAAAAATACACCGATGAAGAAAAAAATCTCGAGGCGCTTTTGAAGATCTAAAAATTCGATTCGCGTGGTGCGGTGGACCAAGCCGTCTGTTAAAACAAATCGCGATTTTTTTTATCCTCTCGGGGGAGAGAGAGATAAGCGTTTTTCCGTCGGGTCAACCCTCGCCTTCGAAACTATCCTCTACAATAGGAGCGTAAATAACCGTGTTCTCGAGGGAGAAAAACACAGGCGAGAGATACAGGGAAGCCCTCGGCTGAGGTATTTGAGATGGCCAGATAGGAAGCAATGGAGACTGGCATGATGAAGCACGTAGATGGCCGCAGAATGGCGAGGAGGCCGCGCTTGAGGTCGCGTGGATGCAAGGAAGGAAAGCCAAATAGATAATTACCCGACTCCTCCCTCAGTCCCGCATAGATAAACAGTTGGACCGGTAGCTCTTGTTTTATACATTACGATTCGTTAGAAAGAGCACCCTAGAGAGGGACGTTAACTAATAATTTGGGAGAATAAATAATGCGGACTACCGTACGGCTGCCGGCGTGATGATCTGTTTGCCATGGCGTAGATCGAGATGCGATCGTATCTCTCTTCGATCTCGATCGGTCCGATTACGTTTCTCGTAGAGGATGGAGAAACACGATCGCCTAACTGATAATTTCCTCAGATTTCTATTCTTATCTCGTACATCGGCTCAATTGACCAAATTCTAACGCTTGACCCTCGAGGCGGAGGACAAAAAACGTATTCTCTTGAGATGAGGCGTCGGGAGGAATTTATCGGCAGCGCATCTCTTGCTATGAAGGAATTAAATTATCAGAGGGGTTACATTGAATTAACCGGGATTATTTTTAGGGTGACGGTTTAATCAGTGTTTGGATGAAGCGTTTGAAAAGTCTTGTAAATTTATCTTCTCAAAATTGGATTGCGTTATCTGATCACTCCAATAATAGGAGATTTAATATTAGAAGAGTCCTAGATGAGTATAAAGTATGGAGAGGCTGTGCACAGTTCGAAAGATGGTCTAGAGTGTCAGTATATGTGGAAGAAGTTTAGACAGTACAACTTGGGAAAGAGTAAATATGTTACATTTGAAGGTATAAGATCAAACCAAGAGATAAGCGATGATATAAGCGAACTAGTATCGCTTTGGGTTGCAACAAGGATATATAAAAATTATCTAGTATAAGAAATATAGATTCAAAAGTTGTAGAATTACTTGAAAGTAAGTGAGTAGAACATCCTCGTCTTATGCAGTCTTTGTTGCCTCTACCACACAAATTTAATGGCAGAAAAAAAACAAATTTGGGGCGAAAAATTAAGCCAAATATCAATTAAATCCTAAAGATAATTGTTGTGGCAAAAAAATTGGTTAATATAAATATTTTTACTTTATTCGTAGAGCTTCACTATACCTATATAAAAAATATCGTGCACAATATTCCTAAATTCATTATTCTCACCAATGAATATTCCTTCAATTATTTCTTGGTTTACCCTATTTAACTTTTGGATATCAAAATAGGTACTTTTTCAGATCCGATTCACAAATTACCTTGTCTCAAATTATGTTAAATCCCGCACGAAAAGTTTGGGTGTTGGTGCTTCAATCAAATTTAAAGTCGAAAATTGATTATTATTGAAATATTCAATTGACTTTGTTTCTGACTTCATTCGAAATGTTTTATACTATCTCTGGAACCCAAAGTGACTTCAACGCCCGAGATTTGTTAGAGGGATAAATGACCAAGTTCCGCAAGAAATTTTCTTAAGCTAATATTTAGTTATTTATAAATTCGCCTTGATAGAGTTTCTCTCAGAGAGCTTTATGTATTTTTTATACTGCTTCATAATTTTCATACTCTTTCATAACTTTCGTAATTTTACGTTGTTCCGTAACATCACGGTGCATGTTTTCTTGCCGTAACCGGAAAGGCGGCTTAAAGGGTACATATTTCGATTTATCTGTCTCAATAGGTTGACAAATTATCATATACTGTACGTTGTAACTACAGTTAACATATAGATAAAATGTAGACAAACCTTTCTTTCACGATTACAATTAGAGCCAAGCTTATGTCAAGCATTAAGGCCAAATATAGAGAAAGATTAATACTCCTGGTATATTCTACCATTATTTCTTCGCTTGTCCTCAGGTATTTAATATTTATTTGTTTAATTATAAATTCATCGTTTTCAAAATCAGGCGTTTTTTCATAATCATATTGATTGATTGCCATCGTTTGATATTTCATCTCGTAGTCGGTCAATATCTTATACCGAGAAGACAAGATCCTAAATTGCAGAAAAATATGCATTACCAAATGTAATTAGATGATAATTAGCCAATATGAAATACGTAATTACCTCTATTTACATACCTTTTCTATAGAACCTATTTTCCACCATTTTTCTCCAGTTTACTTGATATGAAAAAATGTTTAATAGTAATTCGACTTAAATTTAACGAATAATTTCTAATCTAGATCAAATCATAATGATCTTCGTTCAGCATGCGTGATAACAAAGATGTTTATGATGAAAGATTATGTATGTATGTAAGTCAGAATTTTTCCAAAAAGAAACTTAATTATTCTGATGCTTCTTTATGCGAATCGTACTCAATGAAGTAAATTGGTTAGGAATACTACAAACCATGTCATCTTCCTTTTAACTCTTCGATAGCACCGTAAACCGTTTCAAATAAAAAGCAGAGGAAAATCCGGCTTCGAATGCACGATCGAATATTTATGAACAAGATTGTGAAATTGGTCATGAGAATCTTTTATGAGGAGGAGAGGTGCATACAATGAATGGTCTGCTCGAGAGCTAAGTGTCCGCCGTAAAACATTTTACTGCGCTGCAGGTGCAACTCAGAAGAATGGCAATCGATCGTCAATCCGGTGCTTTAGATACACGAATCGAAAAAGCGCCGCCAAAGAGCAAAGTGTGTAATGGAAAAACGTAAACGAAGAAGAGTGGGGAAGAGGAAGGCGGAGACCATTGGAATCCCAGCGTTGGAAAGTGGGCGAAGAGGTGTTAATGTGATAGTGACGATAAGGATTCGTGTTGTGGTGAACGGAAATAGAAAAAGTGAGGGAGTAAAGCGCAAGAAGTGAGAGGGCTTAATAGATGAATGATAAGACGAGAAGATGAAAGGAAAAAGAGGATATGATAGAATGAGAGGTCAGACTCCAAGGCGCCATTTTAATAGTAGGAAACGGGTTAAGAGCTACGAGCACCGTTCATGTATCAAATTTGGTTTTTTATATGGAATACGATCTACATAAGAATAAATTAGACTGAAATTTATGGCGTAAATCACTGGTCATCTTACCTAGCGTCACACCTATTGTTATCGAAAATGTTGGCAAATATATATTCGTAAAAGAGTCCAAAATGAGTCTCGCCAACAATATCAATCCTGATTTTTTAAAATAACTATACTACTGTAGGTTATCTTTGTGGTTCCAACTCTTTATCCTGCACTTTTACAATTAGATTATGTTTACATACACACAATTATTAGCATGTCCACGAAGGTAATGATACTTCAGGCTTGAAAATGATAATTACTTGCGTGTACCATGGTTCGAATATTATAAGTATAGCTCATCAATAATTAATACCAATAAATTATTTTGTTATATATTATAATTATTAAATTCAAAATAATAGGTTCTAAATCGTATGAAATGCTTTGTCCGCGATACTTTATCCTAAACTTCATGGTTTCAATAAGATAAATACATAATAATAAAAACAATAAAATATAAGATTTTGCTCGAGATAACGAAGAAGCAAGTCCATGGCAAAATGAAAGTTTACTCGTGGTTAATTGATTCTAGTTCATAATTTACAAATTTTTATCTGCACACGAACATCATCTGGTCTCTATAATCATATTTTTTGCACATATTACCCATGTTAGAAAAGAAGGCACCCGAAGACGCATTTGTTGCATTTGCGTGAAATTTTGGCAAAATATACGGTCTTATATTTTGTAAAATGTAGGTTCGATTAGAGAACGTAGAGGGAATTATAAAACAAGAATATGACCACGATCGAAAGCGTGAGGTAAGAGCATAAATCATAAGGCAGTTGGAGAAAACTCAGAATTCAGCAGAGGGAGAAAACAACATTTGGAAGACGTCGCTCAGAAAACGAAACGATTCGTGAGGCAGAGGTTTCTGCAACTCCCTCAATTATCAACACCCCTCATCCTCTTCATCTCATTCCCACTTCTTTTGGACGGAAAGACGATCCCGGTGCGTGGAGTGGCTTCTTATTATTTAAGATAGGGGGCGGTGGAGTTGTTTTAAGGCAGAGGCTGGATCCGTGAGAACAGATTATGAGAGGGTGCGTGTTAGCGGAAAGGAAGGTCTTTTGGCCGTAGGGTTGGAGGGCGGTGGGGGCGGAGGGGCAGGTGAGGAGATTGGTGAACGAGTGCTGATTTTACGTGATTGGATATCGAAAAGGGAGACCGGAGGGCATGGGCGGAGCGTTGCCCATCCTTCTTTCGATTTGAAGAGGCGCCTGTGTGCTCAGCCGCTTCTTCAATGATGGATTCGCTAATCTGCGGGGAATAACGTGAGGGGGATTTATGACCGTGAATTATGGCGTATTTGTCGTTTAAAACCTCGAAGAAAGTGTCGGAGGAGATCGTTTTGCTAATTTTTCATCCCGTTAACTCTCGAATTTGAACATTTTTGGGAAGATGGGAGGAAACCATTAGTTTTTGTGGTCGGTTAAAGATTTTTCGACGCCAATTTCGTAGGAATGATTTAGCATCCACTCTAATCTCGAAATGAAATTGTTTAAGCATTCCTCCGCCAAAATAGTGGAGCTTCCTAAAAACATATATGAAATTAATTAACATTGTTGAAAAAAATCATATGATAGCTTCTAACCAACACTTCCTTATGATTAATGGCTTTTGATTTTTCTATGCAATCTATCCCCGTCGTTTAGCTATTTTGAAATGGAGACCTATGATTCATTCTCCAAGATCTAAGGATACAGAAATTATTTTTCAAGTTTTTACAGTTATTAAATGTCTAATGCCGATTAAAGATTAGTTCAGAGCGCAGAGAGTATTAAACGCAGAAAACCCGAAAGTTCTCTGTGGTACCTTAATAACAAAGGATTTCCCAAGGATAAACGGACTGAAGAAAGACTGACAGGATTAGAAATCGAACCCGGAATCTTCCTCTTTTAGAGTCCCGTAAGACTTTTTTCAAGTCCGTTTTTCCTTTGGATTTTTCCTGGGTGCAAGCCCACATATGCAAAGATACCCTTCTCCATGAAGGGTTTCCTTAACGGATAGGTGTCGTAATGTTTATTTGAGGCGAAGAATTAAAACTGAATTATGTTATCTTATATAATTATACCATTTGGTAAATCACTGAAAATTACTAAAATTGAAGGCTGATGATATGGAATATAGTGGTCGATTTACGATTCGTTGAAGTTCCAAGTTTGTAAGTCGAAAGGTTCTTATTTCGAAACAGTTTTCTATGATAATATTTTCATTTCCTTCAGTCAAAAGAGAGTAAGAAAAATGTTCGTATACACGGTGGTTTGTGAATCGATGTACCACTGTAAGTCATAAGATATTATGAAATACTTTAAATCATGATATATCCGCCATATTTCGCATGATCATAAAAGTACGCTAATCACTATTACGCTAACGGAGGCTTAAAGGAATTCATTTGGGTATGAAATTAAGGTCTATGTAAAAAGAGAGAGATATAATTGCCTCAATCTTTTCTCACTTAAAAGAAAAACACCCATGTCTTCGAGAGTTGGTTTTTGTTTCCCCTTGAATTACTTCCATCCTACAATTTACAACTCTCCAAAGCGACTGAAAAACTGCTTTCTCTGCGATGACTTGCACTTGATTAATGAACCAAATAAAATTTTGTTTTAATAGGTCCCTTTCTTCGCATTTAAAACCATATCTTTAGAATTATTTCGAAATTCTAGCTTTAATGGTTAATTCAATTTTGCCTTTTTACCTCGACGGTAATGTCCAAGTTCCTTGCGGTAATCAACACCCATATTCAGTCTATAATTGTGATAATCAACGCACTCCCATAAATCAAGGGTCATTTTTTCCAAAAATTCTCGGTCCGGAGAGAAACGGATTTAAAACATCTTTTATTTCCCCATTTGGACTCCCGAAGGCCACATTACTTATCTTTCTCCGGAGGAATACCGGGAGCGCTTTTAAAGGGCGAGAACCGTCACCAAAATTAAACTCGCATTACTAAACTCGGGAAAAAAGGATGGTGAGTGAGAAGAAAGGATCCTTGTGGACCAAGTGTTGTTTTTTGCCTCTCCTAAAGAGAGGATTCGAGAGTTTAAAAAAAGCATTCAATCCTCATGCTAGCATTCCAACCCATTTTCGGGAATGGATGAGAAGGGCCACCACGTCCATTCCGAGCGGAACAAACACCTGCCAGGGCGTGGATTATATGTTTGAGGAAACAAATGAGCGATGAAATGACTGAAAGCGGAGGAAGGAAGTGGGAGGTGGGAGAGAAGGGAGTGGATGAGGAAGATGCTTCTCCTCAGGACGCAGTTAACTGTTTGGCAAACGTTGTTAGACGTCCGTTGCGATGAATATCTTATCGCGATTGAAGGAATATGCGAAGAACTTGATAGGGGCCATTTGGGTAATTTGAGAGATTATTCCATCGCGATTAAAGCTGTGGGAGACTGGCGAAACGGCCCCATTACCATCTGCGGAGTGATTTTATAGAAATACTTGGCTTGAAATTGCCTGCTAAAGAGTGGTCCATGCGAGGTAATTAGTAGGTAAATACCGGCTCATAAAGATATGGCATCATCATCTCAGAGCTCTCGGTGTCCTTAATGGTAGCGTTTAGGTCCAGATGCGGCTGCGATGAGCACTTCGTCATTTTGCTCTACAGTTTTCCTTCATGATCATGAAAACAAACGGAAATGTGAACTGTTTACTCTAGCAGTTGACGAAGAATGAATGGTGTGGGTATAAAATAAGCGGTTAACTGATTTTTCCTTGAGCAAACTCGTAAATAAATAGAGAGATATACTTAACTTTTCCTAGTTCTGCATGTTTCATCACAATGGTTTCAAAAATGATGTTGGATGGTTTCATTTATCGCTGTCATTCTCTCATCGTATTCAATTACGGATTGATTGAAACTTACCAGAAACCACGGTTAATTATGAATAAAAATAGTGTTAGTAGGTTAGTTAAATAGTAAGAGTTAGTTAAATAATTGTTTTTAGCAAGAGGAATGTAGTCATTAAAATAAAATTTCAATCAATTTCTGTCGAGAGTTAAATCTTTATTCTCTTGTTCCACATCGTATCACCATTAGTTTATTCTCAATCTTAAATGTTTCACCGTTTTCCTAACCGTGTTATAGATATCATAATTATATTATAGTGTACATGGGGGCCTCTATTATGAGAAATCATGTTGGACTTCGTATCCTCACTTCACTTCATCACATACTCCTAGTACCTTTACTTGCTTTCGTGATGAATTGATTGCTTTCCTTGAGTCACTGAGAAGGATCTTCAGGGAGAAAATGATTTTCAACATTGTTATATAACGTAATAATAATTATTCCATCGTTTTCGTTATCGTTCAGTTTGTCCAGCATGAATTTATCGAAAAAATTGCCACTGAAGAGACATGAACAATTCAGTTTAAACTGGAAATAAACGTCAATAATCTATAAGTACGTCAAACGCGACAACTGATTTCCTTATTTATTCATTTTGAAATTTATCTATCAAAATTAAAATTAAAATATTTTGAATTGTTAATTATAATACGTGTATGAGCTTTCTGAAAACCAAGACCATTTTCATCCGAGGAATGACAGAAATTACCCTGCCTGCTCAGAAAATGGTAGACCTGAATTTGAGACCCAGTTATGTAGACATTTTTCAGTTCTGTTTCTCCCCTTTACAATACCGCACTACAATACGTGCCAACTTATTCCCTATCCTTATTCCATAGATTTCACCGTTTGAAGGCGCTGTGGATACCGGAGTATTGGACCGCAGCTTGTTCCCAGAAACCGCGGAGGCGTCTGCGGGCACAGGGGAAAAGAGAAGAGAAATGAAGACGAGGCATCGGTGAGTGAATGGTGAAAAAAAGCGGTGATGAGGTGAGAGAGGCGTCTTAAAGGGGAGATGGATCGGGAAGGATGATGAACAAATGAGATGGCAAAGGTTTGGGAAAAAAGCGGCCAAACAAGGAGTCGATGGTAATTACGGGTGGTGGAAGAAAAGGCGAGGTGTGAGGGAATCGGTTTTGGGGCGCCTTGATGGATTAGGACGAGGGTGCGCGCCTTCGGAGGCGTTAACGATGCAACGGCGAAAGAGAAGAGTTAATAAGCATGGAATTGGGAAACTGGTGTGTGTAATTTGACGCGATATTTCTTCTCCTCGAAATAAGGCGTACGTGGGAGTGCGGGAAGGATCCCGCGTTTGCTTTCACGCTCAAGTTTTTTCTTCCCGAAGCGATTAAAATTTTTGTTTGAGTTGCTGGCTTCGAGACGTGAGAGAGGAATATGTTCTTAAGAGTATTATCGCCGCCACCTGAACGGGTAATTGATAATACGGAAGCGAAAGGAGCTTAATAAGATGCTTCATTTCGTTGAATTTGGCTAGTGCTCACGCCAACTGCGACGGATTCAATTGAACTCGAGGGCGGAAAATTTATGTTTACTTAATATCTCTTCAGTATGTTTTATGCGCATCGCGTGATAAACTATTTTGAATAAAACTACTATAAATCAAGCTGCAAGCAGATTTTTAAGGTATTGGAATTAAACAGGTTACTTTCAATCTTTGTTAGTCCCATTACTGAAATTAAAAATGCATTGTTCTACCATTTTTAAGAGGGCAACTTTCATATTTACCCTGCCTTCTAATTCTCTCCAGCTACATATATTTTCCTTATTGTAACCCGATGGCGCATTTTTGAAATTACACAATTTCTAAACGAAAAAATACTCCGAGAGGAAATGAACTGCCCTAGTTGAAAATTCAGGAAATCGTACGTCCAATATTTTTAACGCATTGCAGGCCATTATTTCAACGAATCTTGCTTGGTGTAATGAAAGTAGTGCAGTTTTATAAAGTCACCTCTCCTTAGTTACTAATATCAGAGGAAAGCCTTCATTCATGGAATAAAAAATTTCATTCAGGAAACTGATTCCTTCCAGAAGAGGTCAAATGTAGTGATACGATAGTTTTGTGCTAGTGTATTTACAACCCGATTCGCTTTATTGGACGCAATCAATTCTTTCTCGAAAATTTTCGCAATAATATCCCCTTCTCCCAATGAGAACATGATGCAGATGTAATTTTAGCTCAAGTACAAGCAAGAATGACCTGTTCATAATTGGTTAACATGATTCTCTTGAACACAATTTAGGTGAGGTCATATTTAATTTTCCATATCAATAATTATGATATTTTCAAAGTTACCTAAGTTATAGTTTCCTCATAAGTCATAACTTACTCAGGAAATTATGATAAAAATAAGTTTTTTGGAATTAGCTTTTAGGATTTATCGATTACACAGCGGATTTTTTCCTTTAATTTCCCTCCTACTCTCTACTTATTTCTCATAAACAACTTCGTGAGGTTTTCAATGAATTCATAGCGATAAAGTTTCCGATATCCATTTCATTAATATTAATTTTCCAATGCAGATAGGTCCAGCTACCATCTTTAGAAGCTATCTATTCCAACTCCAGCATAATTTCGAAGGAAGACTATTTCATTTTACTTGATTATGGGCATTTATGCAATAAATAACAGCGTCTTTTATTAAAATATTTTCTATTTAGTCTCAAACAACTTTATGGACGTTGAAAATCAGACCGTTCCCTCCGGACATGTGATAAAAGGATCAAAGTGCTTGAAGCATTTCTCGAAAAAATAATTGCGAAGTAAAAATAAGTTCCATGAGCGTACGCTCATACATTGAGCTTCATGATTCACTCTTGTAGATTACGAAAGTGTTTTCAGTTACGCCGCTCGGGAGTAAGTCATATTTTATCGGATCTGAATCAAACCCAGGTCAGAATATCGTCACGCAATCAAGGGTCTGGGATAAAATTTTAATGACCGGACGATACAAAAAAGTTCGTATCGATTAAAGAAGACGAATAAATCAGTGGTGGGCCAACAACACCTTTTCTCTCTTTGGCGTCCATTGTAGTCGCATTAGACGCCTCTAACATAAAACTCGTTACCACCAATCGCCGCGGAGGATAAAAAAGTACCCCTTTTAATTGGGAACGCCATCAGCGGACTTTGGAGCCAATCACACGTTAAGTGTTATAAATTTATCTGGAGATCGAGCGTGCATAATGGGTGCATTTCTGAGGAAAAAAGCGGCGATTGAAAGTGGAAGCCGGAAGAGGCAGTCAAAGAAGCCGACGGCGAATTAATTGGACAGACATTCTCGTCGGATTGTCGGCTATGAGATAGAGAGAGGCTATCTGACGTTAAATGCTTTCCCGGAATAAATTCTTCGCCTTTCTAATCTACATTTAAATGCGAGAAATCTCGGCAATAAGAGATAGGTTAAAGGGCGTTCAGTTTGCCATACTTAGTGGAACTTTGGGTTCTATGGAATACCATTTACATTTGAGGCAATACCACTTCCAGATATCGTTTAAAACTGAATACCCGACGGACATTCAATAAGATGTCTTAGGCTCGAACCAATTTATCAAGAAGAGTTTTAGATAAACTATGAGCAGGTTCGTAAAATATAGGCTTTGGGATCTCAGAATTTTATGGGGAGAAATATTAGTACTCCATAATATCTGACCTGGCATCTTAGAAAAAATATATCCTTTGCTTATCGGAATGGATCGTGAACTAATAAACCCAGTATTATAGGATGTGGTAGTTGGGTGTACGTTGCGCTTGGTTTCAATGTAAGAAGATTACTGCAAGGTAATGAATAAACAGTATTGAAAATTTGCCTCCTGAAACATGCCAAACGCGAAAATCAAATCTTAATTTACACAACACCCCCTGATGCCGGCAAACTAATGACACTTTCCTAGAGGCACTCTGATACCAATCTGATGTAGTTTATGATATTGTCTCTCGGAGATAGCAATGGAATGTTTTTCATATCTCCTAGCTTTACGGAAAAATGTAAAATATAAGAAATTCCGAGGAAGTTTTTACTACAAGTGTATAAATACATTCAGGACTAATTCTTTTTAGTACTGACTGGTCTTAGAATTATCACTGCGTTTCCTGCTAGTTGTATTCTTTTGGTAGTCAAATATCTCTGAAATGTTAACGGAAAGCGTATCTTATAAGGAAAATCGCTGTTTGACTTTCCAAAATATATCTTTACTGACGACATCATGAATAGATAATTAAACCAATAAAATGGTTAAGCCGTAGAAAAAAGCGTTCTATACAAAAGTAAAAATGAATATATATGAGATTTTGCATTTTCAAAATTTAGAAATTCCGCTCAAAACATGGAAATATCTTAATTTAATTTCTAGAAGTTAGGCAAAGTATTGAAATTAAAATTAGTAACATGAATAAATTTGAGGGCTAGACGTTTTTATTCTTCAAGCAAAAATCGATAAGTGTATCATTTAGCAAAACGTTTGTAGAAGAACTCGTCAATTTTGCTCCGTAGATAAAGGTTATAAACCTTATCTTCCTTGTTCTCTACTGAGAACGATATTCTCATTTACAGGGGTATTTATCTCATACTTTGCCCTTCGGAATTCATGTGACTGTATTACATAAATACATACATCCGACAAGCCGAGCATCATTCAGTTTGGAAAAAGTCAAACTTTTGAGATAAATTTCCAGTACCAGCTACTCTAAAAGACGAATCTTCTCTTTATTTGTAAAGATACGAATAATTACTTCTTGTAATGATTTCCCATCTTCGATCTATGCGAATTTAAGCGACTATGGTTCGTTAAGCTCCTTTCATTTACGTTTACTCTCCCCCGTGCTAGTTACTCTTAATCCAGCTGGGTGCAGGAATCAAGTCGTTCCATGATATTTCAATCTAACACTCTTATTTATACAACTTCATCGCCGGTTCAAACATTTTACCGAACGAATTTATAACCCTTTTAATTTACGGCGCTCCCTGTTCATTTCACACAGGGCTCAACTCTCGCGAATTCCAACCTCCGGGAAACACTGCATAACTATTTAAATAAGATTCCCCAACCGGTCCGTCGGTCCGGAGGCCAAGGGACAGGTGCCACGCGCACCTCCACATCACGCAAAAGGATCCTCTTTTGTTTGACTTTCAGTTTCCTCCGGGGGCGTGCCCACTTCTCCCACCTTCATCTCCACCAAACCCTCTTTTCTTGTTCCGCATCGTGTTTGAACACGTAAAAAAGACGCCCATTAACTCCCTCTCACCCACCCGCGGCCTTTTTTAAAACGTGTTATTTTTCCCTCCTTTTCGAATTTCCTGTGAATAAGCCGCACTCCATCCCGGTTAAACGCGCAACAAACACGCCTTGGGCCGACAGCCATTTGTTCTCTAACCGCGCAATCTTCTGCCTTCTCACCTCTCACTCCCTTTCCATCCACGCAATGATAACTTGCAACCTTTTCCCAGATCGACTTCGTACCCTTCTCCTTTTGTCGGCCCTCACGCAGAGCTGTTGATTTTTCAAAATCGGTCCTTCTTTTCTCCTTTTTCCACCAACTGATTCCTCTTCCTTCCTGCGGATGGCGGGGCGTGTCCGACTCCCATTCCGTGCCCCCTTATGTCGCTTTTTTTTCTGCGTGAAATTGCCGAAAGTTAAGGGGAAGAAATAAAAAGGACGTTTCCTTCGAAGTTGTTTCGAATGAAATTGTTCTTGGCGATCGGGATCAAATTATATTGTGGATGCGTTCCATCCCATCTCGTCGTGATATCGATTTTTTTATCCTCGGAATAAGATTGCAACGGATGATTAAATTATAGGTATGGCTCTGTTTTCCAATCTCACGTCTTGTTTCACAATCTCCGAGCTTTAACGTGTTGCGTATTCGCAGCTGTCAGTTTCAATCGGAAAGAATCACGGCAGTTACGTCAAAAAACTTACTTCCTTCGGTGCTGCTTGAATCGGTATTTTTTGTGGAAATATTCGCTGAAATACTATGGGTATGTCGTGGCGACAAAATTCAAGTAAATATCTTTCGGTAAAACATGCTGTTGGCAATGATTAACGTTTTCATATCGAAATTATTTTCATACTCAAATTTAACAGTAAACTGCGGAATAGTAATAACTGCAGATACTTTATCAATTGGTATTGACAAAAGATAATAGATTCTATTAAGGAACATGTTCACCAATATACGAATACGATAAAAGGGTCTAATTTCACTTTCTGCACTCTTAGACGTTCGTCTTCTAAGTTTCCTTTCTTTATTATGGGCGGATTCCAGGGGGTAAATAGATTGGTTGATTGACCTTCCCTAAGAAATAAAGCTCTCTTAATTATTCCCTCGCTACAAATGAAGTTTCAAGTTGTACCCGATTCATATACAGTACTCTTGGGCAATTATATGTGAGAATGACCGAAAATCCAAAATTAAGAATCATTGAAAACAAAATCTTCATTTATAGTAAAGAGGTTTACGGCAGAACTTTTCCTTTACTATGTAATGTGTAGCACATAATTCAGTTTTGGTGTCCTTTCATGTTATAAATGACTCTAAATTTACTGAATACGTTAATGCTAATTAGATAGATATTGGTGAAGTCAGAACTATGGGGACCTCTCTTCCACCTAACTTCGTATGACATAGTATTGACAAAGATTCGTGAAAAATAAGAAAGAAAGAATACAGTACAGAGAAAACTTCGCATCTTAAGGACGATAAAGAAAAAAACTGTTACATTTACATTACTACCCTGTGAGCTGCTGTATGGCGGATGACAATTGTGAATACCAAGTTCCCTAATTTGCTTACAGCTTTGATCCGACCTGGCGCCTCATAGATCCATCTATTTTCATTATTAACTGTAAGAATTCGAAAGTTACCCATGGCTTTAGACTTACTATTATATTTATCCATGTCATTTATGTTTTCCAACATTCTAAGATTTTTGTTGCTCAAATATCAAGTATCAGAACATCTCGTGCAAGTGTAATTATACGGCTTTTAGAATCTCGATGCTGCCTCTTAAAATTGTTTTATAATTGTAAAATAACGGTAATTATTTCTCACCTTATGTCTTTTAATGGCATGATACGAAATACTGTTTTCAGAACTTCTACTCTGCATTATTCATAAAAATTCCAGTTTTGACTTCGTTCCGGCATATTTTTCGTATCAATCCATTCACACGAATTGATTCTTTATTTCCATATAGAGGTATAAACTTAGGGTTAGATCAGTTGTGGACGTTAACAGTTGTGTTTCGACTTATGATTTCATGCTTGAGTGTGAAAATATTCATCAATTTTCCAATGCGTGAGAAAAATATAACGAGGAAATCCAAGTATTTCAATAAGTTTCTCTCCATTCAGTAGACTACAGACATATAATATAATTACATGGTGCACGGCATTTGTTCATTGCTGTCTTCTTGTAGGAAAGTGTAAGGAAATCAAAATGCCAGAGGTTATTTATGACTATCTATGACAATCGTATAACTTGAAGTTTGGTAATATCAGCCCGAAAAAACTGTCAAATCTACTATGATTTTTCCTATTTTTTTGTTATTTTTGAGTACTTATGCAATATTCGTGCAATGCATTTGTAATCGATAAGGGAATGCAAACGGACACTAGCAGCTGCATGAATCCTCCGTCCATCTTCGATTCCCGCCTACTCGAGAAGGTCGGCCACTCCCCCTGCCTCCCTTAGGGCCTCCTCTCTCACCTCAGAACACCACTTTTTTCCCCCTCCGACACTTCCTAAATGAATGCTTCAGAAAACCTTTCAGCGCCGTAGTTGCCCTAGACAAGGCAAACGCCTAGACGTGGCCGGATTTCACCCCTGGGGCGCGAGAGAGGGTGGTAATTACAAGAAAAAATCGGTGCCATCCCTCCTCCGACACCGGAGAAATAAAAAAGGAGGATGTTTGGAGAGAGAAACAAGAACCCCGTTCTAATCGGGAACCATCTCATCCCTCGGGAACATCCCTATGCAGACCCTAAAGAAACGACACTATTTCACCTGTGAAGCGGGATTTCAGGGCGCACGTATCCTAAGCAAGGGAAGCGGAAAGATTATCGTAACGTGGTCACGGATAAGGGCGGCGGGAAAGGTTTTTCGGGGGTGTAATAGGGCGGGTCGTGTGTGTGTTTTTTGAGTCGAAGGGCAGGGATGAGGTAGGCAGAGATTTTAATGACGAAGCGGTCTCAGAAAAGAGGTCGAGTAATTGTGTTCCATATAAATTAAAGGGGATGGGCTCCGTCTTTGAGGAAATATCGCCTCCACCCCCCTTTCCGATCATCCTTTTTTGTGCGTCTATCTCTATCCTCTGATAGCTTCTCTTGTTTTTCTTTCCCCGTCCTGATTTAGGCTCCCTGCGGTGCGCGTGTCGGTTGATTTTCATCTCGAAAGTCGAGGAAAAAATTCCGTTTCATTTCGGCTGATTGATGGTTTCCCTTTCACCCGAATCGGATGATAAAGGTGAGGTCAGAGAGCGTGGATGTGTGTTGGTATTTCGGTAACCGTCGCCGCATTTGTCGGGCGGCGGTCACGGAGGTTTGGTTTTTTCCCCGCGCGCATTTGTCCGGAGAAGATGGGAATAAGCCTACATAATGAATTTTCAAATGAAGGTCTATACTTATCCGTCGATGGGATGTCTGGTACGTGTCGGATTGCTCCTCCGAGAGAGCTGTTCCACAGGAAAGTCGAAGAAGCTAACTAAATGAGATTCTCATCGATTGTTTGTATTCCAATAGGGCTACCGTTGTGATAAAGTTACCGTGAGTGTGCGAGTGCAAACCTCGTATAACGATGTTCAATTCCATTTGGTACGCGTTGTAATCACACCATTTAGTGTGTAAATCTGTGGTATAGAATAGAATCTGTAGAAAGTGAAACTAATCAATTGGAGTCATTAATTATCATAGCTTATAGACAGCTTAATTAGAGGATTTTTTAAATCTTTTCTGAGGTGTTAATGCATTTAGAATGAAGAGAAGGGATTTTCATCTCAAAATATCTTTGAAATGAAACTTTGTTCTCTTGATTTTTAAATTATCTTGCTGGGACGAATCTACAAATTCATTTACATTTTTATATTTAGATTTAGATTAGTGGTAGTTGCGTATCGCAGGGGGAAAGACCCTTTTTATCAAGGGAACTACGTGAATTTATAAAATATCCTTCTTTAATCTTTTCAGAGTTACAGTAACCTTAATTCTTTCCAGTAGATTGTTAAAATATCATCTTGTATTGAGAAACAATAGAGAAGTGATCGTGGAAACACTTCCCCGGTTGTTTTTAGTTGGAGCTCCATGTCATATCCTTAACATATGGCTAGTTCAACCTCATCAAGAGGAGAGGTTATCACCATACTCTGGATTCACCAACGTCTTTTCATCTCAGTTAGTAACCAAAAACTCAAGACTAATGCATTGATACTTAGCATTTATTAATGCATTGATATTTATTATTTGTTAATTTCCTAAAATATAAATAATATGTAGATTTTACATCCAATCTCTCACAAGTAAGGAAAATACTGAAATAAGTTTGATCAACAAACTCTTCCCAGGAAGGTCGTATCCTCTTAACTTTTTTCGGGTAAATAAATCACTCCTCATTAATTCGCCTGAAATTCTTCGCAAGCTGCTATAGTTGTCTGGACTCCCAGGCTAATCTAATTTGACTTTTTATATGCAGATATTTTATTCATACCTTTTTGCTCACACCTGCCAACACATCTTAAGAACACTTTATGAGTTGCTTAAGGCAAGGTCTCTACTCGTTATCCGCGCGCTAATCGCCTCCAGTAAAAATCGAATAGCTGATTATGATTATTAGCTTCTAGCAAATTAAAGAGAAGTACCTGCTTTTAACATTTTGGCACGACCGGAAAATGTTCTCAGTGCCGCAGGCGTGTTCTTACCCCTGCTGAATACCATTCATCCATACCGACTTTAAAGCTTTTTGTATAAAATGGTCGCATTAATGTGGTAAAGCCCGGGGATCTTCGTATCTTGTTATAATAAATTATTCTCGTGAGAAATGAGGAGGCCGCTTTCTCATGTCGGTAACAAGAAGAACTTGAATAAGTTATCGTTTTAAATATTATTGTTAATACTTCCTTTGCCAAAGTCCAAAGCGTAGGAAGAATCGCTTGCTCTTTCTACAAAACGTAATAAAACGGATTTTAGGGTTGAAATATTGGTTTAGGTGATGGAACGCAAAATGCCAAGTTAATGCAACGAAGCTTAGAAGTTCAAATATCCATGAAAATTCTCGCACTTATAGAAGGATTATTTATTGAGGTTTGAAAATATTTTATCCATCATCTTTTCATTACGCTTTGATTTCTATCATTCTTTCGCATCTGTTTCGACTAACTTTTTATTTTAGCTGGTTGTTTCATTCTTTTCATAATTTGATCATGTGAGAAGGAACTGTCCTTAGCTGGAGTATCTGGCGCAAGCGGAGTGACAACGTAAAGATCTAGATAAACATTATAGGTTGTAGATATCTTAGTGAATAATACACAGAGTAATATTTTTTTTATTTCTATTTCTTAAATCCCCAAAAAATATCCAGTCATAGGACAATCACAGTGAGTTAATAACTATGGACGAACACAAACATCCATCTCTAACCTCAAAATTCCAGTTAGCGGAGACTCGAACCCGTGACCTTAGCGTAAAATAGCTTTCTAACGCTAGCATCACAAAATAGGAGTACTAATCTCCTGCGGATATTATAACATAAATTTTAGGTGCAATAGTTATTAATGATTAAATCCCCTTACAATCACTATGTTTTAGTAAACTGATCATTCGGCTATTTTAGACACATAGTTCATGAGACAGCCGCATGGAAACAAGCTGTCTTCTTCCAGATACCGGAAGCTGAGTACTAAGTCCAAAATAACCGACTTAAAGACGCCTCAGAACATCTTAACTGACGCCTTCTGAGAAAAATCTACGTAAATGGATTCGAAATTTTCCCCAGCCTTCAGAATGACTAAAGCTCGGTTTTTACTAAAAATCCAGGCAAAAAACCCTTTCTTTCCCGGGCAGCTATTTATCCCACACACGCACGGCATTACAGTTAAAATCCTATCTGATTTCAGCGAGCAGAAATTCTTGGGAGTGAAAGAAAAATGTACTCCAAGAGCATTTCGCAGGACTTACAGTCTCTCTTTCGCGAATACAAAAGAATTTCCAGGAAAATTAAGTAGGATACTCCTTCGAACTTGGGAGAAAACCACAGAAACCCGTTTCAGTTTCCAGAACAGCTGTCCGAAAAGGAGAGATGGGCAATTCCACTTCTCCGCATGGGATCGCTTCTTAAGTCTGTGCCTGCATATGCATAGAAAGGATTGCTTGCGTCCCTAAGCGAATATCCTGCAGTGAATGGGAAATAATAACCACTGCCTGCGGTTGCTGCTGAACAGGTACTGCGGCTTTGAAGGAGGAACCCAGCGCAGGTTGGGCTGATCCTTGTTAGGACCAAAAGGGTTTTCCCTTTAATCTCATTCAGGTCCATAGGGAAAGGGTTAAAGGAAGGGTTAAGACTTGTTACTGGTCAATTTGACTCGCATTCGAGGTATTAAGTAACCGCATTTCGGTTTCTTGTGGTAGCAGCGCTCTTTTCAGTTGCTGTAAATGTTATGCACTGAAGTAAATTTAACTATGTTGATTCCGGGGATGATCATAAATTATCTGTTGACATCAAAATGGCTAGTGTTGATATCGTACTTTTTTGTGACACTACCTGTTTGTCACCATCAGATGATACGATAGTATTATTGATTTTTTGCGAAAATCGGAATGGAAAGCAGAGAAAGAACAAATTTTATGTTCTCCTCCGAAAATTGTCAACACAAAGTATTTTTAATAATAAAATACATCGAAAGAATCCGTTGAATAAAATAGCGTAGAATAAGAACAGCAGTATGAATGCTTACTTTATTCTGAAATACTTAATAAATTTCCAACATTACGATAGCCACCAATCATTGAAACTTTTCATCAATAACATCATCTTTAACGTAAACCCTTACTTTGCACGTTAGTTTTGTACAATTTCACACTGAAATAATTATATTTATATTGTGATGGCTCGAATTTGCATTTTCTTTGACATCTTTTCCCCAAATAATTATAAGGTGAACATTAGGTGACGATTACAAGAGGAGAAAGATATTTCATCGCGAAAATGGTAAATTATCCGCCAAAAATATTTCAGGCTATGCGAAAAAAGGATGTAAACGTGTCATTTTATGAATATATTTATAATAGGGCTAGAATTTCTAATGAAAAATGTAATACTTTTCCATATTCTTTGAAAGTATTTTTTGACACTTTAACCCGGAACTTTGGGTGAATGGCAAACATTTTTTGCTACATCGTTGTAGATAATTTTCTAGTTTCAGAAATTGTGAAACTTTCTAAGAATCTTCGAAAAGTAAATCCATCTATGTCGTATCCACTGGGATATTTTTCAATACCTCCAAAAATATACGCTTCTATTTGTATGGAATGTGGACAGAAAATCCTATGATGGATAAGTTGTTAAACAACGATTTGTGTACCGTATCCCTCCGTTATTTGGAAACCGGGCACGGCGACGAGAAAAGGCGCTGAACTCATCTGAAATAGGAAATGCAGAGGCACGAAGGGCCTCTCCCATCGCAGCCAACCACACAACTCACAAAATAACTCTGTATTTTCCGTCCAATTCTTTTATTTGCGCAGAAACATGACGCCTCGAGGATGTGACGCATTATAACCAAAAGCCCTACCTTTGAAGGCGTTCCACCCGCGGAGATGAGTGCCAGGGTACCGTAAGCGGCAAAAAATACGAAAGATACGGAAAGGGAAAGAATGCGAACCCTTTGGCATCGTATCTGTGGGAATCCACTCGAACGTATGAATGGAAGTCTCAAAGGAGACCCTGATCGCGACATGGACCGTTAGCTAAGAAAATGTGAGAAGAAAGATGAGGACTTCCAGAAGGAAACACTCCACTCGAGATATCTCCGTTATCGCATATGTACCGTTCACCCTTTTACGCGACACGTGTGCACTTGCAAAAAACCCACGATCGAACTGTGTTCTAGAGATTTACCATCAGGTTTGAGATGATTCCGGAAAGTACGGAATCTGAGCGAGGCAAAGGTGTGCGAGAAAAACACTCTTCCGGCTGCTTTCGCCTTTG
Organism: Pachydiplax longipennis; assembly: GCA_036926295.1. Lineage (NCBI taxonomy): Eukaryota > Metazoa > Arthropoda > Insecta > Odonata > Libellulidae > Pachydiplax > Pachydiplax longipennis. The sequence goes on from JAVFKF010000004.1 coordinate 54,609,158, forward strand.
GCTTGCGAAAAACCTTCTTATTGCCGTTCATGTGAAATATATTATACGTCGTCGGAGGAAGTCTACGTGGGAACAGCGTTCTCTGCCTGCTGATTTTGAAACCGCATTATTCCGCTCATACTATTATAGCCTTTTGGTAACACCTGCATTCTTCCATTTTTCATCGTTTTGCGAATTAAATTCTCGAGTGGTGAATTCATTTAAAATGGCCCTAAGGTAATTTAAACCAAAGTAAGCCTCATTTTTTCTTTGATATAAGTTCGGCACGCAACAAAATGCAAGCAATGCTTATTCATGTGTGTGATGTCTGAAGGAAAAATTCAAAATTCTACATTGCGAGCATTGCAATATTTCTTATTTTCAAGACTAACTTAATAGACATGAATTCTATAACTATTAAATTAGTATAAAAATTCTCGCGACATCGCTCATTTCCATAAGCATTATACGTGCTAGTGTTTTGAAAACACTTTTTGGGGGCATACTTTCTGGGGCATCTCGTATTATTCGAATTGCAATGGTTTTTTTCCCTCTTGCCTTTCTTCTATTATTCTATCTCTCTGTTGTCTCTGTTCATATCTCATCCTCTACAGTCATCCTAATTCCGATAGAAACGATGATTTTAATGGAAGCGTTTGGAGGAAATAAAACATATGGGTTTTGAGTATCAAATCCTATTCTGCAGAGTAATCCCATAAATATTTATTTTATAAATAGCATATCCATTTTAAATATTTATGGGATTCCAGTGATGTAATTGGAAGTTACTGCGCGAATTTGTATAATTTGCCAATTTTGATTGATTTTTTTGTAATAAAGTAGGTTTTTAACTCTTTATAAAATTGCCAAGATAGAGTTCAATTTTGATGGACGCATAGAACAAATTGTCTCCTATTTCAATCAGAGATGCATAGATTGGGATTAAATTTCTCCATAACTGTTTTTATCAAAGCCTATGGATACTACGCTACCATTCACTAACTACAAGAAAACTAACCAGTTGGCAACTGGTAGGATTGGTACATACATGAATGAGAGATACCTAGAGACATGCATGTCTCGTGCATTTCACTCATTTCACTTTTGTTGTACCATCACCTACCGCTTGAGAAATTAACAACCTTCTATCTAGGTGGACTTAGCGTATGACATTGTTTCCTAATATACGTATCAAGAGAACGAATTTATTTACCGTGACTATATACTCAGATCGTATTTCTTATAACTTAATAAAGCAAAGTTGATTTTCTTTGTGAGAATGATTACCAGCGTATCCTTCGCCTAAAATATTATTCCTTTCCAAATTTACGGATTCACTGGAATTCATCCCTCATTAATACAACACTGGTTTCCGTATGCTGCCCTCGAGATTAGGTCTAACCTAGAGGTATCGTTATAGGACTTACCATCACTCCTACCGAGAACATACCTGTTGAAAAAGAGCTTACCTAGTACCTGTATATATTTTGAATGTGTAAAGCACCTCTTATTTCCCACCCTTTTAAAATACTATCCGTTCACTATCAAATCTTTTCATATTAGTTTGTATGAAAAATCTTCAACTAAAAAGGTTTCGAAAAATTAAGTCACGAAATTTTTAATGCCGTTATTATGATTACTATCTACAACGAAAACTATTGATATTTAGATCGAATTGCTCCTCCATGTTATCTCCAAACACTCGGTTAGTTGTTTTGTACTTTCTTTACTCACCATTTATTGATACAAACGATGAGTGCCGTTTCCCAAAAAAAATCTTTGTTTCACTGTTCTCATCATTACGGTTGTTAAATCTCTTCTTGACACTGAAACTACTGGAACAGCATATTCTATATAGGCATCAGAGACAAAATTTTAGAATCTTTTCGATTAAGTTTGTCAAATAATTTGTCTTTTCGGCCGTCTTCAAGGCGGATTATGTCTATATTAATATGTTTAAAGGCTAATCAATATGATACACGGCTGAGATTGCAAAGTTTATAAAGGATTAGAGTAAGTTGATTAGAGGACCTCCTCTTTAATAATAAGTTAATAAATTAAAAATTAATAATAATATTTTTTCATTATGATTGAACATCAAAATCTACGAGTAAATTAATTGATTCGGAAACATAAAACTTAAATAAAAGATTCAAAAGCCGTTAGATAACAAATAAATAGAAAGAATTAGCTGTAATGTTTGCAACGTAATTGCGCACCTTGAGATGATCACAGCAAATCTGACCACTGCTTCTTGACCCTGAACCTTTAAAAATTGCTATTCTCCATTTTCTCCCTCAGCAGTTGTGAATTTTATGTACAGTTTTTGTATATTCTCTGCTATTTTTACCTTACGCCGTAAAGTAAACATCAAGTGAAAACTTTTAACTATCCTGGCATTTTATTATCCTCTTCATATCTGATTTTATGATCGGCCAGGCGTAAATCTCTTCCCATTTAACCGAAAAAGGAAACACCCGTATTCAAGCTGTCATCGCACGCGAACTCTCTTTCGGCCCAAAACGCATTTCGGAGCCATTTTGTTTTCTCCAAACACCGCAATAATCCGTAAAATATTTACGTCCTTCCGAAAATCATAAAACGTCCAAGCGCGCGGAAAGAAGCACAGAACATCAAGGTGAAAAAAAGACGTTCGAAAGTCCGGTGCACCCGATGCATACGTGCTCATGCAGATCCATAAAGTGCGCAAATAAAGAGAGGGAAAAAGAAGTGCGCAAACATAATGAAAATGGGGCTAGGAAGGAGGAACGCCTCCCCCCAGCAATAATCCCCTTGGACAACAACCGGATCCGCAGACCCCCGGAGGCCCCCCGCGGGGAAGGACCCCCAGTGCGCGTTCCCCTTTGTCCCCTCTCGAATGGAGCACCAAGACGATTCACAGACTCCCGAAGAACCTTTGGCGTAGCCGCCCTTACCGTTCCTCTAATGCACCGCTCTTTCCACCCACTAATTTCCCAAGCGGTCACACTGAATGACGGACCCTTTCTCCAGGATAAATCCCCCGCTGCAACGAGGATTTGGAATGTTTAAAACGATTCTTCGATGGAGAAAGAAGTACTTTCCGAAAGGGATTGCACGAGGGTCTTATAACGTCTCGTTGTGGTTCCGCAGCTGAATGATGGAATGGATTGGATCGGAGAAAGTTGGTTGGATTTCAAATGGAGAAACGTTTCTTTTTGTCAATTTGACGGTTATAGGAAATGGGGTCGTTATTCACGCGCACGGTACCTATTTGAAATAGATTTTTTTCAAAATGGATGACAGTTTTATTCTTTTCAAATATTAAATTTAAATCAATATGGCTTATATTCATTCTCTATAATTCTACTTTTGGCTTATATTTATTCTCTATCATTCTTAAAGTTTTCATTCGTCTTCCTTAATAAATTCTAAAATTCGACTATCATCTTTTTCTGTGACAATATCTAGAAACATTCATTTCTATCTAACTTACGCTTGAAACTTCTGAAATGTGTATGGCAGCCGAAAATCCAGGAACCAAGAGCCCCTCAACTTTCAAACTATCGTATTTAAATAAATATTGTTTTTATAATTTCATTAGTTTCTTTTATAACAACATAGTAGAAAAATGAAACAAACATGTACACGCACTTAAATTATAGTTTAGCAGTTCATTTATCTATGTAATAAGAGCATAGCCCGGTCGTAAGTAAAGAACCAAGGGTATACGGTCCGCCGTGCAATTATGCAACCCGCAAACACCCGGAATTGCTCATTGTCAGAGACGGAGAATTCATCCTTTTCAAAAATTTGAGATTTTCTTTCCTAAGCATATCTGTTCTTAGGCTACGTGTGATATATATCCCAAAATCATCGCCTCATCAAGTATCGAAATATAAAATATTCTGGTGTATTCTCTCTTCTTTTCACACTCTTAGAGCTTGTAAGTTAAGCGCGTTCAGATGGCTAAGAGAAACAAAGCATTTCAATCTATGGACGGGCTGAAACAGAAACTATAATATATAATATAATTTTAAAAAGGTTAATCCTTTTTTATATTCAGAATATGTATTGATATTAAGCAAGTTTCAATTGCTGAGATTCATATTAAACTAAATTCGTTAAGAGTTTTGTTTCGTAAGGTTACCTGCCTAGTTATAATGAGCCATATTTTTGGAATCAGTGTTTTAGCAGATCCTATTAAAGCATTGAATAATCTTTCCGATTGCAATTATATAATATTTTATTTATTAGTTCTCAATGCGGTCTTCTTCACACCGAAATACAGACTCAGTTGTAAATTTTGATGTAAAGTGAGATAATGCCATCGTCTTACTAGGTAAGTGAGACATATCCCTCAGTAATTCACACAGCTCAATGCAGGGGCTCTGTCTGGATTAACTCCTTCCATGGCTTAGGAAGATAGAGAGAATTAAGGATTGGAGTCCGTCGAAGAGTATCTAATCCGTCCTATACGCACCCGGATTCGTCCAATCCCCTTCCACCCTCACTGCTCTACAGCAAAACACCCTCACTCGCTATGCACGCGCCCTGAAACATGCCTCACACACGCCCTTGCTTACCCTGTACTCCCCTTCCCATCTCCTTAACCATTTATTATTCCAAGCATCGGCTTAAAATCCCCCGGTCTCGAAGCAAAGGGAGCTCTCTAAAAGCATCCCTCCGCTTCCTCTCTATTTCTCCTGTGTGATGCCGCACATTTCGGTTCTTTCAACGTCTTACCCCACTCACAATAGGCGATTCTACCTCTCCTTCACAAACCAAATCTTGGGAGACGGTGTGGGTTTCCGTATAGATATGTGTCCATTCTGGTCCAACTCCCTCCACTCTTTCTTCTTCAACCCTGCCTTCTCCTTCTTCCTGTTTGCCCATTATTCCCTGTGTACTTTCCGGGGAAAGGCACCTCGCGAAATCTGCGCGGCAGAGATTTGGTATTTTTGCCTACAGGAAGAAGTGAAGGCTGGCCACCACATGCGATTCGGAAACGCTTTTAACCATTTCGGACATACGGAAATTTCCGTTACGTAGGTTGTCACTGAACTCAAAAATGAATCATTACATAGATTCTTCATGTATGTTAATAATTAAAATATCTAATTCAATTAAAATTCATTTATAAAACTTTGAATTTTAAATTCCTAAAAATAGCACGGCCATCAAAAATATGGAAAAGTCAAACATGACTCAGAATTCTGCTTTAATTGGAATTGAAAATAAATACCAGGGAATGAAGGAATAGGTTTTGTTTGGTATTTGTCAAGTTAAATATTAAAAAGCCCTAATTTTTAGCCAGATTAGGAATAAATGGTCAGTATGAATTCCAAATTATGCTATATCCATGATGGAATCTCGATAACAAGTCATTCATCGTACTGGAATTTAAATTGCGGCTTATTCTTCGATAAAATGTCCTTAAAATCATAGAGTATGCGATGTTTCTTTATGCTCAAGGAATGATTATTTTAGTTTATGCAATCGAGTGAATTAATTAGAAATATATTGTAGTAATGAAAATGAATTGGGTTTCGTTTTTCTGGGGATTCATTCAAATTCTGAAGTTTGTAAAATAAATCGCACTAATCTTTGAGACATCCACAGTTTCAAGGAAATTCTCCTTTCCTTACTTGTATCCTTTAAACCCTGAGATGTTTTTTCCTTTGCAATTCTTTAACTTAATAGGAGTTTTACTTCTATACTATCATAAAAGTAGAAAACAGTACTACATTGTAACTTAAACCTCTCGAATGGGTGACCGTCTCTCTCCCCATTCTTGAAAATATAGTACTTGTAATTTGTATAGAGCCTAGTTGTGACACAGAAATTAAATTTAAATCTTATTATGAAGTATTTCTATTATATCTATATGTCAATCGTATTTATTAAGTCGAAATGGCGTTTCAAATATAATTAGAGATTAATTCATATGGGTTGTTTTAAACTGTCCCCTCTTTAGATAGTTCGCTCCCTTAGCGAGTTCCTAGGTCGGCCCCAGTGCTAAGATAAAAGATTGATATTGTGCGCGTTGCTACACCTGATCATTGATGTAGCTTCCGCGTAACCCCACTTTCAACAAAAATCTTCTGGAAGTATGTTCACACCTGTCTCAATATATCTTCCCCGAAAAATTAAGAGTTCAATGGAGGACGTTTGCATGAACGAGTACATCCTTTGGAAATTCCCGATTTCCGGAATCCGCAATAGGAGAATCACCACCTCAAGTCACCACAAACACATTCCCCGCGTGCATTCACAAAGGTGCTCACGTAAAATCTTGCTTGTAACGCGGCCCGTACTCAATTCAATTCTCCCCTGTTACGGTCCATTAGCTTCTATAACGAAAACACTTGTCTCGAACTTCCTCTTCAATCCTTAAAAGAAAAAACTCGTCCATTCACGTGGCTCTCATCCCATTCAGGCAGCCGACTTCCGGCCTTCCAAGTGACCACTCCCTGACCACCCGCAAATGACCTCTGGGATTTGTTCGTCAGCATCCGTGGAGTGACCCCTTGGCACAAAGTTACTCGCACCGGAAGGACCGTAACCGATGGTCCTGGTTTCCGTTGCTTTGTCGTTCCCCAACGGAACTCTTCTCTTTCCTTCAAGACGTTCCCGAGTTCCTCGAAGGAACTCCTTGGGCACGCTTCTTCAGATTTCCTGCGAATTCAAAATGGTTGTTTTGGGAGGAAACGCGAAGGTGAGCACTCGAAGCACGAAATCGCCCTTCCGAGAGCCCTCTAACGATAGAAGCCTCTTCTCCACGCTTGGATCGCTCTCAGCATGCACTTACGCAGCTCTCCTTGAAGGCTTAAATATCTTTTTTTTCTGAAGCAAAGAATTCGCAGGAGGGTAAATACGAGGAAATTAAGCTTGTACCTTAAAATGCGCCCCGATCTTACTTCTTATGATCGGCCTAAACTCGATTCTACCAATAGTCAACGTGAGGAGTGATTTCGAAGAAGGCCGTGAATAAATTAATAACTTAACTAATTTTGCTCCGAAGCATCATTTTAATATGTAATAATTTCCTTCATTCCGAATGTATAGGTTGGGGTAGGGATTGGTTAGGGAGGTGGTTGAAATGATTTGGACAGAATTTTCTAGGGAAGAATAGGACTCAGATTTGCAGAATTTTATTCCTCATTAAGGAGTGACTGCAACAAAGATATTCTTTTCCTTGAAATCGTCACACTGTAATATTTTTAATATGAATATACAATCAATGCTAAGCTCAAAAAGATGCTGTAAATAAAGAGGAATTTCGCACCTGTCAAGTCTCCCGTCATTCGGTTAAATTTAAGTAAATATTTTGTTACGATTATATAAATTTAAAAGAAAAGAACTTTAAAATGTCGATTACTTTATATAAATGATGAATTTCCAAGAATTTTAAGGTTTTTTTGAAATCTCGACTGTAAATATTCTAAAATTGAGACGTAAAAGGAATCCGAATCATTATTCATCTTTTAATCCCTTTGTGTTACACTTATTGAAATATTTCTACTTTTGAAATAGCATAGAACGTAAGGATCGAACGTCTGTAAACTTTGCCTTTCTAAAAGTCGCCGATGCTTCCACGAATAAAAGGAGGGAATTGGACAGATCTTGCACGTGTTTGCTCCGCCTATTTGCTCTTCTCGATTTGCTCAACGGATACAGCGCACGCTGAGCATCGCTTTCCAAAGTAGTGACCACTGCAATCGGATTATACGTTCTCCTCTCGAGTAGCTTCTTCATTCGATTTGAGTACCTCTGTCACAGTCGGAATGTCGCTCACATGGTCTTCCTATTTACATTTAGCTCTACCTTCTTTCCTAGCTCACTTCATTGAACAATGACGTTTCTTACATTCAAATCCGAATGGAGACTCTCTCATTTTCTATGTGGTCTGGGGATTACAGCAAGTACATTTCTAAATCAAATACGCGGTATTAACTTTTTTTAAAGAGCCCTCCATCCGATTATGCATTCACCAGAAAGTTAATCTTAAATTCCACTGCAACGATATTTTAGTGAATATTCTGTGGAGAGAAAGGATCTAGAAAAATTTTTTTCATACACATGCACATTATACGTTCTTGTTAGTCATGACTGTATTGCATGATTCCGTCTTACCTGATAGAATGGAGATGCAGAACTCATAAATAGTATGAATAAGAAAATCAGATAGATGCCCAGAATTTAAAAGTTCCATGATATGGAAAGAATATCTTATGCGACAACCGCTGCAGCCACACCCCTTTCCGCCAACTAATTGGGACGGGTTACAAGGTTCAAAGTAAAAAAGCATCTTTAATAAGAACGAAATGAAGACTTATTAATCTCTTCTTGTATCTAACTCTTTATAATTAAAGATTAACTTCGTTGCCAACATTTGGCAGTGTCAACCTATTCTGTCAAATACTTCAACTTGACGACAATTAGAGATTCCGATTTGCCTATTGCCGAAAATGTATGCATATAATGCGCAGAAATCCGAAATATGCATATGCGTGGCTTGTGGGATATATAAACCTTATCTATAGCCATTTGGATGTAGATAACCTTTAGAGATCGATGTATTGCCATTTAAGCCAATCCCCATTCTCGAATACTCCTCATCCCATTTCCTTCCCAAACTTTCCCCCAATTCCTCTCCTTTCCCTCTCAAATCATCCTTTCAGAATACAAGGAAACCGACAGCTCCAGGGTGCATGTGTGCAAACCGAGAGAGAGATTCCTTTCCTAAAAGGTCCACCCTCCCCATCCCTCCCTCACCTCCACCTCACAAACACACCAACCTCAGATGATTCGGCTAAACCTCAGAGAGTCGCTTATTTATGGGAACGAAAAAATCGATGAGCTTCGTCGAAGTGGGCAGTATTGTAATATTTTGATACGGTGATGATACTCTGCTCACTCTCCGTGAAATTAACAGAAGCGGCCGCTATCCTTTAAAGATTTCTTCTCACTGCTAAGCCAAGGAAGGTTTCTTCACACCCTTTCTCCCCTCTGTGTCCGCCGCTTTAACTCGTGGTACGGCGTGATAGTGCACAATGTCACGGTGGGATATTAGGAAGGAATCAACGTGAGAGGAAGTGCTTTAGAGAATTAAAGGGTGACCTGAAGCGGACGAATAAAGAGAGGTTGATATTGGATTGAAACTCGGGAAAGGAAGACGTTATGGATGGAGTAAAAGATGACGTAACAGAAACTGTGAGGTTCTTGAGCAAGAGGTATAAATTCACTAAGCCGCTGGGTCTTTGACCACGACCTTATCCCAGGTACTTGTAAGTTTAAAAAAAGTTATTTATATAGACATTCTCTAAACGAAAAATTGACAGAAAATATTTTCGCCAAGGGCTATTAAGAAACGAAAGAATTTCGCGTGTTATATTAGTGCATTCCTATGTGTTAACCTCGAGTAATGTTTTATATTTCAGCAAATAAATCGATTAAGGAGTTTCAATGGAAATTTAAAGAATTCGTTATCAGAGGTCACTAGAAACATTACAAATTAGAGAAATTCAGTATACAACCTTTGATCAGTTTATCGTTTCATCTTTAACTTTATTCAGTATACGTGAAATATGCGCTAATAATAGTCATTTTATTCTTCATTTCATTCTAAAGTTCATTTTTATTGATTGCAGGCTTTATTTCTTTTGCAAAAGTAAATAAAAAAGGATAGACTTCTTTTCATATACCAATGGGTCTCCAGTTCGTTCCTAGACGAATAAAAGCCTTTCCATACTTCCTGCATGTACAATTCATTTTAATCATTTTTAGTCTGCACTTAACTTGCACAGTTAAAGAAAACATGATCGTCCCACGAACTTGAGATAAATTATAAAAAAAATCTAAAAAGATTCACATTCTTAACATGGGTTATTGACTATCGGCTCCTAATTTTGAGAATTTTCATTGGATTGAAATTTTCGTTTTCGATAATCTGTCTCATTAAAATAAGCTAAGATAAGAGATGTTATATTCTCTTACGTTAAAATTGGATTGCTATATTTAATCTACCTCTATTTTCTCAATGAGAATCAACGGGCACTTAAGCTAGTATCAATTATAATAAATCACATTTATATCATCCGTCTTAAGTTTCGATACGGATTAGCACCTAACCAGCTTCATTTATTCATTCAGTCCATTTCTTTCATGGACTTCTTGTAAATCCGTAAATTTCGCTCCAGATTTTCTTTTCTGAGGGAAACTCGAATCACGTGTCTTTACAAGTTAGGATTAATGTTGACAAGCGTAAGTTTCATGGAATTCTCCAATAAGAAACAATATCCCTTAATCTTTAACAATGTAGCCTGCCTGAAAAGGAGTTAGTCCATTCCCATTGCCTGCATTCAGTCTTCGCCCTAAAGCACATGTGGAAGTAGCGACACAAGAAATACTCCCATCTAAAGACCCTGGGATTATCCACAGAATCCCTGTCTCCAGTTCCGTTTTACGCCTTATCTGGATCGGGGCGGTAAAAGGAAAACCCAATCAAAAAAAGTTGGATTGTGGACCAAAGAAGAATTATATTTTTGAGTCGCAAGGCTGGATGGACGGAAGGATTAAGGATTATAGAGCATGGAAAAGGTCCGCCTTTCATGGGATTGAACTGACGGTCGTGTGAAAGACGGTTTTAACCAAAAGGTATCCAGACAACGAGGGATGGGGTGAGGAGATCTCAACGGTGGAGCAGGAACGTGAAGGTAGGGAGACGTGGGGTGGCGCATTTAGGAATAGAGTATTGTCAAAGGAGAGCGAAGGATAGGTTGAAGGACGGGAGATGGAGTGCCCAAGGGATGAATGTGGGGGAGGAGAAGCGTGGTAACGTGGGATCGGGGGAAATGGCATGTTAGGTGGAGGTGGTAAGCTTGTAGGCAAATGTCGGAGGAGGATCGTGAGGGAATGAAAGGGATCCTTATTGCCCTTAGGGGGATGAGGGAACGGGTCTAGGGAAGGACTTGATGGGAAGGGATCCCCTCTGTGGAGAGTGAAAAGATGTTGCTATACATAGCGTCCCATAGCAGCACAACAAAGGCCCAATACATATCCTTCCCCTACGCCACTCTTTCCTCATTCTTCGCCTCTGCCCCTTTAAATTGCTTCTTCTGTGCGGGTCATCTCCCTATCATTTGCCATCGACGAGTTGAGGCTGCACGCAACGTGGACCTTTCAATTGAGACATTTATCTCGATGATGCGAGGGATTGAATGCGTTTGATTCGTGTCGTGGAGTGAATTGATCGATCTTCTAGCTTACTAACTAAACAAAAACGGCAAAGAGAATTCTTAGAAGGCAGAGGGTGGATTATGGTTAGCGGATGATGGAAGAGAATGGATTATGGTATGATTCAAACCATGGATATTTTCTGATGCGTATATTTGAGTATTCAGGCATCATGAAGATCAAACACGGGTTAATTGGTGAAAATACTTTATCTATTCTTCGAGATTTTAATAATTCTTCTACTCGTAATAGGTTTACAATTATTCATAACAGAAACTACTAGTACTAAAGGATAAAAAAATGTTTGTAATTTCCACAGACTTTGAATCTATCGTGACTACTGGTTGCGCCCATAGTAAGTAGGCATCTTCAGAAGAAACTAGTCGTTATGATAAATTCTAAGTTTGTGGAATTTACCAAGTTTTTTATCTTTAGAATGGATAGTACTCTTCCGCAAAGTTGAGCTTAGCCACAGATTTATTAGGAACTACTAGTATGAAAAGGTTTCTAAGGGCTGATGTTAGCTGTGGATCTAGTGTATTAGCTATAAAATTTCTGGGGGCGAAGTCAGAGGAAAAATAGAAAAAAAGGTGCATACTCTTTAACTGAGAGATATGCCTATTAATGACACTTTCAGCAATAATTTTTCTATAACCCAGAGCAATTTCAGGGATTCAACTCAAAAAGACTTTCTTTAATCATTATGTTAATTAAATGATAAAAGTTTCAATGAAACTTGAACTCTACAACGAATATATAACAGGCGTTAGACCAATTTGAAGATATTATCAGCAAATGGTTCAGAGTGAAATAGGGATACCTTTTGAGATCAACGTCAATAAATATAACCAGATTTATTTTCTGTGAAATTTGACATACTTATTACTGAAAATTTCATTTTTATTCCTCTGGTTGTCTCTTTCTCTACCTTTTCTATCATCCAGTCCCATGAAGCCAAAATTTTCTTATTCTTATCTAGGTGGACTAGATTTAAGTTCAACTAAGTATTCTACTTTCAAGAAAAATAGGTTCATCATAACTCTTGACATCATCTTCACGAGGTCATGTGAGTACAGCATTAAAGCAAACTTTGCTCAAAATATAATTCTGAAGAGTACTCAAGCGCTCTCTTCAACATCGAAGTGATACTCAAGGAATTTCAGTGCTGAAATGATATGTTTACGAAAGAGACTTGACTCCGATTGTCTCCTGAGCATAACGTATTCATTTCGATTCAGATATAACAGCATCGCAAACATTAGTGATAATCTCCGGTCAAATATCGAAGGAAAGTTTAAACTTTCCTAATCGCCACGATAGGGACTCACGTAACATTTATGGACCGACGAAAAAGATGACAGCTATAATGGCGCAAATCCGCGTACATCCTGACGGCTCGAATATTCATCTTCACAAACCATATAAATGTTTTAAGCGCAAACGTTCCACAATCCGTCCGCACATCAAAGAGCACAGCACCCCTCTTCCCATCCTTTCTATCCCCCGTCATCTCTCCCATAATCCTCTTTTTCACCATCCACATCCTCCCTTTTCATCCCCTCTGCATGGACGCAGGGCGGGTGCCACGGGAGAAGACGCTGGCCAAAACGAGAAGAAAAGGGAAGAAAAACGATTTGGCATATACAGGAGATGGCCTCCCTCTCTCCTTTTAAATACTTCTCAAAAATCCAGCCCTTGGACCCTTCTTCTTTCAGACCATCTTTCGCTTCTCATTGGATTGGGTTTGTGTACTCAAGCGGTTCTTTGGAGCACGTCTCGACTGACCCCACTGATGAATTGGAGCTCTATAGAGGACCGGACTGCAGAAAGGATGCGTGGGAGGGATTGTGTGCTGTGGCCGTGCTTTCTGTGTGTGTACGTATGAGAGAGAGGGTATAGTTATACAAGGCACCTCACCCACCCCAAAACTCCTACAACAAAATCTTAAAGGCGTTCAACACACGTCACTCTGGGAATGTAAAGCTATATCCTTTTCTCTTTTTGGCATGCCTTCCAACCGCGGGAGTTGGGTTTCAGCGCGGTTTCCCAAACCGCGGTCGGTTGGGACCTTATGCGAAAATACTAAATGCCCGCTCAGATTTCTATTTAATGACCGATGATTTTTCGTCATTCAATAGATATTGGATATAGGTAAAAAAAATAATTCTATGTCGGAGTGGCATATTAGAGAAGGAAGATTTTTTATGCACGAAAGACTCGCTTATCTTCAGGCCATCTTTTTAATCGAATGAGTACAGTTATCAATTCATAATGATTATGAAGTAAGAACTATGTAGATAGATTCACAGTTTCATCTATTCATCTATAACTCAATATTTTCTTCCAGCAATTGAATTAATAGTAAATTTCTTTTCCATGGTTAGTAAGTCAAAATATGCAGAGATAGAATTTCCAAGCCGGACTTGATTCCCAAATAAAACGGATTGAATATAAAAAGTGAATAGTTTAATTTTCAAATCAATTCGTTATAAACTCGAATGAATTACGCTGCACAATCTGAAAATTCAACGCAAATAAGAGTTAAACGTATCCAAAATTTCCATCATCTTTCGTCGTTTTCTTTTAGCAGCTTATTTTGATTTGGGTTAGAGAAAATAGTTTTTGAGCTTTCCCAAAGGTAATTTTTAAAATCATAAAATCTCAATACATTCTCAACATCACATCTTTTAGCAATATCCCTTTCCATATGCTTTTCTGTTCATTTCCGTCGGAACATATTTTAGAAGTTTTATATGAACTGCATTTCTCACATCCATCAAGAAAATAAGCAATATTATTTTCAATTTTCATTTTCAAAATTTTTATTTTTGTTAAATTGTAACCACCGTATGTGTGTATCTGTGGCTGATCTAGAAACCTATCAAGATGGGGAAGCGATTAAAGATAATTTTCTTATAAAATCCTCTCCTAGTAAACCTTAAAATAACATTTTTTCGTTACAAAGGCTTTAGATGTATGGAAAAACTTCACAATTAAATTTTAATGCAAGTCTCTCGTCGGAGTCTAAGCGAATCGATAGTACTACAAAGTGGTCAAGGAGGAGGAGGGCGATCGTCCCGTGGGTCCACAAATCGTGAGGTTGCGGAGAATGTTTCCAATATTACTCATTTTTAAAACGAAATCGGTACCAAGACGAATCTCCACGGGAGAGACGGCAATGAAAAAAAATCGACACGCCTCCATGTTCTACGGCTTACATTTCGAACCGTTCCTGCAAAAGGCCACGTAAATCTCGTACTTCCATTCATTCGCATTTGACATCCACCGTTGCTGTTATCCGCACCGCCATGAAATACCCGGAATGAAAGAGAAACCGTGTGACTTTGCCCTTTTGCGGGTGACAAATGTGGACTTCCGCAAGGCGTTCTTTTTACTTCGGCGACCCCGGAAATTCTCCCTTCGACACTTCCCTCCACAATCATTCATGTCTCCTCCTAAGTGTCGTCCACTTTGGAAAATCACTGCAGTCTTCGTAGGTCACTCGGTCACCGAGATTCTCGTCCGAGATTCTTTCACGGAAAGGTCAACTTGTCGAACTTGCGACGGAGCGAAAGCGAAAGAAAGGTTAGGACAGACTTCGAAAGTAGAAATTTAGATAACTTTGTGACTGTCAATAGAGGAACATTTTATTGATCGGAGTGAAGGGTTTAAAAAAATAAGCATTAATATTTTACTGATCGTTGTTCAAAATAGACGTTTCCAATTCCTATAGCATCCAATTCCTCGCATCATTCATGCACCATGCACGTGACTAAAATCATGCAACCAATATAAAGGGATCTGTTCAATAGGTCTCCCAATGATTTAACTTCAATTATCAATTGGTCAAGTAACGTTACAAGCAGAGTATGCTGGGGATCTTTTGCACTCTCGAGAAAGAAGAAGAAATTTACCTACTCGTTTATTTTTAATAATAGCACAACTGATTGAAACAGAAAAGAGAAGAATTTATGACGATGACGAAGCCACATACCACGAACAGTATGCTTGAAATTAATATGCTTTTAATAAATACTTATAGATTTATGTTTTATTACTAAATATATTAACTTTACTTTATGATACTCCGAAACCTTAATATCAATAAGTAAAATTTCCCTCCTTTCAGAAACACTGACCGTAGTTATGCAGTTTAAATCCACTGTCCTAACGCAACATGCAAGTTAGACAAGATAAAACATGAATTTCATCTAAGAGAGCTGTGCGAGAAAGCAAGAGCTAGTTTAGCATTGAATATTAAATTAGCATTAAAATATTCTGAGATTTGTTTAATAACACGATTTTGATTACAAAGCAACACAAAATACTGTCTATAATAATATTTAAATTAGAATTCCTATCCCTTTCTCAGCTTCAAGTCGACACTCAAGCTCAAGCTAAAATAAGATGTCGCTTGATCATTTATAACTATTTTTAAGGGAAGACTGACAATTTCGCTTAAACCTCGAAAGAATTTCAGTTCCAAAAGGAATAAATCATCTCCGTGGAACATCTGGACCGTGCAAATCAAATGAGGAATGAATAGGAATATTTACTCGAAGTCTGAAGATTTCACCGGCGGATTCTGGTGTCTGCGTGCTCAACATGCCTGAACCAAAAGATACTCGAAGCATATCTTGATAAAAAACAGCAATCTCTTAAAAAGCCCTCCGTACGCTTATTCCGGGAAGGATCTTGAACAAACGCCCCAGATAAACGCGTAAAAATTGCCAGCGTTCGAGCGTGCGCGGATAAAAAAGGAGAGGAGATATGGCGAAAAGGAAAGAAAAAAATAGCGACGGAAGACCGAAAAGAGAGATGAAGGAAGATATGGAAGAGAGGAAGGAATAAAGGAGAAGAGCGAGGAATAAAGAGAGCATCGCTCAACGTCAGCATTTTTCGGAGGACATCTCGGACGCCTATCTTGAGTTAGCCGATTTTGTGGCGGTCGACCAGCAGCAAAGGAGTTGGGCCGAGATTAATCGGTCGTTGAGAGTAAGAAATGTTCGCATATTCTTCCTCCCCTCCTCACCAAAACTTCTGTCTCAACGTCATAAGAGATGAAAACTGCGGGTACCGGTGGAAAAAATGTCCCAACGGGTCCCAAGTTGGTTATCTTTGACGATATTTCTCCCCGCGCGCATAATTGTCTTCATTCATATCCTTCCGGAATGATATAGCTGGAAGACTTCGCTGTAGACTAATAGGTGCGGCGGTAGTATAAACTGCGAGCGAACTGGTATTCCTCTCATTTTTCGAATAACTTATTAGCGCTCTCGGGAGGAAAATATATTTGCCTGGTGCGTGTGAGGCACGTGTTACTCGAGGAATGCGAGGCAATAACGAGCCGTTAAAGCTCATTCCTTGAACAGGATGAAGTGAATAATGGAATACGCTTGATTAATGTCGGATTTTTCTCATATCCTATTTATTTCGCTCTCCGAGAATGTATTTATTGTTTTGGATTAGGATTGCACCTGCGCGAGTTTATTTGCTCGGTTTGTTTTAAAATAATGACACTTTAATTCCAACATCTAGCATCGCCGTTAATAAATATGGCTGCGGAAAACGTGCAAGATGAAATCCTTCAAATGATGTTCGAAGCACCGTTTAAAGGAATGAAAATCCCATTTGATGAGAGGATTTGACTGGTTTGAAAAGTGATCCAGAGTTTATTTTTAATATTGATGCTTTCAGTTTCATATGTTAACACCAACATATTAGTATATAAGGCAGGAAAACTGGTGCCTCAAACAAAGAACTGCAATATAGTATCTTACTGAGAAATCACAGGAAATGGAATTAATGAAATTAATTGAAAGTTACTCGAATAGCTATAAATTTCATTAAGAAAAGGTATGCTCTACTTTCAGCGTTCCCATGTATTCAATTCATGACAAACAGCAATTTATGATAAAGAAATTTCCAAAATCCTATAAAGAATGCATATGGTTCAATTAATAAATTAATAAAATGTACGGAGAACCTTCTGTCATCGGAAGGCTGCATGTATTTTCAGTATCCTATATATAAGACCATTAGGCCACATTTAACGGCATATTTCATACATTCAAAAAGCCCAACATCAAATTGTACGACGATGAAATTATTTGTTAAGCGTACTTAAGGTGAATATTTTCCATTTTATTGTCATTAGTGGTATCTAGAGAAAAAATACATCTTCGGTTTTGAGTAGTGACAAAAGAATACAGAGAACGCCGGAAAAGGCAATATACAGTTTTAATTTTATTTTCAGTGTCTACTTCTTTGAAAAATTGGAAGGATTACAGCTGGTAAGGCAGAAAAAATCTTGAAACTAAATTAGATTCAAATCCTTTCTTAAGTTCTAATTTTCTTAATTCTGTAAGTTAAATGTGAGAGAAGGTAAAGGAATCCAACAAACATGTTGGAATTTTCCATGAAGCATAGAATGCCAGTGGGAAAGTTCGTAGAAGAAATCAAAACAGAAACAAAGTAAATGGAGGAAGTATAATTGATTTTTTAAGTACTTGATCTAAGTATAAGCACTTCAGTTTTGCATACATAGATGCCCAAAATCTAAAGAAAGGGGATTACTTTAATATTTTAAATAATTTTTGAATCGACATAAAAATAGATCAACATTTCTCATAAAATATCTCTTTTCAATTCGGGAAACCTTTTGTTGACTTTGTTGGTACAGTCCGTGCTGTTCGTAGGAAGGGCGGCCTCAGGTATTCAGGCACCCTGAATAGGGTTGCCAACTCCCCTGGATTCGCCGGGTGACTCCCGGATTCGGAAAATAATATTTACAATCTCTCGCCTCCCGGATTTTGAAACCATAGCCTATTTGCAAAACATACAAAGTCGCCATTGTATCCATCTTTCTGTTCCATATGTAAAAGATTGGTAACAGTCAAGGTACCCCTTAACACTAGCTACCATTCTTATCGTGTAGATCCGGCCTTTCGTAAAATTATTTCAGAGACACCGGGGTATTTTTCTTTAGTAAATACGAAGGCGAGAGGTACCATTCTCGAAGAAAACGTCCGTTGATTAGACGTCTTATAACTGTTGATATTCGAAATAGATCCAACATTTCCTATGCCCTTCGAGATGGTAGGGTAAAATAATAACGGGTCCAACCCGAATTTTCAGACCGAATTCGAGATCATTGTCTCGACGTTCGTTAAACTCACCATAAAACGGACAATCGCTCTCCCACGAAGGCAACCTCCCATAGTTCTAAAGCCCTCCTCCGCGTGTCTCCCAAACGTGATGAACCACTTTCCCAAGTGTGCTCGGGGACGATGAGGGGGCGATGGAGGCATGCGATGGTCCATTGTTCGCTCACAAGAGCACCGAAGGCCATCACAAAAGTGCCGTCGCCACCTCATCTCCATCAATCCTCCCCCGCCTCTAGAGCGGACGCCTTACGGGCGGGCGCCTCTTTTTTTTACCTTTAATCCGCGTCCCATTCTAAGCTCACCACGCCCCTCTCATCCGCCCCCGACGTGCCACCCTCCGGGGACCATCGATGAGGAGCCACGTCCCCTCTTTATTCGCTCCTTGAGGATGCTGGTGGCTACATCCATCGGAATGGGCTGGAACCAAAGTAACTATCACGAGAAATTTAATCTGATACTCAAGAAAGAAAATGAGAAATACAGTAATACCCGGTTAAGACGCTTTTCGGGGGACAAAGGATAGATCCCATCTTAAGCGGGATAGCGTTATAACTAGTAGATAGATAGTCAAGTATGTATATGAGAAATACATCTTTTTGTAAGTCGTGTTCTCTCTCTCTTTTCTCTCAGACAGTTCATACGCTTCAGTTGTAGACGGAACCGAAATTCCAAAGTATTTGGGGCAAGATGATTTTATCCAGATGAGGATATCATAATTTGATTCAATATTATGATATTCCTAAATATTCTTATAAATTTTAAATAAAGAAGGAACTTTTGCTCATAAAATAACGTTATTAAAAATTTCGTTCGGTTTGTTCGTCATAGTCGACTCCAATTTTCAAGATTTAAGTCTACGAATGAACAGCATGAAGTTGTCATTGTGTTTCTTTTCTTTTTTCTTACTTTTTTAAGTCCACCCAAAATTGGTTAATTGGATTGCCTGCTTGTCATCTACATCACAGAAAGAGAAAAATAAGGCAAAATCAGAAACAGAAAAAATATCCGACAACCACACAACATGCTTTTAGATCTTATTGGTAGAGGAAAATGTTTTGATTAAATGAAATTGTGAACAGGAGGACTATATTTCATTCTCATGAATGATTATTGTTAGCGATAAGGATAATTAAAATAACTGAAATTATGAATAAATTAATCTTCAATTAGTTTGAAATCTTTTTCAGATTACAATTCGGAAATTCGAAAATTAAAAGAAGAGTCTATTCAAAATATAAACGTTAAACGTTGATAATGGGTGTAACTATGGAAAAAGTAGTGATTACTAATAACATATTCAGATTTAAGGGAAGGGAATCATAATTCTATGTCCCTCAAAACGAACATCTGTGCGTTAGCGAAACGTAGTAATGTCTATTGCAGCCATAGATTAAAACATTAGAGAAATGTTCTTAAGATCCATTCTCCCATCTCTTGTCCCCTTCCATCCCTTCCGTCTCCTTCTATTCTTCTGTCTCATCGCTTTCTCTTTCTAATGCATCTTGTCAGAACACGCCGGAGCTTCCAACCGTGCTATTCAAAACGAGACGCATCGCTCCCGTCTTCTTCATCCAATGACCACGGACTCTAATAAGCTTCCATCACGTGTTCCACCAGCAAGCCCCAATTTTTCCCCTGATCGCATCTCGTTCCCACACATTCTTCCCTCGTCCTTTTCCATTCCCTGTCACATTTCGTACCACTCAATTTCCAATATCCACTCTCTAATTCCCTTCTGCCTCCGAAAAATGTAGTAACTGGGGCGGAGGAATTGGAGCAAAGCCTCGAATCCAAAATCAAGGAGAAGCAAACCATACTAATAAAATGTTCGCAAGGTTTCAATACATGTAAAAAAAATATCGGTGGAGTACGCTATAAATACGGAATTTCTATTCTGTAGAGCAATATTTCGTAATATTTTGCCCACCGCGGTGCACTTAGTATGAATTAATTAATAAGCACTATAAATAATCTCACAATAAATACCGTTGTTATTATATTTAACATGATTTCGAGTTTAATACATTTTAGAAATAAAGATTACCAATCGAAGTCTATAGTGACACTTATATAATGTATTTATGCGATAATATTAATAATAATAGTCATTTGAGTATAATAATGCATTTGAATATATGTCAAATATGCATATATACATCTTTTATACAATAAATTATTATAGTATTAATTAAAGTAATAACAATATAACGTTTTATGTATAATATTATTTATGGTAATACATGCTTGAAAATATGAGACAAAATAAGAACGAAAAAGGGAACGAAGATTTTATGAATTTTATAGTACGAAATAAATGTTAATATCGTAAATATATTGAGATATAAATTTAAATGTATTTTAACATATTTAAAATAAACAATTGGACATGTAAAGACTCGCTTAATTAAAACGAGAAAGATATGGAGACATCTTAGATTCTTCTTATGAAGCTTCGTAGCAAATCTAATTCTTAATTTTCCGGAAAAAAATTCGTCCTAAACAGGATTCGAACTACTTCGGATAATATTTTGGATTAATCTTTGGAGATATTTGGAACTTTGGATGCTTTGGAAATTTCGGAACCAGACACTCTAACCACTCGGCCATTTGGATGATGATTTCACTGTAAGGAAAATGTGATTAAACTTTGATAATCGAAATTCAGCAATATATATTTACAAATAGTATAGCCTATACTGTAGATGCTCAACATTTGTATTGATTGATTTGATTGAAATTTTTTTCAATCACAGACTTATGTTTTAGAGTTGTAATTTATCGAATGCTATGTACTGTCGCCCATGAACATATTTTTCAATCGGCTGAATCATTATTTTCCTCTTACTCTGAAAGTCTTGTTAGTTTATTTGCATGCTTAGTTACAACTATACATTCAGATGTCTTTGAATCCCTGTATGCGCTTTGAAGATAATATTGTCTACATGAAAATAGTAAATTAAGTGATGAATTCGCAATGTGGCCTATCTAATTATTATTTACTAAGGGGTTCTCGTTGAGCTGCGTAGCTAATAAAAATATTTTTATGTCCTTTAGGCCAAAACAATTGATTGACTGATCTAAGAGAGGGAAATGCGTCACTTTGATGAATTTGTAGTGCTACTAATTAGCCTTGGATGCGACGAGGAGCTTCAGCTAAAATCTAACTATAAAGTGTTCTTACGATCACTCTGCGTTTACTGCATTTATCACATCGAAACGTTAAAGTTAAGTGGAGTTAATTTCATTAGAAAATTGCCTTAATTTGATTCGTTGGAAAGCTCGTGCTCTCCTTTTGAAGTTTCTAGATCCGCCCGTGAAAGCATCGGACAACCTATAAGGATATGCTAAAACTTTTATTTTTCTTTGCGGCTGGAATATTAACTTTCTCTAGAAAAATTGGATCAAAAATAACGATCAAAGTCGACTTTAAAAGATTGTTAATACTGAATTTGTTAAGTAATGAGAGAATATATACGTGCCATTTTAGCCGATTATATTCTTTTTGTTCACAATATTGTATGAATGTGAATTGTAAATATGAATTTTCCTTCAATAATTACAATAAAATAACTAAATGAAGGAAGAGATTGTGATGTAGTCGTTACTTAACTTGGTATATTTTACCGATGGCTGTACTTAGCAGGCTATCATTCATTCTCAGAGGGCAAACGTGGTGTTGGGTTGAAAACGGCGGGAGATCGTAAAGCAGAGTCTCAACATTAATTGACGAGACTAATCATCTTCTGTATAATAGAGACGTGCTTTCTTTCCGTACTTGCAGTCGAATATATTCTCCGAACCCCTGAGTGAAGGAAATACTCCGTTCTCTGCTGCCCTCTTACGGATCCCAATTTATCACAGAGCCTTTTGATACGGTAGCGCCGACCGGAGTCTGTTTTGACCTCTAGTGGCCGAAGAGAGAAAGATTGTGGGACAGATAAGAAAAGGTCGGCATGCTAAAACTAACACGTTCGTTAGGTACGCAGCAAAGCGTTGGAAGGACTTCGCTCCTGCTATATTTTCATCTAGATGTAATCAGCATCCGGAGGAAAGTAGCACTTTCCCAGAGATTTCTATAGGAAGGAGCAAGCATATTTTAACCTGCTGTAAAGGATTTCATTCAGCCGCTGGAATGAAGGTGAAGTTCAGGGGCGCGGCGCGTGATGTGACCTTTACTTAGAAAGATCCTCATTCTACTTATGTTTAGCTTCTATTATAAGATTCACGCGAAGTAATTGGGGTCTTATTATACCGCGACAGTAATTTAGAGACATTTAGCACAGTTGAGCTATAGTAATAGAAATATCATCGTCTTTCAAGAAATGGAACGGATTGCATGTTTTAATTACAGTTTTAACCAAACGTTAATAGTGATTTAAATATATTTTATGTTGTTATACATATTAATACATTTCATAGACCATTTTATCGAAACAATATTTTTAGAGTCTTGCCGAAAGAATTGGTATTATTAAAATGAATAATAAAATATGATGGCTTACAATATTATTTTCAAAAAATCTTTGAATTACATAAATATTTTCCCTAATCCGAATTCATCTTAAACCTCTTTATCTCATAACAGATATTTTCGCTAAGTATATTAAACTCTTAGGATTTCGGAGTTGTTATACGTCCTAGTCAATCAATTTTTTACTCCTACAAAATTAGTGGTTATTTAACTGTAAACTCAATATAGAGAGGCTTAATTTTGTGGGGCTCTGTGACATTATGAATATACATTATATTACTTCATAAATTTCTGAAATACAATATTATTGATAAAGATGATAATTTTATAAAGAATAGAAAATCTGTTATAAGTATTAGCATAATAAAGAAAAGAAGTCTCTCCTCTAATAGGATAAACTTAAGCATTTGCTAAGATTTTATGAGCGTAATCAATTGTGTATGACTTTATGTTTACACCTCCCAGGAGGAGGCGTTAAAAAAGCATTCAAGTATTAAAAAATGTTTCTTTCTCGATCATCGATGTTTTATTAAGATAACATGAATTTTAGTAAGGAGATGGTTATAACTTATTATCCTTCACTAATCATTTTGATTAAGATCAAACAAAATGAAGTGGAAATAAAATAAACAGTAGTGTATGGCATCCCAGGCGTCAGAAAGCCACGGCACGCCCCTGTATGTACGTATATAATGCACTTAAGCTTTTATGCAAAATTACGAGAAACTTTTCGTTATCCTTTCGAGGGAAATAAGCAATTCAGAGCGCAAGTGCGTCACTACGCAGCGGTTCCCGAATAGGAATGAAATGGGAAATTTACGACGCTATGAATTTGCTCTACAAGTCTGCGGTCACACTCCGCGACGCGTCTTCGATCGTACAATTCGTCTTATCAACTGGAGGAGAAGAACAAAGGCTGGGCATTGAGTGTGCTCCCGAAAGGGAAAAAGCGCTCAGAGAGACGTAAGGGAAGACAGCCGTCCATAAGCACGCGACCGGAGGATCCAAAGGGTAGGAAGGGCACGTCTTCCGCTCAGTCGCGATCTCAGCCGCACTTAAAAGGAAATCGTGTGGAAGTAGACGAGTCGTGCCAACTTATTTGGAGAGTTCTTGCATCCATGACTGAGTGACTCTGGAATTTTTGTATCAAGTGGCAATTTTCTATTATTACTGACTACTTTAAGTTCGTAAATTATCTCGGTTTCCTCCGCTGTCCTGTTTCAGTTCAGAAAATATATAATTTTGACCTTCTTTACACATCTCCTTGCCACGTGCTTAAAACATTACTGTTATGATTTTTCGGAGAAATTTCCTCTGAATTATCATCAGCTGATAGTTAGAGATTACATTTTCAATATCAATATTTCAAAAAAGGCATTACAAAATCTTTAATTTTAAGATATGCAAAGCGATAATTTTCTATGATGTACGCTATGAATTTCACCCGCACAAATATACTATATTAATCCCTTTTACGGTCAAAAACTGAAAATACGATCTTAAGAGTCAAATTTCATTCTTCTTGCTATTTTTTTAATAGGAATATAATGATACTAGCTGTGCGAGGGAGCACAACGTATCAAAGATCTCACTTGATTCTCATCCTCATGTTCATGAAAGAATGAGATTATATCAATACAGCTATCTTCAAATTATTAAGCATTTACTTTCCCAAAAAACGGGAATCCCTTTTTCGTATTCACAAACGAGAGACTTCATTCGAGAGCGTCGGCAGTCGGAAACCGCTTTCCTATTCTTAGAGAATCTGCACGAACAGGGACGAGCATGCGATGCCATCCTCGGTGAAACACAGTGCCATAAAGGGTAAGAAGAGGAAAAAAATGGGGAAGAAAACGTGAATATTCCACGGGCCATTGTTGTTGTTGAGATGGACGAGGCGGCATAATGCGGATCGTAAGTTTTGGAGCGAGTTTGGTGGCGTGTGTCGTGTTAAAGAGGAGGAGAGATGGAGGAGATTCGTGGTACAAGGAGGTTGAAGGAAAGTGAAGATTAAAAGATAGGATGAGGAGGGACGGGAAAGGAAGAGGAAGCGGTTGAATTAAAGAGAATGTTTGTTTAGTGGAGTCCTCTTCTCCCTGGCCGCGCCTTCTTCTCTGCTCTCTTCAACGGCGCTTAATCCGGTTTTCTGTCGTTTTTCAAAATTTTTTGGAGTTCCGGGCGAATTCATACCAGTTTTATTTTCCTTTTTGTCATATTCTCACAAACTCTTGGCCTAAGTTTGCCTTTATTTACTCTAATGGAACGCTTTTGTCATTACGAGAACTTTTAATAGTGTGATACGGGAGGGGGAATCGCTCGTAAACGCAGTATTTTAAATTTCTGCGCAACTTTTATGAATAATTTTGTTTTCAACGTCTTTTATGAGTCATTCGCATCATGAATCTCTTCCAATCTGAATACATTTTCTATAATCGCTGCTTTGAGGCGATGCGGACTCTTGAATTATGATTTCGAATATCAAATGAGTGCTCAATATCATCATTTCATATCTTAACCCGCAGTTGTTTCAATTTCCTTCGTTGGCCTCATGCTGGTTTAAGAACCATCATAGAAAAGATGTATCTTCATTGAACATTATCTATTTTCATAAATATTTTCCTTACTACCAGGAACATGAATATGATTTATGGATCATATTCTCTGAGATTTTACGAAGCTCTTAACGATGAACTTCACAAAAAGTTGCATTTATAATCTAACCGGTTTCAGTTCCGTGATATCCGTTTCGTCCTTTCATAAACTGCTTTATCCTTGTATCTTTTTCTTTATTTATTGATTCAATTGATGTTTCATCACTTTTTGTTATCCTTAAAACGAGGGAATCACCATTTCTCGTACTAATGCATATATAATAGATACTTTATCATTTCGTAAACACCATCGTGGGCAATAGCAATGAAAAATCCCCTTTCATTTCACAGGACACAGATAAAAAATATTCTTCATTGAGTATGACCTTCCCAGGCAAGTGACTGCTGTCATCCAAGTCAACGTGGATTGATTCCTCAATCTTCATCCTTCCTCGGAAATCCGTAGAATTTTTTTACTCGCATTCTAAGAATCCTTCGCATTCCGGGAATCCACCACCAATTAACACATTATTCCCCTTTTCTGACAATCTCAGTCGCCTTAATTAATAAAAGGAAGATCGAAAGCCATCCTCTCGAGAATTCTCGGAAATACGCCGCGATCTTCCCCATAATAGGAAAAATGTCTTCCGGTGATAGTCAAAGCGTTCGAGTCGTTCCGTCCTCAAAGGACTTCCAACAGTCTCCCATTTACGCCTCAAAGGGTTTCAGTAAAGCCACGTCCGAATGATTGACGTCCTTCGTAGAAGTCGGAGTGATGAATGAGGGATCGGGCAGATGGAAGGGACGTATCGGAAGGGAAAAGGGGTGATCGGAGTTGGGGAAGATTACGTGTTCGGAAAAGAGAAATGCAACTATTAGCGGTGAGGGGCGTGATGGAGCGCGGAAGTTCTTCATGGGAATTAGGAGATAGATGGCGGAATCACCGGCGTAGATGTCCAAAGACACGTTACCACGCTTGTCACCCTATGCCACTGCCTAACAACAGATATTCATCTCTCCGATATCTACGAAGACGAGAAATCACGGCCGTTAAAAATGACCGTCCATCTGGTCGGGAGGAAGTTGTTTTACGACCTATAACAATGTTACTCAATGGGAGATGGAACTTGAAATTTTCACCGCCACTCCTCGAGAGTGTATGCTGTAAATTTCAGTTTCCGAGAATTGACGCAAATATCCGAATATCATTGTGTCATCAATCGGTAATTACGGACTATTTTTTCGTGATTCGTTATCTAGGAGTTATCTAGCCATAAATTGAGACTACTACAGCCGTATCGAAGTGGAACGGAAAAAATCTTCCAGGTGGAAGATATAAAGTTCGGCTATTTCATGAAACACTTTTTCTTTTTTTCCGTGTCCTATTAGGTTTGATTGCTTCATTATGTTGGTTGGCAACATGCAACCTAAAGTGGACTTTTATCTGGGAGCAGAATATAAATAAAGCAGTGGCGTTTATTAACCAAAAGGAGAGGAAAGTTGACAACCTAAAATGGTTTCTCAAACGTAGCATCTGCGACCCATTAACCGCTTAACAATTATGTTTGAGTAATTGCTTTCATTAGCGTCTGCGAAGGAGCAATCAAGCTTCCAATCTCTGGAGTGTATTAAACTGTAAGAGGTTTTCCCTAAGAAGCGGTCAGTGGAGAGATTTAAGTGTATATATAAGACCCATTCTGCACGGCAACAACGGTTAAATTGGCTTGGGTTTCTACTGCAATCACTCGCAGGTGTTGCTTCTGACGATAAATATAGCAAATGAGGTGTTCCGAAGCGAGCGAATAAAAAAAATGCAAGCGAATCGTATAGCGTTTACTACCGCTGCTTGAATAACAGTGATCCATATAAGAAAAAGACATCATTTACGACGCGTCGAATTAGTTGCCGGTTAATTTTCAAAATTGCGATTGGTAACGTTATTCGGAGCAGAAAAATTAAGTCGGATAAACATCACGATTTCAGGAGTGATTTGGTGAAACTCATTTATAATCAGGAAGAAATGAAAACTCACTGCGTAGAGATACAATTTCTCTGTAATTATGAATTCAGATACCTCCAAGAAGTAATTCTATGAATAAATGAACAGATCATGCGAGTTATTATGTCAGGAAGTATTAATCGATAGCTAAAAAATATTTTTCTCCCGTGCTTTAAATGTATACATCAAAAAGGAGGCGTTATGAAAAAAATAATTCACACCGAACGCCGACGTAACACCGAGCGATCTGTAAAATGGTTTCCCCGTCTGTTCTCTCGATATCGAGATAAGCTTTTAACGATTCTTTGCACGCCTTTCATAGGTGGTGATTTAACCATCTAAAAGGATAAAGTCCTTCCGACGACACATGCGTGAGATTACATTTTCGAAGCGGCGTCCGCACGAAGCGATTAGGGAGACGCCATCCTTCTTTCGAAGGGTGAAATCAACGCGACCGATGGAAAAAGTCACATGATTGCCGGGACAGGGAGATATTAAGTTATAAATTCACGGCCTTGCCGTGGACAGTTTGAAAGAACGTCTCGGGATAAAGTTGTTAACCTACATTCCATGTGTCGTGTCTCGGATTACTTTTTAAGCCATTTTTAATGAGGAAGGGGTGTGGTGGGAAACACGGGGGCACATCCCTACACGGAAGGTCGAATTCCGCAGCGTCCCCGCGGGTGATTAGACTGTTTATGAGGACGATTTGAGTGCTCTTTTCGAGGACAGGCAGAAGAGAAGTTGAATGAAGAAGAGTTGAGAGCATGAGAGGAACGATTACCGCCAATTTTAAGTGCTACGTCGCAACTGGAGAAGTGAATGGATTAAAAGAGAGTAATATTGAAATTTTCTTTCAGGCAGTTCTTTAAAGCAAGAGATTTGTCAGAAGTTGACCGACTGCAGGTTCTATAAAGTACGGTATGTTTCCGATTATCCATTCATTGGGAAATAAATTTTATTGGGAAATCGAATACTCGTAAACCTCAAAAATGGAAGAGAATTCAAGAATATAGCTTTAATATGTGCACTTATTAAATTCAGACCTAATTAATTCAACTTTTACAGCTACATAAATTTGTATCAAATTAAAGACGCAGTTTGAGTAACTTTTTTAATTTAGCCTTAATTGAAACCAGAGAACGCGCTGATATCGGATAAATAATCTCAAGTACTAAAAGTAATGGAATGAATATGCTAAAATTTTAAGGTTAGGGAAACAGTTGGGAATGGGAATATAGAAGATGGCCTATCATCAGATGAGGTAACGAGTAAAGATGAGAAAAATGATGGGTTGGGAAAGATGTGTCTAGAAAAAATAAGAAGAATCGCTGTACATGAAAATATAGATGAAACTGATCCACACGAGAAATATATCCAAAAAAAAACTGTCAGTATATCTATTGTAAGAGCAATGATAAGATGAGAAAATCTCATTAAAATCTCCCTAATTTCCCTAATATATTTCGTTACATTCAATTCGAATACATTTTATCTTTACACATTTGATTACATCAAGTTCAGCTTCAAGCCAGAGTACATAATTATCCTCAGAAAGTAGAGGTTGCATCTTGCACAATATAAATCAAATGAATGCAATTGGAATTTTTCACAAAATTTTTATCACCCTGAAAACGTTAATCCTGCTATTGCAACATCGAAATTAAGTTTAGAATATTCTATTAAGCAGTGCACAGAACAATCGTTCTTGTTCCTAATATTTTGCATTTATATATGCGAGAGATCCTCAGCTGATTGGCTAAACTTCTCTTAGTTCTTTTTATTGAGTAGAATATCCTTTTGTATTTCTATCATTTAGGAATATTTCAAATTTTCTTGCCTGTGTTCGTAGCATTTGTTTCTTTTCGTAGAATGAACTATTACCGAAGTAAGTTGCAAGAGATCATCTAATCGACCTCAAAAGATTTGTGGAAATTATCTCTTATCAGTTATTATCAAATTAAGGAAACATTTTAAATTAAAGAACAAAATTTGTTCAAATAAAGCCGACAAGACCAATAAAACAGAATTCCAAAACCATTTCAGAACGCTTATAGATATACTATAAATGAAAATTTTTAATTAAACGTCTTGGAATATTTTATTCGAATCAGACCCAGTATCAAGCCTAATTCTTTTTCTCCATTCACACCAAATTTGGGGAAAATAAAATAAGTCTAGTCTACTTTATGGCATCATTAATTCTCATCTGAACTGATATAAAACACAGGGACGAAATCTAGATAAAAGTATAAATTGTTTCGCATTAATTGGATACAAAAATGCTCTGTAAATTGGACCAAGTATGTGAATGCAAACACGTGCCCAAGAAGTCAATTAACTAATTATCATAAAATAAACAAGTGCATGGAGTTTCTGTATTTCCGCAGAAATCATTTACAACTTAAATTATTTTATTTTTAATGTGTCTTCAAAGATGGAAATACCTTTTTTACTAATTATTAAGCCTTATGATTACTTAGCATGAAAATGTTGGAGCTGATTCTTAATTCTTGCAATCCTTGCATGGGAATCTTCATGATTTGAAGAAAAAATTATGCAAAATAATGACCGTTTGTAATTAGCATATAAACTTTTAGCTATAACGTCCTATAACGTTCTTAGAAGAAAATGTAATTATTAGTAGCAAGTGATTAATATTTTTTTTCAATGAAGCCCTGATAAGCTGCAAAATATTCACCGAAGTGAAAGAGAATCTTCGCATGGCCGTGGACCACTAAGTCTTCTCAAAAAATTATCATGACGTACCAGATTGTCTTCGTACATATACTCGTATTGTTTCTTTATTTGTGTATATCAAAATATACGTATATCTTATGATAAACACAGAATTGAAATTTAAGGTTGCCTGTTTTCTGTGTTTATTTCGGCACTAATTCACTTATATGTGGCAACATTACATACTATACAACAACTATATTGAATTCTCAAAGTGAATTATTGTATCACTGCAGTGTCCCCAAAACTGTTGCTTAGGAAATACGACCAGCATGGACTCCCGGATAGCCAGGAAGGAAGCACATTCGCGGTTCCCGGTTCGAAACCCGGTGGGTGCCCAAATGTAAAATTACCTCAGCTGTCGAAACATTTTCGTAATACTATTACTACTACGCCCAGCATTTTACCGATAACCAGCTACTGACAATTTTATTTATTCATTCCTTAACGTCTCCGCAAAAATCCAGTCATAAGACAATTAAATTCAGATTAAAATTCACAGTTTCAGGCGTTGTCTTGTGGAAATATTTCATAATTAGCAAGAAAAATTTTGTACTTTTTCCACAAATTAATTTTATCCATCTCTGATGATGGAGATCAATCTCCGAAACTAGTCGTGTGTGTTTTACAGTCTTTTGTTAATAATAAAATTAATTTGTGGAAAAAGTACAAAATTTTTCTTGCTAATTAATTAAATTCAGATTTCTAACAATGGACGAACACATACATTAATTCTCTAATCGAAAAATTCCCCGAACCCGGAACCTTGGCGTTGGAGAGCTAACCACTCCGATATTGAGGCTTAGTGAACCCGACCGACAATTCCATCATTTTTTACTTCATTCAGGCACTATTCACTATATCAATTTCATTCACAAATAAGGGCGTTTCGATTAATTACTCCGTCTTAACCATAAAAAAACTTTATTTTCTGCCGTAGCGTAAGATTTCCATTCTCAACTACTGCTGTTTCCTTTGGTGTCAGCCCAAAGATTTACGACGCTCTAAACAAACGAGTCAGTAAAGCAGGGACTTCCACTTTCAAATCGAATGAAAGAGAGGGCTTTAGTTTTCCAAGAGATTACCCGAAGTTTACGCAAACTTGAGAAAACATCTAATTTTAAGGAGACGATAGAGTCGTAAATAGAGAGAAAATACGGCGGAGGAGAGTCGTAAAAATGGAGGTTGGATAGCAAGTGGAAAACAGGGAGGGTTGTCGTCATTTGTGTAAAAGACTCGGCGATTATTATAGCCGTATCGATCGCGAGTTACGAAGAAGCAAGGACTGGAGATATAAACGCAAGAATGCCGCGACATCACAAATTCTGTAGGAGCTGTAATTAATTTGATCGGAGATATTTCGTATCGATCCCATCACTCCGTAAATTATTACTTCCTCCGCGGTTATCTCAGTTTCCCGAACCCATTTCCACAACGACAGTCCTTAAGAGTCTCGTTTGACGTAACGAATCCGCTCTGGGCTACGAACGTATTTCTTCCCAATTTTGAGGCAAATGACCCACATTCGAACCTTCGATCTCCTTTTGAAACGATCGGAAAATCGCCGGTGCAGAAGGAGTCCCAAGTATCTTCTCGGATCTCTAATGAGGACTACATGGGAAAAATGGAGAGGAAGCGTATTGGAAGTTGTTTCGCTATCAGATCGAACGGGAATATGGGATGTGACGAGTGGGATGTTTATGGGAGGGAGTGATCGAGGAGAGGGAGTGATGATAGCGCGGCCGTAAAATTGGAAGACGTTCGATTGCCGCAGTAACGAGATATAGTGAGAGGCCGTAAAGAAGATCGAGAAAGGAGATGGTCCGAGAATGAGGGAGTATTGATGAAGAGAAGCCGATAAAACGGGCCAATAACAAACAAATTAGGAATGTGTGAATCGCAACAAGCTTCGGTGAGATTGGCTCCTTTGGGAATGAGAAATAAGCCTGCAGACCATAAGGGTTACTCGACTTACTCAACTTACGGCGAACCGTAATCAAGTGAGAGTGTTGGAGGAAGCGAATCGAAGAAGGGTATGTGTAAAGCGGAAAAGCGGAGTTAGAGGAAGAGGAGTTTCTTTATCGTCTTGCGAACTTCTACATCTCTGTGAGGTTCAACAGTTCAGCGATAAGACTACTAGATGCAGTGATCTATATGAGAGATTTCATTCATGGGGAGAATTTACTTTTTCATCATCTGCGGTGAAGATTAATGCAATCACAATGTCTTTAGATACCAGATGCTATATAAACTACTAGTAATCCTTTAACAAAGGATAAGGGGGAAGGGTTAAAAGGGGAAATTAAAAGAAATTAAGTGAGTTAGAAGGGCGACATAAATACTAGAAGAAAATGAGTGTATAAACAAAGACACAAAGAGGCAAAGACTAGATGGAATATCCCCTGTCTACACATACAAACAATGGGATAAAGATGTAGCTCATTTCTCATGTTGTTTTACTTGTAAAAGTCTTTTAAAAACGCACTTATGAATGGAAGACACATTACTAATGACTAATGCTGTAAAACATACATTTCTGCACGATACATTCCCATTTACTTACTATTATTAGCGATTATTCATGATCTCGTCTTTATTTTTTTGTTTTTGTGAAGCTGTCGGTAATGGAAAATTTCTCTAATTTTTAAAACTAATAGATTTTCTGATTCCACCTTGGATGAATTATAATGCAATAGATAAAAATCATATAAGAACAGACTATGATGATTTCCGTCGTTACGAACGTACAAGAACAAACTCAGAAAAGAAATGTATAGTTAATGTTAAGGATAAAGAGCCTTATTTGATTAGCATGAATTTAACAGGATATACCGCTGGAATTTTTCACTCGATCGGATCGAATCGATTTCGTTTTCGTAGCTAATGTGCCACCTCATACTAGAATCATTAATGCAGGTTCCATTCGTAATGATAGTCGCCGAAGGTGTGAGCCTTTCTGGCCATCATAACTAATCGCAAAATAATTTAAAATTGCACTCTCTCTATATTTGGATGGAAATCTTTTAGAATTCCGCATTTACATGATCGGAGACTATATGGTCGTAGTTTGACACCGTCTCGAAAGAAGAATGATGTTGTATTCGTGCCCATATGGTTACTCCGGAAACTTTCTTACTTAAGAATAAATAATCGCTTAGTTGGTCCTATCGATGGAAGGCGTGACACCCTTTCAGGAAGACTGACAAGTGCGGCGAATGTAGCATTCGGGGAATAGGCCCTTCATTTGTGTAGCCAACGAGTGGGGAGTGGTTGGCTTATGTGCGAGGCATTCGCAACGCTATTTTTATTCCGTCCGCTTCCGAACTCGAATCATTACGCCGCCTTGTGAATTATCTGCGGTTAGTCGGTGGAACATTAATGACATCGGGCAAAGACTAGATTAGATCTGGCGAGGTTTTACGGATCTACTCGTTCAACAGCGATCTCTAAATTCTCGGATTGTTACACGAAAGGAAATCTCCTTACCTGACTTATATAATTGGCTACTGGAAATTTGTCCATTATCGAAGATGCCGGACAGATTGAGAGGGTTGATTCTCGAGGAGTTCTTCCTGAGAATTCAAACCGTTTGAAACGCTTGTGTCGCGAAGGAAATATGATAGATGAAAAATGCATGATACACATGCTTATGCTTAATGTTAGACATAGAAATGAAGGAGAAAAATTCCGCCATAGCCGGAATTTTATGTTTTATGTAACGGAGAGCTAAGATTCATTTAATTCAGATACAATTTTTAAAAATATATCCTTGTGATAGTAGAGATTGACCGCTGTAAAAACACCGTTATTTCTGTAAATCAGGCAATATAAATCAATTGAAGTACTCCATATGAACTATATGTCACCTATAGCTATAGTAAGAATTTCTATGAAATTCATCAGAATTTTCTCATAAATTCCATTAAAGTTTTACCCATGGAATCCTTCCATCATTTCGATAATTTTCATAGATGATAACGAGATGTTTGTAAATCACTGTAAAAGGTAGAAACCGTCAGGGATTTTAAGACTCTTCGGTTGCATATGAAATTAAAAAATCTTCATTCTCGTACTACTTTCTAATCATGTAGTTAGGAATAAGAGAGAGTAGAAGTAGAAAGGGAAATATTCTAGCACTTCCCGTCGAATTTGGCAATCACATAACTGGACATCATTTAAGTAAGGTTGTAGACATTCATATGCGGCAAACTAGATTTGAAAATTCAAACCCGTCCATTGAAAATACAGAGCGTAACTAATGTGGACATTAATGATAATGTGTGTCTCCTCTAATTGTGATTTTCATGCAGCGTTCTCTCTATTAGTCACGGAACTCCCATTCGTCGCCTATGTGGATAACGATATTCCACACGTGTTTAATTCTGTGAGATCCAGATAAAACGGCGTGCCGTGTCACATCTGGTCCACAAACTGAGGTTTCTCCATCTCAAACTTAAAACCCTATTGACGTTTCTGTGAGGCGATTCCCTAAACAGATCGTACCATTCATTGTCGGACTCACGTCTTCCCGCCTATGAATGGAATTTCTCGCCCATCGCGAGATTGCTCGTGATGGATGACTCGACGTGAATTAAACATCGATGAGGCGAGCGATATTTCGGGCGCTCACGATCACACAAACTGCGCTATTTTCAATGTCCGTTTAAGTAAACTATGATGAAATTCCTCGCTAACCGCAACGAAAATGGAAATGTATTTCTCAATTCAGTTGAAAGGGTTTTCCGATTATTATTCGTGTTCCCATTCGTGATTTCACTCGGGAGAAGCAACGCGCGAGATAATCATTGGTGCTATATATGAGAGCCGTGAAATAAAGATATGGACTAGTGCTTTCACTAATACGGGACCGAAAGAGTGAAATTTCTGGGCGTGACTGAAAGGGGTTACAAAAATTGTCAAAAAATTATTCTTAGACTATATGTTACACACATACGTAAAGAATGTTTGAAATTAATAATTAAATATAAAAAATCAATATTTTGGGGAAAAATTCGTGAAAGTATACTTTTCAATCACATCATTGATAAAGAAGAGGTACTATAACTTAATGTAAATACGTTAAAAAAAAACGCTTAAAGGGCTATTGGTTAATACGTTGATGCCTTTTTCACGAAATATATTGTAATTAGATGAATCTTCTAACCGCTTATGAGGAATTTTTCCCTTACCCAGATCCACCACAATTAGAGTTGGTAACTTTTTCTGAGCAGATTCCTGAACTATCTTAAGTATGTCTGGAAATCTGAACAGATTCCAAAACACATCAGTACACAACTGAAAACTATCAAAAAGGCAATTAGAAAGAAAAAAGGCTCGGGGAAATGCTTAAATACATCTTAAATATATCTTCAAATTAACTTTAAAAAGAACAGCTTAGCGTTATGAAGAACGCTAACATGAAAAATAAAAATTTATTATATGCTGAAAGTGTATTTGTTGTACAGAATATTTCCGTTAATAGTTTTCATTAATTTTAACTGTTTCCATTATCTCTAATTATCATAAATTCGTGAAATTCCGAGTAAGCCAATGAAAGCTTAGTTTTATCCTTGGTTCTGCTTTTACCTTATTGCTTTAACGATTTCTTTCGACCGTTCACAGGTTTCCCATTATTAACGCAAAAACAGTTAGGATTAATTTTAATGAAAAGCCCTTTGAAGACTCCAACGCGGTCAGATTATCCTCTAGCTGCCGATTTACCTTGGTATATGATGTGTTGATTCAATGTTATATTTAATGTCCAGCATCATTTCCATCGTGAAAACAGAAAACCTAAACTATAGAGAGTTCTTCTAATTTTGCGTTGAGATTTCTTACATCGTCTGGTTTCGAGGCTTAGGCTTTCAAAAACGCTACAACGGTACAGAGGCAGTTTACCTACCGATCCATGGAAGTGAGTAAAAGTAGGATTATTTTAGAGCGCACTTGTTTCCAGCACTGTCGCGTAGTTCAATTAAATGAGATGCGCCGAAAAATGTTGTTTTCGAGGGTCTATAATGTCCAAATATTTGAAAATAATTAAGCAAAAGAGGATTTTCGATAGCGTGAGTTGTAGTGACACCTCGTATGCGTTCTCTGTAAACTTCTTCATCCATTATCTTTCCAGCAATTTTACAATAGCTTCGGCGGATGACTGAAAGCATGGGAAATGGAATGCGAGGGAAAATTCTATGACACCAATGCTCATTTTTATTATGAACATATTATTGAATATAAAACCTGAGGAAAGCATGAATCACTATCCAGCCAAAATGTAATATCTCGTTTCTGAGATAATAAACTATTAGAGTAATCAAATAATGAGTATAAATTTTTAATCTCAAACGGTAAATTTAGTATTAATTTTTACCTATCGGTGGGTAATATTGATATCACTTTTCATATACATTAGTGACTATTGAAATCAGTACAATCGGAACAATCTGGTAATGGAAGCTTATTACACTTATTACCCACTTATTTCCGCAAAATATCTTTAGATCGTGGATATAGATATGATGTACGAGTATGTATGTATCTATATACATATAATTTGATTTTGTATTTTTACGTATCGTTTCTTCATCCCATTTTCAATTTTCCATTTCTTGACTCAGTTCTCTTTTCACTACCTCATTCATTGATGCTTCAGTATGAACAATCATGCCATCTATTATGAGGAATAAAGGTAATTTTGCGAAGGAAATTCTTATGAAACTAGTTAATGAAAATCAATCAAAAACATCCTAGCCAGAAAATATATTTGTAGAATTGAAATATTTTTTCTATTTGAAACTGGCTGTTCTTCGATCGCGAATGGTAAAGAGATTTGATTCTCCAAGAGGGAGAAATCTCAATCCCTGACGGCGACTGAAATATATTCGCGTAGACAAGGTCGCATCGATTTCTTTTTATCGAAGAGGATAGGCTCACCGGATATGTTAAAACACTTATGATGACAATATCTGGAATCAAGAGGTACTTGCAGAGTAACGAGAGGTTAACTGGGGGCAGTGTAGAAGGGGTATAAAAGGGGTGAGTGATGAGGTATGTGTGCCGAGGAGGGGCATTCATTCCTCACAGCTTGCCTCCATCCGAGTCGCACACACAACCGCCCAAACCTCCGAGGGCGACAATGCGATTTGACAGATTACTAATGTGAGTCCCGCTGTAGCAATGTCCCATGAATCCTTTCATGCCGCTCTTATGGCGGCGGCGGTAAGAGGCAAGGGTGAATCTGATGCTGAGGAGGAACGCTTTCCTTGAACGCACAGGTGTTGCGGAGTAATCATCCGATGGAACGTTGGGAAATTCCTCCCGTGCATCGGAAGCGTCACGTAAGACTTGGGAATTCTCCTCGTTGGGTATTTACTATTAAAAAGTTTCAGGTCCTTCAACATTGCAACGTAACGTGCGTCGTGGTTGTCTATGATATATACGAGCATGAAAATTGATAATAAGGTTATATCCTAGTAATGCCAGGCTAAATACTTTGTCACAAAACTATATGCACCAAAAGGCTTAGTAAAGTGGATGAGCATAGCGAGAGTTGAATATTAGCTAAACCCCCAATCACCTAAAGATAACCCGGTCCTTTACAATTCCTGACCTATTAATTAACGAGTACGTAAATTAATTGAAAATGAAACCCAACCACAGACATATTTCACACCTTCATATGTCCAGTATTATTTTAAATGCTATTACTTCCTCAAAGAAGATCAGGATTCAAAATCAGCTACACTGCGTTCCAGATTTCCTGGTCAGTTTGCTAGCTGAAAACTCTAGTTAAAGTCTTCTTATCTTAATGCATAGCGGATTTATTTGCCAGCTCAAGGAAGGCCGCATAGAGACGACCTGGAATCACGATTTTTGCAGTACGGAAAAATATACATCGGATTTTTTCCCCAGATAAACAATTACTTCTTTCTAGAGAAACTGGAACGCAATACAGATGATTTTGGATTAATTACTTGTGCTACATGAACCTGAAACGCAAAAGATACTAATTCTTAAGAAAAAATATTCCAGAAAAGGTCATGAAAGTTTTGGATAGAAGAAGGAAAGCATTGAAACAGACCATGACTTATGATATTGAAACCATTGCTTCCCTATAGAGTTAAATCTTGAGGAAAATAGGCATTCGGGCATTAACAGAAATCCATAATATTTCATTTTTAGAATCGCAGAATAAGTAAGGATCGTGGATTATTTACAACTAATCATTTAAATTAAACTATTCTCTTGAGCATGCGTGTGTCAGGGGAAATTCTGGAGATATAATACCTTCTAGAGATATCTAAATACCTTCCAAGTGCTACATCTAAGTACAAGGAAACTGTATTTACAAGTTTATCTTCTTTGCTAAACTCTGCGGAAGCACATCAAATGTAGCTACTCTCAACTCCATAAGACTGAAAAGATATTACATGTTATAAATTCAGCACCCTTGAAATCAAGCTAAGTGAATAACACGGTGGGGTATTACAATCTTAGAGAAAGAATTGATAAATAAAGTTATTCAAGCTAAGGAACATTTCCCGACTAGTTACGAGGATGTTCAAACTGAATGAATGACCATCCAAGGTATGATACGTGACGGATATTTATCAATTATGAATAAGCAGGACCACGGCTAGGATTAAAAGGAAAGAATATAGATATTAGGAATGATGGATTTACTTTATACATTTGGTCAGCGCACACCCTTACGCAACCTTTTGTTGGGTCACAAAATTAAAATATTTAATGGCAGCGGTACATCATATATCAAATTATGGCTATAGGGTGATCGGAGACCCCGCTGGTCCAGCATGGATGATAGAGGGACTAAAGATTGATGATCTCACATCCGTGGAAGTGATGCCGAACCATTACTACATCATCAGAAAGCCAATGGAAATTTTGTTCGTCAGATTTTACGCTCTTACATCGAATACCCTTTCTGTTATGACTAAGACCTGTAAGTAACCATTTCTCTGGAAACTTCGTACTTGTGACCAATTAATATTTTTAAAGTTGACAATGGCAGATTTTGCACTACTTATTTTTACCCGATTTTACTCATATATATTCCTATGATTTATACCTTCTTTACTATTAATTATTATTACATACTTATAACGAGATCTATAATAACACTAAATGAAATATCCATCGATTCTCAACCGGAAAATACAATTTTACAAATAACATAATTATTGTGACATACTGGGCTCTCATAAAAAGTAACTAGTTAATGTAATGAGAAAAGAAAATAACTATAAATAACTCAACTCAACGGAAAGCATATTTACTTCACCATCTAGTAATCGCGTTGTCGGTTTACTTCCTAATGAACAAATGGGATATGCTGAAGTAAGAAATGAAGGAGAAAATAACACAAAAGACGTTGAATATATAGGAAAGAATCAT
This sequence comes from Pachydiplax longipennis, assembly GCA_036926295.1. Classification (NCBI taxonomy): domain Eukaryota; kingdom Metazoa; phylum Arthropoda; class Insecta; order Odonata; family Libellulidae; genus Pachydiplax; species Pachydiplax longipennis. The sequence goes on from JAVFKF010000004.1 coordinate 54,648,734, forward strand.
CTTTGGTTCCTAACCGGAACTGAGAGAGATATTAAAGACCTGTCAAATGTGGATACTTCCGCGACCGCACCTACACAGCAGCATCTCTTCTTTTACAACCACGAGTTTCGTAAGGGTAATTCGTCAGCTAACCTATCTCTAATTCCTCAGAAAAATCAGCTATGCCAACCAAATCAAGATGGGCCGAATAATCCAGGAATACTCGTATAATAAATTACGCGGTAAACTAAAGGGTTTCCTTCCATACGAAGAGCACAACGTAGGCACGCAGATGCAAGAAGAGACCAATCATTCTTCTCTCTCCATCCCCTTTTTCTCTTTACCTCTTTCCACTCTTTCGCGCTTCTTCATCATTCTGTTACTTCCTTCATTCAAATCATATGGTGTATTTATTTTGATTTTTCATTTCGCATTGTGTTATCCCCTGATTCACAGTCATAGTATTCATAAAAGTGCTTCGACGGCTGAGATGATTTCGAACCCACCAGGAATCAAACCCATAACGGTTTTCACCGAAAACAAACGCCCACTTGGATATCAGAGACGTCTCTTTACTCTCTCCACTATGTATACTTTCTCTACCGTTCATTGATAATTATTTTATGCTTTACTTTTCATCATTGCTTTTTATCATCTTTCTTCTTTTCTGTTTTTATTCTCTCCTTTTATGAATCTCCCGCAAAGTTTCTCTGCCTAATATTTCATTTCTTACCTACCCTACGTTTTTTCTTAACTCTTTCACCCTCACCCTTATTCTATAGTATATTTTATTCATATTTCTCATTATTTCCCACAAGCAATATTTATCATCGCTTGTGCAGACTTATCCCCTTTCCTATTTATTTCATCGTCCCTGCAGTTTCTTTTTCTTTCTCGCTCACTCTCTATTGCTTTTGCTCATAGCTTCATTTATCCTTTTCTCATAATAATCGATATTGTATATCAGTCTTACATTTTCTTCTTTGATTATTGCTATGTTAACTTTCTCCCAAAATATCTCTTCCGATTTTTGCAACAACTTCCCTCTCAATTTCTCTTGTGACATTTTGCCCGAGCTTTCTCTTGTCATTCTTATCGGCGTTTCTCTTGACATTTATCCGGGCATTTTTTCTACCTTTATACACGTGCTTATCTCGTCTCTACATTTACTTTCTTGTCTTTCCATCATCATTTAGAGCATTTTTTATCCACGCCTTATAGTTTCTCATCTAGTGCGCCGCAGTGCTCAGATTGAACACAAGAAAGCTCTTTGAGTCCTTATAGTTCTCAATCATTGTCATGTTACATCGTGCTCAGGCTTAAATTTGCTATTCAGTGGATTTTTAATTGTAATGTGTTGCCGCATTATTCAGAGTTTCCATTCAATTCTTGAAGGTTTCCTTGCCATTAAAGGTGAGTACGAACTGAAACTTGCTGTTCATAAGACATAGAAATGGCTGCGCATAGGTAGTGAACATGATCGACAATCTCTTCAAAGTACAGCAATCAATCGGAGACAATTAATGGCTTACAGAAAGTCCTACCAGTAACACAAACAAGAAAAATTTAAAAGCGTAAAATTTTATCTATTTAAAAATGAGGAGGATATGCAAATTTGTGCAGTTAGGTAAATATGTATCTATTTAGCTATACAAGCAATTTATGATCTATCCAAATCTTGAGCTAAATAAACTATCGAGTAAAAAATATTTTCGCAACAAATGCAACATTGAGAAGCAACGAATATCGCCGATATATGCAGAAAACGCTCGATGTAGTAGGTATTAAAACTGATTCGGAAGAGAAAACTTCACGATTCACTATCCAGTTGGTAACATATGTCATGAAATGTAATCGATGTTTATACATTGTTCAAATAAATGAACGAGTGATCAATGTTTTTTTGCAGCCAGCGTAAAGTTTCGAAACATCCCCAATTCCAAAATCGTTTAAATTAGATCAAAAATACAAGAAGTCAACAATTAACAACTATCAAGCGAGATAGCTTAAGCTTAGGGCAATAAAACAGCTGAAGCCGATACTGAGTATTAACTTACATAGGCATATTATTACTCAGTAGATAATAATATGTCTATGTACGTTGTTTAAGGTTGATAAAGTAGAAAGGGTATTGAGGAGCACTGAGGAATTCATATCTCTATGCCTTTTCCCTCCTCTTTTTACATCAGCTACCTCACCTTCTTCCCCTTCCCCCCTTTCATTCGCCGATAAACTGATGACCTCTCGAATAGCGACAGACACACCCAAGCGAATGAAGGCGCTCTGCCTTTTCCCTTAAACGCTTCTGACAAATGAGTGACGCGAGGCGAGTCCAGGAGCAGGTGCCCTTTTCCCGCGGATGAGACATATGGACCGCGAAAAAGGCCTCCTTTTTCGGGGGCGGCATTTGGGGAACCTGACTTGAGGAGATGATGGGAGGAAGAGCGGCTCTTCTCAAAGGACGAAGATGAGAAGGGTAAGATGAGCGGAGGAAGGGTTGAGGCGGAGGATGGGTCCATGGAAGGCTACTCTCCCCGATGGTTCCACTGGCATCATTTGTCATAGATCGTGAACGCCGCAGATCATAGGTGAAGCTTATAATTTTCTATGAACAGCAATCGAAGGTTTTAGTGTTATTAAAAGTACTTCGACGTCTAAGGCCATTTCGCACACTTATGACCCCACCGGTAATCATGGGCGAATCTAGTAACCGCCCAAGGAGGGATCGGATAGTATGTGGATTAATGCCTTTGGTGACAGCAATCCCAGCTTAGATTCCAGTGGAAGCCCTAATTGTCGGAATTAGCTCCACTAGAAGTGCCTTCTATACTACTAATATACTACTCCCCTAATTTTCCTCGATAACAAAAGATTTTACCCTGAAAATTCTTAATAGTTTTCAAAAAGATATTAACTATTCCTTTTTAAATATTCTCAGAAAATTACACCATTTACTCTCCAATAACAGAAGAATAATATATATGAAAGACTTTAACAACGTGAGGTTCCCTGTCATTGGAAATATTTCAGAGAATCCCATTAAGTTAAGTTCCATCAGCTTCAACGCCCAAGATAAAATTCACAGAGGAGGCCAAAATTTTGTAGAATAACGACATAATCGAAAAATTGTTCAGTAATACAAGGTTTTAAATAGCAACAAAGTAACTTTTACTTTCCACACAGAGGTTTCAGTGACTAGTTTCGGCTAGTAATAGCCTTGAAGTAATTGGGAAGCTTATTAAATAATAGGGCTTGAAGATGACTATTACTAGCCGAAACTAGTCGCCACTGAATTCTTACGTCCATGAATGGAGAACGCCTATCCAACGAGCTTGAGGATGCCTACCTACTTTTGCTAAATCCTTCGCTATCCCGAGTACGATAACGGTTGGAGTGCAAACGACATCGATTCCTGTTCAGTCTTTTTTATAAGAAATGACCTTAGCCGTGGAAGACTGGTTAAGAATCAAGACTAAAAGTCGGGAGAATCCTAATAGGCTAATGATGGTGTATATCACACAGTTCATCCGATGAATAATAATGAATGTATGTAAATAAATAATAAATAACAAAGACGTTTAAATTCGCGAAACAGTTACTCGTCATTTCCTGCGAGAATTAGAAAATGTTAACTGATAGAAAAGTAAGGATATAAAAGCTCGCCAAGTATCCCTTAATAAAGTTTCAAAGCAGGCATTGACTGTATGCGGCTATTGGTATTTATGATTAAAAAATCAAGTTATTATTGATAAGTTTTATACTTGCGGTTTTTTAACTATTTTAACGGACTCCAAATGAATGAATAGAAAGGTTTTCCAAATTATCCGACATTTGGGCTAGAATAGAGGCTCTGATATATTATGGAATAAAATAAATTTCATACGTAAATTATAGTAACATGAGCATAGCCTTCTTCTATCGAAATCCATTACCAAAATGCTTTTCTTAAGCTCTTACCTGCGACATAATCGGAATATCGCAGATCTGAAAAAAAAGATTATCAAAGGGCGAGACAAGTGTAATTGTTTATGGCAGCTATTTATTCTATCAGCTTATGAAATTATCAATTAACCTTTTAACTTCCACTTTGATACAATAAATGCTGTAGACTTAGAGTGATCGTAGAAACACTTCAATATCATATTTTAATTCAAGCTCCTCATTGCATTCTAGGGAAATCAATAGTACTAGTATAAATCAATCAGGGATAGGGGGCCACCCCTTTCCCTATTAGTAGTTAAATTTGAACATTTCAGCATATACATAACCTATGAATACTTTGAATGAATGAATAATATTTCATATACGAAGAATTGCGTCACTCACGTAGATATCCCTTCGAATTTCCCGGCTTAAACCCGTATGAAGTTCAGGTAGCAGCCACCCGCGGCTCCTGTCATGTAGAGCCTCAGTTGCCTCTAGCGGAAATTGTTAGAACTCTCGACGTAAAGGTCTTGGTTTTGCGGAATTTTCAACATTGCCTGTTGTAAGGATCATATTCAATCGTTCTTTTAAAGATAAATTTAGAGTTGAAACCATGATTATTGCGTTTACTTTTCATTAACTGAGCATAACCTTGCATTGAAGGAATAGACATTTCGTTATATGCGCTATTTTACTATTTCTCAACATAATTTAAAACGATGATGTATTTCAGTCATCACTTAAGAATACGAGTATAAAAACTATGGTCGTCTTTGTAAATAAAAAGAAATATTACCCTTACTGAACATTTTACGCCCGAATTCAATTAGAAAAACCACACCATAATCCTTCATACCGCCTGCAACGATAATTGACGTATTAGTTTTAGTATAGTTTCAAAATATAACCTCAGTGTCTTGATTAAAAATTCATTAGTGGATATATACGACATTCAAGTTTGATTTATAGCAAATTTATCCATATTTATTCAAAGAAGGAAGAGTTTTTAAGAAAATTGTTTAAAAATCCCCTAATGTTTTCATATATTTATTTTACTTCAAGTGCCACATCCTTCACCTTTTATGATACTATAATGGATCGAAATTTAAATTTAGAAATACGTTTAAGTTTATGATTTCCACTTTTAATTAAGAATAAATTTCCACTTTTAATTAAATAAGTCTCTTCATCAAGTAACTCATTGGTTTCTAACCTTCACTAGCTTATTCACAACGCAGCCTACGACGGTTTCATAAAGTGTAAATAATTATACCTTGCCACTTTCCTTTTGTTACCAACAAAACCAATTTTACTGGGCATAAATAACGTCTTTTTAAATTAAAATTTTGAACATAATGCACTCAAAGTTGTAAAGTAAAATTATTGATTTCCATTGTAAATTGTTAGTTCACAAGCACATAAAAATTTTCCGTTTCTATAACTTCTTTGATAAAAATTTAAACCATGTATAGTAGTGAAATTAGAAAACATTTTTTAAATCTTATAAGACCGCGATAATTGGTATCTAAAATAATTTTCGAAACAAGAAGCCATTTAGGATACCGTATGATGCCTTTCATCCTATATTTTTAAACTGCTTTTCAAATTACAAGGATTTAAATCTCATACTGTATTATTCGATTCAAATCGGCATAATACATTACCTAAAATATAATTTTCAACTCGATCTTATTGTTTCTATGATTATTAGTAGGAAGATTTTACAAATCCATAATGTTCTTTCCAAAATCCTCCAACTGATGAGGATGGTGTGGATGATTTCAAATAATAATGTGCGTGACGGGTCATGGGGTTGTCTGCCTATTTTGTACAGTAGAAATCCATCTGCCTTTTTTCCATTCCGTAACGTGGCGTAGAGGTGAGGTGGTCCTGGAATTAATATTCTCAGTTGGTGAGGGGTCTCATAGGAATAATGAGCCAAGGGCGTGCAGTTTCAGGGGAGTCGAAATGTGGGAGCGTATAATTGGAGGGAAGAGCGTGGGCTCATGAAAACAAACGGCGTGACGAGAGAAGCAGCGAATAGACACGTCCAAGGGGACATTTCCGGCAGCACTGGAATTATGCGTGTGGGAGGAGTAGACTGTGGGAAATTCGCCCTGCGGCAGCTAACAGAACGAAGCCAGCAGGATCACTGCCCGTGGGAGTTAATGCAACGGATTTACTATCCAATTGAAAAGTGGTCTCTCCTGTTTTTTAAATTAAATTTTCCTAGCATTCATATTTAAATCTAAGGAATATGACCTCATTTTATTTATATGCTTTAGAAAAGCTGATTCGCTTTTATGTGAGGGTGTCAAGTTTATACACTTACCCAATTTTTTTACCTTGTATTTCAACTTATGTTGCGACAACTCCGTATCCTTATACTAACATACATCGCAATAGAATTACTTATTCTAAGATGTCATATTAAATATTAATTATTTACATTGTGTACCACAATTGTTCTATGGTTTCGAACAGACATACTGGAAGGGAACAGTGAATATATTGATCTATGGTAGGAATCACTGAAAGCTATTTTAACATTTATACTTCCATAAAAGTCAGATGAGATTTCCAAATGGATAATGAATTTTCTAATCGCTAACTTAAATAAATTATCTAAGTAAAAGAAAATTTTATTTTTTACCAGCGTAGTAAATGATCAATTTTGATTCTATTTGTTTTATGTCCTATAGATCTCTCTTATTATTTTTTTTACATAAATCTACGTTCTCTAAAGACGTGTATCAACCAGAAGAAAAAGACCGTTGGTTTGTATTACGGTATTCTTTCTTGATTTACGATTCGGTCTAAAAGGAATTAAAAATCTATGAAGGAAATATTTACATAAGTGTCATCGAATTGATATTACGATCCCTTATGGATAATTATTCGTTTAAGTTGCGATGGAAATGTTCAATAAAAACTTATCGACGAGGATGGGATTCGAACCCACGCGTGCAGAGCACATTGGATTAGCAGTCCAACGCCTTAACCACTCGGCCACCTCGTCTGACAATATCGGCTACATTATCATACTCGTGTGTTGTAGGAACGACACATGTGCCTCGGGCATTTTTAGAGTAAGGCATTCCATACTGTATGCTGCGGCACTCTATAGTACCGCCCGAAATGGTAAGTACGCCGCGAGATATGGTAAGTGTGCCGCAAGATGTAGTAGGTGCGCCGTGAAACATATGATGGTAGTGTCGATGGGAAACTAATTCTTTGCGAAGTGTTTTTGATTTTTTTCTGCAGAGTAAGTTTGCGCAAATAAGAAAAGTTTGCCGCGGATGGCATTTGATGTATACAAATTTCAATAGTTTTGCACCATTGTTTATTGTTCGGTTGGTAGCTACTGCAATAAATTTACAGAATGAAATAGAATAAAATTTTCTACTCTATTTACCATTAGAAAATCTTATTGTATCTGATATTCTACCGGGCATTTTCTAGTTTTTCGTTTGCTTAGAATGTTGAGCGAATCTACCATAAGCAGAACTTTTGCGTGGGCGGATTTAGGAACCGTCCAAGGGGGAGATAGCATGCGGGTTGCGTTCTCGCCTTTGGAGACAGCGATCCCTGCTTCGATTCCCGCTGGAAGTTCATATTGTCGAAATTGCTTGAACTTGAAGTCCTTTCAAATATACTACTCCCCTAATTTTCCTCGACAGCAAAAATGTATTCTAAGAAGAGATTACTTTATAATTCTTAATATTCTTCAAAAATCTGTTCACTAATCTTTTTTTAGTGTTCGCAGAATATTACACCATTGGGTTTCCAATAACATAAGAATGATTTATGTGTAATACTTTGAAAACGTTACTTTCCTTGAGATTGGAAAATTTTCAGAAAATGGCACATTTTCACCATCAAGCTCCCCTAAGCTCAACCAGGCTTCGATGAAGAAGATCCGCCAATGAAAATTTGTAAGGAACACGTTCCAGTAACCTCGCGACATCTGTACTATGATTTTGATTCTACTTGCAAATTGTATCATCCCTAAGCAGAAGACACAAGATTAAATTTCGTTTTTTACCGCAAAACAAATTCTCGTCCACCGGAGTGCCCAGGGACGGGTTGTTAAAATTATGTACACCAAGAGTGGATTTGTAAATCTTAATATACCTTATTTTAAAGTCTCATGACCATGTTTTTGATAACCTTCATATCCGATGTTTTCTTTTATTATAAGTTGATTTCCAAAACACCTGCATTGCAAGAGCAGATTCATAATATATATACAGTCACGCTTATGTAGTACATTTTGATGTATATTTTAATGTTTGAATTGAACGTTAAAGGTGGGTTCAAAAGTTGTGATTTAATGGACGAATTGATTCTACTCTCGGAGAACTAAAACGCAATACGATGTGCATATATTTATATTGTCGCTCTTCACATTTAGAGGGAGCTGTTGCTGGCGAAACGCCCTTCGTTGCATCGAGGCATTGTGGGTATGTCCGAGGAAGAGGTTTGAACAAGCTGAGCTAGCGGTGTTATGCAATGGTCTTACACCTCATGTTTTCCATGAAATCAGGCAGAGCTTTGGAAGATGTCAAATTATGTAAAACGCGTCAGAGCAATGAATGACGAAGATTGTACGTAAGTAAGCATTTATAGTATGAATTTGCCTGTTTCTAATTAAAGTAAGCTGATTATTCCAAAATATTTTGTTCGTCAAAGTTTTGTCAAACTTAGTTAAACTTTATCATCAAGTCGAACAGAAAGTAACCGATGTTTGGTCGGAGAGTGGCGGATCCCGAAAAATCAAATTTTTGGATGAACTGCAATAGCAAGGGTAAGCAGATGTGAAATATCACGGTTTGATGCATTTCAAGCATTTACATCCGAGCAGTAGAAACAATTACAATTGTAGAAATTGAATAACCTTTAAGAATATGAAAATATTTTTTACTAATTAGTAGCATTTTGTTCCATCTCTTCGCTTACTCACTTAGTGTTACTGATTTTTTCCAGGCAACGCCCGCGGGAAGTTGGCGCCATTTGACTAAGGTTTGCTATATGATTATTTTTATCGTACTATCATTAAAGGATTCGTATTTTATAATGATGAATAGTTGGAAAAAACAACTGCAATGTGGTCATTCATTATTATTACTTTAATGGCCCTTGTCTTGCTATATTTTCATATGTGGATGCGGCTTTTTCACTCAGGTCTAATAGAGAACTGGAAACAGAGGTCTGTTGTGAGCCAAGCCCTCCCGGAAAATTGCAAAAGGCTGAGTTGGCAATGGAAAAATATGGGGGAGGTCAACATAGCCACCACAAGTATTGGAAAGATGCAGCGGAAGGAATTCCTATCCATAGTCTTAAGCTGAGAAACATCGAGATATTCAAGATGAGTATTAATTACATTCGAAATGAAGATAGCTTTTAATTTAACGAAGATAATGAAATATTTAATATTATTTCTTAGTACATTTTTTAACTATCCTGGATAAGAATATAGCATATTCAAAGAATGGCAATGAGTGCCTAAATTTAGTTAGCTCTTACGTGACCGACAGAGGGGTCGGAAATAATTTTTCTCCATAAACTATAACTTTGCTTTTGATATTTTGTTTTAGGAGGAAGACTATGGAAGAAGTATGTGAAAGGAGGAACCTAGCTGCCGCAGTACATGGGGGAGCAGAATAGAATCCCACAGCATGATAAGGATATTTGATGTCATACTTCGAAGTGTTATCTATTACATCGATATAATTTTTTATGTTATTGCCATATCAAATTTTAATTTTTCATTGTTACAAACAAAACTATGATATAAGAGCTATGCATGTTGTATAATATTCACATGTGTGCACCATTGCTGTTTTAGTGTGTCTTTGTATTGATTACTGTATGTTCTAAATAAAAATGAAAATTATAATTTTGGGCTCATATTTCATAAAATAACTCCTATTGGTATATTCTAATGTAAAATTATGGAAAATTTTAAAAAACTGTAACCTGCTAAATGCAAGTTTTTTAAGTTTCAACTCTTACGTAGCTACTACTGAAAATCGAAAGTTTGTGGAGAAATATCACTAAAACGCTAGTCATTTTAAATAGCAGCAGTAGGAGAATAAATTGAGATATATAAGTCTTAAATATGGCATTATTTTAAAAAGTAAAATTTAAAAATAATACATGCTAGTCCAATGTAATTTTTAATCGCCGCCTTACCACGAAATGCATGTTGGGTAAAAAATGGCGATAGTCATTTATAATTGCAAAATTGGCAATCGAGCAGGACGCAAAGGAAAAAGAAAAACAAAATGGCCTGTTTAGAATTCAAAAGTTACAGAATAAAATTTAAAAACTGAAAAAATTTGAATTAGCGCCAATCCGTGCGTCATACTACGTCACGATAACGTCAAGGACTTCCGCTTATGAAAGGGAAAGTTGTGCTCAAAGGGTTAAACTCGCAGAGCTTATTCGTGAAATTCGGAAAAAGGGTTAAAATTGGCGATTTTGCCCTTGAACGACCTCTAAATTCTGGATTCGTCCTTCAAAAAACGCAAGTAAATTCCGCAAGGTTACGGTGGCGCTGCATGTACTAATGAGATAGTAAAATTAATACATGTAATACCTCCTTGGAGTCCGGAAGTGGAATAGCTATGCTGATAGACGAACGTAATCCTAGAAGGAAAATCGGGGTTCAAACCCAGGCGAGGTCAAATTTTTTCCTCATTTTTTTTCCTAGTTAACCTCCAATTCCTATTTATTTATGTTATATATATTTTATATAAATTTTATATATTATGTATATATATATAAAATATGGATATTTTATTTCTTATATCTATTCTTCGATGATTTTTTATTCTGTATAATAAAAAGTACAGAACTTTTGCACCGGCCTCGCATGACATCTCGATTATGAAAACATAAGGTAAATGCCAATGTTTAAAAGGGACCAACATTTCATTCCTTTTCACCATATCAGATATCTTATAGCCTTCATTGAATCGAAATAAGTACTCAGAGAAGTAATCAAATTCCATCTTTTCTTCTGAAAATATATATTTTAAATTGTTACTATTTTGGAGATCAAATAACATATAAAATTTGATGATATTGATGTATCTAATGTGGTCATATAAACACACAACTAATGAATGGATTTTCATAATCATATTACAATTTTTCTATTCAAGTAAATCGCCAAAATTCTGGAGATAAATGCTATGTTTAGCATGCTAAAGTTTAGAAAATGAAAAAATTTTAAAGCTTGATTTAGCCAATGAAAACAATACAGCATTTTTATAGTTATATTTTTCAATGATTAATTTTTATAAGAATAAGTATGATCTTAAAATTCTATTTCCATATTCATCTTACTGTTTGTCTTAAGCTACCTTTTGGATCCCATTGTAAAGGCCTCATGCTATTTATGAGTTTTTATTAAATAAATAAATCATTAAATCTGAGTAAGTTAAATATGTATGCATATTATTTATTAAAGTTCTCTTTCTACTTCATATAATTATTTATTAGATTTCTGTGACTAGCCAGCTAAGAACAGATACATAGGGCATATCATAGTTGGCACAAAAATAAAAACATTCAAAATACCAAAAATGCATGAAATGCTAAATAAATTTATAAAGAAATAATTTAAAAATCTAACATTGCTGTTCATGAGCTGCTGGAGGTTTAAATTAAGCTCTTCAGTTATGCCATAACATACAGACATTGGAAGAAATTTAATAAAAATGAGGTCCTAATTTCTACAAAAAAATCATTAATTATGATAAGATTAATTTCAGAATGATTTTCTCATATCCCTCAATAATATAAGACATATATTAAGAATAAAGGACCATATATAACTAAAATTATATATATATGTTTCTTGAAAATTTAAAAATACATAAACAGTGTGAACAATTTTTAAGGCCAGTGATTTAGGCAGCAGCTCTAGTTTTCATTTTCTCTCATAAATGAATGTGGAAAGAGCTAATTAGCTAATTAATACCAAAGTTCTATACAAATATATTATAGGAGTAAAATAAATCTTAAATCAAATAAAGATTTATAAAATATAAAAGATTTATGTCAAATGAATCTTGATACAATAACCACTACAGTGTTTTATAGTAGCAATTGTCTTAAAGAAGGCCAAATTTTAAACTTTTTAAATTCCTACCTTACAATTTAGCCAAGATAAACACAAACATAAATGTCTATCCTGATATTTGAAAATGGGGCACTGTGTTCTTTGAAGTAGTTCTGAATAAATATGCTTTTCTTTGAACTCTGATAGAATTTTTATTTTTATAACACGCTAATAATTGATCCATCAAGTGACATGCTATTGCTAATCAGCTGACATAAATTACACTTTTCTGCTACAGCTGCAATTGTCTCTTTCTCTATCATTTTAACTCTAAAGCTTCCCAAGAAGAGAGACAGAGAAACTGCAGTTAAACAAAATGCTATATTTGAATGAATGAAAGGAAGTATTTAAGCACTTATAGAATTGCATCTTAAAAAAGGAACAGAGGCTAAACAGAAGTGAAAATCCTGTTATTATCACCCAACATCAACAGGGGAAAGATTCATCCTATTAACAGAGTGGTATTGACTAGTAGTCAATTGGTAACTTGGTCAATTTAGTTATTTGGCTAGAATATCTACCAGGGAACTGGGAGAGCTAGGCTCTAGTCCCAGTCATGCCACTTCTCAAATATTTCGTCACAATATCACTTTAAATATTGTTTAAAAATTTATTTTAAAAACAGGGAAATACCCTGTTGTGGTGATCTTACACCCTGGAACAGAATAAGTTTCTGAAATATTTTGAAAGGAGAACTGAGCTAAATAGAGATATGCTGCTAGAGTGATGTTGATGCCTACAAAACATGTAGAAAATTCATGCTACAGTTTCTTTTGAAAAATTTTAAACCTTATCAGAAATAAATAACACAATCCTGTGATATTAATCACACTATTCAATCAATAGGATAAAAAGTAGATACTTTAATAAGTTAGAATTGTAATGTATAAAAATTATATAATTTCTGAAACTTTGATTATGCTACATGTTTTGAAGCATGTTGTTGACACAAAACTCATTTAACAAACAGCCACCTCATCTCATTTAAAAAACAAAAAATGACATGGATGGGACTGCATATGGCAGGGGCAGCCAACAGGTCAATTGTGATCAACTCATCAATTGCTAAGAACTATCAGTCATCTCATTGATATAATTTCCAACTTCCAAAATATTTTAACTACTCCAAGGAAAGTAAGTTGGTAATACAGCATTATTAAATTGACAATACTGTTCCACTGATGGAATAAAAATACAAAGTAAGACACAAAGTTACTGGAATAAAATTGAATTATATTTTAGCTCGAGTAAATCCTTATTTTTTTCAAATACTGGTGCAGTCAAACAAATTGGCAATATGGACTACACACAAGATGCAACTATGCATAAAGAGAAGCAGAATATGGAAGAAATGTACACGCAGAGGACAAAAAGGAGTAAAAATTTGTCTTGCATAAACATTCAATTTGAGCTGCGTTCTTTTTGTCTTTACTTTTCTTCCATATATTTAACCCATTAACAGCCATCCTCCATCATATGATACTTAATAAATAAAATAAAAGTGACAAACTACCTAATGAAACACCAGATGAACTACTGCAAAAATTGCTTTTCCAAGTAAAAATAATACTTATAAACAAATAGAATGCTTATTCTCATTTGTTGCATTGATATTTTGAACAAGAGTGCATTGATTGAAGCAGCAAACTTAGATGCAACCCTCAGCATCATAAAAGTACAACCCTGGGAGTTTGACATGGAAGTTGCAAAGGATACTCATGACAGTGACTTTAATTAATTAATTTAGTTAAATGCCTTTTCAAATGCAAGAAAAATCTACAGCTTTGATCCCATAAATATTTTAGTCTTAATTTCTTCGAGGAAGTTTCTCAGCAAGCAAAGAATCCACCCTCAGGAGGTAAATTTAGGGGAAATTAGGTTTAAAATCAAATTGGCAAATCATTAATGGAAAAAAAATTATTTACACACCTCAATTTAAATTAAATGTATATTTTTACCTGTAAGATAGTTATTGCTAATGTTATTGTCTAATGTACTTTCAGTCTTTTAAGCATATTATCTTGACTGTTAATTTCTATGCAATAAGCAGTCTTTAAGCAAGAGTTGATCCTATTTATTTTCTATTGGAGAATTCCAATTAATACCTCTAAAATCAACTTCTCCCTATAAAGTCAACTTCATTTTTATGGTCACTTCATTCTCAGCTCCCAGAATCCAAATTATCATGGTCAAAACTACATTCATGTTTTTGTTTCGTTCTATTTGATGTGTCATCCAGGAGGTGGTTGCTGTTGAAAAATTCTCCAACTAATTCTCTAATGAAAAATCATAAGCATGAATGTACTGGATAACGAATATTAAATTAACACAATCTACATTGATAATTTGTGATCAATTTGAGAATAGTATATTTTTCTAAGAGTATGGCAAACTGATATTTTTCTTGATATTGAAAATCTTTAATTAGCAAGCATTAATTAATACCATGGGTAGATTAATAATTCTGTGAATCTTAAATTACAAATCTTCCTCTCATGACATGTGGATGCTTTTGATTTAATCCATAATCTGATTGGAATTCGACTCATGAAATGATGGATATTGGTCTACTTTTGATTCCCCAGCCCAGCTTTTCAACCAGTGTGGCACTCAGTAACCTAAAATATCATCAACTTCAAAATCTGTGAAATTAAAATGTGAAAATTGTCAAAATTTCATATTAGTCAAATTTAGACAAGTTTTTGAGAACTGAATGAAAGCAATAAGATAATAAAGGAAATGCTGGGCATGACATGAAACCTTCTGTCACACTGCACTAGGATTCCAAGCACTACATTTGAGGGAATCTCCAGTTTCAATTCCACTCAAGATTCTCTACAAGACTGTCTCTTATTCTGATACTATAGCTCCATATTCTTCTATGATAATCAGATTTGATTGCTTTTAATATATAACTTTTATTTTTCATCTACTAACTACAAAAAAATGAAAACTTCTCTTTCAGCAATATTTAGAGATTCTTACTTTTCATAGTAAAAGATGACATTATTTCTAAAATTTCATTTCCTTATAATATCACTTTAATATTTCCTCTTAAAAACTTTCATTCTCCTTGGCTCAATACCACGATTTTTTTAAAGTTAGTTGATTTCTTACAAAACATGCATTCATGCATACAAAACATGCATTCATACATGAATTTAGTCTACATAACTTCTTGTTTGAGACATTTCTTTATAATGGTTAAACTGATTATATCGTTTATTATATAGCTTCATTAACACAGTCTTAATTTTCAAAGTGCTATTTTCTGTTTCAATGAAAATAATAGAGATGTTTTCAAAGAAAACTTAAATATATGTTATATATATGTATCTAAACTAATTTAGAAAAACCTTTCAAAACGATTTCAACTGCTTTATTTTTAAATTCCTATAACATTCAAAGCGTGTAAATAGTTTTCCACAACTAATAAATGTTGCATCTTTAATCAGTAAAACTGAAGTAATTCAATTATGTTTTTATGTAAGGTTTTAATTGTAATAAAATTTCGTAAACCCCACCTGTCCATATTATTAAAACAGCAAATATTTTTGTTATTTATTTATACTCCCCTGAATATACTTAGGTATGAGTTCTATGTTTCAAATTTTTACAAATTACAAAGTATTACTTGAGAAAATTGCTTCAATGTTATTTTAGTAATTGAAGATTTAAAGCCATTTATCAACCCATATCTTTGCAGGTTAACCAATGAGCATGGATTGAAGAAAGAACTTCAAGCAAAGATCTTTATTGCAAAATTGTTCACAGGGTACATTTATTTCAGAGCTCAATAAAATTATTCTAATCTATTCTAAAAAAATTCATTCAAGACCTGTTCTATTTCCAACCTTTTAAATCTATGGGTGTAATAGGGAATTCAAACCCTGACCCTGATCTTGAAGACTTTACGGTTTATTTAATTTCTCCTGCTGCAGCATCCACCTGGACAATTCCTACCACTGCACTTGATTCTACCAGATGGCAGTACTGCTTCAATGGTGGTATTCACAATAATTTGGAATCAGCATTATCCTGAATACGACCATTAGTAAGTAGCACTGTCAGTTGAGAGTATAAACACAGAAGGCCAACTTCTGATCTGGAAAATAAAATAATGCAAGGATGATTAGTAAAAATTAAGTTTTTAACAAAATTAAATCTGAGGGACTTAGAATAAATTTTCAAAGAAGTTAACAGGTTGAAAATGAGCATAAAAACTGCCTATGAAATAATTCCTGAAATTTCTAGAGCAGCTAAAGCTTCATTTTAGATAAATGCAGGAAGAAAGTATCACTACTATGATCCAAGATGTAGGATGGGAAAATTTAGATACAAGAAATAAAAGTGGTAGGTAAGGGTTTCTATATAAAAATGTAACTGGAAAACTTCTATGAAAGAATCGAATAACAGAATTAAGGAGCCAGATCATCTTGGGGGAAACGATCAAAAATATTAATATTTCTAACCAAAAGAGCACAATAATATATCAAGTATTTTGTCTATCGATGAAATTTCAAATCTAAAACAACAATCCATCGAAAATGTAAATTTACCAAAGCATAGAAGACTTGATTAGAATATAAATGAATAGCTATTATGGCAAAAGCATTAATAAAGAGGAGATCAGTACGGAAGTAGTACGGAATGGTTAAATTACATTAGAAAAATCCTATGCATTTCATACTTTTTCCAGCTAATACCAAGTAAATAAAATAGGTATAAACTGCAGGTAAAATTTTATCGATAAAACTATGAATGTCTATCAAAAACTCAAATTGTAGGATGTTTCTTGAATTTCTTTCTAGTTAAATTTTATGCTGTATATGACAGGCGAAATTTAGAATGAAAATTAATTATGGTTGAGCCGTTTCTGGAAATTCAAACAATACCTAAAATAATTTTCTTTTCTTCGCCAAGCTTCTAAAATCGGATATCCCTGAATACCTCCCTGATAACTTACCTCTACAAGATAAATTTTTAAGAATCACACCACCCAGTTGTTTCTTTGGGTGTTATACAAGTTTTAACATTTACCACAGAATCTAAAACCTATTGGAAACACTTTCAAACAATCGACACCAAAGTAATATTGCAAAGAATGACTGCAACAATAATTATGAATCGGTCTATTTCCATCACTGAAATACCAAGAGAAGGAATCACTTACATTGTCGTTAACCCACGTCCATGACACTATCGATACCTTCGATATTTGCCGATACACAGCAGGTATCGAGAGCATCGATATTCATGGATACTTACTGTAAGAGGGATTTTTAAAATTAAAAATAATTAACAAATTTCAATTCAGCTGGTTAACCGAGATTTTACTTGCATTAAATGGTTAATGATATAATAAATTTTCAAAAATTATTAGTTTTCGATGTCTAAAAGGATAAAAATGTAAGTAGAAAATAATAAATCTGCAACCCATTGCATTATCCGAAATGAAATATGAGAAAGAGTTAGTAATTATATAACAATGAATTTAGAAACATTTTATAACAAATCTGCATGAAATGTAATAAAATGTAGTCGATTTTTATATACCTGCTTATTATAACCCTGAAAAGAAATATTAAAATCGATAGATTTGCCAAATAAAGGTCCGGATAGCCTTTCATTTTATCACCAATGAGCAAATACCAAATCATATTTTCGATCTGTAGAATACAATTTGATTTGGAGTCCATACCACATTTTAGGAGCATATGATCGAATTGCTTAGACTGAATCATCAATCAACGAATGATTATCTAATGTTTACCTTCCTGGAAATCTTTTTCTGAATCAGGATAACAAGGATAAGAAAAATATAAACATGAAATCGTTCCAGCAAATAAAAACAACTGTATGGTCCAGTCATGAGCGGTTCCAGCTAAAATTATACGGGGAAATTAATGTCTACTCCAATTAATTTATTAATAAGAGAGAAAAAATAAAATAGGGAAACATAATTTTAAGGGAAACATAATTTTAAGCGACGAATTTCGTTCACGTACCTTGAAATTAATGTTATGTAAAGGAAAACCATAGTTGAAATAAGAAAGTTTTCATTCCTTTATAGTTCGATACATGTATATTAAGTATGCCAGGCAATCAATGAGCATAAAAGCTCTTCCGCAAACGATGCTATTGGAAGGCAATTTGAATGTGAGAATGATACGTCTCAATGTTCAATGCGATCCGTTACCACAGTTGGCGAATTTCCAGATCCTCTTTAGACAAATAGTCGCATTGCGATGAAGGAAATGATCTCAACGTCATTCCAATAAGGCGTTCTCCAGTTATTCACCTTACGTGACACATTCGCGACGTTACGCACATACAAAGATATAAACAGTAAAACTGGGGTCATTAAACCTCATATGATACGAAAAGGATGAATCATTATTCACAAATGTCTCACAAGAGCAATTTATATTGTTTCACTACCTATTTATACCTAACTATATCATAAAAACATACAGTTTCTGGTGGAAACAAGGGAGTATATAGGCTGATCGCATATCTCCCTTTTCGATTCTTCTGTCTTCTTGCTATCTATAAGAAATGAATTTGTCCGACATCTTTTTCTTTGATTTCGGCAAGAAAATTTAAGCTTCCCATCTTTAGGTATATGCAGGTAATATACAGTTTAAATTGAGCTGCTTTTGGTCTATGAAAATGATGATAAGTTCTTATCTACGTGGAAACGTTAACCTCGTTGAAATCCTTTCAGTTTAAAAATTATCATGTTTTGTTAAAGCTTTGCATCATGGTATTTTACCGAAGTATTCGAAAATATAAGAACAGGCATTATCGTTTAATCGTTGCACATTTCACTCTGTTTAATGTAACATTTACATGTACAAAAAGCCTAGATTCTTTCAATCAATGTCTTCAAATAAGAAGTAAAATATCCTCCGAATATGGCGTAATAAGTACTCCACTTCACCTGAATTAAAAACCCTCCTTCAAATAGAAATTTTTATTTATTCCGAGTTAGCTTCCAATATGAAATTCAAGCTTCACTGATTGCTCATAATGACTCCAGATAGCATATTTTCAAACTTATGGAGTAGTACACCTATTTTTATTCATGTTAGGAACTTTGCACGATTAACAAATATTTTATCATTTGAAATCGTCTTGATGTGGCCTAGAGACTTCAAGATTTTTCAAGATTACTTTTCTCCATAATAAATATCGCTGGCAAAAAAATATTAAGGAGAAAAGAAAATTATTATGCTCACAATTTAACAAAGTTCCTCATGCATGAGATAATTCATCCACCCATCATAACCCCAAGACAAAAAGGTGAATGATTAAACCAGAGATATATTATCCACCGGCGCATATAACAATCCCTCATTGTTTTCCCTCCCTCTAAATGGCAAAAGACTCATAAAGAACGGGAGTTCGATAGCGTCGGCGAAAGGTAAATGAGCGTCCCCCAACCAAGAGGAAGGGTTAAGTTTTATCGACCCTAAAGAAATCCTCCGAACCTCTATTCATTCATAGCGCCGATCCCCGACGTACGTGAGGAGGAAAAGCACATCGCGATCAGTGTTTGGTGCACGTTCGATATTCCGTTTTCGCTTTCACCTTCGGCTGTACAGTTGACGGCGGTGGAAATGCATGTGTCGCCCACGCGCGGAAAGGTGAAAGATATATAGACATCCTCTTTTTTCCCAAAGATAAGAGTGGCGCTTACAGGAAAAGGGGATGAATTTTAAGAGCGTGAGTTAGAGCTAAAAGTGGATACGGAAAGAGACACGGATCGGTGAGGAAATTACGCGACGTCTTCTTCGGTTTGCTGATGCATAATGATGCCATCTGCTCCGTGATGCGTTTATGATTCGACAGATGCGTTTGTTTTCGAGTTTGCACAGGGTCTTGCAGAAGGATTTCTCTGACTATGACTGAATGTTTCTTAATATTTCGGGTGATATTTTGCCTCTAAAGTTCGAATAAAAGATGTGCATGTCTTCTTAATTACCTTTTCACGACCGAAGGATAGATCTGTAGGTTTTCTAATAATTTGTATCGGAGGTCAGATATAATATTTTGCCATGCAATAGAAAATTCGTAAATATTCTGTAAAGTAGTAAAGTGTGAATACTCGGTGTAGAAATAATTGGACCAAAATGGGCATTACAGAGCTCAAACGAAACGAAATTATGAAGCATTAATATGTTTGAAAATTTCTATATCATAAGTAAATATTAAACAAAATAAGTTAATAATTTGACTAAAAGTAAAAACTGCTGAAGTATTTCAAATGTTCTAAATATCCATTACTTAAAATAAATTTTATTAACATTATTTTTCCCTCGCTAAAGACTTCAGAATATCCATATGCTTTTTACCTTTTCCAACGATGGGTAAAAATAGTAGGAATAAACATCGAGATTTTAGACGTAAATATCCAATTATTATTTAAAAGGTATGTACATTAGGGCGTACCGAAAAACAAAAATTTTTAGCAGCGGGAACGTAATAGGTTGGAAAAGTTGCCTTTTAGGCTCAATAAGAAATGTGCAAAAGATGGGCTCTAACAAAGTTCGTCTTGGGCCTGACCAAAGAGCTCAAAAATTCGAAATTTTAGTGAAAATTGCGTTTTTTTAGGTATGTTAAATTTTTGACGGAGCATACATACAATTGATTAAATGGCTGTTTTTATTCGTTTTGATCGAGGAACAATTAAATTAAGCCATTAAAACCGAATATGACGAGATATCGTACTTTTAAAATTTTTGGAAACACCATGGAAAGTGGCAGCTCATCGCTGGTTAGGCTGCAGTGAGCTACCCAGTACTCATCATGAGGTAGAGCCTGCTAATCGAGTCCCGCCCGCCTACACACCCGTGGAAGCATACCAGACAACTAGTTGATGTCTTTGAAGGCTGATTTTGTTTCAGTTTTTGGTATTCGCGAGAGGATCATCTCTCCTATGAACCCGTCTCTTGCATCGTGGCCGTATACTGAACGTGAGGCCTCTGTGACTACTTTTACGTTTCGTTCGACTGCTTGAGAATCATTTGGGAGGGCAAATAATGCAGCAAGCTGCTTTATAGGTTCTTTGGCATTATCTCTACTGTTTTGAAGATCCTCGGGAGAGTAAGTGGTGGCTTGGTGACAGTGACTTTATCCCAATCTATCAATTCTTCATAAGAAGGCACGTCGAACTTCTGTTGTGGGATGATGCACTGATAAACCTACTCCGCTTAATGGTTAATTCAACATAACACCTTCTACGCTCATCTATAAAGCGTTTTGAAACATAGAAATATTATTGCGGTACATATCATGGTACTCCACTTCAAAGTTATCACATTATTTATCTCGATAATTTATCATACACATTCATAAGCGATCGTGACAACCAAACGATTTCTGGGCGAGCATAAAAGACATTATGTTGAATTACATCTTCAACAAGTTTTCGTGTTTGCAAAGGAAGGTATGGTGTATCAGCTATGGAGTTTTACGGCTCTATCTTTCACTGTGTGATTTCTCCTTATTACATACCACATTGGAACGTAGACATGCATGATAAACTTCGAGTTATGATTGCTATGTTTACTGATAAGCGACCTATTATAAAAACACAGGTAGGACATAGATTCATCAACGCAGGAAACCATCAAACGGAGTAGATTTGTCAGTTCATCATCCCGCAACAGAAGTTCGACGTGCCTTCTTATGAAGAATTGATAGATTGGGATAAAGTCACTGTCACCAAGCCACCACTTACTCTCCCGAGGATCTTCAAAACAGTAGAGATAATGCCAAAGAACCTATAAAGCAGCTTGCTGCATTATTTGCCCTCCCAAATGATTCTCAAGCAGTCGAACGAAACGTAAAAGTAGTCACAGAGGCCTCACGTTCAGTATACGGCCACGATGCAAGAGACGGGTTCATAGGAGAGATGATCCTCTCGCGAATACCAAAAACTGAAACAAAATCAGCCTTCAAAGACATCAACTAGTTGTCTGGTATGCTTCCACGGGTGTGTAGGCGGGCGGGACTCGATTAGCAGGCTCTACCTCATGATGAGTACTGGGTAGCTCACTGCAGCCTAACCAGCGATGAGCTGCCACTTTCCATGGTGTTTCCAAAAATTTTAAAAGTACGATATCTCGTCATATTCGGTTTTAATGGCTTAATTTAATTGTTCCTCGATCAAAACGAATAAAAACAGCCATTTAATCAATTGTATGTATGCTCCGTCA
The DNA here is from genome assembly GCA_036926295.1 of Pachydiplax longipennis. Lineage (NCBI taxonomy): Eukaryota > Metazoa > Arthropoda > Insecta > Odonata > Libellulidae > Pachydiplax > Pachydiplax longipennis. The sequence continues at coordinate 54,670,991 of JAVFKF010000004.1, forward strand.
AAAATTTAACATACCTAAAAAAACGCAATTTTCACTAAAATTTCGAATTTTTGAGCTCTTTGGTCAGGCCCAAGACGAACTTTGTTAGAGCCCATCTTTTGCACATTTCTTATTGAGCCTAAAAGGCAACTTTTCCAACCTATTACGTTCCCGCTGCTAAAAATTTTTGTTTTTCGGTACGCCCTAATGTACATGAATCATTAAAAAACAATAAATATTTAATTTATAGTTTTGAGAGTGAGGGTGAATGAAAATTTCACAATTTTCCTTATTCCCAACATGCAGGATGCATGGATAAAGTGAAAGAACACGAAATAGCCAAATTCATCAGCAATATCGAAATAATATTAAATTGGAGGAGATAATAATAGTTGCAGGTAGGTGTGATATAATAATATTTGAAGATATTTTAAAATGTAAAACAGTATTAATTCAATAACGCGACCGACCAGATTCATTTAGCATGAAAAATACATATGAGTAGAGTAGTAGTAGGGAAATGTGAAGTCCTTCGACAGCTGAGGTTATTTTGCAATCATGGACTCCCTCCGAAATCAAACCCAGAACCGCTTTCACATGCAGAGGTGTATAAGATGGCATACTGATCTTAACTGGCATAAGATTAGCTGTATAAGATTATATTTCTTATGGCTAGGTATATATTTTAAAAGTTCAATACATATAAAGAACCAATATTATTATTGGTGAATACATACATTCATACATACATTCATAAATACATTTTTAAGGGGATGAAAATAAATATTCTAAATAGAGTTGAGAGGAGTGAAATTAAAATAAAGAAACCACATGTTATAAGATAAAGAAAGAGGTTCTAAAGTAAAAGGCAGATCTTCAGATAGCCTCGAAGTAAATAGTTTTTCAAGAATTATTGTCAAACGAGGAGTTAAAATTTTGTGATTGCAAACAAGATAGATCAAAAATATACCTTGACGCATTATGTATAAGGTTGTGCATAGTCTTTCCCTTAGCACTTGCGTCCCTGGCGAAAACTTTTCTAGTGTCTATTTTTAAATTCTGCTATGTCTAAAGAGCAATATTTAGGCAAAAAGGTGCTATTATTTAGTTGGAAACTTATTTCAATGGTTTCTTTCAACAATATATACAGAGGTAGCTCTGGTATTTTATTCATGTCTTTATTGATTATATATTCCATTATAATATCTATCAATTATTTCATAAATTAGATTGAATTGGGTTTTCATGAACTGCTACGTTGCAGATTAGGTATCATGAAGGTTTAAATTCAAGGAAAACTGCTAAAGAAAAGAGGAAGGAAACTTCAAATTTAAAGGAAAATATAAAAATTTTGATTTCGTATTAAGATTAAATGGAAATATCCAAGAATTGGTTAATAAAACGCAGAAATTATTGTAGTCATTATTTTTTCGACAGGGGTGGTTTCGCATTTCTTCCTTTCAGTCTCAAGAAAGAGAGACATAAAATAAAATTTATCTCGAAAATGTGCTATGAACGTATACCTCCTTTCATGAAGTGAAATCGCGTAATAAAAGTCATGCACGGATATTGATTTCAAATTGCTTTAAGATACGTTCAAAATATCATTGCTAGTTTTAACTTTCGCCAGCAAAATACAAATTTCTAACTTTAAGTGCGAAATTTTACAATAATTTTCTGATTTGTTGAGGAATGAAACAAGTAGTTGGACTATTTATTTCTAAGACTGCAAAGCATTTATTTTCATCCTAAAAGTTTTAATAAAAAGGCAGCGCGCGTCAGCAATCTTTGGTTGGCGTATGGTGGCTCAGTCGTGTCGTCGCGCGTGAATCGGCCTTTATTATTAGGCTGATGTAACTCCGTTTGGAAGGGGAATGCGTAGTGAAGAAATGTGTTTATCGGAAGGCAAAAGGGGAAAAGAGGCTTTGTGTGAGGGGGCAGGCTGTTGGGGGGGACTTTTTCGTGGTGGAATGGGAAGAGGTGGACCCGTGGGAAATATGGGGGACCGTGGGAGTCCGATGCTGAGAGGGAAGCACCCGGTCGCACGCCGCACCTTGCGCTGCACGCCTCCCCTCATCGAGTGCCATTACCGCTTTTCGGTTCCGCAGGCGGGGGGAAGAAAGCTTGGGGTGTCCGCATCTTTGCTCGCAAAACGCTCTTTTCGGAATCTTTTGGGGAATCGACGGTTTTGTAGGCGCTTTCACGGAATTCCCACACGCGTGGCACGCTTCTTTACAAAAGAACCCATCTTCCCTTTCGCCCGTGGGGTTGAAAAGGCGTGCGACCGACCATCTCGATTCTAACGGATTCGCCATATTTATTTCCCTGAAAATTTGACAAATAAATCGACGAGCGGTTCGGAGCCTTTGATTCTTGCAACCACACCGCCATCTTGAAATTTGAATATTTTTCATTTGTCTTTTGGAACAGGATAGATGGAAATGTATATTTCATTCACTTGGTCTTAGTCTGGCTCATGGAGATAATATGAAAACTACTGAGGTATATGTGTTGCTGAATAGTAGATTTAAGTTTAGTTATTTCCTAATGAATATTTCGAAAAGTTTATTCAATGAGTCATTATTGTGCCTTATCTTGCCCATTACTTTGCCTAGATGTTTTATAGCTAAAAGGCTAAAGTGGTGCTGAATCTCAAAAAAGTACTAAATTCATTAAATTTATTTATATTCAACATAGTTTTAGAATATGACGGATTGAGGTGAGACATGGTGGAACTCCATTATAATCACACATAAAGAAAAACTCAATTGACAGAGTTCACAAAATCTTTTTTTTATTAAAACGACCTAGGTTTCATTTTCGTTTGGTAGCTGGAAAAAATCAGATTTAATTAATAAATAAATAATTTGACATATATGTAAAATATGGATACTTCAATTGTCGTAGATACTTTTTTTATGTTTCGGAGAAAGCCATAACGACTTATTGATTCGTTGTTTAAGAAACTATAAATATATCAAATATATATATCTTTGCAGCACAGGGCGCTCCACTATATAAAATCTTTGAGACTCCTATTTTGTGCGAATCAAATTTTATACTTGAATTCGAGATTATTTAATATACCTTGTTGCACGACTTTACCATGGAGAAAAGCCTGGCGATTTTCTCAGGGCGCTTTGCTTGCGATAAAGTCACCCTCGCTCGGAAGGTCAATATGAAAGGATCGCATGAAAGGTACTTCGCGCCGGGTCTTCTTATTTCCATGACGGGTCGTTATGTATCAGTGGGGTAATCATAGTGGACTTTATCGCCGCATAAGATAAGCAGGAAGTAATCCTTACCCGGTAGATCTCAATGGCCGTACACGTGAGAAATGCTGGGGCTGACTTCACCCCGACGCCGAGCACATTTCGATTTTAAAAGAATTTTTATTTTATAGAGAACAGCTGTTTTCAATAGGAATACAAACAAAATGAACCATATGAAATAGTGAACATGAAAATTATGCGCGGTAAATTATCACCTTGCTCATTCATTTAAATCGTTCCATTATCATGGTTGCAGAAACTATTAGGAGAAGTTTCGAAGAGTCCATTTAATTTAAAGAAACAGAATTTTCCTTTCAAGGATTACGTTTCCTTATTGTTATTACTTCATTTGCTCTCGATTCAAAATTTCGCGTCGTTTAACACACGTCTCTAACATGGTTATTTGACTCCATATTTACTACACGATTAAGGAAAAATTTTCTATATATTATCGAATATACATTTAGAAAAATGTTGATCAAGAGACATTCTAACTGAATAATGTCATTTCGCAGTTTCTGCATTTTTATATTTGATTCTTACTTTTGATTAAAATTTCGCGTACGTTTGACGGTAAATAGAGTATAATTCAAAGACATAACACCACTAGTAAATATTGTTTACCAGGCAATCACATTCAATAATTTATTAAACTTGCCAACGCATATCCATATATAATCACGCTTTGGTTGGTTTTCTCTGAATTGTTTTCCTAATACGTGATCAATTGTATAGGAGTCAGAATTTTATTTCAGTAGCAACTGTTCTAATGCTCTAAATAAACAGTCTGCGCATTTGATGCAACTGTACATACATGCAAATAACTAAACATACTTCTACGGACAAGTTGAAAAACGAAAGGAGCTGTTCCTTTCCTTCACATTAGTTTTTATGGACGTCTATCTATAGTGGTGCATCTTGATAACGTATCTTTATTCACACAGTTTTTAAATTATCATTGGGTTCCGTTTCACACTTTATATTACAATCGCAAAAGAATAGCCAGAAACAAAAATGGGAAAGTAGAAATGAACGAAGAGAAGCGATGAAAAGAATATCTTAATGATAAGCTAGAAAAGAATGAATGAATGGCAAAAATATTATACTATAATAACTATAACTATATAATATCTATATGATTTAGTAGTAGAGTAATACAAATTTCTCAGATAGCCAAGGAAAACGTGACTTTGGAAGAATAAGAAATTTTATAAATTTAAAAGAGGATACAGGAGTAAATTTTACTGCGTAACAACAGCTGAATAATTGTGCACTCCCCTAAAACAGCACCAAAGTTTAGCACAACACGAGATCTTTTGAGCCATCCTAACATCCTGGAAACCACTGCTTTGCGGAAGGGGTAGTTAAGGGGTCCGCTACACCAACGCCAATATGGTGAGACGCGTCCAACCAGTGGGACTTACGAGTCTCGATAGCGAGTATGATTTCACTGCTATTCATTAATGAATGAAAAAATTATTAATAAATTAATAACTAATAATATGACTGCCAAGTGCGCTGTCGGTGATGTGAGTGACAGAAGCAAAGAATGTTTATAAAGTAAATAGGACATCGGAAGTATTCATATTCGCAGTTAATATATTTTCCAATACACTGGAAATATGGATTGTCTCTGCACAAAATCTCTTAAATTACGAAAATCCGAAAATGTACGAATTCAATTATGTTTTTGTTAGGTGATGGATTTCCACAGTACTTCCCCTAATACTAAAAATAATATCTTAATATTATTATCCTCGCATCATTAATTGAATTATTGTCTGATATTATGAGTACGATTCAGTATTATACATGGACTTCATAAAGTCTTTGACGTACACAGCTTGTGCGTCAAAGCCTGTATATGTATGTACAAGATTGTATTACGCACATCCAATCGATCCATTGATAGCATTCATCACAGGGTTGTTACTTTTTCACATTTCTTATGGATAAATAATCCACAAAATCTCCTTTAATTAAAATTCTCTCTTACGAAAATTATCATAGGAACACAATAGTGTTGATTTTATTAATTAATCATAGTAATTCACCATGTGAACTTTTTCTCTCGTCTTATTGAATATAATTCGTGCCTGAAATTGAAATCACACGATTGAATGACTCTCTCGCATTCAAATGCGCCCTCCCTCTTGGATTCTATGGCATTCTCACGCTCTATAGCACGTCTCAAATATGAACGAGGGCGCTGAAAACTACTGTCGTGCGTGCTAAGAGGAGGAGCGCGTGGATGGCAGAGGAAAAGAAGATAGCAGAAAGGTCAAAGGACGAGAAAGAGGGAGGGATGATGCCCAAAAGGTCTTCACCCGAAGCTATCGCGGGTTGTGAAGAGAATCGGCGCCAAGCTTCGTCTCGATTAGGCCTCATTCGATTCGATTGTTGCGCGCCAGAGTAATTAAGATGGCGCTCAGTCGACCTTTCGCCTCCGCCTTCAATGCTTATCAGCGACGCTTCTTGCCACTCTAAAAGTTAAACAAGTCACTTTTCCAGGAGAAGCTATCATAAGAAGAGCATTATGCTCGTAGATATTCTTTACGAGAGATGAGCGCTTGATTGAGTCCTCTCTGAATGAGATTACTTCCTTCTGATTGCTCATCTTAGGCCCTTTGAAATATGTTTTCTTGTTATCATCTGCTGATGACTTCCCCTAAGTCTCCCCTCACACTAATCTTGTAAGTAATTACTGAAATGAGCCGGTACTGGTGTACTGCTGTCGCAACTATGGAAAAATTTATGGCTCTCGACTAGACAATTGCTAACAACGCTATTTGATTAGGGCCTACATGAAGATTTGAAATTTACAACGAAAATTGATCCAATTAGAAATTTACCAGCTTACCCTTAAATAATATGGTCATATTTCAAAATAATTAAGATTAAAATCTTATCCATGCGGCAACTGGAATAATGTAACAATGTTTTACTCAAATCTATGTTTACCATGGATAAGAAAAGGTTTCATCATGAAGAATACTTGTATTTGGTACCTTACGTTTCCCGTGGTCATATGAAAAACTTTTGCGGATCATACCTTGAGGAACCCTTAAGAGCACAAACTATCTACTGAATTAGAAATAGTCGTGATTTCCGCAGAGTATTTAAAAAGCTAATATCTTACATACATAAATTAGATAGGGATGTTGGTGTTAGTGCACCCGCGGCCATAGGCCGCTGGCGGTTTGTATAAGGTATAAATCCAAACGTCACTATCCGTTATCAGATCAGAATCAGAATTCTAGCGGCCTAAGGATGCGTCTGACGTTATAGTGTGCCTCCACACTAGGTAGCATCTTTAGAGCACGAACACTCTACCAAAGTTCCTTTTTTGAGCGCAAAATAAAACTAACATCATAAATAAAGATTATTTAATCATTTCGGAATGTTTTTTCATTAGATCGGTAACAGTATCCGTTAATTTCGATTCATGATTCTTGATATTAATGAAAAAGCACCACTACGATAAGAAAAATATTTCCGAACGTCCTATTCCTACAATTTTAGTTTCTAACAATAAGATAAAAACTGTCTTCTGTAATGTGAATGGCACTATAAGAGCTTAAAATAGAGGTTTCCTGTCAGAAAAGAATATAAATAACTAACAATAAGCCGAAAAACCAGAGGAAGAATGTCTGCAAATTCTGATTGCCTTCCATTTTCTTTCCATGCAACTCTTGTTAAAACGAACTTGAGAATTACATCATCTATGTAAATCATATCGCAAGAATTACTATAAATATTAAGGAGAATAAGTACCACAAGGATTTTACGGACGAGATTTAATATAACTAAATTCATAAGTCTATGATAGGTTTGTAATAAAAAAAGTCAAAAAGTTGTATGGGAACATTTTTCCGAGGGACTTTAGGCCAAATTATATAAGGAGCACCAAACAAAAAATGTATTCACACGAATTTTTTTATCCAGTTTCTTCTAAAGAATGTCTATTATAAAACTGGATACTTTTACATCCGATAAATACAGATACATGGCGGGAGATGATAATAATCTGCATAAAACTAAATTCAAAATCTAAAATATTAACAGGGTACATGAAATGCATTTCGAGAGTTTTTTCGACCCGTGTTGGATAAATTAGATTATTATTAGAAATAGTATTATAAATATTTGTTTTACCAACAATCAAAATGTATTAGTAACAAAAAATATTGCATGATAAAGTAACTCTTTCCATTTAAAATCACATAGAAAACATAGATAAAGGATTATTCATGTAATTTTTGTATCTAGGCTTCCGGAAGACCTTTGGCCTTTTAGGTTTCCTCCTCAACAAGGGATTGGTATGAGGCAGCCAGGAAAGAATTCATAGGAAAAAATCACTGGAAAATAACACAAAAAGTCACCGGAACCAAAAAGGTCTGACAAAGGTCGCGGCTTGGGTAGAGAATAAGGGTCCCAGCTGATTAGCATTCTGTAAAGGAAAAATGATGTCAAATGCATGCCCGCAACCAATAACTCTACCACACAATATCACTTCCTCTCCGCGACCTTTACTCCTTTTTGTTCCTTTTCCGTGAATTTCTGGTGACTGCTTTCGATGGTTCCTTCCTTATCCTACGCAATGATTTCCTGCAGCAGTCAGATAAGTCGCCGCTTATCCTCAAGAAACAGGAAAAAAGCAGTTTTAACTTTTCCGAAGAAAATTAATAAGGGAAAATCCCGGCTTTCTCAGGGTAGAACGGAAGGAAAAGCTTCCAACAATCGTTATGAAGCAGAACAAAAATTTTGATGGAGTACGAGCTAAAAGCAATGATAAGCAAAATTATGAAAAAAATCCGTCACAATTTGGAAATGTTCAAAAGTTAATGACATTAAGCCTACCAGCTAAACGTCATTATAATATTCTATTTAGAAATAGTATTTTATAAAATTAACTAAACGATGGATATACAAAATCTTCTTTCTATAAACCCGTTTATCAACAATATATGGGGAGATATAAGGAACGTTTTATACTAAAATCAGTCCGTATATATGATTTTCATTTTTTAGAGATAATGAAACTCTAAAAATTGTCTCATTCACTTAAATTTATAAATGTAGATGAGTAGCTAACATTGCTATATAGCATATAAATTAACTATAACTTTCGGAGATTATTTGAAGCTAACGTTTTGCAGCGTTTTGCGTCTAAATTACACAAATTAGTAAATGGTTTAACATCTTGCATCTCACGCAGCAGACGTATCCTCCACTGAAAATATCTCACAGAGTTGTAGATGAAAATCATTTCTCGAGACTGTGAATATGATTGCTGAATGTTAATATGTTAATTACGCTCATCCTTCCTCAAGAACGCATGCGAGAATTTTGGTTTTATCTGTAAAGCAACAGAAACCCCTTCTCTGCACATACTTTTGTTCTTAGAGAAATAGCCAAATTTTCAAAATGTATATTCAAAATTAATTAAATATTCCTATAATTTTCTACCAACCTATCAATTTAATATTCATTCGATGAAGAAAAAAAATATTAAAATATGTGCGACTGAGTGAAAGAAACGGATAGAGAACTTCGTTTGTGCTCAATTGCGGATCAAGTAATAAAAAGGGTAAAAACATTCTTCTTGCGTAAAATTCCTATTCTCGTAGTCAGGTGTAACACCGCAATGTGGACGGCAATTAAAAACCAATTACCGTCATCGGGATGGCGATAATTGCTCTCCTTGTCTACCAGCGAAAAGGTTGAGGATTCTATTTCAGCGTAAGGAGGGGATTCCCAGCGTTGAAGTAATCATAATCTCCGTCCCGAACGTAATTGTGGTCAAATCCAAGTCCGAATACAAGTCGACAATATCCTACAACGACCGAGCACCCGGATTCCGAAAAACGGACGGGATGCCAACCCTTCTCGCCCGTGCAAATATTGTCAAAGGCATACCTTCGATTCCTCAATAAAAGACGCACACATCCCGATAGAATAAATACGCGGTAAAAAAAGAGATCCCGGCGCTACGGCGGGACGGACGATATCCGATCCCTTAAACAGATAAAAAAAAAACACAAAAGGAGAGGAGGCAGCGAGACACGCGTCAGGACTTTTGCATGCGAAGGGAGCGTCGATGATTTAAGGCGAGGAAGAACAAAAGAGCTGAAGATCGCTACGATGCGGGCATTCTTAAAACTCCCACGCAGTTAAGACCTCCTATCGAACCGGAGATAGCGAAGGGGAAGGCGATGGAATAGAGAAGAGATAGGGATAAGAGAGGGGGGGGAGTGCCCCTCATTCCATTGCTGATAACAATCCCCATTCCAGCACAGCCTCACTCCGCTCTCACGCCAACTCCCTTCCCTTTTCCTTCACCGAAGTGGTGCCCACGCTTCCATCCCCTCCCCTCGCCCCCTTCCCGACACGCGCCCCCCCCCTTTCCCCCCTCCCCCCGGACCTTTTATTCCCCCCTCTGCCTCCGCCGCCTTCGTAGTCTAATGCACGCCACACGCACTATTTTCACGAGGCATTCCTCTGTTACCAGTCCCACGGGTTGTTGACATTGCCCCCGACGCAATGATGGAATTACGCGGGTTACGACGGGTCGACGTTGTTATGTCGAGCTAACCATTAGAGCTACCCGAAGTTTCCGATTTTTCGCGAGGATGTTTTTCGATCGGTCGCTAATAAAGACCGACCTAATGACCCATATAATGACGATGATATATATGGAATTCGATGTTAAGTGTGTGTATAAAAACGCGGAAAAGTTATTCCTCCATAGGAGGAGGGTTATGTTGAAAAAGTGCCCGATGTAGCGTGCTGTTTATGAAATAAATTATCATAATCCTATTATTATCATTCTTACGCCCGATTCGAGCTAATGAAATTCTTCGCAGAGGTCCTTCGCTTCGTTTATGAAATAAGGATTAATGACAAATTTCTGGATGGATTACGACATGAAAGTCTCATGCAACGACATCAAAATTCGCTAAACCAGGTTAAGAGCTATGGGTCGATTACTATACCATTTGGTGACGAAATAAAAGCCATATAAAAGCATTTTTTGTCAGTAAACAACGTTCAGAGCGATGAAACGGTTACTGTCGCACTTGATGACGATCTGCACGCCCAAAGAACGTAGATTCACCAAATCAGACTCATTGGATTTATTTACGCTTTCTTGGTTTAATCTTGGATCCGAGAGAGGTTTTCCTTCTTAAAAACACCTCGATAATTTTTTTATATCCGTCGGAATGCCCTTGGTTTGTCTTTCTCACGCGGTAGGCACAAATACGGCCGCCTTTTATTTAAACTGCATCCGAAGTCCTTTAAAGAAAATCTCGCTTGTCGCCTTTAAACATCAGGCGGAAGGCACTTCGTAGGAAATCTCGATAAATGAGATTGTTTTCTCGTGAATCCTTCGATTTTATCTCCGAGAGGCTCACTAGGCGGCAGACGGAATAAAACGCCTGATCACGCGCCCTATTCCTTAAAAAAACTCGAAATTCTAAATCCTCGTCCACCGTTTTAGTAGTTCCTTTCCCCGAATCATAAAAATTTCCTCCGGGATCGTGGATTCGTCGCCATTTTTATTACTTAGCAACCGTACACGAGTCCCGCTTTTTTTATACGGTCCTCCGCAGAGAGAGCGAAGGTCGTCGGAGACAAGGCCGACGTAATAATCCGTTTATTTCCATCTCTTTGTGCCGAAAAGAAAGCGAGCGCGATCGCGAAACAATAATCCTCCGGAAAGCGCGGGGAAACTGCGGTAATGAATCACGGGAGTCGTATTCCGCGCGAATACATTTAATGCCCTATTAATTTTTTCCCCGCTCAGATGGGAGAGCGTCCATCTATGAAGCCCCCGGGGATCCGCCCCCGCTCCTGACCACTCGCCCCCACTCGGAGAGAGATAAAAAGCCCCCTCTTCACCCCTTTCCCCCCTCCGCCGGTCTGATTGGTGGCGACTGACAAGTGAGTGGGGCGTTCGGGAGTCCGTTTGGGGGGGCGGCGAGGGAGTGGGGCTGTAGGGGAACGCGGGGAGGCCGAGATGCCATCGTAGTGTGGGAAAGCTATACTCTGGCCGTTCTCACAGAGGCCTCTCTCTTTCTCTCACACACGACTCTCCCTCCCTCTACAGGTTCTTCCCCTCTCTCTAGATCACACGACCGGCCTACCGCCCAAGCCGCAGCCTGCCACTCGACCGACCTCCTCCTCTTATTCGGACTAGCTGCTTCCCTCGAGGTAGCCTAGTGGACTCCCTTAGGGCTCTTCCCAAAGGGTGCGCTTCCGAAAACTGTTTACGTCCACAGACCCTTTTCAGGCTGATCAATCGGATGATTTACCCTTGGATGATTGTTTCCAGTGTCTTGCGAATGCGCGGTTTAATTGCTTTCAATCCACCGTTTCATCGCTGTTTATAACGTAATGGCTTGTAAGTTTTACTGGTCTATCTTAAACAATTATTCTTTGGTGAATGCATGCCAAACAAGTTCGTTAGCAAAATTATTAATCTGACTGCCAAGCCATGCAAGGTTCGAATCCTGGCGGGATCTATATAAGGGAGAGCAAAAAAGGAATGGATGCACTTGAAAAATCAGAATAATTTTATGGACATGCTTGCACTCATAATTGATTCCATTTAGAACTCATTACTCACGAATCATTATCCCTCGGCCGAGTATGCTGAATTCAATTATTTCCAGGCAAACAGCGCTTCAGGAATTCAATGTAAATCTAAATTGAATCCTCCGTTCATCTTTGCGATTCCTGAAAAGTACAGGGAAGGGACAAACGTTTGTTCTTCGCCAGTAAGGCGAAATTAACCTACATTGCCCATATGAGCAGAAAGAGTAAAGTTTGTGAAAGTTGTATTACATAATAACAATCATAGCTACATATAGAAACGAAGAAATACAAATCTGAAGTAATTTTTAACTCACTTTAACTAATTTTTCACAATTATGGAAGAACAATGTCTAATTTATAGCAATATCTGTTGCCAATAAATCTGACCGAAAGAGACTATTCCTGCTATTCTAATGTCGGTTTTTTGAAAATGCATTTGATCAACTTCTTCAGGCGGGCTTCTTATTTATGTGGACGGATGAAGTCAACATAAATTGCTGCAGTTTTAGCGTCGAACGGTATACCGCTAATGAATAACAAATTTCAAGGAATCCGATGGCTTTTCAAGCATTGAATCTGTAAGGACGTACTCATCTCCAGCTCTCAAGGACGCCGAAGAAAAACATCGAGGGGAAAAATATGGAAATATACTGAATTTATACTTTAACCTTTCAATCTCTGACATATACTCTCTCAGCATACAATTTTAGTATCCAAAACTTCCAACGAGGTGGACCAGTCGAGAGACGATGTCGGGGATACGATATATTAACCGGGAGTCAATATAATTCATCTAGGCCACTGATTGTTGTGGTATGAGCAACAAAAATTTTTCACGGCTCAGCTCAGATTATTAAAACTTTTATAAAATTGACCCCGATTTTATTTACTTAGGTTTGCTCCGGAGCGGACGCACCAACGTTTTTTGTCTTTACTGTCGATTTTATTCAATTTCAATATGCTGAATCCCTTCGGATATCCAGGAGTTAAATCCGAGAAATTATTTTAAAGGATGGAATCGCATACTATGCAAGTCGCTAATCGCTGAAGCATTCTTGATCTCTACTCTTATCTCCTTACTGCACCTTAAAAATTTACGACCAATCCCAGACTCCTTTACTGTTTTCCTTATAGCTCGTGAAGAGAATATTTCGTCTACTTTTTCTGAGAAAAGAAACCTGCGTCACATCCTAGGAAGCAAGACTCTTGATATATTAATGCGTTACGTATGAATCGAATGCTTCTGTTTCTCCTTACTGTTATGGTTTCCGAATGGGAATGTGCTCATGAGTCTGTGGTAACGTCCTAAAGATATCGGTTGATTGATGAACTCGAATAAGCAGTGTCATGGCTTACATATAAATGAAGCTCTAATTGCGGGGTTCCCTTGCCCCGGGCATCGTCGCCATTTCTGGAATCCGCGCTGCAGCACCTCGAAAATAGTCGTCACTTTAAAGTTAAATTGATTAATATCGTCAGTAATATCTTCATTGGCCCGATCACTCTTGGCGATGGTCTATTCAAAATTTTCACCTATTTATCTCTTTTGCATCTCTGCAGGATTCAACAATTTTCTGCTCATTATTGTATGCTAAGGTCATGATAGTAGCGCATTTGCATACCGCCGCTGGCAAGAATGTTTATTTTCGTGCATGAGTATGGTGGGTATGTCGACGAAATTTTCCAAAAAAATTATATTTAAACGAAAATTCCATTTACTACACTGCCTACTGTATAATAAACATTTTTGCTGTAAATTGCCTCAGAGTGAAAGTGTTAAGTTTGACTTGTTCGGCATATATCACAGAGTTCTTTTATTTTCGAGGATCACATCAGAATAAATTACCTATCCTTGAGAGCCAATTAAATTACTAGCATTGCTTACATCAATAACACCACAGAAAATTCATTTGGTTCGACGCGGTGAATAAAGCAGTGCAATAATATTATTTAATTGAAAATAATACTTTTAATTTTACTTTTTAGGGTGTTCTAGCTGTTACCCAAAAAATACCAAAGCAAATATTCCCGGCAATTTTAGCTATCTTTATTCTATCAATGAATAAGTAGTGGTAGTTGTTCAAAGAAAATAATAATGCATTTCTTCAATATTTAATAAATATTGCCTCCTTAGTTCATGACTTAATCGCTCAGATGTACTTTTATAGTTAAGACTTTCTAGGTTTAACTCGGTAGAAACGAAGGAATGCGTAAAGGAATCGAAACGTTATCCAATCTCGTTGGTGCCCTCTTATGTTTTTATGATTTGTCGAAGTTTCCTGTATTGAAGTTCCAGAGATACTTGAAAGTGGTTAAATATATTTTACTTCTCTAAATCATACTAATTCGGTTCAAAGTTGTCCCTTCTTATTGCAAACCGTCATCACCACTCATGCTCATCACTTGAGTCATATTTCAATACGATACGAGCCAGGTCATTGCCATTCGTAAATTTGGACTTTTTGACAGATTGAAGAAGAGTAAACGAGTATACATTGTATTTACTCTATCTATTGAAAAGATTTGCAAGAGGACAAAACGTGATATTACTTATAGCGTACAGAATAAAACGAAAACCTGCTCAAGTCTCGCCTAATATGCTACTCAAAGTATATATCGTATTGCAAAAAATGAAATTTTGAGAAAGATAAAATTCATATCAACTAACAAACAAAATATAAGTTCGATATTAGAATTTTTTGTCAATAGGTTTAGTGGAAATCTCTATTCTACATGAATCTACGGATTCGTTAAGTTTCCATATTTTTGAGAAAAAGAATCCTCCATCAAAATTACATCTATGTCCATTGTAATCTTTCCTTTTGGGCCTGTTTGCAAAGTCATTAGCCTGAAGGCAAGGTGGCTCCTCATACTCCTCAAAAATAATTGCCCAAAGCTTTGTGGAGGGAATGATTCATGCTAGGCAAGGTTAATGAGATGGTTCGTCATTGAGTTTCCCTTTGGACCAGAATGCTGTGTGACTTTCACGTAGATATAATACCATGACCCTATGAATCATATTTTTCGTAGTATGCATTGTTTTCGGAATGATCAAGATTAATGCATAGCGTAGCGTAACTGACAGTCTTAAATAATTAACTTTCATCTGAGAACATCCTTGAGCAAGACTGATTGTGATACGAAATTGACAGATAAAAGACATTTTTTCTATCACTTTCCATGACACAAAAATACTGCATTAGTCGTGTTGTGGCGACAGGAGCGTTACTTGAGAAAAATAAAGTAAAGCCCGATTAAGATGCTTGAGAGTGGAGTGACAGAAAATCGCCCTATAAGAAGGATAGGGATAAGAATTTTAACCAGAATGATAAAAAGTTTCATTTCTTGGACAATGGAAAGCTATATAGAAGTGTTTTGGATCTTCTATTTGTAAAGAAGTGCTTAACTTTAAGATCTTTAGAACGAAAATATTTTGGTTTCTTCCTATTAAACTATGGTACTGTGAACGAGATTATCCAAATTAATGTAGTGAAAGGCAATGAATAAGGGTAAAAATGAGGCAATATATGCGTGATGCAAAATAATTTTGATTTATCTGTTAAGGCGGCGGACCGACTGAAGCGGGTTACAGCGTAATTAGAAATAGGAAAATATATATTTTAGGCAGTTTACAGAGCGTCTTAAGCGGAAATTTTCCCAAGAGTTTCGTGTGATAGGGTCCGGTAGAGAAGCGAGCGTTTAGCGGTAGCGTTTTAAATAGGTGTTTCTGTATTGAATATTCTAAATTTTTCCAATTGTATAATATTTTTATTTGATTTCCGAAGTAAAAATAAAAACACGAAATTTATCCCAAAGAAGTCACAAAATATATTTTTAAAATTTTACTTAGTATCTCAAAAGAATATCTTCCATTTTTCACATTTTCCATTTTGAAGCTTTTTTTAAAGAATTTCCCAAGTCCTCCGAGTTTTATATGTTTAGTATTCGACGATGGAAAGTGAAGCGGAGGTCAGAAGTCCTCCAGACAAAATACAGCTAAGAGCGCTAATTTAATTACATTCAAAGGATTCTGGCGAAGGTGAAGCGTGCAATACAGTCTCCAACTTACGATGTCTTCCAGACTTCCTGGAGCATCGAATAATAGCAGAGAAAATTCCACTGAATATGCTAAAACAATCTCAATAACATCGCCTCTTTCCCTCTTCATGAGTTCTCAAGGCCGATTGGTTCTATAAGAAATCGCATCAATTTCAGTTACAATTATTTTCTCTTTTTCATTAGCAGGAAAATCTGTTCTTGATCGGCAGAAAAGACGCACCTGCCGCTATACAGACCTCTGTCGTGATTTGAAGAAAAGTAGCTACGATCTTTTTTAGAAGAATGTTTTACGGGAGCGCAAGGTCAAACGATAAAGACGGGAACACTCCCACAGCGGATGTGGACTTTTTTTATTAACACAGTAATACAAAAATAACAATATCATTTCAGTAATATTTTTGATAATTACCTCGTAAGCGATTATCAAGTTTTAACCCTATTTTTTCATTATTTATTATTTAATTTTATATTCCATTACTTATTCATCATTTAACCACAGTTACTGCAAAAATTAACATCTCTCATAGCATATTGGGTGCACAGTTGATGGACGATTCTAACAGTGTGAGTTATAAACAATTTATATGATTAAGTACAATCTTTAACTCTCTCAGACTTCTTTATAATGGAGAAATCTATCTTAGGGCTCCGATGCAACAATGATGTCTTATGCTTTTTAGGATAATATCATATGAAACTTAACTGATCTTATTGTTACCCATTCATTTTGAATTGCGAGGATACATAGATTACATGGATAATAATAACCAGATCTGTTACGAATAAATCATGCAAAATAAAAGTTAGAGACGTAATCTTAAGATAAAAAGTCAAGAGAATAACTTGCGTCTACGAACGTAAACTATCTCCTCCGGATAAAATGGCTACTGCGATTGCCACCAAATTCGTAAGAAGGCTAGACTTGAGACGGCCATTTTGTAAATGATGGAAAACCGCAAAAAAAGAAGCGACAAAGTCTCGCATCTCCGCTTTCTCTCGGTGCGAGCTTTTCCAATTAGAAAGTCTCTGCAAAATCGCATTTTGTCACCCGAGGATTGGAACGAAATGGCGCTCCACTCGGAAGCATGTGAGCGCATCGCTAAAAAATACTTGTGGCCAAAGAAAGAAAAAGAATCTATTTTATAACCTCTCTCTCTCTACCAAGATACGAACAATCTTCTCTCTATGATTCCATGAGTGTAAGAAAGTCTTATGGAAAAATGTTCATAATGCATCCACAAAAATCAAACGAAACGCTGATATATAATGGTCTCGCATTCTGAGAAAATTAATGGAAAATGTTAAACCAAACACGCACCAGACAGTTGCCCCGTAATGAATGTACCAATTGAAAGATAATTAATAGGTTAGTGATAAACATATGAAGATATTGACTTAATTATGAAGTCGCTTCTCCAATGTCGGGGCTTTTGAAAAGAGGTCGGTCATTGGAAAAATGTGAATCAAAGAGAAAACAAACATGGAAAAGAATTTATAATAATATTTTGATGGTTCAAAAGAATAAATTAATAACAACTGAAAATTACATTAAACCCTATCATTGTTAAAAGGAAAAACATCAAAACTCAGATAGTATATCAGGTATCGAAAACAAACTTTTTTAAATATAGTATTCGAATTCCATAATTAGCCTTTTCAGGCTGTATTTCGGTGTCCATTTTGAATAAATATTTATCGATTTATACTTATTTTTGTATAATGTGATTATTTGTGTTTATTTTATGCTTGATTGTTTATAATCTTTCCGAAATCAGGTAAATTGAAGATCTTTCCATGAGTCTTGTATCTCTTTTAGGTAAATTTGTCTTCATCTATTTTTGCTACGCGCTATCCTCTGCATTCTAATATTCAACCATTTTTTGTATCATTGATGACACATTCTTATGCGTCATACTTGAAATTATTTATTTTCCTTTTCAGAGAAACGCCATTCTCTGTTAAAGTTTCTTATAATTAATTTTCAGTTTGCAAGACGGAAAATTATTTCCCTGAGGTATAAAGATATCGAACTTAAAGCCTTTTCTGGGAATTGTAATAAAGTTATTTACGTACAATTTCCCTTCCGCACATTCGAGATACCGCACGGAATAATCTCATCTAGCGCTCAACTATTCACACAATAGTTAGCCACTGACACTGACTCAATATACGAAAGAATGAAAACACTTTGATCTGAGTGACTAAATTACTTAAATCTGAGGATATAATCCATCTTTTAAAGCGAAAAATTTCATGAATGAAAATCGTGATCATTTTAGACACCGACGATAAAATTCAATTTGCCAATTTTTAACTTAGAAAAATATTTTCCAGATAAAGATAACAAGGCCTAATTCTTAAACTAATTCCTAATAATGCAACCCCCGTGACACTGAAAAACTTGTGAATGTTACCCTATTAGTCATGGGTTATAAAGCAGTAATGCTCGACAACCATTGACAATATATGTAGGTGAAATATTTTCCCTTCCGCCACTGTTGTGTAGGAAACTCGACGTCAATATGCGTCACTTCAGTTGGGTCCATGACGAGCACTTACGCCATTCCCATTCATGTGTGTGAAAGGAGCAGTTTTGGGGGATCTTTGCGTGGCTTGAGAAAATTTCACGGTAGCGAGAAGCGAATATGAAGAGGGAGAAGACGGTGAAGAAGCCGTGTCTACTGCTCTCACTGTGTGTTCCCATCTCCAGCCAAAAACAAAGGGGCGGCAAAAAAACGGAGGCTTAGGTTTCTTTCCGGAAAACCCTTGGAAGGGAAAAATGAAAAAGGGATGCAGGCATTCCTTTTTCCCCTGGCGTTCCTTCCGAGGAGACGCCTATCGTGTTAAAGATATTTAAACAGTTGTCGGCGACCTCCATGAAGTTGTTCCCACAGTTTCGAGCGCAAACAGCATCAATTTCATATTATTCCGAAATCAACAAAAGGGTGAATAAATAATTCGCGACGAATTCGCAAATGTAGGGCAAAGTCACCCAATTTACTGTCTATTATAGCCGGCCGAAGACAAGGGCACTTGCCCGGGGCACCGAGGTTTTGGGGGCGAAAGACACTAGCTAGATGTTCGGTGAGGCGCAGAAACATTCGATAATCATTCATTGCAAAAAAAAATTAATACTTTTCCGAGGCCAGACGACAAAGAGATTTTGTGCGATTATAGCGAGAATGGAGAGCTATTTCTAGCCTGCCTTTCCAAATAGAATTAGGTACACCAATTAGATAATTAATTAGGGAACTTAATTGTTTTTACACCCCCTGTCATACGGCGGCTCGCCGGGTATTTATGTAAATGTAAAAATTTACGCAGCACATTCAAGAATTATGGTGGTGAAAATTATGCAAGTCCTTCAAATCGGGAAAATTTACAAGTATCGATGCATTTGGAAACTGTGCCTGCATCACTCCTTGGACAGTAAGTCAATTCCAGTTACTGTACAGCAATCCCTTAGTTAAAGGGATTAGTCTAAAAGATATTAAAGGAAGTAGTCCAAGTCTATGAAAGAAGATGTTTTTCAGAGTCTAAAACAATGCATAGATTTGTAGCTTATCATTTTCGCCTAGCACTAAGCGAAAGTAGCACAAACATGTTTCATTTGAAATAAGCCAAGCCATCATCAGACTCAAACCCGAAAAAAAATTGCGCTACGTACTCTCGAAGATTTTTTAAAAAGAAAATGATTTCCTTCGGCGTACTTCTGTTCGAGAGGCGCCAGTGTTTCTCACCCTTTCTGTTTTCATTGCTTTTCCGAAGGCGCAAAACGGGGCCTTGGAAATAATGAAAAGGGATAACCGAACATCTTCAGAGGAAGTAGGGAGGCGGCCTTTGATTTTTTCCGTCGCGCAAAAAAACTTCCGAAGTAAGTTTAATTACGTCTCTCAGAGGAGCCATTTTCCAGACCGTTTCCGAGAACGAGCCTCATGAAAACACCGCCGCGTCAAATTTCGAGCCCTTCTGCTATTTATTTTCGGTGAGTTTTTGCGAGTTACTTGAGGGCGTGACCGTGCCGTTTTATTCTTCAAAAATGTCACTATTTAGGGCATTTTTTGCTCACGAAACAATAGGTTTAGGTTAGGGACTAACTTGCAAAATACTATACTTCGTTCATCGTATTGAAGTGACCCCGTTAATCTTATGGCACTGTGTATTCCTTATGGTGCGCGCTGTTCTTACTGTTCTTCAGACTTCAATTTTACTCCATGCTGAATGTCTTCAAAATTCACTATCACCATCTTACCTTTCTATGCAAAAGTTGCAACAGCCCGCCATTTCCCCAATAATACACGGTATAAGATTAACGTGATCTCTTCATGACGCTGAACGAATTGTAGACGTGCATGATGGATAAACTCCAAGTACTGGGTATCTCACAAATTTACTTGAATTTTTAAAATATTAAGCACAACTGAAAAAATTCTTATCCTCTTGGTCAAATTAATCATAATGAGACTCCGGCTTTGAGATAAAGAGTCAAAGCAATTAATGCTAATGAAACCTGTAAATGGTAAAAGCATTTTTTAAGTTAAAATCTGACGTTATAATTTTGAGGCGACATGCGGCAGTGACTCTCTTAAAATCGAGCGCGGTCTTGAAGCACAGAACAATTAATCTGACATTTAGTGCTCTATTTATTGTGAGGAGCATTTTCATCATGACTTACGATTTGCGAGGTCCAACATCTGCGACGTGGACTGATGAAGAAGTCAACAATTTTATTTTTAATGCTCAGAGTGAGATCCGCGGGTACTAACCATACTATGATAAATTTATTAATTTCAATGTAAATCTATAAACAGAACAAAGCTGTTTTAATGCATCGATAAACGGTTTCATTACTTTCTCAATAAAATGTTATAACGAATCGGAAATAATAAACATAGAAACGTTTTCATTAACTTATGCGAATATTAAACGTGAGATCGTTATGAATCCTTTATTTCCCCCATTAATTTTGCATTGATAAACTATGAAAAATAATTTATTAGGGATTAAATCATAATTTTCTAATAACTCCAATGTGACTTGTGTGTTATTTAAAATGAGAAATTTAAAGCTCGGTTTGGGCTTTAAAATCAACTCCGTTATATTTTTGAGTGCCATGGAAAGAGAAAGACTGACGTTTACTTAGTATGCTTACAAATATTTTGAATCCTTGTCAGTAAAGGAAGCATATTGAGGCATGTATTTTTTAATTAAGAACAGGAGCAAAAATCTTAATATTTGTATCTGTTCTGAAATGAGACGTCAAAACTGGGAAGAAAACGTCGCATCCGAAATTCCCCATTTAAAACATCCACTTGTACGTTATGAGCGGAAAATCCGTAATAAATGAAAATTTGTATGCGCTATGATGAGTAATGTAGATATACGGCTTAAGAAGCTAAAAACGTTAAAAACCCTCTTGGCACCATCCTAGCGGAAAATAGAATTAGGAACACTCTTGGACGCACTTGTTCGAGAAAGTTGTTTTCAAGTCGGATTTAGGTCGGACCTTCGGAGGCAGTGCCATAAAACTATTTTCTTTGATCTTGCTACCGCTCGGTTTCGGAGTCCCATCTTCTTCCAGGGGCATTTCCTTCCGGAAGGAAAGCATGACCTCCTCCTTTGCCGTTCCGGAGGTCCAGCAATCAGTTTTTATGATTCCACTCCTTGAAAGTCCTCCCGTTTATCCCGCAATAAAACGCGTTCTTTTCTTCATCCCAGAGGCTCTGCTTGAGCACTTGTCCCAGAGGCAAAAACGTTCTTTGTACAAGTGGAAACGCACGTAGAAGGCGCCCTATCCCATTGTCCTCGGTTTGGAATTTTAACGAGCGCAAAGCTTCTGGAGAAGTACGGATCCAGCTGTGATGGAGGGTATTCACGCCTTCCCGAACAAAAAATTGCCGTTAATTTTCGAGCCGAAGTCAACGGGTTGTCATCGTTGCTTTCACCAAAAAGGCTAAGTGCATTCGGGAGCCCAAAAACTATTGGCTTCGCTGAAGCCTTCCAAACAATGCAGTTTGTCACGGCTTATAGCCATAAACAGCTTAGTCATACTGAACATATTTCTGTTAGATTCAGGGATGAATATCTGCTTCTAAATCTTGGCGAATTTGTAAGATATTTCCGCTTGCATCTCCAATTGAAATATTTATTTGCCTACTTACATTTTTCAAAAAAAATCCCGTACCTTAGTCGAAATAGAAAAATATCTTCTAAATACCAATTTTGTAACATTTACATTAACACCCTGCGAGACACCGCATGGCGTATGGCAGTGGGGAAATATTTTATATAAGTAGTTGATACGTAGTTTGCTGCATTTCTGACGGTAACTGATGGTGTTCAGTTCATTAATACTTCCAATAACGCATTTGAGGAGACAATTTGTATCAAGAATTCAATCAAAAATTTTAATGTCGACAACGAGAAATAGGGAGAATATCCTCAGTTGGGTGTTTGTTTAGATGCAAAGATATGATTTTGCGCATTTAGATAATAGTAAGAGGGGCCTCTATTAGAAAACAATATTGTTTATGCTTGGCGGAGAACTAGAGCAAAAAGACCGAGAAAAACTTCGGAAGAAATGAATAGAAAATTTGGAATTGCATACTTTCTCGATACATAGGCATCCATTTTCATTTTTTTTCGCTAATTATAAAACTATTTTAAATTTAGAAAAATTTCTTCTTCCTTTCTTTCCCCTAAAGGCAATAATGTTCCTGCATAGAATCTTATTATTTGCTCGCCACGGATCGATTTCTATAATTATAGAATGTCTCAGTTCCTTTCACTTTAAAGTTACTTCTCATTGTCAGAATAGGAGCGAGACAAACATTACAAAATTTTCCCAACTGATGTGAGACATATTTCTTCTCGTCGTGATAGAGCGTGATGGTGAGCTCTCAAAATCTTAGTGACGCAATCCTTTGTGTACGAGTGCGTCAAAGAGAAGGGGGAGGGGATGTGGAACAGCTGTTTTAAAGGGAATCAAAGAAGGGGTTCTGTAATGGAGCACAGAAGAAAGGGAAAGTGTGACAAGATGCAACGAAAGAGTTGGTTTACTGTTTATCCACTGCTGGAATAAGATGGGCTACCGAAATCTCATAAAACCAAAGCTAACATTTACTCAATAATGTCGGACTTCTCCAGTTAAGTTCCTAGAATTACTCGAAAATACTATGCGTGTGACGGTGAAATTTAATTGCATTTTCCTTCAATATTCGCTCGTTTTCCAATTCTGTAAAAATTCTCTAAAATATTAATCGTAACACAATGAAATAGAACTTCTAGCTCATTGTATTACTAATAATACAATCATATATTGTGCAGAAAGAGAGAACCATTCCCAATGACCATCCAACATTGCCAACTTTACATTCCAAATTTTACTAAAAGGAAAAAAAGTGCAAAGATTATTAAAACTGTTTCATTTACGTATACTTCACTAACTCTTTTTTGGGACGGTTACAATTTATGCTAATATAATTTGTACAATTTACGGTCAAAAATTAAGGAGAGGAATTGCTGTGGTACACCGCAATTAGAACTAATCGCGATAAAATCTTAATTATAAAGCAATTTATCTCGTAGAGCAAACATTTTCACAATTCTTTGATTCTAGTTATTCGGCGACATTTTTCTCGGGCGTTCTTTTTGTATGAAAGCGAGGAAGATTCTCTAAAAATCTCTTTCTAAACTCTTCTTTCCGTTGAAAAATATTAACACCAGGTATCACAGATTTTTATTTTTAGGCAAATACATATGAAAGTATGGGAGAAATGATCGACAATTTTGCCGGGGCAATCGTGTTTTGCCGTAAATATGGTGTCTGACAGAATCGAGTTTGACTGACTTCCAAAAAGCATGGCAACTCAATCTCATGCACCAATTCCCCGCCAAAAATTTCTTCCCAGCATCCCAGGTAATTACTCCCTCTCCAGATCCAACATCTGCACGCAATCCGTAACACGGCAGCTTACATCCCTTGTAGGGAAAAAGAGATCTGCAGGGATTGCATCACCTGGACGCAAAGAGGGTTTTCCCGATATTAGACAGTACCGAGAGAATGTCCATCAGAGGGTTGGAGAGAGAAATAAGGCGAGTATGGGGTGCCGGGTGCTCATCCGAGGCGCGGTCGATGGCAGAAATCCCACGGCCCCACTTCCTTCCGAATTGAAGATAGGGAGACTTCAACGGTGGTATAGAAGAGTTCGTCAGCCATGGGGAAGAGGGCAGAGGGGCATATTGTTTCCCTTCAGCAGGTGATTCGGAATGGGAAGTTTTGGAGGAGCATATCGTCAGGGACTGGTACGTGGCTGTGGTAAGAAGGGGAATCAGGAGGGCGGGGGGCATCTCGTCATCACCTGGGGAATCCTAAATGTGGGAATACTGGCAAGCTGCGAAATGCGAAGAAGCCGCCCCCCTTCCACGCTCCCATTCAACGAGCTTTAATAATTCTTTCCCTTCTCCTCGCTCCGCATTGTTTAAAGTCGAGGCATTCAACCAGTATGCTATCGTGGACGTGCCTCCGGACGGGGGACTGCTCTCGTGGCATTCACGAGGTCGAGGAAAAGTCACACTTCAAATGGCTTTTCAAGTTTAGCAATCTTTTTTTTCTTCCCCTTCTTTGCTTATCTTCCCTCCCCTCTTTCTCTCGCCTTCACTTTCTCCCACCTTTCTCTTTCTAGCCATCTCCTTCCCCTATTCTCCGTTCTCTTCACGAATGCAATATGAAGCACTGACAATGAGCCTCTTTCGCAATTAAGTCATCTTTCCTTACGCGGATGCTAGCGGTCACCTATGGCGGCCTCAAATGTATGCAGTTTGTCGTTCGATTCAAAATTGATCGTCACGTTCTATCGAATATATAGCAGAACAAGAACTCAAGAATAAGCCAACAAAACGATAAAAAATCTAAGAAATGACAAGCATTACAGAAAAATCTGCAAGGACGGAGGTTGCCATTACCCGTAAGGATTTGGAGGCTAAGTAGCCTGATTGGTCGTCGAGTAAATAAGGAAAAATGGTATGATTATAACTTTTATCACTGTCATCGGCGGCTTAAAGTTATCTGAACGTATAAAATACCCAATTTTCATTTGACTTTTTTCATTTTTGGTTACTATATAACGTTTTCATCGAAATTTTACCGCCCTATTACAGCAGTAGTTTAGTCATAAATTATTGAAATGTGCAGGATAAATGGACAATTTTATCTTTAATTTTCTAGAAAGGGTTTCGGCAGAAAATTAACAAAAATTTTAAAAATTTAATCAACTGCACATACGATGAAGGATTATTTTAAATTTATTAGTTTGCTAAAGAAGCCGATTTTATCAGCCGTTGATAATTAATTTTCCTCGTAAAGAAGTGATTTTTTCATAGAAAGATTAGAATACTTAGAAAAGACCCCAATTAGTTTCTGGTCCCTCCCGATGATGAACAGTTTTTCATGATTAAACTGCAACTGTTGATATGTCCAACACAAATCAATTCATTCACCGATAAATTAGATTGGATATAACCTTTCTGTTTGCTTTCATGGGTGGCATACTCTTATATGGTGGGTTTGTTACACAGCCCCTGCCACCCGAAGTACGAGTAGCAACGCAATTACATCCATTATATAAAACGAAATTTCAGACGGCACTCCGTCTCCGCGGGGACCCGACCGTAAGAACGAATTACATACCCCGTGCGTATGGTAAATGGCCAAATTCGATTGCCTCGAATATCAAAGAACGACTTCAATTGCCGCCCATCACTGAACGTTATGCGGAAACAATAAGTCTCACTTACGGCTGACTACGGCGCGGGGAGCTAAAGAGAGAAATAAAAAGTCCCCTTCCGGTCATGAAGTGGGTGCCACTGACGGGCGTGATCGACCGTGCGAGCGTCCAAAGATTGAGTTCGTCAACACAAGATCGCCTCTCTCGTCGATCGACAACCGGAACGCGTAGCCCAACCCGTCTCCCAAAACGAGAAAGAGCGGAAACAAATAGGAACGGAGGGAAAAAAGCGAAGCGAAGGAAAAAGCTCCAGTGTCTTATCGAATCTCTCACACCAGGCGCGCGCCGCCACCTCACTCCAGCCTCCGCTCCCATGCCTTCAATCGCCACCCTTTCCACGGTCATTGGGTTCCTGCCGCGCTTGTGGGAGAGGGGTGGTGCAGTTTGGGGGGGAACGGTAGTGTCTGCAAGGGGGCGAGTCCGAGCGGGAGGGGGAATCGGGTGGGGAGGGGCGCTGTCTGTGGGGAATGGGGACGGAGGGGGTTTAAGGTCGTGTTGGGTCCCGCGCTGCGTTCCTCCACTCAGTCGGAGACCTACCTCTCCATGGTACACGATCTAACGGCGCTCGTACGGAGGCGAAGGTGCGTGTCTTATCTGTGAC
Organism: Pachydiplax longipennis; assembly: GCA_036926295.1. Lineage (NCBI taxonomy): Eukaryota > Metazoa > Arthropoda > Insecta > Odonata > Libellulidae > Pachydiplax > Pachydiplax longipennis. The sequence continues at coordinate 54,697,285 of JAVFKF010000004.1, forward strand.
TCGAGGAGACCATTGGAATTTCGACAGGACTTTGAGGAATACCTCTCGCCTTGTTGTGGTGGTGAAATTTCGGGAACCTCTGGACCGCGCCCCTCTTGGGCTTAAGATGCTGTGATTGCCGCAACCGGATGTTCCCCGGAAGAAAGTGCTATGAATTTCATTGAACGACCCACTGGACTGGATTAACTTGTTCACTAAAGTATCCCTCTTGTAACTCCATGAGTTTACCTTCGAGGTTTTGCCCAATTCCGCAAGTTTCGTCGTTCTCGCGCACGGCCTTTTTCAGTTGATGCTCGCGGAAGAATTTTTCGGGAGTGTGAAGGACGATAAATAAAGGACTAAGCCGATAAGTTGAGTGAATTTTTCTGTGAGTTTGTTTTCGACCGGAGTCAAAATGCCCATCAGCGAAGACGAATTGGACCACAAGAGCTCGACTCAACATCATCAAACGTACCACACCCACCAACACATCCAAATGCCCCATCAGCCGGTCAGCGGGATGTCGAAAGCCGAGCAGAGAAGGGTGAGTCTCTTACCTATTTTAATTATATTTAAGTATACTTCGTGATTCCCGTACTCAGTGAGCGTAGTTTTCGAGACCAGACGTCAAAAAGATTCCGCGAAATTATAGCGAGAACAGATAGCTATTTCTGGTCTCTTTTTCCAGATAGTATTAGGTACGCAAACCAGATGATTGGTTAGGGAGTTCGGTGTATTCACACCCCCTGCCATACGCCTTACGGCGGTTAGCGGGGTATTAATGTAAATGTAAATGTAAATGTAGTGACATTTTACTCAATGAATTTGATAGTAAGTAATAAGTGAAGTACGAAAACATTGGCCTAGAACTATTTTTGGAAAGCTTTAATTTTCTCCGTAACAAATTAATCTTTATTGTTAATTTACTATTTTCTATCAGTAATCAGATTAACAGTAATTCATATTTTGTAAAATTTTATTTTTATGCCGAAGAAGTATTTACTGATGGCCGTAAACTTAAAATTTAATCATGATCTAGTGTTGAGTTTTTACGTTAATACATAAGAAAGAAGAATATTACATACCATTTTTCCTTCCATGATCAAATTCTCACATAATTAATCATAGATGGTTTATAAATTTTCCGAATCATGAAAGAATTAAACGTCTTTGTGTAACGATTGGAAATAATTTTTCTGCACTGCACTCGAGGTTTTAATCAATTCTTTAAGGAAATGTAATATGGTGTGTGAATCGATTATTTTCTCTATTATCTCGAACTTTAATTGCTCTTGACTTATGTATGTTCAGTGTACTATTCATTCATTTTGTTGGTCTGTGTAAAAAAAATCATTTCTTTCCTTTACATCCCATTTAAACGGAGACGTAAGGGGAGATATTGCGCAGCATGTCAGATGCGCCCGTTGCTACCGCGATCTCGTAACTCTGACGGAGACACGTGACGGACAATAGGTTTTAGGTAAAAGAGCCATTGTGTACTTATGAGATTCTGTGACCAAGCGTTCGCCCGTCAATACTTGGGTAATTACGTCGCCTCTAAGTCCTCACGGCTTTGACTCTTGGAATCCAATTAAATCTCGAATTCAGGAGGCGACTGTAGGAAGAGGAATCTTTTTAACTCTTCAGCTTCTATAGTAGGAAATTGGCTAATTTTTCTATTAGGAAATTACTGCATTGCCTGGGTCTAGTATTGAAAGCTATCAGATGAACATGTTTTGTTTGATTCCTACGGAATTCACTGCCAAAGCTTTTTTGGCCATTCATCAAAGCTATTCAAAATTGCTCCCATATTCATAATCCTTTATTTTATAACTATTTTACAGCTTTGTTTACTTATCCAACTGCTCCAATGGTAAACTGAAGATTTTTTGTCAAAGGGTCTCTAAGCTTCTGCAATTTATATCATACTTGGATATCTTCGTTTTAACCGCATATAAAATTTACTTAACTATATCTTTCATAGTAGAGGGGGATGATTAGATTTGGGAACGCCAGAAAATGCAATAATATGTATGAGAAATCTTGACCAATTAGACAAATATTTGATATTTTTACGGATATTTATAAGAAAAATAAAAGCTTTTATTCCCATCCTTATTAGGAAGCATGCATTCCACCAAATATATTTGTAGAGACAGGAAACCTTCAGCACTAACTCCTAAATGAAGTACGACTCGTTAATTCTCTCGACCGTACAGCATTGTTAATAATCTATCAAAATTTTTCCAAAGCTTTTCCGGATTCTGATAATGCATAAAAAATTTCCCGCCCTTGTGGCATTTTTTCACGAGTTTCCAAGTACCGGAATGGATGAGGCAAAGGAGTATGGGGGAGGCTGTGAACCCTAGGCCACTTAACGGGGCAGTCAGGGTTTGGGTGAGACCCGGAACAAACTTGGTGCAAAGGGAACGGCAGGATTGGAGCGGAAGAGGGTTGGGGATGATATTCATGGGCGAGGGGTGTGAGGTTATCGATGGAAGTAATTGAACAGATGTTTAGGAGAGAATGCGACACGCGAAGGGATGGTTATAGAGGTGGGTTGAGAAAGAAAGGAAGACTCCGGATCTCGTTTCGCTATCTGCCTTCCGGAAGCTTAATAGATTCTCATTTGCATTTCATCATCCTAATTCGAAATGGTTCCCATCCCATACGCGAATGTTTTACACGAAGCTGGTGGCATATGCTTCGAGCGAGATGCATGTGGCAGAAATTTTATAGCGGCATGTGAAATGATTTCATGTGCGATATATTCTACCGGAAGAGAACCATATGGGTCCGCAGTAAACGAATTACTTATGTCAGTATTCATTATTGTACCCGAAAAGTTGGTGCGTTTTTCGCATTTCACTATAATGCCAGAGAATTGTTCGTTTTTATTTTAAGCTTCTCCATTCGTCGCAAATTTCACTCTTTGCTTTCATAAATGGGCGTTACATTTACATTATTCCCATCAATCGTGTGAAGGGAAATGATACATTTAATCGTAAATATAATTGTAATTGTATTGTAAATCGTAATTGATTTGCAAGTCTTCCAAAATTTTTAATGTATTAACTTGGATGTCATAAAAAAAGTTAACATTTCTTGAACTCTATAAAGAAGATTGAGGAACGAAGAATGTATACTCCCGTGCATCTAAATATGCAAAATCAACAATGACAAAAGTCGAATTAATTTAGCAACTTCTGATGTCCGATACCTCAACTCAAGTTCACCATCACATAATGATTGACTTAATGGCGGCAGAGGATTGAGCTAACAAAGGACGAGGGTCATGTGTGTGTACGCATACTAGATCGAAAGGGAAAGCTCGGCGAGGGAGGATGGAGGGGCAGTTATTGAATGAAGACACGGAGAGAGGCAGTCAGCTGATGCTTAGATGCGTGCGAAACGGTAGGGGAGAAAGGTGTTCCGGAATGGGGGATGTTGTGCATGGGAACGGAAAGAAGCATCTGGAGTAGCGTTTTAGGGGCTTACGAGAGGGTGTGGGGTTCAAAGGCGTTTGACCGTGGGAAAAATGGAGCTGACGATGCCTTCATCCCCACTGTTTACCTTTCGAGGGCTTTTCAACCCTTCTTTTTTTCATACTTTAAACGAGAGGCTTTTCAAAGCGATTCATACAATTCCCCTTTAAAGTTGTGAATACTGGTACAGAAGAGAATGTGCTTTAGTTTCATTTAGAGCCCTCGATCGATCTTGCGATGCAGTGATCGCTTTGTTTTGTTACAGTGACGAAAATGGAAATTTCATGGCATGTTTTGCATCTTTCTTTCTTTCTTAATTATGTTTGGAGCTCACCCAAAATGAATATCGAAATTAAAGAGTGAATTCCGAAACTTTTACGAATTACTCGTACAACAAAATGATAAAGAATTAATAGAATAAATTACTATGTAGAATAAAACAAGTTTATAAAAATAGTTTATTACATCCTTATGATAATGATGATAATTCGTGGTATGACTTTAGCGGACATCTTTGCTGTTGTCTTAACTATTATTTAAGAAACCAGAGGAAACATTGAGCGGCAATCACGTATTTATCAATAAATTTGGGGTATTTGGGAATTCCCAATATTTAACATTTTCCAGTTACTGGTAATTAGTTGTTTAGAAGCGATCCAGTTGAGCAGTTTTTTTGTATCTAACGACAACGTCATTTGTCTTATTAATATAAGAAAACGGATCAAATATCTACCGTAACTAGTCCCTGATTTTCCGGGTTACTTTGTCGTCTTAAAACATGTATTTTCGGTTTAGTCGGAAAATAATGAGAATTAGAAGGACATTCTTGAAACTAATCGGCTGCAGCACGGAAAACTTCCCTATTATTGTATAGCTAGTGACTATTTCGGCGTAAGAGCCCCCAACACTCATTTCAGATAATGATTAATTGAGAAGGCATTTCCGTTGACGATATGGGTTGGGAATCGCATCCTGTAAAAGCGTATCGTCCACCCCATTTCAGCGATGGCCTTTCGTGACAAAGTCTGCTGCGCCACGGAATGAAAAGAGAAACAAAGCAAAATCGACTTTAGCGCTCCCTTCCATGCCGAGGATTATCTCCGTTCGAAAACATGGAGTGATTGTGGTGGAGAGGGAAGGTGGAAACACTTCCGGTGTTTGAGTGTGAGAATCGTGGAATTGGTGCGCAACAGGTGCTAGGGTCGGCAGGTGTGCCTTCGGCGTGGGAGGATGGAAAAGGCGCGCTCTTCAACTGAGCCCATCTCCATCACAAACGAGCGCGAAAACTGCGAAGACATGCTAGTCACGAGTAATTTGTTGTTTGCTATAAAAAGCCGCCCTATGTGAAGGCGAAATTGTATATTATGTTAGTAAATTATTTTTCGAGGGTTATATTATCCTTTTCAGACGAGGTTGTTAGTCGATAATTTTTATTTTGGAGATCCGAAAACCGAATTGATTCTAGATTATGTGATCAATCGTATTTTTTTATAAAAAATAAAATGATTGGAGTAAATTTTTAATTTATGATTTCGAAAAAATGTGGACAAGTAAAATAAAGCAAGGGTGTGTTAAATTGAAACTAAGGCGATAGTATTATCAAACGCAATGAAAAAAAATTGTTTAGTCATGAATAACTAAAAATTTCAAATTTTATAGGATTTTTATTGCGAAATTCTGTTGCAAAGATCAGGAAAAGATAACAAATCCTATAGAAATTATCACGCAGGTTCCCTAGGTTTTTCCCCCGGTCCCTATGCAACAAAGATTAAATTATTTTCGATTAGAGTCAAAGACAGCGATAGATTTTCTCTCGAAGTCAAAATAATTCGACTTGCTATTTTTTCTCGTAAGTTACTATTATTATGTTCAAATTCGTATTATGCCAAGAAAAATGTGATTGAAGAAAAATAAACGATTCTGATTGGTTGTTTTGATCTTTCAGAGTAACAAGCCGATAATGGAGAAGAGGCGGCGGGCGAGGATCAATCATTGTCTCAATGAACTCAAGACTCTCATCTTGGATGCAATGAAGAAAGACGTAAGTATTTTTATAAAATTGGGGATTTAAGAAAAAGTTGTCGTTAAAATGCAAGAAAGCATTTCAATGGAAAATAGAATAACATCCCTGTATTTAGCATAGTAGAATTTCAACATATGTAATATATATGCAGAATATGTTTAAACTTCATCATCTAAAGTTTTGAAGGAATATACTTAGTCCGCCCGCCTCTTACCGAAACCGATAACTGGTGCGAGGTCTCTAAACATACTCACATATAACATATGGAAATACACTAATTACTTTAAAATCGGAGGAAATGAAACTCGTTCGCTGCGAAGAAGTAGTTGACCGATTGCAGTCAAATTCTATCTCTTTTTTTCCTTTAAGTTAAGGAGCGAATGTTTCTTGTTCAAGGCTTTATCGAGGAATATAAAGTAAACGTTTTTCTTGGAATATAATTGACTTCAAAGTTACACTGGGTTTGGTTTTGAGGGACATGTTGCAGAACTCCTTTATGCTAATTAATCTCTGACAAAGACGTAAAAGTACTAAATTAAAGACTAGCACATATGTTCTAGTCCCGAGTGGTTTAGTTTGTTATCCGTCAGTAATCTAACTTCAGGACATGGCTCACATAAAAACGTTTTCTAAAGTGATTATTCTCTGATTGAGAGGTTCTGCCGAAAATTTATTTACGTATTTTTAGGTATCAAAATAGTTTGTGGTGGGTAATTATTTGCGCTCAGTTATTCAGATAAGGTAGTGAACTCCATTTAAATTATTCTGAGAGACAATTTCAAAATACAATTTCGGGTTTATAATCTAAGCATTGTCAGCACGCGTATTTTTCACGTTGTGGAAAGTAATGATTATGTGGTGTATTATTGAGGCACGGGGTGAAATAGGCCTAATAGAAAGGTTAATTTAAGTTTAAAATTGGATAAAATATTCAACTTATGTTCAAAAGTGCTTCAAAACTGGTTTGATTGTTGCTTAAGTAAACAGATTCAAGCTCTCGTTCACTTTTGTTAAAACCCATTTCACTTTGACGTAGAATTTTTCCAGGAAAGATTCTAAATGAACAATCGCCTTCGAACTTAAAGCTGTTTGAGATGTGTCAGACGTCTTCATTTTTCAAGCCAACCCTTCATTGCTTTTTCTCTTTCAATAAGAAACGAACTAATAGATTGCCGAATAATTTTGCGGGCGTAAGCAGTTACAGCAGAGGAAGGTCGCCCTGGGCAACGTCGGCTCGCTTTTAAAGGTTTCCATACGAAAACCTGGTCACGCCGTACATATTTCACTTTCCCTTCTCGAAATTTATTCCCAGCGCTGGTAATAACTTGGCCGACTTATTTTCGGCGGCATGTCGATCTTCTGTAAACCATTCGTTCCCTTTTCAGTTGCGAACCACCCTCTATTTCCCTTCTTCCCAACTCCTTCATCTTCACTAGGGTGGTGTTTCCCAATCCCCTTGAGTGTCCTTCTTAATCTTCCTCATGACCGTCCCAATGGTCACCGAGGAATGACAAATCGTCCTACTCATTTGGGATGACGCGTTCGGCGGTGGTAAACCTTCCTTCTGATGGCAGTCCCGTCTCAAGACGCGCAGTACTAAAGTTTTAAAAGGCAATGACTAAAGCATTGACCAGTTGCTGTTAAGATATGTCCGTAGGTCATAGAGGAAACACGTCGCGATGTTTGAAGTAACGACCTGTACTTTATGGATAATTGGTATCGCTATCTGTCAGAAACGAATTTCCGCAAATAAGATTATTTCCTCTAAACTTGCGACCAATCGGGTTGTCGAATGTTCCGCCATTTTACGCCTCAGAAATTCGAGGACGTTTTCTCTCTTCCTCTTTTGGAATTACTTACACAGCGTAAGATAATAATTACTAAGGGAAACCTTCGGAATCGTTGGCGATTCGTCATAATATTTATTCGTATAATATTCGCAGAGTGTTTCAGTTTTCTTTGTTTATCGATCTCATTCGCTGGAACACGAGAAGGTATATTTTTCCTCTGGTTTCGCGAATTTAATATTCAGAGGTTCTGCCTTTTCTCTGCCTTATATTTGAGCTTTTCGCTGTTTACCATTATCAGTCCTCAAAGATTATTTGTGGAATTACTGCTGTTTTTACGATATTCTTTTTTCAAGCAGCAAACGGAGTAATTTGTGTTAGCGGTTATACCAAACTACGTTACTAATCTATAATTACAGTATCATTAAGCCTCAACGAAGAGTACGGAGTTTTAGCGCTTTCGAGATACATAAATTTATTTCAAAGGCCTGTTCGCTTTTCTTATCGTTATTGATAAAGGAACTACTATTTTCTCTTAATGCTAACAAGTCGGGTTGAGGCTAAGTTAGATCAAGTGCGGTTTGGATAAGGTAGGTCATAATTGAGCCATGTCTCGGATTATATTTCGCTGGACAATGCCTATCCAGCAGAAAAGTTTACCTCCAAATATATTCTCATAAATCTTCATCAACGAACCATGTAAATTCTCGAATCGAAGACAATTGAGATCAGCTATTATACGCTATAAAAATACATTCTGGCTCGGAACTTGCCTCCCTTGCCAGTACCACAGTTTAATTCTTCGATCCCCATTTAAATCCTCCTGCAGACCGCATCCACTTTCGTTTTTCACCCACGGGAAGGGGCAATGGAAAAGGGTTTCTCGAAGGAATTTCCATTCGCGTGACACCCCTTCTCTCAGATCTCCTCCATTTCTCACGCTGTCCTCCCAATGTCATATTTTTTTGCCTCGCCGCTCACCTGAAAACGCTCTTTTTTCTTCGCATTAGGCTAGTGTTTCATCTGGAATCTCCCCGAGTCACGTGACTCACACCGCCCACCTCCCGCCGTTCCCACGCTTCAACGAATGCACGGGCGCAATTCGCACGTCTCTTCCACCGGAATCCGTTCCCCACAGATTCCTCGTGAAATTATATCCCGGCGTCGGGAGAGAGGTGCGTGTCGTAGGCGGGTCCTTCCCTTGATCCGAGCGCCGTAACCTGAGACCGGCCTCATTTTTCGGCCGACGGAAAAAAAGATAAATACGAAGCTGCGAAGTGCGGGTGGAAGGAACCTGCGTGAACGGTGCCCGCGGTAAATCACCGTTCCTTTCTCCTCCTGCATCTATTTTTTTTAGGGGAAAGAATGCTGGGTACAGGAATGGAGAATACGATAGGTTTGGCGTTTTTTGCGGGGTTAGGATGGGGTTGAGCTTCCGCTGTAGGAAAAGGGAGATTAATTCGATATTTTACTTTGTGAGATGGACATTCCTGGAGTTGCCTCAATGACGGTTCAGACTGGGATGAACGGGAACGAAAATACAGTTAACAGTGAAGTACTCTGTTCAGTACTTTCATGTCTAAAGCAGTGTCTGCCGAACTATAATCCTTAACTTTACACTGGGGGTTGGAATTTTATTTTGCGGAAAATCAACGAAATTTAATATTTGGTTTCCTGTCAAACATGAAGCTATTAGTGCGTCGAGTGTTAAATCATGGATAATAATCCTAGTAATAAGCTTATTCATAAACTTTCAATACACGAGAGGTTACTGGGAACATGTCCCTTACGTTGGCTAAGGTGATGCTGCATCATCGCTCAAACATCCAAGAAAACCTAAAAAATCCAACGAAAAACCAGTATAAGCCCAGAGATTTTCTACTTAAATTATGAGTTCCTGTTACATATCCACATATCTATTAAAACAGCTTGTCTACTGAATAAACATTCATGGTACAAAACTATTGAAATTTCCAACCATCAACAGTTCTGTGGAGATCTTTATTGTATTTTGCACAAACATTTGCCGCAGAAAATTTTAAAATGCTTTACGGCACATTAAATGTCTCATTTGGATTCACTTGCAACGTAATCCTCGGAGCGTAAGATTAGTATTACTACCACTAGACTGTCGTTAATGCACCTCCTACAATACGAATACAAAGGCGATAACAATCACTTTTAACACTGAAAATGAAAATTATATTGATCTTAGTAACTCGCCCTGTATAATCCGAAGCATATTATAGTGCAAACACGTCCCTAAATCAATCTCCGATTTACTGCTGTATTGTCATAGTCACGCAGATGTATACCATAGTCATCACCCCCGGGTATTGAGTGAAATACTTATATTTTGGGAGCGTCTAGAGTATCTTTGCAATAGCTGCACGTGATTTCATTCATCAACCAGTTCCTCTTCCCAATCGAAAACCCCTTCTCCCACGGGATGCGATTGTACTGTGGAGAGGGAGAAGTGGAGCGGAATAGAGTTATCGGGCGTCGATCGGAGGCCTAGTGGAGTGAAAGCGAGCAGGAACTCAATTCGATACACGTGGGAAGCGAAGGTCGAAGGAAAGAGAGAAAGGAAGAGTAAGGTTGGGGGATGTCAGGGAATGAGTTTGTTCTAATGACCTGAGCTCCGGACATCAGATGATGATTCATGCTTAGCATGCAACGATGTTCCGCGAGTACCCCTACAAAGTAAATACATAAATCCTATCAAGAAAAAAGTCGAGGTTTTCATCTCCCATAAGTAATCTTCCGTTTGCCAAAATATATTAAATTTTCCTTTTTAAAAATTGCTTTCCTTTCGACAACTTTTTCTTCGCTCATTATCCTATGGATATTATAAGCATAGATTTTTGAGTACTTTTTAGAACATCAATTGCTCACGATTTCTAAATAAATTTTCGAAGCATGACAAAAATATTTCAGATTAATTAAATTGAACGGAAGTTGTGAAAAATAGCAGCCCTAACCTTTCTATCTCATTTCCAATAATCGAATGAAAGCAATTTTTTGCTGAAATCAGAACCTATATCTTTATAAGACATATCAGTAAATCAAATTGCGTTCTTATTTAGCGCAAGTTGATTAGAATATTATCGTATTCCAATAATGTTCTCTTATTATGTTTGTAAATACATCCGAAGTAGCATATTGACTTCTGGTTGTATCAGCTTGTAACTAGGGTAACTCCGGAGAGGTACTCAAAAGTGCCTTGCAATCGAAATCATAAATTTTTCTAAGGCATTGTTACCGATAACTGATTTTTTCCCTAAATATTTTTTGTTTTATGATTATTGATCGTTAATGACCATTTTCAAGGATTTTATATTTTAAGTCTTCAGGACGCAAGTGATATTGAATGAAATATTACGAATTCAATGAAAACTTATCAAAAGTTCTTTTTGTGCACTATTACTAACTTATGTATCACAAAGATTCAATGAAAAATAATCGTTAACTATCTGGTTGACTTATTGCAAAATTTATCAATGTAAACAGAGTGCTATGGAAACTACTTCCCCCGTCAGTTCTGACCGCCACGTTTGGTAAGCTACTTGAGCTGCCATCTAGCGGGGAAAACCTGTACTAATTCGACCGCTGAGATACGCGGGAACTACGGCTAAACATTTTAGAGGTTCATAATTATAAACAGCAACAGTCATCGTTATCCTTTGTTAAAATATTAATGTATCTCTCTTATTTACAGCCGGCACGTCATTCAAAACTCGAGAAGGCCGACATTTTGGAGATGACGGTGAAGCATTTGCAGAACGTGCAACGGCAGCAGCTGGCGGTAGCCGTGGCCACAGATCCGACTGTACTTCACAAATTCCGCACCGGCTTCAACGAATGTGCTGGGGAAGTTAGTCGATACATCGGTCGAATCGAAGGCGTAGACCCAACAGTGAGGTCAAGACTGCTCGCTCACCTTGCATCCTGCGTCTCTGGTCTTCACCAGCTAACACCATTTTCATTTGGAGCCATGGCAGCCGCTGCAACGCCTCCACCGCCGCAGATGGCCTTCCCACCGCAGATGCCAACATCCTCTGCTATGCCTTCCCCTGCAGATGAAGGTGGAAGTATCCTGCCAGGAGGTCCCCGTTCTGCAATGACTACTGGTGTCACCGGTATACCTCATTTTCCTCCTGGAGACGTCAACAACAACCAGAGTCAACGGCAAGGAGGTGCCTCAAATTTGATGGGAGGTGTGCAGTTGATACCAAGCAGGCTACCTAGTGGTGAGCTTGCGCTTCTGCTACCTGGAAGTGGAAGACTTTCATCAGAGGGAGAGAATTCTACAACCTTTCCAACTGCTACAACAAGTCCTGTTACACCCACCTCTCTCTCTGTCCCAGGAGGGCCATCACCCTCTGCCTCAGGGAGTCCACCTGGTCATACCCATCAAAGTGCATTCACAGCAGTCACTCGGGCTCCCAGTCCTCCTCCACCACCAAGCATTCCTCATGGTCCTCCTAGTCCTGCTTCCTCTACGTCATCTTCATGTGCCTCCAACAGCTGTGATTCTGCATCATTTGTTAATTCTTCTCCTTCAGGCCCCCATCAACCTTCAGCAGAAGTACCTAAGTTCTCTCATCGATTCCCATGCCCCCCTTTACCACCCTCCAGTCTTTCTGGTTCAGACACATTTTCACCTTCTGTCCTTATGGCTCCCACTCCTAGAACAGTGCAGATGGTAGATACTTGTTCAAGTGATGCAAAGGTGGGAGGATCCACTGAAAACATGCAAGAAAATACCATAATGAAGGATAGAGAGCCATGCTTTGAGCCACCTCGCCTCGCACCAGAGTATGCCTCTCCTGCATCTCTTGTTTATCCTGTTTGTCCTCCAATCCCATTAACTGCACCAACATCCATGCTTCCAGACACACTTATATCTCAACCTCCTTCACTATTCCTTCCATCTCCAGTCCCAAGGGAAGTGCTTGATTTTTCTGTGAAGAGGGAGAGAACATCAGGAGCAGAGACTGATGATGAAAAGAGTCCTCGTGGAACAAAGCGCCCTGTTTCAGATGACTCAGAAAAGGAAGATGATGTGAAGCCAACAATCAAGATGGCTAGGTTAGAAGTAAAGGTAGAGCCATCACCTTTGGAAGAGTCCGAGGATGGAAGGAAGTCTAAGCTCTCAGAAGCAAGAGTTCCTGTGGAAGTAACTGCGGATGGTTGCTCATCAGCAGTATCCAATCGTTCAAGCACTCCTTCTGAAGGAACCAGTAGTCTGGACATGTGGAGACCATGGTGAAAATCTGACTTACTCCATTTTGGAGGATTAAAAATGCTTTATAGAACTGATGATATATGTTTTTATGTGATAACTCTTTTACTATTTGTAACAATTTACATAGTGATCAGAAATGAAACACATTATCATTATGTTTTGAGGAGTGATGACTGAGTTAGGTTCTTAAGAGTAAATGAAAAATCAAGCATGAAGCTTTCCTTTATTTCTTAGAATGACAAAGACTGTGAGAGTGTTGATAGTTCAGAGAATTATCATGAAAGGAAGTTCTCACATGTTTGAGAAATCTCAAATATTTTAATATTATAATTAAGCTTTATCCTAGTTCACAAGTGTACCTATTGAAATAAATTTATAATCACTGAGTACTTTTATAATTTATAGGAAGATTATTTATAAAATAAAATGTTTTTATTAAAGGAGATTTTTATTTAAGGTTAACCCATGCATCCATCCACCTATAACTGATTAAGGTTGCCCAAGTCTGATGAAACAATAAAATTGATTAATTTAAAATTAAGTTTAATTTAAATTGCTTGAAGGTGTGCAGAAATGAGACTATAATTACAGTAAAATGCAGTTTAACTATTTATATATACATTATGAATGAGACTTTGTGAGTAAACAAAGTCTGTTAAATATCCTAATCAGCGGAATAGTTGAAAATGTGTGCACAAAGATCGGATTGCATTGAGATGTACTTGAAATGCTTAAAATCAATAGAGAACAACTGCATTTATGAATTAACTGGAAACATATTCCTACTGTGCACTAAAGGAAGGAAAACATTATTTCTGGTGATTTTCTATCAAAAATTAAACCTTAGGCATATTAGCCATGTGGGGTAAGTTGCCTAGCAAAGAATCATCCGAATACAGGGGAATATAGCATGAAAAATATTGATATCTATATATCTCAGTATGACAAGATAAATATAAAGATTTAAAGAGCAGGAAAATGCAAGGAAGAATTAAAAAGAATATTTTTAGGATAAATAAAAGTCACCAATTTAAATTTTGGTGAGATGTCATATTTTTATTTTATTTTCAACAACATATTTTGTTAAGTTACTACAATAATAAAAGCATACATGATAACAGTCAAAAGCTTCCTCCAAAATTACCTTTGTACTTTTGGGAGTGGTATTATTTACAGTAAACATGCCACGGATTAGGTAATACACTTCAGCAATAGCATACAGGATCAAACCAACCTTTCTTTGAGTTCTGATAGGGAGTACTCATACTAACCATATCATTTTATTCATTGGTAAGTATGTCAAAGACATACAAATTTCAGTTTTCATTAAGTAAATGTTGAAACATTTTGATATGTAAAATAATAACCTCTCATTCATAGCTTATCAATGCCTTAGAGTAAATTTCACATCATTAGCTGATACTTAGCCTAATGGTATGAAATGAAGGTACATATGTACATGAAGGAACTACAGTTCTACCTCCCTTTATTACACAGAATTCAACATTTCATACTCAATTTCACAAGCTGAGTTGTCCTACAGCCTCAAATCCCAAAATATACCAACAGGTGAATCGCTCAATAGCTTGAGAGTTAACTCCAGCCCTCAGTATATAGGCAAGTACCTGAACTGCTATGCTCCCAAGGTCGTATTTTGTTATGTATTGATGTAGTATCAATAAAGTATATTTTCATGTAAGTATTTCAATAAATGATATCGGAGATGCTGTGCTCAGTATATAAAATTCATGGATCCTTAGTATGTAGGTCTGCACCATCTGTTAGAGAGCCTTATTAATTGAATAAAAACAAAATTATCAGACTAGCTAGGTTTACTCACTTTAGTTGAGTGTTGTCCATATTTAAATCAGCAGATATCAAAATATAAGCAGAAAAATTAATGAAAGTGTAAATTAATTAAACAAAAAGAGAAAATTTCCACAGCACTTTCACTTGAACTAATAAATGAAGAAATCCTTTAAGAAATATGAGTAATCACCATTACAGAAGCCTGATTGGGCAAACGGTGATGGTCTATATGATTAAAGAGACAATAAAGAAAATCACAAGATAGGGATAAAAGTTAGAATAAATAAATATAATACAAGAATAAGAGAATAAACAATAATCATGCTCTGGTTTCCAGATAATATAACAATAATTATTGAAAATTAACACTTGAAAAAATTCTTATGGGAAAGAGTACGAGTAAATGCCTTCTCATGATAATAAAAAATTTAACCATTGTGACTGCTTTCAGCTGAAGCAGAGATGATTTATTACAGCAAAATTAGAAATGGACAGAATTGAAAAATGTTCATATTTAGCAAGATAACTGGAAAGAAAGAAAAAAGTAAGTATAATAGTCAAAGTGAAAAGACTATTCTACCATAAAAAAATATTTCTCATAAAAATTATGTTTCTGGCAAACCCATCCATACCAATCATATAATGCATTTTTCTAATCTTCCCATGGCCCACAAAGAGCAGCAATCATTTCTCTCATCTATCACCTCTTACATATCCCCATGTTTCCCATCAATTTCAACAAAGAACTGAAATTACTACTAGCAATGGTTACTCTTTTTAAGTTTTGAAATAAATTACTTCATAGTAAGCACTGCCACAAATTGAGGATTGGTGTATTCTAAATGCTCCTTTCAGCCCACTTTTGTGCTAAAATAGATTGAGGTCTCTTATTTACAATGGGAAATATTTAATAAATTCCATCTGATGATCTAGCGCATACAGGCTATAATTGATTAACTTTGATTCTGCCAATATTTTTCAGGCTGGGTGCAATTTTAGGAAAAAGAGATTAAGAACATTTCATTCATTCAATGAAGAACATTCATTCATTTCATTGAATAGGGCTCTTCTCCCTTTGCAGATTACTCCACTAAGCTAACATATTTCCTCTTCACTCCTTATCATTAATTGAGACCATAACTTTCAGATGGTGTCAAATCTTTATACCATAGTAATTTTTCCATAATCCTCAAAAATGTCAAAATGAAATCCTTACCAGCTGCTCCCTTTTGGTAAAACCAATAACCATATGCTGACCTTAGACATCCCACTCCCTCCTATCATTAAACCAAACACTGATGTAAAAACATGCTAGGAGGGGGTGGATTAAAATAATACCTTACTTACCTCTAAAGAAATATAAGCAATTTTAATACCTTCATTTAATCCAACGAATTATTAATTGCCATACTGTGACAAACATTCAACATATGTAAAGTTATTGTTGAAAAACATTACTACTTGTGTTTACTTTTGCTCCTCAGCATTTTCTATAAAAATTGCTAGTTTTGTAAAATCAGTAAAGGAGAGGTAAATGCCTCTCCCTCTAGGTATATGACTCGTTGATGGTTCAGCTTGTCAAAGCATTTCTAAAAAAAACCTTTTCTAGTACTACTACCACTTTTCAATAATAGTTGGGAGCATATACTCCCAACACACAGATTGTGTCTCACTACAGGAAAGCCTTGAGCACATAAAGGAAAAATGCTCATTTATGGAATCTAAGACAACATTTAACTAGAACATTATTGATTTACATTTGGTGCATAAGTTACAGTAAAACCAAAGAGCTTTGACTTTAATTAGAGGAAAAAAACATGTAAATACAAACACTGCTCACTTTTAATTCGCTCAAAAGAATTTTAAAATATACCTCATGATATTCTCCTTCCATATGGTTCTAGATATACATAGTTAAATATTTTCTTTGATTCATGAACATTGATAGAAATAAACATGATATGTTAAGAAATAATTAGAGTTTGGACAGAAGTTATAATAAAGAATCACTAAGATATGCCCCTCTCTAAAAGCAAGAGATTTGTAAAGTCCTCTAAGCTGAGAGAAGGGCATGGCCAAAGTCATTTGTATCAGGGTGGATCCATTCAAGCCATCAAAATTAAATACAAATTTACCTTGTGAAATTTGATCAATTGCATCACATCTCAATTTTCTTTCTTATTTTTGACTTTGTTCCTTAAACTTATCACAAAAAGGTTGTATTTTTGATTAACTGGAGACGATTAATTGGTTGTTAGACCTGAGCAATATTCAACTTCTGTATGCCACTTTATTTCAGTTACAGCTGGGATACAGGAGGGCATGAGGTTTCATTGGGAGGAAAAACTTCAGAATGTTAAGCAAAGGACATTCTTATGTTGAATTTACATAAGCATTAGAATATTTTACTTAATTATTAATACCTAATTTGAGCATTATTTTCAGGAGAATTTTGAAGATTTTTAAAATTCATACCTTTTAGTTAAGAAAACTTCTCCTAAAAATTACCTGGATTTTTATATTGTGCAATGATAGGAACAATGCTCTCAAAAGAAATATTGTAAAGGTCCAGGGGCTGGTTAACAGCTTTTGAGATTTGCTGTTTCCCTTTCTTCTTGCTATAACATAATTTTGATTTTCCTACTAATAAGTAGTAATGTAATATCTAGCAAAGATGCAAGTAGATTGAAGGATCATTTACCACACAAATTACATAAAATACTTTGTACAATTACCAGACCTACTATTTTAAGATGTTCACAGATACCCCCATGGGATCAGAAAAAAAAAGAAATGGATATATTATATTAGCACTTATCCTAATTAACATTTTTTTCCTAGAAAAATAAAATGAGCAGTATTTACTGATAAACAACTTCTCAATTTAGAGCTTGTGAAGTACTCTCTTCAACCAGATTATACCTCATATGAGTTTGGTTACATGAGAAATCAAGGATTTACTTAATGAGGTAGCTCTGGATGGAATCCTTGGATTCACTGATGCAGTCTTGTCAAGGGGACCTGTTTCAACAAACTTGTTTTCAACAAATATAAACAACAATTTTTATTGTCAGAATGAGCTGATCTTTCTGTGAGATATTTCCCTTTATCTATTGTCATGTTTTGAGGACTCATGGATTACTTACTGTAATATTTCATAACAACATAACAACTTTAAAATTGAACATCTTTTAAATACAATCATTTAAATATATTAACAGTTTTCTATGATTGAGTGTACACATTAATATAAGAGAAAGTATTTACACAATTTCCAGAAGTTGCAGTAGATTGAGTCAATGCTATGTATACCATTAATAGGGATAGTAAATTAAGTCTTCTTTTCTTGGTTTGAAGTTCTTCTTCTCTGAATGCTTCGGACTGCTTGTGTAGCATACTATTGGTCCACTAAGAGTTAAGACAGAACAATTAGAGATTTTCAAAATTTACAGCAACAATAGTAGAGAAAAGGTTGCAGCAATATTTCCATCACTCTCTGCTGTAAATGTATAGCTGTATGAATGAAGTCCCTTATATTACAGTTATATAATTGATCCTAACCAAAATAATTATGTTCATTCACAAAGATTTAAAAGTTCATAAATAAAATACATAATGTGGTTCATAAATAAACACATAAGTCAACTTTTGAGAGTAAATTTAAAGGATTTTAATCAATAAACAGAATTATGAGTCCAAATGAATTTTAATTTGCTGAGGTTTTTCTTATAAATCAATAATTTCATTGGGTTAGCAACTATTTTTGTGAGAGGTATGAAATGAAACAAATAATGTGATTAGCATTTCAACAACAAATGCAAAGAGTGTGATAGCAAAAAAGCATAGCAGGCAAAATTCAATCTTAAAAAGAAAGTTCAATGTCTCTCCTTTAAATCACAATAATATACTGACCTCGCAAAAACTAAACTAGGGAATTTCCAAGTGTATCCTTAAACAATCGTGGAAATATAATATGGGATAAAATTTATTCCAGTTAAGTATCCCATAAGGTATTTCATTTTAAATTTGATATGATGGGATATTATTCCTTATTTCCAGGAAAAAGTATTAACAACTTTTCTGTACTAAATGTTGTAGAGAATAGAGGAGGAATGTATATGAGAGAAAAATACAGTTTAAAAACTCATTTCAAATACTCAAGAAGTTAAAATTTAATTGTAGAAATTACTAGAAAAAATGACCACTATACTGGGCTAGGAGGAAAAATTTATTATTTATACATCATTTACTAATATGCAAATCCTTGGACAAAATTATGTTTGGGTGTAACTACTGCAATGCATGCCTTGAGAAGTAAAGGATAAGTGGCTTAAAATTACAGTAACTTAATGTTAATAATAATGTACATTTTTCATATTAATGATGCTGATTTCATCAATGTTTGATACAATGAAAATATGAAATCAATCTCTTAAAATAAAACAACGATAAGAGTTATAAGCTCTTGAAATCAAGGTTGAATGTATAAATTAAAGGGTTAAAACATTTATTTACAAATAAAATTCTCAAAAGGAATATGTGAGCAGGATTATTGCTTATTCCCTCAAACAAGGCAGACAAATCTCCCCAAGGGTTATGTTGATTCATTTGTAGCATTGACTCAATGATATCAAACTTTTAACCTTACATTGGCAAAAAATTAAAATTTAAACATTAAAAATTGTAAATAAGCACAAAAGCATTAATTTAAGTCAGTAAGTTAGGTGTTAGTAAAAGGTACTGATTAGTTACCATAATCTATCAGCATGATAAGAGTAAATAAAACTGGCATCAAACCCTGTTAAAATAAAAATATAAATTATTTAAAACAAAAATATAAATTATTTAGAATAAAAATATAAATCGTTTAAATAAAATAATACATAATCTATTGCATCTTCTATATTTCTGATAGCAAATTAAAGATTTTGTCCAATTATGTATTTTATCTCTTGATCAGTTAATCAAGTCATACATCCATAAATTTTCATGTTCATTTTATGAGCATTATATTAAGCAACTAAAATATTATGCATGATTCTTGACATAAAATGAGAAAAATTTTAAAAGCTAAGACTACAACTGAGGATCATACCATTTTTATGATGATGAGGCCTGCAAAAATATAACACGTTTGAAATAAAGGTATATAAATGAAATTTGAAAACTTTTAAATAACATCTTTGGAAATAAATGTCAATTAAGTATAAACTAAGGGAGAAATTAAATGAAAAATAGTTGAAATAAGGCACTGTTTGGATGTTTTTATTACATGATTTACAAATTTGGCCACTCACACAACAGAGTAAAAATGAAAGAGTGAGATCTATTTATTTGGCAAACCTTTCTGCAGTATCAAATTTGTAAATTATTCATTCACACTTTTATTTACAACTATAATTATTTATATATAGGAAAGTTCATTTTCAACTTTAGTTACAAAATATTTTGTATAGAAAACCCTCCAATCAAATTCAACGTTAATATATAATCTTAGAGTATGTTAACTAATAGATGTACACATTTACAGCTAATACTTCAAATATAGATGCAAAAAGATATAAATTAATACCATCATGGAAATGATTATGTGTGGGTAAGTATCAGAAAATCAACTGAATTTTGATAGATCAAATTTACCCAGGATTTCAAACTAGATTGGAAGCTTATTTTGATAAGTATATTTGGCTGGTTCTATGAGCTGTTACAATCAATCAGGAACTGAGATAAATTTCACTCAAGTGTTCATTAAAATTCTACTTCCTGGCACACTGCTTCTTATTATTAGGAAATGTTCTTATTCATTTTAATGAAATAATGTTAATCTAAGAAAACTGAGCACTGTACATCTATAAGTCAACAAATTTCAACTTAATAATAATTAACAATGAAGTGACCCTAACAGTAGTCTTTGATAAGCATGCACTATGATCTAATTCCATCACAGAATAATAAAGCAGCATAAATGGAGTTTCTTTACTTTTTGACATCCCTTATTATTATATTATGCAAAGTAATGTAACAATAGCAACCAAAATGAAATAAAAAATTGGCACCTACACATGTCTTTTGGACCCATGAGTTATTTTAATCCAGCATGTTTTCCATACTTATCACTTAATTCCTCTAAAACCAATATTAGATTTTCTTCAAAAATAATGTATTAAAAATAATCTTTGAGTATTCTGATGGATAACAATCAACCTGTACAATTTCTTGAGCAAATATGAGGCAATCAAGCTGTAAATAGAAAGCTTGTCTAATATAAACATTCAAAGGGCAATGGTAAAATGCATTTACTTGTACTCTTCATTGAGAGCTCTTCCAATAACCAGTCTTCTAACTTCACTGGTACCTGCTCCAATTTCATACAACTTGGCATCTCTAAGATAACGGCCAGTTGGATAGTCATTTATGTAACCATTTCCACCTAAAAAAAAAACAGAAACATACTCTTAATCCTCTCATTTTTATACTTTTAAATATTATACTACCTTGATTATTCAAATCATGTTAGTAAGAGGTTGAGATTCTCCTTATAACATAAAAACTTTATGCTTTATAAAGGTTAGTATTCTTTAGAATTAATTTAAAACAGACAAAACAGAATTCAAACTGAAATTATATAATCAAAGATAACCATTAATTAAGATTCCTGAAATATTTTACTAAAATATTTCTGACAATAATGTATTGTATTTTAAAAATACAAGCAGAATTGCAGCATCATGATATTGACATGTGGTAAAGAAGTATTAATACTACCATGGAAGGATATAAGTAATGGAGGTCAGTACATGCTAGGGCCTGTCTCGATGGGCTGGATTTAAGTATTATAAATATATATCAAGAATTCACTTATTATTATATTTAAGTATTCATAAAGACGATGTCCCAGATGACATCACCTGTCTTTGTTCAGTACACAGTTATTTGCTTTTCATTATCTTTTTAAATATTTTTATGACACATATTGGAAATAATAAAACTCAGAAATTCATAATTAAATCTTCACCATTCAAATTATCATAAAAGCTCTTATTTTCTTTGTTTTTCCATACATTCATATATATTTATCAAAGGTTGGCTAAAGGAACTTGACATTAAGGTGTATCTGATTATCATTTAACCTCCAGGGTTCCAATAATTGAAAGTTGATATTTACTTTTCCACATAATGTTTTATTTGCGAACTACCGGTTTCGGTACATATTACATTCGGCAAATAAAACATTACGTGGAAAAGTAAACATCAGCTTTCAATTAGTTATTTCCACCACATCACGGCCAAGACTATTGAGTATGTTCCAATAATTTTTCACCACCTGTAAGTAACTTAAAAGTTACTTTTTCAACTACATAATAATGAGCTTGAAATATAGGTACACATTAAACATTGCAGATTACAACTACTGTGCCTTGAAGAGAGAAGATAGACTTCTGAAGCTTCTGAGAGAATCAGATTAGATAAAAAGAGGATGTTATTGGACTCTTGGACTCAGTAAAGTTGGAAGAAAACCAAAGAGACAGATAGAAGCCAAAATAAGATACTTATCCCACTACAGAGAAATGAAAGATGGAATACTTGGGTGTGTAGGATTCCATACCAAATAGAATAATGTCCAAAGAATAGAGATGGTATTTGATGGATCAATCAAGCCAATACTCAAGATATACAAGTGTTATCCTATTCTAAAATAATTGATAATCTAAGTACTAGATGCAAAAACAGCAGCAAGTATGAATAAGGAAATAGAATACTTCTATGTCCTTTGAACTGAGCATTACATAGATATTAGGGATTCCTTCAAGACAATGAAGATACCAATGCATTATTGATGGATATGTATCTGGCATTTCTTTATTTCAACTTTCTAGAATGTTACTTCTCCTTTTCTTCAACAATTAATTTACTTGTTGGCTAATAAGTTTTAGCTCTTCACTTTTGAGGAATTATACTCCAATACACATATGTTGCATTAAATGTGTGCTTCCTGGTCAGAATAAATGTCAAGCAAATTTCATTTGACTTAAGAAAAGTATTCCTCAAATAATTAAACTGGATTTATGACACCAGAGATTCTGAATTATTCATCTTAAAATTTTTAGTGCTTATATTCATACATGGGTATACACCTTGAGATTTCTGTGGGTAATCTAAAAGAACAAAATCTTGTTAGATTAAAATCATGAGCTAGTTTATTTTTAAGAGCCAATATAATTCTTTCACTAAAGGAAGGCATTAATTTTTCCATTTAAAGATCACATGATCGTACCATAATCTACATTGTCAACCTAGCCTAGTATTTGGTGAAATATTCTGTTAAAACATTAGATTAGAAGCTAGGTTGTGATTGCTTAACAAATTTAAAGAAAGCACATTTGCAGAGGATGTAATTGATATTATGTGACCCCCCCTGCTACTTTGGCAGATCCGATAATGAGAACAAAATAAGAGAAATAGATGCTGAAATAAGACATTTTAAGGACTTTCCATGGACAATATGTGATAATAACAGGCTAAAAAAGTAGCTCAATCATTCGGTGTTTACACTCCCTGCCACATGCCAAAAGATGACTTGCAGGGTATTTATGTAGATATAAACCTTATGACACCTTAATTCAATGAAACATGCAAGGTTATCATAAAAATACCTCAACTGCATCAATATAATGGTAAACAAATAAATTAATTCTCAGTGAATGGGAAAAATAAAATTCTACATGGACAAAATTTGAATGCAACACTTGTATAATGCAACACAAATATAGGCTTAAAATCAATAAAAATAATACTCATACATACTAAAACATAGTAAGCTAAACTCAATGAGTTTACCATCTAATTTGCCTAATACCTTAACAGCATTATCACAATATTATCTAACTCAATCCAACACTACTTGAAATTGAGTAGAGTATAACAAGATATATACATAGTATAGTTAAAAATTTATGATTTTTAAATGAAAGTATAGCTTAAACAGAGACTTAATAATGAAGATGGGGCCAGACAGATGTCAATTATTTTTTAAGGAAGGAATATAATCTTTTAAGGTAAGGAGACAGGTCTAGTATGAAATAGGACAAAGGTAGGATTATGTGCCCAGTTGGTACTGGATTTCACGCAATCTAAATCAGACATTTTTAGATAAAAAACTGAAGTTCTACTATCTGATCAGTTAAATATTTCAGTAGCAAACTATACTTATTTAGGATATCAATGTCTGATAAAATAACTTATTGTTACTTAGCTTACCAAGACACTGTATTGCATCAAGAGCCATCTGCGTAGCCTTCTCTCCTAAGTATAGAATGACTCCAGCACAGTCCTTTCTGCTTACACTACCCTTGTCACAAGCTCTGGCAACACTATACAGATATGAGCGGCAAGCACTCAGGGTTGTATACATATCAGCAATTTTTCCCTAAATTTAGAGAGTACTTTAATTACAAAAGTGTCTGAATAAGGATTACTTTCTCCTGACAAAGCTGATTTGAAAAGCGTGATTCAAATTAAAAATTAATTTAATACATACCTTGCAAGTTGCAATGTCAAAAAGAAATAACATATTTACAACAAAAAACTATCAAATATATACCTGTGGACGTAGAATCAAACTTAATGTCTAAGTTCAGCTGATTTTAATGCCAAGCAAATATTAATGAACAAATATTTTCAATAATAAATTTTTTCAAATGATGCATATAACTAATATAACACATAATTAATCATCAATAGAAAATAATTAAACACAAAGAGAGCTCATAATTAATATAATTTCACAACAAATCAGAAAGGGAGTGGATAAGCTAATAGAAAATATCATAACAGAAAATAAAGGAAGTTTTCCAATTCTAAAGGTAACATCTGCTTAACACATTGAGGACAGCAGTGAAAAATGTACACTTAATACATACATTGGGTCTTTTTCTCCATTTACATAATTTTTATGGTTGTAAATATTTTGAGCTTATATCGTGTATAGTTCTCAGAGATCATCTTAGGTTTGTTTTGGGCTTGTTGTTCACCAAGTTAGCTTGATAATCTAGCTCTTCATCCTCAATGTGTTAAAAAGGCTTAAAAAATTTTTCCCTACCAGATAACATGCACAAAGAAATTGTTTTCTGAAGATTATACAGGTAGCATGCACCTCCAAATTAATGTGAAAATGTCACAATATATTTATAAATAATGAACAAGTGAATGAAGGAAAGTACCTAAAATACCTATCTTACCTGAGGTAATGCATACATTTGAATAGAATTTCTAATGCCCCTTGCTAATCCATTTTCTCTGGTACATCATGCACTGATTTTTATCAAAATTTAAATACTTATAAAGTGAGCATTATCTGCCAGAAATATAGTAATTTTCTTTTCATAATCTTTCAATTCTTATTGTGCAAGTAATTATCTCTTTAATTTAACATGAAATGAAAAAGATAAAATATTTTACATAAACCAATGTAATTATTACATATATTTAATAAAAAGAGTAATTTGTTCTAAATTACAGCTTAAACATTTTAATTTTATTACAAACTTATAATAAAATGCATCCTTTATAGAGACCAATTAATCTTACTAAATTATAAGAAAATATACTCTTTGACTAAATGAAAATGGAGTAGATTACCTTGATAGCTGATATAAAATAAATTTTTAGGACAAGAAATTTACGAATCTGAAATCAACATCCAACCTTAATTTTCTTCATGCTCTTGTATTAGAATGTTAAATTTGAAAGTCAATCAAATCTAGAAGAACTTGATGCAAAAATAAATAAATAAGACATTGGTTAATAAACATTACTTCCTTAAATAACTTAGTATTAATGTAAGATGAAACCAAAACCAAAAGAATTATGATACACAGTTATTTGATATGCAGTATAATTTTTAGACATTAGACCATTATCATCAAGATCAAAACTATTTTATAACAGCTTTACTTATTTTGCTCAAATGCATACCTGAATAAGCTGAAATTCTCCTATCCTTTGACCAAATTGCTTTCTTACATGCACATATTCAAATGTTGTATCGCAGCAAGCTTGCATTATCCTGAAAGATTTTCTTTGGATTAAATAAACTCTATGATAAATAAAAATATGGTATATGTTTGCAAGAAAGAGTGCTTACAATACAAAATATATAATGGTAATAAGCTGATCCTTGTTTGTTTAAAATTTAAGCTTTAAGTTTAAAGAAATTGTCCAACGTGCCATAAAAAGATAGTTACCCTAAAGGTCCTCCAGCAAGCACAAGTCTTTCCAAATCTAAGCCACTGAACAGGACATAAACACCTTTGTTCTCTTGACCCAGAAGATTCTTAGCTGAAACAAAATGAAATAGTAGTTGTCAGTAAGAAAGTATTCTTATAGTCTAAAGTTATCAAACAAATTATTATGGATAAAGATATCCTGGACAGGATTTACTTATATATTACTTGGTTAGTATGTAGCATCATCTGTGTAGCTTATATTACGAGTTAGTTTTAGTCATAGGTAATTTCAAACATGATGCAGAATAACTTCAGTATACCATGATCTCAATTTATCTTGACTTAACTGAAGATGCAATTGAAAAGACAAATATTTTGTTTCACAATTAAACAATAACTAAATAACTTCTAAATATCCCTTCATGAAACTATACCAAAAGAGAGATAGTTAGCAAAAATAAGTTAATTTTTAAATTTCATATCTTGCTTCAGAACTAAGGTCATATTGATTCAGAAAAATATAATTTTAAAATTTTCAAAACACGCACTGCAAAAGTTGAGTTTATGCCTCAACCAAAACTGTGACTGCTGGTCATTTCTCAAACAATAGATCCATATTGATGTTGTTTTAGCAGGTATAGCATTCAGGAGGGAATTGCATGGGAAGTGAGCTTGTGAAAGTCACTCAAGAGCTAACTTGCATATAAAACTTAGACATGGGAAAAGAAAATGATAACTTAAATGATAAAATATTCCCAATATGTTTTTGGGCATTTTATTAGATTGATCTCCAAATGCCACCAACTAAAATATTTAGGATGACTATGGGGAAATAGGTAGTACTGCAAAAATATTTCATGCTTTTCACTGCTATTTCCATTTGAATGAACTGTAAATAAGTATGAACTAGTTGCCCTGTGCAAAAATTTCGCAGACAATCAGTAATACTCAATTTCCCCAACCAAATGCCATAAATTATAAACATAATATTCATCCAAGCGAAAAATGGATAAGAAAAATTCTGATGGGACTGGAACTTGAACCTGGATCTCACATTTAATGGGCTGCACTAGTAGTTAACCAACAATCAAATATCAATCAATGATATTCTAGCCAGAACCTTCTTACAGCATTTAGACATGCTGTTTGAGGAGTCTTTATAGTCTATGTAATATTTATCTATTGATATTGTTAACTGGTTTTTACCTGGCACTTTGCAGTTATCAAAAATAAGCTCTCCAGTGTTTGAACCTCTCATTCCAAGTTTGTCTAATTTCTGGGCTGTTGAAAATCCATCCATTCCACGCTCAACAATGAAAGTTGAAACTCCATGCTGGGGTTTGGAAGATGATGGGTTTGTTTTTGCATACACCTGAATACAGAATACTGAATATAAAGGAATGGCAGCAAAACTTCAATTGAATATTGATTGTATTAGCGACGATCAAAATCTTTTTCCGAAATAAGAAAATTAAACTGTAATATACTTACAACTAATACATCAGCATCCGGTCCATTTGTGATCCAAAATTTGTTTCCATTCAAAACATAGTAATCCTTAACTTTTTCAGCCTTTAATTTCATGGATACAACATCCGACCCTGATCCAGGCTCTGACATTGCTAATGCCCCAATGTGTTCGCCAGAAGCAAGCTGAAATTTACCACAGCACATTCTTTCAACATTACTTTGAAACTCTTTCTTTCTAGCTTAAAATATTAGCCACACACAACACAGGAAATCAAACCCTTATAACTTGAAATGAAAGAACAGCCATTCAGTTTTGAAGTTGCAGCAAATTAATTAGAAATAATTGAGTGATTTCACCAAATTTTTTTATTAATGACATATTAAGAGAAAGTTTAGAATTGCATCCTAAACATTGATGGCAAATAACTCATTTCATGTTCATTGGTGAATCAGGAAGTTACATCAGCAGAAAATAAACTTTAGCTAATAAAGAAAACTCTTCGGGTCATAATTATAAATTTATTCCAAGAAAAGTTTTGAGCAACATGACTGTTTTAGAAAAAGGATTCGGAATGTTTTTTATTTTCCAAGCCTACTTTTGTTTCCTTGATATCTACCTTTCATTTACAAATAAAATAAAATACTTTTAGTTTTTTTAATGTTAACTATAAAGACTTCATTCAATTCCAATCAACTAAGCAATTCTAGTCTTATGACATTTTCCTTTGTCAATATTCCTCATTGAAAACCTTACAGGTAACATATCCTTAACCTATAACATTGTCCTTTTGTAATAGCTGTAATTAGTAGTAGTATTAGTAGTAGTGTAGCTTTAATTCATGCTTAAATTGGTTAAAACAATCTTAAGGTAAGGTATTAACTTTGACTTACTTATCACTGTGATCAAGTTTTGAATTTAATCTTCTCACTGATTCTTTATTTCAGCAAGTTAATGGTATATAATTATCAAATCAGTTTTTCAGAGAGAACTCGGAATGTTCACCTCATATATTGAGCTAGTTGTATTTCTTCCAATTCCTGCACAGAGATGTTCTTTACTAATGACAGTTTAAAATTTACTGTGCCAATTAATTATTTCATAAAAGAACTCAAAGATGGTATAGAATTGCTTATCATCTCAAATTGATTCTATTCGTATAATGTGTGCATATTAAAAATTTTGAGTTATCCCAGATAGAACTTTAATAACACACATTCATTTCAACTAAGGACAGCATTGCTGAAGTTCCTAAATTACATAAAAATTGTATAATTTCTCATAATTTTCAAGTTTAATTTTAAGGATTACCTGCTGACATTACGAATGTCAAGGCTCTCATCTTTTTGAATGGGAAATTTTCTGCTTGACAAAATATTTTACAGTGCAGATGATTTATTATTCACCTAGTGTATTTTTTGCTAGAGCCTTTATCGTGTATCTGATTATAGGCAAGTAAATAATAATCATTATCACCATAAATTCAGAAGTTGTTGACTTTGAGAAGTAAAATATTTCATGAAATTATGCAGCATTTTTACTAGGAAAATCGTCCAAACGTTAGCAATCAAGATACTGACTAAAACGATGATAAAAAGCGTTCGGCAAAAAATAAAACTATTTCAAGGTTTTAAAACCATTATTACCTTAGGTAAATACTTTGACTTTTGTTCTTCACTTCCATTACGATGAATTTGATTAACACAAAGATTTGAGTGAGCTCCATAGCTCAGCGCAATAGCGGCGCAAGCTCTTGAAAGCTCTTCCATGATTATAACATGATCTAAATACGAGCCATCAGTTCCACCATATTTACTTGAAATGGTTATTCCTAGGAGACCTAAGTCACCCATCTTCTTCCAGAAAGACTGCAAAAGCATTTCACAAATAATTAGTATTAAAAATCAAAGAAGTAACATTAGCGATAATATCCAACAAATCTCTTACCCTGAGATTATTAAATTCGTTTTTCTTGTCTATTTCATTAGCATAAGGAGCCAGCTCTTTCTGTGCAAAATTGAACACCGTCTGACGAAGCTGTCAAAAAATTTTAATGAGTTTAAAAAGATATAGAAAGATACCTCATACATATAGTATGTAAGTACCTGCTGTTGATCTGTCGTGAGTCCGAAAATATCTTCATTGATTGGATAATATTGTGACATAGCCCTTGATTGAATCATTGGGCTCAACACTTTATAACAATTTTGCACACTTTTTGGTGAAATCTTTTTCAATATGAATGCCATGTTTGGCGTTTTGAAGCTTTATATCCCCTCTCAAATGATTTCGGCAATTCTTTCACCTTTGATCCCTAGAAATCAGAGGACCGAAAGATTAAAATATTTGCGCGCAATTCAACAACACTGCAAAACAAGCGAGAGAAAAAATCTAACTGAACTAAGCTGAATTTACGAAATTTGCGATTAACTAAAATTTTGATTAAGGTCAAATCAATTAATAAAGCGCGTATTGTACAAAAACATACGTTTTACAATAATGGATGGGGACTTCGACGACAGATATCGACTTCCCAAGGATGGAATTGATAATACTGAATATAATGAGAAGGGAGCTATGAAACTTTCCCTTTATAAGTAAAAATCTCGAGTTTGCCAAGAACTTCAATTCTAATGAAGTTTCAAAATCTATTCTTTTCACCGAAGGAAAATGAGTAGCGATATAGTAGTAACCATTCACAACGGAAGTGGCAGGTGGCGTATTACCCTTCGATTCACTTCTGTAAACCCTCTTCCGGTGTTAGTGTCCAACGAAGGAGGGTTAAACGTAGCCGAAGAAGGTAAATGCACTAAATTTGAGCAATAAGTTAGATATTTTGTAAGTGATTATAATTTTGACGAAAAGAAACCAATTTAAATTCACAAATCCTTGAAATTTGTTTAATTATGAAGCAAAGGCTGTTTGCTTATGAATACGTGTAACACGTGATGTGTTGTGGAATACACATGGTTACTCAGATGTGATATATTATTATAGTAAACCTCTATTTATTCATTGTAAATCATTTTCGTGATTGATTCACAAGCAGATCATGGCAGAGGAACATTATGAAATGGATGCGGAGCCTGAGGCTGCCGAAGTTGAAGCACCATTACCAATGCCTGTTGCCCAACCAGCAGAATTACCCGAAATAAAGCTTTTCGGCAGATGGAGTTGTGATGATGTTGAAGTGGCAGATATGTCTCTACAGGTAAGCTTTTCAAGGAAACCGATGAAGATACTTTGTGTTATGAATTTATGATTTCCCGGTATTCGTATGTCATATCTTGTTAGGTCACTGGATGGCTGGATTTCCTTTATAGATATTGGTATAAGGGTTCACTTATTATCTTATGAATAACTAATCAAATTTTTCTGCAAATAGAAACTGTAATATGTTCAACATATTGATGACAATCCTCAAGTTGAGCCTCATGAAAATGCATGATAAAGAACGTTACTATCTCTTTAAGAGGTTTTAATGTATTGATTGTATTATACTGTTAACCATTTAACTTATAGTTGAAATTTTGATACTTAATTTGAGAATAAACACAATAGTGCGAATTTAATTGAGCGAGGTTGGGGTAGGTACCGGTATCGGTCTTGAAGAGTTAACGAGATGCATGTCTTATATTTGCAAGTAAATTCATTATACTTAGATAAGAATAGAAATCGACAATTTTTAGGAACTTTTGCTAGCTATTCATTCTAGTAAATCTATGTAAATCTTAATTGGAATTAAGGTTCTTTGTTAATTTCCGAATTTTTAATTAAGAGTACACTAACAGCATATTTTCGTTTTCACCTTGTTGTGGTCGATATTTTTCCTGATATCTTTATATTTTACTATGAGATTCATTGAAATGGCTCTTTGTTTCAGGATTATATTGCAGTGAAAGAGAAGAATGCAAAGTATTTGCCTCATTCTGCTGGCCGATATGCTGCCAAGAGGTTTAGGAAAGCCCAGTGTCCTATTGTTGAACGTCTCACAAATTCGCTTATGATGCATGGACGAAATAATGGAAAGAAGCTCATGGCAGTTCGTATTGTGAAGCACGCATTTGAAATCATTCACCTTCTAACTGGGGAGGTAAGTGAAATTTTATGATTGTTTTACACTTTTTTTTGACATTGACGTTAAGATAAAATTTTCAAGTACTATGTGGTCATTGTTCAATTCGACAGGCTCCAATAACATATTTGAAAGTGGAAGTTGTATTTATATTTGTGGATGTTGATAATTTTTGAGATATAATTGTATAATTGGTTAGTAATAACAGTATGAACATTTCTTTTGGCTTTTCTTTCCTTATTCATTTCGATGGGTTACCAATAATAGATTAAGGTATAAATGTATGCCTTTAAAATGAATAAGCTATAGTTCTGGCTGAGAAATAACAAGTGATTTGGTAATTTCTACAATATACTTGTATTTAATGACTGGTTATTGCTATAACGCCATCATCAGCTTATGACTTGATATGGTGGTATCATTGAAACTATTTTGGAAATTATAATTATTCACTTTATAATAATGTTGTTCCATCAATTTTTGTTTAGAATGGTGGATTATATGAGAATTTACTTGATAATTATAGATATTATACCTACATTCCAAGCTGTTGTAGCGAATTCTTAATTTAAATCTTGCCTTAATTGAAGATTTTATTTGTAAACAGAGTTGGGTGCAGTTGTAATTAGCCACTTAATATTATTTTGCTATTATAGAATCCCCTCCAAGTGCTGGTATCTGCAATTATCAACTCTGGTCCACGTGAAGATTCCACTCGAATTGGAAGGGCTGGTACCGTCAGGCGGCAGGCTGTAGACGTTTCACCCTTGAGAAGGGTTAACCAGGTAAACATTAGACTATTAAATATTTGCTTGTTCTCTTTATTATACTCAGTTGAATGTTGGGTATTTGAGATATCATCACTGAAGCCTATTTTTAAAAAATTCCTTCGAAAAGATTTTTTGAAGTGCTTTTTTCATCTCTCTCTCTCAGACTTGTAGTTCCTAATAGTCAATTTTTTAAATCTAAATTCAGTTGCTTATCCAATATATCCTTCATCTTAACCTAGCTTTGAGTTTACTTAATCTGTCTGTTAATTTATCTCCCCAGGCTGTACACAATTTGAATCTTTACATTAGGGTAAAAGTCCTTTAAAATCATGTCAATATTTACTTTTCATATGGATAATTATATTTCCTGTTCTGAACTAAGTTCTGAAACTGAGTGCTTACAGGATATATTCCTTGCAATTAATTTATAGCAACTAAAGTGTATCATTTGGTAGATGGAGAGCAGTTAGTGATAGTCGTTGGCTAGTTGTGATTGGGTAGTATTAATTACCCTGTTACCTGTTTGGGCTGTCTTACTCTTGAAAATTCTTAGGAAAACTCTCTTTGCTTTGCTACAGTAAATGTTACAATCACCTGTAAGGCTAAACATGATATTAGAACATTTTTAAGAAATTTAATGAGTTATTAATTTCTTGAAAATGCTATTTTAATAATAAGTTTTTGCTATCTTAAAGCATTTTCTATGTAGAGATTTTCATTAAAGATCCTCTTGTTGTTGTCTAGATACTTATATGAATTTAATCCGTTGCTTAAAATGTGAATTTTTTTAATACTTTCAACCTTACATATAATTTTGGAACTACATTACTATAAATCTGAGTTCATTCCATAGATATTTTTTATTGCAAATTAAATAATTTGATTGTTATTTAACTTCATGTATTTCAAACTTATTGTTGTTGAGTAATGTAGTTTTCACTGCTTACTAAATCAGATTGAACATGTTACTGTGCATGATTTAAAATTGGTGAGATTTCCTGTGACGACATGAAGTAATTCTATTTACTGAATTTCTCTTTATAGGCAATCTGGTTACTCTGCACTGGTGCACGAGAAGCTGCATTTAGGAACATTAAAACTATTGCAGAATGTTTAGCTGATGAGCTCATTAACGCAGCTAAGGGCTCATCTAACTCCTATGCTATTAAGAAGAAGGACGAATTGGAACGTGTGGCGAAGTCCAACCGTTAAAATGGAATCACACATTTTTTTGTACCATCTTGGTTAATTATTCCAGGGAATTCCAGAATAAAACCTTGGGCCTTTAAGAATGCTTTTTTAATTCTTCACATATTCTTTTTAATTCATTACTCATTGGTGAATTACATCTTAATTTCTACCTTGATCCTATGCAAAGCTTTTTCCAATTAATTATTTTCCAATTAATATTATGAAAGCTCTGGGGAACTTAATCACTTCTTTCTTTGAAGTAATTAATGGTAGTGAGTTGTCACTATTTTTCACTGCTTTGTAGGTTAAGTAATATCCAAATCAATGGGAACCTCTTAAACTTGGACAAAGAATACTGAATTTTATAGAAACTTCTTCGTAAAAATTCCTAATAATTTGGAATTTTAATCTGCTAAGAAGAAGAATTTAAGTAATGTATCATTTTTAAAATAGGTGTATTCTACCTTCTTTTGGACAGATTTTTGGAAAAAGAGTATGCTTTGATTTTTTTTCAACTATTATCTTTTATTTTACATGACCCCTCTTACTCAAGTTTGGTACATGCTTAAAAATGAGCTGTCAAATTTAATGCGCACATCAAGACGTGATCATGTTATGAGAATACGAAACTGGTAGTCATCCCTGCTGAAACTTTTATCTTGAATGAGGAATTTATAGTAATTAGATAATTGGTCACTTAAGTGTGCACATTAACCAATATTTGTGTGCATATTACATTAACATTTGTAATCATATCATCAATATTATGTGCGCATGTTTACTGATTTAAAATCAACCGATTGAAAAATTTGTTGGGCTTACTGATTCCCTTTCAATTAAAAATCATTGGTCGACTGTGTAGTCTGGAGTATGCAGGGGTTATTACAGTCTGAACATAAATAGCACATGGCTGAAACCTTTGACAAGTAATATGGAGCCAGGGTAAGTAGAGGATCTGACAGGATGTGAACAAGCAGATTAGTGCCTGAATCTAGTGTGCCATCAATTCTAATGGGTACCCCATTTTTGAGCCAAAAAAGGACTGAAAAGATTGCATTATTTTTGAGTGAATACAGTAATTGTTCACAAAAGTAGTTAATAATGAGTAGATAAATCATAAAGCAGATCATTAAATAAGAAATGAAAGAGTGATCTGTAAACTATGAATGAAGCAGTATATCATAATAATAAATTTTCACGGAAATATTTTTAATTAAAAAGCAATATTGTTTTCTTTAACAGTAATTGTCTGATGTTAAAAAGAATCAATTGCTACTTACACTAGTATAATTTAACATGCAAAAGAACTTGAAGGAAATGTCATTCTATAGACAAAAGAGTTCTGTAAAAAAGTTATAGAAAGAGATTGATCTATAGATATGGTATACTCTTGTGCAACTTATTCTGGGCAATTAATTTTGGAGAAAAAGAACTTGTGGAACAAATATTAATACATATCTCATTGGGATAAGTAACAGCACATTGTGAACAAACACACTGGAATGGTACTTTTATTTTTTCTTGGAAAATTAGCTAATAA
Organism: Pachydiplax longipennis; assembly: GCA_036926295.1. Lineage (NCBI taxonomy): Eukaryota > Metazoa > Arthropoda > Insecta > Odonata > Libellulidae > Pachydiplax > Pachydiplax longipennis. The sequence continues at coordinate 54,731,885 of JAVFKF010000004.1, forward strand.
AAATAATTTTTAAAGTTTTTACTCTAATGTTATGTCAAGACTAAGGCTGCCTTTAACAAGATGTTGAAGGAGACATGTATGCGAATATATCTATCTCATAATTTAATCAGGAAGCTAATCGATGGAAAGACTACTAAGCAATCTTGGCTAGAACCTGCTGATTCTGTTTTTGTTATGTTATAATCAACCTATGTCCGATTATTTGTAAATACTCTCTTTAAATACTGAAATTTTTGTAATATTAGGTGCAATCAGCTGCATGCTGACAAGTGTGTACTTTCATGAAAAGACAAGAAGATTTAACAGAGTAGAGGAAAACCCGGTTTTTCAGGGGACCAAGCAAAAAATGATTCTTAAGCAGGATAGCGTTATAAGTGCAATGCCGGTTGCCTCATATGAAATCTTCATTTTATTCTCTCAGAATTAGTCATTCTAAAGAAGAATCCACAAGGAACACCTTTAGAGACAAGGTAAAGAGTTTGAGGCTAAACTTAAGTTTTTTAAATCGATTACCTTTAGATATCACTTGATATGATTAATCTCAATCAAGGTTTTTCTATATGCTGTTTGGTAATTTTATTTTTATGAATAGGAATAATGATTTGACATAAGAAATGTAAATCTTATGTAGGGGTCAACCTATGCAAAATATCAACCCACAAAATCTATTTGGTATGCAAATGATGAAGCAGTAGTTTAATAATAATAATAATAATATTTTATTAGTCGAAAAAGCCATACAAAGAGTAGCAAAGGACCTTGTCAAAAGTACAAAAAAATTAAAATAAAAATACACATTACATTAACATGGGTACTTCGTAAAACTCCATAATGGAATAAAACGGATTTTCTATTAGCCAGGATGATATGGTAGGTTTAAACCTATTGATTGGTTCAGCTTGCAATTTCTTTGGTAACTTATTGTACAGTTTTATACCAGTTACACGATGATGTTCTGCTGTTTTAGACAGTCTACACAAGGGTGCATCAATTTTATAAGCTATATTATATATATAATATAATGATGGTGATATATATATATATATAATATAATGATGGTGATAAGAGAAACTTGATTTGATTTGGTGATGTTAACATTGGTCATGAGGGAGAGGAGTGAGAAGATGAGGCAGAATTGTCAATGGGTGTGATAAATTGCAGTTATCATTTTAGAGTCACTTTCTACCATGCTTCTGAAAACTCACATTTTATTATGATTATTTTTTGGTGTGAAAGGATGGAGAATTCTCTAACAAATATTATTTTGATGTTTCAGAAGATTAAATTGTAAACATAAGACCTTGTAGAGTGACTGTATCTGACTACATGTATATATTATTAATTAGTGGTTTAACTGCAGCCCCAGGCAGGGATAAATTTTCCTGCCGCTTATTTGCTGATAACTTTATCCAGACTTCCTAGAAACTCAATGATACCTGATTGTTTATCCTGAAGATAAATTTTATCAGTATTGTAGAAATTGACCATCAATGAAACATATTAACTTTCCCTTATTCAGGAGGATTATATTCAGTACAGTTGATAGGAGCATTTTCGCTTCTTGCTACTCAAATATTAATTGCAGATTCATATGGAATATGTGAAAATTTTAATACATATTTTCATAAAGCGAGTTTGAGTTTTAATGAAATATCTCTATCACATGGCTTTGCTAAGCTAATGTAAAATTTATACTCATTTATTCATAATCTTGATCTTTCTCTTGAAGTGTTATATCTTAGATTACAGAGGTAATTAATACAAAATCAGAATGACTTAATTTTTCCTAGCAAATTATAGGGAATTGAAAATCTCCAAATCAAGGAGAATTTAGGGCTAACAACTGGGAGAAAATCACCTTTGGTTGTTTGCTGAGTGAGTTCTTCAGATGAATTAGAAGGCTACCAAGTCAATGGTTAAAACATGGGTGTCCCTTAGAACTCACCTAGCTGACAACCTGAGAGACTTTTCGCCCTAGGTTCTAAACTCACCTTCATTTGAGGAATTTTGATTTCCTATAGTTCCTCATCTGTAAATATATGATAAATACCAGAAAATAGCGCTATTGACAACAATAAGTTTCCAAAAAGTATCTAGCTGCTGAAATTGTTATAGCGCATAAAGCAGTGGTGCCTAAGTGCATTGGCAATTTCTTTTCACCACTATCTCTCTAATTCCATCCTTTCCATATTTGATTTCAATTTTAGAAAAGGCCTTTCTTTTAACTAGATTTTATTCAGAAGATATCCAGTACAGGATATAAGTTATGTCAATGTACTTAGAGAAGGAAAACTAATGTGATGTTACAAAGAAATTAATCAATTTTCTAAAGCATTTTTCAACAATTTAATTCTAATCTCTGGTCCTGAGAAGCCAAATACAGCGGCATGGGACTCAATTTACTGACCATGTGTTACCCATAGTGAATGCTTGGTGTTAGGCTTTATTCCTCTAAAGGGTGTCCTACTATGCACTTAACTTAAAATTTCTACTTTCATTAATGGATGACAACATATAGATTTGGGTTATAACAGTCCCAGAGAAAAGACAAACACTTTACTGAGAATGCAAAAAGGCTACATGAATTTAATGCTTTTTCTCGTTTGTTAGACAGACTTTTCTTTTTTACTTCATCATTATAGGTTATGAAATGAAAAATGCGATATCCAAAAACTATTATTTATATCACCTTACTTATTTACTTATTGTGAAATCATACGAACGCTTCTTAAAAAATCGCAATATTTATGTTTATGTTTCCGCCTTTATAACGATAGTATCGATTGACGGCATGTGGCGTCGATAGTATTTTATATCGAAAAATTGTTTTCGTAAGTAGAAGGGGGTAGATGCGGTGGGGAGCGTTCAAAATGTGTCATATTGAGTGCAATTAGTCTTTTAAAATGAGTTTGGAGTCCCTTCATACTTCTTTGAATGCAATACAAGTATTGCGTTCGAGTGTTGGTCATGTTTTTGAGACTTTAGCGAACGGTATCAGGGCTGACCATGGAGAGGAGGGTAAAGAAACAAAGTTTATCCTCGAATTGCACGATCTTCTTTCAAAAGTGAACGGCAATCTCCGGTATGTAAAATTTTTACTTATTTTTATAAATAACTAAGGTTCTTTTTTTACGGGTTTGAATTTTTTTGGGGGTTTATATGTCAGTAAAATGAAGTTAAATGCATGCCAAATATGAAATGTTTTCATTACATTTTTATGTCGGGTTATATTTTTAATAAAAAAACAGCAGATTGTTTGATTAGTTTTAAGAATAAAACTCATTTGTTTCTACATTGTTTCATTGTAATTGTGGGCGTTCGTTACTCACAGGGAGGTCGAGCAAGCAGTAAATTCCTTAACACCCCCACCGGGCCCGTTCAATTTAGGAAATACCTCATGCTTAAGTCAAGAGACAACTCAAGATAGGCAAGCTTTATATCCACAGTTAGTCGAGAGTTACAAATGGACCGATAAGGTGACATTTAAAGTCTAGTACAATGTGTATTTCTTTTACAAAGAATGGAATTTCTAAGATTCTTTTGTTTTCATTTTAGGTACATGAGTATGGAAACTTAGCTGTTGCTCTGCTTAGTCAAAATTCATTAAAACGATCTTATATCAACACAAGTGCTAAAAGGAGGAGAACACAGACCAGCAGTCACAATGTTCCCCCACAGTAAGCAATCACACAAGACAGCTAATATGTTTTTATTTAGATGATGTCTTAATTCAGTGTTGTTTTATACTCTAGGGCAGTCGACTCTGTCATTGCAACGATTGACAGGTTATTCAATGACATGCATGTGAAGGTTTCCAGACCGTTTGCCACTAATGCAGTTCTTCAGGTACATCTCCTAATTACAATCATAATTTTGCTGAATCATATCCAGTTTTCATTCAGAAATAATAATAGTTTCTCAATGTATTTTATTTTAGATAACTTTGGGTAGAATACTGAAGGCTGTAGTGGCTTTCAAAGGTCTGATGATTGAATGGGTTTTGGTGAAGGGTCACAATGAAGAGTTCTCCACAGAAGTGGGGGTTGGAGGGGTTGGTGGACAGTTGGATTTGTGGAGTGAATCAAGATATTGTGTCTTTAGGAAAGTGACTGAAAATGCAAATGCAGCAATGTTACATTTCTACTCACCAACCTTACCTGAGCTTGCTGTACGGTCTTTCATGGTAAGGAAGAAAGAAATTCTAATAAATTAGTTTGTATCTATTTCTTCCAATTGACATGTAATCTATGCATGAGAGAAGTGAAAAATTCACTTGCAGTGTGTTTTAGAAAATCTTTAATTTTGTTTAACAACTTAAGAATGTGGTAGTAATATTGAGTAACAATCTTGGAGTGATAGTAGTATTAAGTAATAACCAGTAGTAGAACCTCAAGGGTAATATTCAGGTACTCAGTTATACTGGAAAAGTTTTTTAAAATTATTTTGAAAGCCTTTGGTTTTGGAATGTTTTTTGATTGTTAAGCATCATATGAAAATTGTAAGTTCATGAATTGTATTTTAAAAATATTTTTCTATTAATATGTAGATAAATATGAGGAATTGAGATATCATGAAATTCATCTGAGACAAACAAGTATGCTTATATATTTTGAGGAAAGAGATTTAACTATCCTGAATTGTTAATTTTTCAAAATAGTTGAAGAAATTTTTCATGTTTGATAGAATTTGAACAACTTTAATTTAATATTAAATAATAGAGCAACATCCTGAAGGAGTTTAAGCCATGTAGGATTAACTCTTCTGAATACCTGATTTATAATGATAATAGATTCCATGAGTTTTTAACTGAAAAGAATTCAACTTATTATTTATCACTTATATGTAGAAAGTGGAATGCTAGAATCATTTATTTACCATTGAATTTTGGCTTTTATTTTCATTTTACTGTTCATTCATAAAGGCTATAGAATTTTTTTATGGATTAAGTTTTCATTTCTCTTCTTTCATGTATGTCTCATTTTTTGATTGAGATGATTGCATTTCAAGGTTCTTGTTGTGAAGGGATCCTAAAATGATCAGAAAATTTCAGCAATCTGATAAAGATATTTGAAGTCTTGGCTTGAGATATCCTTCCCCATTTTCCTATAAACATGATTCCTTTTAGTATGTTCATTATCCTCCCCCATTATTGAAATCAGTTGGATTGCATCAGTTTTTAGGTTGTGATGCTGTAGTTATTGATTTGTTCCCAATGTAATGTTATGTATGTACATTAAATTAAAAGAACCTGATTTGCTGGAACTATATATTGGTGGTTCTATATGCACTGCTTTAAACAAGCCTCTAAATTGCAAACATTTGATGTAATATCTGGGTTGCTAGATGTCTTCAATCTATTTAGAAGAAATCTTCATGAGTAATAGTGGAGATTAAGGGGGTTTGTGTACAAATACAATATTTTATAATATAAAATCTTCAGATGCCATGATTCCACCTGTAAATAGTATAAATTATGGAATTATTATTATGAAATTATCTTAATTTGATTTTTAAAATGTAAAATTTTCTCTCATTTTATTCAGTGTAAAACAAATTGCGGAGGGAAAAAATGGAAGAGTGCCTTTCATTTTTATGAAGGATCTGACTCTTTCCCGGCAAATTTATTCCACTTCATCCATTCCATATTTATGATTATTTTTATAAGTCTTAACAAATTTTAAGTCTTTCAGTAATTTCATAAATAGTAATGCTTAAAATTTAGAGAATTATTGCTGAAGATTTTACAACTTTAAGCAGTTATTTTTAAAGCAAAGCCTGTATTAGAAACCACTCATTTTCATGATCCTAATGTTATTTCCATTTTTCTTTTTTCATTAGACTTGGTTTCACAGCTTTAACACCCTCTTCAGTGACACTTGCAAAAGGTGTGGAAATCATCTTCACAGTGGTCTTCCCCCTACATGGAGGGACTTCAGAACATTAGAGCCATTTCATGAAGATTGTAAACCATAATATAAAGACGTAAATCCATGTGTTAAATAATTTCTGAATTGATGTCTTTTTCCTGAAATGTTTTATACCACTTAGTGGAACTCTCAAAATAATGATTAAATTCTATTTTGTATGGATCAATGTTTAAGAATGGTTGAGGACTTTTGAGTTTGTGGTGGTTAAAATAATTACTTTGTCCTGAAAATATTTATTCAGGTGGTAAGTAAGTTGTCAAGATAGTGATGTTCATACTGAACTCAGAGGACTTCCTTGTTTGGGAAAAAGATCTTTGGTGTGGATGAAGTAAAGCGTGTCTGATTGGTTTGAATACTCTTTTGATGGTACAAAAATTTAATTATTTGGTAATGTATGTTTTACTTTTATTTTGTAATGTCCTATGAAATCAAAGAAGAATAAATTTATTTATGGAATTTCTTTGCTACCTAATTTCAGGAGTTTTAAATTCTACTATCAGAGGTATCCTTCAGAAGCTTATTATCCTATGTAAATGCAGATGCTTATAATTCAGGATATTCATGGTACTAGACTTTCACAAAGAAAATTAGAACATAAGGTATAAATTTGTTCATGGAAAATAAATGCCATCTTCTAATGATACTCATAGGCAATCAAAATTCTCCCAAACTGTTTCCCTTGAGGAATGTATTTTTCTTTTCTATTTTGTAAATATGCTTACTTTTCCATTAATTGAATGCTCAGATAAATTTTAACGAAAATTTTCCCTCAACAAAACTTTTAAAATCTTAAATAATTTAACTTAAATTGCTTGATATTGTTGCATTTACTAGTCAATAATTTTTATTTCATCATACCAACTGAACGCATTGTCTGAATAGACTTCTTTGGGCCAAATACTGAATTTTCACATCCTTAAAGAGGTAATCTTACTTTTAGTAATAATAATGGCACTCTAGAGAACCATATTTCACATATCAGTTAACTCTTTGCTAAAATATTTCATTCTCCAACAAAATTAACAATCACGAAGGATGAATTATGATGTAAAAACAAAGCTTACTCTTAAAATTCCTTTGATACTAAAGTTGGTCAAATTAGTGTGAAGTGGATCAATTCAAGCTGTTTTAATGTAGAGTGAGAAGTGATAAAAACAGAGAGTAATCAAGACTATGCTTAAGATACTTCTAGAACACTTGGTGAGATTCCTGTGATATCCTCTAAGGGAAAATAATTTACCTCTAAAATGTACTGCCAATGGGCAACAGTTCTCTCATCTTTCTCTCTCAGTGGAACAGTATTATGTTGTAAAAAATGTGCATAATTTGTGCATGTTCAAGATAATTTAATGGATGCACTAATTACATATGAATCTTTTGTTGATCAGCAATCCTGATGCTCCTCCTAGGTGGTATTTTAGTTACAATTTTTCTCTTTTGTTTTGTCTTCATTTCTTTAGTTGCCTTCCTCTTTCGACCTATACTTGGTATGATTGTTGACTCTAAACTTTCTGGTGGACCATCTACTTTGATATTTTTTGTTCTTTTTGCTCTTGACTTTTTGGGCCTACAAAAATGAAAGAAGAATTTAATCAAATTTGAATATTGATAGTGGAAAAATTAAAAAAAAACAGAATTTGTTGCTATTTTGGTTATTAGGGACAAGCAAGAAGAGAAAAGCTAATATTTAGACATTGAAAAGAATGTTCCTGATGCACCCTACAGCAATGACAATGATTTTCAGGATCTTTAGGATAGTGGCATCAAGAAAATGGTATAGCAAAAGTGCAAATTTGATGACTTTAACATTATGCGTGAAGTGATTGTATATATATACTTACTTGGAAGGGTTTGCTGTTTGAGCAGTAACTGCAGCATCATCATTAAGGCAACTTTGGTTGTCGGTTATTTTACTGAAGCTCTCCATTTCCTGTTCAAAAACATTTTCTATGTCTGGAGGTCTGAAATAAATTTGAATATTTCAAAATATTTATCCATAATATCATAGAGTAAGTATAATTACTATATGATATATGATATTATATTATAAATTTATGCTTTGTTTTCTTTTTAATCTTGAATAAAAATTCCTATAATGTTCTTAAATATCTCTGCTGTAATAATAATTTCTAATGAGATACTTTATCTTAGTGAGAATTAATAAAGCTTTTTGTTTACTATTGTTATAATCAAAGAGGGGTAGCCAAGTAGATAGGATGTTTGTCTTTTGTGAGGTGGTAGCCCATATGTGAGAAATACACACAGCTATTGAAGAATTTTTAAATATACCACTGTAATCTACATAAATTTTTGAAGGAATGTATTTTATGGTATTCTGAAATATTATATATCTGTAAAATTTAACTTAATAGCTTTATAGTAAATATACTCATAATACTTAAATACAATTCCTTCATGTATATGACCGCATGTGACAAGAAAAAAACAAGTAATGAGAAATATGCCATAAAATTAGGTTGCTCTGAGTTTCAATGAAACATGATAGAACCTTGCAAAAATGAGATAAAAACTTACTTGCAACATTTAAGTTTCATTGTCCATCCAAATAGCGCATCTATTCTTTGTCTGAATAGTTTCTTGCTGATTTCTGGAGATAGACGTTTAACATCAAGATTAGGTCGCTCAGACAGAGAGTTTTCCACTTCTGTATTTTTCTGTTGAGACTGAAATCTAAAATCTACATTGTTCCACATGACAATTCCTCTTACGGTACCAATTGATGGAGGTAAATAATATGGAAAGTGAAATTTTGGTGCTTCCTCAGAAAGATGAAGTGGTATCTGCTCATCACAATGCATACTCTCAGCTTCACTAAATTTTGTTGGAGTGGTCGGTAAATCCTTAGAATGTATATTTAGTTGTTGATTTATTAAGATTTTTCTGTTGCTATGCACATATTTCATTTTTTCATCATATTCATTCTTTAGGGTTAATAAAACATCTTTATCAGATGCTTTAAACCTTTTATCCTCTGTTAAGATCTTCTCTAAAGAAGAAAAGCTCAACTGACTACTGAAAAACTGGAGTAGAAGTGGTATTATCTTCTTTTGTTCCTGTATCTGCTCATCACTGTCATCTATTAAAAGCGTAAAAGATGAAATTAATTAACATCAAAATAACAACTTCAATTTTTAAATTTTAATTTTACCTTCACTATCTTCTTCATCCATTCTATTCATATAATATTTGCTTAAAAGAATCTCAGCCGATGTCAGCTGTTTTGAAGAGCCAGATTTCCTCCCTGATTTCCTGGAGTTTACCATGTTTAGCTTTCTTTTTAGAGAGAGTATTTCCTCCTCTCTTGATGTCTACGAAATTTAACAGCAATTATTAGTATTTGACTAAAGATTTTCTTGAAAGAACTTATTCTAGTATGCTATTTTATTCTGTCTTGCATCTTAAGTGAAAGAGCATGCATTTGTAGATGCTGTGTGGCAAGTAGATAATGAAAATATTTTTAAAATTCTCACAAAAAAGAGATTTCCCATTGCCTTGATGGAGAATGTTTTTATTTCTTTATATTTATTTCCACATTCTTAAGAATTTTGAGCAAAAAATATTCAATATTAATCATTTAATAAATTTTTCTTGGGAAGAAAGGACAATTTTATACCTTTTTATCTCTCTGCTTCTCCTTATGTTTAAGGGATGATTTTAGAATGCTCTGAACCCTGGACCAAAGGTTTGTTTGTAGGTTGCAGTAATCTCCAACATATGGTCTTGGATCATATTGCTGCTGCGAGAAATTAGTTTCAATTATTAGAAATTTTCATTCGCTTTTTAAAATGTAGAAAATCTAGATCAAATCCATTTTTAAATGCGAGTATTTTTATAAGTTTTACTTCCTAGGCAGCAATAATTTTGCTTAAGACTTTCTCTTTATACTCACTGAGAAATCTGGGTACTTAGCCAACCATTTTTTAAGAGTTAAATATCGATGACGAACTTGGCATCTGTAACGATCACTGAAATGAGATGATATTCTATTCCAGGATTTGGTGCCAAATTTCTCTACCAGTTCAAGTAATAGCTGGTCTTCCTCCCTTGGAAGTAAACAATGGAGTAAATTAAAACTTCAATTTCTCTAAGTGTACTCTTTGTATACCAATTTGTAGCTGAAAGAATTAATATTTTTGTAGTTGAAGGCAATTCCTCGTGTAATAATTCTTCCATAATTCACCGTTTTATCTTTATGAATGTTTTGATATTACTTATAAAAAAACAAAAAATATTGCAATAATCAGTTAAGGGATTCATTTGTATGCTCAATGTTCTTACTTAGTCCATCGACTGATTGGGCCAACTTTCTGCAAACTTCCTATGAAGCGATCACGAATTTGGATAGAAGTTCTGCCAGGAAGGAAACGAGATATTCGAGGGAAGTCTTTCCCAAAGCGTTGAACACCAGCCACAATAAGACAATCTTCCTCAGGAGTGAATCGACCTTTACGAATCATTGGGTCAATTGAGTATGTCCAGCGATTATAAACCTGAACTTTTGTTCGGCCATTCATCTGCAGAGCCACCTGAATATTTTATACAGTACGAATAAATTTAGAACTTGTTAGAGAATAGAGATTTTAATTTTTATTTTATTGCTAAATTATAACATTATCAAAGAACTTTTACTTTAGAGAGGTGGATTATAATATTTGGATAGAAAAAATATTATAACATATACTAATGCATCTTATTATTTCAACTTTAATGGAAAAAAGAAATGAAAAGAGAGCATGCAATTGATGAAACACAGTTTTACATCCTAAATTCAGTAAATAATACATAAGAAGAGGTACTAAGATTACATTCAGCTACCTTTGACCAGGGGATAAAATCTCCAACCCGGCATTCTTGTATTATCCTCTTTAGGTTGTTATCCTCTTCTTTAGTCCACTTGCTTTTCTTCAGATTTCTATTTAGATTTCTTTGGTATTGCACGAAGCATTGGAAACCAGAGCGTTTTGTGTTTAGCTCTCTAGCAATTTCATCCCAGTCTTCCAAGTTATGCTTCTCTGCTATCTCCTAGTTAGAGGAGGGTATGTTAGATTTAAATACATCGAATGAAAAATTATCAGTCATAAATTTCCTCTCAAAACAAACTTGTAGATTGACTTACAGCTAGCTTTTCACTTTCCTGCTGGGACCAATTCCTTTTGGAAATGCAAGGTTGGAGGCAGAAATCCCACATAGCTTTCAGTTCTTCTGATGTTCTTTGTCCATCAAACTATGTAAAATGAGAAAGAAATCAATGGATTCTTTAATGAACTTTTAAGTAACAATACAAAGCATAGAGTGATAACTCACATCAACTGCAGAAATCCGAAGCCAGTCTAATTCTTTGCAATTCCTTTCCAACAACTCTTCCATAGTTTTATTTTCCACTTCCATAATTTCTAGATCAAGGTTTTGAAGCTCTAACTCAAGGTCATCTTCTTCCTCCGCTGTCAAGACATCGACTTTCAATTTTTTTACAATAACCTCTTTAACCATCTTCAATTCCTTCTTTCTAATTTCTATGAGGTTATTTCTCACTGCTTCTTCCAGTCTTTGCTGATCACAAGCCTTCCCTAAGATTCATTTTCAGTTCTTTAATAACATAAGTATTAATCAAACACGAACCAATATGGATGAGACTCACATCTTCGAACAGGTGGTAACTCATGGTAGTTGATTTCATTTTTTTCCAGTTTTTCATAAAAGTCTTCATTTCCAGGGCATGGATAGAAAGTTTTATCCTTGAAATATGGAGAACCAAATAAATGGTACCAGTTTTTTCTAGGTTGTGGTTTTCCTTTAGTTTCAACTAGCTGTTTCAGTCTCCTCTCTGTACATATCTATTGCAAAAATCATACATTAATCACTTGGGTTTAGTTTTAAGAAAAGCAGCTCAGCAAGTTTTTATGCACATTATATTAAATAGGTTATTTTAAGAGGCCTATTAAGCTTCTGAATAGGGTGTCTAATTATTCTAGGAATATACATTTTATCTTCAAAACCATCAAAGATAACATAATTAGCCTCTCCTCATCATTGCCTGTTTTGATGTTTTAATATGAAAGAAATTTAATTTTGAAAAAGGAATGTGATCCTTAAATCTTGTTTAACGGTCTTAAGATAATCTATTGATTTTTACTAGTTAATATATATTACTTGTTTCATTCACCATCATAATTCTAGCTGTGACAGATCCATTTAAAAAATAGTTGATGAGTGATGTATTAATTGTATAGGTAGATCTTACATTTATGAAAGCATAAACTGTGTTCACCTGAGTCAACTATCCTAGTTCAGAGCAATAAGAGAATAACATCCAATTATTATGAAAATGAAATACAAGATTTTTTTACAAGTCAAAAGCTTACATTCAAAAGATCCATGCTGAGTTAGCTGAGCATTTTAAATACTAAGTTTCACCTAACATTGAATGAGTGATAAATATGCATGGTTAGCCAAGAGGGGATTTCATGGATGCTTAACGTCTGGGTCTTGAGTTTGAGGGGGTCCAATATTAAATAGGTATTTTTTAAATATTTTTTAGATAGTAAACAATAAATCTTTGAGAAATGTTATCCTTAAGATTTTCCTTACATAATATTATGATTGCTATACATAATGCATAGTTCATTTATTAAACTCACTCATCACATGGAAAGAGAAGTGGAAATGGAAACTTCATGGAAATTTGTACCTGGGGTCCCCATGACTATCTGCACATGACTGGTGAAAACTGTTGTTTCGATAGTGGTTTACTAGGTTGTCTTTTAATAGAATTTTCCGACACTGGCAGTGAATTTTAAATATCAAATATATTTTTGGGTGGGAAATTTAATGTAAAAGCTTTAGGTATTATGTTGTTGCGCTTATATTAGTGAAAGTATCTGTACAGTATATCTCACGATTTCTTCATGAAAAATAATACAATGACTAACTTTCTTGTCTTTAATTTGGTGTAGGTGATGTATTATTTTACTGGATAGGTCTTCTAATACAGATATGTATTGTTTATCCAATGTATTTTCTCCGAACTCCGCATCGAATTCGTCCTCAGAATGTTGTTCAAAGCAACTGTCGTTTAATACCAACTGCGGATTGCCATCTCTAGAAATTTCGTCAAGGAATAGCCTTCCAATTGAGTCATCATCATTGCTCCCATCTGAAACATTGAAGCAATAAATCATCGGAAAATAGTAATAATTATATCAGTGATTCTAAACAATGGTTATCACCTCTAAGAAATAAGATTTTACCTTCCTTGTAGCCAAAATATCCATTAAGGCAACTTTCTAACTCCCAAGATGACATCTCACTCTTTCAAACCAGTTTTCAAAACAAAATATTATTGAATTGACGTGAGATTAATTTCAATCAATCTCTTCCTTCGGATAGCGCGATTCCTTCTTATGTGAATTTCAGTGCGTTAAAAACTTGAAAGCAGTTTCACAGTAAAACATGTTCGTTCACTTTTAAACCTCAGAAACTCACTGTAGTTCCGCGCCGTCCCCTTCCGTGAATGAAAAGTTGAAGTTTAGATCTTCGAAATATCCAGATGAATACATTGTCTGCAACAGAAAACTCTTTTAAAGTCACAATCGTGTTTGGGCTAGGTCTTGACAGAAACTAGAGTTATTTACCTGTTTTTATAGACAAATTCTGAATCGTATGTTTTTAAATCCCATGTAGACGATATTAATGTAAACTAAATATAATACTAGCGATTCCAGTATGACTTTTATCGTCACTATGCTTATGTAGGAGTTGGTTCGAGTCAGTTCTAGCTTAAAATTCGTGCTATTGCTAAATTAAGAGTTCTGATTAACTCTTATGGATGGATATTTCCTATTTTATTCTCAATAAGAGTCAGCTTGATTCTTTACGCCGAGTCTGTAATGTAAATTTATTTGCATTTCTTGAAGTCAAGCGCAACTAAAGCAGCATCAACTGTTATTTTCTGTATCCTTTTCTGTTGGGAACATTTGGCCATCTCATCGCTTAAGCAAGGAAGTAAAGACTTTTATAAACTTAAGTCTAGTAAATTGTTTTCTATTGTAAAACTAGTTAAAGTCAGTATAGAATAATGAATAGTTCTGAGATTTTAGGGAAAGTCGTGGCAATAAAATATAATAAGACTGAGATTTAAAAAATTCCTTTGTAGCTTAAATAATGTCTCTTATTTTCTTGAATTAGTGTAATTACGGATATCCAGAGAATATGCTTTAAATCTTCTATTTGACACAAGGTATCGAATTATTTCGATATGTATTACCTTTATGCTGCTCATTAAATTGTATTTACTGGTGTTAATTGAAATAAATGAATAAATTGCCATCTTTATTTGAGTGGACTTTAAATGAAACCAAAGTTTCCAAAATATGTAGAGATGAGGATTTTTCTCTGGTAAATGACTTTCTATTATATTGATAAGTATCACGGTGATTATAAATGTCATAAATTCATTGTATTTAATTTATTTTTATCTCAAAATCGGATAGAGGAATTTAAATTGGCGCGGATGAAACGAGACACTTGATCATTTAGTCAATGGGCATGCCTAATAGTTGTAAGAGAAAATATTTTGAATGATATATTATGCAATAAACTCTAGGAATCTTTTCTTAAGTAATATTCAAGAATAATTTTATTTCAAAATTTTGTTTGTTGTTGCAGCAATTGTTTTGAAAATATGCAACGTCGCTTTATAGTCTGAAAAATGGCGCTCACTTGTACGTATGAAGATGTATGGATTAAATTTTGTGATGTCTGTCCTATATTACGCGGAGAGGTTAGTTTTGTTAAGAGTATAGCTTTATTCAGTTTCCTGTTTCGCTCCTATTTGATGAACTGTCGAAATTTAACCATGCAAAGTGTATTATATCATTATAACAACATGATTGTCCTATAGTCATTCATTTCTACATTTCAGGTACATGACCGGGTAAATGAAGAGTCTGTCAATGAATTCTTTTCTAAGATATGTAAAGATGAAATAATTCAAGAGGATTTGATTGAGCAACTAATTTTTGATAGCATTAAACGTTACTTAAGACAAAAAATCGTGCCTGATTTTTGGGCCCATTTCAAAACGACAGGTACAGAACTAGAAGGATTCGAGTACTTTAGAAATGCGGTCGAAAATTTGTACAGCTCGTTATCGCTATTCTTACCACAGCTTCAAAGGCTGGATATGTTGCGGTATTTAGCAGGGAAACGCGATTACAATAGTGAAGACACCGTTATAAGTTTTTTCAGAGTAATTGTTAGGGCTTCACTACATTCAGAGCTACCACTGAATGCTAAGAAGATAATGGAAGACTTCTATCGCACGTCATTTAAAGTATTTTGTAATGCAGATAGATTACCTCAAGGTAAGTGCAAAATAAACTAGATAACTCTTTTTTATTATGCTACCTATGCAATGTTCACTATTTCCGGCTAACTTTATCTCATAGGTGACGGTGATGAATCTGCTGAAGATTTCCTTCATTGCAGCGGTTGTAATCACGAAATAGAGCAATGCCAGTGTCAAGCAATTCTACAAGTATTTCATCAAGTAAATAGGTAAAATAACATGATGACAATATCAGTTTTTCGAGTTTAAATTCGAATCTATTGTCTTAATATGTTCGAGAAATAATTGGAAAAGGAAATTGAATTTATGGAAAATAATGGAATTATTAGAAAATGTTTTTAGATATTTTCATTGGTGCATTCTCAGTTTCACCGTTTAAATTTCAAAACGTTTGTTTAACAACAATTATATTTTAATTTAATAACTGTTTAAAATGGGAAGCTCACATCAACAACCTATGTAGCCATGTAGCAACAGCTTGTTATTTACTGCGGAGGATTGTTGACATTACCAATAGGGAAACAGCACTCTTAGTATACCATGCATATATATCTAGTAGGATAAAGTATGGTATTGCTATATGGGGACAATCCCCCTATGCCAATCGCCTTTTCAAAATGCAAAAATGGGCAGTTAGAATTATGTTGGGAGCAAAAAAAAGGGACAGTTGTAGAGTCCTTTTCAAGAGATTAAATGTTCTCCCTCTTCCATGTATGTACATATTTCATACACTGCTCTTTCTAAAAGAAAATTGTAAATTACTCAATATAAAACTTAATTGTGACATACATGAATATGATACCAGAAATAAAAAAAATATTAATTTATGTGTACATAATCTAAAAGTATTTAATCAAGGTCCTCAACATGCGGGTAGTATTCTTTTTAATAAACTCCCAAAACATATTAAAGCTGCTGAAACTTTCTCTAAATTTAAAAAACTTCTACGCTCCTTTTTGATAAATAACTGTTTTTATTCTGTAAATGAATATGTGCATGTAAATATGTGAAACCTCTTTTTTAGGTATTTGTAACTATGTCAACCCTATTGTATTATGTATCTATTAGAAAATGATGTTATTATTATATGCTAAACTCCTTCTTTGACTATGCCATTTCATGTTGTGTATATTTTGTATCTAGGTGTAAATACTGTTTTTATTTGTAAAATTCTTTCCTTGACTATGCCCATACATGTGTTACATGTCCTGGGAAGTAAATAAAATTATTATTATTATTATTATTATTGAGATGATACCTCTTAATTTTTGTTGAGATAGGAATTTTTTGACACCTTGCAATACGTTGCAAGAAATTCCCTAAAGTATTTTGTTTTTTTGCTCTTTTCAGAAAACTTGTTGAACTGGAATTGTTAGAGAATCTTGCTGGTGAAGTTCTTACATCGTTAATCCATGTAAGAATTGGCAATCATGTTCAAGAATCATGCAAGGGTAGTTTCGATGTATCACACATTAACTCCTTGGAAAATGTACGTAATGATTTTAATACAGCTTTTATGTCATTACATATATTTTTTAAAGATTTAAATGGATAATAAATTTGATGTTGCAGTGGTTGAAGACTGTGGTAATGGGATGGCTGTCTCAGATTTATTGTGAAGTTCCTGAACACAATTTAGCTGCTAAAGTGAAGAGAAAGAAAGCTATTGAAAAGTTTAATCACAAGTTAACTCATTTTCTGTATGAAACTTATACTAGAACAAGAATAGAACAGTTGTTCAATATAATAATTGGTGAGTACATTTTAAAAATTAAATTGTAAATACCCAACAATTTATTATCTAAATTCTATATAAATCAACATTTTAGTCAGTGGAGCTTCAAAGTATATTTAATGAGTATAATGTTTACATCATTGCATTATGTCAATTAATCTTATTGCATAATATTATATGCTCATGAGTTAGTGAAAGTTTCCCTTCTTATTACTTACTGGATTTCTTTTATGAAAAAAAGTGAGATAATCAAGTATGATATTTTGTTATAACACTGGTTTCATGGTAACCCCTCAGGCCTATCTAACAGGACTGCTCCATTACCAAAAGTTGAACATTATGCTCTGATGATTAAGGAAATTATGCGAATCACTTCTACAATAAACGAAACTTAATGAAATAATAATACACAGTAACCAAATACAAGTATTAAATAGGATATCAAAGGAGCCATACATAGTTGCAAACTGGTGGTGAATTAAAGATCTCTTTCATGCATGTATTTGTTATTTTTTATAAACGGTTTTGAAAAAGTATCATTAAGTAATCTGATTGTGATGTCTTTGTATATTAAATTTCTGTTCAATTTATTATTATTCATGTCAATGTCCTTTGTATATTGTTGCTTATTTCTAATAATTTGGATTGAGCAATGTATATTATTTAAATTAGATGAAGGGTTTGGTCTTGCTTAGCATTCAGTAGTCAACAACGATGACATGATGAACTATTTGTAGATATTGTTGAATTTGACTTCGATGTTATTATAATATTTATTGCTATTCATTTACCTCTATCTTAGTTATAGTATAGTAAGTATGTAAATGTTTCCTTCTTTGGTATTTCATTTTCTTAGCTGTTTGTCAAAATTTATAATTCTTTAATTACAGAGTATCCTGACTCTCAGCCAGCTATTGAAGATCTCAGAATTTGTCTGCAGAAAACTGATTTAAGACCATATCTTACTCAAAAGCTTCAGCAAGCTTTGGAAACGAGATTACTTCATCCTGGTGTGAATACTCCAGATGTTCTCACTGCTTATGTTGCAGCAATCAGAGCTTTAAGACAACTTGATCCAACTGGGGTGCTTTTAGAGACTGTCACAGAACCTGTAAGGTAAGTTCCATTGAATAATATTTCTTGTATAGTTGTATCAGATAGTCACCATCATTATCATTGGTTATAAATCCAAGGATTGGTTTGACACAGCTCTCTTAGCCATAATTTCTCCAGCCAATAGCTTCATTTTGTTGTCATTCCTAACCATAACATTTGCCTGCAGCTGCCTCTGTCAATCCACTCTAGGTCTTTCTCTAGTATTGCTCTTTCCAGCCATTCCAACCAAAACTGTCATCAGGAGAATTTTGTGTCCATATGTGACCAAATAATTATCCTCTTCTAATCATGTTAGGCTTTACACTATGTGAAATACTACTTCGTTTTTCAATAATTACATATGTCTGTTTCAGTTTCAATATGTTTAAGTTGTATCACATATATTATTTTTCTGCTACTTTTGTGCCTCATCATTCACATCCTTAGAAGAGAATAATTTATGCATAGATTTAGTGAAGTGTTTCCTCATATCTAAGCTAAGTATTAACAGTTATTTTTCTTATGATTCCTTCCAACAAACCTTAACAAGGTTATTCTTTGTCCTTGTAAAATGAATTTACTTCAATTGACAATGAATGAACAGTTTTCCTTGACTTCATGAGAATGAGTGACTTCTAAGAATACTTTCATAATTTTAATTACTTCCTTATCTCAAAAAGTTCAAAGCATACATATGCAATATCTTTTATGCCATTTACTGCAAGCTTTGGGCTGTATGTTCTGATGATATTTTTTTGGCTGTCCTTAAGAATTATCCCTCAGAAGTGGTGTCTCAGAAGAAATATTTACACTATTCTTCATCAACAACAATTGGATAATCCATTATATCTTCTATTATTGCTTTGTCATCTTCAACATTTGTATTTCTTTCTCAAGTTTATCCTGATATCAATGAAACTAGATTAATCTCTAGATTTCTCCAACATCGATTGCATCTATTTATAAGTTACACTAATTCTCCTGTAGTTTTCCATTATAGGTGTCACATTTTATTTATTAACTGTTCACTAAAAATATAATAATGTTGGATATCTAAACTTAACATTCAGATATTCCAGTACTTCCAACCTTTGTGCTACTGCTTCCTTTGGTCTTTATTGTGATTTAACCACTTTCAATTACTCTTTGTTTTCTCTTTGAGATGGAGGATGATTTAATATTCTGTCTAGGTAATTTATTAATTTTTTTCCCAGAATGGGTGATTCTATTCCAATAGATACTGTTAGAAGCTTACTATAAATCCACAAAAGTAATGGAAATTAATCTTTCCAAATCTCTTCTCTATTATCATCATTATCTCTCTTACATTAAAATAACATATCTTGATTAAGGGCAGCATCTCTTGACTTGACCATTTTACTCCATATTGGCCATCATTTATGTACTCCTTCTCTTTCTTTTGAATTGCCTTTTAAAAATTTTGATGTTTTGCTAATTGCTTGAAAATGTTCACATATTATCACTTTTGTAGTTCTTAAGTTATAATTCTGACATTGAAATCTATTGGCAATTCTTCCATTAGACAAATATACTATCAAGTGCAGCTCATAGCCAGCTTTGTATCATGAATCTTCAGTTATTCCTATACCATCCTCACATTCTCACGGAGTATGTTTTTCACTGTGGCTTCATTTTAGGGCCTCAGTGTAGAATTTCTTATCTCATCTTCATCCATCATATTTTTGTTTGAGGTTATTCTGGCATTCATCTTCTGTCCTTTACACAAATGTCCCAAAAATTTTATCCTTTTATTTTATCCATATCATAAGCATTGATATCCAACACCACTGGTGCAAATGGATAAATTCCATTCTTCATTGGCTATTTTCCTTTTGGCATTGGTCTTTTCAATTCCTGTTGAGAAATCAATTCTTAGTTTGAGAATTTGATAGGGATGAGAGAATTACTGAATTAATCAATAGACTTGAATTACGTTCTAAATCGTTCAATGAAAGATTTTGTTTTAGAAAGTAGATTTGTATTACTCAGCCAGTGTATTCCTTGTTCTATCATTCATAAAAAAATTTGCATTAAAGTTAGTAAGTTAATGTGTATTTATTAGCTGCTCAAACTTGTATGCATTATATTATGTGTATTGAAATTTCCATGTATTTTCTATTGTTTAAAGTTTCATCCATCTCAATTCTTGAATCTAGGCAGTATTTACGGGGGAGAGAAGACACTGTACGTTGTGTGGTTAGCAGTCTCACAGAGGAAGGGCCCTGTGATTTGGTGGAAGAGCTTACTCGTGGTGGTGGTGAAGAGGGCAGGATGAGACTTTTGTTATTTGATAATGAAGCTGGTCATTCAGATGAAGAAGCAGATGCTAACTGGGAGAACTGGGAACCTGATCCTGTAGAAGCTGATCCTAGTGAGTGTCCAAAGTTTAACTTATTATTTGTTTATCAAATGATATAATAATTGTTGATAGTGGCCTTGGATCAATTTCTTAAATACCATAGAACTTCTATGTTGCATCTCATTGACTATGATTGAATGGGGCTACCACCATTGTCATTGCTAAAGTACGTTTGTTACAGATTTTCATGTTTAAACCAAATTAAAGGAATTTAAGCTGTATAAAATGTTTAAAAATTAGAATGGGGATAGATCATGCATCTTAATCAATGTATTTATTTCATTCCAGTAATATTGTTTTAGTAAAGTTAATACTATGTTAGTCCAGTATAAATTTTGTTGGGTGTTTGTGTAATGCCTCAAGAATATATTTCCTTATTTTTCAGCAAGTACATCCAAAAGCAGGAGAACTTCTGACATTATTCTTATGCTTGTCAATGTATATGGTAGTAAAGAACTTTTTGTCAATGAATATAGAACGCTTCTTGCAGATAGACTACTCTCTCAGTTGAGTTATCATACCGAAAAAGAGATTCGCTACTTAGAATTGCTGAAACTCAGGTTTGTTTAGCATTGTTTCTTATTTATTGCTCTGCAGATTTCATGTTTGCTTAATAATTTTTTGTTATATTTTCAGATTTGGGGAATCACAACTTCATTATTGTGAAGTGATGTTAAAAGATGTATACGATTCTAAGAGAATCAATGCTCATTTACATTCTGATGGAAATTTCAAATTAGATGACCAGGTATTTAAAAATTCTTATATTGTATCACTTTTAGCTTTTTCTGGAAGCGATAACTTTTTATTTTCTTTTTTTGTAGCAGTTTCCAACCACGGCCATGATTCTTTCAGCACAGTTCTGGCCTCCATTCAAAGAAGAAAACCTTGTGTTACCAACAATTGTTCAAGAAAACTTGGATGCTTATACCAAGGCATTTGAAACATTAAAGGTGGTTTTCATTCATTTTTGGTTCATTAAGATTAATGTGACATGAGAAAGAGACTATGTTGAGAAAATTTTTCATAATTAATGCAAAACTTTCTTTTTACAGGGCAATAGAACACTTTGCTGGAAGCCTCATCTAGGTTCAGTTACCTTGGACATTGAATTAAAAGACCGCACCTTGCATTTGTCTGTGTCTCCTATTCATGCCACAATCATATGGCATTTTCAGGAAAAGAGTGCGTCAATTTTATATTTGTTTGAATTAATGAAGAATTTACTTTTGGAATTTGTGTGTGTAAATGATTATCATCACCTATTTCAGGTCAGTGGACTATTGAAGAACTTAACCAGGTGATGCATGTTCCCTCAACTATGTTAAGAAGAAAAATTGCATTTTGGCAGTCACAGGTAAGTTGTTCTGCCCTGATGTTCAATAGATTTCCATTATATCTTCTAGGAGGAAATATTTTCTGTAGCCAGTATGTAGTGATACTGATATGTAGTGATATTGATATAAACTAAAATTTCATTGGTATACTAAGTTATATTAATTCTACTCTGATAAAAATTGTTGAGTACTATTTAATGTTTCAAGTTCTTTTAAGCAAGACTTTTTGTGGTGTTTCCCAGCATCCCAGTGCATCCTGCTTCCCAGTTAATTTAAGGATTGGGTACTTTCTTCTGTTTTATAGGGTGTTTTGAAAGAGATTTCAACAGACACTTTTGTGGTGGTTGAAGAATGCCCTAACAGGTCTAAAACTAATACATCTCTAGTAATTTCATCAGAAATGGTGTGTGAGGATGAAGAAGCTGAGAGTGCTATGGCATCAGCTCATGACCAAAGAGAGGAAGAACTACAGGTGAGAATGATAATAAGATTTTATTACTTTTTTCTTTGGTCCCAAGATGAGTTACTTAACATGAGTATTTTTTAACAAGTGTCATTTTGATATCATATTTGAGAAAAATATAATTTGAGCCTCTATATATTGCTGTTTTGTTTGTGATTACAGGTATTCTGGTCATATATAGTTGGAATGCTGACTAACTTGGACTCATTGCCTTTGGAAAGGATACACCAGATGCTCAAAATGTTTGCCTCTCAGGGGCCAACTGCAGTTGAATGCAGTCTTCAAGAACTTAGGCATTTTCTTGATAGAAAAGTTAGGGAGCATAAACTTCTCTTCAGTAATGGACTGTATAGACTCCCAAAACCATAACTATATCCTTCTTGTGTTTTTCAATTGTAAATAAATTATTGTCTTCATATTCCAAATTTATTGACGCTGTTTTTATAATAATTACCATTAATATATATTATGTATATTTTATTCTAAGTTTCGTTGATCTTAGATATTTTACCCTCCATAGATTCTGCTGCTTCGAAGTGTGTTAGTGATTTTAAATGAAGTTTTCAATATTTTATGACTACAAGCAAAATCTACCTTTTGCAAGATGTTAATATCTCCAATCAATAAAAGAAAACATTCAGGTGACTCATTGATGTAGATTTGAAAATTTATCTTATCATTCGAAAGAATCATGTGTTGCTGAGATAACATCTAACTTATTTTACTGATGATGATTATGATATAATTCCCTATATTCCATAAATATATTTATGTGAATTTTATAATTTAAGATGCTCCCACAGTTTTCTCTG